>CM033031.1:12000540-13268507 GCA_019207045.1 Branchiostoma floridae x Branchiostoma belcheri
CCCTAACCACTAACCCTAACCCTAGCGTAGTGCTTAAGTCATATCTCGGCAAGTAGCACCCTATTGCAAACAACGGTTTGCAGATTACAAATCTGTACCACAACCCTTGTATGATACCAAGTTTGACCGCCTAGAATACACTCTTAGCAATAGTGGCATCTAAGCACTACCCTACCTAACCAAACCCTAACCCTACCCTAGCGGTAGTGCTTAAGTCATATCTTGGAAAGTAGCAGCACCATTTCAAATGGTTTGCATCTTACAAACTGTACCAACATCTCTGTAAAGATCCAAGTTTGACCGCCTAGAATACCCTCTTAGCAATGTTTGCCTCTAAGCACTACCCTAACCTAACCCCTAACCCTAGCGGTAGTGCTTAAGTAATTCATACTCGGCAAGTAACACCCGATTCAAAACGGTTTGCAGATTACAAATCTGTAAACCAACTACCTTTGTACTGATACCAAGTGTTACCGCCTAGAATACACTGTTAGCAATGTTGCCTCTAAGCACTACCCTAACCCTAACCCTAACCCTAGCGGTAGTGCTTAAGTCATATCTCGGCAAGTAAGCACCCGATTTCAAACGGTTTGCAGATTACAAATCTGTACTAACTTACCTTTGTAATGATACCAAGTTTGACCGCCTAGAATACAACTCTTAGCAATGTTGCTTCTAAGCACTAACCCTAACCCCTAACCCCAGCGGTAGTGCTTAAGTCATATCTCGGCAAGTAAGCACCCGATTTCAAAACGGTTTGCAGATTACAAATCTGTACCAAGTTACCTTTGTAATGAGACCAAGTTTGACCGCCTAGATACAGTCTTAGCAATGTTGCTTCTAACACTACCCTAACCCTAACCCTAGCGGTAGTGCTTAAGTCATATCTCGGCAAGTAAGCACCCGATTTCAAACGGTTGGTATATTACAAGTCTGTACCAACATACCTTTGTAATGATACCAAGTTTGACCGCCTTGAATACACTCTTAGCAATGTTGCTCTAGCACTACCCTAACCCTAACCCTACCCTAGCGGTAGTGCTTAAGTCATATCTCGGCAGTAAGCATCCGATTTCAAAACGGTTTGCAGATTACAAATCTGTACCAACATACTTTTGTAATGATGCCAAGTTTGCCGCCTAGAATACACTCTTAGCAATGTGGCTTCTAAGCACTACCCTAACCCTAACCCTAACCCTAACCCTAGCGGTAGTGCTTAAGTCATATCTCGGCAAGTAAGCACCCGATTTCAAAACGGTTTGCAGATTACAAATCTGTACCAACATACTTTTGTAATGATGCCAAGTTTGACCGCCTAGATACACTATTAGCAATTTTTCCTCTAAGCACTACCCTAACCCTAACCCTAACCCTAGCGAAGTGCTAAGTCATATCTCGGCAAGAAAGCACCCGACTACAAAACGGTTTGCAGATTACAAATCTGTACCAACATACTTCTGTAATGATGCCAAGTTTGACCGCCTAGAATACACTCTTAGCAGTTTTTCCTCTAAGCACTACCCTAACCCTAACCCTAACCCTAGCGGTAGTGCTTAAGTCATATCTCGGCAAGTAAGCACCCGATTTCAAACGGTTGGCAGATTACAAGTCTGTACCAACATACTTCTGTAATGATGCCAAGTTTGACCGCCTAGAATACACTCTTAGCAATTTTTCCTCTAAGCACTACCCTAACCCTAACCCTAACCCTAGCGGTAGTGCTTAAGTCATATCTCGGCAAGTAAGCACCCGATTTCAAAACCGTTTTGCAGATTACAAATCTGTACCAACATACCTTTGTAGATGATACCAAGTTGACCGCCTAGAATACACTGTTAGCAATGTTGCCTCTAAGCACTACCCTAACCCTAACCCTAACCCTAGCGGTAGTGCTTAAGTCATATCTCGGCAAGTAAGCACCCGATTTCAAAACGGTTTGCAGATTACAAATCTGTACTAACTTACCTTTGTAATGATACCAAGTTTGACCGCCTAGAATACACTCTTAGCAATGTTGCTTCTAAGCACTACCCTAACCCTAACCCCAGCGGTAGTGCTTAAGTCATATCTCGGCAAGTAAGCACCCGATTTCAAAACGGTTTTGCAGATTACAAATCTGTACCAAGTTACCTTTGTAATGAGACCAAGTTTGAACGCCTAGAATACAGTCGTAGCAATGTTGCTTCTAAGCACTACCCTAACCCTAACCCTAGCGGTAGTGCTTAAGTCATATCTTGGCAAGTAAGCACCCGATTTCAAAACAGTTGGTATATTACAAGTCTGTACCAACATACCTTTGTAATGATACCAAGTTTGGCCGCCTAGAATACACTCTTAGCAATGTTGCTCTTAGCACTACCCTAACCCTAACCCTAACCCTTGCGGTAGTGCTTAAGTCATATCTCGGCAAGTAAGCATCCGATTTCAAAACGGTTTGCAGATTACAAATCTGTACCAACATACTTTGTAATGATGCCAAGTTTGACCGCCTAGAATACACTCTTAGCATGTGGCTTCTAAGCACTACCCTAACCCTAACCCTAACCCTAACCCTAGCGGTAGTGCTTAAGTCATATCTCGGCAAGTAAGCACCCGATTTCAAAAGGTTTGCAGATTACAAATCTGTACCAACATACTTTTGTAATGATGCCAAGTTTGACCGCCTAGAATACACTATTAGCAATTTTTCCTCTAAGCACTACCCTAACCCTAACCCTAACCCTAGCGGTAGTGCTTAAGTCATATCTCGGCAAGAAAGCACCAGACTACAAAACGGTTTGCAGATTACAAATCTGTACCAACATACTTCTGTAATGATGCCAAGTTTGACCGCCTAGAATACTCTTGGCAGTTTTTCCTCTAAGCACTACCCTAACCCTAACCCTAACCCTAGCGGTAGTGCTTAAGTCATATCTCGGCAAGTAAGCACCCGATTTCAAAACGGTTTGCAGATTACAAATCTGTACCAACATACCTTGTAATGATACCAAGTTTTCTGCCTAGAATACACTCTTAGCAACGTTGCTTCTAAGCACTACCCTAACCCTAACCCTAACCCCAGCGGTAGTGCTTAAGTCATATCTCGGCAAGTAAGCACCCGATTTCAAAACGGTTTGCAGATTACAAATCTGTACCAACATACTTTGTAATGATACCAAGTTTGACCGCCTAGAATACACTCTTAGCAATGTGGCTTCTAAGCACTACCCTAACCCTAACCCTAACCCTAGCGGTAGTGCTTAAGTCATATCTCGGCAAGTAAGCACCCGATTTCAAAACGGTTTGCAGATTACAAATCTGTACCAACATACCTTTGTAATGATGCCAAGTTTGACCGCCTAGAATACACTCTTAGCAATTTTTCCTCTAAGCACTACCCTAACCCTAACCCTAACCCTAGTGGTAGTGCTTAAGTCATATCTCGGCAAGAAAGCACCCGATTTCAAAACGGTTTGCAGCTTACACATCTGCACCAACATACCGTTGTAATGATACCAAGTTTGACCGCCTAGAATACACTCTTAGCGATGTTGCTTCTAAGCACTACCCTAAACCTAACCCTAACCCTAGCGGTAGTACTTAAGTCATATCTCGGCAAGTAAGCACCCGATTTCAAACTGTTTGCAGATTACAAGTCTGTACCAACATACTTTTGTAATGATACCAAGTCTGACCGCCTAGAATACACTCTTAACAATTTTGCTTCTAAGCACTACCCTAACCCTAACCCCAACCCTAACCCTAGCGGTAGTGCTTACGTCATATCTCGGCAAGTAAGCACCCGATTTCAAAACGGTTTGCAGCTTACACATCTGTTCCAATATACCTTTGTAATGATACCAAGTTTGACCGCCTAGAATATACTCTTAGCAATGTTGCCTCTAAGCACTACCCTAACCCTAATCCTAACCCTTACACTAACCCTAGCGGTAGTGCTTTAGTCATATAAGCACCCGATTTCAAAGCGGTTTGCAGATTACAAATCTGTACCAACATACCTTTGTAATGATACCAAGTTTGACCGCCTAGAATACACTCTTAGCAATTTTGCTTCTTAGCACTACCATAACCCTAACCCTAACCCTAGCGGTAGTGCTTAAGTCATATCTCGGCAAGTAAGCACCCGATTTCAAAACGGTTTGCAGACTACAAATCTGTACCAACATACCTTTGTAATGATACCAAGTTTGACCGCCTAGAATACACTCTTAGCAATTTTGCTTCTAAGCACTATCCTAACCCTAGCGGTAGTTCTTAAGTCATATCTCGGCAAGTAAGCACCGATTTCAAAACAGTTTCCAGCTTACACATCTGTACCAACATACCTTTGTAATGATACCAAGTTTGACCGCCTAGAATACACTCTTAACAATTTTGCTTCTAAGCACTACCCTAACCCTAGCGGTAGTGCTTAAGTCATATCTCGGCAAGTAAGCACCCGATTTCAAACAGTTTGCAGCTTACACATCTGTACCAACATACCTTTGTAATGATACCAAGTTTGACCGCCTAGAATACACTCTTAGCAATGTTGCCTCTAAGCACTACCCTAACCCTAACCTTAACCCCAGCGGTAGTGCTTAAGTCATATCTCGGCAAGTGATAACCCGATTTCAAAACGGTTTGCAGATTACAAATCTGTACCAACTTACCTTTGTAATGATACCAAGTTTGACCGCCTAGAATACACTCTTAGCAAATTGCCTCTAAGCACTACCCTAACCCTAACCCTAACCCTAACCCTAGCGGTAGTGCTTAAGTCATATCTCGGCAAGTAAGCACCCGATTTCAAAACGGATTGCAAATTACAAATCTGTACCGACATACCTTTGTAATGATACCAAGTTTGACCGCCTAGAATACACTCTTAGCAATGTTGCCTCTAAGCACTACCCTAACCCTAACCCTAACCCCAGCGGTAGTGCTTAAGTCATATCTCGGCAAGTGATCACCCGATTTCAAACCGGTTTGCAGATTACAAATCTGTACCAACTTACCTTTGTAATGATACCAAGTTTGACCGCCTAGAATACACTCTAAGAAAATTTGCCTCTAAGCACTACCCTAACCAAAACCCTAACCCTAACCCTAGCGGTAGTGTTTAAGTCATATCTCGGCAAGTAAGCAACCTATTTCAAAACGGTTTGCAAATTACAAATCTGTACCGACATACCTTTGTAATGATACCAAGTTTGACCGCCTAGAACACACTCTTAGCAAGTTTGCCTCTTAACACTACCCTAACCCTGACCCTAACCCTAGCGGTAGTGCTTAAGTCATATCTCGGCAAGTAAGCACCCGATTTCAAAACGGTTTGCAGATTACAAATCTGTACCAACATACCTTTGTAATGATACCAAGTTTGACCGCCTAGAATACAATGTTAGCAATGTTGCTTCTAAGCACTACCCTATCCCTAGCGGTAGTGCTTAAGTCATATCTCGGCAAGTAAGCACCCGATTTCAAAACGGTTTGCAGATTACAAATCTGTACCAACATACCTTGTAATGATACCAAGTTTGACCGCCTAGAATACACTATTAGCAATGTTGCCTCTAAGCACTACCCTAACCCTAACCCTAACCCTAGCGGTAGTGCTTAAGTCATATCTCGGCAAGTAAGCACCCGAATTCAAAACGGTTTGCAGATTACAAATCTGTACCAACTTACCTTTGTAATGATACCAAGTTTGACCGCCTAGAAGACATTCTTAGCAATTTTGCCTCTAAGCACTACCCTAATCCTACCCCTACCCTAGCGGTAGTGCTTAAGTCATATCTCGGCAAGTAAGCACCCGATTTCAAAACGGTTTGCAGATTACAAATCGTACCAACATACCTGTGTAATGATACCAAGTTTGACCGCCTAGAATACGCTCTTAGCAATTTTGCCTCTTAGCACTACCCTAACCCTAACCCTAACCCTAACCCTAGCGGTAGTGCTTAAGTCATATCTCGGCAAGTAAGCACCCGATTTCAAAACGGTTTGCAGATTACATATCTGTACCAACTTACCTTTGTAATGATACCAAGTTTGACCGCCTAGAATACACTCTTAGCAATTATGCCTCTAAGCACTACCCTAACCCTAACCCTAACCCTAGCGGTAGTGCTTAAGTCATATCTCGGCAAGTAAGCACCCGATTTCAAAACGGTTTGTAGCTTACAAATCTGTTCCAACATACCTTTGTAATGATACCAAGTTTGACCGCCTAGAATATACTCTTAGCAATGTTGCCTCTAAGCACTACCCTAACCCTAATCCTAACCCTAACCCTAACCCTAGCGGTAGTGCTTAAGTCATATAAGCACCCGATTTCAAAACGGTTTGCAGCTTACAAATCTGTACCAACATACCTTTGTAATAATACCAAGTTTGACCGCCTAGAATACACTCTTAGCAATGTTGCCTCTAAGCACTACCCTAACCCTAACCCTAACCCTAACCCTAGCGGTAGTGCTTAAGTCATATCTCGGCAAGAAAGCACCCGATTTCAAAACGGTTTGCAGACTACAAATCTGTACCAACATACCTTTGTAATGATACCAAGTTTGACCGCCTAGAATACACTCATAGCAATGTTGCCTCTAAGCACTACCCTAACCCTAATCCTAACCCTAACCCTAACCCTAGCGGTAGTGCTTAAGTCATATTAGCACCCGATTTCAAAACGGTTTGCAGCTTACAAATCTGTACCAACATACCTTTGTAATAATACCAAGTTTGACCGCCTAGAATACACTCTTAGAAATGTTGCCTCTAAGCACTACCCTAACCCTAATCCTAACCCTAGCGGTAGTGCTTAAGTCATATCTCGGGAAGTAAGCACCCGATTTCAAAACGGTTTGCAGATTACAAATCTCTACCAACATACCTTTGTAATGATACCAAGTTTGACCGCCTAGAATACACTCTTAGCAATTTTGCTTCTAAGCACTACCATAACCCTAACCCTAACCCTAGCCCTAACCCTAGCGGTAGTGCTTAAGTCATATCTCGGCAAGTAAGCACCCGATTTCAAAACGGTTTGCAACCTACAAATCTGTACCAACATACCTTTGTAATGATACCAAGTTTGACCGCCTAGAATACACTCTTAGCAATTTTGCTTCTAAGCACTAGCCTAACCCTAGCGGTAGTTCTTAAGTCATATCTCGGCAAGTGATAACCCGATTTCAAAACAGTTTGCAGCTTACACATCTGTACCAACATACCTTTGTAATGATACCAAGTTTGACCGCCTAGAATACACTCTTAGCAATGTGGCTTCTAAGCACTACCATAACCCTAACCCTAACCCTAGCCCTAACCCTAGCGGTAGTGCTTAAGTCATATCTCGGCAAGTAAGCACCCGATTTCAAAACGGTTTGCAGACTACAAATCTGTACCAACATACCTTTGTAATGATACCAAGTTTGACCGCCTAGAATACACTCTTAGCAATTTTGCTTCTAAGCACTATCCTAACCCTAGCGGTAGTTCTTAAGTCATATCTCGGCAAGTAAGCACCCGATTTCAAAACAGTTTGCAGCTTACACATCTGTACCAACATACCTTTGTAATGATACCAAGTTTGACCGCCTAGAATACACTCTTAACAATTTTGCTTCTAAGCACTACCCTAACCCTAGCGGTAGTGCTTAAGTCATATCTCGGCAAGTAAGCACCCGATTTCAAAACAGTTTGCAGCTTACACATCTGTACCAACATACCTTTGTAATGATACCAAGTTTGACCGCCTAGAATACACTCTTAGCAATGTTGCCTCTAAGTACTACCCTAACCCTAACCCTAACCCCAGCGGTAGTGCTTAAGTCATATCTCGGCAAGTGATAACCCGATTTCAAAACAGTTTGCAGCTTACACATCTGTACCAACATACCTTTGTAATGATACCAAGTTTGACCGCCTAGAATACACTCTTAACAATTTTGCTTCTAAGCACTACCCTAACCCTAGCGGTAGTGCTTAAGTCATATCTCGGCAAGTAAGCACCCGATTTCAAAACAGTTTGCAGCTTACAAATCTGTACCAACATACCTTTGTAATGATACCAAGTTTGACCGCCTAGGATACACTCTTAGCAATGTTGCCTCTAAGCACTACCCTAACCCTAACCTTAACCCCAGCGGTAGTGCTTAAGTCATATCTCGGCAAGTAAGCACCCGATTTCAAAACGGTTTGCAGATTACAAATCTGTACCAACTTACCTTTGTAATGATACCAAGTTTGACCGCCTAGAATACACTCTTAGCAAATTTGCCTCTAAGCACTACCCTAACCCTAACCCTAACCCTAACCCTAGCGGTAGTGCTTAAGTCATATCTCGGCAAGTAAGCACCCGATTTCAAAACGGTTTGCAGATTACAAATCTCTACCAACATACCTTTGTAATGATACCAAGTTTGACCGCCTAGAATACACTCTTAGCAATTTTGCTTCTAAGCACTACCATAACCCTAACCCTAACCCTAGCCCTAACCCTAGCGGTAGTGCTTAAGTCATATCTCGGCAAGTAAGCACCCGATTTCAAAACGGTTTGCAGATTACAAATCTGTACCAACATACCTTTGTAATGATACCAAGTTTGACCGCCTAGAATACACTCTTAGCAATGTGGCTTCTAAGCACTACCCTAACCCTAACCCTAGCGGTAGTGCTTAAGTCATATCTCCGCAAGTAAGCACCCGATTTCAAGACGATTTGCAGATTACAAATCTGTACCAACAAACCTTTGTAATGATACCAAGTTTGACCGCCTAGAATACACTCTTAGCAATGTTGCCTCTAAGCACTACCCTAACCCAAACCCTAACCCTAACCCTAGCGGTAGTGCTTAAGTCATGTCTTGGAAAGTAAGCACCCGATTTCAAAATGGTTTGCAGCTTACAAATCTGTACCAACATATCCTTGTAATGATACCAAGTTTGACCGCCTAGAATACACTCTTAGCAATGTTGCCTCTAAGCACTACCCTAACCCTAACCCTAACCCTAGCGGTAGTGCTTAAGTCATATCTCGGCAAGTAAGCACCCGATTTCAAAACGGTTTGCAGATTACAAATCTGTACCAACATACCTTTGTAATGATACCAAGTTTGACCGCCTAGAATACACTCTTAGCAATGTTGCCTCTAAGCACTACCCTAACCCTAACCCTAACCCTAGCGGTAGTGCTTAAGTCATATCTCGGCAAGTAAGCACCCGATTTCAAAACGGTTTGCAGATTACAAATCTGTACTAACTTACCTTTGTAATGATACCAAGTTTGACCGCCTAGAATACACTCTTAGCAATGTTGCTTCTAAGCACTACCCTAACCCTAACCCCAGCGGTAGTGCTTAAGTCATATCTCGGCAAGTAAGCACCCGATTTCAAAACGGTTTGCAGATTACAAATCTGTACCAAGTTACCTTTGTAATGAGACCAAGTTTGACCGCCTAGAATACAGTCTTAGCAATGTTGCTTCTAAGCACTACCCTAACCCTAACCCTAGCGGTAGTGCTTAAGTCATATCTCGGCAAGTAAGCACCCGATTTCAAAACGGTTGGTATATTACAAGTCTGTACCAACATACCTTTGTAATGAAACCAAGTTTGGCCGCCTAGAATACACTCTTAGCAATGTTGCTCTTAGCACTACCCTAACCCTAACCCTAACCCTAGCGGTAGTGCTTAAGTCATATCTCGGCAAGTAAGCATCCGATTTCAAAACGGTTTGCAGATTACAAATCTGTACCAACATACTTTTGTAATGATGCCAAGTTTGACCGCCTAGAATACACTCTTAGCAATGTGGCTTCTAAGCACTACCCTTACCCTAACCCTAACCCTAACCCTAGCGGTAGTGCTTAAGTCATATCTCGGCAAGTAAGCACCCGATTTCAAGACGGTTTGCAGATTACAAATCTGTACCAACATACTTTTGTAATGATGCCAAGTTTGACCGCCTAGAATACACTATTAGCAATTTTTCCTCTAAGCACTACCCTAACCCTAACCCTAACCCTAGCGGTAGTGCTTAAGTCATATCTCGGCAAGAAAGCACCCGACTACAAAACGGTTTGCAGATTACAAATCTGTACCAACATACTTCTGTAATGATGCCAAGTTTGACCGCCTAGAATACACTCTTAGCAATTTTTCCTCTAAGCACTACCCTAACCCTAACCCTAACCCTAGCGGTAGTGCTTAAGTCATATCTCGGCAAGTAAGCACCCGATTTCAAAACGGTTTGCAGATTACAAATCTGTACCAACATACCATTGTAATGATACCAAGTTTTTCTGCCTAGAATACACTCTTAGCAACGTTGCTTCTAAGCACTACCCTAACCCTAACCCTAACCCCAGCGGTAGTGCTTAAGTCATATCTCGGCAAGTAAGCACCCGATTTCAAAACGGTTTGCAGATTACAAATCTGTACCAACATACTTTTGTAATGATGCCAAGTTTGACCGCCTAGAATACACTCTTAGCAATGTGGCTTCTAAGCACTACCCTAACCCTAACCCTAACCCTAGCGGTAGTGCTTAAGTCATATCTCGGCAAGTAAGCACCCGATTTCAAAACGGTTTGCAGATTACAAATCTGTACCAACATACCTTTGTAATGATGCCAAGTTTGACCGCCTAGAATACACTCTTAGCAATTTTTCCTCTAAGCACTACCCTAACCCTAACCCTAACCCTAGTGGTAGTGCTTAAGTCATATCTCGGCAAGAAAGCACCCGATTTCAAAACGGTTTGCAGCTTACACATCTGCACCAACATACCGTTGTAATGATACCAACTTTGACCGCCTAGAATACACTCTTAGCAATGTTGCTTCTAAGCACTACCCTAACCCTAATCCTAACCCTAACCCTAGCGGTAGTGCTTAAGTCATATCTCGGCAAGTAAGCACCCGATTTCAAACGGTTTGCAGATTACAAGTCTGTACCAACATACTTTTGTAATGATACCAAGTCTGACCGCCTAGAATACACTCTTAACAATTTTGCTTCTAAGCACTACCCTTACCCTAACCCCAACCCTAACCCTAGCGGTAGTGCTTACGTCATATCTCGGCAAGTAAGCACCCGATTTCAAAACGGTTTGCAGATTACAAATCTGTACCAACATACCTTTGTAATGATACCAAGTTTTTCTGCCTAGAATACACTCTTAGCAACGTTGCTTCTAAGCACTACCCTAACCCTAACCCTAACCCCAGCGGTAGTGCTTAAGTCATATCTCGGCAAGTAAGCACCCGATTTCAAAACGGTTTGCAGATTACAAATCTGTACCAACATACTTTTGTAATGATGCCAAGTTTGACCGCCTAGAATACACTCTTAGCAATGTGGCTTCTAAGCACTACCCTAACCCTAACCCTAACCCTAACCCTAACCCTAGCGGTAGTGCTTAAGTCATATCTCGGCAAGTAAGCACCCGATTTCAAAACGGTTTGCAGATTACAAATCTGTACCAACATACCTTTGTAATGATGCCAAGTTTGACCGCCTAGAATACACTCTTAGCAATGTTGCCTCTAAGCACTACCCTAACCCTAACCCTAACCCCAGCGGTAGTGCTTAAGTCATATCTCGGCAAGTAAGCACCCGATTTCAAAACGGTTTGCAGATTACAAATCTGTACCAACATACCTTTGTAATGATACCAAGTTTGACCGCCTAGAATACACTCTTAGCAATGTTGCCTCTAAGCACTACCCTAACCCTAACCCTAACCCTAGCGGTAGCCCTTAAGTCATATCTCGGCAAGTAAGCACCCAATTTCAAAATGGTTTGCAGAATACAAATCTGTACCAAGTTACCTTTGTAATGATACCAAGTTTGGCCGCCTAGAATACACTCTTAGCAATGTTGCCTCTAAGCACTATCCTAACCCTAGCGGTAGTGCTTAAGTCATATCTCGGCAAGTAAGCATCCGATTTCAAAACGGTTTTCAGATTACAAATCTGTACCAACATACTTTTGTAATGATGCCAAGTTTGACCGCCTAGAATACACTATTAGCAATTTTCCCTCTAAGCACTACCCTAACCCTAACCCTAACCCTAGCGGTAGTGCTTAAGTTATATCTCGGCAAGAAAGCACCCGACTACAAAACGGTTTGCAGATTACAAATCTGTACCAACATACTTCTGTAATGATGCCAAGTTTGACCGCCTAGAATACACTCTTAGCAATTTTTCCTCTAAGCACTACCCTAACCCTAACCCTAACCCTAGCGGTAGTGCTTAAGTCATATCTCGGCAAGTAAGCACCCGATTTCAAACGGTTGGCAGATTACAAGTCTGTACCAACATACTTTTGTAATGATACCAAGTCTGACCGCCTAGAATACACTCTTAACAATTTTGCTTCTAAGCACTACCCTAACCCTAACCCCAACCCTAACCCTAGCGGTAGTGCTTACGTCATATCTCGGCAAGTAAGCACCCGATTTCAAAACGGTTTGCAGATTACAAATCTGTACCAACATACCTTTGTAATGATACCAAGTTTTTCTGCCTAGAATACATTCTTAGCAACGTTGCTTCTAAGCACTACCCTAACCCTACCCCTAACCCCAGCGGTAGTGCTTAAGTCATATCTCGGCAAGTAAGCACCCGATTTCAAAACGGTTTGCAGATTACAAATCTGTACCAACATACTTTTGTAATGATGCCAAGTTTGACCGCCTAGAATACACTCTTAGCAATGTGGCTTCTAAGCACTACCCTAACCCTAACCCTAACCCTAGCGGTAGTGCTTAAGTCATATCTCGGCAAGTAAGCACCCGATTTCAAAACGGTTTGCAGATTACAAATCTGTACCAACATACCTTTGTAATGATGCCAAGTTTGACCGCCTAGAATACACTCTTAGCAATTTTTCCTCTAAGCACTACCCTAACCCTAACCCTAACCCTAGCGGTAGTGCTTAAGTCATATCTCGGCAAGAAAGCACCCGACTACAAAATGGTTTGCAGATTACAAATCTGCACCAACATACCTTTGTAATGATACCAAGTTTGACCGCCTAGAATACACTCTTAGCAATGTTGCTTCTAAGCACTACCCTAACCCTAACCCTAACCCTTACCCTAACCCTAGCGGTAGTGCTTAAGTCATATCTCGGCAAGTAAGCACCCGATTTCAAACGGTTGGCAGATTACAAGTCTGTACCAACATACTCTTGTAATGATACCAAGTCTGACCGCCTAGAATACACTCTTAACAATTTTGCTTCTAAGCACTACCCTAACCCTAACCCCAACCCTAACCCTAGCGGTAGTGCTTACGTCATATCTCGGCAAGTAAGCACACGATTTCAAAACGGTTTGCAGATTACAAATCTGTACCAACATACCTTTGTAATGATACCAAGTTTTTCTGCCTAGAATACACTCTTAGCAACGTTGCTTCTAAGCACTACCCTAACCCTAACCCTAACCCTAGCGGTAGTGCTTAAGTCATATCTCGGCAAGTAAGCACCCGATTTCAAAACGGTTTGCAGATTACAAATCTGTACCAACATACCTTTGTAATGATACCAAGTTTGACCGCCTAGAATACACTCTTAGCAATGTTGCTTCTAAGCACTACCCTAACCCCAACCCTATCGGTAGTGCTTAAGTCATATCTCGGCAAGTAAGCACCCGATTTCAAAACGGTTTGCAGATTACAAATCTGTACCAACATACCTTTGTAATGATACCATGTTTGACCGCCTAGAATACACTCTTAGCAATGTTGCTTCTAAGCACTACCCTAATCCTAACCCTAACCCTAACCCTAGCGGTAGTGCTTAAGTCATATCTCGGCAAGTAAGCACCCGATTTCAAAACGGTTTGCAGATTACAAATCTTTACCAACATACCGTTGTAATGATACCAAGTTTGACCGCCTAGAATACACTCTTAGCAATGTTGCCTCTAAGCACTGCCCTAACCCTAACCCAAGCGGTAGTGCTTAAGTCATATCTTGGCAAGTAAATAGAATAATATTTGAGTACTGTAAAGTACTTCGTTACTTTTCTACAAGGCTTTAAAACGTAGAAGTATTGGATTAACCGCGAAAGTCGGGCATCCTGAAAATTGTACTGTATAGTGTTAAGTTTTAAAGGCTTTGGCGTCAACATTACAAACGGTGCATTACTTTTGTGAATTGAATTGCATAGTAGAAGACATGGAGAGAAAGTTGAATACCATTTGAGTACTGAAAATTACTTCGTTACTTTTCTACAAGGCTTTAAAACTTAGCAGTATTGGATTAACCGCGAAAGTTGGACACCTTCGAAAATGGCACTGTATATTCTTAACTTTCAAACGCTATGGCGTCAATATTACAGAGTGTGCATTAGTTTTATCACTTGAATTGGATAGTAAAATACTTGGAGAGAAAATAGAATGCTATTTGCGTACTGACACTTACTTCGTTAGCTTTGTACAAGGCTTTAAAACTTAGTAGTACCGGACTAACCGCGAAAGTCGGGCACCCGGAAAATGGCACTGTATAGTCTTAACGAAGTGTGCATTACTTTAATCACTTGAATTTGATAGTAAAAACCGTCCAGAAAGAGTAGAAAGCAATTTGACTGCTAAAAAGTACTGCATTACTTATCTATAAGGCATAAAACTATGTGACTACCCCAAAAATAAGGGACCGTCCGGAAAGCTCCAAGCCTTTTTCACAGTTGTTTTAGCTATTTTGTCACGATGACGTAATGAGCGTTAATTGCGATGTCTTGATTGGATCCAATGATTGTTGAAAGTCGTTTGAATTTCAAAAATTATTTAGCTATCTTTCTAGAAGGCGTTTAATGTCTTTGAGGTAAGTAAGTATCTAGATATTCTTAACTTTCAAACGTCATAGCGTTAAGGCTACAAAGTGTGCATTACTTTCTTTACTTGTTTCCTTTCTTTCTCCCTCTCCCACTTTCTTCCATTCTCTCTTTTTCTGTATCTTCGATGATCTCTTTCTCTCCCTCTCCCTTTCTCTCTTGTTTTCCTTCCCTCTCGTCTGTCAGGCTGTGTAATAAAGACTAATATTAGAAACGACAAGTGCAAAATGTTAGCTAATGCATGTCTCAATGTGGAAGACGCGCAGCATTACTTATCTCTAGTGGTGTTATATCTCACCAAGCGGAGGCACGTTGGAGGCACTGTTGATTTCGACAATGCAAACGTGCCTCCAATGTGCCTCCAACGAAACCCAACGTGCCTCCAACAAAAGCACTGTGCTTATGAAATTTTAAAAATAATGCAAGTTGTAGAATTACCAAGACAGAAATAGATCTAAACGGCTGTAGAATATGTGTACGCTACTCTGGGTGTAACGTGACCATGTGTTTTTGACATTTGACTCTAAAATCATTATTTAGACCAAGATAGTTGAATCTTAACTAAGTGTATGATTGATAAACTACCATGCATTAGGCTCTACTTAATACTTTTCACATGGTACGCATTAATGGTAGTGCTTCGGTACACGACACTCATTCAGCTGCAGATGTCGTTGTTTAACTCCAAGCTCCCCAGTGTGAAGTTACGCTAGATGCATTGCACGGCTAGTATGCCAGGGGGCGCCCTAACGCTTGCAATTTTCGTGTGTCTAGGTCTTGCTCGAAAGCAACAAGCCTGTAAAATAGGAGAGGTAATGTCAAAATTTGCCACTCCCTTTTTAGGATTGGCTATCGACGGTTCATTAATTGATCAGAATGTTGTTTGACGCGCGCACACGTATTAAAGGTGAATGAGGGGATTTCTACCAGGTTCGATGACGTGATAAGATCAGAGTTTCACTTCCGCTTTTCTGACTCACCTTGTTGCACAGATCTAGAAGGGCCTGGGTACACTACACGTCCTGCCTACGGAGAGAAAGGGAGGGCATACAAAATAGCAAAGAAAGGTAACATTTTACAGCCATCATTCTTAAGTCAGAGTATTACGAGCTAATGTTATCGCTACTTAAAATTTTGGGCATGTCAAGCTAAATTGCTTGATATGTGCAACCGTAGTTCAACCTTGTCCCTACATATCAACTGAAGAGTTCGGTATACTAAGCTGTTTTAAGATCTATTTTAGGGTACCCACTCGGAGTAATACATCAATGAGACCTTAACCAATCTTCCATTGATGTTAGTGTACGGCTTTCAGCTTAGAGTGTGATAGTATATGTTAGCTGAAATTATTGGGTGATTTTCGTACTTAGTCTCTACTTAGGTTGGGTCCTGTAGCTCTAGCCGGCTTAATCCTCTGTCGTATTATCATTCGGTCTATTTGCCCAATTTCTTCTATTTCCAGGCACCTACGGAGTTTGGTAGAAACTAATCTTATAGTACAATCGTGCTCTTTATCAGGACGTATTTCCTTGATTTTTTTTTTGCTCTGCCTTACCCCGTGTATTTTCCACAGACGTACATATTTACAATTGTCCCGCAATAAAGTTCTCTCTCTCTATATTTACCAAGGTTTCATTTTCAGTCAGTTTACATCATGCACGGCTATGTTGACATGATTAATAAGTTACCATAGGTGTGCATGATGATAATGAAGGACAACCTTGATAAATATGTACGCCTCAAAAAGGTATTCTCCGTCTTACGGACATCATCATGGTCATGTTTTACCCCCCATATTTCAAAGCTGAAGATATAACCACTAGAGGTTGTGCATATTGTTTTTTCTCATTTAACGAAGGATAACGTCATTTGGGGTGTCCTTACTCTGGAATGGTGCCCTTGGGTATACAAGGTCAAAGAAGGCGTCACAATATACGTATATCTTTTAATGATCAACCAATTTTCGTGCCAGGTCGAACCGTACACTGCATCTTGAGGCCGCATGAGGGCGTTGTGCATTTTGTCTCTGCACAAAGCACATTCAAACGCAACCGTACATTTTTCATCATTTCCTGAAATATGAAATGTGATAGAAGTCCATTGCGTAATTACACAGCTTTAAAAGATACTGTACATTACAATTTTGTTGTTGTTTTTGTTTTGTTTCAGGTTCACCAAAGACCGATTGTACACAATGGATAGTGCCTATTTCTTGAGCTACGCATTTAACGCCATGCAATTGTGGCACATCTATATAGCTTTACTAATCGCAATCATACTTTTGATTTATTTCATCAATCTCAGTAACCGTCAATTTATAGCTCTGGCTATCATTGCGATTATCACAATCATCCTTATAGATCGTTTTCACAGAACGTTCGAATACCGTTCTATACGCGTGGGCGCCATGTTGGATGATAACCTGGATGAATGGAACATGTATTAAACATGGCAGCACAACTAAACTTACCGGCCACGAGTACAGGAGTGCTATTTTCTTCTTATTGCCACTCATTAAGTGGTCATGCCAAGGTCAGGTATGAGGAGAAGGTCTCTGCCATTGGGTTTGACCCGTACAGTTTGCACAAATCGGCGTTTGATAGCGATTTAGCTCTAGTGCCGTCGGTGGAGTACCCGGACATAGTGAATTATCTTGTCCTGACAACCTCTTGGGCCACTAACAACCAAATGAAGGCGTACAAGTCTATGGAGGCGTACAACTTCTTTGTGTCGGGCTGGGTGGACACCCTGCAGATGAAAACAGTCAGCCCTGACAATAGGTCCTTGTAGCAGCGCGGGTAAGTTCACGTGGGGATTCCCCCTGGGGATCCCCTTTGTTTGTTTTGAAACCTAGCACCTCCATATACTGTATTGATTTCACAATATTGTAGCGAACGTGTCGCGGGTTCAAGCGGTGGCCAAGTCCATGATATGCTATATCCTGAGTCAGTTTGATATGATTACACTATTATACAATCTCTTCATTTTCCAGGCGACCGTTTGGCAATCTCTTCGTTTCTTTTTTGTACAGGTGAAGCATTCACAAAGAAACACGGCAACACCATTGAAACCGTGGTTTCTCGCAGAAGAAAATGGAAACATTCTCCTCGCGCACTGTGATTGCATGGCGGGTGTGAGTGAAGCCTGCTCGCATATCGGTGCAATACTTTTTGCCGCGGAAGTTGGGGCAAGGCTAAGGAATTCAACATCATGTACCGACGTCGAGTCTTATTGGTCAGCGCCAACATATGTCCGAAACATACCATATCTGCCTGCATCCGGGATGGACTTTCAGTCGGCAAAGAAAAAACACGCTTTGTTGATGGAAAACAACGTCACCCCATCGGCCACACGCACAGTGCCAGAGGGTAACACGGAAGCTGGTACAAGCTGTGATGAACAGAAGGCATTTTTCCAGAAGCTTTCCGAATCAGGCTGTCGTCCAGGCATCCTTTCCCTTGTCGCTCCCTTCAATGAAAAGTATATTCCAAAGGACATTGCACTTCCTAAACCAATCCCTGAACATTATAACCCAAGATATGCTGAACTAAGTTTTGATGAGCTATTAGAGAAGTGTTCCGAAGTAAATGAAAATCTCTCTCTGACACCAGGCCAAATCCACGCAATTGAAGAGAGCACACGAGACCAGGCGAAATCAAATGTCTGGTACAGACAAAGAGCTGGTCGCATTACAGCGTCCAATCTAAAGGCTGCTTGCCACAGTAACCCAGATAAGCCATCTAAATCTGTGGTTATGGGTGTATGTTATCCGCAGACACAACGTTTTGTCAGCCCGTTTACAAATTGGGGGCAGTTGCATGAAAGTACAGCACTGAAAGTATATGAAGAGAGAATGATTGACAACCATGAAGGTTTCCAAACTTACGAAAGTGGCCTACATATCAACAATGACTGGCCTTATCTAGGAGCAACACCTGATGGTTTGGTTGAATGTAAGTGTTGTGGGAAAGGGGTATGTGAAATGAAGTGTCCATTTACTGCCAAAGATCTCCTGCCAACTGATTTAGCAAATACCAGAAACTTCTGCTTGAAGAAAACCTATGACATAGTTCACCTTGACCGCTCACATGCTTACTACTACCAAGTACAGGCACAGATGTTCATATGTGATGTAGAGTATTGTGATTTTGTGGTATGGACAAAGAAGGGGGTGTTCATTGAAAGAATCCTACCAAATGCAGAGTTTTGGGATAGTGCAACGTTGAAATCTAAGGAGTTCTTTGACAAGGCAATCCTCCCTGAAATTGTTGGCAAGTGGTTCTCCAAAACCGAATCATCAGGATGAAAAAGAAACATTAAATGTTCATAATGTTCACCAAGAAAGATAAACAACATCAACATATAGTGATATATAATGGTCTTTGTTAGTCTGGTCTCAGGAGACCATCTGTGCATATATAAAAGTGTACACATATTTCAGAACCAGACCTATTTCTGTATCTTCACTTCTAAGTAAGAAATTGCCTAGCAATATTGATACAATATATAATATAAGACTGTGTACATATATGTCAGAACCAGACCTGTTTGTATATATTTGCTATTATAATGCAAGTATTGAAGTGCATAGCAATATTGATACAATATATAAAACAGTGTACATATATTTAAAAAAACAGGCCTATTTCTATACTCTTAATACTATAATGTATTATAATGCCCAGCAATATTGATGCAATACAGTATATAATATGATATACAATAGTGTAAATATATTTCACACCAAGGCCTGTTTGTATATCTTCACTACTCCATGTAAGTATCGTAGAGCATAAGCTACATTGATACAATACATAACATTGTTGTATATGTTACCTATGTTGTGAGAATTGTTGTAGCAATGTTTGGCAATATTGATACATATGTATTCATAACCTGGCCTGTTTGTATATCTTCACTACTATAATATAAGTATTGTAGAGCATGAGCTATATTGATACAATACATAACATTGTTTGTATATATTACATATGTTAAGTGAGAATTGTTAAAGCAATGTTTGGCAATATTGATACATATGTATTCATAACCTGGCCTGTTTTTATATCTTCACTACTATATTTTTATATAAATATTGTAGAGTTTAAGCTATGTTGATACAATACATAACATTGCATATGTTACATATGTTAAGTGAGAATTGTTAAAACAATGTTTGGCAATATTGATACATACAATGATACATATTCATAACCTGGCCTGTTTGTATATCTTTACTACTAAGTAAGCATTGTGATGCAAAGCAATGTTAATACAATACATGGTATTTAACAATATAGTTATATCATTATAGAACTGTGCACATATATGTCTATTAGGAAGGTACAACAGAATCTGACAAGTTTGTCAGTGCACAGCACACTCTGGTAATCTTATCTATGGGTGCCAGAGCATCACCAGGTTTAGATTTTACTAAGGGGATGGGTAACGTACTCTGCAAAACTGAATATTTCCTTCTAACTAGACCAATAACACGCTCTACATGTATTCTTACATTAGCTATCTTACGGGTAGTTTCTACTTCTGATGCTGACAGTTGTTTTTTGCCTTTGGTAAATGCTGGTATATGCAGTTTTGCCCCTTGAAAAGCTACACTATCTGCTATAGTAAACCCCCTATCTGCTAAAACAATATCCCCTGGTTCTAACTTTCTTAAAATCCCACAGTTTTCAGTTAAATACTTATCGCTAACCCTTCCCCCCCAGGCCTTAGATATAAAAGATATACAACCTTGTGGTGAAATGCCAATTAGAAATTTTACAGTATTGTGGTGTTTGTAAGTGGACCAGGTCATTGCACGTGCTATCAGACTGGAAGGGCGTTCAATGAAAACTTCAAAACAATCAATTATAACAGATACTTTGTTACCAAAATTTTGTTTAAAAACTGTGGGCATGGTTTTCCTAAGTACATCACGTTGTGGCCAAAGAATAAGAAAACTGAGACGGTTATTCATAACAGAAATCCATTTGTCAAAAATTCTACATGTTGTGGACAAAGAAATACCAAAACGGTAAGACAGATCTTGAAGAGAAAGAGCAAGTCTGAGCCTCATCAAAACTAAAATGAACTGCTGAAAAGGAGAGATTACATTGCGAGACGTACACTTAACATGAGACACAACAAGCTGGAATACATTCATCAATATGAGAAAATTTGGCAAACCAGTGAAAAATCTAACTTTATCATCCCCCCCATTACTAAAACTACCCTCATGTAACTGATGTGCTAGGAGCTGTGTCTTGAGTTGGTCTTGTTGTTCAGAAAGATAGTTGACGGTAAACTTCATCCTGTCAATCTCCTCCCCCGTCATGTCGGTCTGGCATCCTACATCACACTTAGTTGGTTCATCCGGTGACACAGGTGGGCAAGGTGGATCAATGACGTTTGCTGAGAATGAAACAAACCCATACGTCACATCACATGTTATGTTTACATGTTGGGTGTTATAAAAGGATTACAGCTCCAACTTGCATTAAATGATAACTAAAAAAAACAGAACAGAACACAGTGGACTACTACTAAAAAAACATATGAAGTTCAATGTCACGGACATACTTGAATGATCTTCTTCCTCAATTTTTCTTCGCTTTATGCTGTTTCTTGCTGACAACCTATCATTGCGGGCCAGTCCAATGCTGATGTCCAAGGCCCTGACTTTGTTGTGCCCAAGATGTTGTGTAGGCACCCAATCTGGGTCTGTACATGCATACAGGTCAGCAGGTTTCCCTGTAGGAGTGAAATGAAATAAGACATTTTTCACTATTTGATAAGATTTTTCTGTCAATAATAATTTTTCTTTGCATTATTGACAGGTTATTTTCCCAAAATAATCTTGTGAATAACAATTAACACCTAATTATCCTGTGAACCCTAACACATATAATAGCAAAATGACTTAACCCTAGCGTTATTCTGTAAAAAAAATGGTAAAAAATGTAGACTTATTTCTGACTAAGAATGGTTTCAAATCGAAACAATATGAATTGGTAATTCATAAAAAAAAAAATTGACAGAGACGGGTTCGAACCCACCACCCAAGTATCTATGGTCTTGCTAACAACGGCTCTACCGACTGAGCTATGGGTGCGTATGATTCCAACGGCTATTTCTTTATTGAAAAACTAAAACTTAGTAAAAACAACTTTGTTTGGTTTATCCAAGCACGGTACGAATTTGTATCTAACGTTGTCTGGGTGAATACATAAAAAACGAGAGCAACAGGAACTTATGTGTGTGAAAATTATAATTTGTGGGCACGGAAAAGGCTCGGAGAACGGGCAAGATGGCAGGCGGGCATAAACAACACCGGTACCGCCGAGCCGGGCGAACAAGCCCGTAAGCGTAACAAAGATGAATGAACCGCACAACAAGGCGGGAACTTTTTCAGCAGAACTCTTACACTGAAGTTCTCTCCTACGACTTACTTGAGACGAAATGTTTGCTACATACTCGTGAGTATGAGCACTTTTGCTCGTTTAGGTCCGCTCTGTTAATGTTCGCAAGCCATTGAGTCCGCCTTTCCTCCGACAGCACTCTCGTTTTCTCCCCTTGATTTTCAATTATTTTGGGAATTCTGAAAAAGCTGTATTCCTTGTCTCGTTGGGAATTGTTACCACAGCCATATACAGCACATAAGACTGGCATTGTACTTGTTAGCGTGTAAATAAAAGAGAAATGATATACCTTCCACCCGGAGCGAGCGCACAGCTGAAGCGGCAGATCGAATGTCACAACATATCATCCAACATGGCCGCCGCTCGGGTCGAACGCGATAGTGACGTCATTGTGAAAACGATCTATAGGCGTCGTAGGCTTTTTGCTTTACCTACATGAATCAAACAAAACAGCACGTGAAATTGAACGCCTTAAGTTAGAAGGCCAGAGACTGGAAGCTAATCGTGATGTTGAAACCCAACGCCTGAACGTGGCAAGTAAGGATCTGGAAGTTGAAAAGGAACGGTTGGCTTTGGAACGTGACCGGGAAAGCCAGCAGCTGAAGATGGCAAGCTTGGATGCGGAAGTCAAAAAAGAACAACTGTCTCTTGAACGTGATCGTATGAACCACCAACTGCAAGTTGTACAGGACCGACTGTCACTGAAACGTGAGCAAGTTCAGGCTTTCCAGAAGATAGCCACCGCTACGGATACATGGGAGAAAACCACAGAGCACGAACAACGTGGCTGGGTGTCTACTGATACCAACCGTGTCCAGGAAAAACATTCAAAGCCTCGCTATTCACCTTCTGAAATGGAAGGCATTGTACGTCAAATCTATCATGATCAAGAGGCACAAAAACTGGCACTGGAACAAAATGTCGATCTGAGGATAGAGCAAAAGAAGGAGAAAAACGAACTCTAGTAGACGAACAACGAGACCAGCAATCAAGAATTCCAATTCGTCTGTTCAGAACCCAAGAACTTGTCTAACAGAAGCAATTATCAAAGCTGCTTAGCAAGAGTTATCTGCTACACATGACGGCTAAGTACAGGTCATAGCGATAGGGCAAAATTTCTACAGAGACTGATCAATATGCATATTAGTATGTAAAGGCTCAACTTGTTTCTCGCTTCTAGGAAGGTATAAGGATAAAAAGGATTCAATAATGTATGGTTTAGGTTATACAATATAATAAAACAAATCAGTTGCGTTCGTTCATGTGCAACTGTCAATTAAATCCAAAAAAGAATCTTCAGTAAATTTCAATTTTTTAGGGGTAGTCGTTTTCACGATTTTAAAAAGATGAAACGAACATGTCATATCTATCTTATGCAAGTAGACTTAATATGCTTATTGCACACATTTAATTAGTAGCTAAAACTTTCTTCATTGTAACACATTGACAAATAAACATGTTCAACACCTTGACCATACTCGTGCTGTATTTGAGTAGTAAGTCAGACTTAGTATTTTTGCAATGGCTGCACAGCACGAAAACGAATATTTAAGCATACTTTCCGAGATACTTAAATGTAGCCTAAAGGTGGGAAAATATTTCCGCAGAGTTTACGGTATCGTAAAGACCACGGAAACCATGGTTTTACATTTCCGTAACCTTTCCGTATTCGTTAAGGCAGATTAAATACATGTAATATCTTTACATAACCTTTAAGCATCCTTATATGCGCCGTATATGAAACGGGTATTGCTTATGTACAGAAAACATCTACAGGCTTTGAACCGACCATACGTTCACATACAATCAGTTAACCTTCGCCTTTTTTTTATTTTCGTGGTTCTCTAAGGTGGAAATTACCAATAGGAGATGATATATTTTCATTGACCTTCCGTTACAATTGATCTCATTTTACATACTCTTATCAGTATAGGTCTATGGAGACCTCCCCCTTTTATGTATAGGTATGGTAGCGTTTATTTCTAAGAAGAGGCATTGCTTTTACCAAATTAAGAGTATTTTCCGCTCAATATACCACATGCGCCGTTCAATAAAGCAGCGGCTTCAAATGAATAGCTCCTGCTGTGTTTGCGTGTTTAGTTTAACCAAGAAAAGTAAATATCCTGTGTGAAAGCTACATATAACAGATACAATCTTTCCGATATCTTTCCGTTACATTTGAGCTGACTTTACATAAAAGGGGGGAGGTTTAAGCAAACCTCCCCCCTTTTATGTATAGGCGGAAAAAAGATGTCGGAAAGGTAGCGTTAATCATTACTTGAAGAAGAGGCATTGCTTTTACCAAATTAAGAGTATTTTCCGCTCAATATATATACCACATGCGCCGTTCACTTAAGCAGCGGCTTCAAATGAATAGTGTTTGCGTGTTAAGTTTAACCAAGAAAAGCAAATCTCCTTTGTGAAAGTTACATATAACAGATACAATCTTTCCGATGTCTTTCCGTTACATTTGAGCTGACTTTACATAAAAGGGGGGAGGTTTAAGCAAGCCTCCCCCTTTTATGTATAGGTGGAAAAAAGGTGTCGGAAAAGTAGCGTTAATCATTACTTGAAGAAGGGGCATTACTTTTACCAAATTAAGAGTATTTTCCGCTCAATATACCACATGCGTCGCTTACTAAAGCAGCGGCTTCAAATGAATAGCTCCTGCTGTGTTTGCGTGTTAAGTTTAACAAAGAAAAGCAAATCTCGTCCTGTGTGAAAGCTACATATAAAAGATACAATCTTTCCGATGTCTTTCCGTTACATTTGAGCTGACTTTACATAAAAGGGGGGAGGTTTAAGCAAACCTCCCCCCTTTTATGTATAGGTGGAAAAAAGATGTCGGAAAGGTAGCGTTAATTATCATTTGAAGAAGAGGCATTGCTTTTACCAAATTAAGAGTATTTTCCGCTCAATATACCACATGCGCCGTTCACTAAAGCAGCGGCTTCAAATGAATAGTGTTTGCGTGTTAAGTTTAACCAAGAAAAGTAAATCTCCTTTGTGAAAGCTACATATAACAGATACAATCTTTCCGATGTCTTTCCGTTACATTTGAGCTGACTTTACATAAAAGGGGGAGGTTTAAGCAAGCCTCCCCCCTTTTATGTATAGGTGGAAAAAAGATGTCGGAAAGGTAGCGTTAATCATTATTTGAAGAAGAGGCATTATTTTCCGCTCAATATACCACATGCGCCCTCACTAACGCAGCAGCTTCGCCTGAATAGCCCCTGCTGTGTTAACGTGTTGAGTTTAACCAAGATAAGCAACATTTGCTCCTGGTTAAAACTTACATATAGCAGATACAATTTTTGGAATGTATAGGTGCAAACGGAAAGGTAGCGTTAATTATTATTCTTAAAAGAGGCATTGCTTTTACCAAATTACGAGTATTTTCCACTCAATATACCACATGCGCCTCTCACTAAAGTAGCGACCTCGCCTGAATAACTCATTCTGTGTTAGCGTGTTTGACGAAACCAGGAAAATCAAAATATCCTCATGGAACATATGGTATCTTTCCAATGTCTTTACGTTACCATTGAGCTCACTTTACACAAAAAGATGCTATGTACAGGTGCAAGAAAGATGTCGGAAAGGTAGCGTTTACTTTTTCCAGTAGTATCGTATGTTACCGATATCGTTCCGTTACCTTTGCCTTTGAGCTTACTTTTCAGAAAACTCTCTGAACTTTCTTTACAGAGGTCGAGATTGATAGTTACAGAAAAAGATGTTGGAGAGGTAGCGTTGAAAGCGAGGAAATTAAATATTTAACCTCCTTGTTGAAAGGAAACAACAGTCGCCGGGAGGACTGGGTACATGCCCCCGAAGATTGGTGGTCATAATTACGGCATGTTCCCGTTCAGGGTAAGAGGACTAGTACTGGGCGGCCTGTGCAGTATGTCGCTCGCGGGTGGCTGTGCCTTGCAGCTTGGCATCCCGACGACATAGCGTCCTCACTACGCGGTAACGTATCATGGGAATATAGCGGGTTTGCTGTTTATATAATTGTACAAAAAAACTTTCTTATCATCTGGAAGAACATTTATTATCTACAAGCAATAATCACGTTCTCCCAGAAAGGCTGGTATTTTCTAGTGTGGTAACAGTTGTGTTTAGCTTAACATTGGCTAAACAGCGTACAAAGGGGATGGTGTTTTTCAAATTCAAATTTATTCGCCGTCAACTATGAATAACGAACAACGCGGCATTGAATTTCTAATTAGCAGCTCCCAGAAGAGGCCAGTCATGTGATAGGGCGTTATCCAATGACAGACAAAGGTGGGTTTTTTAAACCTAACGAATATACCATAATTTATAGAAGAAACCAGTTTGCAGGGCGTCTGTTTCGGGACAAGTCAAGAAGGAGCCTTGGATCCGTTTCAACACACGGATTATCGGCGTGGCTTTGCCGCAAATGGATTCGAACGGAACTACAGGACGGAACGGACATAACCATAGGACACTCAAGGCTTGCCAGAAACGGAGTATGTTGGAGAGTCTTCAAAGGGGCACAACTCAGGGTGAATTCAAGACTGTGTCATCTTGTCCAGCATAAGCTGGTAGAGATATGGAGAGCACGGCCTGTTCATCACAAAACAGTACCCGTCTTCGGGAATCTCAGCGGATTTTTCCTAATGTGATGGCCAGATGGGACTATGCTGCTTGAAATGATGTCTTTCCAGGCGTATCGCCCGACACTGGACTCCAAATTGTGGACTTAAATGTAGCGGAGATTCGTGCATGGATATTGTACACCGATTGTTCCCTCGGTCGACCAATCCAAGTCCACAATTGGACTCACAAGATAGTTTAGACGGCAAAGCCATAGATACCGGTGTAGGTATGATTCACACCAAATAAGACACGCATACCCGATGCAAAAGTTCCAATTTAAGCCACACAAAACACATAAAGCCTACCTAAAGATGCGGAAAGGTTTAAACTTACGCCGCCTTTACTAAAAATAAATGACAACTATAGTCCAAGGAAAGATCACGGAAAGCGTTCGGATAAGTACGTTTCTGCACTTCTTCTCGTGCCTTTCAGGGTGTGTAAACGACACATAAACGTGGGGAAATCGTGACGGAAATCGACTGTAAATGTGGTCAAAAGATCACGGAAAGGTCTTAAGAAACGAGTGCTTTCCGCCCGTATAGGTTACGAAAAACTGTCATTAACGACGCCTTAAAGCGTCTAATAGTTGCGGAAAGGCACGTGAAGGAGTGCCGAAACGTACATATAAGTGCATTAAAGGGAATCTTTACGTTCACGGATAGATGTCGTTAAGTTGCGGAAAGGGTGCAGAAAGGTCTTAATAAACGCATACTTTCCTCCCGTATAGGTTACGAAAAACTGTCATTAACGACGCCTTTAAGCGTCTAATAGTTGCGGAAAGGCACGTGAGGAGTGCATATAAGTACATATAAGTGCCAACGTAAAGGTAACATTAAAGGGGATCTTTACGTTCGCGGATAGATGTCGTTAAGTTGCGGAAAGGGTGCAGAAACGTCGCGTTTACGTTGAGTTTAAGCTTGCTTAAATACCAGATTTCGTGCTGTGCTGATGGTGTAGAGAAGAGGGCATAAGGCTGTTATCCAGCACTTTAACCAAAACCAGTGATAGGTACCGTAAGTACTCACTCACTCACTCACTCACTCACACACACACTCACTCACTCACTCACTCACTCACTCACTCACTCACTCACCCATCCACTCACCCACCCACTCACTCACTCACCCACTCAATCACTCACTCACCCACTCAATAACTCATTGACTCACCCACTCACTCACTCACTCACTCACAAAGATATTGATTGTGTAATGTTGCTACTTAATTCATAAAATGTCACTTGGTTATTACGACTTCTTTCATCAAATTGAACCAGAGTTATGTCAGCAGCGTGTTGCATGACGGGACGGCTGATTTTCCTGATCTCCAAGCAGATGCTAGGACCCGGATCATTGTTAGTATTTTGCTTCTGTTTCTACATTTAGTACTTTAAAAAAATTAACAATTTTTAACTCTATTCTTAACAGTTTGTTTAAAAAAAACATTACAAATACAATAAAATGCGCTGAACCCTGGAACTGTAATAAATACCAAGGAGGTTCCATTCAACGTCCCTGCAAACATCTGCTTGGATACCGGCGCGGATACAGCATGGCGGACGCATGGACATCACAGTCTAGACGATTCGCAACGCAAGACACCAAGCGTAAGCGTTGTTATTTTCTTAAGTCGTTTAAACTTCCGTGGCTTGTAATAAGATTTACAGAAGACTAGTCATAACATGGGAACATTTTACCACTGGAAATGGGTACAGTATTATATACAGCCGCAGATAATCTTATTGTTTGCTACATTTGTATTGTCTCAGTGACAGGCAACTTTGAAGACGAGAAACTGTTGATTTTTATTCTTATTACTTTAGGTACCGACTTTAAAAGAAATATGTAAGAAGAAGAAGAGATGAATCTGATATAGCTTCCCATACGAAGCCCCCCTCCACAATTCGCTGGTAGCTAGTAAATGTAGTAGACATGCAGCTTGTATATAGGCTAACAGTAAACGTCACAATGTCATATGTGAACGTAATACATACAATGTTGATGTGTCAGATCTTATGTCTGTACTCCTGTACTTACATGAAACTCGGTGAAACTACAAACAACGATCTTCGTAGTCTTCTCTTCCTTCTCTGCAAGGTCGCCATCTTTGTATCGACACAAACCATCATGCAGTGCGCGACTTTGAGATCGTCAACTGATATGATTTTATTGCCACATTTTAAAACGATGCTTTGTTTTAGTTGTTGATTTAAGGGCATACGTAAAGCATGTATCTCTTGTTCATGCACTTTTCTTTGGGCGGTCGTAACATACATCAATGTAATTTGCCCTGACGCTCTCTCTCCTTCTGTTTTTCTTTCTCTCTCTCTCTCTCTCTCAAATAAACATCTGCACATAAAGTATAGATTACCTTTTACAGATTACAAATTTACAAATACGTATCTCAATGCAACCTGCAAGAGGCAATGCATGATGATTCTCTGGTAACTTTAGGTCAATGCCAGTCAGAAAAGATCTTAAAGAGGAAGTGAAACTCGCTACACCATCGAAATCAAGCAGTGATTCTCTGCCACGTAAAATGTACGAAACCTACAAATAGTTCAGGACAACATTCATTGTACTTTATTGTGGAAACAAATATCAGAAATACAACACGAAAAATTCATAAAACGCCACCGCCGGAAATACACCTTAAGTGTCAACAATACAAAACGGACAAACATGTTAGGCGACAGAAGTAGTTGTTAAAACATGTGACAGAGTGAAAATATTTATCATATTTTACCTCGGAGCCTGGTAGAGGCTATACAAACCTTACAGTTTATAAACTTTTTATTGATGTAGACCAAATCTGGCAATCTTACGGATTCATAACCATCATTAACATCGTATTATTCTCAAATGATACGAAGTAAGTCAGAAAGTAAGGGCGTCTTCATTCATCTTGAAATCAACTCATTTGCTCATAAAAATCCGGACAACAAATTGATAAATTTAACAGTCTCAATAAACAAGGAGGTATGTTCCTTAACATGTGTGCCAAATTACAACACATTTCATTAAAAACGAACCTGTCATGATACTTATGGCATTATTTTCTGACTGACCCTTGTATATCAAACACATTATAAGTAAACAAATAAGAACAAATCTACAAACATAAGTTTATCAAATCACCATAGATATAGACAAACTCTAATTCATTATCAAACCCGATTATCTAAAGCCGTGATAATCACCGAACGACAGCATTCTAGACACCAGCATTAACATAAACAATCGAAACATTAATGACTTTCAAATCCTCTTATGCTAGGCCACTCGTTTCTATGTATCAAGCTATAACCCTGGCCTTGCATGTTGGCGACCGGTCAGATACCTTCCCTTCTGTTGGTTAGAAAAAACAGCCAATGACGACACTTCTTTACTGTAAGCGGTAACGTGATTGGTTGGTAACTGATTGCCTGATGGCTGACAAATGCAGTGCAAGGCCAGATTGTAGGCAAGTACACAAGAGTTAACGTTATTGCTTGATATACATAAATGACGACAATTCCATGAGAGAAATTCGATGATGTATGACTTTCTGTAGTCCTTTCAGCAGATGGAGTGACCCGTCGTGTTCCCTAAATGCCGTTAAGGTTTCAGGGTTGGCTAAATTGGCATTTTGACTTTCCATTGTTTTTTCATTAATGAATTAAGAAAGAATGGAGCCGTAACGAATATTGATAGATGGGCATGAAAGAAGTCTAAATCTGCTTTTTTTGCCACATGGATGACGTCATCAGGTTTTATTGCCCCTAATATTATTTTTACAATGACAAAGTACAGCACTTTGGTACATACCACTGCAATGAAAGTATGTTTTTCATGTGCATAATGATGAAAGCTACAAACTCACGTTTGCGCAAATTGATATCTACTAATGATCTGTAGTTATTAGAAATTGAAATTTTTTAATTAGATAAAAACAAATATTTTCTAATTACTACATCTTTATTTTGGCATTCTACAGCATTAGTTATCTGCTTTCTGATACTTTTTTTCAATCTACGGCATATATGTGCTCACTCTACAGCTGCTTTGCACAATTTACTGTGTGGTCGAAAACCTTTTTTTTTTGGAAACGGCCGAAAATTGATGCGAGCCAGGATGTCATCCATATAATCAAATCAACATGGCCTAAGACAGAACAAACATTCAGTTCTTATCTAAGGTTATAGAATCAAAGCTTACCACATAATGGTACGTCACACAGTTCAAACCTCTTTTCGCGATCAGTGGTATAGCACCAAACCCCGGGTTCGCCGTCCGGATTCCGGCAGTAGTTCTCCTCCAGTCCGGATGACGGATAATTAGCGGCCGTGCTTTGGTGTTGGTGAGGTGCCTGACTGTCCCAGCGTTGACACGTCCTGCCTGTTTCCGTCACAGAGACTGTTCCTCGGTAAGATGTTCCATCTCCAATCAGGCAATCTAAAAGCAGATAAAAGAGGTAATAGCTTCTATATAATTATACAGTAGTATTTCATACTGCACGATGTTGTAACCGTTGCCACAATGACATGCAGTAGACTTATTAACGCTAGTTTAACAAAGGTTTTCTATAAAGGATAGTCTGACACAATGGAAAAATATTAGAATTAGCATTTAGGCGTAAAGCCATACTGATAGTCTCCAAGCTGACCCTACGGTGCCTTAGAGATAGTATCAAAGCTGGCCAAGTAGTATAGCCGGCCAAAGGGAGTCAGCCGACCCCGGTGCCTACGGTGCCGGCTATACTCCTTGGCCAGCTTTGATACTATCTCTAAGGCACCGTAGGGCCCGGTGCCAGCTATACTCCTTGGCCAGCTTTGATACTATCTCTAAGGCACCGTAGGGTCTGCTTGGAGACTATCAGTATGGCCTTACGCCTAAATGCTAATTCTAATATTTTTCCATTGTGTCAGACTATCCTTTATAGAAAACCTTTGTTAAACTAGCGTTAATAAGTCTACTGCATGTCATTGTGGCAATTTTTTTAAACTTTTAGATAGTACCCCGTTAGTTTTTACAACATCATAACCTGGTACCTTTTTAAGACAACATTATGACTCGAAAATAATGCCATACCTGGACGATAGTCCATACAGTCGTCGCAGGTGCAGTGAGCTGATGTTGCCCCACACCATCCGTACTTGGAACAACAGGGTCTGTCTGACACAGGGTTACACTGGCCGGGGTTCGCTCCTGGGGCTGGGAACTCCGTCCCACAATGTCCGTCAGCTCTAAACTTAGCTGTATAAGAAACAAGAATTTGATACATATATTATGTACCAAGCTATTGTCAACACTCATCTGATAGCTTTATGGAGAAAGATGATTTCTGTTTGCTATAGGCTGGCTTCCGAGTATGGTTCTTTGTTGAGAGTGCCATGTGATATTGTCCCAGATAAACCTCTTTTGCATATTGTGTGGGCGGTACCTCGTGTCATTAACAAATTGCAGTACAAACATTATTCAATTTTCAAAACAAATCATAACCATTAGTTTTGACAACATCCAAGCCTGGTACTTTTTAAGACAACATTATGACTCGGAAATAATGCCATACCAGGACGATAGTCCTTACAGCCGTCGCAGGTGCAGTGAGCTGGTGAAGCCCCACACCATCCCTCAGTGGAACAACAGTGCCTATCTGACTTAGGGTCACACTGGTCGGGGTTCGCTCCCGAGGCTTGGAAATCCGTGCCACAACGCCCATCATCCCTCCACAAGGCTGTATAAGAAACCTTTGGACCTTTGAAAAGAAAAAAAAAACACATTATAATTAAACGAATAAGAACAAAGCTACAAACATAAGTCTATCAAATCACCATAGATGTAATTCATTATCAAACTCGATTATGTAAAGCCGTGATAATCATCGAACGACAGCATTCTAGACACCAGCTTTAACATAAAAGATAAAAAGTTGTAAACAAACGAAACATTAATGAATTTAACATCTTATGCTAGGCCTATATATAGGCCTTCTATATATCAAGCCATAACCCTGGCCTTGCATGTTGGCGACCCGTCAGATACCTTCTCTTCTGTTGGTTAGAAAAAACAGCCAGTCACGACACTTCTTTACTGTAAGCGGTAACGTGATTGGTTGGTAACTGATTGGCTAATGGCTGACAAATGCAGTGCAAGGCCAGATTGTAGGCAACTACACAAGGGTTATTGCCTGATATACATAAATGATGACAATTCCATGAGAGAAATCCGATGATTTATGATTTTCTGTAGTCCTTTCAGCAGATGGAGTGACCCGCCGTGTTCCCTGAATGCCGTTAACACAACAGGGTGTAGGTCCGTGGCCGGGTTCGCCTCCGCAGTGGCCTCTTGATCTATCCAACTTTGACATAAAAAGACAGAAATTCACTCGAATCCTGTGTTGCTAAATTCTAATATTTATAAAGACAAAGATCATAGGGACGTAGGGTGGGTTGTTATACGTAAACATCGTACAACTTTAATCAATGTAACTGTTAATGATTAATGATGCACAACCTTACTCTTCTGTGGCAGAGCACGGTAAAAGAAGCGAGAGAATTATTGAAGAATTATTTTCAAGATCCAGTTTCACATCTGCTGCAACATGACACTTAATGCTGAAATGGAGAAAAAGTGGTGTTTTATGGAGAAGTGGGATGTCCTTTTACCCCAGATAGACCTCTGCAATACCTCGTGCCATAGATGTTTAAAACATCACAGCACAAAGATTTTTCTATCTTCTAGATAGCACCCCGTTAGTTTTGACAACATCATAATCTGGTACCTTTTTAAGACAACATTTTGACTCGGAAATGATACCATACCTAGACGATAGTCCATACAGTCGTCGCAGGTGCAGTGAGCTGATGTTGCCCCACACCATCCGTACTTGGAACAACAGGGTCTGTCTGACACAGGGTTACACTGGCCGGGGTTCGCTCCTGGGGCTGGGAACTCCGTCCCACAATGTCCGTCAGCTCTAAACTTAGCTGTATAAGAAACAAGAATTTGATACATATATTATGTACCAAGCTATTGTCAACACTCATCTGATAGCTTCATGGAGAAAGATGATTTCTGTTTGCTATAGGCTGGCTTCCGAGTATGGTTCTTTGTTGAGAGTGCCATGTGATATTGTCCCAGATAAACCTCTTTTGCATATTGTGTGGGAGGTACCTCGTGTCATTAACAAATTGCAGTACATTCATTTTCAAAACACATCATAACCATTAGTTTTGACAACATCCAAATCTGGTACTTTTTTAACCCTATCCAGACCGGGCTTTTTTTGGATTCCTGGGACGGGGGGGAGGTGCTCTTTTGACCCCCCCCCCCTTCGTAATTTCAAAACGGCTTGGGTTTCGATCACCAAATTTGGAGGGTACCTGTGCCTAGACGATAGTCCTTACAGCCGTGGCAGGTGCAGTGAGCTGGTGAAGCCCCACACCATCCCTCAGTGGAACAACAGGGTCTTTCTGACTTAGGGTCACACTGGCCGGGATTCGCTCCCGAGGCTGGGAAATCCGTGCCACAACGCCCATCATCCCTCCACAAGGCTGTATAAGAAACAAGAATTTGGCAGATATATATGTACCAAGCTATTGTCATCACTCATTTGATAGCTTTCAAGTGAAAATCACTGGATTTCAGATATTTAGTTCGTGCATGCGCAATACGCCCAAATGTTGCCAATGGCAAAGTCACCTTTGCAGGAAATCTATGAGGATAAGTCGTCTTATTCAAAGCACACAAGAAGTATACTTAACGACAGTAACAATAACATTCCTTCAATGCAGCATTTTGGTGCATCTAAGAAGTGACAAATATAGGTACGTGTCAACGAGTTTACAAAAGCAAGACCTGACATTATAAACCTGATACGCGCATTTAAGAAAGTACTTCCATTTATAACAAGTATCAGGAAACCCAATGCAACGGACGTGATTTTAATGCAACGTTGACCAACGATTGTGGAATAGCAGGATGAACTAAATTGTGGTACAAAACAGCCGTAGCTTTTTGGAGTAAGATTATTTCTGATGGCTATAGGCTGACTTCCGAATATGATTCTTTGTTGAGAGTGATAGGTGATATTGTCCAAAATAAACATCTGTGGTATTGTGTAAGCGGACTTGCAGTACCTTGTGTCATGGTGATTAGAAAGATTGTCGTACAAATATTTTTCAGTTTAAAAAATGCATACCCATAATTAGTTTTGACAACATCTGAACCAGGTTGACGCGGAAAATAATACCATACCTAGACGATAATCCCTACAATCGTCGCAGGTGAAGTGAGTTGGTGTAGAACCGCACCATCCCCCACTGGAACAACAGGGCCAATCTGACTTTGGGTTACACTGGCCGGGGTTCGCTCCTGGGGCTGGGAAACGCGTTCCGCAACGATGGTCAGCTCTCCACTTAACTGTAAAAAAGTATTTAGGAAATATATATGTACCAAGCTACTGTCAACACTCATCTGATAGCTTTTAGAGAAAGATGGTTTCTGCTGGCTATAGGCTGACTTCCGAGTATGTTTCTTTGTTGAGAGTGATATTTGATATTGTCCCAGATAAACCTCTGCGTTGTGTAAGCGTACCTCGTGCCGTGATGATCAAGAAAATTGCAGCACAAAGATTTTAAAAAAAGTCACACCCATTAGTTATGACAACATCCAAACCTGGTACCTTTTTAAGACAACATTTTGACTTGGAAATAATGGTATACCTGGACGAAAGTCCTTACAGCCGTCGCAGGTGCAGTGAGCTGCTGTAGCCCCACACCATCCCTCAGTGGAACAACAGGGTCTGTCTGAAAGAGGGTCACACTGGCTGGGGTTCGCTCCTGGGGCCGAGAAATCCGCTCCACAACGGCTGTCAGCTCTCCACTTAGCTGTAAAAAGAAAACAAGTATTTAGTGAATATATATGTACCAAGCTATTGTCAACAGTCATCTAATAAACTAATATATAGAATACTCAGACTAATCATACCCATTATTAGTTTTGACAACATCCGAACTGGTGCCTTTTTTTTAATTTGCTTTTGGACAGACGGGGACAATTAATGTGACACTGCACTCAAGTTTGTAACTTAAATTAACAGTGCCACATACACGGTATAGACAGAAGGTAAAGGTGGAATTTTCTTCTTTTTTAACCTCCCCGACCGAAGTCAGGTACCCATTTCTACACCTGGGTGAAGTGAGGAAGGTCGTGTTAAGTGCCTTTCCCAAGGGCACAACGTCGGGGGCAAGACGTGGATCGAACTCGGAACCACTAGATTCAGAGTCGAACGCTTTACCAGTTACGCCACACGAGACGCCACAACCCGGTACCTTTGGAATGTAACATCTTGACTCGGAAATAATGCCATACCTGGACGAAAGTCCTTACAACCGTCGCAGGTGCAGTGAGCTGCTGAAGCCCCACACCATCCCTCAGTGGAACAACAGGGTCTGTCTGACTTAGAGTCACACTGGCCGGGGTTCGCTCCTGGGGCGGGGAAATCCGCTCCACAACGGCTGTCAGCTCTCCACTTACCTGTATGAGAACCAAGAATTCGGTTTAACATACATGTACCAAGCTATTTAATAGTCATTTGATAGATTTTTAGCAAAGATGTTTTATGTTTGCCATAGTCTGACTTCCGAATTTGGATTTTATTGAAAGTGATATGTGATATTGCCCCAGATAAACCTCTGTAGCGTTGTGTAAGCTGACTTGCAACGCCATGGTGATTAAGAAAATTCCAGTACAATGATATTATTTTTCAATTCTCTAAAGAAAAATCATAACCATTAGTTTTGACAACAGCCGAAGCTGGATCCTTTTAAATGTAATATTTGGACGCCGAAATAATGCCATGCACTTACGATAGTCCTTACAGCCGTTGCATGTGCAGTGAGCTTCTGTTGCCCCACACCATCCCCCACTGGAACAACAGGGCCCATCTGAATAAGGGTTACACTGGCCGGGACTCGCTCCTGGGGCTGGGAAATTCGTTCCGCAACGTGCATCAGCTCTAAACTTAACTGTAAAAAGAAAACATATATTTGGTAAATACACATATATCCAGCTATTGTCTACAGTCATCTGATATCCAAATACACGGAACACACATCTTTGGTGGAGGACTTGAACAAGGGAGCATAGTGAACCTACCCGTGCAAGTCCTGCCGTCTGATCCCAATGCATAAGCGATTCCGCATGCCGAGACACATCGAGAACTTCCGTCATCGTTGTGGAAGACAAAGTCCTTACATCTGCATGTGACGCCATCGTCAGCGGCTTTCATGTCTACTGGGCATTTTGCGACGCATTGGATAGTCCCACCTCTCTTGTGGATGGAAAAGTGCTTACAACTGCGGCATTCCGTGTTGAGCTTCGATCCAGAAGACATGGGAATACATCCTGGAGTAGTACGGAAATATCTTTGAAAAATGAAAATGTCCATCAAACTTCGTCCCAGAAGCGCTTCTGGGATAGAAATCCACCGATTCACGTAGCCTGGTAGAGGCTACATCTGGGCTAGGTCTGCAGGGCTGACGTCAGAGTTGCGTGGCGCGGTAGAGGGCAAAAAATGGGAACGATTTGGGTGTGACTTAAAATTCTTGAAAATCCTCCTTTTCCTTGAAATTTTTTTTTCAAAATCTGGAGACTGAGTTAGAAGTGGGTCTAAGCTTTCCTGTTTTGGTCAAAATTTGTTCACTTCAGCAGTTTTGTTGGTGTAAGGACAGGTTTTATTTGTAGGGTGCTACCGGTTGTATCAGGAGGGAACAGGGGGCAAAGGTGGGGTTTCTTTTATAGAGCCAGCTTTTCCCGGAGAATTAACCGAACAACCCCCTGTTTTCTTTCAATGGTTATAGACTAGACCCAAGTGACTTTTTGGTGGAGAAGAATTTTTAAGATTGAAAGATGGGTTAGTACTTTTTCTAAGCCTTCATTCAGTGTATTTTAACATGCTATGGACAGCCCTAACTTCGATGTCTGTCCTGCATCCCAGATGTGCTTCTATCCCAAAAGAGCTTCTTGGATGGAGTACATCCGGGGTTGATCTCAGGTCGGTAAGTCACAGTCTTTACCTGATACATGCAAACGGCCAGGCATGCATGACGTCAAAATGTAAAACAACTTCACTCACTGTCCACAAAGCCAGTTTATTTTATATTTTTTAACTTTCAAACGCAATGAGCGCAAAAAACTCCAGAAAAGGCTCACCGTTACACTCGGGGTGACAGTCTTCCACACACTTCCCATCCTTTAGGACTGTTCCTCCCGTACATTCCATTTCTCCCTGTGCCCCTCCCTCGATGATTCGGGCGTCCATGATCTCTACGTCCTTTTCCCCTCCACCAAAGGAGTAGAAACGGATGCCCAGTGGTGGACCGGCATCATTGTAGACCATGTAGACCAGCCCTTTCTCCTGTTGGCAGAAATTTTTTTTTTTTAAATGTTGTAACTTGTATATAGTCATAAACAGTATGAACTGATCTGAACTCGGTATACCAGTACTGCAATAGAAAATAGAATCGGCATATTATAACATGTAAGTATATATATATATATATATATATATATATATAGTCTAAACATATCACTTACGGAAGTGTCAGAGCCGATGCCATATTTGATGTAGGTTCGCTGTTTTTCATGGTCTTCCTCCAGACAAATGAAATACGGCTGGAACAATTTGGAGTCCCCCAGACTTCGGGCACTCTTTGCTCCCTCGTATTTCACCAGCTTCATTCCCTGAGAATGATATATTATAAAAGATATGTTACCCCATAAGTTCGTGAAATAATTTTAGGTGCTTATGACATCAAGACCGTTTAGAGAACAAAGTATGACTCCTGTACCAATTCTAAACACGATTAGCACTGCTTGATCTGGACTTAAATGTTGGTGCTGGAAATGCTTGTAGAAAATAATGGCGTTACCTTGTAGAGAGCAACACCCTGGTAACTGATCTGGAGATGGTACCAGGTGCTTTTATCCCTCGGAATGGCGGAGAACACAACAAAAATGTCGCCTGAAGACGCCGCAACGAAGTAAAGACACCTTCCTCCCTCCTCCGCGGGCTTGATTTGGTAAGAGTTGGACCACTTCACCGTGCAGGGCGCCTCGACTATACTGGCTAAAGAACGGCTGGTAGAAACAACAGAACAGAAATACTTATCAGTATTACATTTCTGAATGAACTATCAACAATGACGTAATCATTTCAGTGTTCCAAATGCTATCACTCCTTTATCTTTCGTTACCATTGGCGTGGGATCGCGTGGCGCAATTGGCAGCGCGTTGGTCTCAGGCCCAAGAGGTCCTGAGTTCGAATCCGGTTGCGTGTCACCGATCTTGTGCCCTTTACACGACTTTCCTCACTAACTCTGGTGTGAATGAGTACAGTATGAGTACATGAGTGCGGCAGTGTGAGTACAGAATGAGTACATGAGTGTGACAACAATGACCACAGTCACTTCCTGACAACATTGGCTTTTCCATAGTTGTTAATACAGTGTGATATATGGCATTCCGTCGTTTTCAAAGGGTATCAAGCAACTTTACAGCCTGGTATGTATCAAAGCTCTGTTTGGTCCTCCGATTGATTCACCCTTGCATGCAAAGTCTTGTACAGTAGGTAACCGAATGACATTTGAATATTCGTCTGAAATATGGGAGTTCCGATTGATAATGCATGACTTTGTTTAGGACCAAACGACCGAATGGGGACGGAGGAAGCGGAAGCGGTCGGCGGAACGAACCTTGGTTAACGTTAGGTCATCTTTATCCGTGGGGTAACCGATATCCGTTAATTGTATTTGAAAATAGGGTATTTGGGTTTCGTCAAGTTGAAAGACAGTAGTTTCACACTGCAATAGATGTATTATGAAAATATTTCAATTTGAAACCTGCGTCCGTTGACCTGAAATCCCTACCCCATGGCACAGTTTTTCAAAACAACGAATTTAGGTTACCCAACGGATAAAGGTGAACAAGCGTTACACACAATAGGATGGATGCCAGGCTATCAGACTTACCCTTTTGCCTGGGAGTGCTCTAACGGGCTGACATATTCAGCTCGGGCAACTTTCCAGTTTGCGTAGTTGCGAGGCAAGTTCCCCAAAACCTGCAAAGACAAGGGCAGGACAACCAAATTTTAACAAATCATTTGATTTAACTCATTTTCTTCAAATCAGAACTTATGTATGTGTATAAAAATCATTATGGTGCGGCACAGTAACATCCTTAGGTTGTAAGTGTGTAGAAATCGCTCTAAAGCAAAGAGCTAAGTTTCCAACACAAAACTCTACATCACATGGCGTCGCAGAAGATTGCCCAATTCTTGACAAAGGCTTTTGCAGGATGTGTTGGAAATTACGGTGCAACTTTTCTTCAAGTAAACATTGCTTGACACACGAAAAGCAAATCAATAAACAATACTTCCATCTTCATTGAAGTAATAAAGAAACGTATACGCATACGTATAAACCGTGAAATAATTGGTATAGATCGTACCTGTTTGGAAGCCTCTTGATTTTGAGGTGTGACGGAAAACACTCCGGTTGCTTCATTATATGTCATGACAAAACCAAAGCAGGAGACCTATGTTTGTAAATACACATCCTTTAACAAATTTGCATGTAACAATACGTCCGCAATCATTGAAAAAAAACTCTAGATAGAGCATCACGCAGCTAAGGCCCCCTTTCCACTAGACGGTGATCGTACTGCGCTCTCACTGCGACCTAGATAGGATATGTGTATCCTTTGTTTTCACACCGGGTATATCATACAAAACGTAAAAGTGGGACTGAGAGGAGAACAAAACACACAAAGTGTAAAAAGATTCGTTTCTTTTCTATACAATTCGTTGAGCGATATGTCAAATTTTAGGTCGCAGAGAGAGCGCGGGGAGAGCGCCGTCCTAGTGAAAGGGGGTATAAAGAGTTGCATATATATATCAAAGTCAAAATTCGTCGTACTACATGTGGGTCTGATAGTCACAACTTGCATCAAGTATAGCCCTATTATTTACACTCAAGGTCTATGAAATAGGTCAGATGGTGTAATGAATTTGGGGTGAAAATGCGCAAAACAAAAAGATGCATCTTGTCAAACACTCAGCAACGGATTGTACGTATTGATGGCGAGCTGCAGTTGAATCAAGGGATGGTCTCGTCAGTCTCATAATGGAAACACTGATCACGACTGACTGATAACCAGTTTGGAAACAGGACTTACCTTCTTGTTGTTGGTATCGCCACTCCCACCATTGTCACGGCTGTTGTACATGTGCATTGATTCCCCTGGAATATGACAGTTCCATCTGAAAAAAAGTATATATTAGACTTGCTGCCACTGTGTTGTTTGTGCCTCCCATAACAATTTGACATCCACATATTTTATCAAATTGCCACAAAGGTATCAGATAATTATGTCAATTTATAGAGGGGGGTTGACATCATGTTTATTGACATACAACGCAACACATTTAAAATCAACATACAATATGGCTTTAAAAGACGAAGAATCATAGGCCGACCCCTTAATCAGAATAGTAAAAATTCTGGAGGGCGCAAGGTAAAACTTAATGTGTGCATCCGACTTTTTGATACATGTTGTATTGCTGCACAACGTTACATAACAATCTTGCCGTATATTGTACTGTTGCTTTCACAAGAATATTGCACTTAAACAAAAGTTATCTGCTAGAAAATAAGCCAGATGGGGATTCCCACACAGAACTTTATTGCGCGACAATTGTAACAGTTACAATGTACGCGGCAATCTGATTATAGTATGTACATTACATATGAGCCCTATAAGGAGTTTTAAGGTTTGTTACGTTCTCCGTGCATAAACCAGGAAGGCCTCTCTGTTCTTCGTAATGTCGTAGTTGATGTTTTCAGGAAGATCAAAGATGACCTGCAGTTAAAACAATAAAGTTACGCTATTGTTACGAAGGCCTTCTTGTAACCTGCACAAATAACATGTTTGGAACCATGGCCATTCATTCCGATCACCACAGACGTATTTGGCGAGGTTAATTTAGTCTGATCAGAAAGCCAGGCTATAGTTGGGTAAACAACCATAATGTCCTTAGCATTGCCATTGGTAAATGAAAATAAGTCAGCCGTGCATTACTAGTTGGCAAATAATTCACACTTGCAGGAATGATATCCCACTACGCTTCACTCACTCGGTGCTTTATCCTTGTACCTCCTACCTTGTAAGTGTCACCATTGATGAGTTCCAGCCATGTTGGGTAGGTAGTTCCGGAAGTCCCCCCCTTCACGCTCAAGGCTTCAGTCGTACATCCGGGTTTTCCCCCGGACAGACGGAAATCCGTGGTGGGCACTGGTCCCTGTGGACATGTGGACAAACGACCAGGCGTCAATAGTGTTGTTTGAACATACTAGTCCTATGACAGTGTTTTAATGAAGATCCCCTTGGCCCTTTCCAAGTCACCGTATGAGGCTAAACTTGCACGAGTTACAAAATAATATGATGTCTCATTGATCTTTATTAGCTGAGATCCAGCTGTGAAAATGTTGTTTTTTAGACTTTCAGACATTGAATAATACATGCATGTATGACCTATATAACTGCAGCAGGATGTGTATGTAGATCACGGATTATGCTACTTAGCCACATGAGAGCCTGCAGAGAAGGGCAACCTTCCCTATGGTGTTCGAAAACGAAGACACAGCTATCATCATCATGTAAGGGCAAAGTGCGTATCGCTTTAGTGTGGCAATTTAAGCCTTCTGCAAGAACTGGAAGTGGTTCAGGCAATTCATTTTGTTGAACAGCCCTCAGAATTGCAGTTATAATGGATTATGGATAATGATACTTTGTATCATAATGTTTTGTACGCCTCATATTGTGTTAAAAAGTAAACCATGCGTGGTTGGAACTCTTGGAACGAAACAAAACAGAAAATAGAGTGTTACATAACTTCGTTTACCTAAGTATGATAGTAGCTGCAAATAACATTTGTCAGTAATCCTCAACAGTTGTATCAATTATTCTCCAGACAAACGTGATTAGTTGATATCTCATAATGCCTACAAGCCAGAGATGGAACACAAAACAAAATGGTATGTACCATACCTCTTCCATGTACATAACGATTGCCCTTTCCAGTGCGAGTCGTTTCTTGTCCAGTCCTTCTTGAAACTTGTCCACTGTCGTAAAGTCACAATACCTGTGCAGATGTAAAGGCAGGACCAATACTTCCTTGATACCTTGGGCATTTTGAAGCGGTAAAAAATCACTAAGATATTTGCTTACTTGGAATATCCATAGCAATCCAAATCAGTTCAATACAAATATAAGCCATGCCAAACAAGATTATCATTATCATATTGTTGTCAGTTAAAGATAAATCGTTAGTTTTATCGTTATTCTTAGATCAATCATAGTATAACATTTACATGTAACTTCATGATTAATCATGATCATCTTCTACAAATGTCAGGATTACCGTTTCTCAGTAACAGGTTCCATCACTCCATTGCTGTTGTTCACCAGCTTTTTGACCTCGTAGTACTTTCTTTCTGTGAAGTTCTCGGTCTTGAGGCTGAGAATTTGTCATCAAAATATAGAATGTAACCTTAATCATTCAAAATAATAATCCAATTTCTTCTCTCTAAGACCCGACAAGTACAAAATAGCAATGTGACGTAAAAAAAGATGGATTTACCCCACAAAAATAACAATGTTTGTCTTTGATTGATTGAACAGAGCTCGAGTTAATGCAGAGTATCTCATATCTGAAGACATACTGGTCATATTGGAACAATGTTTCATCAAGCTCACTTTTGACTGAAGCAACCGCTTGCAGCATCTTTGATGTCAAAAGGGAAGAGAAGTTTGTAGTTCAAGTCCAACAGCTCCGACATGGTGCCCATGAACATCTCGATGGGTTTGGGGTATGTAGGGATGGACTTCAGCCACTCGGTGAAGGTGTCTTTGAAGCCGGTGGAGTAGAAATCAGCTACGATGGAGGCAACTTCCTGGTCGCCTCCTTCCACTGTCACCTGGGTGTTGGAAGTCTTGGAAGACTGACTGTAAGATTACAGACATAGGACTTGTTGATATTCACAAGCAATTCATCTTTCACGAGACTGCGGAGATTTACAGCGATTTGCTTCATGGAAATTTGTTACTATGGTCAACAAGGATCATGAGGAACATTGGTTATTTTTTGGTAACAACAAAACAACCAAAAGTTTTGTAAGATTTTTCACTTAACCGCTCTTTATTACCTTGAGGCAGACCATTTATCCAGTCTAATTATTAGTCATTAGGACATCAAGTGATGTTTAAGTAAAGAAGAAGCAAACAAAATGGCCTTATTTGTGCATAAGAATCAAAGGGGAAATTATTTAGAAGGTCAAATCTTTCACTGTTGTGACAGAGAGGACCGACGATATGCACAGAACAGTCAATACTTCCTTATTCCCACAAGTCTATCACAAAAGAAAAAAAAATATATGTCATACGAGGATCCACTGGATGATTCCACTCCAGCGTGACCAGCGGCGTTGAAAAAAAGAGAATTATAAGAAGCCTGGGCCTGGATGGAGAACCCCTCGAGACTTTCACTCTTGGAGGCTTCTTGGGTCTTAAACAACCTGAAGGAACCGCCAAACTTTGCCGACTTGATGAAATGAGTTCCATAGCGGATGATGAACTTTTCTGTATACAGTAACGAATGATTGTCTTAGTACACAGTTTCTGGACTGTATTGGAAATTAGCAGGGTAAAGCAAGCTACTATCTTTTTCATGATATGTAAATATATGTTCTATGTTCTAAAATAAATAAATTTACTAAAACTTACGAAGCTTTGCCTTCCCCTCGATGAAATTTTTTGGAAGAGACAAGAAGTCCCGCAGGAAGGGCAGACTCAGGGTATCCGGCGTGATCTCATCCAGGAAGATTTCATACCTAGAGGTGAAATGACATCATGGGTCAAACTTTCTTATCCATTAAGGTCACTATCCATAATCATATAGACATGAAGAAGAAAGCCCTGCATTAATGATCGATTATAAGGCAAAATCGCAGGAACGAATGTAGTTTTCTTTAATTAGCTATACGATGATAAGTGTTAAAGACTAGCTTCTTCCTTCATGTTTACGGTTACATATCGCTTGACCAGGGACCTGTATTGCCGCCTCATAAAATAAGTCTGCTTCTCTTATAACTTGGTTGTTTATTTGTTCATGTTGGTAATTATAGGTCTTTGCTTAGGTGTTATGTCACTTTAAACAGCTCGAGTGGAGCATTTAACGTTACCAATACAATATAGTTACAGATTCTTGCACCCACAGTTGAAAACAAGTTCTGAATCATAATCCACGCAGCACGGCATCAAAAAAATTGATACGACTACACGATATCAGTAAGTCAATACTGTAACATTACACAGTGTGTGAAAAAAACGAAACTCACCTTATCACGTTACACTGAATAAGAGACATGAAGGACTGTTTCTGGGATGATGACTCCTTCCCATATGCTGCCTCAACTGCAGCCTGTGCAGACATGGTATTCATCAACGGTCAAGAAAAACAGTTACATGACAAAACTCTGTTCAAATTCGTCAGTAATAATGGTATAATCAAACCTGGAAGCCAAATCCGGAAAATGACATCCCGGCTTTCATCTGGAGGGAATGACGGTAAGCCTGTTTGGACTCAAAGACGTGGGAGGAGACGTCCGTGTCAAAGATGCCGTGAACGTTCATAGTGTCCGGTACGTCCTCATCGTGGTACCTGTGGTGCAGTGAACAATATTAATATTTCCATTCGCAAGAAACTTTTTATTGCATTTTCATTGCAAATGCATTCCATTCCATTCATAAACATAATATGAAGTTGTGTGTGTGTGTGGATTTGTAAATCATATTCTAATATGTGAGTAAGCGTTCACATACAATATAGCGTTTCCTTGATACTCACGTAGCCATGTTCTTACAGTTCCTTTGCACGACTGTTTTCCTTCTGGACGTGCTGCTGTAGTCTCCGCGACCATCAAAGCCGACCCCGATGTAGCCACACCCCTCCATCATGTTCTGTGTGACAATATGATGTTTATGTTATGAAAACACGATCCATCTCTTGTATATCTAAATATTGTGGACTCAGTTCTTCTCCAGTGCTCAGGCGCTAAAAGCTCAAGGTTGCCCAGCGAATAATTCAGCGGATATTATAGTAATGATGAATAGGTTACTATACGTTACATGTCATTGCTTCCATGTAAATTTGAATGGTAAGACAATAGCGTGATGCCTGGATCATAAAAAAAGTAGTATCATTATGTTTACCTTCACGGAATGTAAACATATTGTTTCTGCTCTGTTTTCTTCTCTTTTTCTCCAAACAAATAAGGTCGACGACCTGGACCAGTTAGCTGTTAGCATGGTCACAGTACAGGTAAAACAGCAGACACTCTGTGGTGTTCGGTTACATGTACATAATTTAGCAAATGGCTTAGCACAGAGCTGGAGGGGTTCAGGTCACTAAATACAAATGTGAATAAACAAAACAGTAGTCAGTGTTAGACTACAACATGTGAAGGTAAACATTATATATTTGCTTGCAAATGCCTCCTTTCTAGTTAAATTTGCTTCTTGATAATTTCAAGGCATTTGTTCAGAGAGCTGTGAATTCAGCCAAGTTCTATCCGGGATTAAAAACTCACATAGCAGGCCGGAATAACATCCTTCACGTTGTAGCATGGATCACCCGCTTTGTATCCTGTTCCGAAACATCCGTTCATCAGAGCAGAACCCATCCCCATGGGGTAGGAGAACGCCATTGGTTGGGAGCTTTGATCGGGTTCGTTGTCCTTCCTGCCAATGTAGGAAGCTTTCTCAATGATACAACGTTGACAACCTAGCTACAAAATACGTATATCCGCTATATAGTAATCTACATGTGTCTGTGCCTCAGAAACCTACATTGCCAGATTGCTTTATTTTAATTTTCCAATCCTTGTTATAAGCTCATTAGATTTTCAAGTTTAGGGCCCCTTGAGAGATAAACAAAACACGTCTGTACATTGTTATGCAAATCGAGCAAATGGCAGAGACGAGAAATACTTTTAAGTCAGGGGCTTTAAGCTTTGGCATAATATCCGCAATTCCTGTTGCCGCGCATGCGTACTCGGAATGGTAAGCAAGCTTATTTCTGTCTCTTACACCAGAGGGTGTACGGATAAAGTTCATACGTCTGATGTGCAATACTCCTGATGTGTCACACAGACAGACTTCGTCTGTACGCAGAAAAAACAATGGACCAAATACATACTGGGGGTCTTCCTCAACGTCCACTTTCATGTGCATCCCTGGTGGAGCGAACATGTCATCCTCCACCATACCCTTGTCTGCAACGAAGTCCACTTCAGCCTGCAAAACATAGTACATTCTATCAACGGAGGTTTCAATAGAGTCGGTTGTTACAGTTGTATTTGGACGTCAAGTGACACAAACCAAAAAGAAACCAATTAACATATTCACCAAACGAAATAGGTCTCAAAAAGTTGCCGACATATTTCACTCAATGCCAAAAGCGTTTATGACTTTCCCCAATCAATTATACCGTTTTCCTCTATAACCCATGTTGGAATTACTGCAATCAAACTCTCTAAACTCTAAAACTCTCAATACAGTGCTTCCATGTTCTCTGAGCAGAGAATTACCACAAAGTCTATTTCAAAATGCAAACAAAAAAGAAGAACTGTTACAGTTCTGGTGCACCTTTATCTCGTGCTCCTGGCTGTTACCGATGTCATCATCACCATCTCCGTCAGCATCTTTCTTGTCATGTTCAGCTGTAACACAATGTAAAACGAAAGACATTTCGAAGAATTGGTAATAAGCTATATGCACTCACAAGCATGATCAGAGAGATTTTATAACACAGACTTAATGACAATTTAACAATGCACGCGAGGAGTCACCAACGATTCAAAGCTTCATTATATATACATATCAGACTTTTCTGCCTTACCTTTTCCAAATATCTTATCGACCGTTTCCTCGGCCACCTCTTTTTCCACTTCTGCCGTGACCTCAGCCTCCTGTTTCACACTTTGCGCCATGATGTCCGGTGCCATGTTCTCCATGCCGCCCAGTTGTTTTATTATGTCGGTCAGCTTTCCTACGTCGAAGCTCCCTCCTGATGCTTTGTGATAGAATAGTAGAAACATTTGGTATCAGAAACAGCGTTCATAGAGCCAACGTTACACTGATAATGACATTCAGTTCAGTTCATCCGCTGTGTCTGAGTCAACAGGAGACATAGTACTGTGTACCAAACCAGTAACAAGGTCAAAACACTTACATACAAGCTTCCCAGCAAGATTGGCAATGGCCGGGAGGAAGCGTTTGTCCTTGACGTAAGCAGGGGCGTCTTCAGCAGCTGCTGCTTTAAGGGCATCTTGGAGTTCAATTGGCAATGCTGGAGAACAGAATGGCGTGAAGAAACATCATCGTGAACACTGAGAGGAAAAGCTGGTTTCCATATTTCTCTATAAAATATTAAGTTCTTACATATTGGCATTCATTCCCTTGTTATCGAACATTCAAGTGCACAGTGTTGCCATAAGGCCGCCTTATCGGATTTGGGAGCAAGTTAATACATGAAATTGTACATCCTGTGCAATATGGCAAGGTATCAATGGAATACATCAGAGCTTTGGATTACGAAAAGAAAACCGTTTGATACGTTTTACGAATATTATGATTATACATAAGCCAATTAGTCCATCAATCTACTAGTACCAAGTATACAATACTGTTTGGTTTCCGTACATTTATACGCAGTAAGATAAACCGTGGGTAATACATCAAAGTTAAGGGGCATATACACAACACGTCTTGACATGTATCTAGCATTACAATAGACTGTTCACAAGTTACAGTTCATCGTTGATGTCGCGCATGTGTAGTTTGAACGATAAACCGGCTTTTTTAACTAAAGTTCGTAACAATGACGTCTGGTCATGATTGGTGTCATTATAATTAATCAACCAGATTGTTAGGAGTCATACAGTTAATCTCCAAGCAGATCTTGCGGTGGCCTAAGATAGAATCATAAGTTTGGGAAGGAGCAGGCAGAGGAGTTTCATTCGCTATCGCGGAAACTCCTCTGCCTGCTAAACTCCTTCCCAAGTTTATGATACTATCTTATGCCACCACAAGATATGCTTGGAGATTATCACACACTTACAGAGGGACCGTTTGACGACGCGGTGTCCGGGTTCAGACAATGGGTCTTTCTTTGACGCAGTCAGGATGAGGTACGCGGAGACGGCCAAAACCAGCACCGAGGGTACTCCCACACCCACTGCCCTCTTCATGTTGGACGACTGATGCATAAAAGACATTAAGTTACCATTATTGTATATTACCAATACCCATACGAGCTAAGCGCAACATGATGAAAGGAAATGTTTAAAACAGCAGTCTCTCATCTTTTCTCAAAATGTGCCAACGAATAATGAGGTAAAAAATATATCCATGTGTAAAAGAGTCACGTATATTTAGTTCTTTGGACTTCGCGGACGTTGCCCTTAATTCAAAACAGTACTTTTCAAATTTTGATTCACATGTAACAATAAACAAAAATAACCTCATTCTAAATTGACTCTTTCCCCATCTCCAGTACGAAAGCTACACCCATATCAAATCTTTGAACTTTCACATGATGGTGTAAGAAGCCATGCATGATATACATTTCTGGGGCTAAAATATATCTTAGTTAAAAAACTCATCATTTCAAACGAGTGGTCCTCAAAATATGAGGAAGAGACACATCACCCCGTGGTCATTGGGAATTGATCCCATGTTGGGCAAAGGAGCCCACAATGTACATTTGGAAATAAGTAGACCCCCCTACCCCCATTAAATCATTTTAAAGAGGCGTATGTAAAAGTGTGGTCAAAGTCCTGTGAGCAAACATATCTGTGGCACACCTATCTTAAATTTCAGGTCATTGGGGACATGCAGTACCGGGGTACAGGAGCCAAAGATGTGCGTTTTTTGTTGAAAATAGCAGAAAATATCCAAATAGATGCAATGTATGCCAAAGGTGTGAACATTTATTACCTCCATGAAATGTCATGGGGGTTGTGTTGAAATGTCATGGGGGTTATATTTTCACTAGCGTTTGTGTGCCTGTATGTCTGTCACGAAGGTAACTCAAGAACGACTGAGTGGATTGGTTTCATACTTGTTGTGTTGGTGGGGTGTGACGAAACTTGGAAATGATTAGATTTTGGGCCCCCTAGCGGCTTCCCTCCGTATTGCAATGCAACTTCCGGTTTTGCTATCTCAAGTTCCGAACAAGCTATGGTCACGTTTTTTGGGTGTTGGCTCTTAGGCTCAGGAAGAAGTGACATAAGTTTGGGCCCCCTAGCGACTAGGTTTGGGATAACAGGGGCATTTTTGTCAAAAAATTCTGAAGTGGATAACTCAAGAAAGGAACAACGAATTTTCATGATTTTTGTTATGTAGGTACCTTAGACAATGTTGTACAAAATGAAATAAAAATTATGCCAAATTAGAGTACATTTGCATAATTTATGAGAAAATTCGATCATAGCAGTTCTTTTCAATCTCTTGTCCCGGACATGATATGGTCTTGAAATTTTAGCGGTAGACAGCTTTAAGCGTCATGACATAGTTGGCTAAGTTTTAGCTCTCTAACATTTAACTTTGGAACCGCAGGGTCATTTTTGTCAAGACATTTCAAAGAAGAAAGGAACGATGGGTTGCCATCATTGTAGGCATGCAGGTAGCTGAGGCAAATATGTTCATAATGATATATATGTTATACAAATGAGGACATTATTTGCAGAATTAATGAGGAAAATGTATAATTCCATTATTTCAATAACTTGACTTCAATAAATGTAACACATGTAAATTATGATAGGTGGCACATAAACAGACACCAAATATGCTAATGAGGAACTGATTTGCATGATATATGCAACAATTGCAAAACCGATGATTAGTGATGGGAATTCTATACTTGTGACATGTGTAAGTTAGACAACAATGACATTATTATGCATAAATCATGTACATCTGTATGTCATTTGCAGAAAATTTACAAAAGCTCTAAATATTTCATGGAGGTATGAGGTCGCCGAACTCTTCTTCTGGGTATTTCATTCAAAATGTATAGGCATTTGGTTTGAAAAATAGGAGCCCAAATGTGGTCGGAAAATGTCCAAACAATGATGTAAAAGACCTATCGAAAGACATAAAAGATGTCCGGGGATATTTACACATTGTACTATTAACATACCAAATATCTGGTCATTTCTTATATCATCTTTGATATTTTTTTCTGAAGCCAGTTGTAGTCATATTTGGCCAGTTTTTGCCAGTACGATAAGCGGGGTGTTTACTTTTCAAATCTGGACAGAAATTAGTGACCTTAGTTGACCTAAGCTGTGTTACATTTCGAGTTCAGAGGCCAGTGTTGTTTTGGTTTTATCAGCTAATAGCTGGAGAAAATGACAGAGTTTAAGCCGGGCTTTTTCCACAAAGGGAAAGTACACATATTTAGCTTTTCAGTGGGAAGTAGCTTTTGGAGATGGAAATACTGGTAAGTGAGTTTTGAAGCCATTTGTTCTGTGTGTTTTTGTACAGGAAGTCTATGGAGGCAGATTTGGTAGCTCCTCCCCTTATTGGGGGCAAGATCGGGCTTGCCTCGGGGGAACCACGATCGTGGCGGCCTTAACCCGATCGGGGTGGTACGCAGCGGAAGGGTTACTGGGTGAGAGTTCACATTTGGACATTTCAATGCATATCCAAAAGCTGGGATTCTAAAGCTAGGTGTTAAGACATATACATCAAATTACTTGAACCATAAATACGACAACGTGCACGTGATCAGATATCAAGGCAAATGGGGGATTTTAAACACAATGCTAACTTAAAGTTACCTGTATCGTTAATTTGTTATTGTCGAATAAACCAAATCAAATCAACTGTGAACAAAACTGGTCGAACAACCAGATGGCTTTACAAGTCATAGAGGGTCATATAGGCTAGATTTCATTCAAATTGTCAAAAAGACATGGAGTGCCGCAGAAAGGTAACTTTGATGGACTCTAAGTATCTAACAACATCAACAATGTGATTTTCTATCATAATGCCTTATCTTTAGTCTGGGACTGGGACCACGAAAGAAACAAAGAATTTCGCCGAAGGTGACTGACGTGTTTAATCACTTGTCTAAAAGCCAGCGACGGTAGGTCGTATCTTTTTTTAATATTTTGTTTTCGGACAGACGAGGATAGTGTGGCAATGCAGTTAAGTTAGTAACTTTTATTAACAGTGCCACATACATGTACTCAATACCTACAGAAGGTCAACTTTTCTTTAACCTCCCCGACCGACGTCAGGTGTCCATGTTTACACATGGGTGTAGTGAGGGAGGTCGTCTTAAGTACCCATGGGTACAACGTAACGTCGGGGGCACGACGAGTATCGAACTCCGGACCACTAGATTCCGAGTTGAAAGCATTCCCAGTTACGCCACACACGACGCCACTTGGACGTATCTGTTTATCGACTGAGGGTGACAAGGTTTTAGAATTGACAGAAAGTCGAACGTAGTTTACCGTGTCACATTGCGTGGAACACGCAATTGCATTGCAATGTATAATGTTAAATGTTAAATACCGATGATTATTGACATCTAGGAGGCAGCAACACACCTTGGATATACAATCGAGGGTGGAGGTGATAAATTTTGATGTCTGTCGGAGCGCTTTAAGCTAAGGGCGCAACCCACCGTACTTGCAAATACGTGCTGTCTATGTGTCAAAACGTGAGCAATCTTTTGGGATCCGTAAGTGGTAAGTACCGCCTCCATACGAACTCGTAGGGAATCCGACGGATTTTGGAACACGCAGACACGCCGTAGAACGTTTCGTGCAGGCAAAACTTTGTGTGCCGTGCGTTGACGTACTCCCTCCCTTTGCGGACGTGGCCTCCCCAAAAAACGTACGAAAAAATTGTAGCCTTCATATCAGGGCCGGCGGTCAGAATAAGCCAGCAATCAGCAACCCAGTACAAAAAGAAATGGCCAGCAAAAGTGTATTATGAGCCAAAAAAGGCCATAGAGAGCCTGCTATGGAGGCTAAACAAATTGCACGTACGGCGGGTTGTGCTCTTAGCTTAAGGGAATTAATGCGGAATGGATGTAAAAAGTAAAATAGAACATTTAACACATACATTAGTAGACCATATTTCAAAGCTATCGAAGTAGCAAAAATACATTACAACTTCTTGTTAACATATGCATAGAAATAACAACATTTTAACGAGGCAAAAGTTGCCAAAACTCGAAGACATTGTGTTGTTTGTTTGTTTTGCGTTACCCGGTAAACCGCCTTAAGGCGTAACACACCATTTTGTACTGAACAGTACAAGCTGCATATCAGGACAGATTTATTTGATCCACTCACACTTGGAAGGTCCCCTTCTCTTTTTGATAACTGTGGTGGGTTCTTCAACGTGCTCGATATGTGGCTCTCCTGAAAGAACTTTATCTTAACTATCGAGTATTGTACGGTAGATCCCGAATCAGGCGTAGGTCCCAGATGGGGAAAGGGGCCCTGTCGGGCCTTTTAACACGGCCCCTTACAGCTCCCGGGGTATTCAAGTCGGACTTTATAACGGGCGTGCCTCCATCCGTACATCATTCACCCGGACGGGAAACCTGGCGCATCCCCGTCTTGTATTCAGCTAAAAGAAAGGGTATGCCACCCCGTATGGGGCGGTATAACCCCAACTGTGCTGTTTACATGTAATACACCGTATGACTATGACTGACTGACTGACGTTGTCCAAATCTTATCAAATCAGGACAAGCAATCCGGTCATTGCTAAACTCTCCTGATTCCACCAGTAACATGGCACAAAATTTTATAACATTTTGAAAAATTCTATTCATTCAGCTCGATCTTAAATCAAAACAAGTATTAACGATTTCCATGCTGGGATGTGACGCGTGTTTCTTCGATTATAAAAACAGCTACCTCGAAAAAAAACAACGTCAGGTACATGTAGACAACATGCCAATCTACATACAAATGCGGCAAAGGGAACATAGAGATACAGATGCGAACACCTATCAGATCTGACAACTACAATACTCTGCCGTCGGAGGTTATCCTCTGTCACAAAGTAAAGAGGGGTACATCAGTTCTACAAATTCTCGACGAGAATGACTACTTGCACATGGAAAGAAATTAACGAAACAGTGCCAGCAAGTGATTGAAACTATAATCATAGAAATCAAGTAAAGAAGGCGACTGACTTTTTCGCTGCAGCATTTTGTGCTTACCTGCTGTTTACAACTTGTGTTCCAGCACGATGCGTGTCACAGCGAGGAACCTTTTGCAGCCGCGGCGAAACGTCTGAGGTGTGTGCGGCAAAGACAGAATACATATATATCTAAGAAGAAAGGGGCGTGCTACAGAAAAGGTCTGACCAATGCAAATCTGCTATTAAGGTACATATGGAATCATAAATCACATACATGTACATAGGCGTTGGGCGTGATTGGTCAATTTGAATTAAGGTGTTGAGTTTTTTAATCAGAAATAACCAATCACAGCATCTCAGTAGCCCTTTGCTGTATATCCCTGACGATGTTTCACCTAATAGTCACCACGTAACAAGACCTGCAGCCACTCCAAAGTTTCAGGTTACTTCAGGTCACCATCTCAGGTTATAACAGGTCATTGTAAATGTAACATCATCTCATCTTCTCAAGTCAGAAACATTATTGTGACAAGCTCTTATGCTCACTACATAGCTGAAAGTGAGCAATTGTGCTGGTCTTCCTCATGGAAGAACAAATAAATGGGGTTTATCAATGGTTTCTTTCTCATAAAGTAATTAAGAGAAAAATTGCTACCTCGCCCTCGTTTCTTCTGCAAGTGGACAACGTTTTTTTTTTAATTTCAGTCAGCAGCACCTTTTTGCTCGTATCTAAGCATATCTAAATATTGATTATGAAATGTATCTCTAATGTATACCAACCATCTCTTTGTCCTTAAGTAACAATGTCAATGACCGTAGGAATCAGGTCATAGATATGTACCGTGGGAATCAAGTCATGGATAGGTACCGTGGGAACACTATCCGTTACGTTAGAGTATACTAATGACATCTAAGATTGATAGCAATGTCAATGACCTTTCTTATTGACTTTTCAATGAAGAAACTTATAACAAATATACATATGAGAAGCCTGCTTATCAATTAACCTTCATCAGCAGGGACAGGTCTTGGTCTCCTGATGCTAAAAAATCAATGGCTTTTGTTTTCTTCGTGCGTTTGTCAAGTACAGAGTCTGCTAGGCATCTTCTATTACCTCAATTGAAAAAAGGTCAAAAATCTCAAAGATTTTGCAGATGACAAATCATGAAAAGCCGGTGTGTAACCGATCACTTCCACGCCATTAAATATTCGACACGGTGCCAGGTAGCTACACTAACAAAGACAATAAATCATCAAATAACCTATGTGAAGGGCCCTGAACAGAGACATGAGTACGTGTATCGAAAATCAACCCAAAATAATTTTGGAATACTGTACATGTTACAGAGATATGTTTATGCCTAATAGAACTTAACATAGCTGGGAATGACAACGGTTGGTTCGGCATATTAAGATTCCCTTTGCTGAAGACAATCACTACTCACTACTTGCTAGAATGCATAAAACAGCCGGTATACTAACTGGAATGGTATACGTTGGTATACGTTAGTATGCCTTTGTTTTCTATTGGAATCCAAATTGTCTTCAGCTTGACTTTTTTCGTCTTACAATACTTCCTATGGGACAGTCATCTAAAATTGTTTTCATTCATAGTTAGGGTATAAAAGACCAGTTTTTTTTTTCAAGATCACTTCAGTGTCACTGATGAAAGCTAGTGGATGCTAGTTAAAACGTCTGGCCGTTTCCAAAATTACATCAATTTGCTTGAGTAAATGCCATTTAGTTAACATATAATTAACATTATGATAATTTGATTAATGTACTAAAAAGCTATTTTTCACGATTTATTCACAAGTCATAAATTACAGAATATTCGAAGATAATCACCTACTCACTTGTATCACCATAGATCATACGACTAAATATACACAACTAATCAAAAAAAAGATTATAATAGAATACTCACACTAGCATCTCTTTACCCTACCTTTACTTAATTATCTAGGTATATGCAATACTATATAGTATAACACATTCACATATTGTTGCAGGGACCATTCCAACTGGTCTTTTTGGCCAGGGTTTGCCCCTAGGACTTTTTAACAGGGGTGTTTTACCCCTACCCCCCCCCCCCCCCTGGATTTCTGTGCGGGGTTTTCCTTTCCTGGTTTCAATTTAACACATCACAAATTGACATAAATATTACTCAAACATACCCATTTGCAACAAAATCAGATTTAAAAATGCAACACGAGAAATCAAAAATAAAAACACGTCAAATATACTGATGCCACTATTAGAGCACTAACAAACTCACAAAAACATCAGAACTTGCAATGTTTACCTGTACAACATTAGGCTTACACAAACCTAATCATAAGAACATTAAACACATCATACAAACATCAAAAAGCTGACACATGATCATCAGACCAGTATTACAGACAAAAAGTACAGCAGCACCTTTTTGCTCGTATCTAAGCATATCAAAATATTGATTATGAAATGTATCTCTAATGTATACCAACCATCTCTTTGTCCTTAAGTAACAATGTCAATGACCGTAGGAATCAGGTCATGGATATTAGTATGTACCGTGGGAACCACACGTTACGTAAAACTATACGTTAGAGTATACTAATGACAAGATTGATAGCAATGTCAATGACCCTTCTTATTAACTTTTCAATGAAGAAAATTAGAATAAATATACATGTGATAAGTATGCTTATCAATTAACCTTCATCAGTAGGGACAGGTCTTGGTCTCCTGATGTTAAAAATAAGGGCTGTTGCTTTCTTCGTGCGTTTGTCAAGTACAGAATGTACTAGGCATCCTCCATTACCTCAATTAAAGATTTTGCAGATGACAAATCATGAAAAGCCTGTGCGTAACCGATCACTTCCACGCCATTAAATTTGTGACACGGTGTCACGTTGCTACACTAACAAAAACAGTATGTAGTAGGTGAAGGATCATCAAACCCTTCACATGGGTTATTTGATGATCTTTCACCTACTATGGTGATCCTTCACGTGCATACTGTCTTTGTTAGTGTAGCAACCTGACACTGTGTCGAAAATGTAATGGTTTGGAAGTGATCGGTTACACACAGGCTTTTCATGATTTGTCATCTGCAAAATCTGAAGCGTTTGACTCTTTTCTTGGATTTGCTTGTTCGACAAATTTTTGTCATCAGGCATAGGGGGCTTAGTTACTTTTTTTATCATACTTTTCATTATTTCTTTATTCAACAAAGCAAGAACATATAAACCATCTAGCAGAAATGAAAAAAATGATCTAAATGAACACTTGTTTATAAGTAGATCAAGATCAGCATATCAACAGAAGAGTAACACAGTGCCCGATTTTACACCGATGTTTTTCGAATTCCCCGCACAATTCTTCTCATATAATATTTGATTTTATCAAAGAAATAAACACATCGAAGAAAAGATTTAAAAAATCAACCTTTTATTTTCAGTTCACCTCATCTGCGACAATTCAGTTGTAAATCCTGCTGTGCATTTCAGTTGGTAAACCTGGGTTATTATCTTTTATGAAAAATTAGCTAGAGTGGTGATTATAATCACGAATGGGTAATATGTAAATAAGCCAATCTAACCCTTATCATCTCAACCTTTGTTAAACGTTATGATACATCGAAGTATCTCAAATATTCCGAAATTCCTGTGGGTTTATTTTCCTTGTGTGCATTACGTGTATTATGTCTTTTTAGTGCCCTTCGTCTTACCTTTTTGATCGTTCTAAATTCATTGCTGCCTATAATATGTTAGTGGAGCTACTTGAATGCCTTCACGAATTTCTAGCTGGTGACTTTTCAATAATTTTGGAATTGCAAAATCTTTTACTTAGGTAAAGACTAAAGGCTGCCCAAATTTTACTCTGTCCTTGACAAAACCAAGAGGTAAGCAAAATGTCATTACTGTTATGTAAGGCCCTTCTCCACTAGACGACGATCGCGCTATGCTCTCACTGCGACCTAAATAGGATATGTGTAACCTTCGCTTTCATACTGGGTATATCATACAAATGTAATAGTGTGACTGAGAAGACGACAAAACACACAACGTGTTTTTTTTCTATACAATTCGTTGAGCGGTATGTCAAATTTGAGGTCGCAGAGAGAGCGCGGTGAGAGCGCCATCCTAGTGGAAAGGGGTATGAAGATATGTGGTTCCCACGGTGCCTGTTCTTGAGTGATCTTGAGTTGATTCCCACGGATATCATACACTTCACTACAACTTAATTACAGCTTTGCAGAAGTGGCCAGCAATTATCCTTAACAAGTAGGTAACGTTAAATGGGGTGAGGAGGGCTGACGGCGGCTCTCAGATCTCACACATAATTCATTTATCAACTTGTGTAAGATGATTACTGGTGGTTTTTGCACAGTTGAAATGTCTTTGAGTATCACAATGGGCACTGTGGGAACCTCAACATGGATCCGTTACGAAATAGTAACTTTTTACAAAATAATTCATCATTGTAGTGCCCAAAAATCATATAAAATGATATAACATCAAAATAAATAAAGTCCCTTTCTTGCTTTATATCAAAACAAATTTAAAAGAGACATTGGTAATTGCTGTGATTGCTACAATGTTTCATTGGTTTTGTTTACAAAATAAGTCCGATAGATATGGTGGACGACGGCAGTGAACCCCTAAGGTCGCGGTCACATATTTAAGTCGTGCGATTGTCGCACGATTTTAATATGATGCCATAGGATTTTTAAGCAGACCGTGATACCCCTATCACATTGAGCGAAAATCGATCGGACGACGAGTCTGCGTCAATCGCCCGAGCCTCGCTTATGATAATACCTTTATTGCATAACAATTGTACAAGGTACAAAGTATGGCTTATATGTGACAAGGACTGTTTTCAGGTGAAAAATACACGTAACCCTCTGTCGATCTTAAATATGGCCGACCTTCCATCGATACGCCCGAAGATCGTGGATAATATGACAGGGGTATGACGGAACCAACCACCGACATGGGCCCAAAACAGCTTCAGCATTTTGTGTACCAAGACAGTTGAACTTTGCAGGAGACGTACATTTTCGTCCTCCAAAAGGCCTTAAGTTAGCGGTCGTACGACAATCTTGCGGTGTCATAAGATAGTATCATAAGCTGAAGAAGGAGTTAAGCCGGCTTCGAGGTGGAATAAAACCCCTCTGCCGGCTAAACCCCTTCCCCAGCTTTATGATACTATCTTATGCCACCGCAAGATCTGCTTGGAGATTATGTAACCACGCCCGTAAAGTAAAAGCCAGCTTGCAGCTTGACAAACTTGAGTTATGTGTTACCCCACTCCGGCCGTATGGTAAAAGGAAAAGGGGGCCCTGTCGAGAAGTTCACGGACTGTTTTGTTTTTTTAACTTTCAGGCGTGACCCCTGCGTGGCCCCGTGGGACACCTTGCGACTCCCGGAGTATTGGGGGCCCGGACTGACCCCTGGTTGAATTTCAGCTGTGCTCTGAATGAAACCGGGACGTGGTAACAACTAGACGCCGTACCCTACCCATGGGGAACAGTGAGATCAAGATAGTCTAATCTTGACTACATGTATGTGTATAATCGGTGAACTACCATGTATCAGTTTCTACCTAATTATATGCAATAAACTTCATTGTCATTACCATTGTCATTGTAATACAAAGACTTGGTACCCATTCCTCCTTAAAGGTGCTGCTATGAAAACTCCACATAACCGATACTTCTGTACATGTACATTCTTTCAGATGACGTTGTAAAACTCTTAGCTCCCCTGTGTCAAGTTACGCTAGATGCATTGCACGGCTCGTATGCCAGGGGGCGCCAAACGCGTACTATTCTTATGTGTCTATAGCTAGGTCTTGCTCGAAAGCAACAAGTCTGTCAAACTTTGCCACCCCCTTGTCAGGACTGGATGTTGACTAAAAGGTTCATTAACGGGTCAGAATGTTGTTTGACACACGTACACGTATCAAAGCTGAATGACGTGGTAAGATCAGAGTTTCACTTCTGCTTTATTGACGCCTTTTTTGCACGATAGGACCTTGGTACACTAAACATCCTGTCTACGGAGAGAAGGGAGGACATACGAAATAGCAAAGAAAGGTAACATTTTACAGCCATCGCTCGTTTTGAAGGCAGAGCATTGCGAGCCAATACTTTTTTTCTTTCTTTCTCTCAGTTGATCTTTCTCTCTCTCTCTCTCTCTCTCTCTCTGAATCTCTCTCTCATTCTGTCTCTCTCCCACTTTCTTCTTTCTCTCATTGCTTCCTTCTCCCTCAGGCTGTGTACTAAAGACTGATTACCATAATCGACAACTTTAAGATGTTATCTCTGTTCGGATACAAATACGCGTCTTATTATGCATGTAAAGCGTACAGTATTAAAGGGCTCAGCTGGTTCTGTTGGGTCAAACACCTGTCGTACATACGTCACCGAAACCAGTGGTGATACCCCTGTCACATAGAGCACGCAAAACACACACAGAGTTTAATCAAAACAATAGCAACAACTGCTTTATTCCGATTAACAAATAATAGCACTACATTTATAAGAAGTCATAAAACGTCAGAGTCGGAAATACACTTAGTGTTAGTTGTCAACAACACAATACAGACAGAATAACATACATGAATGTAATTTGCCCACGCTCTCTATCTTTCTCTACTTCTCTCTATTTCTCTCTATTTCTCTCTCTCTCTCTCTCTCTCTCTCTCTCTCTCTCTCTCTTTCTCTCTCTCTCTTACTCCTACTCTCTCTCTCAAATAAACATGTGCAAATAAAGTACATATTATCTTTTACAGGTTACTAATTTACAAATACGTATCTCAATGCAACCTGTAAGACGCATTTAGGCATGATGGTTCTCCGGTAACAATAGGCAGTCAAAAATGAGGAAGTGAAACTCGCTCGCTACGTCAATGAAACCAAGCAGGGATTCCCTGTCACGTAGAACATGATAAACCTACAAATAGTTCAGGACAAAACTCGCTATCGTACATTTTGTAGACACAAATATCAGAAATACAACTAGAAAAATTCATAAAACGCCACCTTCGGAAATACACCTAGTGTCAACAATACAAGACGGACAAACATGTTAGGCGAGAGAGGTAGTTGTGATAACATTTGACAGGGTTAAAGGGTCCATTATGTTTTACATGCATATTCTTTTTCTTGTTGTTGCTCTATTTGTCTCTATTTCTCTATTTATCTATGCAAAAAAAGATCACAGCCAGAAAACATGGATTAAAGTTTCCCTGGCGCAGTAGTAGGACACTATTACATATCATAATCGCTTCAAACAGTCTTGAATATTTGAGTAAACTACGCCGCACACTGTATCCTACATATTGATCCTTGGCGCTGTCTTGCCTCGTACGTCGATGCTGGTTACTGGGTCAGGCGTTAATTTTGTGTTCCGCATACATTCGTTGACGAACGTTTGTGAGGATATATACTCTACTTTGTCCTCGTTGGCGTTGTAGTAGCCCAGTAGTTGCAGTCGCCGCCAGCTTCTTGAATGTTGACACAGTGTTGTAAGGGGAGTTCTAGTCACCTTTCTGTTCCCTTCCGGTCCCGGTCATGATGACAATGAGAAAGAAGATAATCAAGTACATCACACCAACCACGATTCCGAGAAATGTAAAGGTCAGGCGCAGATCCCAGACTCGGAACGCTGCGAGTGCACCCCAGGCTACGCCGACACATACGATCAATCCAATGATGGCCAGGAGGAAGGCGCCCATCCTACAAAGACAAAATCAGAACTAGAAAGGCCGACATTTGCTTAAGAGCAAAATTAATTAATACAGCATACTTCAGCCATACCCCTTCCCACGCAACATTGGACTGTTCCAAATCACCCCTGCGCAAAAATGGAACATCCTCTTAACAGTACATTATCCCCCAAAGTGGACTGGTATTGTGAATTGATTCCAGGTAAAAACAGAGCTTGCTTCTATTTTTCAGAAAATGACAATAATCACACCTTCCATTCAGAAAATTTTCATCATGACTGAAAATTGTTGAATGACTTCATGTAATGTCATTAACAATTTTCAGTACGATAACTAGGTGTAAGTTTAAAAAAGTATAAGCTCCTTGTGATGTGGGTACATTTATTATTGCAGTGAACTTTTTTTATTCAAGTAGGGCATACGATTTAATAATTATCAAGCAGGTGCAGGTACTGTAGGAGCGTTTGTTTTCTTCAAGCTGTAAAACTGTTAAACTGTTTTACTTTGTATGCAATCAGCCATCGAGCCTATTCTTATTTAAGTTTAACAACTTCCTGCCAGACCCGGAAGATACGATTGAACCTTGTTCGAGGATTTATTTTCGTCTGTCTGGTCAGTCTGTTCATACCCTGGCACTGAGAGTGTTTTATTGGGCTGAAACTCTGACAGTTTAAAGTTACTTACAATTTAAATGTTCAAAGTTTATGTCAAACAACAACAGCACTAGGAAATGTGGCCACTATAGACAGGTGGTCACTATAGAGAAAATGCTGATCTATTGACTAGGAGCCATACGTTACACATGATTTCAGTACACTGATCTTTACTCATATAAACATTGCACAGGTAAGCCAATTGTTTAGATGTACAATTAAGTTCAAATAATTCTGAAGAGAAATATTGATGAGAAAATAATCATTCTCGCCACTGTCTAACTTATAATTACGTATCAAAACTAAACGCAGATTTTCTAACTAACGCACCTTTCGCCAACTTCATCAAAGGACCGCCGGCTATCAATCAAACACGGCTGTTGATTAGACTTAGAGTTTCAAACAGTCATGTGCTGTGTGCCAGTTGACAGCGAACTTCATGCTACGTGATGTTTTACATTGCTTGGACCTTCTTTCCTACAGCGGTGCTTCTACAAAATATTTAGACTGTAACACTGAGTCCCACATGTTTTATAGAATAGAATTTGACGCAGAACAGCGTTTTTTGCTGGGTATTTTTCTTGAAACATGTCCGTGGGAATATCAGCGAGGCGGCGACGTAGGGATATCAGACCGTCAACAAAAGTCGCACGGCGGCTAACGGCGCAGCGAAGATACTAGCGCTATAAATAAGCGCTTCAACTAAGGATGGCAACCCGTTCAATATTTTTGTATACTGTTGAGCTAAGTAAAGTTTGTTGTTTATGAGGTTTTAGTTGTCTTTGAAGCTTTGACCCGAAATATTTTAAAGTCAAACTGCTGAAGAGAAGTAAGTGACTGCTACGATTATCGTAGATATGGCCCTAAAAAAACTGATAAAATAAGCCTTCTCAATAGCCAGAAATGCAAGAGCTTCCGGGGGGGCTTCGCCCACCTGGGTCCCCCCCCCGACCCCCCCCCCCCCACAGTGGCCCTGCCCCTGGACCCCGCCAGGGACATTCGGCGGCCCCCGGACCCCTGTCCGACGCTTTGAAAAAATCCTGGCGAGAAGTCTGTACGGCCTGAGTCTTCAAGTTAACGTATTGTGTGGTCCCGCTTATGAATATTAATTAGCCTTCGCTTTCCTCTTCGCTGATTGGCTGAACCATTAATTGAATTAACTCTTCCTGCCGGCTAGACGCAGGTGCAGATGTCGGCTCTGTGGGGTGAACGTCCGAAAGGTCATGGCATGGAGAACGAAAGAAAACCAATTTCCCCTAAAAAAAGTGCTGTAATTAAGCCTTTTACAGTACTTTATGCCAATAATTTCACTTGGATCATTTTACCAACTATCTTATGCCTATCTATACCAAATGTTACTCATACCAGGGTACAGGGGTGCAAAATATACCGTTATAAGACCGTCAACAACAGTCGCACGGAGCTAACAGCGCAGCGAAAATACCATCGCTAGCGTTTCAACTTCGGATAACAAGTTATAAGTACTGTTGAACTCAGTAACGTTAAAGTTTGTTTTTAGTTGCCTTTGACGGTTTGACCTGAAATAGTGTTACGCTAAACTCCTGAAGAGAAGTTAAGTGACTGCTGCGATTATCATAGATATGCCCCTAAGAACTGATACAATATAAAGCCTTCTGAATAGTCTAAAATGCGAGAGCCTTAGGCGGGCTTCGCTCCCCCTGGCGGGAACACTGCTATATACGGGATCATGAGGCCCCGCTTATGAATATTAATTAGCCTTTGGCCTCCTCTTCGCTGATTGGCTAGGTCTTTGATTCAATTAACTCTCCGGCTGACGCGCACAGGTGTGGCTCTGTGCGGGGTCACGGAAGGTCACGTCAGGAGGCCAAAAGAAAACAAATTTTCCCTCAGAAAAGTGCCAAAATTAATCATTTTAAAGTTGTTTACTAGTATGTCAAAATTTTACTTGAATCTTGTTACCAAGTATCTAATGCCTATCTATACCAAATTTCAGGTCATTTAATTGTAATACCAGGGTACAGGAGCCAAAAGTGTCCTTTTTTTTGGTCAAAAGTTGGCCAAAAATCGCAAAAATAAGCATTTTGTTGCACTGTACACCAAAAGTGTTATTGAATTTATATGAAGGGATTATCAAGGCACATCTGTGTCAAATTTCAGCTCATTCGGTTGCAATACCAAGGTACAGGAGCCAAAAGTGTCCTTTTTTGGTCAAAAATTGGTCAAAAAATCGCAAAAATAAGCATTTTGTTGTACTGTACACCAAAAGTGTTATTGAATTGATATGGGGGCATTATCAAGGCACATCTCTGTCAAATTTCAGCTCATTTGGTTGTAATACCAGGGTACAGGGGCCAAAAGTGTCCTTTTTTGGTCAAAAATTGGTCCAAAAATCGCAAAAATAAGCATTTTGTTGTACTGTACACCAAAAGTGTTATCGAATTTATATGGGGGCATTATCAAGGCACATCTCTGTCAAATTTCAGCTCATTTGGTTGTAATACCAGGGTACAGGGGCCAAAATATACAGTTTTGGTCTAAATTTGACCAAAAAATCTCAATAAAATCATTTTAGAGGCAGATATGAAAAAAACTGAGAAAAAAGCATCAATGTATTGGCCCATTCTACCCCTGTGCCAAATTTCAGGTCATTCGGTCCAGGAACGGTGGAGATGAATCACTTTGAAGATTTGACAGGAGAAGAAGAAGAAGAAGAAAGAAGAAACATTACGAATACAATATATTTCACCATACTATGTATGGCTGAAATATAATTATGATGTAGATCCTACGAGCTTACAACTATAGATATGTATAAAGCGCACAGGTCAGACGTCACAGTTGAGTTGCGCAGTGGAGGGCTCAAAATGGCAGCTTAAATCCCTTGAAAACCATGCCTTCTTTTCCTTGAAAATTTCGGCCCTATCTGGATACTCTGGTCTGGGGGTTGGAAGGAACAGGTAATGTCTACGCTTTCCAATTTTGGTCAAAATTTCTTCAGCTCAGCAATTTAGATTGAACAGATGTGAGTTGTTGGGTCCTGCCTGCCCTATGCGGGTGGATACAGGAAAAACTGAGGTCAAAGTTGTAGTTTGTTGAGTCCGCTGTTCCCGGCGTTTGACCTGAACAACCCCTTGTTTTTTTCATGTTTCTCATGTGCAGAAGAATTTCTAAGATTTAATTTCAGGTTGTTGAAAAAAAGGTACTTTTACGAGGTCTAGATCTGAATAAAAACTAGACAACTGCGTGGAGTTGCAACCGTGAGATATGTTTGTCTACCACTACAGCCTCGGGACACACAAGAAATTTCATACCTCGCCATCTTAACAGCACAATGTTTTTCACCATCTGTCACATGCTTAATTTCAATAGGCTTTCACTGATTCACTACCATTGCTGATATATTACAATGTAAATAAAAGTTACTGTGGCCGAGAAAGGTGATAGCTGCATATGAACGCTCTGAAAACCATAGCCACGCATACAGGAAAGGCTAAATTCCACTGACACGTTAAACTTTTCACATCTTGGGGAAAAGAGCATTTCGCTCCTTCAACATAATCGATCGCCCTATGTGGTTGACGATATTTCTTAATAACCCTTACGCTTTATAGCACTGACGTGCTTGGATTGGGTAGTAAACCTAACATAGAAGTTTTTATCGATCCCCATGCCATAAACAACAACTACGTATATGCTGTCATAGCAAACATATTGGGAGAAAGTTTAGTGTCTCGACTGCACGACGAAATGTTGGAGAGAGTACAATATGTAAGCCATACAAGAAAAATGAGGCTATAGCTTTGAAACGCAGCAAGATCAACAAAACTGTCACACAAAATGTCCATTTTTGATCCATAAAAAGACCTAGCCTGGTAAAAGAATGACAACATTTAAAACGTCAACTTAAAGTTTCTTACCTACTTTTCAGATGCTCCTGTTCCAATCTCTCTCTCTTTCAAGTGTGTGGCTGTGTGACGCTGTTACCTGGTCCGAAGTTCAAGTTAAAATGCGCGGTAGCTATTGGAATGAGGGGAGCGAAACTCTCAGGATTCGTCATCGAAACTGAAGGAACTTCCCCTTCCTAGCCAAATACACACAAAAGAGACACACAACACTGTAGTCATTCGCGAAGCCCAGCGTTTAATACAGTTCGGTCAAGTGAGGTCATTTAGTGAACCTAGACCTAGATCAGACTGCACTACGTGTCATTTTGCTGAACTTTGATCGGTTAAGCCACCTAGGGCACCTTGCACCTGCACCGGTCAATGCACTATGTACCTGGTCTATAAAAGCGACCATGCTGCAAGTTATGCTCATTGGAGTACATAACACTGTGAAAGCCACACGGCGAAACATGTTTGTTGTGCACTGGCATGGTTCGAATAAAGTTCCTCTACGGGGAACATGCGACTCCAGCGTCTTTTCTGAATATATGGCGTAAGTGTGGCCGGTGGCGTGAGGTTGTCCTTCCCCACGTACTCAGAGTTCGGGTACATTTCTTTTCCAATCGGCGTGTGACATTTATACAATGACGTATATCGTCTTTCAGCGCAAGACCAACACCTGTTTAGACCAACACCAAATCAGCCACCCCGGACCAACAGTAGGATGTAAGCGAAGACAAAGAGCGCGAAACCCGCCACCATGGCTATTGTAAAGACCTGGCGTAAATCCACGGTACGGATCAGCAGGACTAAAACCGCTGCCACTGTTATGAAGACGGTCCAACTGAAGGGTGTGTTCGGCGAGTCGTGATCGTGTATAGGCTGCGCCATCCTATATAACAGAAACATGGCATTGAACTTTCAGCAAAATAACTGTATACAACGTGGAATAAGAACTGGTTGTTTTCTTTTCATAAAGGCTAGGTGACAGTTAGAAACCGGACACTCAGAACTCAAATTCAATCAGAGATCAGCGTATGATGCAAAATAAACGGACAGGAAGCCTGCTAGGGTAGACATTGTACAACAATGTTTCATACGATCATAGCTTAACCACTAAGTTTCTCTTTGCTTAAGTTATCATAGAAGGCCACAGCACACCCTTACAAAAGAATTAACCTTTACAACAATTGCAAAGTACATGTGTAGTAGTCTAACTATCTATCTATATAGTACTAGTGTTACCTTGATTTTGCACGGTCGCCCTCTTGTGACGGTGTGTAAGAGTATGTGGTGTTACCTAGTCTTCTGTCTTCTGGATGAAATACGAAGTAGATATGCGGTAGCTATGAAAGTATCAGTAAAGGTTTCCGTGTCTCTGAAGTGGAACGTACGGTTGAGTGCGTCTATAAAGAAAACGATACGTCAATGTTCTGCGCATGTGCAGTGTGATGCGTTGCGGTGTAAGGTCAAAGGTAAACACCCTAACTTGTAAACAGATAAAATAGTTAATCTCGATCGTCTCTGACTTAGCTCATGATCCCCTTTACTGTAAGGTAGCACGTTAAAGTAGTAGTAGTAGTAGTAGTACTGTAGTAGGTGATAATAGTAGTAGTAATAGTAGTAGTAGTGATTGTTTTATTCTCCCTCATAACATTTCACAGCTTCGCAGTGCACACAACGCGAGCACTGAATTGAACTGAGAATACAATTGGTTCGTCTCCTTTCGTAGTGTACGAGGGGCATTCAATAAGTAATCCACCTGACCCACTTCCAGTTGTCTGATCTAAATAAAATTTTGCATGTGTAATGAGTCATATCTCTATGGATTATGTTGCAAAAAACAGCTCTGAACTAATTGCGGTTACTGATTTACTGGTGTTTGAACTGAGTCAGGTGTGAAATGGACCAAGTGTGAAATGGAGCAAGTTGAGTGTCGCGCAGTGATCCGGTTTTTGTATTTGAAAGGACGCACACCAAAGGGGACTTTTGATGAAATGAAAAAAAACTTATGGTGATGATGCCCCATCATATGGCCTTGTAAAACGCTGGCATCCTGAATTCAAACAAGGCCGGAAGTCTGTGGAAACAGCTCCCAGACCTGGTCGTCCCTCTTCTGCCATTAATGAGGCATCTGTCGGAGGACCAACCTGGGATGTCCTACAAGAACGGTGTCCAGAGCTACATCAAATGATGGGAGAAATGCAAAACTCTGGGTGGTTCCTATGAAGAGAAAGACTAATAACTGTGCCAAGTTTCATTAATCTCCTGCTATGGGAAATGGGTCAGGTGGATTACTTATTGAATGCCCCTCGTAGTAGCCGTTGCCATACGTTGCATCCGGTAGAATTGTCGAGCAATAAATTCATTTAACTTTTTGCTGTTATTTACAAGTAACCGTATACAATTCACAACAGATACAGGTGTCTAACGAGAATATAGAAGACGGCACAGTTGTAGGAAATAGATCATTAGCTGTACTGGGGGCAAACCCGCAAAAAGTTTGGTACTATTAAAAGTCACCTGCTAGCAAGCGCCCATTTACACATAACAGCCGACGTTTGACATCTCTTTGTGTTAATTCAGCCCTTTTCAAACGATAGTTAGGGGAAAGGTCATCAGTCATATGTGGCCACCGACGTCAACAACTTATCTATAAGTTTGCTTGCTTGTTTGTTTGTTTATTTGTTTTGAACCCTAGTGTTTCAGGAGAAAGCCGCTTTGCATTGTGATCATGAGAGGGTCATAGAAAATGTAGCAAGATATTAATACTTGATACCATACAATAAGTCTCCCATGCTAAACATCCGCTTGATAATAGTACGACAACTGAAAGAGTTGCCCTATATATAACTCTTGTTTTGATAACGTACCTGGCTGAAAAGTTAGAAAGTATTAAACATCTCTATATAATCTGTAAATTTGTGACGTTCTTCTTAATCTTGTATATGTACTCGTAATAAACCGCAGCTACTGTTTTATCGATAATTTTACTGATCATATAAAAGTAGTCCAGTTTAATTCAGCGATGGGATCAATTTATACAAAATTGAAGAGTAAAATAAAGCACTATTATTAATATCAAGACATGTGAGGATATATATACAGGAAAGATGTCCTACAAGTAGAGCTGTGTAATTCTAGGTATTGGTCTGGACCTGTAGTGAACCTGATACTGAACTACTTGTTTAAATAATACTTGATCATAAGAAATGATATAAGCTTGTTTTAAAAGATTATGCTGTCTTGTGTCCATATTGGCGTGACGACAAAAAATGTATGGTTCCTCAGAAATTTTAACATGGCTTTACAGCACAAAACCTTGGTCTCACATAACGTAGGCTTCATTCAGTAAAATTCAAAGCGAACATGGAAATGGCCATTACTGATAACAATAGAATGTTATCAGTAGTAGCCTCTTCCTGATTTTGCAGACACTTCACACGAATGTGTGTCTGTGTAGTGTTTCCTGAGGACAGAGGTTCAAGGCATTAAAAATAAGGGAGTGAAACTCAAAAATCCACGTCACCGAAGCTAAATTATCCCCATTGTCACAAGGTCGCAGCAATCAGTATCCGCGGAGCCCACACTGCTACATGTAGACGTCGTTTAAACTAGTCTTCCATTCACCAAGGCCACCACTGTGGCATAGGCGGCAAGCCGACGTTGTATACGTAGGCCCCAGTAGCTAGTATAAGGACAGTATAAAAGAGTTGGTGACCATCTATATGCATGAATCGGATCCCAAAGACTGCAATCCCGGTGACGATGAAGTAACCGACCCACCCGGCGAAGTATTCCCGGTATTCGGTGAAATCCATCCTTTTAAACAGAATGACGAAAAGGAATGATGAATATTCACCAAAATATGACAAAAAGCTGTGTAATTTAGCGTTACATAATAACGAATACCTCACGCCTCATGGAGAAGTATTAGCCTCCATCTTAGGCCTTTATAAAGGCTGGGCGACTGTTAAAAACTCAGTACAATACTTGTATGAAATGTTATACAGCACGTAGTCAATAAAATAAAAGGTCAAGAAGCCTGCTATGGAGGCAATACCAGCATGTCCTACATGGTCACCCTACGGACAAAGCTTATCCATTTTTTAAGCCTCCTGTTTCTGTTACTTTTAGTAAATCGAGAAGGCCAAGTATATCCTAGCCGTTTGAAAAGAATGACAACAACAACGGCGAAGTACTAGCTAGTAACGTTAGCTGTTACCTTCGCACAATCGCTCCCTTGAGACAGTGCCTTAGAATACTTGGAGTTCACGGTTTACTTGGTCTTCTAAGCCGAAGGCAGAGTAGAACTATTAACTATGATGCAGGATCAAAACTTCCAATACAGCTACAGGTTCTTCTGTCTTCTGACGTGGCGGTCACTGCTTTGGTAAAGTCAACATTACGTCAATGTGCAGTGTGATACGATACGTTGTGAAGTAAGGTCAAAGCTACATTTGTATAAAGTTACCACCTGTTAACGGCCCTTTGTCTCGGCTATCGACGGGGTGGATCGGTGCTTGTTTTCGACCGTCTCTGATATTACCCACAAGCCCTACACCGTTCTCTGTGTTCCTGTCAGTACAATATTCGGCACTATTGACAGGATTTTCTTACCAACAATTTTCCTTTCAATCAAAACCTAAACCCCAACGCTTGAGGACTATCCTGTAAAGTGAGCAAGAAAAATTGACTAGAAAAATAGTTCTAGCATTTTACAGAAACATCCTGTCAAAAGCCATGCCATTCCTCAGAACGGTGGTAGGTTAGTTTGTTTATTTGTCAATTTACGATACGATGTATTTACGGTACATGTATTATCAATGATTTTTTTTTACAAAACCGCCATGTTTGTAGTACACAATAAGATCAGAGTATAATATTCATTATCATATAGCCAGGGGACGTGGGCCAATCAGAAGGCCCATGCTGGTTATGACGCCGTAACAAATGGAAACTCGTCAACAGCCGTGCATTAATCGTTTCATTATTGCACGTGTGCATTAATGACTTTTGAAAGTTTGAACCAATCAGAAGGACAAACCAACAGGACGCTGGCCAATCAGAATGAGATATCCAGGAATCGTCCATCTGCCAAGATAGGGGAATAAGTACAGGCATGGCAGTGGGGATGGCTCCCTCTATTAGCATCGGTGTAAACATGTGCGAACATGTACAGGGTTAGCCCTTAGCAATAGCCTACGGCTAGTTGGGCAGCCCTGGTTTGTAAACAGCTGAACAAATAAATAAAAAAATAAAATGATTTTAGTGACATTTGGCATTGTTGTCAAAGAAAATATTTGATTACTTTAGGTTTTGCTTTTCTAGAAGTATTTTGAACAGTGCGGATGGGTGTGTTGTGTTACTTAGCAGTGCTTTTGCACAATCATATACATGTATGATTCTTTCTAATTGTCTATCTATAGATGTATAATAAGCACACACACATTATCAGTTCACACTATCTTGATTATAACACATACTAGGTCTATGTAGTACACCTAAAATCCAAGCTGGAGACAACTTCTGTCGTGGTTCGCATTCCTTGCCGTCCTCCTCGCGATATGTTGTTTTAGGGTAAACATATATGACACAGAAAAAAACGACGACAGTTATTGAGGTTATTCTACTATTGCTTTCCTTTCAAATCGCCTTTATTAAAAGCCACAACGCTTCAGTCGCTCCACTCAGCTTCAGCTGCTTGAAGAATGTCACACGCTGCCAAGACCATATTTATGTTTTAGGATTTCCTTCGTTCGCAGATACGTTTCACTGAGAAGTAAAAAGGCAAAAACAGCATAGAGAGCGGTAGCCACCACCACGGCTTTCTTCAAAGCCTCCTTATACTCCATGGCTCGGACGATGGTGACTATCCCTCCGACTGTGGCGACCCATACGATGTATCCGACAGCCAAATAGGGGACCATAGATTCAGCATCCATTCTACAAATTAAAAAAGAAACGGATGATAAAAAAGGAGACAAATAAACAACTATAAAGGACTATACACATAATATGCTAAAACCATTACGTCAGTCGAAAAGCCGGCATGATAGACAGATTGTACAATGTATATGCAATGTCACAAAGAAGCTTTAATGTAAAGTTCCAATATCTGGTCAAAAATTCTCTCTCTGCAAAGGAACGCTGTCATAGGATGTTAAGTCTTGTTTAGTCTGTTCTTCACCAAAGACACTCTGGCATAGGTGGCAGACCATTGCTGAACACACAGACTATAATAACCACCATTATGGCGAACCTAAGGACGTGACATGTACCCTCTACCAGGCACCACAGGTCGCTGGAAAAACAGTAAAAATTGGCCAAATAAGACGGAAAACGCGCCAGAGGAGTACAGTTTGTGCCAGGCTGGCCAACACTCACTCCTACTAGGCTTTTATTCCTAACTTGGCCAAAGTCCTCTTATTCGACCAGGCGGGAGTCTGATAAAGACTACGTGACATGGCCGGCATCCAAGGTCTGTAAAACTAGTCATGCCCCATGTGCAATGTCTATAACATGAACAATGTCCACTCTAGGCAAATCTCTATTTTGCCACAACTTCCTACATGCACACTTTTACTTAGTGTTACGTTGACTTAGTGTTACGCACGACCATTCTCTTGGAACGTTGTGTATTAAAAACTACCTGGTCTCCTGGGCGAGATGCGAATAAGATGATGCGGGGTCGAAGCTCAAGTTCTCGTGGCGCCGAATAGCTGGTAAGGGTGTATGACACCCACTGCTTTCGAAAACAAACGAAGAATGAATATTTTCAGTGCGCATGAGCAATTCGCGTGAGGCATTGTGGTACGGTTAAAGTCAAAGTCAAAAGCTAAGGCCCTACTAACCATAAACAATCCTTCGTCTCGATTGCAGATCGCGTGGATGTTTGCTTTCCATTGTCTCTGGGAATTTAACCTCTGATTTTTTACACAACCCCCTATATATACTGTAATGTTATCATAGTTTATTCCAGAAGTGAATTGCAGGTAACATAGGAGATTCAAACAATGTAAAAACCCAATATCGCAAGTGTTTACTCTAGTCAGAAAGCTAACTCTAGATTCGTGGTTATTGGGTTCGACTTCTTTTTTTGGAGACAGTGGAAGACGAAAGCTTGATAATTCTAATATACGACAACATAAAGGAAACAAAACTAGAAAGAAATTTTTATTTACCTGTAACAGTTCCTTACTACTTTTAAGATGTGCGTCGTCACGCAATGAGATAGGTCACGCAATGTAGCTCTCCTGTGATACACGTACAGCATATGGTGTTATCTGCACTTCTGTGCGAAATGCACCGTAGCTATGAAGGAGTGAAACTCTTAGTACACGTCATCAAAACTGAGAGAGTTTCCCTTTTCCGCTTCAGTGATGCACGACTGTATACTCCAAACATGAAGTCACTCGATGAATTAGATATATTCCAATAGATTCTAATAAGGAATTACAAAAACGCACCTGTAAGTTTATTTTGTATATAACGATCATCTATTCATCACAGATACGGTATAGTACTATAACAAACTAAAGGCAAAAATGGGGAAATTTTTCACCGAAACTTGTCACATACAAGAGTCGTCTAGCGACAATATGCGGAACTACATTGCGTGGCCATTCTGTCTTAGCTGTAGGATACAGGCCGGTTGTTAACAATCGCATGTATCTCATCAATTGATCGATCATATAAAACTTGAAACTTGAATTTGATCAAAACTGATCTACTATTGTTCTAGTCGTGACTTCTAAAGAGAAACGATTGTCAATATCTTTTGTTAAGCCCCTGTTCCATATTCAGAATCTTTCCCAACTCCTTATCACTACCCAATCACAGTTTGCACTGTGAGAATCACAGGTGAAAATATGGATAAAGTCACTAATATTAGCCAGATGTAAAACAATAATTGAATTTTGCACTTTATTTATTTAGTCCTTGCCGTCTTCCACTCATACTATGCCGCATAGCTCAGTTCACAGTGCCACGCACCTTGCAGAACACAGTCGCTCTTTCCTTAAACGGAAGGCTGCCACGGGGTTTCTGGATAGTTTTAGTCATACCAACGCCAATCTGGTATGTCTGGTATTGGCTGTAGATAGAAGTGTACATAGCTATATAGCACAAAAGTCAGCATCATGGCGAAAATGTAGGCCTTGCGACGATCCATCCACCGGATCACAGTCACTACGACCGCGGCTACGAGGAAACACAGGACCAATCCCCTGGTGTACTCGATGACATCCATCCTATAATACCGGACAAGATAGACATACAGCTAAAATATGTCAATAAGAACTAACCAATTAAAACGAACCTTAATTAGTAATCTGGTCACGTCCATATATTTAACACGCCTCAGTTCCCTCACTATGACACGTGTATGTATTTGTCCGAGCGTAAACATTAAAAAACTAGAAGAAGCAATCAGTGAGGGACAAATAAACTTAAAGCCCCTGTCATACTTAGAAAGAAAAACTGTTATAATCGTTCCCTTCAAATCTAGCAGCAGAGGTGGCAGCACATGGTTTCTAGTTTGACCAAAATTATTCGTAATAGCTTTCTACGTAGCGTGAACAATCTTACTCAGATCAGGCCTAGGATTTGTACAATGAATATATGCCCACCTGTGAGACACAAATCGGACGGCAATGTTAAGAATATCAGTAATGATCCCCCACCGACTCACTCCAGCAAGAAATGAGGCGTCAGCTTGTTGTGAGTCAAACTTAATGTCAAAGTTTGACCTCTGACATGGGCGTGGCGATCAGTACACAGTGAAGTTTGCTAAGAGTGAATTTGTCATCACCATGCACAGTAGGGGCATCTTCGTTGGATTGTCTTAAATACCATTTGCAGATAGATGTACAAAAGTTATTTATGACGGGTCGTCCAGAGTACTCTTTTCAACCACCTTGGTGTAATATAACCAGCTGCTGCCGCGCCGCGTGCCTATGAAGCTGGTGTGTTACACCGAAGGGCGTTGATTTATACCGACTATATGATAACTATACAGATACAGACAGTGTGTAACGTAGTATCGATGGTACACGTCTATAATGTTGTCGACGTCTAAACAACGATTTTTTTTTAAATCATAGAGTCGCGTCGACCATCATCACAAAAAGATAACTTTATTGCAATAGGTACAATGTATGTCATGCCGACAACTTGTGCACACATGGTATGCATAATCTGTTATACGTTTCAAATATCTGCCAATTAGTAGGTAATAAAAGAATTGGTATACTTTATGAATAACAGTAAAATGCAATCTGACTACATTTATGCATATTACACAATTACATTGCGTTAAGAACATCGTGATGCGTCAGCAAATGTATAACACTATATCGTTTTTTGCGTGCATGATGATATTATTACATATGCAGTTCTGGTTAATAAAACTTTTATATACCATCTTAAAACGTCATGCATAGTGCGTAAAACCAAGAAGGCTTAGTATAGCGTTACATATAAAGAAAAAATTAAAACCCGAATAAAATAAAACAGCCGGTTTTCGAAATGTGACGGCATATTATTGTGGTAATGTTCCTGTCATGATTGCACATACGATTGCGCTCTGTGCAGTTTTATAATAATCACCGGACCACACCGTCCAGTAATTTTACTCTCATTGCTACTCTGTTAACTTTGCCTATTCCTATGCAAATCGGGGTGATTGGCAACCTGCATTGCAAAATAGCGACCTCTAGCGACTTTTACTATATCGACATCCACTGTCTGTCCTAGCAGTCATGTACATATGAATGATTTTCTTCTGCAACTAAGAGCAGACCAGATTCAAATTATGCATTTAGGGACTTGCAAGACTGCTCTACGTTGGTTTAGTCTCAAAATCCGAGTATATAGGATTGCTGATATATCTGAGATTGGCCTGAATCCAGGAGGAACCCGGATTGTTTCGAAGTAGGAGAGATTGAAATTCCAGTCTGTATACATGAGTGATACGTTTACGTTACAAGTAGCTGTGTACGCTCGAGTATGACTTCACACGTGATGTTTTCAGCCATGGCCACGTACGGTCAGTCCTCATCTTGTTGCCATTCCAGGTCTCGGTCATACATTCTTCCAATGTAGGCATGGACTTGTTCAGGAGTATACCGCAGCTTCTGTACCGTATGTGTGATGACACGTTTCACACCCCAAAGCCAGCCGCTCTCTTGGGTCACCTGAGTATAAGTATCCGTCGCCGTAAGGATATTTTGCATGAATTCAACTTTCTGGCGTCTGTATTCCACCATCTTGTGGTGTAAATCCGCTCTCTTGTGCTGCAGGTCCAGCATCTTGGCGTTGTTGTAAATATTCCCCAGGGGAATGAGACACAGCACAATTATGATTGCAGTAAAGTAAGGGGCCTGGGTATCACTCAACATTCGGAAAACGCTTGCGAGCAAGAGCACAACAACCACAAGGAGACAGAGTACAAGGAAATCCATGTCTGGAAAGATGCCGTACGTTGCTATACTCTTCAGCTGTAACGACAAAAGAATATAGAGGCCGTTAGACTTAGTTAGATACGATATCATGACATTCATGAAAGTAATCAAAACTGCGACTTGATATAAGCCAGTACTAGTATTCTTTTTTCACTAACGTTTTAAGTAAGGTTAAATTTCTTAACACTTATCCAAATTTTTTGCAGGAAATATGGAGTGAAGGGAAAGTCAAACGAATCGCTTTGAGTTAGTCTCCTAGCAGACTTGTACGTTAGCTGGAGACAAAAGAACTGGGTTCCATTGCTAAATACATAGGCCACAATAGCCACTATTTGGCGAACCTCAAAATGTGACATAGCCGACATCCAACGTCTGTAAAGCTAGTCACGCCCCCTGTACAAGTATGTCCAACATGGTTTAGTTACTTTAGGCAACTCGCTATTTCGCCACAACAAGTCCTACATGCACATTTGTACTTAGCGTTACCTTGACTTTACACGATCATTCTCTTGGAACGTTGCGTATCAAAAACTACCTGGTCTCCAGGGCGAGATGCTAATTAGATGATGCGGGTCGAAGCTCGGCAAGTACAAGTTTTCGTGGCGCCGAACACCTGGGTGCGTGGCACTCACTGCTTTCACAAAGTAAACGAAGAATGAATGTTCTCAGTGCGCATGGGCAGTTCACGTGTTATGGTACGGTAAAAGTCCAAGTCAAAGTCAAAAGCTAAGGCCGCATTAACGAATCGCTTTGAGTTAGTCTTCTATCAGAATTGTACGTTAGCTGGAGACAAAAGAACTGGGCCATATATGAAAAAATAAGTTGCCCTGGGAATCTCAGTCAATATTTTTTAGTCTATCCAACTATCCGCCGGCCGGTCAGTTCACTCCTAGGCCAGTCAACTCGAGACTAGACTTTTATTTCTAACTTGGCCAAATTCCCCTTCTAGTATTCGGCCAGGCCGGAGCCTGAATCGTAGGACACCGGAGAGCTGGACAGAAAAGCGGAAGTAAAGCTTTCAAAACATTGTCGGTCCGGAACGTAACGTTACGTGGCAGGGGTTTACCTGTGTTTACGTGGCAGGGGTTTCCCTGTGTTTACGTGGCAGGGGTTTCCCTGTGTTTACGTGGCAGGGGTTTTCCTATTACGCTAACTTAAAACCACTGCGAACAAATCCCATTTTACAGTGAAACCCTGTATGCAACCGCGAACAGCGAACACTTCTCATTTTTCTCCCTTCAACAAAATCAATTCCCCACAAAAAATTCAGTTTACAGTAGTTTGCAGGTGTTTTGCTAAGTTCTATTCTTGCTGACACCAAATAACAATGAAAACACATAAGACTGGTGCAATAATGCAGGGTTATCTAGCTGGACCACACCGGTTTGGGATTTTTGGATTCCGTGCAGTTAACAGAAGTGTGCGTTAATCCGTTGTGCAATTAACTGACTTCTACTGTACTAAGTAACTTATTTGTCTTCCCCTACCTGTCGACGTCCTGACGCCCGTATGCACTATCGCTATTGGGTAGACTGATCAACTCTTAAAACAATATGCATGAAACCACCCAAACACGTACACAATATATTCTTTGGAGATATTTCGGTCGGAGAATAGTAGTGCTAGTAACACTGCTATCCCCACGACCCAAACATCTGCTTGGAGAATATACAGCACGGTGATTATTCATTTCAAAATGGTTACAATAGGCAGGCGGTCATTATGAACAGAATTCTTGCAACTTGGGTAAGTGTTGGGGTTATAAATCTAAGAGACGACCAAAAAGTAGCCACACAGTGATCAGCGAGGTAGACGTAAAAAAAATCCTGGTCACTACAAACAAACTACTTGCCCCCGACCGAAACCTCTGTTTGTGCCCCTTAGTTAATCATAGATAATCGTAGAAATTTCAGCTACACTTACCAAGACTGACTTCTTAGTAACAGCAAGTGGAGATAGTCTCTTTTTTTTTTCTCCGCACCCAGTCTTGTGTGTGCACGTCAATGAAACATTCGAAACTGTGCAAAGGTTTCAGAACTGCCACGTCAGAAAGAATTCACGGGACCGAAACTCTGCATGACGAAACTCTTCTCGATTAATTAACTTGCGCAGTGTGAAATATTCACTCGCATGCTTGATTGCATATTAGAAGCGAGAAGAAGTTGAACCTGTACGTACTAGCATGCGTTAGACTTGGCAGATGTGGTAAGATATCACATTCTTTTATCAACGATTGTATTAATAAATTCTTTATCATCTTCACATGTATCTATCTATCTTAACATTAAACGTGCAACGAATTTCTTTTTTTATTCACTTGTTCGCATCAGTTGTTTTCCTATTCCCAGTCGATGTCATCCATATAATCTAATCAGCATGGCCTAAGCTGAAACCCAAATGTTGAATATGTTGACTTTGGGTAGTATAAAATGGTATCTGGAACTGTAGCCATCGATAACGTTAGACTTTCTCCATGTATTAACAACTTGTGTCAGCAAAATATAAATAGGGTTACTTGGTCAAGATTTAACCTCCTTGTCCCATGCTGGTGTTGTTTGTTAGCTTCAGATAGATCAAGGAAAGCTCCTTGGATAGATGTTGTTGCCTGCGTGACCGTAAGGTCATTGACCCAGATGACGCAGGGGTTCAGCGTCCGCAGGGTCAAAGGTACAGTATTTTTGGCCTTCATTATGCGGGCGTAACCACACGTGGAACGTTGTGGGGGTGCGCTTAATCTTCTTATATTTTAGAGTTGGCTAAATTTTTTTTCATCAAGTCAATATACTACGATTCGTAAATATATCGAGTAAAGAGCATGTATTTGTATGAATGGAATGTAGGCTTTGCTTTGACATATGAATATTCCACTAAAAATTCTTCTTATCACCACTGTCAAGGCATTTTGGTACATCCCAATTGTATTTCCTGTGGTATCCTAGCCAGTAGACATGGTAGAGTCAGAGAGTACAGAGACCAACAGTTTTGTGATATGTATTAAACGTTTTTGCGGCATTCCCTGCAGTTTAGAGCACAAAGATGAGTATTTTGCTGGAAGTTGTGACGGTTTCTCGTCATTTTGGCGACCTGCCGTTGTTTCTGGCGGCTACATGTGTGTGTCTGCTGACATATCTGTATCTCCAGCGGCCCAGGAACCTACCACCTGGACCCAGGGGGTGGCCGCTTCTTGGAAACATCCCCATGGTAGCGAAGGTGAGCTCAAGAAACTATTCTCTATTATACGCCACTAGCATAGGGAAGATAGCCAACTATGGTGAGATGAATACAGTCTGCGTGTCTACGAAAGCTTCATGATTCACCTTCCGCACTGGAACCGAGTGCTGTGAACAATGTTCAAAGCGGCCTCAGCTCTGACTGGGTGCTCAGTGCTGAAGATACTGCGGCCTTGTTCCGTTCCAGTGCTGAAGCTCCCTCGGCACTCGTTGAATTCTGAATGTTCGCTAGCACTCGGTTCCGTTGACGGCGTGTCAGGTCAAAGGTCACTCAGCACTGTAAACCGCAGTCAGCACTGGAACCCGAGTGCTGATCGATATACAAAAAGCTTCGCCTTCCGCATTGGATTTAATCAAGGAGGTTGAAAAAAAAGGAACCTGTTTGATTTACTACAAGTGCTCAGGGACTTGTAGTTAAGACATAACATCTAATTTCTAACATATCTGCTGAATGCCATACACGAAATGTAGTGGATTATTTTAGAAATGTCTGACCGCTTCCAAAATTATGGCCAGTTGCTTGAGTTACTGCTATTTATTTGGCGTAACGTTATCTATTATTTTCATATTTTTAACGTTCATAGAGACTTGCTTCTGGCAAAACTACGAGCTTCACCCTCCTTCTTCAGCACTGGATTTACAGTGCTGAATGTTCGTCCGACTGAGCACTCGGTTTCCAGTCCTGAAGCCTGCGTTTCCAGTCTTTCCAGTGCTGAGAGCGCCTCAGCAAGCCCAGTGCTGAAGCCATCTTTATACAAGTTGCATTGTTTTTTCAAGTAATTTCATATTTTGATTTTCTTTCCAGTCCGCCTTTCTTCCCACCACTTTGGCGGAGCTGTCCAAACGGTACGGTGACGTCATGACCATCTGGATGGGCCGGGCTCCCGCCATCGTTCTTTCTGGGTACGAGACTATCCGGACTGCCCTGGTCAAGAGAGCTGAAGACTTCTCCAGTCGCAAAATACCACCAGTGGCAGTAATGGCCGGTAGAGATAAAGGTAACTTAACGTCTCATATTGTACTTAGTTTATGTGTACTTCGTTCTATTTTTGAAAATTTTTGTGACGATGTGGATGTTATCATCTTGATTGCTGATTACTGAGACTCATTCGTTACTAGCCTCTACCAGGCTTCGTGGATCGGTGGTCTAATTGTAGAAATTGGACAAATAGAGTCTATAGTACGCTAGGGGAGTTAGCCGGCCAGAAGCGTACGTTTCCTCACCACGAAACCTTCGTGGTGAGAATAATGATTCTACCGATCCACGGAGCCTGGTAGAGGCTAATTCATTACTAGAATCAAAGCATTTTTCCGTATGACACGTCACCCGTCTGCTGTACTTAGTCAGTTGTCTTGGAGAACGTTGATGGAAGTTAGACATCCAGGTAATAAGATATGCCAAAAAGGAGTTACCCAATGATTTTTGAAACGGTCAGACGTTTGATGATAGCATCCGCTATTATCGTCAGTGACTCTGAAGAACCGTTAGAAATAGTACCTCAGAATTTATGTATTGGAAACAATATATAGTTTACAATGATACCACAAAAGCACTGTTATTTCCAGGTGTCCTGCTGGCTCCCTACGGACCACACTGGAAACACCAGCGTAAGTTCGCCCTGATGACTCTCCGGGACTTCGGCTTCGGCAAGCGGAGTTTGGAGGGCAAGATCACCGAAGAAACCGACGCACTTGTACAGGAAATTCTGTCGTATAACGGACAACCATTCGATTTAAAGATCATGATGCAAAACGCTGTCAGTAACATCATTTGTTCCATTGTCTTTGGGGGCAGATTTGAATACGGCGACCCTGATTTCCTACGGCTGATTCGCCTGTTGAACTCGGTAGTTGAAGCAAAGCCCTCTGTCATTGACAGGCTTGAAATGATACACCCCGTGTTTCGGTGCCTCCGCCTCATCGGAACATCAAAGAACGGTAAAGTGATGAGAATGATTCAGACTCTCCAACAGTTCTGCCGTGAACAGATACAGAAGCACAGGCTGACCTTTGACCCAAACGACATCCGGGACTTTATCGATGCCTTTCTCCTAGAGCAGCAGCGGGCACCGGAGGAACAAGCTCGGGAGCACTTTACTGACAAACAACTGCAAGAGGTGCGTTCAAATGAATGAATGGATGGATGGATGGATTAATGAATGAGTGAGTGGATGAGTAAATGAATGAGTGAGTGAGTGATTGAATGAATGAATGAAAGAGTGAGTCAATGGATGAATGAATGAGTGAGTGCATAAATTAATAGGCGAATGGATGAATGAGTACATGAATTGATAGGCGATGGATGGAATGAGTGAATGAATGAGCTAAGGGATGAATAGACGAATGGATGGATGAAGCAATGAACAGAAGAATGAATAAAGGAATTAATGAATGTGAAATCTACATGATTCATTTTGGCATTAGGAAAGTAGCACATGCAGAAGAAACTGACTAAGATATAACACCCCAGGTGCTGATGGATCTATTCGTGGCCGGTACTGAGACCACCGCTACCACCACCCGCTGGGCCCTGCTGTACATGATGCTCAACCCGAACATCCAGGAAAAGGTAAGTTCTCAGCAACTTATAGTAAACGTAGATAACGCTTTTCCGGCATCCATTTGGTAGTCGATCTCAATTTTCAAAAGTAAGAACAGTAGCAAGCGGTGCAAGAAATACACTTGCGTTTGCCGTTTCTAAGAAAGGAACCATTAGTGCTCTTTAGATATGCAAAGGAAAAGTGCAGGCAACATGGTACTCAAAACCTTCCTCACCAAACGATTTCACCAATCAACATTGCGAGATCTAAAATCTCGTCATACTCATGTGACGCCAAACACCCAATAACAGCAAACATGTGTCCACAGGTTCATCAGGAGATAGACTCGGTGTTAGGGCAGAGCGCGCCGTCCTACGCACAACGGGACCTGCTGCCCTACACAACAGCGACCCTAGCGGAAGTACAGCGAATTAACTCCATCGTGCCCCTCGTTGTTCGAGGGGCGTCTAGGGACACCACCTTTAATGGCTACAACATCCCACAGGAAGGAAGAATTTTGGTATGAAAAAGTACAGTTTTATTCTTTCATGTATCCATAGACCCGCCCAAATTCAAATTATCTTCCCATCTGTCTAGCTACATCTGCATCTACAGGTAGACCTACCCTTAGGCCCCCTTTCCACTAGATGGCGATCGCGATGCGCTCTCACTGCGACCTAAATAGGATATGTCTTACCTTCGCTTTCACACTGGCTACATCATTCAAAACGTAAAAGTGGGCCTAAAAGTACCACAAAACACGTGTAAAAAGATTTGTTTCTTTACTATACAATTCGTTGAGTGATATGTCAAATTTTAGGTCGCAGAGAGAGCGCGGCGAGAGCGCCGTCTTAGTAGAAAAGGGGTATTAAAGATGGGATGAAAGATCCTTGTCTATATCTGTCTGTGTTTGTCCTTCAGCCATTCCTTCAATCACTTGTCTGTTCCAGGTCAACCTGTGGTCCGTGCACATGGACCCTCAGCTGTTCCCCGAACCGAACACCTTCAATCCCGAACGTTTCCTGGATAAGAACGGAAACTTCGTCAAGCACGAGGCTCTCATCCCGTTTTCTATGGGTGAGTCAGTGTGGAAACCTTTTATCTATCTACCATTATGATGAGCCTATCCGTATGCACATTTCTGTCCGCCTGTTTATACATATGTACAAACAGAATAACAAAAAGAAAAGTTTTATACAAATAAAATATCAAAAAGAAAAGTTTTATACAAATAAAATATCAAAAAGAAAAGTTGTTACTTGCCTCAAGGCTTGCAGTTTACTGGCCTGTTTTTTTTTTATCGGCACTGTTTTAATGATAGCCAGATTTAATCACTCTAATATAATAGTACATGATAAGCCCCAAATGAGTTAACGCCTGAAGCCTGTGCATACAAGGAAGGCAAAGGGACAGGTTGCGCAAGTCCTACGTGTCAAAGTGAATACATGTACCTCATTGGGTCGGCTGTGTTGTGCATGTGTCAACTTTGCGAGTTTATTTTTGTGCCAATTTCCCCTTACGGTCTTACTGGAGTGCGATACATTTGTGTATGAAAGCAAACCTCTACCCGAAGAGTCAGTACAAAAGTGGAGGCTCCGGCCGACTCCCCTAGCACACTAGTCCCTCTATTTGTGAAAATTTCCGACTATTTTACCAACGATTCACGGAACCTGGTAGAGGCTGATGTTGTCGCACTGCGCCCACTGCAATATTTTATTTTTGAAAGTTTCCAATATAATGCAGGCGACAAGTTGTTGCCAATTGGCACCTGTATCATGTGTATGTTCCAATATGTGAATGTCTCTTCACAGGAAAGTTTTCAGATCGGAGAGACTGGCATTTATACATAGGATATAGACACTACAAATGCATGTTTACCATTATTGTTAACCCCTTTTCTCTAGGCCACCGGATATGTCTTGGCGAACAGCTGGCCAAGATGGAGCTCTTCATGCTGTTCGTCTCCCTGATGCAGCGTTTCACATTCAATCTGCCAGAGGGCGCGCCTGAGCCGTCCATGTTGGGAAAGTTTGGCGGAGTTGTCAATGTGCCTTTCCCGTTTGAACTGTGTGCGGTTGCACGTGGTTAACTTCAACAAAAGAAATACAGGACACTGATAAGCTCTTAGATCTATAGGGTGCAAAATTCTAATACCTGGTAAGAAGCCAGAGAGTCTGTTTTAAAAATCATAACTTTCAATAGGATCATACAACTAAATTTAGAAAGGCCAACATTTGCTTGAGTGCAAAGAATAGAGGTATGAATTCTTGGGACTACATGTATACTTTCACTTGAAACTGTTTGTTAACAAATTCAAAAATCAGAAGAAATGAAGTGGAATTACAAATATGTGAAAGTGACAGTAAGTTTATACCTTAAACTACCTCCTATCTTGAACATTGTAGTTAAAAGGCTCATGTTTATGAATGTCTTTTCAATGCACATATTACGCTAAGTAATTAGCCGTTTCCATAGTACTTTTCTAATATGGATAACGTTAAGAATACAGTACTAGTACTTGAACCCTACATATAGGAAAGCATTGATGTAATGAAGTCAGTTCATCTCACCTCACACAATTATGTATTTTGTTCCATGTATTAAACATTTAAAAAAACCGTTAGGTGGCGCTTTTACAGCAGCCTGTGTGTTTCACTGTGTCCCTGTCAACACACTTCAAAAGGAGTTTTTAAGTACTATTACGTGTCATCTGAGGAGAATCGTGCTGGATTACTACAGGGGAACTGTCCAGGCGTCTTCTGAGCACAAAAGTCTGATGGGAAAATCATGCTTGTTGGAGAAAATTGACTTCACAAGTTTGCAGCACCGGCAAGATGGGAGGGCGTCAGCAGAGAACAAAGGGATTCTCTGAACTCCAACAACAGAGCTCCAAACAAGCCGTTTCGATGGTCCTGAGCACCAATCATCTAACACAGGGCAAGTGTTAACATCCTTTGTTATATCCTTATGCTCTTGTGTACTCGTTCGAACTGCAAAAATAGCAAATCTCGACGAATTCCAGGTGTGCTTGTCGAACGGGGTTAATACAGGTCAACATAGCCAAAGATGTTTTGGAATCGAGTCCTGTCATATTCCTCAAGAACACTCCATGCTCTTCGGACAGATGCTACTAAACCAACTTATGATGTCAAAAAAACTATCATAGAATGCGGGATCAAAAACTATTTTCGTGCAAGAGGTTGTAGAGGGGGCCGGAACATTACACGTCATATCCCCAGCCTGGTCTCAAGAAGGCAGGTAAACCGCTCGTGGTACCACAATGCGGACTCCTGGCAACGAAAACCATGCCTTATCAATGTAGGTGTGAGGAAAGAAAGTATTGCTGCCCAAGTGACAACACCATCCATACTTCTTTGTAACCCGCGATCTCTGATGAACAAGTTAGAGGAATACCAGGCTATCATGCAGGACAATAATGTGGATGTCGGGGTTGTATCCGAAACTTGGTTCCCACATGACATGCCAGAGAGCTGCCTAACCATTGATGGATATACCCTGTTTTCGAGGTGCCGGTCCACAAGGAGAGGAGGCGGGGTTGCAGTATATGTGAGGAATACCATATCGGCAAAACTTCTACAAGACGTAACAATTCCTCCAGAATTGGAGTGTATCTGGGTATCTATACGCCCAGCACGCCTACCCAGAGGGGTGTCAGAAATAGTGATATGTGCGGTCTATATCCCTCCCGCATCCCCACATCACAACATACTACTGAAACATCTCATCACTGAAACTGATGCCGTACGAACACGTAACCCGGAAGCCAAGTTAATCATTTCAGGAGATTTTAACCGTGTGGACATAAGTCAGCTGTGCAACGGAAATGACCTGAAGCAAGTTGTCCGCGTACCTACAAGAGGTCAAGCAACGCTCGACTTGATCATATCAGACTTGGCAACGTACTACAAACCGGTCCAGGTGCTCAGCCCACTGGGACTGAGTGATCATAACACTGTCCTGTGGAATCCATCGTTGGAAAAGAGGAAAAACAGTTCTGTGACAAGGACAGTCCGTCCTCTTCCTGATTCCGCCATACGTGCTTTCGGGCAATGGATTTGCTCTCATTCCTGGGAAGAAGTCAATGCTGCCCCACTGTGCGAAGGCAAAGCTTCTGCGTTTTACTCTACGATTGAAACAGCTATCGACAAGTACTTCCCAACGAAAAAAGTGAAGGTGCACAGCAGGGACAAGCCATGGCTAAAGCTGGATATCAAGAACATGATCCGTAAAAGACAGAAGGCGTTCGCACAGAAAAAGTACACGCTCTGGAGGCAACTACGAAACAAAGTAAACAGAGAAACTAAGATAGCCAGAAAGGAGTTCTACCGGGACCGAATTCAAGCCTTGAAAAAGGAGAACCCAGCGACATGGTACAGGGAAATAAAATCCATCCTGAACCTTAAGAGATCAGAGCTGACCGTTAACATCCCCGGACGTGCGGACGCAGATGACACTTACATAGCAACATACATAAACGAACAGTTCGCAGAGGTGGCCAAAAGTAGACCGTGCCTGGATTCTACTCTACTACCAGCGTACCGACCCACTCGCTACCCACCAGAAGTACCACCATGGGACGTCTACAACTGTCTACGCAGGCTAAAATCTGGCAAGGCCGCGGGGCCCGACCACTTGAACTCCAGATTATTGAAAGAATTTGCCTACGAACTTAGCAAGCCTGTTACAGACATCATAAATGCATCCCTAAGAGAAGGTCGGGTACCTCAGGTGTGGAAAGACGCCACAGTGGTCCCTCTTCCAAAATCTCATCCGCCATCAATCGACAAATTACGACCTGTATCACTCACATCTCAACTGGCGAAAGTGGCAGAGTCATTTGTTGCAAAATGGCTGATCGCTGACATCAGACCCTCAGTGGACCCTAGGCAGTTCGGGTGCTTACGGGGAAGATCTACGGCGCACTACTTGGTGAACTTTGTCAACTATCTGTACCATGAAGCGGAAAGAAATCAAAACGTAACTACAATAGTGTGCACAGATTTTTCAAAGGCCTTTGATCGAATTGATCACACAGTTGCCATTCAAAAATTGATCAATATTGGTACAAGGAGTTCGCTTATCCCCTGGATCTGTGACTTCTTAACACAACGACGTCAGCGAGTCCGCTACGGGGGCCAACTATCAAACTGGGAAACCCTAACATGTTCGGTGCCCCAAGGGACACTGTTGGGTCCATTAATCTTCTTGGTAGTATTCGATGATGCCATGAGAAACGCAGCTGCAGAAAGATGGAAATACGTTGATGATTTATCGCTGGCAGAGTCACGTATATGCACCACACCATCGTCTATGCAACTGGAGCTGAACTCTTTCAATGACTGGTCAAATAAAAATCACATGTTATTAAACCCAGGTAAATGCAAGACCATGGTTGTATGCTTCATGAAGTGCCCACCCCCACCTCCCGTCCTTCTCATCGATCGGACGGAGCTGGAAGTGGTGTGCGCGATGTACCTCTTGGGGGTTTGGATCCAAAACAACTTGAAATGGGACAAACAAGTAAACACGATGATCGGCAAAGCAGGTGGACGCCTCGCCATGCTGCGCAGACTCAAACGCTTCCAGATTCCAGTCAACGACCTACTACAGATCTACATAAGCTATGTTAGACCTGTGTTGGAGTACTGTGTTCCGGTATGGCAGCCAGGACTCACCACTACTCAGACTGTAAGGCTGGAAAGAGTACAAAAGAGAGCGCTCAGAACAATTCTCGGGGATAAGTACACAGACTACCAAACGGCCCTAACTACTTCAGGTCTGAAGTCACTGCATGACAGACGAGTAGCCTTGTGTATTAAGTTCGCCAAAACGCTTGACCAGGACACTGTGCGAAAGGGTGTGATTTCCGGACAAAGTCGGAGTTGACATATTTTTGGACATGCTAAATATTCGGACTGTGTCCGGGCACGATGTTCAATATTTCCCATATCTGGAAATATCATGAGTCAGGAATTGTCTTGTTATGTATCCGGACAAATAAGACTTTCCTGTTTTTCAAGATACGCGCCATTGACGTTTCTTGCCTCCGAATACGTGATATGTTCTACATTCTTTACATATCCAAGGTCCATATATTTCGATAAGAAATACCCGGACAAATCAGGAGTTTGCACGAAGCATGATATGCATTTTTTTTCTGAGCCATTGTCAGATGACATTTTCATATTCATTATGTCTCAGAATATCATGAGTCATGAAATGTTTCAGCGCATGCCCGGGCGGATAGAATTTCCCGTTCTTCCGAATACGCGTCAGGGACGTTTCATGTTTTCGAACTCATATTCTTTTCTTTTCTTTCCATTTACGAGACACATCCGCGACAGATATTCCATGGATTTTAGGTCAGATTCGGAGTTAGCATATTCTGACCGTTACCGATAAAGGTATTCTATACGTGAATTGTGAATCGGTGATTGTTTTATTGCGCATCTGAACAAATAAGACTGCAATTTTTTGCCGAAATTTTCGCTCCTTCCGAATTCATATTCCGTTCCATTTACGACAGATGTACAAAACAGAAACATTCCAGAGATCAGTTTTCGGACAACTTAATGGTTAACAAATTACTTTTCTTGTCATACATGAATCTGAGATTGTTTTGTTGGGTATCCTAAAAAAAGTTTCCTATCTTGTCAAATGCACGTCATTAATGTTTTTGCTTCTGTTTATGTGTTTTTATTCTACAACGAGTATGCCCGATGTCAATGTATGTTTACTCTTTAATTTTCTGGTAAATGAAGCTTAAGCTTCCATATACATGTGCAAATGTACTGACATCGGTATTAACAATCAAATGACAAGAAAACAATCTTTGCGATGGTAACAATTATGAGTCAAGTATTATTGTTTCTTTGCATATCCGGACAATATCAAGAACAACATTGACTCAAAACACTCCACCCCAGCGGTGCAGTTTGGGATAGGTCCATATCCGGACAATATCTTGAACAAAGTTCAGTCAAAACACTCCACCCCAGCGGTGCAGTTTGGGATAGGTCCATATCCGGACAATATCATGAACAAAGTTCAGTCAAAACACTCCACACCAGCGGTGCAGTTTGGGATAGGTCCATATCCGGACAATATCTTGAACAAAGTTCAGTCAAAACACTCCACCCCAGCGGTGCAGTTTGGGATAGGTCCATATCCGGACAATATCTTGAAAAAGTTCAGTCAAAACACTCCACACCAGCGGTGTAGTTTGGGATAGGTCTATATCCGGACAATATCATGACAAAAAGTCACTCATGATATTGAATACCAGCGTTGCTGTGTGGGAATGGCCCATATCCGGACAATATCACGAGGCAACTTTACTCGTAAAGCAGTTATGCAAGCTGTGCAAAGTGCCGAGCAGACCAGTACGTTGGCATGTCAACGGTGCGCCTACTGGGGCAGTCGTTGCAGATAACAGCCTACACCGCGCCACAGCGTTTGCTGCTGTGTACAACTTTGAAACTGGTAAGTACATGATGCATTTATTCACAAAAATAATGCACAATGCCATGTGTTTCCGTGAAACAGGCATGATGGATGGCACTAACTTGCTTGGAACCATCTGGAGGAGTCCTTAGGTAACAAGACTATATTAGGAAGTCACATGACTTGACTAGACCAATAGTAGACCAGCTGGTGACAGCAGTTAGGTTTGAAACTAGATTTGAATGTCAGTTGCCGCTGCCGCTAGCCGCTACCGGACCAACTGAAGTGAGTAGTGTAGCTCTCTAGTACATAGATTGTATATACATAGCAGTTACCGTTCTTAGTTCCGTATATGTCTGTCAGCAATGTCTGTTATCCCTTCCTAGTGTTTTGTGTATTTAATAATTAGTAGTGTGATCTCTTTGTAAAGATTGTTGTATGATAGATCACTTCTCTTTCAGCTGGAACCCCCGCGTGTCATCCCCGGCTTGTTTACAAATTGCCCGTTTCATAGTTAGTTAAATTCTCATATTATTTTGTGCTGTATGTGCCGTAACGGCTGCTTCTAAACTTTCCTGTCCTGTTGTTTTGGCTGGCTAAATCTTTAATAGAACCAAGGAGAAACTGTAATCTCCTCACTAGGACCAATGAATTGTGTGCATATAAAATTCCATTCGTTCTCTGGGGGTCCTTATCTGTGCCATCTGTGTGGCCCGCACCCTTTCATGACAGCCGACTCCAGATTCCTGCCTTTGTCCCCGTCTTGTCCTGCTGTGATTTTTATGGCCGTGTTGTTTGAATAATTTTACATGTACCGTTCATGGGTTCGGGGCAGTAACTAGCCGTTTTTTTCCATTCCAGCCGCTGAGCCTCTGTTTCCCAATCGCCTGTCCTGCCATGCCGACGACCGAGGCCTACCTCCTGGTAACACTTACGACAGTCTGTGCCCGGTGCCGTTGTATCGTGCCAGAACTGTTTCTACTCTGAAGACGGACGGTGCCTGGACTATGCAATGGAGCGGACTGTCCTCGAGACGTGCCGTCGATATTGCGGGGTCTTGCCAGAGCATCTTCCGTCGCCAATGATCGTCCACTACCACAAAGACGCAGAAGAGGGCGCCCCGGACGATGATTCCACAGTCAACACGATACGGACTTATAGAGGACTTGAAAATGGACTGTCGTGCTGATTTCGTAATGACATTTTTATCCTACGAATATTGATTGTATGGTTTATAACGTTAGACTTGTGTCGGATACTGTACATTTGATATTGTACATTTAAACTGATCAGTTTTGTTATGATGTTATTGACTTGGGCTTGATATTATTGGATCTGACAGTGAACTGTTTAACTTTGGCTTCATTCGAGCTTCACTTTTTGTGAAGACCAATGAGGTTGTAGTGAGCTAAAACTTCCTTGGTAAGACTAAGAGACAAATGCATATTGATTTGCCCCTTGACGTTAACATGATCTGTTCCTCCACATAATGTATTTGTTGTGATACTTGTGTCATCTGATTTATACAGGAAAGTCTTTGAAAAGCTTTCACAAAATGTAGCCTAACCGAGTTAGCATTTTCGTGGTTAAAACGGACAGGAAACGTTAAATATTAGGTATTTAGCATGATCGTAAAGTTACTGGATATTCTGAAATAATGTGTTGTATTGTTCCTATGATGTTTCAGTATATCTTAAGTTTATGCAACCTTTCCGGGTCGTAATAGCCCCGAACGCGCTCAGAAAATATGAAATATTCGGAACGTGTTTTGTCTCCAAAGATTCCCAGAACGTTCCATTACTTGAAATCCGGATATGCGACATGATTATATGGTCCCATTCTTGACTCCTGAAATTATCCGGATTAATACGAAATATTCGGAACGTGATTTGTATCCAAAGAGTCCGAACACGTTCCATTACTGGAAATCCGGATATGAGACGTAATTATTTGGTCCCGTTCCGGACTTCTGAAATTATCCGGATATATACGAAATATTCGGAACGTGGTTTGTCTCCAAAGAGTCCAAAAACGTTCCATTACTGGAAATCCGGATATGAGGCAGGAATTAAATGGTCCCGTTCCGGACTCCTGAAATTTTCCGAAAACGCAGGGGAGTCATGTCAGATTTCGTCCGGATATTGTCCGGATATATCCAGAAACGGTCCCGATCCGGATGTATACAAACATAGAAACGTCCGGAAATGACACCCTTTCGCACAGTGGGAACTGCTCCCACCGAGAATGAGCAACGGCGATGGACACAGGATGAGCACTAGAAACTCACACAAATATAGACCTATTAAATGTAAAACAAACAGGTATAGAGATTCACCGGTTCCATACATGACAAGGCTACTGAACGAGGACATGTGAGGCAGAGGCTTATATAATTGAGAATTCTTTTAGCGTTTATGATCTGTATTGACGGATCTTTTTTGACTGATCTGTATGTAACAGTTGTCATACAGTTGGTGATTTCCCGAATATTTCAATTGTCTATATCCAAGTTTCTAGCAATTTGTGAAATTTTAATGTGTATTCAGATTTTAATGGAATTATGCCTGTAACAAAGTGTAAGTAATACGTAATTCAGCCACCCCGGCTGCAATGTATTTACAAATAAACCATTCATCATCATTCATCATCATCAAACATTGTGTTTATAGACTTGTAGACTTATCAGACTCATAAGGACTTTAAACTATGTAAATTGTATTTTTGTTATATACCTTGTCTGACACTTCCTCAAGACCTCGGTTAAAAGCGGCTTGCAGGCCGACTTGAGCTCAGCAGAGGTTCAAACAAACAATGTGCATCAACTATTAAAGCTTTAAAACTGATACATTCTAATAAAGATTTCAAACTGATACATTCTAATAAGGTTCCTCGTTGATTATGTCCTCATTGTATAGGTCGCTGTTCTTTTCTACCAAAGTGAATGTTGCCCAAGATTTGTAAGCCGAAAGTAGTAAAAGTCGCTAGGAGCGTGCGTAACGTGAGACGATTAAGTAGAAAACTATGCAGTACAGTTGATATCCGAGTACAATTATACAGCATTGAAGTCTGCCACATGGTACCATGGTAAACCTTCTCTTAGCACAACGGAAAGCCTTCTACATCTATACATGCATTTTAAGAGCTGAAGTATACAATAATATCAACATGTTGAGTTAAACATATCGTTTCCATAATTGGTCCTAAAGTCTAAATATTTTTGACATATAAATCCACTTGCCTGACTAAAATCGCGCTCCTAGCGGCCGGCGCTACGGTTTCCGCCACCTAGACGGGTATCCACAGGCATACACGTCATGACCACCTTCCCGTCATACGTACGGCACGGTTTCACCTTTGGCATATTTTACTGTCCTTCTCAAAACGTAACAGCCCACACACTCACATGTAACACCAGTCTGTAGCTGTTTCCATAAACAGAAGGCCGCTATCACCAGTCGTCAGCTGCAGGACAGTTCCATTCACCAAGTTCAATGTCACATGTCTGGTGATGTTTGCAGAACTACGTAGACCGCGCAAGTCGCCGCCATGTTGAAAAAATAGGCCTGGTAATCTCCCATCCGCCGGCTCAAAGCGAATACCACCGAAGCTACTAAGAGGCTCACAAATAATTCGACGATGTACTCGGTGTTGTCCATTCTAATCATTCTATAAAACAGGATACAAAGAAAACAATCACCACACTTACTCATGTCTGTCTTTTACAACACAAAACAACAGCTGTATTTTTTGCCAAGGTATAACGTTAACCGCTCCTGTCAGTATTTGTGTACCCAAATAAACTACGTAATTTTACTATACGTTTTCAGCAAAATTCTTGTAACTTTCTAGCGTTGCGTTGAAAACCAGAAGAAGAGAGACATGAACACCCTCGTCACTTAGCGTGGAAAATTTGTTCTTGTCTTTTCAAATGTAACAGCAGACATGGCAGCACATGGTTCCTTGTTTGACAAAAACTATATGCGTAATAACTTTCTACGTAATGTTACAACCTTTCCTCGGATACGTAGAATTTGTACAATGAATGTTGCCCACCTGTGAGACACAAATCGGACGGTAATGTTCGGAATATCAGTAATGATCCCCCACCGAATCACTCCTGCAAGAAATCAGGCGTCAGCTTGATGTGAGTCAAACGTAATGTCAAAATTTGACCTCTGACATGGGCGTGGTGATCAATAGACAGTGAAGCTTGCTTAAGAGTGAAGCAGATAGTGTACAATGTGATTTGGGGACACATCTGTAATGTTGTCTAAACAACGAATTTTTATCATAGACCAACGTTGACCATCATCAGAAAGAGAGAACTTTATTGCTCTTGTAATAGGTACAATGTATGACATGCCGACAACTTGTATATACATGGTAGTTGACCTAACAATTGGCAGCTAATAAAAGAACCAATTATGATATACTTTTAACTTATAACATCTTATAACACATTCAATGTTATATGTATTCTGTTATATTTTATCTGACCCTTACCTCCCTCATGACCTCAATGAAAAGCGGCCTGCTGGCCGATTTGAGCTTCTCATGAATAAATAAAGGTTCAAACAAACAAACAAACGCCGTGCATAGTGCTTAAAACCAAGAAAGGGTAGTCTAGCGTAACATATAATGCAAAGAAACAACAAATAACCCGAATTAATGAAAGAACCGGCTTTTAAACGTGATGGCATAGTGGTGTAGTTCCTGTATGGCATATAACAGGGTGCTCTGCGTGATATCATGACAATCACCACGCCATATATCAATGCAACAATTTATACAAGTTTCTACTCATATTACAAGTTAATTAGTAAACCTTGTCTATTAGAAAGTGGGACGATGTACAGCGACTTCTAGCGACGTTTGCTAAAATTTCATCCACTGTGTGTCCTAGCAATCAGAGTACACTAGAAGCCGGTTAATTGCAGAACGGAATACCGCACACTTGTTAATTGCACAGAACCCCAAAATCCCGTGGTGGTGGTTGCACCCCTCGGATAATTCCACGAAATATGCTGTTAATGGGTATGCATATAGAATACAACACAGTGTATTCCGTATCGCCCGAGGTTCCAGCCCGACCACGGGTCGGATCGCCCGACGGCCGAACTCTTCAACTTTGCAGATGAAGTAAGATATCACATTCTTTTATAACCAATTGTACTACGGACTTCTTTATCATATTGACTTGTATCAAGCTAGCATAAACGTACAACAAATGTCTTTCTTTGAATCATTCATTAATTATTTCTACTATATTTCAATCATATGTTTTAAGAATTTTTCATTTTCGGGGTCTACTGGACCATTTGAGTTCAACTGCTTCAGTCATTGCATATATCTGCCATCTGCTTGCTTGCAATACATTTTTGCTAGGCATTGCTACATATGTATCTTGTTACATAAAAAAGAATATGATATCAAAAATAATCAAATTACACCATGGTTAGCATTTTCTATGTGTTTGATACTATTGAAAGTTATGATTTTTAGAATAGATTCTCTGCACATCCGGGTACAACATGTATTCAAATTTTGCACCCTATAGATCCAAGAGCTTCTTATTGTCCTGTATTTCTTCTGTTAAAGTTAACCACGTGCAACAGCACACAATTTAAATGGGAGAGGCACATTGATGAGACCGCCCAACTTTCCCACCGTGGACGGCTCAGGCGCGCCCTCTGGCAGATTGAATGTGAAATGCTGCATCAGGGAGACGAACAGCATGTAGAGCTCCATCTTGGCCAGCTGTTCACCAAGACATATCCGGTGGCCTGGAGAAAAGGGGTTAACAAGAATGGTAAACATGCATTTGTAATGTCTATATCATATGATGTCTATATCCTAAGATGCCTAAGGAGTTTTGAAAAGGTCAGTTTCTACGATCTGTTTCGAACTTACAAGAACGTTTGCTGCGCCTTTGAAATTTATGTTTGCGCCAAATTGTAAGAGACATTCACAAGCTGGAAAATACAGGTGCCAATTGGCAACAATTTGTCGCCTATATAATTGCAAATTTTCACAAATAAAATATTGCAGTGGGCAAAAGTGACTTTAAGTGTGACAGCACTAGCCTCTACCAGGCTCCGGAGATCGTTCGTCAAATACTGTAAATGCAGAAATGTTCGCGGTGGATTAATGTTCGCGTTTTTCGCGGCGGCCGCTTCACCGCGAATTTAAAACCACCGCGAACATTTTTCCATAACAGTAAGAGACTACAGTGCCTGGTGCTACCGCGAAATTAAAACCACCGCGAAAAGTCCATTTTCCCGCTACCGCGAAATTAAATCCCCGCGAACTTCAATGCATTTACAGTAGTCGAAAATTTGAACCAATAGAGGGACTCACCCATAGAAAACGGGATGAGAGCTTCGTGTTTGACGAAGTTTCCGTCCTGATCCAGGAAACGTTCGGGTTGGAAGGTGTTCGGCTCCGGGAACAGCTGAGGGTCCATGTGTACGGACCACAGGTTGACCTGGAACACATCATGGGAGGCATGGAATAACTGACTACACAAATGAACAGATAAGTGATTGAAAGAATGGCTGAGGGACAAACACAGACAGATATAGACAAGGATATTTCATCTCATCTAACCTATAGGATAGGTTTACCTGTAGATGTAGATGTAGATAGACAGATGGATAGAGAATTAGAAAAGATATTGGATTATTGATGGACGGGTCAATCTATGGATAGAGGAAAGAATAAAAACTATGCTTTTTCATACCAAAAGACTTCCTTCCTGAGGGATGTTGTAGCCATTAAAGGTGGTGTCCCTGGACGCACCTCGAACAACGAGGGGCACGATGGAGTTAATTCGCTGGACTTCCGCTAGGGTCGCTGTTGTGTAGGGCAACAGGTCCCGTTGTGCGTAGGACGGCGCGCTCTGCCCTAACACCGAGTCTATCTCCTGATGAACCTGTGGACACATGGACACATGTTTGCTGTTATTGGGTGCTTGATGTCACATGAGTATGACGAAATTTTAGCACTCGCAGTGTTCATTGGTGTAATCGTTCGGCGAAGAGGGTTTTGAATACCGTGTTAAGTGCACTTTTCCTTTGCATATCTAAGGAGCTTTAATAGTTACTTTTTTATAAGGTGGACTCTCACTGCACTTGTGGCACCGGTACGGCCCTGCGGGGTTCGTAGATGGCTCAACGAATTTCAGAGATAAAGAAGGAATTTTCTTCCGTTTTGTGTATTTTATTGTCTTCTAAGTCATACTTTTACGTATTACGCAATATCCAAATTATCAAAAATCGCGAAAATAAGAAAACAGTGCCGCAGTGAACGAACCCCGCAGTGCCCCAAGTGCAATGAGAGTCCACATTTAGAAACACCAAATGCAAGTGCATTTCTTGGACCGCCTACTACTGTCCTTACGTTTGAAAGTTGAGTTCTACCTCCGAATGGGAGCCCTATAATACGTTATTTACGGTTACTAAAAGTTGCCGGAAACTTGCCTTTTCCTGGATGTTTGGGTTGAGCATCATGTACAGCAGGGCCCAGCGGGTGGTGGTGGCGGTGGTCTCAGTACCGGCCAGAAATAAATCCATCAGCACCTGGGGTGTTATATCTTAGTCAGTTTCTTCTTCACTTTCTAAATGGCAAAATGAATCATATATATATTTCACATTCATTGATCCATGCATTTGTCTGTTCCTTTCTTCATCCATCCATCCGTTCATCAATTGACTCATTCGTTCACCCATGCCCTCCATCGCCTATTTATTCAAGTAGTCATTCATTCATTTGCCTGTTAGTTCATGAATTCATTCATTTCTTGTACTTTATTCCTCCATCTTGGGAGAGCATAAGAATCACTCAGTAACATACAATAAACGTTTAGAACATGCAGCTTATACAAGTTACTTATATACAACACAGTTCTATAACCGATTAATAATAGCAATACATTTGATTTGTAACGATTAAAACTCTTACTCTGTTCAACCTGATGTCATGTACATCCTTCTGTTTGCTGGTTTTATTCATCCATTCGTTCATTCATTCATTCATTCGCCTATTAGTTCATGTACTCATTCATTCATTTATTCATCTTAACGCACCTCTTGTAGCTGTTTGTCAGTAAAGTGCTCCCAAGCTTGTTCCTCCGGTGCCCGCTGCTGCTCTAGGAGAAAGGCGTCTATAAAGTCCCGGATGTCGTTTGGGTCAAAGGTCAGCCTGTGCTTCTGTATCTGTTCACGGCAGAACTGTTGTAGAGTCTGAAACATTCTCACCATTTTATCGTTCTTTGATGTTCCGATGAAGCGGAGGCACCGAAACACGGGGTGTATCATTTCAAGCCTGTCCATGAAAGAGGGCTTTGCTTCAACTACCGAGTTCAACAGGCGAATCAGCCGTAGGAAATCAGGGTCGCCGTATTCAAATCTGCCCCCAAAGACAATGGAACAAATGATGTTACTGACAGCGTTTTGCATCATGATCTTTAAATCGAACGGTTGTCCGTTATGCGACAGAATTTCCTTGACAAGTGCGTTGGTTTCTTCGCTGATCTTGCCCTCCAAACTCCGCTTGCCGAAGCCGAAGTCCCGGAGAGTCATCAGGGCGAATTTACGCTGGTGTTTCCAGTGTGGTCCGTAGGGTGCCATCAGAACACCTAGAAATAAACAGTCTTTTTGTGGTATTGTTGTAAACTTTATATCGTTTCCAAGACAAAAAAGCACTATTTCTAAAGTTCTTCAGTGTCACTGACGAAAGTGGATGTAGATTGTCACAAAATAGAATGAAGTACACATAAACTGGGTACAATATGAGACGTTAAGTTACCTTTATCTCTACCCGCCATTGCTTTCACTGGCGGTATTTTGCGACTGGAGAAATCTTCAGCTCTCTTGACCAGGGCAGTCCGGATAGTCTCGTACCCAGAAATAACAATGGCGGGAACCCGGCCCATCCAGATGGTCATGACGTCACCATACCGTTTGGACAGCTCCGTCAAAGTGGCGGGAAGAAAGGCTGACTGGAATATGAAATCAAAATAAGAAATTATAGAAGAAAGAATACGATGCATTTTGTATAAACATCTGTCCATGGGCCAGAGGAAAAATAGGTACCCCGAGGTGGCAAGTTCTCCTTGTTAATATTTTTAAATAGTCTAACAGATATGCTTCTGCATGACTTCTTCAACACCGATAATGATCTGTTAAACAAAGATTCATGGCATGAATATTTGTGCACAGGCTGTTATTGGTACTGCAATGGTCGTGGTCATGGTCATGGGACAAAACAGTAAACATTTGCGACCTGCATACCGCTCGGTTCTGCTTTTGTATCTTGTAATGTTTACATAAATAAACACAGTACGGACCGTGCTGGGGTGACGGTAAAGAAGGGAAGGGTCGAATACCTTGTTTATCAAGACGCTCCTAATATATATGCAAATGTACAGCAGGGCCTCTATCCTGCCATGGGGTGTAGGGTTTTACTACGCGATAGCAACACGTTTCGATTAGATCTACTTCTCATTCAATTCTAACAGTTTCTTCATCATACTTTGTAATATTTATGATATTGATAAAAACGGCCGTGCCACGAATATGAGTGCATGGGCCGTAACTGCCACGGACCATAGCCTGTATAGAGTGCCGTGCAGCTCACTTGTCATCTGTACACAAAGTAAAGTACAGAATCCTTCTTGTGCTGCAGTAAAGTACGACGTAATTCTGTTTGAGCATCTTATGTTCGTATCTTCAGCAGATCTATGAGGGAAGCCATCGCAATTTCAGTAATTTTCGACGGTAACTTGATTTTCGAGTGCCTCTGTTAGGGTGGCCCCAAACCTCAATAACGAAGAAAACTCTAGGGCTTTAATCATATGATATGGCTGTTCATAGTTCCACCTACATAATCACAAAGAATGGCCTGCCCAAACCTTCCGACCTCAGCATAGTTTGCCCGGTATTCACATCAAATTCTATTTTTTAAAGATTACACTCATTTGTACGAAAGTCAACAAGACTGTCACATTTCTATCAAGATGGTAGGAGCGAAATTACGCGTCAGAGAACTTGATCAAGAAAATTACATGGTTTGACGTATCTTATTATGTCAACGTTTAGGAAAACTGTTTCTGCATTCATCTCACCACAATTGGCTGACATCTTTTCCTATGCTGGTGGCGTATGATAGAGAATAGTTTCTTGAACTCACCTTTGCTACCATGGGGATGTTTCCGAGAAGCGGCCAACCCCTGGGTCCGGGCGGGAGGTTTCTCGGCCGCTGGAGGTACAGATATGTCAGCAGACACACACATGTAGCCGCCAGAAACAACGGCAGGTCGCCATGATAATGACGTAAAGCCCACATGCCTTCCAGCAAAATACTCATCTCTGTACTCTGAACGGCGTATCGTTACAGAAATCGTTATACAAGACGCCGCACTGAAAACGTTACAGATCACTTAACTGTTGGTCTGTGCACGCACGCACTCTACTGGCATATATACCATAGGAAATACTATTGGCATGTACCAAAGTACCTTGACAGAAAATTTGTAATTGAATATTCATATCTCAAAGCAAACTCATAGGTTTAATCCATGTAAATACATACTTTTTTTAATGTGACATGTGCACAAAGCGTAGTACGATTGACTTGATTATGAAATTTCCAGCCAACTCTAAAAAATAAGAAAGGAAAGCCACCCCCTCAACTTTCCGCGTGTGGTTACGCCCGTATAATGAAGGCCAAAAACAGTCCATTGAGTTTGTATGTGCAATATACATGGCTTCAATGAGATATGCAGAATGTTCAAAGACAGTGGATTTCTTGTTGCATGATTGTAAAAATTCCTGTAGAGTAAGATAATGTACTTGTATCATCACTGGGAATATCATCTAGGAATGTTTGCAAAACTGCCCAATATAGATACAAGGCAATTGTACAATGTACATATAATCCCATATGTATGCAGAATGTGCAAAGACAGTACACATATACTGTACAAATTCCTGTCGACAAACGTAATGTAATATCATAAAATCTCATCTAGGATTGTTTGCAAAACTGCCCAATTTAGAAGCATGGATTTTTTGACAAACAACACGATCACAGAGGAGAACTTGATTAATTAATTACGTTTCGCCATTTATGTCTGTCAGTCTATTGTATGTACCATGGCCGGGCCGCGAATATTGGACCAGAGTCGGTGGACAAGGGACTAGCTATAGTATAAAAGACGCGGTCACATAGGTCGTACGATCGCCGTACGATTTCGATGCCATAGGAGTTCAAGCGGGCCGTGACAGCCACCAACTATAGACATGGACCCAAAACAGCATTTTGTCTACGAAGACAGTGAGTTGAACTTTACAAGAGAAGTACATTTCTGTCCTCCAAAATGCCCGACGTTAGCGATCGTACGACGACCTTTGTGGCCGAGAGCCCTTTGTAGCAAACTATGCTGTACAGTTGGTGTCCAAGTACTTAAGTTACTGGGCATTGAAGTCTCCCGCATGGTCAAACCACGGTAAACCTTATTGGCACAACAAAAGTACAGCTTCTACATCTACATACATATCAACAAGTGAATACAAAAGGCGTACTACACAGGTATATGGATACATCAACATGTTGAGTTAAACAATATTGTTTACATAACTAGTTTTAAAGTCTGCACATTCTTTGGCATATTGCTTCACGTCCCCTTTCCTGACCTTCGGTAAGGTTTCACCTTTGGCATATCTTACTGTCCTTTCTCAAAACGTACCAGTCAACAAAGCTACAGATAACACCAGTCTGCAGTTGTTTCCACAGCCAGAAGGCTAGTCACGTCGTCAGGACAGCTCCTTTCACCAACTTCAAAGCCCGGACATGTGTGGTGATGTCTGAAGAAGTATGTAGACCGCGACAGTCACCACCATGGTGAAAGAATAGGCCTGGTAAGTATCCAAATTCCGGGTCACAGCGCATACGACCAAAGATACGATGACGCTCAAAACCAATTCGGCGAGGTACTCGGTGTCGTCCATTCTGTAAAACAGGATAAAGCGGTTCAGTAGAGATCAAAATGTGACAGACAGTACAGCAGTGCGACAAAGGAACAATCTTAGAAACCACACCTACTCATGCCTGCATTTTACAGTACACAACCACATCGGTATATGTTGTCACGGCTTTACTTCCCCTAGCTGTCAGTCGAGAAGCCTAAAACAACGAAAGAGCGACGTAGAGAAGAGTTGATAGTCATTTTACCAAGTTTCTACAAACAAACGTTTTTGACGTGAAGGTTGGATACTCTACCAAACAGATTCCTTTGCAAAAGCAAAATGGACCTTGGTTTACAAACAATAAGTCCAGGGTTCAGGTTCAGGACCGGTACCTGGACTTGATCCTCTGGACTTTGACCGTACCTGTACTTGGATTTTCTGTACCTGTACCCACCCCTACACAGGAGTATACGACAACGGCTTATTCAAATCTTCCTGTCAGTCGAGAAGCAAACCGAACAAGCCCCATAGCTTCTTATAATTAGCAACAGAGTTACACATGTCGAAATCTTACCTCGGTCTTCCATACACAGCCATGTTTTGTCGGTATCCGGTGATAGTTTGTTAGCGTGCGTGGCGTCAACTGTTCTGCTAGGCGAAATGCTCGATATACTGTGAAACAGCGGGCGAAGGTCCTAAGTCTAGATCTTAACTACACGTCACCGAAACTGAAGAAATCTCCCTTTGTTCAGAAGCGGAACTCTGAGTACACGTCATCGAAACTGAAGGGATCTCCCTTTTCGGCTTCAGTAATACACATCGGTATACTCCAAACGACAAATAAAGAGTATAATATCTTATAAAGGAATCACAACAACGCACCTATAGGTATATGGTAAATGGTTATTGGTCATCTGCGTTTCATAGACATGGTATAGTACAATGAAGTAAAACTAATGCGGAAGTAAAAACTATCAGAAGCGGCCTTTGAAACATTTTTACTAACGATACAAAAGAGTCTCCTAGCGACATTAAGCAAAACCGCACTGGACAGCCGCCCTGATAAGTGAAGTCATGTAATGTGTAGGTCTACATGCACGGGGTCATCGTTTCTCAGCTGTACCTTGATTATATATATGAAGGAATGCATTATACTTTTTAAAGCGTAATAATTGAAATTTGACAATTTTGATTATTAGTCTTGAGCTATATTACATATGGCGCCCAGCCCGTGTCGGCTTAGAAGATATTGTTCATCATAAACGATGCATATTGCGAAAAGTGATTACATATAGATGTATATATAAATGATTACTTTCGACTAGAGCTAACAATACTTGGGAAGAGATACCGCCGAATCATATATACAAATGAAACAAAAGAGAATCCATTACTAAACCAAGATTTCACATATATGCCACACTGATTTGCTTATATGGATGACATTCGCTGGATTGCTGACATTGGTTCACAACATTAGAGTGGCCTTGTGGGTACGATTATTGTAACGCTGGTTCACGTTAATCCGACAGGTATCTGTATCCGTTGTTTAAAAAAACAGGGTATTTAGGAATATCAAGTCGACAGATGGTAAGATACATATGGTGGTTTCAAATTGCAGTATGCATATTTTAACAACGCCATGTTGCCCCTCGCAACCACCGTCCGTCGGCTTGATATCCCGAATTACAGCTTTTAGAAACACCGGATATAGGTTACCCCGCAAATAAAAGTAAAGTACTGTAGTGTTCTTCATTTTCATGTTTGTCATTCCAGTTCCAGTCTATTCCTTCCTGTAATATATCCGTAGACGTCTTCAAGAGTGTGTCGCGGCACCTGTGCGGTCTTTGTGATGACACGTGACACGCCCCAAAACCAGCCGCCCACTTCTGTCGTTTCCGTGAAGGTATCAGACACCGTTAAAATGTGTTCTATGGCCTCAACGGTTTTATGCAGCAGCTCCACAACCTTGATGCCAAAGTAGATGATTCCCAGGAATACGCAGCCCAACACGACTACCACGATGCAAGTCTGAGTGCCATTCAAACCTTCACGTCGTCTTCTTCTGCTTCTATGATGATCGTAGACTGGTTTCTGTCTTCTGTGTCTATTTCTTTGTCTTCCGGTGACGCTCCAACCTGGTATGAAGCCCTCTATCATTTCAAGAAAACGTGCAAACCAATACACGGAACAGCGCATGCAGACCAAGACCACGGCCAAGACCAAAATCGTAAAGATATCCATGCCCTATCTATTTGCGCCTCCTGTAACGACAAAACAATGTATAATGTTAGTTTTTTTGCGATTAGGTTAGTAATACCACGTTAAGTGAAACACTTTTCAGTAACAACCCTTTGATTTCATAAACATCTAACACAATACATACGTTTCTAGATTTTTTTCAGAAAATTTGGAAAAAGGGTTAAAAGTACGAAACGCAATAATTCATACTGTGCACGTTATTTATATTTTCATACAAGACTTTCAAGTTTGTTTTATAAGTTCTTCATTTTCGCTATCAATAAGGCATTACACTTACAGTGTCTTGTCAGCTGTAACCATTGTACGGTATCTGAATTTCCTTACAATTATGGTAATAGGTTCTACTGAATGTGTACACATACAAACACATACACATATATAAGAACATACACACAGATTCTCTCTCTCTCTCTCTCTCTCTCCCTCACACACACACACACACACACACACACACACACATACACACACACACACACACACACATAAACACACACGCACACTCAAACACAAACACACAAACATACACAAACACACACTACAAACAGCATGAATCTCAGTCTAATCATAAAGGTCATCGGTGGGACTGAAAAGCGGAAGTGCAAATTTCACAACATTGTCGCGTAACATATTGTGGGCCGGTTTCTTGAACAGGATACCCATGAAAACACCTGAACAGCGTATAGAATTTCTACATAAGGCTAAAATGTACGTATACATAGCAGTACCCTATAACCACAGGAATCACTTCATAGTCTGTTTACACCTTATATCGGCACCTCGTGTACTATCGATGTACAGGTGGTCACTGGCATAGATCTACAAGCAGGCAAATGCGAGAATGCCATGTATTAAATGTTATGTTACCTCTCAGCACATCTTGCATACGTTATACTGAACAGAAGCGAGAAAGTTTATCTAGTACTTACCGAGAGCGGTTTCGGATGAAAGCAGCAAGAAAGTTATATTTGCTGTCCTCTGTCAACGGTATAGTGGATGGACCTCAATGACTCTGATTCGCAACTGTGAAAGGTTTCAGAACTGCCACGTCAGAAAGAATTTACCGGAACCGAAACTCTGTCAGGTGTGTTACGTTGGTCACACCTAATGCAAACAAACTGTTAACGTCTCACATATATAGCTCTATAGGCCTCTGTACATATTAATCAATGAATACAATTTTCTACTAGCTATAGTGTTAATCTATCATTATCTTTGTCAACTACTAACAGTGGAAACTTGACTGTAAAATGTTAGATTTTGTTTCGCCGCTAAGTTATGAAAAAGAGATAACTATCAAAATCTTTTTTTTTTTTTTTAATTTCATGTTAGGGTATCTATTAGTAGCATAAACAAAGTACAAATGTACGTTCTCGCGAAATTCCCTCCGTTTTAATGCACCCCTACTTCGCGTAATGGACTCGTCGGGTGTCAGAGTAAATAACGAGGAATTACCCTGCGTCACGTGACATAGCGGTATTGCGTCACTTCTGCAAGGCAAAACCGGTGCAAACCGGACTTGAGGAACCCAGATACAGAATACCCGATCCCTTTGTGTAGCTGTCAGCTGATTCGGCCCAGGCTCTCAAATTATAGCCCTGCGTTCTTCATTTCAACAAAGGTTCCAACCCGCGCCTGCAGCAGTGTTACAACCGAACAGTTCGGGACAAAAATAAACATGGACTACGACACGATTCTCTCAGACTATCTCGGCGAGTACGGAAGGTATCAGAAGCTGACTATATTCTGTCTGGCGGCGCTGGCTATGCCCGTGGGTATGCAAACGATGGCAATGGCTTTCCTCGGCGCGGTACCAGAGCACCATTGCAGGGTGCCCGGCGTATCGGATTCCGCCGCCCCGCACTTGGCTCTACCCGGCGACCTCTCACCGACCTGGCTGGACTATATGCACACTCTCAACGACAGCATCCCGCTAGAATTGGACGCTAACGGAGAATGGTTGCACAGCAAATGCGAGAGATACAGCGACAATGTAACAGCGGGCGATTTGGACTCGCTAGCTCGCAACAGAAGCAAGCTGCAATGTACCGACGGCTGGGTATATGACAAGACACTCTACAGTAGCAGTGTGGTAACAGAGGTAAGGCAACATCAAGTTTATTTCCTGGTTTTCAGGGTTTTATTCTACAAGACTGAGCGAGCACGAGTTGACCCAAGACATATGTGTGTTGTAACTAGAGTCCTCAGTCGGTTGACCCCAAAAAACACGGGGTCCTTCAAACTAGGACAGTTACGTATCCAGTATCGTATGGTATGGCAACGCAAATATACGTACTGATAAAAACAGAATCCATTCAAATCATAGGACAATATTTGTTGTCGCCGTACTGGCGCACCGGCATCGTACGGTGTAAATGTGTCCAAGGCGTTGATTTATGTATTGTGACGTTTTTCTTAGTGTGCTCAGGTGTGCTCTAAAACACCTTTCTTCTACAGACATATTTGTAGGTCAAGCTCCTTGATACTAAAAGTCAACATCTTAGCAAACCGTTGGACCTAGGCACTTAACCATTTAATATAAGACCTGTCAAGGTAGCCTGGGTGTAGTCTCCAAGCACATCCTACGGTAGCATTTTATAAGATAGTATCAAAAGCTGACACAAACTGACAAAGGACGGAGTTTAGCCGGCCTATGAGTGTGTATATGGTTACATATAAGTTACTGTGTCTGGGTACTATCGTATACTTCTGTTACTAAACGCTGGGAAAATAATGAGGCTTGTTTGTTTATTCACCACAAGGTTCACCACAAAACAAGGCTCGTGGAGCTCCGGAGTCATGCGTTTTACATGTAGGTTACAGTATTGGATTCTGAAGAAAGATGCAGTTAAAATGTCACTCAGGGTATGCTTCTTTTGTGGGCAATGGTTTTTGTATTTTACCCTACTACTAGTAACCCTAGTATTTGGACATAAATAAAAGTAGTCCTGAGGCCAGGTCATGGCATTTTGTCCTCGGTTTAGTTTACTCGGTAAAGATATCCGATAGAACAAATATAGAGACGCCAATGTCCAAGCAGATGTTACCGCAAGCGTAAACCACTGGTTGAGCCGCCTCTTTACATCTGATTGGCCATGGCCTTGGCTTGCATGGGAGCTTTTGGTCGACGCAGGCAAGAAGCCAAAATATTTTAGATTCTGGCAACAAGATTCTGAACTTTGACAAGGACATTATATGTCCTTTCTTTGACTTCGGTTGGAGCATCTCCTTGGCCAAAGCAAGGATTCAAGATAAGAGGTTTAGATTTTGATTTGCCTTTGCAAGGAGGCCTTGGGTGTTTTGGCGTAAAGTCGACAAGCCTAGTTCGCATGGCCCCTTTAAATTTCTTTTGTTTCGTGTGAAGCATGGGCAGCTGTTCTGAAATTACATAATTCAACAATGGTAATGTTCGTATTCCCAAAGCACCAGATTCTATTTATAGACACACACGATAGCAACACCTCCAAGTAATCTCCGAGCAGATCCTACGGTAGCATATAAGATAGTATCAAAAGCTGGCAGAGGAGTAAAGCCAGCCTAGGACTATTAGGAATGTGTATGCTCCGGTGCCCGTCTGGCTCCCTCCTTTGCTAGCTTTGATACTATCTTCGAATTCATCATCATACTATCTTATGAGTTATGGCACCGTAGGATCTGCTATTGGTAATCTCCAAGCAGATAATTTCGAAGTGCAAATAATTAGGAGACAAATTACAGGTGGTGTTACGTACTCTCAAAGTCGAGGTTACGTTCCGAGATTTTTTTACTTGTTTTAGGCGTTTTTATCGGGCGTTCTGTTTTGTGGCGTTTTTGTACGTTTCGCGGCCGATATAAACACGCAAAAAAAGCCAGAGCTGAACTTCTACTTGGAGATTGTTACGAGATACTTAAACCTTTCCATAGTCCCTTGTTTAGCTAGACTAAACCGTTTTAAACCAAGGATAAAAGCTCCTTGTTTAAACTAATTTCCATGTAAAGGCCAAGCTGGCTTTAATAAAATTGAATAGAGGGGAGGAACAATAAAAAATGACCACTTTTATTTAATCATTAATCATTTTATTAGTTGTTGTGGGCGAAGCTGTATTTGCACCAAGGCGGTTAAAAGGGGACCTTGGCTGCACGAAATACCTTAAAAGCTAATTGATTGCGACTGATAAAAAGACAATGAGGCGTACGGTATGCGCATTTGTCCATAGCGTTTGCTTCGGGATTATGTTTTACCTAAATCCATGTTTTAGCAAGGAGGTTTCAATTTACCGCCTTGATTGAAACAAGGGTCTTTCATCCGGAAACAAACTTATCCAAGATTATTTGTGAATCCATTTCAGTTGTGTCGGAAAAGAAAAAAAAATGAATGTTTCACACCTATTGGTACTAATGGTAGTCTACATTTTCCTTCATGTAACTGCCTTTGAGCTGAACACTTTTATATTTTCGGTGACAACAAGCACTCATTCCGTGACGGAGTGCCCGTTTACAGACACAACGGAAAGCGCCGTCAGTTGCAAATTTTCCCTAAGCCATGTACGCACAGCTCAAAACACGTTAATGTGCATGACGTTGGATATTGACTTCAGAAGGGTTCAAATACAATACGGGTTATTTATCCCATTTTTTTAGCCCTTGAAAAAAAATTAGAAACACGTGCTATCTACAAAGAGTTGTGCTAGCATAGGGTACAAACCTTAAACCCATTTTATACCAGTATTCATTGAACATCTTACAAAGGTAGTTCTTAAAACACTCTTTGGTATAATAAAGGGATAAGACCCCCGCTATCCCATTTTTTGCCAATAGGTAGTTTTTGAAACACTCTTTGGTATAATAAAGGGATAAGACCCCCGCTATCTCATTTTTTTACCAATAGGTAGTTCTTGAAACACTCTGTATATAATAAAGGGATAAGACCCCCTATTGGCAAAAAAATGGGATAGCGGGGGTCTTAACCCTTTATTTTACCAAAGAGAGATTCAATAATAACCGTCTGGTAAAGAAAAGGGTTAACTCATGAAAAATTACATCAGCACGTTTTTTTTTTTCAACTAACACGTTTTTATAAGTAACAAGAAAGCTTTTAAAAAAAGCTGGCCGGGGCGCATTTGGAAGGACTACCTCAAAATTTCATGTTGTGTTCCAGTAAAATGTGCATCATTATTAAACTAGAAGTTTATATCTAAAATCTATGGGAAGTTGGCTGGAAACCTTTGTTCACTGGTATAATTGGATTTTCCGGCGTACTTTTGTGGGCGGAATTGTATCCCTTGTGTGCGCTGTGTGCCGGATATAAAAATCGTAAAAGAAACTCCGGTGCGAGACCACAGCCAAAGGCGGGAAGAGGTCCCGGATGTGCATTGTCGTTCATAATGTGTATACCAGTAGGTTCAACTGATAAGAAAACATTTTCTGCTTGTACTGGGACAACCTCAAAATTGCATGTTGTGTTCCAGTTAAGTTGTTGCAAGAATGAAACTAGATTGCTGTTTGAACTGTGCATGCTTAAAGTAGAAGTGCCATGGCTATCTGGCAATGCTGTTATGGGACTTCTGGCATGTGAGTCATAAACAAAATACTTGTTATCAGCGTGCAACAATGCTACTGTTGAACCAGTTATTCCATGTGCTGTTATGAAAAGACAAGTGTTGGATTCAGCAAATGCTGCTTCTAGGGCTTTCTTTAAGGTGTAATAAGGATAGACTGCTTCTGTGGCAAATATGTCTCCAGTGTAAGACTCTTTTATTGATACACGTACAGTATTGTTGTAAAGTTGCAAATAGTCTGGAATATCATCAACGGAGAGGAACTCCACACCAGATCTTAGTGATGGTTTTATGTAGGTGTATAGTGCATCTCCTTGAAAAAGTACACCATCAAGGTCTGTACTTGTCCAGGTAATTGCTTGTCTGCAAGTACTGTGGTTAACAACTGCCATTAAAGCATTTGCAGTGCATTGTTTGCCTCTATTATCTCCACTGAAAATGATGTCACCTTGGTGGTATTTTCCCGATAAAATAGATTCACACATTGTTCACAATATATGTGTTCTTTGCTTGACTTTATTTGCACAATGCACAGTGCTCAGTGGCACGATTGAGTCTGGTGTGTGCAAAATGCACAGTGCTCAATGGCACGATTGGTCTGGTGTGTGCAAAATGCACAGTGCTCAATGGCACGATTGGTCTGGTGTGTGCAAAATGCACAGTGCTCAATGGCACGATAGGTCTGGTGTGTGCAAAATGCACAGTGCTCAATGGCACGATAGGTCTGGTGTGTGCAAAATGCACAGTGCTCAGTGGCACAATTGGTCTGGTGTGTGCAAAATGCAGTGCTCAGTGGCACGATTGAGTCTGGTATGTGCAAAATGCACAGTGATCAATGATCTGTTAATAGGTCTCAAGGTCTAATTTGGTTGGATCAAGGACTCTCTTTCAAACCTCTTTGGTTGGATGCAAAATGTAATGCGTAGATTTCAGCAGAAGAAGTATAAATGTGTACTGTGTAAAATCTTATTGAGTACAGACTTTTGCTAGCTGTAAGTTTCTGTATATTACTGTGTCACTTGTATATATAGCAGAGAACAGTCTAAGGCGTCACTGAAACAGAAAGAAAATATTGTCTTGATCACATAACATCTTACTAGTACCAACAAAAAGCAAAAATCTACAAAAGTTCAGGTGTGACATCTTGCCAACTGCTTTGCTGATTGTTTAACAGTTAGCTACAATCCGTTGTTTTCTACTATTCTTTGGAAATGTATGTTTTAATGTATTAGAATCCGATCCATCTTTTCAACTTGTACGATATTTTTACAATCAAAAATGCCCTGCATAATGCCTCGCATCGGCTCAAGCACAGTGCACCATTAAACTATCTAAATTCTCGTCAATCCCCACACACTGGTTTTACTAAAAAAACTATATACCGTTCCTTGGAAATATGTTTCAATGTGTCCGAATTCATGATCACTATCTTTTCAAATTGTACGTTACTCTTACGATCGAAAATGTCCTGCAGGACCTCCTGCAGCTGCATATATAGACGCACGCCCCCCTCCCACCCGCACGTAAACTGTTCCAATCGTTGCACAATAAACTTGACTGTATACCCTCCACAAAATCTTTCGTCAAATGTCGTGCTCATTTTACTCACATGACACTACGCCTTAGAATGTAATGTTATATTTTAATACATCCGAATTCCAGAAAGATAACTTTACAAACTGTACCAATTTCTGTACGATAAAAATCTCACCTCCTCCGCACCGTCAACGCCCGTGAGGGTATTTACCGGAATAACCCGAAATGACCCGGAATAACCCGGAATAACCGTAATATTTCTTGTTCCCATGGCCATATATACATTATTTTATGCCAAAATATTGCATTCTGCGATCTTAACTTATCAAAGCACACTGTATTTCGGTAGCTTTCATCCTTTATTAAGGTTATTCCGGGTTATTCCGGGTTATTCCGGGTTATTCCGCTAAATACCCGGACCCGTCAACGCTATCGCAAAATGAACCGTGCGATTTAACGACAACTCCTCAAATGTTACATGACCAGTGTTTTACTGCAAATCAAGAAACATTTTCCTTTCCTAGACTTTGCTAATGAGCGCTGCAATGTTTTCTGTACGAGTAGAGGTCATGGATAAACAGTATTCTTACAACGTTTATTTGAAGGGCTAAGAAGGGCTGAGAATTGTCGTAAAAACGCACGGTACATTGCGTTTATTTGAAGGGCTGAGAAGGGCTGAGAATTGTCGTAAAAACGCACGGTACATTTTGCGACCATAGCAGACCCATCCAAGGACGAACCATTAAACCGGGCACAAAGCCGGGCGCCTTCGGCGCCCCGGCAAAAACAAAATCTGTACTAAATAAATTGACTAAATAATCAAGTCTTTCAAATACAGTTCAATAGATAGGTAAATAGTATTAATAGAAATACGTACATTCAACTCACACCCCGGCGATTTTCGCTATTCTTTATCTTTGGTCGCGTGGCGTCGAATGGCACAGTGGCTATATATAGCTAGGCTAGTGGACACCTTACAGGTCCGAGTCCTGGCTTTCCTTGGAAAGTCTTTGCACGACTTCCCTCACTTCATCCAGGTGTAAAAAAATGTACCTAACTTCGATAGGGGATGTAGTGCCCTAGACACAGTGGATGACAACTAACTGCCCCTTATCCCCCCTATACATACCCTCAAAGCGGCTATCGGACTTTCTTTACCCTTTCTAAAATATTTTCTTCTGTTTGTATTTTCTTCTTTCTTGGATGCGATGCATGCTTAAGGATTGTGTCTTGCTCTTGGCGTTCTTTGCCTCTTGAAGGCTCTTCCGATACCTCTGACATACAAAATGTCGAGTCTGAATCTAGAACAAGATTGAAAGCGGATGTCAGGCTAGATGTGCAATTTTTGTCGTTTTAGTGGCAATAAAAACGAAACTATCATTTTTTTATCGCTTTTACATGGAGTTAACTGTTGAGTTTCCGGCCTGATGTAGTCAGAAACCCAGTTTAACATCCCACAAATAAAATTACCCCGTCTGTGTTGTCTCATTATTTCATCGTTTCGCCGTTCTTCCTTATTAATAATGCACAAAGGCCATACCTGTACATAACAAGTGAGTAACACTGTATCACAAACCAATCTTCATTCAACGTTATAAAGATCCTTTTCACTTTCCAAAACATCTTGTTTGAACAAAGATATGAGGCAAGAATCTCATTCACATTTCCTTGCAAGGAACAAGAAAGTTAAACAAAAACTGAACATTCTTCCCTCCATTTCTAATAGTTTCGAACCTCATTGTCTCCAACAGTAATAGCCACATTGCACCGGTTTGTTCCGGTTCTAGCCGGTACCGGCCAGCAGGTGCCAGTATCATTACAAGACAGGTAAACATGTCAAAATCGATCACTTACGATTCAACACCACGCCTCCGAAACAAGCTTTTGTGCATGAAGTCTTGCAAGCGATGTGCGATTCTTTTGTTTCGACAGCAGAGGAATTAAAAGAAGCCCCCACTGACTTCTTTATTAGTTTATATGGATTGACATTACGTGCGCATCAGTTTTCGTCTAATCCCCAAGCAGATCCTACGGTAGCATAAGATGTAGTATTAAAAGCTGGCAGAGGAGTGTAGCGAAACACACTAAAAAGAGTTTTCTACTACGTATTCTGTAAACCACACAAAAAGAAATTGCAAAATAAACAAATAACGTTAAATGTCGCAAATTGCACACACAAAAAAAAGAAATACGTGTCTTATTACTTCTCGTACGAACTCTCGTAGCGGCATTTCCAAAAACCAAGGAGTTACCATTGTACCCCCTTCTACATAGTCATTTGGCCAGCTTCAATGACCACTTCGATTCCATATTGATGTCAACTTTTTGTTTAAATTTTGTCCGTCTTTCGTTTTTATTCGCAAGCTTGCATCAGCTTGCATCAGACAAGGCCCCAAATGATGTCATCCGAATAGTGAAATCAGTATGGCCTTGGTAGTATCAGTTTGGCCAAGCACGCTAGCTATATAACGTCCTTTTAAATTGGTTTGGCAAAACTAGTTAGTCGTTCTTTTTTAAGACGTCCAATATCTTGTACTCGTTCTACCTGACTCTGATCCGACAAAATCCGGCAATATTTGCTGTCCTTGGTCTACTTACAGGTTGTGTCAACATCGTGTGTTTGCTATAGCGTTTACTTACGGACCATGCTCTTAGCTACGGCGTGAGGTCGATTGTTTCGAGCACTTCGCGAATCAACCACGAGAACGCCTTCTAAGCGTCTTGTTTCAAATAACTGGTAATTAGCGTTTAGTGGCCACTGGGTTAAATTTCTCGGTAGCCTGAACGCTGCAAAATGTGTTATGCTTTTCCCGTGTATGAAATACACACCCCTCCTTCACATTAATAAGTCAGGTCGGCGAACTCACGTAGGCCAGTGACTGTTTGCCTACTCGGAGTACTCTATTGTCTCTGAGACAGAATGATGCCAACATTGTCAAATACTGCTAGATAGAAACGGTAAATTTGACGGTCTGTTTCTTGGACGATTGACGTTTTTCGCGAAACATTGGACAAAGCAAATGGCAGCTCATTTTTCCGATCTCATTATTGATTTATTTCACTACATTGAAAGTAATGCAAAAATGCGTTTCTTACGTGACCGTGTTTTTAATGAACCTACATGAAATGCATTCATATTATTCATTCTTTGTTCAGCACATTTACCTTTCATCATAAAAAATAATCAACAACCTCTCATCCTTTTTTATGACGATTACAAAATGCATTTTGTCACAGGCGTCGCAAGAGGCACTTTCTCAGGTCTACCTCACAACCCAGGACTGTGTACCTCCGCCATAGCGCGCGGCTATCAAACATTTCCTGCTAATTTTTTCAGTTACAAACAAAATTTCAAAAATGTAAAGTTTCAGATCAGTTGGGATGGCTAAAAGGGAATTAGAGTTCTCACCGCTAAAAACACCCGTCCATGCAGCCATTTACTTGTTTGGTCGGAACTCTTTTAGGGTGCACGTGTATCTAGTGCCCCCTTGCGACATTCGTTATGTAGACAGTTCCGCAAAGACTTAAGGACCCACTCTCGCCCATTTAACTCATTACCCTGTATTAAATTGTCAGTAGATGTAAAAAAATGCCGTGTCACCAGACTGGTTAAAATATTTTGATATACCATTATCTGCCCCCCCCCCCCCCCTCTCTCTCTCTTCATCTCTCTCACAAGACTTGATTTGTGTCTCAATATTTCCCCTTTTCTTCCGCAGTTTGACTTGGTGTGCGACCGTGCCTGGCTCAGGGAGCTTGCGCAAGCTATGTACATGTTGGGCGTCAGCTTTGGAGCAATCATCTCAGGAGCACTGTCTGACAGGTACGTTTTTGGTGACGCCTCTGGAGCAGAGGCATAAGAAATGTCCGTTTTAGTCTGAATTTCATACAGGTACTTTTTGGTGACGCCTCAGGAGCAGAGGCATTAGAAATGTCCGCTTTATTCTTGCTGCTTCTGTTATAAATGTGGCTAATTGCGTCTTATCATGATTTTCTCACCAAGGTTCGGGAGGAGGCGAACACTACTGGCATGCCTTGTCCTCTTGCTGATCTTCGGAGTGGCGACAGCCTTCGCCTCCCACTACGTCATCTTCGTGGTTCTTCGGTTCTTCATCGGGGCGTTCGGCGTCGGCCTTTACTATGTCACCTTTGTGTTAGGTAAGTCATATCATCACCATGAAAAAGTTTCTGAACAAGCCTTGAAGATTGGATGGGACAATATCAACCGTGACCTGGAATGTTCCAAATTGAAACGCCGCTTAGTAAGGGAAGTGTTATGCATGAAAATGTATGAAACTGTCAGGCATTGTATTTTTGGCGACGTCTCAGGGGTGAATGCGTTTTTAGACATTGCGTCAAGTTCAAATCCAGGACATAGACCCCGTAGCTAAGGTTTTGCATGCTGAAATGTTGTTGTTTTTCTAACAGATAGTGCCTTCTTCGTTTTTGTAGGTTATGTGTTTGCACCGACTATATATTAAAATAAAAAAATTCCAATTGGCCAGTCGTTTGGATGCACATAGAACTGCTACGTCACCCTGTTTCTATGTAAGCTATGAGGAAGGGTGTTGTATGACGTAGCCATTCTATGTGTGATTCGGCATTATTTAGTTTAACTATCTTATCTATCAAAATGATGACGAATTGATTCAGGACACACTAATCTAGTTTTACATTGAGTATTTTTCAGGTAAAATGCCTAAAAAAAATCAAACTCATTCGTGTGATCAAGGACATAATTTATGATTCTAGATTGACAGTGAACGTTTTTCTACAGTGTGGGACTAATGAATGGGATTCTTTAATGGGGGCCTGCATGGGGGTAGCTTATAACGTTAAATTGAACAGTCTCACTACGTATTACGTGAACTAAAACGACTATACTATGATGTCAACAATAGTACATGCAGGCCCCCTTTACTTTAAAAATGTGGACTACGCTTTGCAATGATCGTTTGAATGAACACACAATCAATTTTCTCTATTTCTATTTTTTTCAATATTTAGGAAAGACGTTGCTGAATGTTAAGGGCTCAACGTCAAGAGAGAAAGATGTCTGTCTCCTGATCGACTTAGCATCTACTTTGACAACTTTACAGTGGTGGACATGATGATGATGATGATGGAATGACAGGGCCTTTCACAGAATTCCTCTCACGAGAAGTGGCGAGATGTGGCGAGATTCCACCGGCTGGACCAGTCGCTGTAAACTCTGTGTTCTTGAGAAGTTTGGATTGGATACAGAATAAAACCATGTGGTAGGAAATGTGCAGTGAACAAAAGCACTCAAATTAACCTTCTCCCTACTAAGGTTGCCTTTGGAACGAAATTTCCATTGGTAGCAACATTGGGTAGTAAGGAGATGGTTAATCATGAATGGTTAATAATGAAATCCATGTATCTGAATCACACCATTTCTTCAACTAACTCACTTTTCTTCTTCCATATCATAGTTTTCAAAAGGACGTTTCTGATTGGTTGCCTGCTGGTCTCTATTTTCAGGTATGGAAGGTATAGGCCAATCAAAGCGCACGATGTTCGGCATGGTGGTGACGCTGTTCCTGGTGGCAGGGTACATCATGCTGGGCGTCATCGCCTACCTGACACGTGATTGGATGAAGCTTCAACTGGCCATTTCTGTCCCTGTAACGGTCTTCCTGACCTACTACTGGTAAGGGCCAACAAATTCAGTCACTTGTTTTCGGGGATTTTCAGCCGAAAATACCAGTCAAATCATGTAAGTACCAGTCAAATTAGGATGATGTTTACATCGCAAGTGACAGTCTTGAACTGGCTATAAAAGGCGCTATCTGATTGGTCCGCAAGTGTTCCATCCGGATATACGCGTGGACGCCATATTGTATTTCAAGGTCAAAATGAAGAAAAAACATAACATGAAACGGAGTCGGGCATTAAATTTGACCAATAATGGCAAGAAAATATGATTTAAGTTGAATTATACTAACGATCACCTGGACACCATGACATTGACAACGATGCTGAAATGTAAAATTATAATAACATTTTGCAAACGTTCGTTCTGATGATACCCTGTTTCCTCTTTCTTTAGGATTGCTTTTGAGTCACCTCGGTGGCTACTGGCCAATGGTAGGACCGAAGAGGCCAGGGAGGTCATCGACCGAGCGGCCAAAATAAACGGGGTCGAAATCCCAGAGAAGGTCTACGAGCTCATGAACGAAAACCTTCATTCCAACGAGGTAGGTGTATTTTATTTCTTTTAAACGAAAGTGTCCCCACGTCTTTGCAAGAAAAGTAGTACAAAATAGTTATGATATTGACTCCTTCTTTTACCCCTTTGAAATTGTGGGGATTTTAACAAACCATATTTTTTGGTAACGTCCCTTCTTTGTTTTTGTTCGCAGGATGTTGGCTGTTACGAGAAGACTCAGAGGGTGTACACTGTCTTGGACCTCGTGCGTACACCCAATATGAGGAAGAACACATTCGTCGTTGCCTTCAGTTGGTAAGAACACTTGTAACTACTCAAATAACTCTCTCTCTCTCTCTCTCTCTATCTATCTATCTATCTCTCTATCTCTCTCTGTCTCTGTCTCTCTCTCAAATTAATAACCGGTAATCGTCAAGCAACGTTTATTTCAAACAGGATTTCAGAAGTTAGTTGTTGTTTTTTTGTTTCAGCTGTCCGTTTCTTACCCAGCCGTTTTTCCCTTCCAGGTTTGTGTGCACCGCTGCTTACTACGGTCTAAGCATTGGCGCTGCAGAGCTCCCTGGCGATCCGTACCTGAACTACATCCTCAGCTCTTGCACCGAGATCATCGCCATACTGGTGGCCTGGGCCACTATGGATAGGTGGGGGCGAAAGCCTCCTGTTATTGCTTCCCTTATTTTGGCAGGACTCTCCTGTGGAGCAACAGCCGGTGTACCTAAAGGTGAATGGTTTCGCCCTGTTACATGAACGGGTTATTGCTGGAACTGATTTCTTACTTTTTAATACATATTGAAGCTGTTCTTGTTTACAAACTTGTTGTTGTTTTTCAGATCTGTGGATGGTGTCCACAGGCCTTGCCATGGTTGGCCGATTTGGTGTCAGCGTGGCGTTTGATATCCTGCCTCTGTACTCTGCAGAGATCTTCCCAACTGTCGTCAGGTGCATACTGTGTTTCTCATTCCATACTTCCGGCCCGTCCCCTCCTGTCAGACCCGGCACTTTTTTATATGTAAAGCTAAAGGAATGACCCTGCTACCCGTAATTTTTGCTACGTCAGCGCAGCTCATGATCACCTGTTAGGAGCCAATCACCTCGTCGCTCACAGTTAACGTGGTTAGTTGGAAACGTCCCTTCAAACAACAGGAGGGGGACTATCTGATTGGGTGAAGGCTGACCAATGGCCAAGGCCAGAAGGACGGTTGACAGACCTTTACCTTACGCCAAGACCACTGCATGATATACCACATGAAGCTGAGGGCCTTGAATCGGAGGATGGCATGTTTACGTAAATGAATTACATATATAGCGATGAAATTTATATGTGAATATGTTACAAATGATTAGGTCAACAGTCATGACTGTGCTGGACGACATTTGTGATTGCCTTCCTTTTTACAGAAACATGGGCATCGGTGCAGTGTCAATGTTAGCTCGAGCCGGCGGGATCCTAGCTCCTTTTGTGGGTCTGATGGGGAAGTCCTGGGCACCCCTCCCCCTGGTTATATTCGGCATCATGTGTTTCCTGGACGGAGTCGCCATCTTGGCTGTGCCCGAGACACTGGGGGTTCCACTGCCCGACACCCTGGAGGAAGCTGAGAACCTTGGAAGGTGATCTCATTTACATGTTCTCCTTGAATCAACTTCATTTAAATATTCTCATTAAAATTACTTAATTTGAATACTTTCATTGATATCTCTAATTGATTGTTTCATTATCTATAAAATGTAATGATGTTGGTATATTTAAATTTGGTCTCTCCTTTCCAGTACGCTTGTGCAAACGGATGAGAAAGTGGTCACCGTTCCTACGGTGGAGAAGACAGAGGTTCTGGACATCGTCACGTCGGTGTGATACCATCAGGATTACGTCGGTATGATACCCATTGTATGGGCGCACAACTAAATTGGAGAGATTATCAGGGATTTTTTGGTCTTCGTCCCTACGGAGGTTCTGGACATGATCACGTCGGTATGATACCCATTCGGATCACGTCGGCATGAGATCCACCCGGCTCACAGCGATTGGGGATATTATCAGAGATTTTGTTGTGGCGGCATTATAGCTTACGTAAGATCACATTTTATGAGGATGTCAGTAATTACAGTAATGTGATATTATACAAATCGATGGAAAAGAGAGCGATCTGGATCGCTTTTTTGTTTGTTTATGGATGAAGATTATAATGTCAGTATAAAGATCAAGGGAAGTATGAAATCCCTAGACAAGATCTAAAACATTGCTGATATGTCAGAGCAAAACACATCTCTGTTGACGTCCTTATCTGACTAGGATTAAGACTTTTCTAGTATGGACTAGGGTTGGTCAATTTCGGCGCCCTTTCTTTTTGTGTAACACTTTATTTTGTCTTTTGTTTGTTTCCTTTGCATTTTATAGGACTCGATGTTGTCATTTCCTTCCTGTAAAAGGATATTATTATTATATTTTTGGATCTGTCTCTGTGAGACGTCATGTACTGTATTGTAAGCGATATACTATGTGTAGAGTTTTTATTTCCTCTATGTGAAATATGTGCAACAGTGCAAGTTATACATTGTCCGTATTAGGACCAGATAAACAGTATGCAATGAAAAACTATAAACGGTCCAAGAGATGTACATGATACGACTTTAGAAGAAACAAAACATAGGATGCAGTTTTTGCACATCCTTCTTCGATTTCCAGTTCTCGTCTTAACTTATTATTTACATCTAATTTAACTTTATAAGATGCCGAAAAGGAGGCTTGGATACGTACGATACATAACATGGGCCGATTCTGGTCTTAACTGTATCTTATTTTTCTCGTCTAAATTAACACAAAGGGACACTCTATAGACTGGTGCTATCGTATGCTTTCTCCTCATTCTGATGAGGTTCGAAGGCTGTTTTTTTCTACGTTGTTGTAGTTTTTGCTGCTGTATACACTATCAAAGGAAGTTTGTTCTTTTTTCACGTTGTAGGTTATAAATTAATTTGTCTTGTTGCACATTATTTTAGATGCAATAAAGAATTACGAAAAAATATCTAAATGTGTGCTATTTTTGTACACTGTCAACTTCATTGTCGGACCGTAACTTTTATGTTTTATGATGTTCGTAGATTCTTGTGGCCATGAATAATAATAGGAAAGAAATTATAACAGTTTCCATATACTAGTATGCATTTATCTCCAAGCAGGCGTTTGGGGGAAGGTACAGTTTGGCAACAAAAAATGGCAGATAGGAAGAAGTATCTATTTAGCCTCCCCAAACATCTGCTTGGAGATAAAGGTTTCGTGGCTTAGTCGCCATAGCATGATCATATGTACAATAAAACTGGCGGGAAAGGTAGAATTTTTGATAATATTTAGCAGTAACAACCCTTTGATTTCATACACATTTAACAATACATGTTTCCAGATTTTTTCAGATTTGGAAAAAGGTAAAAGTTAGAAACGCGATACTCCATATTGCACACATGTTATCTATATAACTATACATACAATACTTTCAAGTTTGTTTTATAAGTTCTTCATCTTCTCTATAAATAAGGCATTACACTGACAGTATCTTGTCCACCCTACTCATTGTACAATATCTGAATTTCCCTACTATATTTATTATGGTAATAAGTTCTAAATGTGTGTACTCAGCTCTCTCTATGTATATTTATATGGACATGTGTCTCAATTGTGAAAGTAGTATCAGTACTGCATTACACACACACACACACACACAAACACACACCGTACTGTATCACACATACACACACACACATACATACAGACACACATACACACACACACACATAAACACACACACATACAAACACTCACACATACAAATACAGACGTGACATACAAACACACACACCGTACTGACACTGTATCACACATACAAACACACACACACACCGTGACACACACCGTGACACACACATACACACACACACACACACACATACACATTTACACACTGACAAACAGATAGCCTGAATCGCAGTCTAATTATAAAGGTCATCGGCGGGACTGAAAAGCGGAAGTGAAACTTTCACAACATTGTCGTATGATTCGTACGTGTCAGATATAGGTTTCATTAACAGTATACCCATCAAAAGGGCACTCGAACAGTGTATAATAATAATAATAATAATAATCATCTGGTGTATTTTGCCAGCCAGTAGGTACCCAGTATGAGTAATGAGGCTGTACATGTTTAACGTGGTCGAGGCACCTCCTCGAGCACGGGACCCCCGTTTTACGTCCCTCCCGGAAGACGATTTCGTGGAAACTTCGTGAGGCTACAGCTGTATAAACTTTTACACGGGGCTCATATACACATATACATAGCAGTATTCTGTAACAAGAATCACTTACTTGACTGTTTTCATTCTACTTATACCACCGCATTATGTCATATCGCTAGTGGGTAGGCATGCAATATGTAAGTCGTACTTCGGAACAACATTTATATGCATGAAACCGAGGCACATACAAAATGTATACAGCCAGGGCTTTCTTCAAAATAGACAGGTGTTCATTATGGACAGGATTCTTGTTCCTTTGGTCAGTAGGGATTAGTAATCTAAAAGACCATCAAACAGCAGACACACTGAATGGCCAGGTGGTCCTTATGCAGAGGTGGTCACTGGCAGTAAGTTTGACTACAAGTACACATGTACAAATACGAGAAATAAAATCATATCATTTATGGTAACTCCCAGCACATCCTGCATACGTTATAAACAGAAACGAGAAAGTTCACCTATACTTACCGAGATCGGTTTCTTGATAAAAGCAAGAAGAGATATCTATTGTCCCCAGTCTAGGCAAGGTGTAGACCTCACTGAATTATTCGTAACTATGTAGTGTGTAAAGGTTTCAGAACTGCCACGTCAGAAAGAATTTACCGGAACCGAAACTTTGCATGGTCTTTTTAAGTTGGCGACACCTATTGTAAACAAAATTTTAACGTCTCACATATATAGTTCAATAAGCCTCTGTATATGTTAATTAACGAAAAAGATTTCTCTACAATCTGTCCGTCTTGTAAATATAATCTGTTAGTATTTTTGTCAATTACTGACAGTGAAAACTAACTGTTATCAAAATGCTCTATTGTGTTTCGCCGCCCAGTTATGAAAAAGAGATAACTAACAAAATAAATTTTTGTTTATTGTCTATTTCACGCAAGGAGGTTAACCTCCTTGTTTCATGTTACTTTTGTTAGCGTACCTACTACTAGTACTAGTACTTTCTCGCTCCGTTTATGCACCCCTACTTTTCGCAATGGACTCGTCGGGTGTCATTGTAAATAACGAGGAATTACCCTGCGTCACGTGACATAGCGGTATTGCGTCACTTCAGGGCAAAAACCGGTGCAATCCGGACTCGAGGAACCCAGATAAAGAATATCCGATCCCCTTGTATTGCTGTCAGCTGATTCGGCCCAGGCTCTCAAATTATACCCCAGCGTTCTTCATTTCAACAAAGGTTTCAACCCGCGTCTGTGTTAAAATCGAACAGTTCGGGACAAAAATACCAAACATGGACTACGATACGATTCTTTCAGACTACCTCGGCGAGTACGGAAGGTATCAGAAGCTGACTATATTCTGTTTGGCTGCTCTTGCTATGCCCGTGGGCATGCAAACGATGGCCATGGCTTTCCTCGGCGCGGTCCCCGAGCACCATTGCCGGGTGCCAGGCGTTTCGGACTCCGCCGCACCACCCTTGACTCTCCCCGGCGACCTCTCACCGACTTGGCTGGACTATCTGCACAGCCTCAACGACAGCATCCCGCTAGAATTGGACGCGAACGGAGAATGGACGCACAGCAAATGCGAGAGATACAACGACAATGTCACAGCGGGCGGTTGGGACTCGCTAGTAGCTCGCAACAGAAGCAAGCTGCAATGTACCGACGGCTGGGTATATGACAAGCGACTCTACAGTAGCAGTGTGGTAACGGAGGTAAGGCAACATCAAGTTTATTTCCTGGTTCTCATGATTTTATTTTAAAAGACTGAGCTAGTTGACCCAAGAGGTATAAATGACCCCCAAATACTACGTGGTCCCGTAAACTAGGACAGTTACGTAATCCAGTTTCGAATGGCAACGTTATTCAACCTCCTTGGTACTAATAAAAACAGAATCCATTCAAATCATAGGACAATATTTGTTGTAGCCGCACCGGCGAATCCAGCATCTAATTACAATGTGTCAAAGTAGGCGCTGATTTATCATGTATTGTGGCGTTTTTCTTGGGGTGCTCGTCTTAAAACATCTTTCTTCTACATACAGATATGTAGGTCAACATCCTTGATACTAAAAGTCCACAACCTTAGCAAAACCTTGTGCCTTGGTACTAAACAGTCATTTTAAAATCTTTCAAGGTAGCCTGGGTATAATCTCCAAACAGATCCTACGGTAGCATAAGATAGTGTCAAAAGCTGGCAAGGGACTTTGGCCAGCCTAGGAGTGTGTCTGGGTACTATCGTATTACTTGTCCTACTAATCGTTTGGAAAAGATCGGGGCTTCTTTTAAACATGAATCTAGTATTGTAACCCAAATCGCATGATGTGTTTTGGGTTTGGATTCTGAAGAGAGACGCTGTTAAGTATTATGTCACCCAGGCTATTCTCCTTCCACTGACATTGTTTTTTTGTATTTACCCTAGTATTTGAACATAAATGAAAGTAGTCCTGAGGCCAGGTCATGACATTTTGTCCTCGATTAAGTTTACTCTGTCAAGATTTCTACATCCGATAGCACGAAAAAATAGGCGCCAATGTTCAAGCAAATGTTAACACAAGCGTAAAACACAGGTTGAGCCGCCTTTTTACATCTGCTTGACCTTGGTTTGCCGATTGCATAATTAAGGGGTTTGGGTCGATACAGGCAACAGGGCAAAAAGCCAACATATTTCAGATTCTGACAACAAGATCCCAAACTTTGACCAAGGACATTATCTGTTCTTCCTTTAAGACTTTGGAGCAATGCCAAAGCAAGGATTCAAGACAAGAGGTTCAAACTAAGGTTTTGCTTTTCAATGAGGCCTTGGGGTGTTTTGGCGTAAAGCCAGCAAGTCTAGTTCGCAGGGTCCCGTTAAATTTCTTTTGTTTCGCATGAAGCATGCCCAGCTGTTCTGAAATTACATAATTCAACAATGCAAATGTTCATATTCCCAAAGGGCCGGATTCTATTTATAGACACACGCGATAGCAACACCTCCAACTCCAAGCAGATAATTTCGAAGCGCAAAATCATAGGAGACAATAGGAGATGTTACGTACTCTCAAAGTAGAGGTTCGGATCCGACTGTTTTTGACTTGTTTGAGGCGTTTTTGAGGGCTTTCTGTTTCGTGCCGTTTTTGCGTCTCGCGGCCGATAAAAATAATCTCCAAGCAGATCTTGCGGTGGCGTAAGATAGTATCATAAGCTGGGGAAGAAGTTTAGCCGGCAGAGACAAAAAAAGGCCGGAGCCGGACTGACAGTAGATGTTACGAAATAAGATCCTTCCATTGTTCCTTGTTCAGCTAGAACAAGGAGCTTTTATCAGATAAAAGCTCCTTGGCTAGAACAAGGGCTAAGCCGTTTTAGATTAATCCCCATGCAAATGCCAAGCTGGCGTTCAAAAGAATTGAATGGAGGGGGGGGGGGAGGTCAATCAAAAAATTTTACCATCTTCATTAGTTGTTGCGGGCGTAGCTTGTATTTGAACCAAGGAGGTTAAAAAGGGACATTGGCTGCACGATGGAAATCTTTTGAAAGCTAGTTGATTGCGATTGATAAAAAGACAATTGGGCGTACGGTATGCGCGTTTGTCCATAGCGTTTGCTTCGGGATTATGTTTTACATAAATCCATGTTTCAGCAAGGAGGTTTCAATTTACGTCCTTCATTGAAACAAGGGTCTTTCATCCGGAAACAAACTTATCCAAGAAGCTTTTATCTGATAAAAGCTCCTTGACTTATCCAAGATTATTTGCGAATCATTTCAGTTGTGTCGAAAAAGAAAAATGTAAACGTTTCACGCCTATTCGTAGTATAGATTTTCCTTAACTTCCTTAAGCCAAGGAGGAGGTTGAAAACCTCCTTGCTTAAGCTAAGGGCACAACCCGCCGTACGTGCAAATACGTGCTGTCTACGTGCCAAAACGTGGGCAATCTTTTGAGATCCGTAAGTGGTATGTACCGCCTCCGTACGAACTCGTAGGGAATCCGGCGGACTTTGGATGGAGCACGCAGACACGCCGTAGAACTTTACGTGCAAGTAAAACTTTGTGTGCCATCGGGCTGTGGATTCGCCTTTGGTATACAAAATTACCTGCGTCAAGTCTGGATCGATGTTGAGAAAAAGATTGAAAGCGGATGTCAGACGAGATGTTCAATTTTTATCATTTAAGTGGCCATAAAAAACGAAACTATATCATTTTTATCGCTTTTACATGGAGTTAAGTGTTGTGTTTCCAGCCTAACGTAGTCAGAAACCCAGTTTAACATCCCGCAAATAAAATTATCTCGTCTGTGTTGTCTCATTGTTTCATCGTTTCGCTTTTTGCCTTATTAATAATGCACAAAGGCCATACCTGTACATAAAAAATGAGTAACACTGTATCGCAAACCAGTTTTCCTCCAACGTTATAAAAATCCTTTTCACTTTCCAAAACATCTTGTTTGAACAAAGATATGTGGCAAGAATCTTATTCACCTTTTCTTGCAAGGAACAAGAAAGGTAAAAAAAAACTGAACATCCTTCCCTCCATTTCTAATAGTTTTCGACCTCATTGTCTCCGACAGTAATGCCCACATTGCACCGGTTTGTTCCAGTTTTAACCGGTATTGGCCAGCAGGTGCCTGTATTATGACACGACAGGTTAAAACGTCAAAATCGATCACTTGAGCTATCTTACAATTTAACACCGTACCTCCTAAACAAGCTTTTGTGCATGAAGTCTTGTAAGCGATGTGCGATTCTTTCGTTTCGACAGAAGAGGCATTTAAAAAATAGCCCACAATGACTTCTTTATTTAAGTTTATATGGTAAACATTCACGCGGGCTTCAGCTTTCGTCTAATCTTCAAGTAGATCCTACGGTAGCATGAAATACATTAGTATAAAAAGTCAGAGAAGTGTGGCGAAACACACTTCCAAAAAGAGCTTCCTATCATTCTGTAAATCGTACAAAGAAATTGAAAGTTAAGCAAATATATGTCGCAAATTGCAAAAAAAATGTATATGAGAAAATGCGTGTCTTATTACTTCTCATACGAACTCTCATAGCGGTATTTCCAAAGAAGCAGGGAGTTACCATTCTACCCCCTTCTACATACAGTCATTTGGCTAGCTTCAATGACCACTTCGATTCCATATATTGAAGTCAACTTTGTTTTTGTCCGCCTTTTTTTTCTTCGCAAGCTTGCATCAGCTTCGGGCGGGGTTCCCAAATGATGTCATCCAAATAGTGAAATCAGTATGGCCTTGGCAGTATCACTTAAAAGTCAGTTTGCCCAAGGACGCTATATATATAACGTCCTTGGTTTGGCAAAGCTAGTTAGGCGTTCGTGTTTTTTTTTTTTTTTTAAGACGTCTAATTACTGAGTACCCGTTCGACCTGACTCTGATCCGACAATATTTGCTGTGAAAACAGAGACTTTGAGTCCTTGGCCTACTTACAGGTTGTGTCAACAGCGTGTGCTTGCTTTACTATTTACCTACGAACCATGCTCTTAGCTATACGGTGTGAGTTCAAGCACTTCGCAAACCATACAGGACGCGTTATTGTGCCAACTAACTGGTATTTAGCGCTCAGGGGGTTAAATTTCTAGGTAACCTGAACGCTGCAAAATATGCCATAGTTTTCTTGTGTATGAAATACACACCCCTCCTTCACCTTAAAAATTCATGTGCAGACCAGTCAATCAGGTCGCCGAACTCACGTTAGCACGTGACTGTTTGCCTACTCTATTGTTTCTCGAGACAGAATGATGCCAACAGTGTGAAATAATGCTGGATAGAAACAGTTAATTTGACGGTCCCTTGCTTGGACGATTGACGCTTGTCGCAACACAATGGACAAAGCAAAAAGAAGCCCAGTGTTTCGTTCTCATTGATGAGTTATTGTAAGTATTGCATTGGAAATAATGTAAAGATATGTGTCTTACATGTACATGGGCGCGTGTTAGTACGAACCTACTTGAAATATATTGATTTTATTCATTCTTTGTTGAACATATTTATCATTCATCATGAAAAAAAAATTCAACAACCTGTACAATTACAAATTACAAAATGCATTGCATTTAGCCACGCACCGCAAGAGGCACTTTCGCTTTGACAACGGTCAACCGCACAACTCAGAAGACAGAATACATGTACCTCCGACCTGGCGCGCGGCTATCAAACATTGCCTGCTAATTTCTTCAGTTACTAACTTTCATCAATCTAACGTTTCAGTCAGAATGGCAAGGGAGTACCTCACTGCTAAAAACACCTGTCTATGTAGCCGTTTTAGTTTTTTGGAGTAATACATCAATGTGACCTTTCCGGTCGAGATACACTTGTATCTAGTGCCCCCCTTGCGACATTTGATATGTAGACAGTTACGCAAAGACGTGACCAGAATATAGAAATATTCAGTGGACTCCCTGTCGCCCATTAGATGTAAAATAGTCCTGTGTCTTTTTTGATATACCGTTACCTGCTCTCCTCCTCCTCCCTCTCTCTCTCTCACCCTCTCTCTCTCTCTCCCACACACACACACTCTCTCTCTTACTCTCTCTCTCTCTTACTCTCTCTTTCTCTTACTCTCTCACTCTCTCTCTCTCTCTCTCTCTCTCTCTCTCTCTCACACACACACACACACACACACACACACACACAGAGAGACACGCACTCTCCCTCTATCTCTCTTCACTTGATGTAGATTTCTTTCTCAATCGTATTTCAGGGACATTAAGACTTGGTTTGTGTCTTAATGTTTCCATTTTTCTTTCGCAGTTTGACTTGGTGTGCGACCGTGCCTGGCTCAGGGAGCTTGCACAAGCTATCTACATGTTGGGTGTCAGCTTTGGAGCAATAGTCTCAGGAGCACTGTCTGACAGGTACGAATTTTTATATTTGGCGACGCCTCAAGAGCAGAAGCTTTTTAAATGTCCGTTCCATCTTGTATTTTGTGACCATATTTGTTTAAAGCTTACTGCTCTTTAATGTGTCTAAACGTTTATATCATGATTCTCTCACCAAGGTTCGGGAGGAGACCAACACTATTTGGATGTCTTGTCCTCTTGCTGATAGCCGGAGTGTCGACAGCCTTCGCCTCCCACTACGTCATCTTCGTGGTTCTTCGGTTCTTCATCGGGGCGTTCGGCGTCGGCCTGTACTATATCACCTTTGTGTTAGGTAGGTCATGTCGTCACCATGAAAAAAAGGTTGAACAAACCTTGAAGATTGAGTGGGAGAATATCAACCGGTGACATGGAATGTTCCAAATTGAAACGCAGTTTAGTCAGCAAAATCTTATGTATGAAAATGTCAGAGAACTATCCGTCATTGTATTTTTTGGTGACGTCTCGTGGGCGGAGGCGTTTTTAGACATTGCATTAAGGTCAAATCCAGGAGATAGGCCTCGTAGATAAGGTTTTGCATGCTGAAATGTTGTTATTTTCTAACAGATAGTGCCTTCTACGTTTTTGTAGGTTATGTGTTGGCACCGACTACATAAAGAATTCCAATTGGTCAGTCGTTTGCACTGGATACACATAGAACTGCTACGTCACCTTGTTTTTATCTAAGCTATCAGAGAGGGGCTTGTATGACGTAGCCCTTCTATGTGTACTTCGGCTGTAACAATAACTTATTTACCAAAAAGATGACGAATTGATTCAGGACACACTAACCTAGTTTTACATTGAGTGCTTTTCAGGTAAAATGTCTGAAGTGTAAAATTCAAACTCAAAGTTTAACATTCGTGTGATCAAGGGCAATATATGTAATTCATGAATGACAGTGACCATTTTTCTACAGTGTAAGACCAATCAACGGGATTCTATAATGGGGGCCTGCATGGAGGTAGCGTGTTACGTTAAATTCGACAGTCTCACTACGCATTACTTGAATTTAAAACGACTTTACTATGATGTCAACAATAGTACATGCACGCCCCCTTTATGTTAAAAACTAGTATACGCTTTGCAATGATCGTTTGAATGAACACACAATCAATTTTCTCTATTTCTATTTTCTTCAATATTTAGGAAAGACGTTGCTGAAAAGAGAGAATGATGTCTGTCTCCTGATCGACTTAGCATCTACTTTGACAACTTTACAGTGGTGGACATGATGATGATGATGATGGAATGACAGGGCCTTTCACAGAATTCCTCTCACGAGAAGTGGCGAGATGTGGCGAGATTCAACCGGCTGGACCAGTCACTGTAAACTCTGTGCAAGAAAGTTCATGAGAAGTTTGGATTGGATACAGAATAAAACCATGTGGTAGGAAATGTGCAGTGTAAAAAAAAACACTCAAATTAACACTCTCCCTACTAAGGTTGCCTTTGGAACGAAATCTCCATTCGTAGCAACATCAAATAGTAAGGAGACGGTTAATCATAATGAAATCCATGTATCTGAATCACACCATTTCTTCAACTAACTCACTTTTCTTCTTCCATGTCATAGTTTTAATAAGGATGTTTCTGATTGGTTCCCTGCTGGTCTTTGTTGACAGGTATGGAAGGTATTGGCCAATCAAAGCGCACGATGTTCGGCATGGTGGGGACGCTGTTTCTAGTGGGAGGGTACATCATGCAGGGCGTCATCGCCTACCTGACCCGTGATTGGATGAAGCTTCAGCTGGCCATTTCTGTCCCTGTAACGGTCTTCCTGACCTACTACTGGTAAGCTTAAGTCCCTTGATTTCAAGCCGAAAATACCAGTCAAATTATAGCAGTCAAATAAGAATGGGCTACTACAATATTCTTCCAACAGTGACCATTTTTAGATACATACCTCCAAATGTTCGAGCTCTTGCAGTACATCTTGTTCACGGAGTGACCTAGTCTCGCGAGAGCACAAGGCTGGGTCAGCCTCTTCAACAAATAAGAAAGATTTTTACATCGCAAGAGGCAGTGTTGAATTGGCTATGAAAGGCGCTACCTGATTGGTCCGCAACAGTGTTCCATCCGGGATATACGCGTAGACGCAATATTGGATTTCAATGTCAAAATGAAGAAAAAGCACAACATGAAACGGAGTCGGGCATTAAACTTGACCAATAATTACAAAAAAATATGATTTAAGGGACATGATATGATTTAAGTTGTATTATTCTAACGATCATCTAGACACTATGACATTGACAGTAATGCTGAAATGTAAAATTATAATAATATTTTGCAAACGTTCGTTCTGATGATACCCCGTTTCCTCTTTCTTCAGGATTGCTTTTGAGTCACCTCGGTGGCTACTGGCCAATGGTAGGACGGAAGAGGCCAGGGAGGTCATCGACCGAGCGGCCAAAGTAAACGGGGTCGAAATTCCAGAAAAGGTCTACGAGCTCATGAACGAAAATGTTCATTCCAACGAGGTAGGTGTATATTTTATTTCTTTCAAAAGAAAGTGTTCCCACGTCTTTGCAAGATAAATAGTACAAAATAGTAATGTACAACTTATATTGGAACTCCTTCTTTCACCCCTTTGAAAGTGAGGGGCTATAGACTAACCATATTTTTTGGTAACGTCCCTTTTTTGTTTTTGTTCGCAGGACACTGGCTCTTACGAGAAGACACAGAGGGTGTACACTGTCTTGGACCTCGTGCGCACACCCAACATGAGAAAGAACACACTCATCGTTGCCTTCAGTTGGTAAGAACAAGTCAAATTACTAGTATATAATCGTCAAACAACGTTTCTTTCAAACAGGATTTCAGTATATATTTTTTTTCGTTTCAACTTTCCGTTTCTTACCCAGACGTTTTTCCGCTCCAGGTTTGTGTGTACCGCTGCCTACTACGGTCTAAGCCTTGGCTCTGCAGAGCTCCCTGGCGATCCGTACCTGAACTACATCCTCAGCTCTTGCGCCGAGATCGTCGCCATACTGGTGGCCTGGGCCACTATGGACAGGTGGGGGCGCAAGCCTCCTGTCATTGCTTCCCTCATTTTAGCAGGACTCTCCTGTGCAGCAACAGCCGGTGTGCCTAAAGGTGAATGGTTTCGTCCAGTTACATTAACCATTACTGTTTGAAACGATTTTGTGCTTTTTACTTTGAACTATTTAAGCTGTTGTTGTTTACAAACTTGTTGTTGTTTTCCAGATCTGTGGATGGTGTCCACAGGCCTAGCCATGGTTGGAAGATTTGGTGTCAGCATAGCGTTTGACATCCTACCTCTGTACTCTGCTGAGATCTTCCCAACTGTCGTCAGGTACATACTGTGTTTCTTTTCCATACTTCACATCCCCTCCTGTCAGACTCGGCACTTCTTTACATGTAAAGGAACGATCCTGTTTCCCGTCATTTTTGCTACGTCAGCACCCGTCAGCAGCCAATCACGTTGCCGCCTACAGTTAACGTGGTTAACTGGTAACGTCCTTTGAAACAACAGGAGGGGGAGTATCTGATTGGATGAAGGCTGTCCAATGGCCAAGGCCAGAAGGACGGATGACAGACCGTACCTGTACACCAAGTCCATTGCATGATATGCTAAGGGCCTGGAATGGGAGGATGACATATTTTTGTAAATGAATTGCATAGAAATGACATGTTTGTGTGAATATACTAGTATTACACATGATTAGGTCAGCTGTTCTAGACGACATTTTTAGTGCCTTCTTTCGTTCTTTTTATACAGAAACATGGGCATCGGTACAGTGTCAATGTTAGCTCGTGCTGGCGGTATCCTAGCTCCATTTGTTGGTCTGATGGGGAAGTCCTGGGCGCCCCTTCCCCTGGTTATATTCGGCATCATGTGTTTCCTGGACGGAGTCGCCATCTTGGCTGTGCCCGAGACACTGGGGGTTCCTCTACCCGACACACTGGAGGAAGCTGAGAACCTTGGAAGGTAATCTCATTTACATATTCTCCTTGAATCAACCTCATTTGCATATTATTTGATTAAGTTCATTTAATACCCTCCTTGATATGTCTGGTTAATTGTTAAATTATCTGTGAAATGTAATGATGCTGGAATATCACTGAAATTGTACCTCTTCTCCCCAGTACGCTTGTGCAAATGGATGAGAAAGTGGTCACCGTTCCTACGGTTGAGAAGACGGAGGTTCTGGACATCGTCACGTCGGTGTGATACCATTAGAATCACGTCGGTATGATACCCATTGTATGGGCGCACAACTAAATTGGAGACATTATCAGGGATTTTGTGGTCTCCGTCCCTACGGAGGTTCTGGATATGATCACGTCGGTTTGATACCTATTGGGATCACGTCGGTATGAGACCCACTCGGCTCACAGCGATTGGGGATATTATCAGAGATTTTGTTGTGGCGGCATTAGCTTACGTAAGATCACATTTTATCAGACTGTCGGACATAATTACAGTGATATGATAAAATAGAATCCCATGGAAAGGGGAGCGATCTGGATCGCTTTTTTGTTTGTTTATTGATTTACGGGTTAAGATGAAGATTATGATGTAACTGTAAAGATCAAGGGAATTAACGAAGCCCTAGGCAGGATCTATAGCTTTGGTGATATGTCAGAGAAAAACACATCACTGTTAACGTCCATATCTGAGTAGGATTAAGACTTTTCTAGTATGGACTAGGGTTGGTCAACTTCGGCGCCCTTAATCTTTTCGTGTAACAGTTCCTTTTGTCTTTTGTTTGTTTCCTGTAAAAGGATATTATTATATTTGTTGATATGTCTCTGTGAGACGTCATGTACTGCAATGTACTGCGATATACAATGTGTAACGTTAGATTTTTTATGTCCTCCATGTAAAATATGTGCAACAGTGCAAGTTATACATTGTCCGTATTAGGACCAGATAAACAGTATGCAATGAAAAACTATAAACGGTCCATGAGATGTACATGATACGACTAAAGAAGAAACAAAACATAGGATGCAGTTTTTGCACATCCTGCTTTGATTTCCAGTTCTCGTCTTGAACTTATATATTTTTACGTCTAATTTAACTTTATCTTTATCTTTATAAGATACCGAAAAGGAGGTTGTAATGCTTACGATACAGATATTCCAATATGGACCGATTCTGGTCTTAACTGTAACTTATTTTTCTCGTCTAAGTTAACACAAGGCGACACTCTACACACTGGTGCTATTGTATGCTTTCTCCTCATTCTGAGGTTCGAACGCTATTTTATCTACGTTGTTGTAGTTTTTTGCTGCTGTTTACGCTATCAAAGGAAGTTTGTTCTTTTTTCACGTTGTAGGTTATAAATTAATTTGCCTTGTTGCACATTAATTAAGATGCAATAAAGTATTACGAAAGATGTCTCTCTATCTCAAAGTGTGCTGTTTTTGTACGCTGTCTTTTGTTACTTCATTGTGTAGAGCATTGTATTTCTATTCTATAATTTATAAACAACGTCATATCGTAACTTCCATGTTTTAAGTTCTGACGATGTTTAAATATGAAGTTGCTTGTGGTAACGAAAAATAGTAAGGAAAGAAACACAGTTTTCTTACATGTAATTTTTAGATGACGTTTGGTGCGCAGTTTGGCCAAAAATGGCAGCTAGGCAGAAAAAACTATTTCGCCTCCCCAAACATCTGCTTGGAGATAAAGGTTTCGTGGCTTAGTCGACATAGCATGATCATGTTATAAGAAAATTGGCGGGAAAGGTAGAACTTTTGATAATATCCAGCATTTTAACATCATCTGCAAAGACCAACTACTTGTCTGTATTCCTTTAACCTACATGGTCGGCGTCACTACACTTTTTTTCTGGTCAGAATTCTCCGAACCCCCCGACTAGTCCCGTCCGGGGCGCCCCACCGGACGTTGACCCTTGCCGGACCGGTCCATTAAATGCACAGGGGCGGGGCCGGGCGGTGTCGATAAGTCTTTAACAATGTTGTTTTTCTCGATGTAGTCTGTCAAATCAAGATTGAATCGAACAAAATGATTATTAAAACAACTACTTGTTCGTGACCAATAGAGAGGCCCAAGAAATCAAATTTTACAGAAAACGTACGGTTAGAACTGTTTTTAAAGCTTCAAAATAAAAACAGCATGTGTAAATGCTATCACGCCAGTCAACCAATCAAAACTCGCTGATGTACAGCTGACACAGCTGCGTGAAATGCATTTTGTTTTTGTCAGAATGCCCCTCCCTCCAAATGGTTTGTCCCAGTAATACCTGGGCTAATGACAATGCAGACAGGTGGATTTATACTAAAGGTGGCTGGTGAAAATAGCCGCCGACAACATTCCTGCTTCTATTGACCAAATCTAGAACAAAAATCATGACTATTCTTATCAAGTTCTAGTTATTAGTAGACTGCTTAGCCATCTCGGCGCAAACAACATTCAGGAACATTTCGACAAGAAAGGAGTTTTATTGCGTATTTTGGTAGACAACTAGGACGGCACAGACGCCGTGTTTCCTTCGGCGACAGAGGCGAGGGTTACCGAAGAAATGGCTGGGTTAGGTCGGTCCGCCGCCGCCATATTGAGCTGTCTTCTTCTGGCTTTCTTGCAAGACGTACAGGGCCAAAGTGAGTGGAATTTTCTTATTTTTCATCATAGATATTCATTATGTATAAGAGGTTTGTAAAGAAAGAGGCGTGATATGATATTGGGAAGGACTTTTTGAAAATGCTTAGCTACAGAAGACACGTTTATGGTAAACACGTACGATGTGTCTGCTATGCAACTATGCAAGGTTTATCATCAAGAATAATAACGAATGAAGAATTATTAGTTTCTACCTCACTTGATATCCTTTGATGTTGAACACAATACGTTGCTGGTTGTATATCTAAATTTGACGTTCGTTGATCGAGAGCTCTCACGCAAGAACTTCTCGAAAATATGCCTTGTCTTGAAAATCGCGTCGTATTAATTGTTCTTGTGCAATTCTCGAAGACTTTAAAGAACATATTTTTTAATTCTTTGAATGACAGAGCTATACATTTCTCCGATGGGAAATTTTGTACATAAACGTGTTCTTTTATACAGTATGTCCATTTTGTATTTCCGCCCGTATTAGTTTGTATACTAGTATCCGCCCATGCCTACCTGTTCCTGAGTTTATCTTTGTTAGCGAATATTCATGAGAATTGTTACTCTATACATGGGCATTTATCTACTGAATCACCCGGACTCCAGGAAGAATAGTGACATATCAGTCACTAATGGAGATTTGTATCCAACCAAACCAAATCAAACCAAACGAATGGCGGAGAAAAATTCCAAATTGCTGGATAGATTAGTCAGCAACGGTTCTTTTTCATAAGAAGACAGCATTGTGCTGTGCGCCATATGCCCAAGCTTCCAACGAACGCATGCATGCAGTTCGTACGACGTTCGTACGCGACAGAAACCCTAAGTGTCGCACTACGGGTACACGAAGGCTCTGAGAGCGAATCGCACTCGGGACATGTCATCCTTAGGTCGTTGGCCTCCACATTGCCATCCGGTCTCTTTAAACATTCATAAGCCCTAATGAAGTCATCCGACCAAGTCAATTACAATAAAACACCAATCTTACGCAGAATTCCCTAAGGAATCGCTAAGTCTTTTCCGTATACAAAGAGGTGTGTGACTTCAATTAAGCATTGCTGCTATGTATCGCACGGCAGACTTGTACAAGGACAGTACGTTCCAAAGCGTTGATGTAAACAACCTTGAAGATGTCTTTTATTCTGGGCTGAAGTTCTTTGTTGCATGGAGAGCGTCCAAGCGTTTCTTTTGCTGAGTACTGAGTCTAGTTAAGACAACTTCTTTATTCTTGGATCCAGATATCACCTAATCGAAGAAAGAGTACATCATTATCGCTCAAGTTTATTAGTTCCTTTATACTGGCAAAGACGGAACGAATCCAGCCCCCAAGCCAAAACAACGTTAACGTTCTTGGATTTATGTAGGATTTTGAGGCTTTTCTCAACGTTTAAAGTCATGCCATTGACAAGGATTCCGTCATATTTAGCTTGGATTACAATTTCCTGTCTCTAGTTGCTGAAGGCAAGTTATCTTTGAAAAGTGCCGGGTGTAACGTAGTAGGCATCCATCGGTCTCAGGAAACAATGGTACTAGGCAATCACCCAACGTCGTGGGGTCGGCGACCTGTTTGCCTGGCCTGCACGTAACGTCGTAGCTAGATAATATAGTAAACCTTGGATCACGGAACTAGCTTTTGAGTAATACCGGCCTCCAGACAAAAACGAATCCAAGACTGTTAAAACGATACAGTAAGGCTATGTAGGGTTTGAACGAGTTATTCTTTAGAGTTTTGTCGCTAGGTGGTTACTAGTGTTTTACTGCCATATAATTCACTTTGATTTATTTACGCTGTGCCATGCGTTGACCTGAACCAACTTGCCAAGTTGTCTTCGTTCATAAATTATGTATATGCATCCATTTACCGAAACATATCTTTTTTTCGTGTCTTCGAACACAAACACACGCGCACACACACGCAGTACATCACACACACGAGCGCGAGCGCACACACGCACACACACACACACTCAAGCGCATAAGCGTGGGCGCAAACACGCGCTACATCCAAACGCCACACATACACACATACAGCAATGTAGTACTAGCTCAGTAGCGGCATCGTTTAATACATTGTACTACTTATAGGTCTTCGGTAAAACCGAAATGATTGTACAGAAACTTTTCAGATTCTTCTTTGATAAGGAAGCATAGATCTGATCAGAAACGGTAGATCTGAAATCTGAAGTGTAAGCCGGAAACATGGACAGAGATATCACCGGCTGTATCCGACAGGTCGGAAACAGTACACCAAACTGTTGAACACACAAACATATAAACATACGTGGCGAGGGATGGGCACTTACGCGGTGCTGACAGTTGTGCAAATGCGTGTAACACTGCACGTACAAGGACTGTCTAGCCACAGACAATGCCACTATTTCAGCATGACTTGTCAACCATACTCCAAGCACCGAACACACACACACACGCATCCATTCGCTGTAGGTCGTCATAGGATTGTCATGTCGAAGAATTTTCAAGCAGGCTATGACAAGAACCTACCGCCGACAAGGATATTTACAGACAGCTTTTAATTTTTCCGTTAACAGGCAGATGAATTTTATACGATACATATAGATATACGACTATCGCAAGAATGACAGTTTGCGATGGTACGACAATCGTACGACGGATGTGAATGGACCCTAATTATCTAGCGCTTGCGGTTCCATCGTGCACTGGTACCCAAAGCTTACACAACACTTTATCTATTCTATCGCCACATTTAAGATACAATCTCTCATTCCATCATTTCGTGCACCGACGATAATTACTATCTTTAAAGATAATTAGCCTTCCAATAGACACAAAGAGAACACCTTTTGCTAGATTGATTATTTTTTTGAAGTGCTCTTTTTTCATTGTAGAAGCTTAAAAGGGGTGAAAAACTGACTTCTTTTAGTTACATGAGTCAACGTACTAAAGGTCGGCCGTGAAATTACCATGGCAACGTGTAAACACCTGGAGGGTGTTCACCCGTCTAATCCTTATCAGAGAGGTGGAGCTGTCAAGTAACCACAGAATGGCGATTTATCACTTTGGAACAAAATGGCGGAGTACAAAATTATGGGTTACGGTGACGAGAAGAATTTCGAAAATTTTGTTTTCATTTCCGTTTACTTTCTAAGGATTAGGCGCATATCAAAACATTTTGATAACCACACTCGTTTGTTTTTATAGTATCTATTGAAATGATATTTCCAGTATCTCAGTGTGTCTGTGATTTGGAGTAGTGCCCTTAGGGTGCTGGGTCTTATTTGGACACCTGTGGTGACCATCGACACGGAAAAGACTATAGACTGTCTGAAAAATAAGCTATTGTGTCATTGGTTTTATCATTACTGTTATTATAAGGTAAAATGAAATACATAATTGGATATGTAGAGGGGTCAATGTGTAGTATGATTGGACATAAAAGTGTTCTGCAGGAATAAGACGACGTGTTTGTTTCTCCTCGGAAATTACGACTTAGATCTTAGATTTTTGTCGTATACAGATCTTTCTTACGTATATCGAAGGTTCATGATACGTTCCTCATACAGAATGGTTATTTTATGATACAAAACATAAGAGGCTATAACTAGGACAGCTAGCGACAGCTTTGATAGATTTTTTTGTGAAGGTTCCACCTCTGTGCCCATTAGAATAATCACCAACTCTTGGTTTTGCCTCGAGTTCTACAAACAAAAAAATCCCGAAAAAAAACATTGGCCGTCTCTGGTCGACAACTTAGCTTCTTTCGCAAGTCACCATCCACATTTTTCTGACAACTTCCCACCATTCGTTTAACCTCAGAGAAGTCTGGTCGAGACTATAGAGAATTCATGCGTGACAAACGCCCTCCGGATGGTCTTGCGAGCCAGTCGGAATACCTACAACTTAATGACAGGGTAATTGGGCACCCGTCCCATTTTCCCCTGGGGGATAAAAACGCACATATCAAAAGGTGATAATAAGGTTGAGATAGCACACACGACACAGAACAGGTACAGCATTCCTTTGTAGAGACTAGCCTCATACGCAAGCCGTCGAGGAGCGGTTTTCTATGGCTTTTCGGCGGGGCCGATTTGCGCTGTTTTCTGATCGCTCAGGTGTTGTAGTGTGTTCAAGCTTCAGCCTCCTTTGTAGATCTCAAGCAGTGTTGGCCTTTCTTTTTTTTGGGGGGGGGTACTCTATCTCACGGCAGTAATGAATCTTAACTTAATATGTTGAAATGCGAATCAGCAGAATAATAGCAATTTCTGTTCCTGCATCGCCGTTGATTTACAAAAAGCGTTTGACTTGTAGCAGCTAGTACGGGTAGGCCCAGGAGGTAGTATACATGTACATGTAGGTACAAGCCTACCCAGCAAAAGACTAGTCGCCAAGCAGATATTGGGAGACAAATTCGTTACATGGTCTCAATTATAATATTTTTTTGTAACAGAATCAACTAAACCGCGACGATTTCAAACGCCTCCAAACATCCACACAAAAAAATCGTTTTGGGTTAAAAACAAGTTTAGTTATACCAGTTGTGTACGGATTTCTTTACCTATCGTATAGCCTTGTTTCAAACAAAATCTAAAGGAATTTTTATCTTTTCTAAATCATATACATTTTGTACCAACAACAATCGCGAATTTCGAAATGGATATTTTCTTCAATTGATCAGACCTGTCGATACAAGAATGACTTTAAAATCGTCACCACTTCAGTATTAAAGAACACAGTCAGTTTGCGTGATACTAATAATGAACTTTGTGACAACTCTTTGTGAACTTACAATGGGCAGTACCTGGTATAGACGCTTTCATAGTCATTATACTGGATAGACCACTTCAAAAATAGTCAATAAGTGCATCATTAAAAAAGTAGAATCGGTCCATGCAGATGGGCATCTTAAGTCTGGTACACAAACGTCTTGTCATGCAAATCTTTAAGATGAATAGAGCATCTTAAGTGTATGCTAGTGTAACCTGGTTTTGGACAATACCAGGATCTATGTGTAAAGTCGGAGATAATTAAAGTGGATTTGTCTACTGTTGCCGTCCAGTCATCCGGCATCATGTTTCGTGATGAGGGATACTTAGAACTAGCGACTGCCAACTGTTGTCATAGCAACCGTGATAGATACAGTAAGGTCTTATAAGTGTTTAGGACTTGAAGGATTTTTTTAGTATTCAAGAAGTCCTTTTTAGGATGAATTGCCCATGCCATGTCGAATGCTTGGAGAAAACATACATCACTTCTTATTTGCATCACAAGCTATCTGCCACCAAAAAATCAAGACCATATCATGTCCAGGTCAAAAAAATAAAATAAAATCGAAGTTCTGTTGCAGTACCAGGATCACACACCAGGGTGCCCAAACTTAGCATTACTCTTCGTCTTCCCAACACCTAACAACATACTAGATATCATCGTAATCCATCCAGATGTTCAAAAGTTGTGCTGACCACATGTACAAATATGCGAAAACACAGAAACGCACACAGACAGACACACCAAAATTATACCTCTATTTTCATGGAGGTAAAAAGTCAACGAAATCTTGCAAGTCATCCTCGTAGCAGCCATTTGAATACTACTAGATGATGGAATAAGACATCGTATGATCTTACACATTTGGAATAGAATAGCCGTAACACCACCATAGCGAGCTAAAGAACAAGGAATTCATCCCCTTCCTTACATCTCAAGGCACACTGTGTCTTCCTTGTGTACAAAACCACCGGCATGTTTTTGTAGTTGATTTCTTTTCATGACAGCGTGGTCACTTTTTCATGTCCACCCAGCGAGACCGAACACGCGATACGGGGGGATTACATGGGACCACATTATGTACATTCTTCACTTTAGAAGTAAAAACTATGACGGGAAAGAAGGATAATCCCTTGTGTACAGTAAAGATAGTGTATACATTTTTGCGGGTTGTGTAAGGTGTGGAAAGAAGCCATGCGTATGCGTTACGTGTCTATAGCCGGGTTCGCAGGTACGCGTGCACATATATCTTAGTCCGTATGAGGTCCGTGTGGAGTTTTAGACCCTACCAGGCTCAACAGGGCGCTGGAAAAATAGTACAAATTCGACACATAACATCCCTGAGGAGTTAGCTGGCAATGATTATGGTTTGCGACCCAGTTATAACTCGTTTGACATGTTATCGGCTACATTTGTCCAATTTCTACTACTTTTCCAGTGCCCTGTGGAGCCTGGTATATGTAGAGGCTAAAACTCTCATACGGATCTCATACGGACTTGAATACGGAAAGGCAATACTTGACGGTCGACTGGAAACCACTAAATTTGGATAAATTTAACAAAATAACGAAATAAAATTGAAAAGAAAGATCTCCAATATGAAAGTCAGTATGATAGCTCAGTATTCCATTGCTTATGCCAAGCCTGATCTGGTGTTGTAAGGTTGATTTTGATTCCCGGTGTACACATGTACCGCTAGAAGCCGCTATCATGACAATCCCAGGCTTTGCCTGGAAAGTATACGTAAAGTTAAGGGCACAACCCGCCGTACGTACAACTGCGTGCTGTCTACGTGCCAAAACGTGGGCAATCTTTTGGGATCCCTAAGTGGTAAGTACCGCCTCGAAATCGTACGGAATCCAATACCCCCTCCATGCTCTTGCCAGTCCTTCCCGGTCTCACCACGCTTTCAGAAAAACGTGGCGGATGTGGCCTCCCAAAAAACGTACGGACAAAACGGCGGGTTGTGCCCTTAGCTTAACGCAGCGCGCTACCTGAGTTTGATACAAGGTTACGACAAACAAACTGTGGTTGCGCGGAGTAACTGGGCAACCTGTAGTTTCGAACTTTGCTGGTAACGCTCTCACCGTCTCTGAAATCGTTACAAGTTTGAGATGAACAGTATTTTTTTTAATTTAAACATTGCCTTGATCTTTACCTGAATTGGTATGTGCAACATAAGGTGTTTTGGAGCACAACGATGGAACGCACACGCAGAGAACAAAATATTAAAAACTTTGTCATTGCCCGAACAAATTTCTTCACCGCACAAAATCTTAAGTTCTCTTTGTGTAACAGCCACGAAGTTCGTTTGATATTTACCTCTGTCTGTGTGACCCCAAATTCCCTCTTTCAGAACTTTGTTGTTTGTCGTGACTTACAGCGTTTTCCCCGGACAATAAAAATGAAACATGAGGAAAAGAACTATTCAAAACTAAGTTTTGTAGAGAACACATGGGACTTGGTTACTGTCTATAAATAAGCTTCTTGGCCGCACAAGATGTTGCTTTAGATACGCTTGATGAGAGAGTCATAACATGTTAACAGTTAACAGTCGTTTGATATGTACCATTTTTGTTGTGCCATGTTCCTAAATATTATGACCGTCTCTGTGCGACCAAATGTCTCGATTTCAAATCCTCATTGTCTAGTTTTGAGTCGTGACTCACGACGTTTCCCGAATGATAGAAACGAAACATGAGGAAAGAAGGAAGTTTTAAAAATAGAAAACACTTGAGACTTTATTATTTCCCAAGCAGACTCCTTGCGAACACAAGATGTTTATGTAGACACGTTCTCATGGTAACAGAGTAAACAGTCTTCTCATATTCATAACTGTATTGTATAATGTTCTTGGGTGTCAATGTCTTGTTTTTGTTGCCCGGAACCAATTTCGAGTCGATCGTGACTTACAATGTTTTTCCAGCAGAAAAATGAAAGAAAGGGAGGGTGTAAATTTCCAAAGTATAAAATATCTTTCTTTCTGCAAAACAAGTCTTTTGTCCGTGCGAACGTTTTATCTAGATACGTCTCCTGCAAGGAGTTTAACATCCTTGGTCTCCAAGGAGTCCTGAACACCACAAGAAGGTGTTATTTTCCGATCCGATTGATGTTAATTTTAGGAAGTAAAACATGCATGCTATAGCTACTTCACATTATACGATAAAATACCCACTTGTCTCGCGTACGTGAAATAGCATTCAGTATTGTGCTTAACTCCCCAAGTACTCATGTGAAATTCTGCAAAAAGGTTGCTGATTGTTTTTTTTTTAAAATCACTGATAGCTTATCTATTGGAAAATAACACTCCCTTCTGGAGTTTAGGACACCTTTAAAGAATTATAACAGTTGTCTGATATTTGTCTTTTTTCTGGGGTTTAGTAGTTGGTCTGTTATGGCCTAAACGCCTTTTTATCAATAGAAGAGAACATTTAAGACTAGAAAGGCCGGTATTTGCTTAGGAGCAAATTCAGCTATTTTCACTCCGCTCTCCCCTTTATGCAAAAATGGACTTTTCCAAAATTGAACTTGAAAAATCCAATGTGAGTACTGTACGGTAATCAAACTTTTATTTCTTTATTACAACACGCACACAGCATGCTAATGTTTCACACATTAACAAAGCAAGCACCGTTTTACTTCAAGAAAAAAAATTATGTCACAAACGGAAATTTTCTACAGTTGCAACACGTTATGCGACCCTAAACGTTGGTATTACGTACCCACAGCAGACAATAGCGTGGTTATGATTAAAGTTTTCCTGCTTATTTACACAAGGCAAGGGCAATTACTGCACTTATTCAAGGTTGTCACAAGCATAACTAATCTTCATACAAGCAGACCTCTCCAAACAAACTTCACTACACTTTTAACTCTTTACCAAGATATGCTTATTAGCCGTTTTTAGCGAAGTGCAATTTAAAAAAAAATCCAATTGGATATCATGGCTGCACGGCAATTGCATTATCATTACAAATACATAGAAATTTATGCACATTGTATTCAGACAAAAAGGATCGCATTCTCTTTTTATACTTAGAGTTAATCAGCTAATACATTATATTGATGAACGAAGCTAATTAGCGACTGTATGTTTGCACGGAGTCTGTTTTGCATATATAAATGTTTTGCATGCTTTTTGTCTGAAAAAAGGATGCAGCAATTGCAGTTATTATACGTCTGTTATAAACTTAACGTCCCATTTCTTTTCCACATAAACTAATCAGTTTATGATTATCTAATTATTCTAATTAACTGTTTGTAGTACAGTGCATTACTAAATTACACAGCATATACCATGACGTGGTGTCTGAAAAGTCATAAAAACTTATTCATGTCTGTCATGAAATACAATGTTTGAACTCATGGTTGGTATAATAATATCTCTAATTGTCACTTAGTTTAATAGTTACAATATTGTCCAAAATAGCCTAATCATACATAAAGCTGGTGTTTCTGTCACAGTAACACTTCTTGTACGTGACTTTGCTATCCTCTCCTTGGTGTCTGTTGATGTCACCTTTGTAGCCAGTTGACTATTGTGTTCTCTGACAGGCCAGACTTTGTGGAATTAGTTGAGTTCGAGCACCCGACCAATAATGAATTTAGCACTGTCAAATTGACACTTTCTATCAAGGCACAACCCCACCTGTCTGCACAACAGTCCTGGTGGTGTTTCATCTTCCTCCAGTAGAAAATAGAATAGAATACAATAATTAGTATTTCCTTTGTGTAATTTCGTGTACTGCCACCCAGAGTAAAAGGAAGATCCTTTTTTGTTTGTTGATTAGAAAAAAAAGCCACACCTGATTACATATATTCTTGTACAACCAACCTGAATGGACAATTCACAACATAGTGTAACGTTTGTACTAGTGGATTTGCCCTTGAAAATCTGTACTATCATATAACGTTACTATGGAAGAGAACTACTGTACACTTTTCACCGATAATTAGTAGAATCATATCATAATGTTTAATCAGTAGAATCGTAAGATATACTCTGTATTCTTTCTTTTTTCGTTGCAGTTTAAAGTTGGCCATACAAAATTGACTGTACTTTTTGTCGTGTCAATAAAGCTTGATGATACAATACTATTACTGTCTCATCAGTCACTGCAAAGCGCAACAATATTCCATGCATGCGCTCCCACTTACCGCGGCATTCTGACGCTACGGTATCCAGACACTCTAAACGTGGGTAAATCAAACAAAAACTACACAATAACGACGACAAGTTACCCAAATTTGTTACTGCGTTTGTGTATTGTTGCCAATTTTAAGATAAACTGTACAATTTTTCACTTACTTTTAACGGACTTCTTCCCGGCGACATATACTAGTATGTACTCCCAGCCGCTAAGTTGAAAAACCCTTCCTCATTGGCTGTACCCGAGCTGACCAATCAGGTCATCGCTTCCGCTAAGTGTCGGGCGCATATTGGTTCCCTTCTAAATTCAATTAGCCACAATGCACAGCTGCAGGTAAACAGCTTACGTCACGCGCGGAAACGTCCATAACCATATATGGTGCAACGGACGCACGTGCAAACGTGACCATATATGGTTACACGCGCGAAACGCGAGCTCGGTGAAAATATGCGTAGATACCCCGCCAAATTGGCTTTTAAATGATTTTGAAGTGACGTTTGGCCAAAAATAATACCGGGGTCCTTTTAATAAGTATCTCACGCAGTATCATACCAACTTTCAAGTCATCTGGACGTAATACCTGGGCACGGGAGACATGAATATACAGCCGGGCCAGAAAATGACCTTAAAACATCCCTAAAATCATTGTAAAGGTATCTATCAAAAAAATGAGAAAAAAGGGTCTGGGTATTGGCCCACTGTACCCTTGTGCCAAATTTCAGGCCATTTGGTCCAGGAACGACGGAGAGGAATCACTTTAAAGGTCGCGACAGGAGAAAGAAAGAAAGAAGAAACAGTGAGAAAACAATATTTTCACTCGAAGCGTACCTACGGTACGCGGAGTGAAAATAACTAGATTATTTTCAATACAGACTTTTCGTCATGACAAGCAAATCCACTCAGAACGTGAAACGGGCGTGGCAGTTAGCTGATATTCACCATTTTGTCACATTTCTCGGCGCGGGCCAAACGCTCCATTTTTGTCCTTCAGAAGGGCATATTTAAGAATAGATTATTACTTAAACAAGCTTTCTGTCCACAGGAAACATTTATTTAGATACTTTCTCATGGGGAAAGTGTCATAACAATCGCCTTATACTTTCAATTTTCGGTGTCATCATCGTGTTTATCATTTTCAGTGTGCCCCTCAAGTCTCGCTTCAAAATCTGAACAGTCTAGCCTTTGTCGTGACTTACCATGTTTTTCCGACCAGTAAAAAGAGATTGGGATGAATAGTTCCAAAACACAGAAAGCATAAATAAGGCTTTAAGTATTGCCAAAACAAGCTTAAGTTTATTGTTCGTCCGCAGAGATCGATGTCTATTTAGATCCATACTCTTGGCGAAAGAGCAATGACCTTCGCCATTTTTGCTATGATATCTTCCCGTAGCCTCCATATACCCCCCTCACTTTAGGCGCGATTCGATCGGACGACGAGTCTGCGAGCTCTAATTTACAAGGAGGCATGACCTTGATGCCGACGAAGAAATGGCAGAGTTCCCCCTTCCCGTCAGGGTCATGACTCCTCGTAATTTAAAGCTCGCAGACTCGTCGTCCGATCGAATCGCGCCTAATGTGAGGGGGGTATTAGTAGCCCGGCCGGTAGTCAGAGAAAGCCAGCAATCAGCGACCCAGTACAAAAAGAAATGGCCATCAAAAGTGTATTATGAGCCAAAAAGAGCCTGCTATGGAGGCCCGAGAGAGCCTGCTATGGAGGCTAATCTTCCCGGACATTTTAAGTCAGTAGCTATTTCTTGTCGCCCGAATTCTCACAACGGTTGCATTCTTTTGACGGCCCCGCTCTATATATTATCCTAGGAGCCGTCAGTGAGGAATTTATACAATGTATACGGGTATTGGGCTTCAGCATTTCTACACAGTTTACGTAGTGAGCAGAAAAAATGGCACAAAACATCACCTTACATCTTGCTATGTTTCGAAACTCAGGCCACATGTGCAGCAAGTAAATTTTATGGATGGCATCCTCTGCAAACTGCGAAAAAAATAACGGGTAAAAAAAAAACAAGATGGCAAATTTTCAAACTAGACACCATAAACGTTGTAACAGAATTGAAGGTAACAAAATATGGCATCACAACCAACAAGGCATTTATTTCTGTACCCCACATAAATTACTCACACGCAAACCTTGCTGGATCATGTAATTCAACTCTAGTTTTATTCACTTGACACCGACGCGTTGTTTAGACAACGTCGCCTGAATACGCTATCGAATGTCAAGCACAATAAAGATTGCGACTGAATGATCCTTTCAACGGTCATCGCAGCCCGGCTAGCTCAGTCGGTAGAGCATGGGACTCTTAATCCCAGGGTCGTGGGTTCGAGCCCCACGTTGGGCGAAGTTGATTTTTTTCTGAAACTACTATTCAGTATTGGAAGCCTCTGAAACTACTACTAGTATTGGACTAGTGTAGTAAAAGTGACACTAGTGTGCTGGACTGGTATCACTAACCATGTTGGCAACTACACTCATGGCTTCCATATTGGTGCCACTCTTACAACTATCCAGCACGTTTCACTTCTGCCACTACAGTCAAGGCTACCTTTCTAATGTCACTTCTACATACAGTTACTGTATTTGGTTACAGCACAAACTATTTACCCATTTTGGTCTACCTGACCATCCCTGAAGAAGAAGAAAATGAAATCAGGCGAAAATTAATGAGCGCGCTGATGCCATCCATAAAATTTACTTGCTGTGGCCTTAGGTCGATAACCCTGGAAGAATGCTTTTGAACAACAAATGAATTGGTGTCACGCAAAACAAGAAACAGGCGAGGCCGGTCACGTATGTCATGAAAAAGCTTTTGTTCAAATTATTTACAGGTTGATGAACCCTAAACAGCAGCTCAAAATGAACACATTGAATGATAATCGAAGTTAACCTCCAGGGTTTGTATATGTAGGCGTTGCCATAGCGACCAGGTTATGCATTGTACCTACCTATAATTGAGAATAAGCAACTGAATGACACTAACTGGCACCAAGAATGTTAAAAGGCATTTAACTACGCCAAGAGGGTTAATAGGTCTTTACCCTTCTAAATCAAACTGTACTCTATTATCAAGGTATCGAAATATTTCAAATCATTAGTTTTGAGGGAAAATGGTTAGATTTTGACGTGTATGTTATACTACTTTTCCCCTAGGACGGCGCTCTCTCTGCGACCTAAGATTTGACATATAACTCAACGAATTCCATAGAAAAGAAACGAATCTTTTTTACATTTTCTGCGTTTTTCTTTGTTCTCAGTCACACTTTTACGTTTTGTATGATGTACCCGGTGTGAAAGCGTAGGATACACCGTCTAGTGGAAAGGGGACCTAAGAAACACTCAGAAGTATTTCTATTTTTACACTGCTTGAACAGAATGCTGCAGGCACTTAGCAATACGCTGACGCAGTTTGTAGACAATACAAGAGGAAATACGCCGTGTTTCACAAACATACTGACTTACTCATTCACTGTGACGTTTGCTACACCTGTGACATTTCAACTCTAGATCTTATCCTATGATACAGACTTTACTTCAAATCACCCGGATGGAGGCCTGGCGAACCTCTGTCTCGTATCAGCCACATGGTGATCTGCATCATTCACCCGGACGGGTGTGTCACCCCGTAAGGGGCGGTATAACCCGTCGTGTGCGAACATATGCGAACATGTACAGGGTTAGCCCTTGACATTACGGCTAGTTGGGCAGCCCTGACTGTTTGTAAACAGCTGAACAAATAGATAAATAAATAAATACAGACTTAACGGATTTCAGCCCATAGCCCGTATCAAAAAGTTTCTCTTGCAACGAAGCAAAACAGACTCAGCCAGTGCATGGTTGAATCAAATGACAGCATAGGGGTCTTTTTCAACCCGCAACAATAGGAACATATGTATATCTAGTTACCTTCTCCAAGAAGCGTTACGGTATGTTTTCGAAACCGTTTGTGGATATACAGTATCAGTTTGTGAATAGTATAACTCGAGAAGCTTCTGATAGATCTTACGGATACATGGTACGTCATGTTTGACTTTTGCGCTTTTCTACGGTACTGCAGCTGAACGTACGGATTCGATATCTTAGATATGTACACAATCAATATTGTGTTAAAGAAGTACAGATTCATATGTATTGAGTAGAGTCAAAAAGCACATATACTAATATCATTGGAAGGTATCGTTATCCGGCAGTCGGATGCTGGGTGACTTGTGCGTCTTATCCTAAGTACTTACATGTAACGTTAGTCCATTGGTTACATATTCAACACTTTAGTGATCACCTGAACACAGGTAAAACAATGGGAGTAAGTCACAGTTTATGCCCCACGTCAAGGGATAATCTCAAGAAGTTTACCACACAAAATAAAGAAGGATTGTTGTACATAGCAAGAAAATCTTCACACGTCTTTTGGGAAGTACATAGTAGTACCGTAGCCTTCCAGACTCGTTTCAATACATCTTAAGATGTGTCGAAGCGGGTAAACAATTGGATGAACACTTTCTCAAGTATGGTCATCCGAACGAGTTCTTCTGACTATTTTAGGCATCATTGGATACTGTATGTTGAAACGTCATGTAAATGTTGCATCTTTCTTTCTTCGTTTACACTTTCGCAACACTTCATTAAATCCGTGTGGAACTCCTTTTTTGAATGAGCAAAATTTTGACTTCCACTCTGGTCATTTTGCCCAGATATTCTATCATAACATGTGCAGTTTTCAAAAAGCTGACGGCGCTAAAGTAAAAGTACACTTAGAAGGTTTTCAGCCAATAACAGCTCTAGAACCACCCATTCAACCGTCTAATCCGTCTGAACAAGTCGCATTCCAATAACACCACCGACCCTTTTGTCACTTGTAAAGACTTTCGTAATAATACGATCTGTTGTATGTTACGGGAGGAGAAAATGTCTATATACTGTCTATGTTTTGACATGTACCGTGGCAGCGTAGAGCTCCTACTGTGAGCTCTTTGTAAATGGTCTTCTCCTTAAATTTCTTCCAGTTGATGAAGTCACCAAAACCCAACCCAGATTTCAGGACCCATTTTTTTTTTAAATGCACATTTTTTTTTTAAATGCACAGGATTTTAAATGCACAGTCTTCTGTACGAGACTTAATACGGCCGGCTACACATTCAGAGAGCACATTGAACATATGAAAAGGTGTCCCTATGATTTTTGGCGACGCTTTCAGGGAGGGAGCCTATTATCAAAACTAGTTGTGATATACTTTATTTGGTTGCAATATTACAACAATAAGTTTATTGCTCAACAGTTGCACGGTAAGCCAGTCTCTTTTGTCAAAAAAGACGACGTAGAAAAGAGCAAACTAATTCATTTGTAAAGTCTTTGATATACTTCCAGATGTCTAGGCACGTGTGTCCTATATTTATAATGCAGAGATTATCATGTGCTATTATGGTGTCAAATTTTCTTCTTTGATCCACATTGACGATAATTCTGGCAGACAAGATAGCAAACATGTATGTGATCTACCGGTATACCATATTCGCAGTAAATATTGTCTGATACACGTCCATGCCGACTTTAGTCACACTAGTTACAAGGTACGACAAAATACAAAGTTGTACTGCAAAAACGTTTTTACGGAGCGAGAAACGCAGTGTAATTTCACAACAAAGAATAAAGAACAACACGAAGATAGGTACATTCTGATGCTAATGACTGTCCAGCATGTCGTTTGCACAATGACAATGACAATGACAATGACAATGATCTTTATTGCATATTCCTGCCCAACATGGGCTAAATGCATTGGGTTGGATAACTTAAGTATACGTGAAACAGGTTACATCTTATATCATCTAAAATCTACAGTCTCTTCTCTCTTTTTGAAACTTGTATGAACAAATTTACAAATCTTTTCAAGTGCGTTGTATCTATTAGTTGTCATAATGTAGTTGAACATTTGGTCCTTACTTAAACACACATATTCATTATCTAGTTGTAGTGTATACATGTATTTATGAGTGATGTTCGCATCTCGGTGTATAGTGGGCAATTATAGCCCCCATTCAAAGACAGTCAGGTGCAGTTTCCAATGTGGTCTCCAGGGGACTAATGAATTAGATAGAATGTGCAACATTTTGTTTGGACTCACACAGATAAATACAGTTAATTGTAGCATACATCAAAGGATATAACGTTAGGTAGTTGATATGTTTGTTTCTTTTTCTCTGCAGCTCCTAAAGTCTCATCAATCGGCAGTCATCAAGGCAGTCGGGCAGGAGAGACCCAAATCTACATCTATGGTGAAGGTGAGGACCGAATATTTCCTTACAACAAAATAACCTTTTCTCACAGCTTTTTCAGACATTTGTGAGCGAATTAGCAAATAAAATACTTAGCAAATAAGTTAGCAAATTTGTGAGCAAATAAGTAGCAAATTCCACAGTGACTATAGATGGATTAAAGGTTGCTTTCGATGACATAACAACCGGCTGGCATATACCCCACAACCACAGAATAAAACACCGAGCAGCGAGTGAGCGAAGTGGAAATCCCATTCTCCTAAAAGTGTGTATCATTGATGTATGACTATTTCATTCATCCTTGCCCACGACGTTATAGTAAACTGTTGTATAGTCAACACAAATAGAAGGTAGATAGAAGATGCCCCACACGGCATGGCTATTTCATATTCAATTATTATCATATTCTAGGATTTTCTAAGAACCAGTTTAACTACGGCGCGGGAAACGAGGATGCCGGGAACAAAGTCCGACTGGAGCACGACTCGGGAACGTTTTCCGTGGACTGTAAAGTGGAAGCCGACATGTCCAACGAGCATCAGATCGTTTGTAGGACTCCGTAAGCTCCATGCATATTCTTCTTGCTTTGATACTATCAACAGGATGCTATCCTTTTCGTATATACAGACATGGAGCACTGTGGCTGTGTGAATAAAGATGTGAATAGCTCCGTGTGTGCCGAACTAATCACATGAGATATCATGCTTGTACCAACATCTGCATATTCAATTTGGAAATGTTTAGACAGAATAAGATACAATAAATCAAGACAATTCCACAAACTCAGGGAGACATTGTATCTTTAACATCTTGTTATTAGACATATTCATCGGCTTTACGCTTTATAGGCATGTTTTGATCAATTGCTAGAAGAATGTCTTAAGATGTTGAAGTACAGTGGTGTCACATCAACTAGTATTAACTAAGTAGGTGTTAAACACGTCTGTGTTTTCTCGTTCAGCTCCGTGAAAAACGACGGGACGTACTACGTCCGTGTGACGGTGGACGGCGTGCCGATACCCGTCAACAAACACTGCCGGTACACGTACGACTGGAGGTGCCGCTTTACCGTGAGTACTTTCACATTGTGATCAGTAGGACATAATTGGAACATGTTTGAACCCCTTACCTCCTCCACCCTTGAAATCTTGAAAACGGCTTAGGCTGAAGATATATCAAGAAAAATTATACGTAGAATTCAACAACTTCAGCTGTATGCATTGCCAAAAAGCTGATTCTCGGTTTTCACTGCTCATGCGCGGCGTGGTGTATTGTGGGTAGCATGTCAAAGGTGAAAGCCCCTAACCTTTAAACAGTTCTGATGCATGTCATTAAGTGTTTTTCTTTTCATCTCGGGACCGCCAATTTTGACAATTAGCGACAATGCATCACTTTGCGCAGAGCAATTTAAACCGAGAACAGGCTCGGACACCTCACTAACATTGTTAAGACTGCAGCTTTTGGGGCAGTGTTGGTGCTATGCTTACAATGGCACAACAAGTATTGTATTTATACTACCAGTTAAATGATTATTCATTTCTGCGTCTGCTTTGAAAATACTTCTACAGTACAAAGGAGACAGGACGCCAACCATTGCCAGTGTTAGCCCGACCTCCGCTCCTCCAGGTAAGATATATCTGTTTGTGTAACTTATGGGCCCATGTCTATATAGGAAAAACAATGCGTTTGTGCGTCATGTTACATTAAATACTAGAATAAATTCTTGAACGAATAGATGAATTCTAGAATGAGCGAAGTGCACGTGCCATTATAAGTGCTTCATATTAGTCGTCCTAATTTTAGATTCATGATATGTCGACAGTAAGGGGAACCATATTGACCGTCAAATACTCACATAAGTGAGGAATAAAGAGAGGAAAAAAGGATCTAGTAATGAAAATGCAATTCTAAATGCTTAATCATTATAACCTTTACACTATAGGGAGTTTTGTGACCGTGAGAGGGACAATCTTTACCACCAGGTACGGCAGCAACGTTGCAACCTCTACCAACGGGAAAACCGCCACCATTAAAAGGTAGGGGATGTCTTTTGTATTCACTGTTAATTTTTGGAATACACTGCCATTTCACAAGAAACCCGTCTGAAGCTTATTTAACAGTTTTTGTACTTCTTAACCATTTATATCATTTGTGTTTGTTATCAAGACTTACATCTCAGATTTGTGTCATTTATTTCTACTCTCTAACATAAGCACTACACGTGACTTTGACCCCATCTTGTACAATCCTTCAGGGTCTACTTTGGTGGACAGAAGTGCGAACTGCGAGACTTTGAAGCCGACGCAATGTAAGTATACTATCGACATATCTAGAATCAAGACTATGCAGTGGCTTTTAGAAAATGTTCGCTCGAAAGTAACGCTGCAAGAATTTGCCATAAACTTCTTATCATCATTATTCATTATAGTGTACCGTTGATATGGAGGTAAAATGCTGATATATGTATGTCCTTTCGTGCAGGTATGGCATTGAGCTGGACAATAATGGGAAGTCGAACAATGGTTGGTTCAAGTGCAAGTTGGAGGGGACCTACGTAGGCAAGTGCAATATTTCTTACTCTAGGAAGAAATATAATAATGACATGGACATTATGTTAGAATGGAACAACATTAGCTGTACGCTAAAGACTATATGTATCGATCTTATATCGTTTACATTCTTTTAACACTTTACCAATAGGAAACGTCAACGCAAGCTTCATTCTTGATGAGGACTATGGAAGGTATGTTTCATCTTTTTGTTTTCATACACATCATCATTTTCATATGGTGCTTTAATAAAAAAATATAAATCAGAGATCAGGCATACTTTATGCCTAAATGCCGTTTACAAAATGCAAGATAAAAACAAATACCAATACAAACAGTTGCACGTAGAATTAGAACGAGTGTCAACCAGATATTCTTCGCTGTATCGTTTTGTGACTGGGTTTGTGCATTGTTTATTAGTAGTTGTTGTTATTTGTAGCCAAACACGTACACTGATGCAGCTTTGCATCATTGGAAGACAGTTTTTTCTAACATTCCCACAAGTATGGTATTTGACACTTTTCGTTTTTATGCTGTCAGATCGTTTGCAAATGGTAACACCAAGCGAGCAAGCGTGGTTGGAGACGACGTAAGCGACAAAAATCTCTTCATGTTCCAGACATACGCCGGTAAGTCCTATTGTTGTCGCTTATACCCCCTAGCCACTAGGACGGCGCTCTCACCTCGCACTTTCTGCGACCTAAAATTTGACGTATCGCTCAACGAATTCTATAGAAAAGAAAAGAAATTTTTTACTCTTTGTGTGTTTTGTTGTATACTCAGTCACACTTTTAGTAACTTTTACGTTTTGTATGATAGTCCCAGTGTGAAAGCGAAGGTTACACAATCATATCCTATTTAGGTCGCAGTGAGAGCGCAGCGCGATCGTCGTCTTGTGGAAATGGGGCCTTAAGAGAGGAAGGAGTTAGAATAGATTTAGTCTTGAATATACGCTTATTGTATTTCTCCAAAGGTCCATGAAACGCACTGGCATGTTTCTTTCCTGTGTTGTGTAGGTGAAAGCCACCCGTCTTGATCTAGGCAATTTGCACAGAGTAGAAGTAATGCGTTTAAGTCTATAGCTTACCGACATTGAAAAAAAGTGGAATCTAACTGTAAAGCGTTGGCACGAATATACATTTATGTGTAATATCATATGATTAGTATCACTTTGAACGAGCCAAGTCGAGCTTCGTAAACAAAGCAATTGTGGGCTTTTACTTCACTGATGACTGTGCCATACGATGAACTTTTTTGTTTGCTTGTTTGTTTAAACCTTTGTTTGTTCATGAAGGCTCAAATCGGCCTATACAAAGACAAGATTAGATTTTTCAATATGTCTTACACTGGGTTAACTCCCAGACTCCCAGATTATTTCCAGACCAAAGACAATCTCTTTTGTTGTAAGGATTATGATAATCTTTCCATCAGGAATGTACAAGACAAAGAATCTAACCAAAGGCGTTTCCTCCATAGTTGACCTCTGCCCTCTATTTGTGTTGTACCAACAGATAGTTATCTTATAATGTTATGATGTTATCTTATAATCTTAAGCCAAAGTCACCATAGGAGACACCAGACCCCCCAAAAGAATTTTATCGTAAGGATTAGGATTGTCTTTCCATCAAGAATGTAGAATACAATGCGTCTGAACAAAGGTGTTTCCTCCACAGATGACCTCTGGTCTCTATTTGCGTTGTTTATCTTGTAATGTGCTGGTGAAATAAAGCCAAAGTCGCCACAGCAGACGACAGACCAAAAAATACTTTTGTCTTAACGATTGATAAAATTAGCTTTCCACCAGGAATGTAGAAGACAAAGAATCTAACCAAAGGCGTTTCCTCCACAATTGACCGCTGCCCTCTATTTGTGTTGTACCAACTGATAGTTATCTTATAATGTTATCTTATAATCTTAAGCCAAAGTCACCATAGGAGACACCAGACCCCCAAAAAGAATTTTATCGTAAGGATTAAGACTAGCTTTCCCTAAGAAATGTAGATCTACATTCTAAAAGACAAAGTATCTGACCAACGGCAGTTGCTCCACAAATGACCTCTGGTCTCTATTTGCGTTGTTTATCTTATAATGTGCTGGGGAAATTACGCTTAAGTCGCCATAGCAGACACCAGACCCCAGACCCCCCCCCCCCCCAAAGAATTTTATCGAATGAATTAAGATTAGCTTTCCCTCAAAGATGCAGAAGACAATGTATCTGACCAAAGGCAATTCCTCCACAGATGACCTCTGGTCTCTGTTTGTGTTGTTTATCTTATAATGTGCTGGAGAAATTAAAGCCAAAGTCGCCATAAGGAGGGGATTTCTTTTGTGAGTTTGCATGGTATGTAGACTGTCTGTTTCCGTTTCCATGACAATTTAGTCCTCCGAAAAAGTTTCAGACTTTAATAATCTGTTGTTCATTCTTCTGGATTGACATTTTGACCTCAGTCAGTCTGAAGTACAGTCGGAAAACTACTCTCGCTAAAGCCGTCTCCGTTTCCTTGACAATTTAGTCCTTCAAACAAGTTTGAGGCTTTGATAATCTGTTGTTCTTCATCCTGGATTGACTTTTTGACCCGAGCTAAGCCAGTCTGAAATACAATCAGAAATCTCACCTTTGAATGGAGTTTTTCATATACTTTCGCTAAAGTGTTCATCATTATGGCTTTAGGATGATCCAGTGCTTTCCTTTCATGTTCGTCACATTATTTTCTAGCGTAATTGTCGAGTTCAAGTCCTAAATATACTTTGTTGGTGTTCTTTGATTTTCGTCAAGTTATTTCCACCCCAAGAGCAAACGTAATCGGGAAGTTCAATTGTCTTCCTTTGATTTTTCTCAAGTTGTTTTGCTTACAAGTGAAAAATCTAATTGATTGATTGTACAATGCTTAACTTTCTTTAACACAAAGTTATATACGGATAAAATTCTCAGCAACCACTGTCGCCTTCAGGATCAACATAAAAAGACCAATCAATTCAGAACGTAAACTCGCGAGAGTTGCAGACACTTGATCTTATTAGCACATGATCTTGTGGTTACATGACGCTAGCAATTGGTCAAACTTGACTAAAAATTTATAACGCCCACTCTGTTCATTGATGGCTGTACTATATTGAAAGAAGACAGAACTGTGTACTGTATGTTTAGTTTATAGGGTCTTATTATACTCTTAATCCATTATTCTATTCCTCCCTACAGAGGTTCTCGGAGTCAGCCCGGCCACAGGCAGTCTTGCCGGCGGCACACGGCTCACCATCACCGGCAGGTTCTTTGACGACACCGACGCTCCACCCGAGGTCTATGTCGGAGGTAAATACCCACAAAGACATAGCATCACCTCTCAAAACTCCACCAGGTGCCATAATACCACCACTGCATTGATTGTACCAATGCAGTATCAGTAATCTTCATGATGATCAGGAATCTACACTTCACATACATACCACCATGATACACAGCATTTTTGGTGACTGAGAAGGTCTTTTTGTATGTTTCTCCAACAGAAACGCCGTGTGCTGTACAGAGTATGACAGACACCACCATAGAGTGTATCACACAGGCTGCTCCGGATCTGTCCTCTCCCTCATGGCCCGGTAAGTCTGTGATAATGAATCATTACCTAGACTACAAAATACGCAGCGCAGTATTTTGAACAACCATATAATAGTAGCAGTGCTGATACAGTAGTAGTAGAAGGAATAGTAAAACTAATAATAATAGTAATAGTAATAGTAAAAGTAATAGTAATAGTAAAAGTAATAGTAATAGTAATAGTAATAGTAATAGTAATAGTAATAGTAATAGTAACAGTAATAGTAATAGTAATAGTAATAGTAATAGTAATAGTAATAGTAATAGTAATAGTAATAGAAGTAGTAGTAGCAGTATCAGCACAGCAGTAGAAGTAGCATGTAGGAATAAAACAGTAGTAGTAGATTCAGCAGAAGTGGCAGTAGAAGAAGTAGTTGTAGTAGAAGTAGAAGTAGTTGTAGTAGTAGCAGGGGTAGTGCAGAAATAGTAAGAGTAGTAGAAGTAGTAGGAGTAGTGGCAGCAGGTTTACAGTAGTAAGACAAAAGGAGTTGTAATATCAGCAGTAATTGTAGTAGTTATACTATTATTAGTATTAGTACAATAGTTGTAATACAGTAGTGGTAGCTGTGGCAGTAAAGACATAGTAATAGTAGTTGTGGTAGTAGTGACGCTGTAGAGGTAGTGGTTTATGTCTTTGTTTCTGTCAGATTTCAGGCAAATTGCATGTGCACTAGTACTGTTACTAACACAAGATGATTTCCACGTTCAACTTGACCAAAATAAAAGTGTCTTTTTATTCCATTTTGCAGGGAATCGCGGAATGCAGTTCGAGCAGTGGAACAACACAGTTATTTACTGGAGCGCGATCCCGGGTGTAACGGACTATACCTCCTCTAGGAGCGGATATTGGACCAAGTGGATCTCCGACTTTGAATTCTGGGATACTCACGACCAGGAAAAGTATGTTTTGAATGTTATGAAGAAAGAATTGCCTATTTCGGCGGATGTTCCATGTAAGACATCACGAATTGGCAGTTTTTAGATGTTTTGTCATAAAATCATACTCCGATGAACTAGTACAACTTTACGAACAGTTGATGGAACCAGCTTTAACTACATCGATGAAGGTTAGACATTCGGAAGTAGAACATCTACATGATACATTTGATTACTCTTCAAAGATACGTCTCAGATAGCATTCATTTTATCTCTTACCAATAAAGCCTACGTCACATTTCCAAACCGGGGCCCGGCCGGGCAGCTTTTTGGAACGAAAAGTATGATGTAAAATAAACCAAACTACACCAGGCGTAAAGAGAAAAGTTTCGGGCATTATTTGTGTATATTCTTACGCATACATTTCTATTTTTCGTTTCAACAAATAGCCCGTCCGGGCCCCGGTTTGGAAATGTGACGTGAGCCTAATTGCATGCATTGTATTTTATAATAATAGCTTGAAGGAAACAGTTTGCGAATATATTCGAAGAAAACATTTCAACTTATTCCAGAAAAGTCATGTCATTTACATTGACGTAGGCTTCATTTTATATCTCAGCCCTTCTTAAATGATATGATTGATTGTTTTATATATATTTTTTTTAATTTGCAAAATCATGTCATTTACATTGACGTAGGCTTCATTTTATGTCTCAGCCCTTCTTAAATGATATGATTGATTGTTTTATATCTTTTTTTTTTAATTTTCAGTTTTGTGACCAGAGCTTCGGGTTATTTCGTACCACCGGAAGACGGCTGGTACCGATTCTACATCCGCAGCGACGACCAAAGTATACTGTACATGAGCATGAACGCAAACAAGGAAAACAAGGTTAGTGGCTATACATGAAAAGCCAATTGCCATGCCACTATATTCACCAAATATAAAGAATTTTATTCAGTTGTGAACATATTGAAAGCAAAATAGACCGTAACGTTAAACCTTATAGATATAACATTGAGCCTGAATAGATCGAATGTATTTCATTTTGCTTGTAATCATTTTTACTTACTCAAGTGAAAATGAGTCGTCCCTCGGATAGGACGTTAAATGGAGGTCCCGTGTCTGGGGAGAGCCATACCCCGGGTACGTAAAAGAACCCGCCACATGTGCGATGGTGCGGTGTGAGCGGTTCAAAACCTACAGTTTCTTGGCCGCACCTGGGGCAATTACTGTCGTATTGAGGTCACCTGAGTGGCGCCGAATGGCAGCTCGCTCCAGACCCTTGCGATTTAGCCCCGCCTATTGTAAGCTCCTCGCAATTCAGTCCCTGGCTGCAAAGAGTGAGTAGTCGGCCCACCCAATAATAATAATAACAATAACAATAAAATCATGTAATGTCGATAATTTTTCTCAGTAACTAGCTAAGACAAGAAAGTAGATTACTGTCTTGTTTCTTTCTTCTTCTACTCATTTCTTTACTGATTGGAACGAGAGCATTTGTGAATTTGTGAACAAGACAATCCTAAGAACTTACAGCAATTTAAGAAGAATTCAAGATTAGCAGAAGATATGTCTATTTGCTGAACTATGTACCAATGTTATTCTATGTATTACAGACTAGGATAGCCTACTGCGATCGCTACCGTCCTGGATGGTTCAATTCTAAATCGCAGAAGTCTGAGAAAATGTGGCTACAGAAGGGGAAAAGGTAAGGAATCAACATCAAGTCTGTTTTTTCTTAAATGTGTAATTTTGTTTATAGCGACATGTAGAGTTCATGATGTTGAGTTGAAAATCATATTCAATATCGTAACATTATTCATATGTATGGTTAGGATATTCTAGAGAAAGTCACTATGATATGCTTAAAAGCTAATACCATTTGGTATGTGCTGATGTTATTTACATTGCAATTCGGTGTGTCTTGGCAACACTTTAGGGGACTATTAACGTTTTTCATGTTGGTATCACAGCTATTACATGGAGTCAGCACAAGCTGAGCAAGTAGGAGGTGCTTTTTACCAAGTGGCGGTAAGAAAGTATAAAACTCAGTACACGTCCAAACAGACTGCTTCTGCTTGGATGGCGCAGCAGAGGCTGGCAACGTCGGTGGCAGTTCGCCGAGAAAAACAGGTATTGTTTCTAACAATTCTTCTATCCTATGACTCACTGTTTGAAACCCACATCGTGCTATAGACCGTTCGAGGCTGTCAATCATAATCATCCATTCGGCCAATGAAAAGGCGGAATTTAGTCACGTGATCATTAGCGACCCCTGGCATATCCGCCATTTTTTCGTCAAGTTTTAAGGGCATTTTTAAAAGAAATGTGGTTTCGATAAGGATATGTTGTGCCAGAAATTGCTGATGTATCGTTAAGTATAGTATAGTAGAATCGGATGTATACGTATATCTTCATTTGGAATTAGATTCATGGTATCACCATGTCATTATGTATCTACTGAGCATTACTGTCTCTTTGCCATGTTTTTTTTTCAAGGGTTATAATTTTACCATGACAGGGTTTTTACCAAGCTGGATTTTAATTTTTTGTCTACCTTGTATAGCGAGTGACGCTGGGCAACTGGGGTACGGTTACGCCAGTGAAGCAAGTTCAGACCATCACCTTCGTCGGCACATCCTTCCAGTTCAAACTGGGGTTGGATGGCGCTTCCACTGGTAACGTTACTCATAAATTTTATAGCTAGTACACAAAACTGCATCTGCACCAATGATATATAGAGCACAAACGGCAGGCAAAGTTCAATTGTCTCCTGGACTTTGCAACAAGTGAAAACAGAACAAGAGAATGAACGAAATTAAAATAGCTTAAATATACAGGAAAACATTAAGATTTGTACATGAATCAACAAATACATCAAAATCAATATTGAATATTCTTTGAGTAACAATCAGAGTTCCTCATTCAATACAGTAATAATAAAGATATTGGACGTTACATGTATCAACATTGATACTAAATCAGTATTGACCACTGTTTGGCTAACAATCCTTTTTTCCTAATTTGATAGAGTAACAATACAGATATTGTGGTAGCACTGAGGATTTGCATGTCGACAATCTACAAATACACTTTAAGCTATAGCTTTGTTTTATTTTGCTGGCAGTGCAGATGCACATATCACAAATAATGCACGTAAGCAAAACGTAGCTGTCGCAAACTCGTTAAGTAACAACAGCAATGTCACTTGTCTTGTCAACCCTTCACAGGTCTAATCTCCAGTGCAAGTGACGTCCCTACCGCCGTGAAAACAGGGCTGAACAAACTCATGTCACTTCAGTCCGATCCAGTCGAGGTTAGCAGGAGTAACACAGCTGACGGGTTCGAGCTTGCTGTGGAGTTCCAGTCGGATAGAGGTGAGGGATATTCAGTTGCATCAACGAAGGGAACAACATTTAGCTGTTGACAGTACCAATAATTAGTCGTAATATTCTTAGCCTATACACTATTTTGATCTACAACTTGGCAGTGCAACATATGTTTAGTACAGAAAATCTATTTATCGGAATCAATGAAAAGACATGATACATAACAACTACGAGCTAGGTGACTGGATTAATATGCATTTTAGACATCTTAATTTTGTCATTCAAGATCTACAATTTATGAACGGATTATGTATACGTCATCTATGGAATAAGTTTTGATCTTCTTTAAATTTGTTGAAAAATTATGTATCTTATAGGCACCAAATTAGTGTTTCCAAAATGTCGGTTATTCCGTAGAAGGCAATGTTGTGAAATATTGATTTTAGTACGCCCTTAGTTGGGGTCAAGGGACTAGGTAGATAGGTAGGTACACCTTATAGTAGTGTTTCCAAAATGTCAGCTGTTCCTCAGAAGACACTTTTGGAGATATTCATTTCCAATCAACCTATCCTCTTCAGGAAATTTCCCCTTGATTGACGTGGAGATCTCCGGGGGTAACGCCACAGTTGCCGTCACTACGGAGGGGGTACCATCGCTGGACACCTTCACATTAGAGATGAGCGGCGTGCCATCTGATCCCATTGCCTCCGATGCCAGCGCGGAAGATGTGAGTTTAGAGTGCTACAACAATACATTAGTCTTGTAAATGTTTAGATATCGTAACACAAGAGTTTGTGCCTATACGTTCGTTCACAGTTCCAAATTGCATGTGCAATATGATCTAAGATCGAAATTCAAGGCTCCTACGAGTCCTAGCAGTCTTCAAGTCTGACCTTAGACCACAATGCACCACGTCTGCACATGCGCACTTGTAACTATGAAGGGTCGTTTTTGAGGTGTTCGTGTTGCTCTAATTCATTCCTTGAAGCTTTGTTTCTTCGTGAAAAGTTCAAATCGGTGTGCATCCCGCATGTCATTGAGATCTTAAGGAAAGAGGCAAAGGATAGACAAAATATAACACTTGAAGTAGAAATTACAAATCAACAGAGATGTACGTCGATGAAGGTTAGTCATACAATCATGTAATAAGTTACGCCCAAAAGCAGTTACTCAAACAACTGGATATGAATTTGGCAACGGTCACAGAGATGTAATTTTGACCCTGTCCTTTCAGGTGAAAGCTGCAGTGCTGTCCGCACTTAGTTCCCGCTGCCCTGACGACATCGTGGCTCCGAGTAGGAGTATCAAAGGTTTCCTGCAAGACTACGAGGGAGACCTCTCATACTCCCTGCACGGGCAGAAGGTCACAGACGTGGAGGCGTTCTGTGGTCGGGCGTCGGAGAAAAACCCGGTCTACCTCTTCAGAGAAAACTTCGGTGTTGGGCAAATCCGTATGGATATGTATCGTAAGGTAAGCATAGTGACTGTTTGCATCAGTACTAGTGTAGACTACTACTACTACTTCTACTACTACTACTACTACTACTACTACTATAGCTACTATAACTAAAGCACAGTGGAGACTACAATACTCATAAATGTACAATGCAGATTTAAAATACATAAACTTAATGTTACAACTTAGCAATTATCAATGTTAATTCCAGAGTTCAATTCAAGGGGCCACTGTGCAATGATGAGTGTAATAGTGTACTAACTGTACTTTGAAAGTTTCTGTTGGTCTAACTACCCTTGGTATGAAGAATAGTGCGTGTCACTGTCAACAACAATGCAGAAGCTCAATCAAGATACTAGTAGTCAATTTCAATACCACGCACTTTGAGCGATTTCTCTTTTAACATAGTCGCTGAACTTCTAGCTTATGTACATATAACGCAACAATCATTTAAACTTAAGGCTATATCATTCGTGCACTCATCAATACCGGTACATTATTTTCTTACAGACATGCTTCGCATACAAGGGAACGTTGGGCCTGAGTGACAAAATCTGGGTAACATTCACCTTTACCGACAGTAGCCGCAACCAGCAACAGAAGAATAGGCACTACTCAGTAGGACTGCAGAATGATGGGGCGTAAGTATCTTTGAATTCCTTGACTTTGTAATTTATGGTGACGCCACAGGGGCGGAGGTATTTTACAGCACAATGACTATTTCAAAAATTGTACGAATGCATTCCCTACGGAACTGGTCATTAGGTAGTTTTTGGCAGCTTGTCGTTTGATTGAAATATGAACGGCCAATGCAATGTTCATTGAAGTGTCTTCCATTACTCCCAAAACCACGTTTTCTAGTCTAGTTTTTTTAGATGTTTTTCTTTGTTTGAACTTAGTTTGAACCTTTGTTTATTTCAGTTGGCACTACATCTGTGTAGATCTGTACAGCCTGGTGTCCAGTGACGAGGTCACCCAGGGCGGCAGGAGTTTCATGCTGAAGGAGTTCGGCATTGTGTGGGAGAACCAGGGATCAGCTGTGTACCAGGACTCGGTCTTTATTGGGAGGGTCAATACGGTGGACAACCCAGAAGGTAAGTGTGGTTATGAAATAGATTACATGGTAGTTGTTTTGTTTTGTTTGTTTTCTTTTATTTGGAAGATTTGACACTGAATACCTCATAAATTGCGTCTGCAATTGCTTGAATTTAGATGAAATTGACATGGTAATAGACAGAATGTATTAGACCGAAGACGAAATGTAAATTTATAGATCACAAAAATACATGATCTGGGGTTTTACCAATATCCTGTTGATTGTTGTTGGCTGTTGATCCTGCTGTTGTCAACGTCATTGAGTTTTTTTCTTATCCCATCTCACATATCCATTAAACTATCTATTTGGCCATTGGGTCACCACAAAGCTTATAGCAATCAATTTTCTCCGTGATACTTTTTGTAATACTGCTAATGAATAACCTGTTTCCTGAATTCATCATCAGAAATTACGGGCCTGAGAGTTCCGTCGGCCAGGCTTAACGGGATGAGCATCACGGACGTGTTAGTGGAGAAGGAAGAAAATTCAACCTCCTACGACATCACCTTCGTGCCGCATGGATGTGACCATGGTTTCCCGCTTCTGAGTGTCAGGTCTTCCCAGGTGAGGCATTTCACTATTCTGTGTTTCCTACCAGGCCTGTTCTATACATGTAGCTTTTGCTGTTACATGCAAAGTTATAAGATGGCCGACCCATAACGTCACAAGCCAATATGGCGACGCCCAGTGACTTAAGGATGCAACATGATAAGGTTTGTCTATCACTATCGTGCTACATTTTCATTGTTGACCGTTGTATATCATACAACTTTTGCGTTGACATGCATACCTCTCCTTTCTTCAGTTGTGGGAAAATCTAAAGTAAGATTTCTTTGTCATCCTGTGTCTCGAATGCCCGTGATACAAAATGTACATACTCACTTTGTTTTCCCATCCATAGGTGTCCTCTGATACCAGCAACGGCACAGTGTACACGTATCCATCCACTAGCGCGGAGGTCACAGTGCAACGCCTGTCCGCAGCCACCCCGCCCATAGGGGGGACATTTGACGTGTGGTTCAAGGATAATCTTGTTCCAGGTAAGTCATGAAGTTCACGTTCAAGTGAGACTCAAATGACTTCATAAAATTCATTTAAAAATCTGTATATGATGTATCTGATAAGATATGTAACAGACCTTCCGACATTATGGGGGAAGCAGGACTTACCCAATACAGGAAGAACATGTGACTCGGTGAGCATTGGATCAAAAGTGCAAGGAAGCCTATGGCATCCCCCGTCTCTATTAAGGGATGATATGGCTGCAAGCTTAAGATCAGATTAGTTTTTCGCTAGATTCCACTATGAGAATGAAACTTAAGGCACTGTAAATCATGCTATGACGTTGTTCCTGATAAGAGCAAGGGAGTGAAATTGAGATGGTGTTCCTTCCGAAAATATGAGATGGTGTTTTTTTTTTTTTTAGACGTTCCCTCCGCCGTCTCAGCTTCTGCATTTAAGAATCTTCTGGAGCAGGTCGGTGGTACGGGAAAACTGACGGTGTCACGACAGGGCTCGTGTTCCGGGTACACGTGGACCATAGACTGGACCACTGTCGGTGGGGACCAACCCAAACTACAGGTCAGTTTAAAGTTTAGACCGCAAATATCTACAAAACATAAGATGCTCATGATATTCCTTTTCCACTGTGCATGGTTGTGCTACAGTGGGAGGATCTAGGAGTGCTGTGCTAAATATGACAAACTATAATGAGGGAGGAAACAGCTTAGTCACTTTTGGGACCTCATCCTTCCCACTGCAGCGCCACTTGCAACAATGCAAGGAGATGGGTTATACCATTACTATGATTCAAGACAAATGTGTCTTAGTTTGTTTCTCTTAATATTAAATATACAATTCAGGGGCTTGGATCAAACCAAGAGGTGTAAGATTAAATATATTGATGTAACGCATGTCTATATAAGAAATCTATCATTTCAGACGTCGTCGTTCTTGTTGCTATCGTGTCTTTATTTAACCTTACGTATCTTACATTCGGCAACCACACAGGTGAACACAAGTGGTCTAACCGGGGAAGACGTGTCCGCGACCGTCACGGAGACCAGAGAGGGTGGGCTCTTCATCTCCCCCATCACAGGAGACTATCTCCGAACGGTACACGACAAGCCGCAGGTACAGGTGACCATCAACGGCGTCCCGTCAGCCTGTGCGGGAAACTGTTCGTTCGAATGGAAGGCCGAGAACACGCCTAGTGTAACCGGTGTCACACCGTCAGAAGGTATAGAAGCAGTACAAGTTACTAACCTGTTACTTGATTCTATAACAAAATTAAACAACCTATATTAATTACTAATTCTATTCAGACGGAGCCATTGTAGTGCAATGTACAGTAACGCCAGCTTTGGTAATGAACTTTTACTCCAAAAATTGAGACTTTGACATCCTATCATAACTTGCTTGCCAGAGCAAACAAGTTAAAACTAAAGCATCGTTAAGTTCAACCTACATTTCAATGTCATTACTAGTTCCTGTTTTATCCTGTTTTATTTGAGCTATGGATAAGCTGTGTGCTTAAAAGTTTATCTGAGATACATTGCATTATGGAAAATGTTATTTAACTGTTTTCTACAAATTACCTCAACTTCTGACTGAATCACCAAGCCTTCTTGATCCAATAGCTCTAGGCACGTGACTTTCCACACGTGTGACGTCAGCAGCGGGTCAATGGTTGTTGAAGCTGATATCGCCCCCCGTCCAGGTTAAAGTTTTACACTGATTTCTTTCTTTATCTAAGGTTCTCTTCATGCTGGGACTTCAATCACCATTTCCGGAAGCGGATTTCTTCCCAACATGGACAACAACACGGTAACGATCGGCGGAGTTGCCTGTGAGATCACGGCCGCAGCTGAAGACGAGATCTCGTGTGACGTGCAGGAAAACTCGGGCGGGAGTCACGTGGTCGCCGTGGTGGTTGATGGGAAGGGCTTGGCCAGTCACTCCAATGGGACCTTCATGTTCACGTATACAGCTGGCATTTCAAGTATCAGCCCGACTTCGGGGAGCCCTGGCGGTAAGTACTAATTATTTGTGAAATACATGTGTGTATTGTTAATGTGAACACAGTTATGCTTATCATTGTAGTTCATTGATTCTTTACTTATTGCATAGGTATTGAATGAAACAATCTGGCGCCACATCTTTATAAGTCATCCAAACATTGGGAAACATTGATAGAGGAATCAAGGGTTTAATGACCTACAACAAGGTCTTTAGACTGCCATAACGCCTGATTAGTGACCGTGGAATAAGCTACCGAGTGAGCAAAGTATTTTATGACATTATGGCCGTTAAACATGTAGGAATGAATGCTTTTGATTGGTCCACGCAGCCTGGTTATATGTAAACAGATATCAATGACGTTCTATCTTATCTGTAGGAGGTATGCAGTTGACCATCAGTGGCCATGGGTTTGGACAAGATTATGTACCCTATGTAGGAGGTCGGCCATGTGCGGTGGTGGACATCACTTACACCGACATCACCTGCAACACACCGTCTGCCGTAAGCTTCCAATCATAGATAATTATTTTCACTCAGCATTTTTAATGTAAATGTTTGTAGTTATAGTGATAGTGATGGAATAATTCAAATCCAAATTACAATATGAACATTTCATATTTTATACTCAGTCTATAAATGTTGATTTCCTCAATCAATGACCATATTAAGTTAGAAAATCCACTGATACTTATCATGATAACAAGAGAACACATGCTTCAGTGGCTGAGAAGTCTTCAGATAGTATAATCATAAAATACCGCTCTGTTACAGTCTTTACCAGGCAATGTCACAGTCACAGTTTACCAGGGCGTAAACCAAACCCTCACCAGTCCTACAAACTTTGAGTACGACGCCTCCCTAACTCCAACGATCATCTCGCTGAGCTCCAACGTTGCCACTGTAAACGGTATAAAATCTTTTATCTTCTTCAACTTCATAACGTTCGATAGCATCGGATTTATCAATAGGTCAACATGTGGGGTATAAATCGCATAGTCATGATAAACCCACTTTGAAGTTGAATATTATTTAGCTTTTAGTGTACTTACAAAGTAACTAGGGAGAAGGCGAATGGTTGACGCGTCTGGAACTATGTATCTATCAGTGCACATGAGTGACTATATTGATTTATCAAATCAAGCACAACAGATTTTACTCGATGCTACAGACAGATTTGTATATATCTTTAGATGCCACAACTCCTAATATGCAAAAATCGGTAAATATGAAAAGGACTTCCTTGTTATAAGAAAGAATACCGAATCTCATGATTAGCCGTGCAATAAAGTTCTGGTTTAACAAATGAAAATGCTTAAATCGTCGGCTCTTGTTTTCAGGAGGCGACGTCGTTGTGATCTCAGGGACCAATTTCGGGTCGGTAGCTTCATCCGATGACGCTGTGAAAATAGGAGACACACCCGCTGAGATTCTGTCCTACAGCGACACAGAGGTCAACATCAGCCTCCCCGCTCTAGGTCCCGGATTGTATCCCGTCAGGCTGTTCGTCAATGGCAGCGGCTTTGCCGATGTCAAGTAAGTAAAGAGATTGTGTAAACCTTTCAACCGTTTCATCCTTACCTTTCTAGTTATGATTCACCCTGTCTCATGCGTCAATGACATTGTTTTGTTTTTTGTAGGACGCACAATATTTCAGGCATTCGGTATACGCTCAAGGTCACCAACGTCGTCCCAAGGTCAGGGTCCTTCCTTGGAGGTACCCGCGTCATCATCGCTGGGGAGGGCTTCAGTACCGACAACACGACCGTGACGATTGGTGACGTCAGCTGTGACGTCACATCCGTCACTTATACCCGTATAGAGTGCGTCACTGCCTCGGTGGCAAAGGTGCACGAGGTCGACAACATGGGGTCACATCCAAGTGAGTCTACTTCGGTGTTTTTGGTGACGCCTCAGGGACGAGGCATTCTGTATCATTTCTAAGAACAGGACTTTTTCATGTATTTCAAACTTTTATAGAACCTTTGGGGTCAGTTAGGAGCAAAGAGCCCAAAAAACATTACTTCCAATGTGATTGCTTCAATCTTAAACATCCCATTTTAACAGCTTATGGTCGAGGGTATGCCTGGAGCAGTACGCCGTTGGACATACATCCTGGGGATACAGTACGCTGGCGATGGAACACACCCGGTTCTGCCACAGGAGTCGGTTACCTGGTGCAGCAGACAGCCAGCGCTAGCGACACGGACTACGACGGACAAGGATTCAGGAGCGGAACTGTGAAAACACGATCAGGTTAGTCATAAATACGCTTTTGGAAAAAAATTCCCGCTGTCTTTTTAAATAGTTTGTAAACCGTCCTTATGTACGGTATATACGTAGCCTTAAGCTTGTGGTCATACCATGGGGACCTCGCCGCTACCTCTACGGTGCTGCGAGTGTAGCCCGCCTACCCAGTTTATGAGTAATAGCCGGGGAATGTTTACGGGGTTGGTTTAATTTACAGCTAAAAGACAGGCTGACTGAAACTTAGCAGACTGGTCCGAATAACGCCCCTAAGCCTACTGTGGGAGAACTGTGACCAAAGATGCTGTAACGTCAAGCCACTGGCCTATAATTACCGGCCGAATAAACCACTGAGTGAGTTAAGCGTAAGCCTTTGTTATATAACATACTAAAAAGGGGGGTTAATATTTACCGTTTATGTAGAGTTATAACATTCCCATTTCTATTCCCAGGTGTATTCGAGCACGTCTTTACCAAGGAAGGTCTGTACTTCTACTCCAGCGGACCTGTGGACAGGAATGGTAATCTTAAGATGAAGGGAGTCGTCAACGTGAAACCACATCCTGGCAGTGTACAACAGCTAAGTGTGTCTGTCAACGGATACGAGGCTGAATACGACGTCAACTCAGGTTGGTTATGACCTAGTACCTCAGTCACTAACAACCATTGATCAAGTCAAGTGACTGATACAAATTCTACAAAGAACTTTTAGATGCTTCAGACAGATTTGAATATATCTTCAATTGCAGAAACCCAATGAAATAGGTAAAGATATAAAATACTACTTTGTTATTAGAAAAAAATACCGACACTCATGGGTAGCCCCGCTTGATTGAAACATTATATCAAAATTTATAGTAAGCCCTTATTGTTAAGTATGTTAGGTTTTACTATATACACATGTACCTTTATTTTGTACTTTGTGTAATTGTTGTTGCCATAGATTGTACCGTGACCATACTGTGCTTATTGACATTCATAACGAAATTTCTTTATGATCAATGCAAAAACGATTAAACATGCCAGGTATCTTTGTAAAACGTGCCCACTAACTTTGATTGTCATGCTTATTTCTTCAAAACACCAACAACATTAGGTGTATTGTTCATATGTTTCCTAACAGGTGTTGCTGACCCAGTAGATGGTAACGCGTGTGCAGGTGAGACAAATCAGATATCAGGATGCACATCTCCAGCCCTTACGACGCCTTCAGGTGATGACGAGTTCTACTTCTCATTCGATCCTTGTTACACCCCTGAGATCACTTCCATCAGCCCCATATCGGGAACCATGGATGACGTCATCACTGTTAACGCGTCAGGACTTGGATCAGACAGCTGTATGAACGAGGTGACGGTGGCAGGGTTCCCGTGCACGTGTCAGCTGGACACCGCGGACTCCATGTCCTGTACCATCGACCCGCAGGACGCCATGCCTGTCGCTACTTACAACCTTGTGGAGCTGAAGGTCAACAACAGAGGAAAGGCTCTCAACACGCTGCCGACCGTCGAGGAGAGAGGATACGTCCTCCTGCCAAACATCGACTCCATCTCGCCTGATGTGGGTTCCATGGTAGGCGGCACCTTACTCACCATCACGGGGTCCGGTTTCAGCTCCTCCGGTATAGAGGCGTCTGATATTGACATCAGGGTCGGCGCGCTGAAATGCCCCATCACCGAACACACGTACAACCAGATCGTCTGCGAAACAGCGCCCATCAGCCAAACCAAACGGTCGGCAAGCAGCAACATCGAAAGGGACATCAGTATCACCATGACAACTGGTGGTGGACCAGTGAACTTCGCCTGCTCATCGAACTGTAGTTACACCTACTCCGAGTCTGCCACGCCAAGAGTTACAGATGTCCAGCCTACTGACGTGTCAGGAGCTGTCACTCAACTTGCCATCAACGGGTCCCTCTTCGGAACCGATCCATCCAAGGTCTCGGTTTCTGTTGATGGAGATGACGTCATGTGTAACATCACCACCATTACCGATGACTACATCGAATGTGACCTTGGACCTGTGAGAGTTGGAGTCAAGTCGTTCTCTGTACATGTAGAAGGCAAAGGGAAAGCAGATTCCTCTGTGACGTCGGTAGAAAGTTTGGCCACTATCGACGACGTGACTCCGTCGGAGGGCAGCATCAACGGTGGGAACACGGTAACCATAACAGGAAACGGATTCGTCGCCGGCAACACGGTCGTTCTGATTGGTGGAGAGTCATGTGACATACGTAACATCACGCGTCTTCAGATCGACTGTGTAGCGCCTGCTGGGGTGGAGGGAGAGGTCCTGTTGCGTGTGACGTCAGACAGTGTCCAGTACCCACAGCAACAGTACAACCACTCCTTAGATCACACCGCCGAGGTTCTTGGAGTGTCACCGTCAGCGGGAAAAACCGGGGATACCATCACTTTAACCGGAAGTAGATTCGGTAACGTTCCTGGTGACGTCACGGTCACTATTGACGGCGTGGAATGCAGGTACCTCTCTTGAGATTGATGTTAATTCACTTATGTTTTCAGTCAAGACAATTACTGACATTGAAAGAAGCTAGGTAGTAACATGACTAGGTAGTGACTTTATCATATTCAAGTTTAATCTCTAATTCATAAAAAATATCTTTTGATTTAACTGTTTTTTCAGTGGTTTATTTGGAATCCATGACAGGAGTTATTTGACCGTAAATACTGAGAGACAAGCGAGTCATTAACCCATAATTACAATATTCCTATTTCATTTTCAGCATAACGACCTTCTCGAGTACATCGATTGAGTGCACGGTTGGTCACCACTCAGCTGGTACTTATGAAGTTGTGGTGTTCCTGAGCGGAAAAGGTCTGGCTACGTCATCTTCAGAGTTCGAGTACCAACTCTCTGTAACTTCCATCTCTCCTTCGGAAGGTATGTCATTAAATATCTGATCATACAATACAAGAAGGGTTTTTGTTTTCTTCATGCTTGTCAAACTTGAAAAATTACCAATGGATACTGTGTACTTCGTACGTTTTTGGACTTTGCAAAAGTGATTTTCGTGGAGGCTCATGGGAACTTTCATTTTCAACATGGCGACGACAATCCATGGCAACATAATTGATACATATATTGCTGAACTTTGGACAGAGCCATGTACAAATTCTTTTTGTATAATCTTGTCTCATCGTGTGGCTTCAACGTTGATGGTACATGGTGTATTGCTCAGCTGTTTGACGAGTTAACTATTAGATAGGTTTATACTGTCTGCTTATTGCATAGCATTAGACGGGAGCTTTTTGTCTTTTATTGTGTCATTTTCTAGAGAAAGACAAGTTGTTGATTTTAACCTAGTAAATTTTGTGTACATATGGTAGTTTCAGGTAATGGTGGATAGATTTTTTTCATGAACAACATCGATGCAATCACAAAATCTCCTTTAAATCAGGTGTGGTAATAGATAGATTTTTGCGATGCAAGCTATTGTAGAGCCTGTCTCTTTAAAGGCACACACAAAAAGGCATCCATTTGTGGCTCAAAGATAATGAAGCTTCTAATTGACTGGAAATGGTAGATTAACGTAATGTGACCCCGAGGGTACTTAGCAGGGGGTGAAAGATAAGATCTTTAAACATACTCCATTCATCATGTGTACATCGAATGACAATGCGCACTTAAGAATTACTCGAGTGAAAAAAGTTTGATAACAACATACAAGACGGTTGCAATCAGAAATGGCGACAGAGCGTTTGAGCAATCGTTCAGTTGAGTGGAGCCCATTGTTTCGTCAGTGGTGCAATTTTGGGACACAAAAGACTCTACCCTACCCATTAACTGTAAGAGATAAGAGATAGAATAGTGCCATCTTGTAGTAGGGGTAACCCGTGCTTGATGCAGATATGTGTCTATCGGCACGTCATTTTAAGGAGATTTGAATTATGCGGTATACACGCACTTGTCAATATTCGAAAATCTGACATTTTGATTCTTGATAGAAAAAAAGCTCCCTTCATTCTCTTAACACAGGCGTATTGTACATTACACGTGTTAAGAGGTGTTTATGAGCAAATGAATTACAGAAGAGCACATCTGTGATGATGTATGTTTGATTGTGCAAACGCCTGTAGCAAGGTGAATTGGATACAATCCTTGTCCTTTACAAATCACTTTGTTGGATTCAATTCACAAGTTATTTTGCATGCTTTTAATCGTTTTTTAATTATAACGAAGTTGTGTGCAAATATCCTTTTTTGGTCCACTCAGGAAGCTTTGGTGGCGGTCAAGCTTTGACCATAGTCGGGACAGGGTTTGATACTGAACTGACCAGTGTCACCATTTGTAACAAAACGTGCACGCCGACATCACCACCCCAGCCAAGTCAGCTCACCTGTGAAATACCCACAAATGAAGGTAAGAATGTTCAACATGTCGACACTTTTCTTATTTGCTGCGTAACAATTCAGAGAGTCAAAGCATTTTATCCTTTCTTCAAGAACACAATGATAAAACCATTGAAGAAAAGAGTGCAAGCAACCATGGTAACAAACTATTACGAAGAAAAGACTACAATAGAAATTACATAAAACAGTCCTGTGCGGAATTATGATAACATTCACAAGACAACAGTCTCCGATAGTGTGGTCCTTGTGTGGGCCTATGATAACGTCAATACAGGATAACAGTCCTATATGGGCCTACGGTTAACATTAGTAAGATGACGTTAACATTGATAAGATTAACAAGAGAGTCAAACCATTGATAGACTATAAAGGTTGTATAATTGTGGTCTGGCTATGCAGATGTGTCGTCTGCCACGTTGGCCTGCGATGTGGAGGTGTCTGTGGGAGCCGAGCGTGTCCAACAGAACGCCGCCTACACATACAGGAGCAGCTTGACTCCGACTATCACCGAGGTGTCCCCCAGGCGCGGCGGGACTGCCGGCGGTACAACGGTCACCATCACGGGGACGGGATTCGGGTATGTACACCACTAGGAAAGGGGGGACCAAATAAATGAATAAGAAACCAACATGGTATACCTCATGAACTCCGGAGGTTTTGTTTATTCCATGTTGTACTCATCATTCTAAATTTCTTACTGATTCTAATTCTGCTTTTTCTGCCTGTGCAATTTGCGACCCGAGCCAAGTCGACATTCCACTATTCCACAATTGTCATCCTCGTGTATTTGAACCAGTTACAAATCCACTTTTTGCCACTCGGCTAAAACGACTTTGACAGGTCTGGGGCAACCTTAGACCCGGCCAAGTTTAACTAAACTTGAGAGACTAACAAACACGCCGAACACAATACCTCCCTTTTGACGGATGTAACGAATGACAATATCAATATCTAAACCTCTCATATCTTCACAAATACCACATGTACATGCATTAACGAGATATTTTCTCACAAAAGGGCGACGACTGCTGACAATACTGTGACAATTGCCGGAAGTGACTGCATCATCCAGTCAGCATCTACCACACAGATCGTGTGTGTGACAGAGGCTCATCAAGGATCGGCTAAAACCAAAGTCAGGGTTGCCGTTAACGCTCAAGGAATCGCAACACAGGTAAAACAACTTTCTGAATATTTCACTGAGGAGACTGGCTCAGTTTCTTTTATGATCTACGTACTAGGCATCATCGAAAATCATAGTCTTTACCAGACTGACTACGCTGGCTATTAATATTAAAGGGAGAATAATTTGCCAGGGGATGTTTGCTACCAGAGGAGTTGGTCGGCCTGAGGGGAAACGTGAGTCTAAGCGTGGATTGACTCCCCTGGGCAATTTCCCGACTTTTATGCCGAATTCTACGATCCCCGTATCCCCATGGAAGGCCTGGACTGGAGGAGGCTACGAAAATCACATGATTTTGTCGAAGAATGCTCATCAAATTTCTCAATTGCTTTGGATGTCACACGAGTTGATATTCACACTTTTATTTATCTAGGATAATGCCGACTTTGGGTACATCGACCGCTGGTCCTCCGTGTTTACCTGGGGAGGGGGGCCTCTCCCAGAGGCGGGAGATTTCGTCGTCGTCCCGGCGGGACAGACCTTGCTGCTGGACACGGACACACCTGTCCTGAAGATGCTGCTGATAGAAGGTAAACCACTATCTATCATACCATCCTGGTGCATCATTTCTCTTTGATTAAAGCAAATTTGAGAAAAGAATGTGGACCACGAAGTGAAATGCTTCCGAAAGATTCTCCCTAACAATGACATAACGAGACCGCAACTCAAATGCTAAAATTCGGAATAGAGGCAATTTCAAACAAAATATCTGTCTGTAAGAAGACCTCCTAACCACAGTCAAGACATGAAGTAAAGTCATCGGGACTAGCTAAAACTGTAAATGCAGGGAACTGTACAGAGAGGAAGAAAGGGGATAGACAACGGGGGGGGGGGGTGGATAATATCAGAGAATAGACAGGCATGCCACTAAGCTGTAAGTGAAACACAAAGAAAAACCGAAAACCAAGAGGGATGGACTAAACTTGTTGCCAGATCTTCTGTGATGCCCCGACGGTCAAACAGTTTGCGTAGCTTCCTCAAAACTACTAATTTTGTCCACTCAGGTGGTGAGCTGATATTTGATGAGCAAGATGTGGAGCTTCAGGCTGAGAACATCCTCATCACAGGAGGTGGACTTCTGCAGGTGAGTTATAGGTTTGTGGATTTGAAACCACTAACAGGATCGGATCATGGATGGGAAAATTAAGAAGGATATTATAGATGAGCTCTATGCTTTCGAAGCAGTACATGTTTTCCCCCACCTATCAAATGAACAATTATCTCATATCAGATCCACCGCTTGCATATCGGTAAAACAAGCAAAGATCCTTCCTTCTCACTACGTTAGCGCTGATGAGCCGTCAGGAGAGTACTAGTATCTGGTTGGATGACGATTGATCAGCGCTAACGCATCAACCAATCAGCTGGTGGTTTGCAGGCCGATTCGCCAAGGTTGCTGCTTGTACCCGTATCGCATATCTAGCATGAAAGGATGCAATTGAACTAAAACTGAACGTCATCTTGCAATGTGCATGTTGAGACATTGGTTTCACGGTACTACGGTAAAACTACTAAAAAAGTACTATGGAAATTATTATGACGTATAAATGAGGTGGAAGGGATTGATAAAGCATTGCCTCATCTCCAGGTTGGTACAGAGGAGGAGCCGTTCCAACATAAGGCCATCATCACCATGCACGGTCACGTCAGGTCACCCGAACTGCCGCTGTACGGGGCCAAGACGCTGGCTGTGAGGGAAGGCACGCTGGACCTACACGGTATGGTTATAAACGGACCAAACAATGTTGATACAACCTTTGTAGCTTATCATTAAATGCGTACGTTAAAAATATGTCTATCTTCTGAAAATTTCTTCAGACTAAGCTTTGAAACTTTACTGTCGCTAACTATAGATTTGTCTTGTCCTCAGGTAAGCCCACGCCCGTCACCTGGACGTTCCTGGCGGCGAGCGTGTCTCCAGGTGACACCACCTTGACGCTGACTCAGTCCGTCAACTGGGAAGTGGGTGACCAGATTGTCCTGGCCACTACTGGACACAGGCATACTCAGAGGCAAAACGAGGTATGAAAGTATTTTGATACTCACATTAATAGCTGCAAAAAGTCTCAATCTAAATGTTGCCTCCTCGTGTGCTATATGAATCATGTTTTATTTAACACCTCGTTACAGGTAAGGATGATAGCTTCTGTGTCAAGTGACGGCACCACAGTGACGATCACCGAGGGGCTGCAGTACCGGCACATCTCGGCAGTCACGACGTATCCTGACGCAGGCGTCACCCTAGAGACCCGCTGTGAGGTCGGGTTGCTGACCCATAACGTCGTCGTTCGTGGATCAAACCATGCGGAGTGGAACGACATCATCCCAAACTGTCCCGCAGGTTTTGATACAGGTAAAAAAAACTATATTTTACACGTCTTAATTCAATAGAATCCAAAGTTCATTGAAACTTTATTCCAGTTATGTAAACAACATCTGACAACATACTTCTCGATTTTCCAATCACATCTCATTATCCAGTCATCGACAACAAAACTTCATGCCGTTGTCGTTGATGCTGGTGTTCATGGAAAATAATGCTACAAACAATTTCTTCATGTATATTTCTTATTGTCCATATGATATGATATATGATATGATATATGATATAAGATATATGATATATGATCTTTGATATGATACATAATGTGATATATTATGTGATATTTGATATGATATGATATGATGTATGATATGATATGATGTATGACATGATATATGATATGAAAGTCGCTGTACTTTTGTCGTGTCAATAAAGATTGTATGATATTATTTGTTTACAGGGGAGTTTGCCACACAGACCTGTTTCCAGGGTCGGTTCGGTGAGGAGGTAGGGACAGACGAGTTCGGCTCACAGATCATGCTGCACGGGCGAGAAATGGACAAGGACCTGGTCCGGGGCAGACTTTCGCACATAGAGGTCACTCATGCTGGACAGGCATACCGCCACGGCAGGTAGGAATTACTTCCAATATCTTGTAGTCATGGCTGCAGAGCGAAATGTCTACTTTACACAGCTGGCTAAAATGTTCCGGAATGTTTCATGTGACGTCATTGCTCTATCCACCACCATGTTGGTGTCTTTATTTGCATTTCAGTTAATCTGAGCTCAAGACTTTTAGGACACCAGCTCCTATCAAACAAATATTCAATGTCTACAAAAAGAATACAATACCAAGAGAACACTATATAAACTGAAAAGATATGAGTACGCCTGAGCAACGATCCATTGATATGCAAATGAGGACACCAACATGGCGGCCAGCAACTGCCTACTTTGAAAAGGTACTATGAAGGTACATAAGTCAACCTGTTACACATTCTTTTACAGATATGCCATTCACTTCCACATCAATGGTAACATGAACGGTTCGTATGTCCGGGGCTGCTCGATACACAAGAGCTTCAACCGAGCTGTGAATGTCCACAACGTCCACGAACTCCTGATCGAACGCAACGTCTTCTACAACATCATGGGAGGCGCCATGTTTCTGGAGGATGGTATTGAGACTGGAAACGTCTTCCAGTATAACCTGGGTGTCTTCGTCAAGTCAAGGTTAGGGAATCCTCTTAATCTTGAAGAATGTGCAGTAGTTGTAAGTAAATGATAGAGCACTAGTGGACCAACGTTGAAGGAAGTTTATATCATCCCACGTCTCTATTTAGTGATGGTTGTAGGCACCAATTTAATTAGATCGTTTCTTTTAGTAGTAAACGCTTTTCAGGCTTCTTAGAAACTCATTTGCATAAACTGTTGATGCATTCTTGCTAAGTCACAGTAAATTTGAATCTAATGATTTTCACCGTCAACTTTGCAGTACGAGTCTGCTGAATGACGACATCACCCCAGCAGCATACTGGGTAACCAACCCGAACAACATCCTCCGGCACAACCACGCGGCAGGCGGGACACACTTCGGCTTCTGGTACCGCATGCACTCACACCCCGACGGTCCGTCCTTCGATCGCAACATCTGCCCCGACAAGGTTCCAGTCGGGGAGTTCTACAACAACACCGTCCATTCCCAGGGATGGTTTGGAATCTGGATCTTCCAGAACTACTTCCCGACTGAAAACGGAGCCTGCAGTGGGAGACCTGTGCCCGCCAAGTTCTACAAGCTGATCTCCTGGAACAACGAGAAGGGAGCGGAGTGGGTCAACTGTGGCGCCATCCAGTTCATCGACTTCGTGATGGCCAACAACGAGAAGGCAGGGATCGAGATGAAGATGGTGGGCGGGACGGAGTGGGGAGAGGAGCGGGGAGCTCTGATCAAGGACGGCTTCATGATAGGTCACGTGGACGCCTTAGCTGAGACAGGAAACACACAGTGCACGTCAGCCGGTATTATACTGCCACTGAGCAACAAGCAGACTGTCGACGGAACCGATTTCATCAACTTTGATCGCGGCAGCTGCGCATGTTTTGCCTGGGCCAAAATAGATGGTAATTACTTTACTTCGATGAAACAATACCTTACTTTGATTGTGGATAAGGTTGAACTGTACTTTTCAACATTTTCAAAAAATTGGACTTACCCAAATTTTCGCCTGATCGATCAATGAATGTACAATACATCAATACATTGCTTCTGTGACGTCACGTTATGCAGATAGAACACGTGACTCGGTGAGCAGTAGATCATAAGTTGCAGAAAACCTATGGCGCCCTCCGTCTCTGTTTAGAGAGGTTACAAAGCTCTGACGTAGATGGCGTCTTTGATTCCTCCAGCAGAAAAAGTCTGGTTCTATGTCTAGGATTCTCACTTTGCCCAACGTGACCGACACACACAAAAAAAGCTTTCAAGTTACGTTACTTTGATGCTTTTTTCAAATATTCTGATGTTCAATCGTTATGAGTTCCCACTAACTACACCAACCGTTTTATCCTCACCAGGTACGAGTGGAGACAACAACGGAGGATGGCACTACCGCACGAACCGTCTCCTGTTCCACAACGCCGCTTCAAACAAAGTCCGCTTCAGGTGGGAGCACGAGGCAGTGCTGTATGACATGGACGGGTCTCTGATGGGTACTGCTGACGGCAAGGTATGACTGTACACTTCTTGCCAGGAGCAAAATGCAAAACTGAAAACAAAGAAAACACGGACAGGCATACCAAAAACAATACCTCCGCGTAAATTAGTAGCCTCTTCCATTGACCCCATGACTTGTCATGTCTGATACTTCTTGTAACTCTAGCAAGAGTGACCTTTCCGGTGACATCATCAAACTCACTTCCTACCACTCGTAGAAAACAAAGCCTCGAAGTTCATACATAGAAGCAACAACCTTAATGGTTTTTGATTCAGCTGACAACGGTGTCTTACAATGTAGCTAGCACTTGCATTTGTCTCTCACACTCTCGTACGTAAATCGCATCTTGGTATTTTCCTGCTACGGGCCTCTCAAGGATTGTCAATGATTTGGCACATACGTACAGGAATACGTAAGATCGGTAACACAAGAAACACGGTCTTATGATGTAAGGTTGAGAGAGAGAGAGGTACTTGTCATGAATAATGTTCAGTGTTATGAGCATTTTAGCCGATTGATCGATGATATGTGACGTAGATTTATGTCATGATTATTTATTCTTCATTGTCCTACCGTCGTTACTTGTGTTTCAGGTAACGCCATATAACCCTGCACTCCCACCGGAGTGTGTCCAGGACAGTGCCTTCAGCATAGGTCATCCTGGAACCAAGTGTGACCCAACCGTCAACTTTATCCGCTTTGCATGGAACCAGGCCTCCCCGCATTCCCTGAAGTACAAAAACGTCCTGTTTTCATCCCCGTATGGAACTACTGTTGTTCCCTACAGGTGCGTATTTGTTTTTTTTTTTTACATACAGTAAAAAAATTCTTTTATATTGCAACAGTTAGGTAACAATTGAATTGATTGGATTTATACGCCATCTCCGTGAACCGTCACATGACCCTAGAGTCAGTATCAGCCCCCGTCTCGGTTGTAGGATACTTTGCAGTTTTTCAAACCTCATTAAGGAATAGTACAGTTATTCTGTATAGCTTTATAAATGTATTGGCCTGGGTTGATACTAATAGTTGTTAATCCAACATGGGTTATGTTGCAGTGTCAATGATATTTGTTGTTGTACCCTTTACCATGAACAGGAGAAAACGCATGACTCACAAGGAAGGTTGGATGGCGTTGCTACAGACTGGATTAGCTCACAACATGGTTTACGAGAACGTTGATCATGTGACCAACATATCGTACACTGGGATCTTCTATCAGCTACCGGTAAGTGTCATGAAATACTAATCAATTTAAAACTTTCATCAATTTGTGAACGCGAAACAGTCTAACAACCGTTGAGTGCAAGACAGTGAGCCACAGCGATAGCACGTGGCTCTTTGCAACACTAATAATAGTACTAAGTGGCGTTTTTAAAACTTTGAGCAGGCCGGGTTCTCAACACTTGTACCATAAATGACTATTCCAACTCTATATTACCATAGATATGGATAATAATTTTTTTCCTTCAAATATAACTAGATATAAGAATATATGACATAGATCTATGAATATATGGTTTATCCATAAACATCACTTTAACGCTATAGTATATCTCGGAGAAATAATCATTTCATTTTTTTAATGTTTGTCACTACAGAGCGATCAGTATTTGACCATTTATCACAACTTCACGCAAAAGCCGGACAAGTTTGCCATCATACCTGGACAAGACACCGATGGGTCCTTAAACCCGGTCACATACGAAGACAACCAGTATGGCGACTGGTATTTTGACGTCAACACTAAATTCTTCTACTATCTTAGTAAGTACCATCATTCTTTTTTTCCTTTTGGAGGAGATGTTCTTTATGGCACATATACCAAAAGCTCGTACTGTAATGTAATGTAAAGTGGTGTAATGTAGTGTGGTGTGGTATATCATGGTAGTAAAATTTAGCATAATAATGAAGTATAGTGCAGCACGCAATATATAGAATCATTTTAACATTTGATACCTTGGTTAATCTCATATTTGCTATATTTTTGGATGTACATAGCTCGTTGTTTCTTTGAAGGTTAGCAAGATATGCATACCTATCAGTCATTTATCTATGTCTAAATTACGATGCTACTGGTTTCTGTTCACAGTTTCCGGAAAGAGATCATCAGCGCGGAAGAAGCGCGCCGTGCCAACGTCGTACATCAACCGTCCCGTGCAACTCCGAGTCTATCGGTGCTTCTTCAAGGACTGTATCCCTCCGCCCCCGCCGCCACCATCGAACAACTCGGCCTCCGTGGACATCCACATTGCCAGGGAACGTCCGGCGACCTTCCAGCGGTGGTCAGATGCGGCTACGTGGGAGGGCACGGAAGAGGGGTGGGGCGGTAACTTCGGCGGTGACCGGAAGAAGCGAACGGTCTACGGAGCACCAGGGGAAGGCGCTAATGTGAAGATTCTCGCTGGTGAGCTTCCAGACACTATTCTTAGTAGAGTAACTGATACGTTTGTGAAGATTAGTCATCCAGGATATTGAATGATAGAAGTTCAATCTATCTTTTCTTTTGTTTTATCTAGCATAATTTACACTGGTTGACATGACAATATTGTTTTATCTAGCGTAATTTTACTGCTTCAATGGACAATATTGTTTTATCTAATATAATTCTTACTGCTAGATGAGACAATATTGTATTTTCTTGTGTAGCTAATGTATGACTGAATAGTTGGTGCTGTACTTTATTTGGCTAACGTCACTGTGGATGATTAACAATCATATAGCCAATGTTAGGGTTAATGATTCGTAGCAGCATATCTAATTGGAGTGAATGAGTAAGGTGTTGAAACAACTACGAACTTCTGAATGAAGCAGGTTCAACTTTAAGCGTACAGGACCATGTATGCACTAACATTGTGCTTATTATGTGATTGTTTCAGATAAATGGATAGTGGTAGATGTTGAGGAGCTGTCCCTGAATAAACTCTTCATCTACGGTGCTCTGGAGTTCGACGATGGACCCGACAAGAGCTACACCCTGAAGGCTACTCAGATTCTCGTACAGGTTTGTTTGTTGTTGATTTGCTTTAGAACAGACGAGGACAATGTGTCACTGCACCCAAGTTAGTTATGTATTTTATCAGTGCCACATACAAACAGACAGAAGGTAAAGGTAGTCTTTTACTTCACCGACCGGCACCCTTTTTACACCTAGCTGGATGGGATGGTGAGAAAGGTCGTGTAAAGTGCCTTTCCCAAGGATGAAACGTCGGGGCATGGCAGTCGTTGCCATGTACAAGCATGAATAGAATCCCTTGACAACGAAAGTGATTTTTATTAACATTTCCATGTTATTTGTGTTCGTCCAAACAATAAATGTACGAAATTTCCAGGGTGGTCGTTTTATCATCGGATGGGAGGACAACCCGTTCCAGGGAATAATCAACCTTGTGTTGAAGGGGAACCACTTCACTCCCGACATACCCCTGCCGAATGGACCAAATATGGGATCAAAGGCACTCGGTTGGTACTTTCTTTTTATCTCTTACAATCTTCACTAGTAGAATTTTGGAAACACAACACTTATGCGCTATTATTTGTTGTTATGTCATACATTCAGAGTGGGTACAATGATGTAGCATATAACCCAAATGTATCAGCTCATTGAAATGTATCAAAAAGAAGGGGACAGATTCCTGTAAACCGCAACTAGAACTATTCAGAGAACAAACAACCAAGCTGTTGGTCAGAAGCCGCCAATACATGTGAATTCTTCAGCAGTGACAGCTCTCGTCGTTGTTGTCTCCATATCTGATTAACTATAGTAGGGGACTGATTTCTGTGAAGAAAGCGTAGCTAGAATCAGCTAGAGAATAAGCAACTCATGAACGACAAATGAGTGCAATAACAACGACAGTTTTGCTGTTGCTGTTGTTGTCACCATACAGGCTGTTTTGTTGGTTGTGACATCCATAGCAACCATGTAGTGACCAGTGTTGTTGTTTGCTCCATACAGGCTGTTTTGGTGGTTGTGACATCCATGGTAAAAACCGCGTGGTGACCTTCACTCGGCTGGCCCAGACCGGTAACGTCGGTGACGGTACCATCACACTGGTGAAGGCAGTGGACTGGGTGGTGGGCGACGATATCGCCATAACAACGACCTCCTTTGACATCTGGCAGACAGAAACGTTCAAGATTACCGGCGTATCAGAGGACACGAAAACGATCACATTGAACGGAACCCTTGCCTACAAGCATCTTGGTAAATGGTTTCTTCTTTCACTTTGTACTAAGCTATGACAGGAATGCCTTTCGGATTAGCAAATGCTCCAGAAACGTTTCAGTCAAATGTGCATATGTAGATAATTAATCATTCATCTATTTGATACACTTCAACGTTGAATAAGAAATCTTGTTATGTTTAATAACTGAAAATTTTGCGCACGTGCACTATCCTGTGATGGTTTGAAGTACACGTGTCAAATGGCTTCATTACAAACGTGTATATCATTTTTTACTCAGGTGAAACTTTGACCTTGGCTGATGGCCAGACCATCAACATGGCGGCTGAGGTAGCCCTCCTCACCAGAAATGTGAAAATCATCGGCGAAGACTACGACGAACTGTTCGGAGAGTCGTTTGGAGCAAGAGTCATCGTGGGGACGTTCTTTCAAGATGGCGACCAATATCTAGGTACGCAATTCAAAATGATGATGTACTACTTGTCTGAAAAAAAAACTACATGTACAACTCGATATATATATTGTTAGTGCACGCATATAAGGGGTAGCACACTATACTTTCGTTTACAAAATGCCCTGATTACCAAACGTATGATAAACTATTCATAGTTAGGTTATAACTGTAACAATACTAGTATAGATATTTCAAACTAACAAAAGCATAGACAAATGTCATTCGTGCCGAATACTCGTTGGCGTACGGATCAACTACTATTTGTTTACGCACCAGGCTATGGTAGATTCGAAAACGTCGAGTTCTACCACACCGGTCAGGAGGGTTGGATTGACTTCTACGACCCTCGCTACTCCCTGGCGTTCCTCGACGTGGGAGAAATCTTGGATGACTACACGGAATCTTACATCAGGAAGAACACGTTCCACAGCGGCTTCTCGCCCGCCATTGGTGTGTTTGGGACCCAGAATCTGGATATAGAGGACAACGTCATTCACCACACTGTTGGGCAAGGTGAGTGCCATTTCAAAAAAATCATTTGTTTGTTTATGTTGCAATCACTTCGTCATCATCAACGTTGTTACATCGACCTTACGTCAACCTTTATTCATTTTTACTATACAAGCTATCATATACGACGCTTGACACCTTTCCCAACATCTGCCTTTACATTTCAAGTTCACTCTTCCAAATTTTAGAGCAGTTTTCTTTACCCCCTAGAACTTTGCCTTTTTTAGGACTAACCCATTATAAAACACATCTTTTGACAGCTATGCGTGTCTGGGGTGTCGATAACAAGCTTCGTCGCAACCTGGTGAGCCTGATCATCTGGCCTGGCGGATACCAGGACAGGAACGAACCGGAGAACGTTGACTGGACGGCTGCCATTGAGGTGTTCGAGGCCACCAGTATCGTCTTGGACGGGAACGTCGTGGCGGGCTCGGACAGAGTTGGCTTCCATGTCGATGGAGAAGCGTGCAGTGGGGGCGCAGCGGAAGCTTGGTAAGACGTTGCCTTAACGTTGAGACATAGACCAAAGATTCATAGTCAACTTTACTGCCACCTCACTGAAGGTGTGGCGAATCAATTTATCATATATCAATTAAAGAATAGCGCAGGGGTTCTGTAATGGAAAGCTTAAGTCATTCAAACTTCCTTTTGCTCTAGACACTATAAAAGAAGACGGTGTTCCAGTGGATTACGTTTCTTTATTAAGAACGTGTGAGAATTTTTGACATTGCTTTCAATTTCCAAATTCTAAAAGGATGAAATGTATGGGGCTTTTGTTCGTCTCTAGATCTAATTTTGTCTCTTTTCCTGAACAGGACCAACAACGTTGCGCACTCCTGTATGGTCGGAGTCTCAGTTTTCCCAGGAGACGGTATCAATCCCTGCACCAGGATCTCCAACTTTACCGTCTGGAAGAACCATGACTACGGCATCTACTTCCAGGCTGGTGTAACCGAGGTTGTCGTCGAAAACCTCCTAGCTGCAGACAACCAGGTACAGTGTACTTAATCTCTATTTAGTATTACAGTCTTTTATACCCAGGTAATCACCCAGCGGACCCTGCATAGGATTCTTACTGGTCCAAGCCCTGCTGATAAGCCTTGACTCTTTTCTAATGCCCAATCTCTCTGGGATCCAATCTTTCTAATTCTACTTGAATAATCTAACATATATGGTGTTTTTTTGCATTCCACTTAAGAAGTAGAATTTTCCATTCGTAAACCGTCATTTTTGTTTTCTCAAAGAGAGGTATGAGTGAATAATAATGATGTGTTCCTGATAGGTACATCACACACCAATATCACATGTATATATCATCACGAAGCAACTAACTGTTTTATGTACGGAACTATCTTTCACAGGTCAATATCTTCACCATGCTGTTTGGACCAGGCTCCACTAGCCACCGTGCCGTAGCCAAAAGCATGACCATCCGGAACTCGCACGTGGTCGGCACGACTCCTTTCTTCGACTGTAGCACTGACGTCACCCCTCGCGACACTAACTACAAAATTGGCGTTAATGTAGGTACAACTTGGTTGATGCTTGCTCCCTTGCCGTACTTGTGAACAATGTGACCTATATATGGAAGATATTGAAATATTCTGATATATGCTCATCAATATGTTAGGGAAAATTCAAAGTATCAATCAGTGATTTATCATCATCGTCTTCTTTCACAACAAGATGAATTTAAGTGACAGATAAATAGTTAACCAAGTGACAACGCACACTGATGATGTATGAAATTTGCTACTTATAACAAAGTTCTATGTCCTTGGAAAATGGGCAAAATGTGTGGTCATTTCCAAGGCTAGACTCACTTTTGAAAGAGGTATGGGGTCTATAGGGCCCTTCAGGGATCACAATGATTTTTTTCGGGAGAAGCAACAGCTTGCGCACGTGATGCATTCACTCTTCGAAGTCCGCCATATATATTCCTGCCTCTTTGTGCCCCTACGATGCACCGTGTGCACGTACCTGTGAAAAGTGTATGATAAATTTTTCTCACCAATAAGAATATTTTTTACACACTTTTATTTGTCTAGTCACGGAGCTGGTCGAGACCAGGAGGCGGGAAGGTTGGCATCAGTCTGCCGCTGTTCTCCAGTGGTTCCAACAATGCTCGAGTCAAGCCTTTCAACGGGGAAATGTCATATTCCGCTCTGTATGGAACCCTGTACATCCGAGGTGGGTACCAATTACGTCAATGATCACTGAGTATACGTCAGTAATAAAATTCAAGTATAAACATCATAAAACCTCATCTTATAAAACCATAAACCCAGGATTGCCTAATTTCTATGGAGTCCCTTATGAGCCCCAAACTTCTAATAAGCACAGAGGTTGTTATCTTAACATTCGGTGATTACCTTTATTACAGATACAATTTTCGACGGAAAAAAGTGAACAACCAATGTAGCAGTCATGACTTAATGGCCATAGAAATGATATAGAATAGAAGGCCATCTGTTGCTACATTTTGCTGCATTGTCCTTCAGCTACAATGGACTGAAGCAATTGAAGTTAAAAATATATTCATTTCTATTACAATTGTCTTGTTCTTCTTCTTCCTTTGAATCATTTAGATGTGGCATTTTCCAAGTTCGGACCTTCCTGTGCTGGGGAGGACGTAGTGCTGATGACCAACCCTAAACAGGAGGACGCCGGGCATCCCACAAAGCTTAGCGGCATCACTCTGTATGAAGTCGGTGAAAAGAACAAGGTCTTCTTCCTTCGACCATCCCTTGGGTAAGTGTCTTTTGTGTGGTGTGTGTCTGTGCGTTTGTGTATCTGTGTGTGTCCGTGTGTGTCTATGAATGTCTATGTGTGAAGGAAATCGGATATATGAAGGGGTACAAGCAAAGCTTATAACAACAGGGAGGCCGCACAGGAGTAAGCTGGGGGTATTTTGACACTTGTACTTGTCGGCCATGGTAGCTGAAAGCTCAATCAAACTTTGCCTACTTCAAGATAATGACCAAATGCTTGTACGTACTTCCTCAGTAAAATCAACCCAGCTGACTGTGTGGACATGGAGTGTGACGCCAAGAAGGAGACTCTGATCGATGACGAGGACGGATCCTTCCTGGGCTCGGTGGGCACGGTGATCCCCGAGGCGGAGTTCGAGTGGGACGGGGACCGCAGGAGGGGGCTGGGAGACTACCGCATCCCGAAAATGATGCTGACGGACACGCAGGGTCGCAGGCTCGACATCAACGTCGTTGCTCCAAAGAAAGGTAAAGATTGGAAAATGAAAAATGGTTTTATTCTACTCAAACATAGGGATTTGTACTTACCACATTGTTGACCAGCCCTCTAGCTATTGATCTTGGTCATGGTGACTGAGGATTCGGTTGCTCTGCACTCCTAACTTTCCATATGTGTCACGTGCGCATCAGGTCAAAGGTGGTTGGAAGTCGGTATCGGCCCCCGTCTCTGTACGACTTTGCGTAACGTTCAACTTGGTTCTTCCCTTGTAATAAGATGATAGATAAGATACATGGGCCGTCAGCACTGTCACTGAGTATAATTTATGATCTGATTGATATTTTTTCAAGAAACTGTTGTATTTTTCTCTCTGTTCAACGTTTTACCGTTGCGATAATGATTTTCCTCATTTCTAAACCAGGCATAGTTCGAGATGGTAGCTGCACGTACAAGTCCGACTGGCAGGGCTGGGAGTGTCACGATATCGACTACGAGATGCTGATCATCGAAAGCATGGACGCAGACACCGAGCTGCGCCGTCTGTCCCCAGTGGCCCTGCACACGGGACAGTACGTAGATCTTGTGAACGGGCCTCAGGACCATGGCTGGTGTGCAGGCTATACATGTCAGAAGAGGATCTCTACCTTTTGGACGGTCGTCGGTGTCGGTCTACACTACGAGATCTACTTTACAGGTACAGGGCCATCGCGTGTCGAAGTAGGGTTATCTATGACCATATCAGCCATGATTCGTACTTTTTTCCTTGTGTAATTTGGCGGCGCTGCACCCCAATGTTACACTTGTTCAATGCATCCCTTCCAGACACATTTCCTATAGAACTGACTTCTGATCTGATCTTTATTTTTCAATAATGTTGGTGGTAAATACAATCATTCAAACCTGTTTCTTGGTAGCGTGGTTTCAACAAACTAATATCACTATTACTCAGGAACAAAGTTCCATACATTCAAGTCAAATTTCTTTACTTGCGGCACATTTTGCAACAACACAAGTTGATGGATACATAAAGAAGCAAATTTGGTGATGATGATTATATCATTATTCTAATTTGTAATCAACGCAGGCACAAGTCCTCAGAAGCTGCGTCTTCACCTTCTGAACGCCCGGCCTGACCAGTCCATGCGGCTGGGAATTTTCTATGCAAACCCGCAACGTCTGGACATCTATGCTGGTGGAAGATACATCATGCCCGAGAACGGAGCCTATAACGACGCCGGACAGCTTATCCTTCTGGTAAACACGTTTGTTTGTTTGTTTGTTCTTGTTTGTTTGTTTCTTTCTTTCTTTCTATTTTTATTTATCCAGGATTACGAAATACATCACCTTTTTAGATGTGTCCAACTTATCTTCGCATAACCCAAGGCCGTAATTGGTCGATTTCTACATACTTTGTGAACATAATGAAGCTGATGTTTGATTGGTCTATGCTTCATTGTATTATCCAATAGGAGCCAGAGACAGAAGGCCAGTATTACCCGGCCATCGATGGTACCAGTGGGGCCAACTTCTTTGACAGACCCTGGCAGAGGCTGTACGTTACCATCAAGGGGAACGAACCAATAGACATTAAGGTAACAGTCAACACTTTGGAGTGATAAGAAAACGGACAAAATGCAGATTCATGTGGAATACACCTTTTTACATATCCCATTGCATGCTGGGAGACGCGGGGCGCAATAGGTAGTGCTGGGAAGAAACATCACCATTACTATGACCGAATAGACCAGACGAGACAGTTCGCACGGTATACAATTTTCCTGGTGATGACGTACGTTGATTGGCACCCGCGCTACCCACAGTAACCTAACCCTCCCAACATGCAATGGGACCTGTGGCAACAATCTATGGGAAGCAAGGTCTTCCATCCAAGGGTAGAATCTAAGAAACAATTCGCACCATGAAGATTCGAATTCGTACCACCAACTTTTTACGTTGTCCTTTGCACACGGAAGCAAGAAAGATACCAAACGATTAATATCGAATAGAAAACTTTACGAACTGTCATCTATATGAAAGCTAAACAAAACAAAAACAATACTGTGTTTTACAGACCACACCTGTTCTTCACGTCACCTTCGGAGTACCAGCCGTCACAGTGGACGACTTCTTCGAGGTGAATTTGCGCGCCAACCTTGCCGCATACCTGAACATTCCCGCCTCCAAAATCCGCGTGGTGAACGTCGTCAGGGAGGACAGTAAAAGGAAGAAGAGAACTGGTGAGAAAATATCAAATTTATGATATTAAAATGATAATTTACAGCGAAATATTCTTGAATTTTTTACGACTGTTGAAGGTTGTTGCCGTATGTGAGATATTCAAACATGTTTGTGTATGTCTGTGATACATAGGAACCACGAACGTTGAAGTGGAAATCACCGAACCCCCAGCGAACGACACCAGTGTTGCAGAGGAGACGGAGGAAGAGGCCCGGACAGGCCTTGAGGTTGCCGCCTCGGCTATCGTGGATTCCACACAGGTTAGATTCGGTGTCAAGTATAGTGTTTGACCCATTAGATCGCTTGGAATTTACTATGGTCTGTCAGAGGAAGAGTGTGAGACTTTGAATTGGGAAAAAAGATTAGATAACTTCGAAAATATGCTTCTAAAATGGCTTAGTCGCAAATTAACCCTTTATGGTAAAGTACTGATTATAAAAACATTAGCTATCTCTCAATTAATTTATAATATGTCCATGATCTCAACACCTGACTGGGCCTTAAAACGTATTGAAAAAGCATGTTTCTCTTTTCTATGGAACCGCAAACCGGACAAAATAAAAAGAAAAGTGCTGTACTCAAATTACCAAGAAGGAGGGTTAAAAATGGTTGATATATATTCAAAACGCAGTAGCCTACAGGCTGTGTGGGTTAAAAGACTAATGCAGTCGGCACTCGATGACACTAAAGAGCGCCACTGGCATCTTATACCATTACACTTTATTAATCATTTCGGAAAAGATTTCCTTCTCTTCCGCTTCAATTTTTGTAAAGGAGGAGATGCTCCTTCTCTTAGAGTGCTCCCACCCTTCTATAGACAGGTAGTCTTGGCCTGGCACGAACTTGGAGGGGGAAAAACAGACTTTGTAAGACAAAGACAAGAAATAATTTGGTGTAATAAAAACTACAAGCTCAATAACAACACATTGTTCTTTGAACACTGGATTAGGAGCGGATTGATATATGTAAATGACTTATGTGAAAACTCTGAATATGTAGCATCTGATATATTGTTAAGAAAGCTAAGTGACAAAAGAAACTGGATGAGTGAATTTATGCAGGTCAAAAGAGCTATAGGCTATAGCTGGACTGATGAAAACGATTGTACTGGTCGTGAAACATTATATGGCACTTGTGTATGGTTCAATTCCAGCATGATTTCACTTGATACACTTAACAGTAGATATTTGTATTCTGTTAGTCTCATGGAAAATGTTGTAAGACCTACTGCCCAAGCATATTGGGATTCTGTAACCCCTAATCTTGATTGGAAAGCTATCTGGGAGTCCCAGACATGTTATATCAGATACAACAAGCTCCGCGAATTTAATTTCAAATTGCTCCATAAAATACTTCCTTGCAGATACCTCCTAAACAAGTGGAAAATAAGAGATACGTCTGGAAATGTATACAGTCCTTTTTGTGATATCTGTAATAAGCTGGAAAACTATGAACACATGTTTTTAGAATGCACTAGACTAAGGAAATTTTGGGGTAGATTAAATAATACTGAAGACAATCAATCTGTTAAAAATGTACTGTTGGAACATAACAAATGTAACATTACATTGTTGACTATCGCCAAGTTTTCAATTTATATTTCTTGGATACGATGGAAAGATAACCCGAGACAATTGCTACTCGATGATGTACACAACACGTTTATGTCCCTGTGCTCCCTGTACAGTGCTGAGTAAATAAAATAAAGTGCCGTGGCGGACACGGAAAAGTTATAAAAAAAAAAAAAAAAAAAAAAAAGTATAGTGTTTGGCACAGGAATCCAAGAGGATAAACTACTGATAGTAGATTAAATATGCGACAGAATAAAAGCAATATTCCAAACTATGAATTGATCTATTTCTATATAATAGTAAGAAAGTATGTTCATTACGTATCCATGCAGCCTTTCAAAGAACGTCTCTAAGTAATAGAGGATAAATGATTCTGATCTACAAAGGATTTTCTTGTTCTATTTGTCCTAGCTCAAAGTCTTCAACAGAATTTGTTGTTCTGGTCTTTCGTAGGCAGAAGGTTCGATAGGCTCAATTTCTTGTCGTAGGTTTTCATAAGTTTAAGTCTACCGTAGATTTCCTTACGCTATTTTTTTTATTGTGGTGAACTTAAACTTTACATTTTCTTGTTCTTATTTTTCCTTAATTTAACATGCTAGTCATCTAGTTGATAATATCGTTTTTTATTGTATCCTAGCTGGGAACCCTCGGTGACGAAATCGGAATTCAAATCACGACGTTGGAGATCGTGGAGCCTCTGCCCCAGCCCAACTCTACCGCATGGGAGGAAGTCGTGCAGGAGGATCCTCAAACATCCTCTCAGGCCGTGGCCGTTCAAATTCCGTCCAGAATGGAGGTGAGATCTTCAAATCGGTTTGTCTCTCTGTGTGTTTTCTCTAACTATTGCACGTTAGGATCAAGTACATGAAGTCACATGTAACCAAATGTTTCATATTTCTACAATATCGTGCACTTCCCTCTCAAAGGGGACAAAATATAATTCGCTTCAGTGTTTCACCAGAGTTTAATTACAGCATCAGCTATGTTGATACATGAAGATATAATCCTTTTTACATTGTTACAGTAGTAAAATGTTTTTCCTCAATTATCAATAGTACTTAGTACAATAGTACATTCTAAAAGACTTCATTATTCTACATTTCAGCTGCACACACAGCCAGAGCCATTGCATGAGGGATCAGAGTTCCCCGTCCAACCAAAGCTTCAAGTATTTGATGGCTCGGTAAGTACAAGCAAATATTTCTAATAATTAAGACATAGATTTCCCAACTTAAGGAATTTGAGGCTGTTCTGCAGCTAGTTCAAGAAGTCAAAATTCTCTTTATGTAGCCATGAGCTTTTATCAACTTTTTAACATGCGCATTTCTAGCCTTTAAAATTGAACGTATACTTATTGCCTTCGTCTTTATTTCGTCATGTTCCAGGGCAATGTGGTGATGAAGCTTGGCACAGTGGCGTCCCCATGGGAGGTCCAGGCCACCGTTCGCACCGGAAGCGGAAGTGACTCTCGTGCCCAGATCATCGGGGACAATGCTGTCTTCAAGGACGGCTGGGCCAACTTCACCAACCTGGCCATCTCTCACAGTGGACAGGGATACATCATCGATTTTATCATCGTCAAACCACGTAAGTCATGTTCTTTGTGGCTGAATCAAAGCAATCCAATTCCCAGCTAGGATATAAAAACTCACTCCAACAAGATTTTTTTTCAGTGTCACTGACAAAAAAAAACCGAGTATGAAACGTCCAGAATCATATCCAGTTGCTTGAGTAATCATATCCAGTTGCTTTTGGGCGTATCTTATCATACCTGGATGTCTCATCTTCATCGAGTCAGTTATAATTATAAGTCTGTTGGGGACATAAGTGGGCATGTCAGGGGTCTTAGGCTTTAAACTTTGCCAATAACGCATCACGACTGCACGTAAGCAATGGGAATTATGTACTGGCTTATTCTGTTGATCGGTTCTATGATATATCTATATTCTTCTTCTTCTTTTTTTTCTTCAGAAAATGCATCGAACTTCCGAGCAGCATCCAACGCAGTTGAGGTGACCAGTCGTCCCCTGTCCGGTAAGGTCTACCCTATCACAGGGAACCTGACGGTGAACGAGCCATTCACAGTATCGGTGGGCATCACTGACGGTGTCAGTGGACTGGAAATAGACGACATCGCATGGAAGGTCAGTGACGTTTTATTTTGTCAACTTCTAGGCAATAGAATAAGTAATTGATGGATGATGGAAAATATTATGCTGGGACATAGATTGTAACAGTGACTTTAAGGCTTGAAGACTGTACACAGAAGCTAGGTAAACAGTTGGCTTCGAGAGAGTTCCATAGTTTGGCAGTCCGAGGAATTAAGCTGTTGTTGTAAAAGGGCTATGAGACAGTATGACGATGAGAGCTAGACGAAAATCTAGTGTTACACTGAAAGGATCTCAATGGAGGGACAGGTAGTGTGAGATCATAACATCAATGTCCCTGGAAAATAGGCAGGGAAGCACGCAGACTTCACAAAGATTAATTTTCATGTAACTAATTGTCTACATGAGTGTGTATTAGTAGGCAATCAACAAAATGTACTATATTTGTGATTGTTCATCACAGGGGCATACCTGGACATGCAGTGTTCAACTCTACAAGCCCTTCCCTCAAAATGGTGACCTGGCCGGAAGCACTACAGTCACCTTTGACCCCATCACCGGACGTGCCACTTTCACGTCTCTGACCGTGAACCACCTCAGTCGATACTACTTCAAGTTCAACATCAGAAGCTCCCCCAGCGGCTACGACGTCATGGTCGAGTCTGAACCAATCACATTCTGGCCTGCAGATTACGTCACACCTGTTGAGGAGGACACTGCTCACGTGACCATGAGATTTAACGGTGACTATCAGCAGGTGGCTGCTGGGAAAGAGGGGTACCTGGGGTCGGCTCTGTGGGTCCACATCATGGACACGTACACAGAGGTCACCGTGGGCAACTTCAGCTTCTCAGAAGGTACAAGACTGTTGTGTTTCTGCACTGTAGTTCTGGTATGCTCAGAATAGACGAGATTTGTCGTTTCTAGTTGTCTGGACTTTATAATACAATGTCTTTGCCATACCATTGCCAAAACCTACAAAAGAGAGAAATAGATATTTAATACTCCCCAAGCAGATCCTAAGTCCATAATTGTCTTGTCTTGACCTCATGCTTTTTCCAGTAGCCTCGCTGAAGGAGCCTGTGCTTGTACGTAGTTTTATTTTCAGTTTAGTCATGTTTCTGTTCTCCTCTGTTTCTAGGGAGCGTTGTTGCTGAGTTCGACATGAAGGGTACAACGAATGGCGTCAACAACACCCTGGTTGGGCTGTGGAATGAAGTGAAGGATGGTTTGACACTTACAGTGGATGGCAACACTCTACAGGCCCAGACCTCCATGTTAGTTGACGGCCAGGACTATTACGGCATGGACGGAGCACCACCGGTATGTTGCACTTTAGGTCTTTTTTGCGACGCCTCAGAGGTGAAGCCTGCTGTTGCTGTTATCCAAATTTAGGGAAACCATATTTTTAACCGTTTCCATATCGGTCTTCATCAGGAATTTAGCCAATTTACTTGACGCGCACTAATCGTAGGGATATGTGACGTCATTAATGGGTCAAAGGTCTTCGGAAGTCGATACCTGCCACCGTCCTGTCATCGTTTCTTCTTCCAACGGATACTCTCTATCCCACTGTGTGATCATGTGAATGAGTTTCCATTGAATATGTTTGACTACCTCTTCTTTGTTTCACAGTCTAGTTCTGTATGTACTTTAATAAACGCATAACTACTTGATTCAATGTAATAACATTAAGTCAATGATGAAAAACAAACCGTAATTGTTTCTCTTGATGTTCCAGGCTGCTCCATCGGCCGCCTTCCCTATCGGCGCGATAATTGGTGTAGTCGTTGTCGTCATTGTCGTGGCTGCTCTCATCGGTGGTTTCTTCTTCCTCAAGAAGAAAAAGCAAGGTAAGCTATCCCCACGTACATCGACTTGTCATGAAATATGATTTGTAGACTGATGAATATACCACGTGTGTATATGTGTATATGATATATTTCTTTGTCGTTTCAGAATCTCGCTCCAAAACCGTGCCCCTGAACGAAGATCCGGTTGAGAAACCTGGTTCTTCTGGTGAGTTGGAATCCGGTCTTGGCTCAGTCAACGGCTCTTACATAGAGAGCATTGCGATGGAAGAGCCCGAAAACCCGGCAGTTCCAGTAGAACTGCCACCGCTCAAGGTCGGACCGAACAGCAACCCTCGGGAGTTTGGCAGGGGTGACCGTGAGGTGCTGCCGCCCATACAAAACCCGCCGGTGTCCAGGCCCTCATCGGCGGCATCTCTGCGTCCGTCCTCGGCGGCATCTCTGCGTCCAAGCACCGCCGGTAGCCTGCAGACGTCCCGCCCGGGTACCGCCCGCTCCGGCATGCCTGCGGTGGACGTCATTGGGACACGGACTACCGCCTTCACTCTGCCTGGTGCCACTCCAAGGGGATCGGTCGATCTGGGATATGGTGAGTTCTTCTTTTTATTTGATTTCTGTTTCCCCTTCAGTACTACTACTACAATTACAACAGCCATTACAGTTCTTTTGTAATTTTTCCTAGTTATATAGAAATATATTGCTTGGAGTTTCCTCTAATTTCACTTTATCGATATACCAAATAAATCTATTCTTCTCAAATTTGTGATACATTGGAGGCAAACAAATACTGCCGTTACGTTCTATGCTATTGGCGATACATGATTATACAAGGTCCAAGCGAGAAGATGCCATTGTAGTAAAACATCCGGCTAAATCCATTTTCCAAGGCAATCTTAAACTTCATATTCGTATCACGAAAATCGAAACCAAAAGCCGGAAAATTTCTAACCAAAAGGTGATAAGACATATAAGAACAACCTAGGGTAATATCGACATGTTCGTTGATTTCGTATGATAGAATCTAACAATGTGTGACGTGATTATCTTTTCCAGGAGACGGACGGGTCCCAGTGGAGATCATCGCTAAGGGCCATGACTCACGATTCGTCAAAGTCGGTCTGCATGCCGTCAACAAGGCAGGATCATTGGAGGTGAGTTGTATATGCAACATTATCATATAGCCAGGCCCCGCGGACCAATCAGAAGTCCCCGTTCCACGTTGGTTATGACGCCGTAACACAAAGATTCAGGCCAGGCAGGTGTGTATCGCTCCTCTGATTGGTCAGAATAAATCGACACCGGCACCGGTATCGATTCATTTTGACCAATCAAAGTAGCCTTACACACAAGAAAGTAAGGTATATGCAGGCATTGACCAATAAAAAGGAGCAAAACATATGCCAGAGCAGAGGGAATAAGTACAGACTGCAAGGGGGAATGGCTCCTTCTAACATTGATAATGAGTTTTGTTTTAAAAAGCCTGCAGTGTTTCGAATGTTTTCTGTGGAAATTTTTGGTTTCAAAATGCAATGTGTAATCTCCTTACATATGCATGTACCAAAGAACAAATGTGAATTTTCAGAAATTTGACAAAGGTATTCACACGTATAGTATTAAGAGATCTATGCGTCATACAGGAGTTTGCAAGTTTGGGTAGGCTATATGATAATAACGTTAATGACCCGCCTGTTCCTCGGTGTACATGGTGTCATAACGCCTGGTCCTTTGCTATAACCACCTCATAAAACCTCGTTCGCTTCGCTCACATCGGTGGTTATAACAAAGGACCAGGCGTTATGACACCATATACACCTCGGGGCGGGTCATTAACCCTTAATTGAAACATGCATCACAACTATTTAACACTGTTAGCAAAGTTAGAGTCCTTTCCACTTTGTGTATAGGGCGGTACACCATTCAGTTTCTATTACGCTTGGGCCACACAGGACAGTTTGCACTACTGCACTACAGTAGTGGGTCATGCCCAATGGTAGTATGTGTGTTAAACTTCCGCATTCTCATAAATACAGAAAAAAAAGATTAGAATGATAATATTATACCAATCTATATATGGTGTGGCGTAGCAGCAGAGTGTTTGGCCTATAGAAGCCAGAAGTCATGGGTTCAAACCATGTCGTGCAATCAATCTTGGGAAAGGCACTTTATGCGACTTCCCTCAGTACACCCATGTGTAAACATGGGTACCTGACTTCGGTTTTGAAGGTAAATGGAGGTGCACGTGGAAGGAAAAGATTTGGCTCCGCCTCCAAACACCGCGTCCAAGATATATCAGATACTGCGCCCACGACCCTAGAAGCTAGGAGGTTACGTTTACAATTACGTACGTTTTAGATATATGATGTTAAAACATAATAGCTGTTTCTAAAACATAAATTTGTGTCTTTTTTTCTAGGAACTGCGCAGTGAGCTTCAACAGGCCTTCCCCAGGCTGAGGACCGGCCACTTCCTGTTCCTGAACGGGACCATGACGGACGTGATGCCGCAGGCCCGGGAGGAGTACACCGATGTGAAGGACATGGGAGACGGGCCCATTCTCCTCAAGCTGTACTAAAGATTCGTAAAAACTTCAGTAGGTTGGCAATTATTCATATAGTAAGGTTCAAGCACAACCAGGGAGTACTTACTTTCAACGTTTCAACGAGGAAATAGAAGAACTGGATTAAGGAGACAGTCTGGATAAAAAAAATCAGCTCCAGTCATGAACAGAGACAAGAGGGGATACAAGCTGAGCCACGTTTTGGACGGCGTGCTTGCTGCTGCAGCACCACATACCGGCATCGGCTATAAGTAGCAGCAAGAAGTAGCTTCCAGTCAGTTTACCTAGATGATGGTGTCTGATATATAGACATCGAAACGTTGGGAGTAAGTACTTCTTGGTTGAGCCTAAGGAATCTTACTATATGTTCTGAAGATTGTCCGGCTTCACAGACGACAATGATCACTGCAGTACAGTGACCCAATGAACGTACCTTAGGTCATTTCTCATTGATTACATCCAGAAACAACTATTTTTGATTGCTGAAATCAGCACATTTTTGTATTTTTGTATGACTGAAATACATAAGAAGTATTTTTACGAGTCTAAGAACATACATGAATGTTCAAGCACAACAAACAAAACCGTCCAGGAGCTTACGGCTTTTTGCGCCATTTTTGTATTTAAGATAAACATCAAGATCTTAAAAAGTTGCATCTATTCACAATCATGCAAATGAGATCACAAACATGCAAATAAGAACATTTACGAGCTCCTATGCCATTCAGAGAGGCTCGTAAACAAAGTATTTTAGGCTTTCTTTGTGTGCGACTATATATAACTTGATATTTGTAGATGACATGATGTTCTTTTGTGGTGGCATAGATTGCCTTTGTGTGCTTTTATCATTTGTACTTTAGGCTCATGCTATGAGCACTTTTTGCATTATGTATTCCACCAATAGGTATACAAATATAATAAACTACGTTGATAGATAATAAGAAATCGGTTCATGGTTTTAGTTTCGTAGTATTTTACTACTGTATTTTGTATTTTACATAGCGTAGCAACATAGTAAATAGAATTTTATCATCTTTTAACATAATACGTTCCCTGGAGTATATATAAACGTATACGTTATCTACCTATATGCCGTGGTCAGAAACAATTTAAATCGAGTCGATAAATTCCAAGACTGTATATTTTATACTTATATTGCGCATTCCTTACTATAAAGGAAACGAATCTTTCTTAAGCTAGCAGTATATATAAAAGAGGATCTGTAAATTGTGTGCCATAGGTATTTTGCATGAAGTAGAAAGTTTTGGTGTTCTTTATGGACTGTTTCGAATAAAGAACTATGTTCTGTTTATTTTGGCTATGCTGTCTCGTCGATCAAGCGCTGTATTGTGCCTATCCGTTACACCATCTTCTGAAACTGGACAACGTATTAGTATTTCAAAATGTAACCAATTATTAATTCACGTATTCCGTAGCGTAGGGAAACCGGCTGTCTCATTCCAGTAATTTGTAGGTATGAGACCAAATTTTGCTGACTTTTTTAGCGTTATAAGAAAGGGAGTTCTTTTGAATTCAGCGTAAAGCTTTATCGGGAATCCCTCATGCAGACCCTCATAGAAATTAGTTTGTTTTTTTTAATACACCTACTTCTGATACACGACAACATTATTAAAGCAGATGTTGGGATAAAAAAGTATAATGTTTTCTGAGTTTCGGCCATTTTTTTTTTTTGCAACCTCTGGCCGTATCCCGTATAAGTACAGGCAAAATTTTAAACCAAGAATTTTGATAATCTCCGCCTTATAGCTACGGTCTATTTTTCATCAGTCATAGACGACACGTGCACGGGACCTCCTATATACAAGTAATACCTTTATCAAGTCTACAAAGCTTTAGAAACAAAAACGTTACAGATCATCTTATCTGAACAAGACTAAACCTAGGTCTGCACGAAGACGCCAGTCGACTCTCTAAAACCGCGAATTCATGTTCCATTTTCCGAATGGACAATAAAATATCCTGGTGGTCACAGATATAGATGTGCCCTTTTTTCATATGACCAAATATGGATATGACTAGGCATGCAAATTCCTGTTTTACCTTTATAACATCTTACTATATGTACAACGTTAGAGTTACATAGTTACACATGCATAGTTAGTGATGGAGCCCGGTATATTTATCACATTATTTTAGTTCCAAAAAGTGTTTCTGTCGAAAAACGTGTTAACTACTTTCACTTGTGATAAGGGTTGACACAATCATATCACATTATTTTACCAGTAGATTCAATTTAATTTCTTACCATTCTTACTAGTAAAATAATGTGTTAGTGGGGTACTAACACATTATTTCACTAATAGAGACATTCTGTATATCTCTTTCTAGTAAAATAATGTGTTAGTGGGGTACTAACACATTATTTCACTAATAGAGACATTCTGTATATCTCTTTCTAGTAAAATAATGTGTTAGTGGGGTACTAACACATTATTTCACTAATAGAGACATTCTGTATATCTCTTTCTAGTAAAATAATGTGTTAGTGGGGTACTAACACATTATTTCACTAATAGAGACATTCTGTATATCTCTTTCTAGTAAAATAATGTGTTAGTGGGGTACTAACACATTATTTCACTAATAGAGACATTCTGTATATCTCTTTCTAGTAAAATAATGTGTTAGTGGGGTACTAACACATTATTTCACTAATAGAGACATTCTGTATATCTCTTTCTAGTAAAATAATGTGTTAGTGGGGTACTAACACATTATTTCACTAATAGAGACCATCTGTATATCTCTTTCTAGTAAAATAATGTGTTAGTGGGGTACTAACACATTATTTCACTAATAGAGACATTCTGTATATCTCTTTCTAGTAAAATAATGTGTTAGTGGGGTACTAACACATTATTTCACTAATAGAGACATTCTGTATATCTCTTTCTAGTAAAATAATGTGTTAGTGGGGTATTAACACATTATTTCACTAATAGAGACATTCTGTATATCTCTTTCTAGTAAAATAATGTGTTAGTGGGGTACTAACACATCATTTCACTAATAGAGACATTCTGTATATCTCTTTCTAGTAAAATAATGTGTTAGTGGGGTACTTACACATTATATCACTAATAGAGACATTCTGTATATCTCTTTCTAGTAAAATAATGTGTTAGTGGGGTACTAACACATTATTTCACTAACAGAGATATTCTGCATATCTCTTTCTAGTAAAATAATGTGTTAGTGGGGTACTAATACATTATTTCACTAAGAGACATTCTGTATATCTCTTTCTAGTAAAATAATGTGTTAGTGGGGTACTTACACATTATTTCACTAATAGAGACATTCTGTATAATCTCTTACTAGTAAAATAGTGTGTTAGTGGGGTACTAACACATTATTTCACTAATAGAGACACTCTGTATATCTCTTTCTAGTAAAATAATGTGTTAGTGGGGTACTAACACATCATTTCACTAATAGAGACATTCTGTATATCTCTTTCCAGTAAAATAATGTGTTAGTGGGGTACTAACACATTATTTCACTAACAGAGATATTCTGCATATCTCTTTCTAGTAAAATAATGTGTTAGTGGGGTACTAATACATTATTTCACTAAGAGACATTCTGTATATCTCTTTCTAGTAAAATAATGTGTTAGTGGGGTACTTACACATTATTTCACTAATAGAGACATTCTGTATATCTCTTTCTAGTAAAATAATGTGTTAGTGGGCTACTTACACATTATATCACTAATAGAGACATTCTGTATATCTCTTTCTAGTAAAATAATGTGTTAGTGGGGTACTAACACGTTATTTCACTAATAGAGACACTCTGTATATCTCTTTCTAGTAAAATAATGTGTTAGTGGGGTACTAACACATCATTTCACTAATAGAGACATGCTGTATATCTCTTTCCAGTAAAATAATGTGTTAGTGGGGTACTAACACATTATTTCACTAATAGAGACATTCTGTATATCTCTTTACTAGTAAAATAATGTGATAGTGGGGTACTTACACATTATTTCACTAATAGAGACATTCTGTATATCCCTTTCTAGTAAAATAATGTGCTAGTGGGGTACTAACACATTATTTCACTAATAGAGACATTCTGTATATCTCTTTCCAGTAAAATAATGTGTTAGTGGGGTACTAACACATTATTTCACTAATAGAGACATTCTGTATATCTCTTTCTAGTAAAATAATGTGTTAGTGGGGTACTAACACATTATTTCACTAATAGAGACATTCTATATATCTCTTTACTAGTAAAATAATGTGATAGTGGGGTACTTACACATTATTTCACTAATAGAGACATTCTGTATATCCCTTTCTAGTAAAATAATGTGCTAGTGGGGTACTAACACATTATTTCACTAATAGAGACATTCTGTATATCTCTTTCTAGTAAATAATGTGTTAGTGGGGTACTAACACATTATTTCACTAATAGAGACATTCTGTATATCTCTTTCCAGTAAAATAATGTGTTAGTGGGGTACTAACACATTATTTCACTAATAGAGACATTCTGTATATCTCTTTCTAGTAAAATAATGTGTTAGTGGGGTACTAACACATTATTTCACTAATAGAGACATTCTATATATCTCTTTACTAGTAAAATAATGTGATAGTGGGGTACTTACACATTATTTCACTAATAGAGACATTCTGTATATCTCTTACTAGTAAAATAATGTGTTAGTGGGGTACTAACACATTATTTCACTAATAGAGACATTCTGTATATCTCTTACTAGTAAAATAATGTGTTAGTGGGGTACTAACACATTATTTCACTAATAGAGACATTCTGTTCAATCTTACTAATAAAATAATGTGATAGTGGGGTACTCCTAGTTGGATGCGCTATACGTCACGAGTACAGCTCCGCGTCATGTCTTGAATTAATGAATGAATAAAGGAATGAATGAATGAAGGAAGGAAGGAAGGAAGGAAGCAAGAAAGGAAATGAAGGAAGGAATGGCTGAATGACACTTCCTCGCATAGTCGACTGGCATTTTTCTTGCCTTTCAACGAATTGAAAACAGATGTATGGCTTGTGTATTCACCACTGACTTGGTCAAGCAGATGTAAGCGCCCCAGTCTGTGCAGATTTTGCGCCTTTTTTCTTGTCTTTTTCCTTCTTCCGTAAAACCCAACGACCTACATTTTCGTGCAAAGTTCCAACAGGACTGTAACAGTATACGCAGGGTGCAACACGCGTTGCCCACGTATTCATCCAGCAGTATGACGACAGTCGTGTAATAACTTAAACCGGCCCACTCCCCGACCCTTATCACGTTTTCTTTTTCACTAGTATAGAGTACGGAAGCTTACCAGTGAACGTGATAGGGCCGTGCTCTCACATTGATTTACTAGTAGACGCTATCGTTTCTTCTAACTATTGAATTAATGTAATAGAGACGTGGTAGAAACACATTTTATACATGTACTAATGAAGTAATGTTTATAACCATGTCACTCCTCCTCAGGGTCAGAATGGATAGTGGAAAGTGTGCAGTGTACGAGTTGCAAGATATACAGAGATGCACTCACAAAACTAGGAACCGACTAGTGAAGGAGGGAGGCAGAAATAAACGCCGCCCACTCCCCCAGGAGGAGTGACATGGTTATAAACATTACTTCATTAGTACATGTATAAAATGTGTTTCTACCACGTCTCTATTACATTAATTCAATAGTTAGAAGAAACGATAGCGTCTACTAGTAAATCAATGTGAGAGCACGGCCCTATCACGTTCACTGGTAAGCTTCCGTACTCTATACTAGTGAAAAAGAAAACGTGATAAGGGTCGGGGAGTGGGCCGGTTTAAGTTATTACACGGGTGTCGTCATACTGCTGGATGAATACGTGGGCAACGCGTGTTGCACCCTGCGTATACTGTTACAGTCCTGTTGGAACTTTGCACGAAAATGTAGGTCGTTGGGTTTTACGGAAGAAGGAAAAAGACAAGAAAAAAGGCGCAAAATCTGCACAGACTGGGGCGCTTACATCTGCTTGACCAAGTCAGTTATTACACGGGTGTCGTCATACTGCTGGATGAATACGTGGGCAACGCGTGTTGCACAAGCCATACATCTGTTTTCAATTCGTTGAAAGGCAAGAAAAATGCCAGTCGAATATGCGAGGAAGTGTCATTCAGCCATTCCTTCCTTCATTTCCTTTGTTGCTTCCTTCCTTCCTTCCTTCATTCATTCGTTCATTCATTCATTCATTCATTCATTCCTTTATTCATTCATTAATTCATTCATTCAAGACATGACGCGGAGCTGTACTCGTGACATATAGCGCATCCAACTAGGAGCACCCCACTATCACATTATTTTACTAGTAAGAGATATATATAGATGGTCTCTATTAGTGAAATAATGTGTTAGTACCCCACTATCACATTATTTTACTAGTAAAAGATATACAGAATGTCTCTATTAGTAAATTAATGTGTTAGTACCCCACTATCACATTATTTTACTAGAAAGAGATATACAGAATGTCTCTATTAGTAAAATAATGTGTTAGTACGTATACCCCACTATCACATTATTTTACTAGAAAAGATATACAGAATGTCTCGTTTAGTGAAATAATGTGTTAGTACCTCACTAACACATTATTTTACTGGTAAGAGATATACAGAATGTCTCTATTAGTAAAATAATGTGTTAGTACCCCACTAACACATTATTTTACTAGTAAGAGATATACAGAATGTCTCTATTAGTGAAATAATGTGTAAGTACCCCACTATCACATTATTTTACTAGTAAAGAGATATATAGAATGTCTCTATTAGTGAAATAATGTGTTAGTACCCCACTATCACATTATTTTACTAGTAAGAGATATACAAATTGTCTCTATTAGTGAAATAATGTGTTAGTACCCCACTGTCACATTATTTCACTAGTAAGAGATATATATTGATGTTCTCTATTAGTAAAATAATGAGATAGCAGCCCTTTATCACATTATTTTACTAGTAAGACATATATAGATGTTCTCTATTAGTAAAATAATGTGTTAGTACCCCACTATCACATTATTTTACTAGAAAGAGATGTTATATTGTATCTGTTGGTAAAATTGTGTCTACTAGAAAAAAAATGGGATAGTACCCCTCTATCACATTATTTCACTAGAATATAGACAATTATTGAAATAACAGCTAAATTCCAAGTTATCACAACTTTTCCAACTATCACGTTTTCTGTCCTAAAATACTATTCAGGGCTAAATAAATGTGATAAATAATCAAGTCTAATGATGGAACTTTATTTGCGTTTTGCTACCAAAGGTCCAAATAGCATCACACATAAACAAACATAACAAAGTTATCAATACAGACGTAATGGATACATACATACTTAATTCGAAATCTATACACAAACCAACTCTCTCCTGTATAGTAGTGTACAGCACTTTAATGATAGTACATCATTTTCCCAACAGCTGAGAGGGAGGGTCCACGCCACTTTTGCATTTACAAAACTGTAACATATAGTCCTTACATTCATATCATACACCATGCAGGTAGATTCTAATTGACACGGCGCCAACCTGTGTTGTTTACATGTACTTTTCTGATATCCACTTGTATGGTGTATGTATGTATGTATGTTGCTTTTGCGTTTTTACTTATGTTTTATATCTAGATCTAGATCTGTTCTCAGTAGAAGTCGTTATATAAGAAGTATGCTTCTAGCCTAATACTCACTAGATATATGTGAATAAAATAGAGTAAATAACGTTATAATACAATTAATCAATCAACTAATGGAACATGCATAGGTGAAACGATGAAGTAATCAGATCAATGACATGAACCTGTGTGATGGGAATACAGATCAAATTTAAAGTAGTACTACATAAACAGAAGATCCAATTTGAGCTTTTACTGTAGATAGAGCTAGAGGTACTACTTTTCTAGTTTCTGTTTCCCTTTACTTAATAACATAACTTTAAATGAAAATTAAAGACAAGCGTCCAATTCCCCAGTGTATATGGACGTTCTTACATATCAAACGAAAAATATTCCATCTTATGATTTAACTACAAAATTGATGATCATATGCGAGTTCAGATAATAAGTAATATATAGGAGGGTATACATGCATTGTTCTTTGCCAGCTATCTACGTTTATCGACTGACCCCCTGTGATTCAACGTTCAACTCTGTTGGTATACGATACGCGAAGCGTAATTGGTTCCTTCAGTTCTCTATAGGACTTGAGTTCTTAATTAGAAATCGTAGTTAGGTTTGTTTGCGAAATTGGGTAAATTTGATTACGAAATTTGGTAGTTATTGACATCTGTTGTCGTGGACATGTCGTGCACCGTTTGTGCGACGAATGTGACCCGAGCTCCCGTCTTAATATGGAGCTACTAAAGTGAAAATATACATCATCAATGATGTAGCGAGTAGCCATTGGTAGACAGCAGAATCCTGGAGACGTCCGGTACTCCCCGCCCCACTGGTTGGGTAGGGAACGTACTCATAATTCGGCCCATCCCACACGTACAGACCGACCTGAAATGTGTTACAAGATTTCATTAGATATTCGGATAGAATGCTTTGCATTATACAGCTCTGTAAGATGACTATCATAAGGTAACCTGTATAGTCTAGTACTAGTAAGTTACCCTGCCTCTTAAAGCCGATAGGTCGAATCTAGACTTTTGTCAGTGCCCCTCGTGTCGGAGAAGGTTGGTGCACACTGATATAAAACCATTTCTTAACGGAGCCTGGGGTGATATAGACTTTCAACAACCTTTGATACATTGCTGACGTCACACATCCATAAATCCGGGTGTAAACAGACCAATTGGGTCAGATAGCTGGAGAGAACTGAGCGACTCGGTCGAAATTCCAGTGAGTCCATCAATTTTCTAGATGACAGAATAAAGAGTCATTTACAGATGAGGAAAGGTACGACGGCCATCTTGTATTTTCCGGAGTTATGCATATAACAAAACGAGGCTGGACAGGAGAGCCCCTAGTTAGAATCATGTATTAGAGTATAGGTATGCCATCTTCGGTGGCAAGTTCTTCCCCTCTCACACGAAATACTGCAAATTATGTGCCTTTCATGTGTAAAAGATATTGTTTTGGAAATGTGTTATGGAACGTAGTGCAAGCTATGGATGTCTATCATAGATATAGAAGTACCTGGATGAAAGCGGGGAACAGTTCCTGGGCCGTCGGTAAGATCTGGTCGGGAGGGAGGAGAAAGCCGTACTCCCAGGTGTCCCGCAGCTCAATGGTGTAAGAGTGAACAATCCCTGCCTTGTCATAGGCCCAGTCATCAGAACAGCCAGCTGATTCGACTGTACAAGCAACAGAAGAAAACAAAATCCTAGCACCCACGATTTTTAAAATTTTTTGGTGATGCCTTAAGGGCGAGGTCCAGCTTCATCCGAAAATTGTTCAGCTGGGACGGATAAGCTCTTTCGCAGATTTGACTGGTAAAATGGCCTATTGTACATAATGCATAAACTTTCATATGTATTCGATCGAAGTCACTGTTGGTAGACTTTCCGATTGTACCGTCAAGTATCCCGATCGGAATCTCTGTAAGCAGCATCGCCGAATCTGTAGGCAGAGATCCCGATGGCGATACTTGCCGGGACGGCGACTCTTTGTCTACAACGACTCCGATCGGGATTTCTACCGGTAGAATCAGTGATTGTCCTGTCAGAGATCGAAACCATATCGGGATCTGCACCGGAAAAATCGCCGATTCTACTAGATCGTAGTCTCTACCCTGACATATATATACATATTATGTACTACGTACATAACAACTCAGTCCCACGGCCATGTCGATACTCTTTGCCGTTTACTCTGCGGATGGCTGCGGTGGCTATTTCTGACAGCTTAACCTGCAAGGAAACATGTCTTTGAATTAACATATCATTGATATATATCATCTGACGAACTTGTCATTCAACAGGCAGACGTTTCAGACAGCATCCATGGCCTTTCACTAGTGAACTTCACTATTAAAATCTTATTCATCTTATTTGTGAATTACGTAATGTAGCTCTACATAACATCGAGTACGGATTTTAAATGTTCATTCTCTTCTATTGATGAGCAAAATCTTTTGACTTATGACAGACATGACTAGACATAAGGATCATACGCTTGAGTAATTCAAGGACATTATCTATATAACGTCGTTGAGTAATCCTTCATTCATTACGACAACAGATCTTTTTATGATACGCGCATATGCCAAGTGGATGTCATTATGTTGGGAACGTATAATAGTAGGTTACCTGGCTATCTAGCCTTTGTCGATGCAAGACTATATAGATATATAGAAATTTGTACATATATGGGTGCAGCAGAGCAAGGGATATTAACTTACATGTTCTTCATGGTCTAGGGGAATCTTTGTCGCGTTGTAGCTGTACGGGTACATCCACTGTTGACTGTAGGAGTGGAGTGTCAGGTAAGCCTGTATCGCCCCCCGGCGCTCCAGGATGAACTCTGACACGCCTTTGACCTCTGGCTCTGACATTGGAGACCACCCGTGGTAAATGTCACTACAGGGATCAGCGCTCGCTCCTGGCCCTGTAATGCAATAATAATTCTATTGTTCAGCCATTGTATGTAGTAACAACGTATAGAGAATCATATTCTAAAAAAAATAAGTAAAACAGAATGAAATTACATACTAATACTTGAAGAAATATCCAACCTCTATGGAACTACAGAGTTAATTTGGAAGGTTGTATAATATCTAAGCAAAAGCATGAAATTCAAGTTTACCCGAGAGTGGCCGAGACTTTTATTACATTATCATAGAACACTTAAACTCTTCTCCATTTTTTTCTTTGGTGGCCTTTTTGAAATGCTGTCCACCAAAAGTTTTTGAGAGAGGAAATGAAACTCATCTACGCCAGGACACACCAACCAGTTCTTAGCAGGACGAGGGGCAATATCGACTTCCAACGACCTTTGACCTTTGACGTCACATGTTATCAAGATCTCGATAAAAAAATCAGACGTTGTGGACATGTCGTTTTGAAAGATAGTTTGCAAACAAAGAGATTGAAGTCCATACTATGAAATACAGATGTTTACGAAAAATAATTACTCATGGTTGTGTATAATGGGGCCCTTTTTTGTGGGCATAAGTGAAAATTACAACAGTTTCTTCATTTCACTTTTGCCACACTGCTTTGACTATCTCCGAATTCTAGCCGTAACTCACCTCCCCACTCTGCGTCCCAGTTGCGGTTCAAGTCCACGCCCAAGCAGGTGCAGTTCTGGACAGTGGTTGTGTCTGGACAGGTGCAGTTTCGGTCTATGTCGTCCCCTGTACAGGTGCAGCTGCTGGTTGGGTCACTGTTCCTATTCTCGCACATGCTGTTATAGAAAGAAGTAGACTTCCTCCACAACCTCCTCTGTTACAAGGGTAAAATTGGTACAAAATGTGTTAAGTGCTTGACATGTGCTTGACGTTTGTTGACTCGACAAATGAATGTGGTGTATACGATTTTGCAGTTTGGGTATCCTGCCGACTATCAATGATACTGCAGTGGAACGTACGGTTTTCGTACCTAATATTCTGAACTTGCTATGCTCACGCTTTTTGAGCGACAGATAGCTTTCTTCGACTTTGTAGTGATGCCATGTGTCCGTAGTTATTTCAATACATGTACACTGTTAGTATAGTGGCAGGAAGTGAAAGGGAAGATGACCAAAAATGTCAGACATGCCAGTGTTGCAGGAAGTAGAGGTCAGAGGTGATCGAACTACTCGTTAATCAGACATGACGATCATTATGTCACTGGAAGACATAAAATGATTCTAAATATTTCATATCGTCATAAGATCTTAGAAATTTTCCTTTTTACAAAGTATTTTCTGTGGCGAAAGACTGATTTTCAAAAAAAAAGGACATGCTATTGCTGCCTACCGCAGGATGTGACCACGAGTAGATGTAGCCATCAACGTTCATGACCGGGAGGATGTACCAGTCTAGCTTTTCCAGAAGGTCCGTCACGGTTTGGTCATGGCCGTGACGCGTCACCAACTGAGGAAACAAGAAATATAGGTAACGCGTTAAACCCATGAAAATCTTAACCCAGGACAAGAGTTACAAGGAAGTGTAACTTTGCCTTGTCTAGCAGTTTGAATGATGGATTGACCCCTATATTCACAAAAACTCATAAACATCCTAGACTTTCTCTCAGTATCCAGATTAGGCAATTCTCTGATTCGCTAACAGCGCGATAGTGGCCACGCCCAGAAGATTGAAAACCCCTGCCTGCATGTCTGAGCAGAGCCAACGTAATGACCAATGTAGACCCGTGATGGTTCTGTATGGGAGTGAGAATTGAGCCTAGAACGCACATGCTGATGCCTTACCTGTTGAATGAAGTACAGAGCTGTAGCTGGGGCGATCCACTCCCGGGCATGGATCCCAGCATCTATCCAAACCGCGCGCTTTGGAGTATCCTTTGCTACACCGATCTACAACATTTGCAAAGATTAATAGGAATTCATTCCGGAAACATATTGTTTTGCTTGTGTATTATTCATCTTTCCTCTTCTTCTGTCAATTAGAGCTTAGAGCTGCCGGTGACATCAGCGTATTAGAAAATATTAACAAAATCAAAGCTTTTCCAGCAAATATACATAAGTAAGAAAGTTACAGGTTGAGGAAAGCAAAACCACTGATAAATGGGAAAAGCTTATTAGTTCCTTGAGAACAATTGTTTTTGGCCTACCTGTTTGATTCAAACAGTTTGCGTCTTCGCAGTTTTAAATTTTCTGTGCCAGTCAAGTTCATCGTGGAGTGGTATGAAGTGATGACAATGGCCACGTAATGTTAATCAGAATCTTATTTGCATAATCAATGACTTATAGTTAAAAAAGACATACGAGAAATTCTACATATTCAACAGAGATCTTTGACCCCTCGTCGTTAATGTACCGCTACAACATGAAAAAAAGAAGCCAGCAAACCTTCATCGCCACGACACGCCTTCCCTCAAATGTGTGCGCTACGTTAACCACAGCAGCAAGGTTAGGGTACTTTTCCGCCGTGTCTTTCAGGTATTGAAGTATCTACGGGCATAAATAGGTAATTTTACGGATGGCATCCTCTGGTGACCCCAAAACTAATGCGCGAAGGCGAATAAAAAGAAAAATCTAGCTAAAATGCTGCTAAACCACATCCAGTCTATCCTTATTCAAACAGAAGAACAGGTGCGCTGTCGGCCCCATGCCCAGATCATGTGCGCCGTTACCCTGGAGAGCAGATTCTCTGGTAAGCATAAACTTCTGATTGACCAGGGATGCTATTGGGTCACAAGTTTTTTGGAGAACAGGCAAAAAAACAATATTGCAATGCGCGCGTAGCCTGGTATCCAGCCGTATTACAGCTGCCGAGTCTCTTTTGTCCTCTCATAGTTTGGGGAGAGGACAGAAGAGACTTGGGAGCTATAATACGGCTGGATACCAGGCTAATAAGAGCGTGGATGTCATCCAAAAGATTGAGTCAGTATGCGTATGGCCTAACGTAACATGTAGAGTCTTGGGGAGGGACCGGTAAGTGAATGGACTACAAACTGGAACACATGACGAATGCATGAAAAACAATCCCTTCGAATCACATTTACCTATACTTCAACCTCAAATCTTTCCCCCCATTGCAAAGATTTATCAGGTATTTGTCAGGTTTTAGTACACAGATTGGGAGTTCAACTTTGGCATTTTGAACAGCTATAGCCAAGATATTGAAATGGCATTAGTAGTTCCTGCCTAATGGGTCAGCCCAGACTATGGAAAAGCAGGGTAATCTCATTTAGAGGTTGATTACATTATATAAAAATTAAATTATATGAATATTCCAACAATGCATGATTCATTTATCTTGCTAAGCAGAACACTAGCTTTTCTAAAGAAAATGTATTAGAAAATGTTTCACGCTCAACAATGCAAATCGAATACCTTATCCTCCAGTCTTCCCTGTACCAAGTATTGTGTGTCCATAGCTTTTAAATGAATGTTTTTCACTTCGTTGGGCTTCATACCAAAACCTTAGTCAATAGAAATAAATGCCTTAACAAATGTAACATCATGTTTGTCTGAAGACGTGTGTACGTAAACATAACAAAAGCAACAACAGAGGCCATACCAGCCTACCGACTTAGCAGAAATCACAAAATGCACTCATAACTCTTTTGTCAACAAAGCAAAACCAAACAATTCGTTAGTGAAGATAAAACACACAACAATGCAAATATTTGGCGGCTGTTTTGTGTAAGACAGCACAAAATCGCCAGCAAGTGTAGCCTTTCTGTATCAAATGTTGTTGTTCCCGAAAGTTGCCCGATTGGGCCCCGTCTTGGAAATGTGACATAAGAACTTTACGTACGGATCTGTGGCCCGAAACAGCCCCAAGCCCCTGACTGAGCTAGTCGGCAATGTTTTACACAAAACATCCGACCAAACATTCTAACCGTAAGTGCCGATGTTGATAACAAATGTACTGTGGTATTTGGATAAAAATAAAGAACTGACCTCATCGTAAGGGTGATATCTGGCAAAGTTGAACTCGCCGGCTTTGTCGTTCTCGACCAATCGTAGATTCTCGCGCAGGTGTTTCTCGATCATCTCACGATAGTCGTCCGTGTAAACCTCGTAAGACACACCGTACTCACTTAACAGGGCCTTGAATTCGTCCTCAATCGAAGGTTTGATCGTCGCCAGGGCGTCTTCGGTACCGGGAATGGCGACGGCTTCTAAAATCTGTATACGAATGGATATGTTGTTAAATCATATGTCGTAAAATATATAAAACCATTTGTAAAGAAAATTGTATTTGTTAGAAATGGTGTCCGCTTAAAAATCTGCGCACGAATGGATGCGTTATCATCATCGTATGGCGTGAAACATATAAAATCATTTGTAAAGTAAGTTGTATTTGTTGATAATGGCGACCACTTCTAAAATCTGTGCACGAATGGATATGTTTTTACAATCATATGTCATGCAAAATATCATTTGTAAAGAGAACTGTATTTGTTGACAATGGTGACCACTTCTAAAATCTGTGCACGAATGGATATGTCATTAGAATAATATGTCCTAAAACAGATTATGTCATACATGGACCGCGAAAACTTTCGAAACAGGTGTTCCGGACCGTGTGATAACTTTCTATATATCTTTCGTAATTATGTACTGTGTATCGCAAGCAATATTCGGAGAAACACATGCATGCAACTGTTGAGCATTTTGCCACACAGATAAGTGCATACTTATAGATATAAGACAGCAACATCATATATTGTATCCATAGTTACTGTAATACATATTGCGAATGCATTACAGTGTAAAGAATACATTGCGGTTACCTAGCTATTGGAAGTCCAAGATATTAAAACTTCATAATAAAGAACGTTGTCACCTGTGTGGGGTCCGATATTTTTGGTAGAATAAACTGCGCCAAAGCTGCGAGAGTGGTGTTTCCAAGCTGCGTTCGTATCTTCAGAATTCTGAAGATAAAAAATCGACGTGAACATGTATAAGAACTGTTCAAGCACACACCAAAACAAATCTAGCCTCCTTCACAGACTTTTGGAGCTATGGCGTTTGCTTTCTTTTGTGGGGGCGCTGCTTTGCGATTTTCAACATGTACTAAGGTTTTACATGCCGGAAAAGTGGGGGGGGTTGGTTACAGCACCCGAGCGCGAAACCCCCACTCTTGACAGTAAAGAACCTTGGCCCGTATGGAAAATCACGAATCAGCAGCGCACCCGCAAAATAATAAAAGCCGCCGCTGCGAGAAGTCTGCAAATGGGGCTAAACAAATCAAAGCTTGAAAATCACTAGGTATACAGCTGAAATAAAAGAACAAGTTAGAGTAAATCTTACCCGCGATACGCATTGTCAAGATCTTCGTCCAACACTCTCTGGCCGCTAGAAAACGTGAGCCAACCAGAAACAAAAACGGACAAACAAAGCAAAACGTTCAAAGCAGCCATGGTACTACTTTGTACATGAATGGCAGCACTGTTAATGTTTCAGAGGTGACAGTGGAATGTTCGTGATAGTCAGTGAGTGTCTGTGGAACAGTAAAATACCACGGAAATGATTGTGCGCCCGAATGACATGGGAAAAGTCCAACTAGTATAATCCGTTCTGTATAATATGACATCTTGCACTTACACACAACAGGGTATTCTTTCCGGTAGAACCTTTGATCGCCGAACAGTGGAACACAAGAAATACTTCTAAAGCAAGAAAAGGTACACATTCTCAGTCGGTAAATCCTGTCATCTTCAGGTTACGATGATATCACCTCAATTATTTTATCCTCCCAAATTCCTCCCAAATCTTCCGTTTGGTTGGGCAATATGAAAAATGACACATAAACAGAAGCAGATTCTGCCATATCAAAGGGAGTTTTCTTTGTAATCACATTCTGTTCGACGTCTGTACACTGTTTTTACTACTTTGATCTTTCGTAAACCCAAGTTGTCCGCTGTTACACACTTAAGCACGTTTCCATCAGTAGTGTAGACAATAATATACGTATACAATATAGAGAGAGAGACAGATAGGGGAGAGAGGGGGGAGAGAGATAAGTAGATATTAGTAGATAAATTCTATATCGATAAATCCTACCGAGGTCAAAGATGCTTATTTTCATGACCTCTGAAATCCAATAAATGTTTACTTTTCGTTACTGAAGTGACATACGACTTACAAACAAACAAACGCTCGTCAAGGTCCTGAATGTGCGTTGTGATGATTAAACGTTTCTGTAATTAAACTTAACAATTCATAGAAAATTGTATCACTTATTTGACTATGAAGTCCACTGTCTCTAATGTTACACCAAGAAACAAACAAACAATACACCTCACTCTACCGTAGCATATCTAAAAGCTAACGTGTTAGGAGTTCAGAGATGAAAATAAGCATGTAACCTATTGACATATTATTACCACCTCCATGAAATTACGTGCGATTGCGATGAAATTTGGTACATGTGTTTGTGTTGTTGACTTGACGGTGAGGTTTCATTTGGGGCGTCCTGGTGTTTAACCTTGGTACTGCAGGTGAGCTTCCTGTTTTGGCTATGCTTTGTTTGGTGATGCATAGATTTTAAGGTATTGTGGAACTGGTGGAAGTTTGGGCCACCTAGCATCATGCACTGGAACTGCAGGGGTAGTTTGGTGGTGGCAACCAACGTCCCCCAACGTCTGCTTGATTAGTAAATGTGCTTATGGTTGTTTTCTTCTCAGTTACTTATGGGTTGTGTTGTTGGACAGGCCTAGCTATGGCCATGTCACATTTACATGTGTTCTGGCAGCGAGACCTGGCCGTGGGATATGATATTCACCAATAGGGTGAAATTCAATTCGAATGATTTTCATCTGTGATGGTATAATCCATAGTTGGATGTGCTCTGTTGTAACACAAGAAAAACACTCACCATGAATTGACCGAGAATAGAACCTGGTCTGCCAACTGACAAAACAATTGTTACACTTGCTTATCCAGTAACGAGACTTTCTAATCTACACCACAAACATCAAGAGGTGCTATAGTTATCGTTCAGTGTCAACGTTCGGATTGTTGTTGTCGACGTGTCTCTAAGAACGTTAACTGAATACTATTGTATACTATCCAGCATAACACACCCATTAACAATCCTATCTTAATCCACAAAGTCTCTCGGCTTGGCTTCGCGAAAGAAAGGTCAGCTAGGGTTTGGTCCACGTGGCCACAGGACAGTTGGTGGCTAAACAGGCATTTCATCTTGGATTACAGCGTGCCTCTGTAAAGCCCCGGTCACAAGAATCGTACGATTGACTGCGATGGAGGTTTTATGCGCCGCATAAGCGCAGTACGTCGTAAGTCGGGGAAGAATCGGAAGCAATGGTTTAAATATATGAAGCCGTGGTCACAAGGATCGTAGTGCATCGTACGATGAGGTCATTAGAGCGTACCTGCGTCAATCGCAGGTAAATCATAGTACATCGGGGAGCCTCCTATGACGAAAATAGAGCTGAAATGGATTTTGAACATGTTCAAAATTTTGCGATCGTCGTAAGATTTTATTCGCCCCCAAAGCAGACTTCATTACGGCAATTTTGTCTACTGATGAGGTTTTAGATTTATGAATTTTTAGCATGTTGTGATGGTTTCAGTTTTCCCTGATATTGTCGATATTGACGAAAAGAGAAAATATATCAGTCGCAACTGCTACAGTCGCAACCAGAGAACAGCGCGCCCCGCACAGGTGATGCAGACAATTGTTTGATCGCTTCATGCACGTGAGTTTATAATTAGATCAAATCTTAGCTCTCGTCGGTCTTGGGTCAGTCTACCATAATCGTAATAACCATGGGGACAACTCAAACATAAAGGCAGGCTCTATGAGTCGGAAATATATATGATATAATGCTTATGATATGATTTTTGTATGATGGCATCTTTTTGTTGATAGCATATCATGATACGATCTTCGAAAGAGCCTGATACGTATAGCCGGCAAGCAGGCCGAGATAACCATACCAGTACTCACGCTTGATTTAAACTTTTGCTTGTAATACTCTTGTGGTCACGGTCTTTTTTAATTTATTTTTACATTTAAAGATATTATAGGAAGGTATTCAACAGCTATTTCCACATTTTGTTGGTTATAGAAGCACAACAGCGGTCAGACGGCTATACAGAAGAGACACAAGTGAAAAATCGTACGACGCTGGAAAAATTTTGAACATGATCCGATGCTCTGCGATGGCTGATTTTGCTTACGATTTAGCTGCGATCCACTGCGCTCATCGTGCGATATGCGGAATATGCCATCGCAAGGACGTCGTACGATTCTTGTGACCGGGGCTTTAAGCACACGAAGATGCTATTGATTAAGACAATTACCCGTCAACGTGCAACGTGGTCGCTCTGAGGGTGTCAAATTATGATCATTATGACGTCAATGAAAAGCCTGTATAAGCCACCCGGTCGCAAGAGAACGGCTGGGCCGAGCAAGAGTGATTCTTCCTTCTGCGGCGCTTCCACACAATATCACATTTACCAGACGAAATACATGTCATACACCAGAAGGGAAGAGGTACGGAGATCATCAACATGTCCATGGTGAGTACACATACCTGTTGATTCTGTGCACTTTGATTTAAATCATTCAAGTCTTATCGACTATTGATCGTGGCATTCTTCGGCCTTTCGTCAAAACCAAAGTACTATAATTCTACTGTAAATGCAGAAATGTTCGCGGTGGATTAATGTTGCGGTTTTCGCGGTGACTACTTCACCGCGAACTTAAAACCACCGCGAACATTTTTCTATTATGGTGTTAGACTGCAGTCTATGGTGTTACCGCGAAAATAAAACCACCGTGAAAAGTCCTTTTTCCCGCTACCGCGAAATTGAATCCCCGCGAACTTTTTGCATTTACAGTATTTCTTTGTCATGTTACTGTGTGGGGCACTATGGTCGACACTGGAAAGAGGTCACTTCGTTTGCATATTTTGGCCCATGACCATGTTTCTCTGCATACCCTTATACTGTCTATTCATCACATAATTTTAGTTCAACAAAGTTTTTCAGTCGAAAACCGAGTTAACTACTTTTACACGTTATATTGGTTGTCACAATAATATCACTTTATTTTACCAGCATATTTAGACAAAGAGTCATGGCCATCCGTGCAACTAGCACGCCCGGATGATGATGATTTAGACAAAAATTATTTTGCTAGCTTACTAGTCAATATAATGTGATAGCGTAATGGTAGGGTGTCAGCATGATGTGGCATGGAGGCCATTGGAGGGTATATCAGGGTATTTCCCAAAAAAATCCCAATATATCTTACTTTTTTTTTTCTATAAAGCTGAACCAACAGCCGACCTCCCGCCAATTCTTGGGCAAAGCTCTGTTGTTTTGCGCCTGTCTCCTGATGCTTCTGTCTCTGTACGGGTACGGGTACGGGTGCGGGGGGTGGAACCCACTGAAAGAACAGGGCGTGTCACGGTGGGCTGTGGCAGGTACTTCCTCACCACGTAAAGAAAAAATGGACGACAAAATGGTACAAGTACGTCATAATACGTCATGGTCGGGTGGGAAGCCACAGGCGACACCAGCAGTAGGATTTAACATGACGAGAGAACTGAGGAGGCTGAACCCAGGAGTAAGTACTGTTATCTACAGGTCTTTGATTCGTTTGTTTGTTCGTTAGTTCGTTTATTTACTTGCACAAGAAAATACAGGAAATATTGTAATAGCTGTAATATAAGAGGCATTACATATCGTAGATGCAAGAGGAGGAAAACGCGCATAAAAAGCCCCCCTCCCTCATACTACACAAAATATGTTATAAACAATAACATAGAATAATATGTAGGATGTGATAGCACATGAGGATAGCCAAATAATGAATTAAGATAATAAGAACTGAATATATGAGTATAATTCAGCGGGCTAGGACGATTTATCAGATGGGTTTTCAATGTCCTTTTAATTTTAAATGTTAGAACATTTTTCTGGCCTGAATCTGAGAACTTTCGACAAAAATCCATCGCAAAAATCCATCGATATATGATTATGAGTGTTTTATCATTTGGGTAGAGGGTTTTATATAAGCAACGTGCTTGTCTAACACACTCAAAACATGTGAATAAAGTAAAGTATACGTAGATATACAAATACGGAAATATAGGATTGAGGTCAGAGAAGAGTTACAGTGGCAAAGATTTCTGGTGTGATCATCTTCATGGACAACAGTCAGGCAAAAATAATTGTTTAACAATGTATCAATTAATCTCTTGCACTATAGATCTTTTCAGCTCTCCCAAAGGAGTTTCTCCCCAACAACAAGAACCCGTGTTGGTTCGAGAAGGTGCATGGAACAGACGTGGATTCACGGTGGCGGGAGAGACTCTCTGACAACGGGACCGGGCATTTTCGGTTAACGTTGAGGTGAGCGTGTTATCAGACGCAGTCACTCATTCACTCACTCACTCACTCATTCATGCACTCACTCACTCACTCGCTCACTCATACACGCACAAACTTACACACGCACGCACGCGCTCACGCACACACTCAACCACGCACTCATTCACTCACTCAGTCACTCATGCACTCACTCATTCGCTCAGTCTCTCTAAGTCGCTAAGTCAATTATTCACTCAGTCACTCGCTCACTCCCTCATTCACTCACACACACACACTGACAAACACACACACAAATACTGACGCACACTCTCACACTCACGCCGCCAACACACAAACATACTCACAAACATGCAACCAACCAACTAATCAATTAATCGATAGATCTATTAATCAATCAATCAACCAACTAATCAATTAATCAATCAATCACTCCTTCCCCTGCAGATGTTTACCATACTTTTACATTATCGGTATGCCGAAGTGCGGAACCTCGGATCTTTACTATCGAATCACCCACCACCCGGATGTTGTTCGTGCCCGGCGTAAGGAACCCGAGTGGTGGACTAAGGGTCACCACCAACATTTCGGTACGATTTGGTGACGTTTGGAAATGGTCAGGGGTTCCAGGTAGCATCCGCTGTCTTTCATCAGTGACTGAACAAACAAACACAAACTCCGCTGTCTGGGGCTGTAACTGGCCCATCACATAGTCTGTGTAACACACACTCTGCTGTCTGGGGCTGTAACTGGCCCATCACATAGTCTGTATAACATAAACTCTGCTGTCTGGGGCTGTAACTGGCCCCTCCCCATAGTCTGTGTACTGACACAAACTCTGCTGTCTGGGGCTGTAACTGACCCCTCCACATAGTCTGTGTAACACAAACTCCGCTGTCTGGGACTGTAACTGGCCCCATCACATAGTCTGTGTAACACAAACTCTGCTGTCTGGGGCTGTAACTGGCCCATACATAGTCTGTGTAACACAAACTCTGCTGTCTGGGGCTGTAACTGGCCCCTCCACACAGTCTGTGTAACACAAACTCTGCTGTCAGGGGCTGTAACTGGCCCCTCCACATAGTCTGTGTAACACAAACTCTGCTGTCTGGGGCTGTAACTGGCCCATTACATAGTCTGTGTAACAGAAACTCTGCTGTCTGGGGCTGTAACTGGCCCATACATAGTCTGTGTAACACAAACTCTGCTGTCTGTGGCTGTAACTGGCCCCTCCACATAGTCTGTGTAACACAAACTCTGCTGTCTGGGGCTGTAACTGGCCCCATCACATAGTCTGTGTAACACAAACTCTGCTGTCTGGGGCTGTAACTGGCCCCTCCACATAGTCTGTGTAACACAAACTCTGCTGTCTGGGGCTGTAACTGGCCCCACCACATAGTCTGTGTAACACAAACTCTGCTGTCTGGGGCTGTAACTGGCCCCACCACATAGTCTGTGTAACACAAACTCTGCTGTCTGGGGCTGTAACTGGCCCATCACATAGTCTGTGTAACACAAACTCTGCTGTCTGGGGCTGTAACTGCCCCCTCCACATAGTCTGTGTAACACAAACTCTGCTGTCTGGGGCTGTAACTGGCCCCTCCACATAGTCTGTGTAACACAAACTCTGCTGTCTGGGGCTGTAACTGGCCCCACCACATAGGCTGTGTAACACAAACTCTGCTGTCTGGGGCTGTAACTGCCCCCTCCACATAGTCTGTGTAACACAATCTCTGCTGTCTGGGGCTGTAACTGGCCCTTCCACATAGTCTGTGTAAGACAAACTCTGCTGTCTGGGGCTGTAACTGGCCCCACCGCATAGGCTGTGTAACACAAACTCTGTTGTCTGGGGCTGTAACTGCCCCCTCCACATAGTCTTTGTAACACAAACTCTGCTGTCTGGGGCTGTAACTGGCCCCACCACATAGTCTGTGTAACACAAACTCTGCTGTCTGGGGCTGTAACTGGCCCATACATAGTCTGTGTAACACAAACTCTGCTGTCTGGGGCTGTAACTGGCCCCTCCACATAGTCTGTGTAACACAAACTCTGCTGTCTGGGGCTGTAACTGGCCCATACATAGTCTGTGTAACACAAACTCTGCTGTCTGGGGCTGTAACTGGCCCATCACATAGTCTGTGTAACACAAACTCTGCTGTCTGGGGCTGTAACTGCCCCCTCCACATAGTCTGTGTACTGACACAAACTCTGCTGTCTGGGGCTGTAACTGGCCCCACCACATAGTCTGTGTAACACAAACTCTGCTGTCTGGGGCTGTAACTGGCCCATCCACATAGTCTGTGTAAGACAAACTCTGCTGTCTGGGGCTGTAACTGGCCCCTCCACATAGTCTGTGTGACACAAACTCTGCTGTCTGGGGCTGTAACTGGCCCCATCACATAGTCTGTGTAACACAAACTCTGCTGTCTGGGGCTGTAACTGGCCCCTCCACATAGTCTGTGTAACACAAACTCTGCTGTCTGGGACTGTAACTGGCCCCTCCACATAGTCTGTGTAACACAAACTCTGCTGTCTGGGAGGCCGGCCGGGTAGGAGGAGGCCGGCCGGGTAGGAGGGCTGCTATAAGCGAGATTTAATCAGGCTAGTTTTTAACCAAAACTATGAAAAGATGTGTTAATGAGGAGAACACAACTTGTCAGCGGATGCTGCCTGAAACAATGTCTGAAACATCTGACCATTTCCAAAATTTATCCGTTTGCTGGAGTAAATCTAACCTTGCGAATCTTATTACTTTGATGTATAATTTAACCTTCACCGACGGCTTGCAATGTTATTATATATGCATGAAGGAATAATATCAATGTTGGTGCGATGTCCTTACGAGTAGAGTGTTCGCCTTGCATTTACCGTAGTCTAACTCGGTAGGTCGTGGAATTCGATCCCCTGTTGGGTCATGACCCAAAAGCAGAATATACAATTTTTAGCATTGGAAAGTCTTGGTATGCATACCAAGACTTTTAAAAGCTAAAAGCTGAAAATTTTATATTTCTTTGCTTAGCACTTTCAGGGAAAGACAGAAATGTGGTAGTTGAACACACACCGCTACCAGTGGACTAACCCCTGTACTATGTGCAGTCATAGTGTGTGGCCCATGGATATTGAGACGGAGATAGGTACCGCCCTATACATATGCACCACCTGATGCGCTTGGGAAAGTGTTTGGAAGTGAAAGACACACACACATCAGTAACAGTGGTCTTGCTGTCTGCGGTAGTGACGTGCACAAAGACAAGTGGCACAAGGGCTTCGTATCGTAGATTGGCGCCGCCATAATCACCACCATGTGTTTTCTCGAAGCACATTGAAACTGCAAATTAATTCATCATAGTTTTTCATTGTTCAACATTACTCCGTTGGATAATCACGGTTCTCTTCTAGGGGAATATCTGGATTACTTTGGTGAAGCGGCCTGGACCATCCAGTTCCGGAAAGAATTGACTTCATCCGGACAAAAAATCTCTCATGACGTCATTACAGGTACACATTAATAATCTCCAGGTAGATTTTCCGGTTGTATAAGTTAGTATCAAAGCTGGGCAACAGGGGTGCCTAAGCATTTACACGAACCCTATGAAATTCGTACGAATATTATGTGACACGCACAAACCTTATGTGATTTGCTGGAATCTTATGGGGAATCCGTCAACCACTGCTGTGGTCACGTGACAGACGGAGCGGGATTTTCAATATGGCGGCTTCAGCGGCTTCGACCTTCGGCGACGGAAAAATGCGATGTAACATGCCGAAATGAAGCAAAAAGAGTAGCTCACAGGCTATTGAATACGTCTTCGTGACGGCACATGTCCATTCCATGCATTGCAATATAAATATCACGGGTAGGAACGCTCAAAATCATACGTAGCGGCCGGCCGCCGTTTTGCACAAGGTTCGTGTAAATCTCATATGGTTCCTGCGGTATACATAAAATTCCTGCGTTTCGCATGGTGATTCGTGCGTATCACATGTCAACCATCCTGTTAGCTTAGTTCCTTCAATCAGTTAAATTGTATATTGCTGTCCCTGCATATGTCTGTTATCAGTGACCTGTACCTAGCCCGTCGAGGCATGAATGTACAATAAAGGTCTTCATTCATTCATTCATTCATAATATCCATACGAATTTCATAAGGTTTGTGCAAATGCTTAGGCACCCCTGGTCAAGGAGTGTAGCCGGCCTAGGACTCGTAGGAGTGTCCATCAGATAATATAAGGTAGTATCACCGATGGCTGATGGACGCTCCTTGGCCAGCTTTGAAACTATCTTGTGCCACCGAAAAATCTGATTCATCTCTCTGTTGGTATACGTAGAAGTCATCTTGAATCAGACTGGTAAAATTGTGTACCTGACTTCGGTTGGGGAGGTAAAAGGTGGTGGGATGAGAGGGTGGGGCTCCGCCTACAGCCTTGGAACACCAGGCTATGGCAATACCTCTACCATTTGCTTTATATAGGAGAAGCCAGTACCTCCACAATATTTTACAACGACAACTGGAGAGAGGAACTTTGGGACACTCCAAACAACGAGCCGCCAATCCTGATAGCGGATCTGATCCGGGCTGTACAGCCAAACGCCAAGTTCATCCTCACCCTTAGGAACCCCACAGAAAGGTATGTTTATTCTCACACTTAGGAACCCCACAGAAAGGTAAGTTCAGTCTCACACTTAGGAACCCCACAAAAATAAAAGTTAATTCTCACACTTAGGAACCCCACAGAAAGGTAAGTTCATCCTCACACTTAGGAACCCCACAGAAATAAAGTTTATCCTCACACTTAGGAACCCCATAGAAATGTAAGTTCATCCTCACCCTTAGGAACCCCACAGAAAGGTAAGTTCATCCTCACACTTAGGAACCCCACAGAAAGGTAAGTTCATCCTCACACTTAGGAACCCAACAGAAATAAAGTTTATCCTCACACTTAGGAACCCCATAGAAATGTAAGTTCATCCTCACCCTTAGGAACCCCACAGACAGGTAAGTTCATCCTCACACTTAGGAACCCCACAGAAATAAAGTTTATCCTCACACTTAGGAACCCCATAGAAATGTAAGTTCATCCTCACCCTTAGGAACCCCACAGACAGGTAAGTTCATCCTCACACTTAGGAACCCCACAGAAATAAAGTTTATCCTCACACTTAGGAACCCCACAGAAAGGTAAGTTCATCCTCACACTTAGGAACCCCACAGAAAGGTAAGTTCATCCTCACACTTAGGAACCCCACAGAAATAAAGTTTATCCTCACACTTAGGAACCCCATAGAAATGTAAGTTCATCCTCACCCTTAGGAACCCCACAGACAGGTAAGTTCATCCTCACACTTAGGAACCCCACAGAAATAAAGTTTATCCTCACACTTAGGAACCCCATAGAAATGTAAGTTCATCCTCACCCTTAGGAACCCCACAGACAGGTAAGTTCATCCTCACCCTTAGGAACCCCACAGACAGGTAAGTTCATCCTCACCCTTAGGAACCCCACAGACAGGTAAGTTCATTATCACCCTTAGGAACCCCACAGAAAGGTAAGTTCATCCTCACACTTAGGAACCCCACAGAAAGGTAAGTTCATTCTCACACTAAGGAACCCCATAGAAAGGTAAGTTCATCCTCACACTTAGGAACCCCACATACAGGTAAGTTCATTCTCACACTTAGGAACCCCACAGAAAGGTAAGTTCATCCTCACACTTAGGAACCCCACAGAAAGGTAAGTTCATCCTCACACTTAGGAACCCCATAGAAAGGTAAGTTCATCCTCACACTTAGGAACCCCACAGAAAGGTAAGTTCATCCTCACACTTAGGAACCCCATAGAAAGGTAAGTTCATCCTCACACTTAGGAACCCCACAGAAAGGTGAGGCCAAGTTGATTTGTTTATATATGGATGACGTCCCCTAGAAACCACAAAACCGTTTCGAGCGTGCCAAAAAAAAGTTTGGACAAAAATTAATAGCTGCCTTCATTGTGAAATATACGTGGGCAAGAAGATTAAAGAAATGTTCATTATATATATGTATGTGTGGGTGTGTGTGTAATGTTATTAATTTGTCTAAGGGTATTTGCTATCTCTCGCTCCATGACAAACATTAGGTCAAGAATAAAAACAATATATTTCAATCCATGTATAGATTAAAATATAACAAGACCTCTTCAGTGTCACTGACGAAAGCTAATGGATGCTATCTGAAACGTCTGACGGTTTCCAAAATCATATGCAATTGCTTGAGTAACTGCTATTTGGCGTATTCTGGCGTATTCTGGATTATTACCTGGATGTCTAACCTTCATCAAAGCATCCATTTTTTTTCCATCAGTGACCGAAAAAAGTCAGACAGTTTCCAAAATATATTCAGTAGATTATTAAGTAACCTTTCTATACTACATCTTATCACCTGGATATCCGGCACCCTCAGCCTTCATGCGTCGTAACACACCATACATCTCTACTACCGCTACTACTACTACTACTACTACTACTACTACTACTACTACTACTACTACTACTATCACCTGGAATGCTTTTATTATAACGCTCATCGACATAACGTTAAACCGTTCGAATATGCTTTCTCTCTTCAGGTTGTATTCCGACTATCTCTTCTGGAAGTTCTTATATGTAAAGAGGTCAAATGAAGATTTCCACGCGAGGGTTATCCTAAGTCTCCGCATCTTCAGGCAGTGCCTCAGGATCAATTCTGTCCGCTCGTGCGCTTACGGAGTCAGTGAAACCGAAGATCCAACAGCCGGAACAGTAAGCACTAACGTTGAATTACCAAAGACATAGACTACGTACTTTTTTAAATCTTTTTAGGCCTACGTCACATTTCCAAACCGGAGCCCGGTCGGACAGCTTTCGGGAACGAAAAGTATGATACAAAAAAGACACCAAACTACACAGGACCAAAAGAGAATAGTCGTGGGCATTATTTGTGTATATATACATATGCATTTCTATTTTTCGTTTCCACAAACAGCCCAGCCGAACCCCAGTTTGGAAATGTGACTTACCTAGGGTTAGACCACGTACTTTTTTTTCATCTCTTCTCTAGGTTAGACTACGTATTGTTTTAAATCTCGTCCCGAGGTTATTAGACTACGTACGTTTTTTATCTCTTTGGGTGTACGTCACATTTCCAAACCGGGGCCCGGCCGGACAGTTTTCGGGAACGAAAAGTGTGATATAAATACACCAATTGCAACACCCGGATGATGATGATGATGATGATAAATTGCAAACTACACAAGACCTAAAGAGAATAGTTGTGGGTATTATTTGGTTACATGCCCAGGTTACATGTCGTACTTTTTTTTATCTCGTCTCTAAGTTTGAAGACGTACGAGGGGTGATCAATAAGTTCTCGGCCTCACCCAGAAATAATAAGCACAACTCAAATTTCCAGGCACAGCTTTATAGTATGATGCCTTTTATCAACATCCTCCAGATTTTAAAGCATTGCAGTCATTACTTTCCAGACATTCGTTGTTGTTTGTTTGTTTTAAATTAGAAGGTAAGTGGCGAGAAAAACAAGGGTGAATTGTGATCAGACATGTGTGGGTCGAGTTCCCCATGCCATAAATTCTTGGTCATTAACAAAAGACATTGTCAAAATGTTTGATATTAAATGATTCTCTTCCCATTTCAAGCAGAAAGAAGTGGGTGTCTGACTTCCAGCAGCGCAAGTTGACGCGCACACCCCAGGTCCCAGCTCAATTGTCCACGTTTTTTTCCTTCTCCCTTACCCAACGTTCCTGGGTGTCGCCTGCAAAAGTAATGATCACACTGATTTGAATTTTGGTACACATTCATAAAAGACTTAAAACTTGGCATCTATGCTTCTGGGTGAGGCCGAGAACTTATTTATCACCCCTCGTGCTTTATAATCTTGCCCCCAGGTTAGATCACGTGTTTAATCTTGTCCCCAGGTTCGACTGCGGCGGGGGCTGTACGAGGTGTTCCTGCGGGACTGGTTCTCTATTTTCCCGCGGGACCAAATTCTCGTTCAGCGTCTGGAGGATCATTCTAAGGACCCAAACACAACCATGACAAGGGTTCTCAACTTCCTGGATCTTGGTCAGTATTGATAATGATAAGTTTATAATTTCAAGTTATTACGTGGAGGCTACCTGCAAGTTGAGGTGTTCACATTTTCCGTGGGGTAGCCTATGTCCGTTGTTTAAAAAAACAGGATATTTCAAATCCAACAGTCAACGGACGGCGGTTTCAAACTAGAAACTTGCGAAAATATTGCAATTTAAACCCACCGTCCGTCGACTTGATATTCCTAAATACCGATAGAATGAAAGGACAGAACTCACAGCAAAACAATAAATGTATAGCATGTGACCACTTAAGTCTAGATTTTTACTTGAAATCTCATAATTTTTTGGGGTTTGGCTTCTTTTTTTGAGACAGTCGAAGACGAATCTTACAAACACTTGGAAATACTGCTTTAGATGTACAGTATTTTCTATAATAATTATTAGGTTACTTTAGCCTGGGATGCAAAACCTTAAGTGGCTGAGTCTTTTCGAGAGGACAAAGAGGCTCGGGAGCTACATGGTATGGTAGCTATACGCATTTCTCACACGGCGGCCATGCTAGATCTAAAACGAGGTCAATGAGGCAAACAGATCAAACTTATTTTCAAAATCAGCTCCCATTTAGTTTTTCCCCAACCCACACAATTTTCACAATATAAGATATCAAATAATAACTATTAGAAATAGTGTTATGCACCGAAAGATGCAGCAATCTAGAGTAGCGCAGACTGGTCCCATAGTCCATTTCAGAGATGCAAAATAAAAACATAATAATGCAAATATCAAGTTGACGGACATGCAGTCAGTCTCTTATTGGTCCCTTTTCCAGCCTATCATTGGTTGAACTGCTAATTATGATTGACAGTCTTTTGTTTGCCCCATTAACCTCAGTTACAACAATTTTCATCAATCAATGACTGTTTTTGAAAAGGTACAGTACATACCTCCCAAATTTTCGATGTCTACCAGTACATCATCTTCAGGGGAATGACCTAATCTCAGTTCTCGCGAGAGAACACGAGACTAGGTCAAGCTTGCGTGGATCATCTGCCCCTCCCCCGCCTCCTTGCGGAGAAGGGGTAGGTAGCACTTGGGCAGCTCCCAACCCTCGATCCGGTTCAACTTCGCAGCCTCTAGTTGAATGTGGATGGCCTCCTTAATCTTTCTATGTGCATTAACCTCGTTTTCCATCTATCATGGCCGCCACGAAAAAAAAGGTGTATAATGGGTTTGGATCCCAGGATATCTTGTGAGTCCCGAGCCTTCCTATCTTACCATAAACCAGTATTTGAACAAATATTTCATTAATCTACTTTACAGGACCTGTGAGAAAAAGGGCTGACAAAGACGCTATCTTCGGATTCCACACGAAAAATTCCCAGAAAAAACATTACGACAGCAGCGGTCAGATGTTGCCAGAGACTCGGCGAATTCTGAACGAGTTTTACCGACCATATAACGAGCGGCTTGCGGAGCTCTTAAACAATGCGGACTTCCTTTGGCAGGAGGATAGCTCTGTCTAAGACTCTTTGTTTATTTGTTTGACGAACCAGTTGTTTCCAAACCTCAGTTCAATAGTTGAAGTCAGTGGAAACACAGGAGAAACACACCCAGCAAAAGAGGTGATATCTTCTGTGTGTATCTTCCCTTTTTCCAGGGCTCTAGCCAGCTCGACATTTTTTCCCGTCAGCCAATTCCCATAATATTGTCGCGAAAACACTATTCCAGGAGTTAGAGAGACTGAAGTGAGACCTTGAAAAACGGGTTTTAATGAGATTATCGTATGCGAAAGGGCACCGAAACACATTGTCAACAATCATAACAATAGCAAAACAAACAGTGTGTGGCTTCTACGGCCGTGGACGGCGTCCCCAAGCAGCCTGTAGCTTCTACCAAGGAGCTTTTATCAGATTTTTGTCCGTCAAAGTTGACGGATTGGTTTTAAAATTTTTCCGTCACACGCAGCAAATTTCCGTCCATTGACGGAAAAACGGACGCTGGCTAGAGCCCTGCCTTTTTCCCTAGTCAGAATGTTCCTAATGTTTACTTTGGAGGATACATATCCAAAAGGTTTCCTTATTGCCAATTAGAGACTGTAATTCCTACGTGTATCTCAGGTGTTTCATGATGATCAGACACTCCTAGAAAGAGAGCATACAGTATAAGCAGACAGCAGGCTGTCAGGTCTTTTTTCTGTGCGTAGGGTAGTTGGTCACGAATCTGATATGAATCTACTTGCATCTATTGTTCCACACGCCCTCCTAATTTGAATCTATTATATACAGAGAGAAATTCTATAGGTGAAATGCACATTTTTTTATTGTTAACCATAGCTTTAGACCATGTACACCAATAAGATGATATTAACGGAGCGCTACCAATTCTTGTGCAAAAATAACAAGAAAACTCCTGCAGTTCCAAAGTCAACCGCTAGGGGACCAATCAAACACCTATTTTTCCTAACGTCAAATGTTATATACCGCCTAAATCTGTATACCACTCAAAAATCACGATTGTAACATACATAGGACATAAAATACATTGAAATCCCTTCTATAGTAGAAGTTGCTGGTTAATTTGCAACGTTTGTCCTATTTACGAAATGTGTACTTAAATGTGTACATCTTTCTCTAAGCTGTCCCAATTCATTACAAATAGTTATCTTCTTAAAAGATTTCAACAAAACACGATGTAATCCCAGAACAAACTGTTGACACAACCGATAATAACATTGCTTCTTTTGACATTAAAAGTTATCTGCCAAAAAAATTAATCACATAATGGATAAATGATGCAAAAATGTTCTAAATCTACTGCAGTACCATGCAAAGTCATCTCGTTACCCAAAACCAACCATACACATCGTCTTCCCAATACCCTCTTACCGAAATGTCATCACAATCCTAACAGAGCTTCTAAAGTTATCACTGACTAAAATCCCTTAAAAATAGAATCACAGACACACCGATTAAAAACAACACCTAAATTTTCAATCACTAGTCTATCCTTAAACAAAGTAAAAGAAAAGATGTTTTCATATGTGCGAAAACACGTAATACATTTTCGTGAATAGTTGAACTATCATTTTCTTCATATCACACCCCTCCTCACTCTCTGTGCTTTAAGCAGTTAGGCTTAGGTCCGAATTGGAAAAAGGGTACTTCACGGGCTCTTTGTTGTTGTCTTTTTGCACTTTGGGGCGTGCCCCCCTACGTGGCCCGGTGGTACACCTTACAGATCCGGGGTATATTTTGGGAACGGTCGGGCATCGGGTTGAATTTAAGTCGGACTTAAAATAAACCCGGGACCCGGTAAAAAAATAGACGCCTTGAACTACCCGTGGGGAACACTGAGGTTTGTCCCCTGGTATCCGGCAGTCCCCCGGAACAAATTTCTGGCTTAAGAGCCCAGCCGGGGCTACATTTGGCTGATTTCTGACAGTGCAATTGGGACCTAAGCCTAATCAGGTGATTGTAAGCACAGTGTCAACCAGCATCATTGCAATGCCTCTTGAAGATACTGCAGTCCGGCTGTCCACAGCTCTAACGTCTCTGCATCGGTGGTCTTGAAGTCGTGCGCTCTCTTGGCAGTGGACACGATCAAGTTTGAGTCAACTGTGGTAGCAAAATGTGTAGCATTAGTTGGGGTTGTCTAATAAGCTAAGGTGTATGTATAAATGTATCCACCCCACTTCCATGAACGTTTCATCCAATCCGGTCGAGGATTAGTTAACGAAGCATAACCGTATGATGAAAGATGCTCATATTTTACAATGATGTCATATTTGTCGTAGTTAGGTCACACTGAGTTATGGATTTTATGGATGACATGACGCGCGCATGTATTTTTGCCTGTTTAAAAAAACGTGGGCACATGTCACCAAAGAGTATCCCAGGTCGATCAAAATTTTGTGCTTGTCAGAGGATCTGCTCTCCAGGGTAACGGTACACAAGGTCAGAAGGTCAGAGCATGGGGCCACAGCGCCCTTGTTCCCCTCTTTGAATAACAATGGCAATAAAAAACATTACAGAAATTGTCTCGTACAGTCTTACTAGAGGTCAGCGTTAGACAAACAACGAACGTTATATAACCAAGCCTGGAAAAGAATAAACTGAATGTGGTTTAGCTGCATGTTTGCTGGATTTTTCTGTTTTCACCCTCGCCTTTTGATTTTGAGTTCCTCAGAGGATGTCATCCATAAAGGTAAGTCAGTGTGGTCATAGTCGTACAAGGATCTAATTAAGAGTCCCTTTCAAAACAAGACTGCTAGATGGAAATTGTGCACGACACATGCAAGACTAACCTCAGTGTGACCTAAACTTGCAATCGTATGACGACCGTATGATGACCGCACGACATACGTACATCACTGGGACCATACCTGTGTGGATTCCCGTGATGTCCCGAACTGGCAGTGATCTTGTCTGCAGCTGCTTTGACGTTGATAACCACACCTAATGTTTTCGTTTGGTGGCGAATTAGATAATAGACTGTGCTGTGCTACAAGAAACCCGGCCTTTTCCCCAGTTATAATCTTCGGTCAAAGCAATGTATTATTGAAATGACTTACTTCAATCAGCGAGTGGAAGAGGACCGAAATGCTTCGATTGTAGGTACGACCTGATTACACAGCTATCTCTGCAGTCTGCAGGTGTAACTCAGGGGCTGTTTTTTCCGGTTTTGGGACATAATATGTCATTATATCATACGTCAGAGCGACGGCATGTGGTCATACTGAACACTTTGTGCGCGTTCAAATGTGTTCTTTTCTTAAATATATGGGTGGTCACCAAGACATCTTTACCTCTAAAATTAAATGGTATTTGGAGAAGAAAAAGGTAAACAAATACGACCATGTCATGTTCTGTTAGCGTTTGTTGGTAATCGATTGGAAAAATACAACTGCCATGAATTAATCGTGTTACATAAAGTTAAATCATGAAAAACACTAGAATTATATAAACTCATCAAGAAATGAAGTAATAAGTTGCATAACTTGCATTTCATTTTGTGCATCTCCGTCTAAACTATCTGTATACCAAATATCATGGAAAATGCCATGTGTTTTTGTTTACCTTGGTTTCTCTAATACCATTTAATTTTCAGAGATAAAGGTTTCGATGACAACCTTTACCTTTAGGAAAAAGACTTATTTGAATGTACACAAATGGCCATTAAGCTTGACCACATGTCATCGCTCTGACGTATGACATTACAATGATGTTCCCAAACCTGAAAAACCAGGTCCATTGCGTTACATACACAGGTACACTGCAGAGATATCTGTATCGGGTGGTACCTACAATCGCAACGTTTAGGTCCTCTTCAACAAGCTGATTGAAGTAAGTCATTTCACTACTGTCTTTGTTATGATAGAAGACTAAGTAATTGGTGAAAAGGTTCTCTTGTAGCACAGTTCATTATTGAATTACGCCCCAAAATAAGAAGGCTGTGGTTAACAATGTTGGGAACATATGCGCTGCATCAGTTTGCAATTTCTCGACCTGTATAGCTTATGCTATAGGCCAATAAAAAGAGCATACATGTATCAAGAAAACACGTCTTTGGTCATCCTTCCGTTAGAGCGGTAGGCTAACTAAAGATGCATTCTTTCGCAATCTGAATATCGCGTTTTGCGTTGCCACATTTGAATCTGGGGCGCATAGCCTTTGGCTAAGTAGTCTACATTTTGTGTAGTAGTAGTCTACAGCAGTCTACACCGATATAGATATTATCGTATCTGGATTTATATATTTACATGTATTACATATACATATCATGTCATGTAAATATATATACATTGTATATACATCCAGATACGATACATATCTATATCTATATCTAAATATATTTATACTAGACTACTTAGCCAAAGGCTATGCGCCCCAGTTTCAAATGTGGCAACAAATTTAAAAACGCGATTTTCAGATTGCATCAATCCAGATACGATACATACATCTATAAACATAATACTTTTTGTCAAACGCACAGTTCGACAGACCTTGCATATTTCAGATACGCTACATATCTATCTATATCTATCTTTGTATAAATATATATATATATATACTAGACTAGACTACTAAGCCATAGACTGTGCGCCCCAGTTTCAAATGTGGCAACACAAAATGCGATATTCAGACTGCGAAAGAATGCATCTTTTGTTAGCCTGCGATCAGTCCAATGTAGATACATAAATGAATAAATCTATAAACATAATACTTTTGTCAAACACACAGGTTGGCGAGTTTCACACAGTTCGACAGACCTAACGAAGCATCGACTTTGATAATCTATAACTGTACGTGCCGACTGAGGTACTGGATTGGACACTTGGGAAGGGCATAAGAATGGCATGCGTGAACTCCTTTGGGTTTGGAGAATCAAATTCCCACGCGCTCGTTGAGCAAATCCCCCATGACAAGTCTCTGACCCAAGACAACACTAACGAAGAACAAGGGAAGATGTACATTGTAGCTGTATCTGCAAAGAAAAGGGAATCTTTGAAGCTGTCAGTGGAGGACCTGATCACACATTTGGAGCAAAACCCGGACATGTCACTTGAAAAACTCTCCTTCACATCCCTATTGAGAAGAACGCACCACAATGTCAGGTTAGCGGTGCCAGGTAGCTCTGTTGGGGACATCAAGCAATCTTTAGAGAACCGCGTTGCCGGCATAGAAGGAGCAGTACGCACAAGGACAATCAGACGGAAGAGTGGTCGTGGAGATGAGTTAGAGCTTGACGAACATGTCATTTTTGTATTCTGCGGACAAGGATCGTTGTGGGATGGCGTGTGCCTAGACCTGATAGAGAAAGAGCCCGTATTCAGGAGAAAGCTGACTGAAGTCGATGGCCTGCTTCGCCAGTACGTTGAGTGGTCTCTCCTTGACAAGCTGTCAAAGAAAGAAGACTTTCACGTCCCGTTGGTAAGACAAGCCATTGTTTTCACCACTCAAGTCGCACTGTTTGCTCTTTGGCAGTCGTGGGGCATCACGCCAGATACCATTATCGGTTGTTCAGCTGGCGAAGTGGCTGCAGCGCATTGTTCCGGCACCCTGTCACTACCGGAGGCCGTACGTGTCATCTACCACAGGGGGCGTCTGCAAAATGAAGTAACCGGCGGGAAGTATTTGGTTGTCGGGAATCTCCTGGTGAAGAAGGTGCTAGACTTGTGCAGTAACGTATCGGGTAAAGTTGACTTGGCTGCCGTATGCAGTGCCTCGTCCTGCGAGCTGTCTGGCGATGATGATGCAATAGATGAGCTGCTTGAAGTTCTGAGGACGATGAACGAGAACGAAATGGCGGGCCAGCTGTTTCTGAGAGAGTTAGATGTGCCTGCTGCCTACCATAGCCACCGGATGGAGCCGATCCGAAAAGAACTAGAATCAGCGTTGAGAGATCTACGTGGCCAGCCGCCTACTATAGAACTGTACTCAACTGTCACAGGGAAGAGAGCTACGAAGGAGGACTTTGTGACCGGAGAATACTGGGGAAGAAACGTTAGACAACCAACGATGTTCAGTAGCGCGCTGTCAGAAGCCTTGAACCGTGAAAAACGAAACATCGTTGTTGATGTCGGTCCTAAGCCTGTTTTTAGGACCAACATCAAGCAAATTGCATCTGAGGTGCCTGACGTGACGTTGACCTACGTGGCGTCCATCAAGCCAAACCAAGAGCATCCATCCATCCTTCGCAGTCTTTGCGATTTGTACGAATTCGGTTTGATGCCGAGCTGGGACGCTTTCTTCGTGAAAGAAATGTGCACTCCTACGAACTTGCAGCATTAAACCTACGCCATAATTCCTAGCTACCCGGTGGTACGTGCCAATGAATGATGTGCACAAGGCATGCCGCTGAATTATTTTGGGCCATGGACCGTTCTGTATTATTGTTGTCTTTTGTATATCGTACTTTTTGTTCCCCCAAACTGCCCGGCCGGGCCCCTTTGTGGAAATGTGACGTTAGCCTTACTGGCAGTTTGCTATAAAGCCACTATGGGTTTGGTTCGACACCGAGGAAGCTGTAGCTCAGTGGCACAGATGGGGAGGGGTTGTATTCAGATTGGACAACTTTCTTTTACTCAAGGAACAAGTAGTTACGTTTAATGAATAATTGCAAGAGGATGAGTGAAGACAGGAATGGTGATTTATAATTTGTATAGGTAGCGTAAATAAAGATGTACACAATGGAATTCAATTGATATTGAATAGAACTAATGGAAAAAAAACTTTATCATAACATTGGGGTTCCATGTATCTTTTGTCCCGAACATGCTTTGATTTTTGGGGTGACAGATAACGTTAACGTTAGAAAGAAGTGGTGTTAGCATGCCCCCTAGCCATTAATTTTGGACTTGCAGGATCTCATTTCTGAATAATAAAACATCTGTACTTATGGTGTATGCATAGTGGGACGAAAATAGGTAGCGCACGACAATTGGTATCTTCTTGTTGGTGTACATTGTTACAAGCAAAGGTTCACAATAAAGAAATGTGTTAATCTATTTCATTTCTCTGTTTCTTCACATAGACAAATTACCTGAAATTGGAATTTATTGCAACACAACAGCCGTAAGCGAAATTTGCAAGTTACTCCTATGCAAGTATCCCCCCCCCCCCCCCGCGAGAAGAGTTACGTTATGCTTGATATGTTTACTCTGTGCAGAAGCGCTCCTTACGGAATAGGTTATACTACAGACATTCCTCTTTGATTTCACCAAGGACATTATGGCTTAATTTGACTTACCACAAAGTGTCGGAAAAGGAAACACAAACACTAAACTAAGTTATTACTCTGTGACGGAGGGTAGCTTCCGACAACTAAGTATTGTTTTTGTCCGATGTGATGAGTGTTCGCATGTGTATATCTATGTTACCTTTGCCGTATTCGTATGTAGTTTGGCATGTCGTCTGCACGCAGTTGCGCGATGATGCACTTTTTTTTTGCGGAACCTGTTTTTCCTGTTCTTCGTTATTTGTTTGTCTGCGACTGTCAATATGATTACAATGATACACATTTTCTTATTGACCTTGAGGGACATTTTCCTTTTTTCTTCTTTTTTATCTGCATCTGTAGAGACTACACCTGACTGTTTACACTAGTGTAGCACATTAGCAGTGTAATGTTTCGTGAACAGAAAATCCCCATAAGGGCTTTTGTCGTACAAAGAGGCACCAGTTTTCTCTCTACGTGCATTGACTTAATATATGTTTTATTTGCAAAATCATGCCCGAGGGCTAATTGCATACACAATCTCAAGAACTAAGAGAGGTAAGTACATAAAACTTAATCTCACCTTCACATAGCCTTCAGGGGATATTCTACGATCTACTATAACATGAAAGCCACTTTGACATCAAACACAAGCGTCCAAACCCCCAGTGTAACTTCTCACATTTCAAAGGAAAACTCACCAAAGATTTCTCCCATGTGGGTATTTGGGTACTGCATTATGACTATACGCACGTTTGATATCAATATTTCTGAGGGCTCAGTTCCATTTTATTTGGATCCATTTTTTTGTGTGTTGGGCTATTCCTTTTGAAAAAAAAACAAGGTGAAAGACTTGGGGGTTTGCTATTTGATCCTTACGATTTATTCGGAACATAAAGACAGAGGTTTAAGCATATCAACTTCAGTGTAGACTGTAGCGATGGACTTACAAATCAAAATACAGTGTTACAGAAACATGACTACACTGAGCTTTTGGAGTGGGGTGTCTCAAAACTTAATAAGGACTCGTGAGATTTGAACCTTTTAAGCGCATAATGGTCAAATGGATGCGTTTTAAAACAGTAAGCCGGCTCTTTGATCGGTTCATTTGCGTCGGTATAAGTCGTCCAGTGGGGGCCCTTTTGTGAAACTGTCAACGTGTTAGAAACGTTTGGACGTTTTAACCTACGGATCGTATTTTGAATGCACTGTGAAATCTCCCTTATAAACTACAAAGTGCCACACAAAGTTTACACAGATACGTTTTCCAATAATGGTTCCAGATGATTTTTATTAACGCTGAAAGGTTGTCCTGATTCTTTCTTGGGGGATACAGAACTGGCAACAGTCGGTTTCTCTACATGGAAATACAAGGCTCTTACTACTTACCCCCTCTGCAAAACTGCATCTTACTTTCTGAACTATGCATATATGGTTTCGGAATAACACTTATAAAACGACACGTTAGAAATGTTGATTTCTAGCTTCGTTCTATTCTTTTGTATTGCATGCTTCGTAAGACACGTACACTCTCCACTTTCTAGTCTTTTTCATAACCCTCTCATCCTACAACCAGCAGTATAACAGGACCAACAGGGCCAAATTGAACCTATACACGTTTCATCGCTATGGGTTTAAGGGGCTAAATCCTTCGTAGGCTGTGGATATTTTCAGAGAGTCTCACAACATTCTCTACATCCCTCGGCCTCTGTCATGTACCGGCAGGCCAATGTGTATGAATGCATGTAACGTGTTTCTTTGCACATTGCATGTGTTTGTCCATATCTCTGTGTCTTACTGTCAACTAAAGTATTCTAAATCTGACAAGACAAATTTATGTATTTGTGATTCTATCGAAAACTTGCGAGTTTGGCGAAATAGAGTGATATGTGGAAACGGTCCTAATTTTCTGTGTTGCAGTGCATGTGCTAGTCACAAGAGGTCGCTTCTGTGACTAAGCCAAAATACACGTCTCCCTAATACCTTCCAGGGAAACATTACATATTGTATTTCATTAATGCATGGTGGCTAATCAATTCCCATTTTCTCATACGGTCGCAAAACTACGACTGTTGATTAAACGGCATCACTTAGCATGGATGTGGCAAACGCAATGTCTATGATCAAATTTCGCAAGAACAATTTATCCAGCATATGATGATGCAACAATGAACAGTGCACTGTACCATGTATCAGTTCGCACATCCATAGCAACAGCTGGTGTTCTATCAGATAACCTATCTCTGGGAAGGTGATAGGGCGTATCTGGTAGAGTCTCAACCTACTGCAAAGGATTAAAGAGATTGGGGTAAATTAGAAAACGGTATTCGGTGATGATCCCCCTTCTGCCTACCGTATGTACGATATCCACACGTGACAAAACTAATGTTTTCTCTCAGAATTTGGTCAGTGCATTTTTGTACCGTAGCTTCTATGTGCACCAGATACATCTGTACCTGTTTCTAACTTTTATGTTTGTCGAAATGTAAACATTACTGATATCAAGAAGATTTTATGAAACTTCATAAACCTCCTTGCTAATATTCACCTGTCGACCATATAGCTTAATAATCATAGCCAAGCAAAAGACAACAGAAGATGACGATACGATAGTAGTAGTAGTAGTAGTAGTAGTAGACATTTTCTATTTTCAAGTTGCGATACCAATGTTCACACAGAATATACAGCATTCAGTATCAGTCCGTCTAAGTGGGGAGGGGGGCATTGAAAACCAACGAGGGGAGGGGGCATTGAAAACCACAAAAAAATAGCATTGCAAACAGGAAAGCTTGTACCTCGTAATCTACGGCTTAGTAGAGAGAAACCGAGAAAGAACTTCCTCTGAATGGGCTGACTTCCTATAGACAGAAGTTCCATTCAGATGGGATCAGTCAGTTTAAAAGTTCCTAGCGTATCATTCACAAGACAGGGGATGGGCTCTATAAGCTATGTTTATTTAACATTAACAATGTTTCTTTTAGATTCAGAAGATGATTCAATTATTCAGGGGGCATCATGGGAACGTCATCTTGTTAGAACTCATTTGCATAATTATGTAGTTGACCTCAGTACGACTGAATTTCCCAGGCTCGGCGCAATAGTACTGTGTTTGCATTTTGTACAGTAACCTACTCTAACTGTCATCGATAAAGCATGCACAATACATAACGTTACATTTGATTTTGTACCCAACATACTAGTAATTACCTTGGTGTTTATTTTGTTTTGGCAAGACACAAGTCCCTCTTCATTCATTTTGTGATCAGTCCTTTTCAAGTATGTTTTTAATCAACCCCTGATACAGCTGTCTAAAACAAGACATATAAAATTGGCTACAAAATCTCCCGGTCCAATCTGTCTTCCATCAACAGACACGTTTGATATATAGTTCAGATGGCAAGCCCCCTCTCCCTCACACGATGTTCTCTCTCACAAGACCGCCCTCCCACAAGCCTTGTTATCATAGGAGGGCAAACGAAAACGTTACAAAAAGGTATCATTTCTAAGCGGGGCCGCGGCTGTGCCCTCCCCCGAACTCTATAAGAGCCTAGCCTCCAGAGCAGGCTCTTTGGGCCTTATTTCGTCATGTTTTTTTGTGTTTTTTTTGGCTCATAATACACTTTTGCTGGTCATTTCTTTGTGTATTGGGTCGCTTGTATACTTTTACTCCACGGGTCGGCAATACAAGCGATCCAGTGCAAAAAGAAATGGCCAGCAAAAGTGTATTATGAGCCAAAAAAAGACGAAAGAAGGCCCGGAGAGTCTGCTATGGAGACTACTAGAATCCCAGGATAATGTTTTCCTTACTGATCCTGTTGTGACATATTTCTGGGCCCAGGGGTGACTGGAAAAGGCGGGAAGACCCGTGTAATGTCTCCTCAGCCGGTCCTGCCAATTATACCCCTCTCTCTGGGATCACTCCCTAAGCCAGGCGCACTTATGTGGCCTGTAACAGTGAAACTGAAATAACAGCCTAGGCTTGGGTAAGTGTTGTTTGAAGAGAATGAAGAATTCTTGGACAAGGGGTGAGACTATAGGTTCGACCTGAGGCATTGATCTATTGAATAAGACTCCTTGCAATGAATGAGAGAGGCGTTTTTTTATAGTTTAGTAGAACCTGTCTCACTGCCCCCTCCCAATCTCGTCATACAAGGAAGATTCAAGGGTCCTGCAAGAACATGAAGAACTAAACTTAATCTTTCTCTGTCTGTCTGTCTGTCTGTCTGCCTGTCTGTCTGTTTGCCTGTCTGTCTGTCTGTCTGCCTGTCTCTCTCTCTCTGTCTCTGTCTCTGTCTCTCTCTGTCTGTCTCTGTCTCTCTCTGTCTGTCTGTCTGTCTGTCTCTCTCTCTCTCTCTCTCTCTCCCTCTCTCTCTCTCTCTCTACCTCTCTCTCTACCTCTCTCTCAGAACTCTCTTTTTCTGTTCCATGACGTTGTAACCACTTACTTTACCGTAACTTTACTCTAATACTAAAGAAAGGCAAAAGACGGTTCGACTAGATTCTGGTCCCAGTGAAGTACATTTATTGGAGCACAACAATACAATCAGGAAACAGCAATAATAATCAATGCACTAAGGAATCCCTAACCATGACACGAGCCGTTGTGACAATATTACATAAGGTAGGACATTGCGTTGTGTTTTACTATACTATACAATACTATACTCACAGTTACAGGCACGGATCAGGCTTCAACGCGGCTCGGCGGGTATTCCAGTTACGACAGTGCACTTGCTCCTCTGTACGGGCTGTTCTCTTACATGGACTGAACTCCTAACTCTAGTTTGCTGTTCTATTTATCTTAACCTAATTAGTCGGCGTTATTCTATTGGTATTTATAAACCAGTCCTGTAACTTTTAACACACAAGTACAGGGTTCCATTTACCAGACAACCCTTTGTCTTGTAGAACAGGGTTGGCAGACATAATTAACACAAGGCTAACAACCTACAAGATCAAAGAGCGTCTACATACATACATAATATACAAGGTGTGAATCCAAAGACAAACATCACTGTTGCTATGGGCTGTAACTAAACATACATAGAAGTAAAGAATTATAAGTATCAACAATATTATCCTAAGATAGGCAAATATACCACTGTTACATCTAACAGATAGTATCAACAATACTATCCTAAGATAGCCAAATATACCACTGTTACATCTACCCCCCTCCTTCGAAAGAAAAGGTGCTCCCGCACCTTGTCACATCTTCAACAATAGAGCATAAAATACATGATCAATTCTCCACCTTGGGCAACAAATTGGTAGAGAAAATTAACACTTTTTAGATACAGGTATTTCAGAATCAACAATCTTTTTTATAGTCAATAGCACATGTGTAATTGGGCACCACATCTGGTGGCCATCATTGATTCACACCTGATTGACATAACCAACACTCGATTGTTCTTCACCTCATATTGATACACTGAGACAATAGACTCATTATCTTCAATGAAGCCATACAACAAAAACAAGGTACAATACACAACTGGCTCAGGCATTGAGTGAAGTGTCACCATGGCACGCAAATTTCGTGTTAACAGGATCCATAGTTGCATTGCGACTTTACGAAGAACTGAGGGCAGTGTGACACACGCCGGAGTTTCCAGCACAGAGCACGTTATGAGGTGTGGGTCAGCAGATCACCATGGCAACCCACCATAAGTGTATATATCACCTTATTTCTCCCCGGGAAATGGCGGATACTGACAGTATAGTAACCCCTGAGTGGCGACAGCCTGTTGAGTACCGTTTTCCACGGCCTCAGCCCAACTTTTAAAGCGGAGACCTCTAGGAGAGGGGGGTCTAACGTCACCGCGCTCCGAGCCCATTTACCTCTCCCTAGCTAGCTTGTCGCTACTAGGATCGGCTTTACTCCGCCCCGACACGGCCGATTGACCGTGCCGGCACAATGAACACACGTCATTGCTTTCTATGGAAGGGCTTACAGATACGCACACTCTATACATTGCAGTTTGATCGGTTCTCCCATGAACCAAGAACACATGACATTACAAGACAGACGTGACAGTAATGTCGTGACCCCGAACCGCCATTTCCTTACTTAAACAAGTTCCGGAAGGAACGAATAATGCTGCCCAGTGGTGACCTCACGGACGTGTCTGATGCCTTTTTCTCCCGACATATGCCCCGCTGACCCTGAGTAGATGGCAAAGTCACCTGTTCTGCCATATCGGGACACTTCTCTAGGTTGCCTGACCTCTGCGTGACCTTAACAATTTTAGGTTGATCTATATTACTGAGTGCCTTCACCGAGTGTACGTCAGGTACAGACATGTTGTTTGTGATAGGACAAGAGTTCACAGTGTTCACATAGAAACCATGACGGTCTGGGGGATGACGGGTGCGGGTCGACCGTCGTAGGGCTGGAGCGCCATCCTCGTCATCATCGCTGTCCGATGCGTCTTCAGGACTGGCGTGTTCAGCTGGCTGCACTGTCTCCCCATCGGGCTCCTCACTCCCTGACTTCACCTGGTCACCTGCTGTCCCGTCTTCTGTCCGGACGGGTGCCTCGCTCTCTGACTGAGCCGGGACACCTGTTGCCTCGTCTCCTGGATCACCTTCCGCTTGGGCTGGGACTACCTGCTGGGCGACATCGTCTCCACCGACCGCGTCTGGCTGGACCGCATCACCAGCCTGCTCCAAAGCTTGTGGATCCTCTCCACCACCCACGGTCTTGGCATCGGTCGGCTGCCCTGCATACTCCACAGTGTCAACTTCATCGTCGTCGCTGTCTGTTGTACTGCCATCACCTGGAACAACAACACATGGGGGTACAAGACCCCCTGACCGGCGGACTGTCTGCCGTTTGACTCGAGTCCCCGGGGTTAATACATGGAGCCCATCTCTACGTGAAGGAACACTGTCTCGAGCCTTTTCCTTGTCTTCACAATGAACAGGTTTGGACTCAGCATTACATGTATCAACTTCAGACACCCCAGACACTGACTTGTGTATTTCTTTCATATTGCCTGGACATTTAACCTGGTCATCCACAACATTGCTCCTGTTGCCATTCCTTTTCCTTAAAGGACAATGTGCCTTCCAATGACCAAACCGGCGACATACAAAACAAGGATGCGTCTTTGGAGACCGCCTACTACGACTAAAATGACTGGGTCTAATCTTGTTTACATTGCCAACATTTAGATAACAAGTTCCCTTCCAATGTCCAAGTTTGTGGCACAGAACACACGGGTGTGTCTGTGGGGACCTGACCGTCCTACCACCAACTCGAAAGGTAAACCGTCTAACAAAACGTTCCTGAAGAATGACAATGGACTCATTAAACCGTTGACACAGCTTGATAATATGTTCTTTATGTGCGCGCTCCATCTGTAGTACTGTTTGCCACAACAAAACCACCAAACCCTTGTACTGCCTCTCATCAACTCCCGAGATTTGGCACAGTCCTGGGACAGACCTCGGTGTCGGTGCCCCTACACCGGCATCAGGCGTGGACCATACGCCCTGACCCGGGTAGGCTTGGCCACCCAAACCACGCCGTCCTCCCGTTTCCATTGCCCAAACTCTACGCAAAGCCTGACTCGACGACAAGAACCAAGGCGTCCGTGTAATGTTCTTGCTAACAAATTACTCACAGACCCACACTGCACAGAAAAACATATTACCTAGTGTTCTTGTACAACTGCAGAAAGACTTGACTTGTAATAACTTCCACGATTACCATGTGCACAGGCTTATACAAACAAATGGGCACTAATACATACAATAGGTAGAACAAACAAAAGGTAGGAAACAACTTACTGGTATTCCAATTTAGGCAACAAAACAACAGCAAAACTTGGCCTCTACACGGACGAACGACGATTTTGCATAATCAGACAACCACGAAAGCTTTACAACGTACAAACAATATAATGGAATATTGACCATGTAAAACCAAAGAACATTCTTATCAAAACCAAAACCAAGTGTTAGACAGACGCACTAGACTGTGTAAGTTTCGACAAAGAAATAACACCAATCCACCTTGGCACTTCGGACTGTCTGAACCTGACGCAGGACTTACAACCTACCTCACCCAATAACTAACTCGAGACAAAATCACATCAGCTATTTTAATAACAACACACCATTCCACCTTCCTGGGAATTCCTGAGAGTAAAATTCATTCGATCACAAAGCGAACCTGAACACCAGACAAGACCAGTACATAATAATTTTCGGACATCGAACAACAGCGCTAGCAAAACGATCATCAGGGCTAAAAACAGCCATGTTCCATCATAAACACATCCAAACAAGTCAGGACGACTACAATACTTCCAATGGTGCTCAGAACAAACATGTGCATAGCTACTTGCTAGACTACCACAATATTTTACCACTCCAACAAATATTACTCCACCGGGAGGGACAGAATCCTGGTCACGGCACCAATTTGTAACCACTTACTTTACCGTAACTTTACTCTAATACTAAAGAAAGGCAAAAGACGGTTCGACTAGATTCTGGTCCCAGTGAAGTACATTTATTGGAGCACAACAATACAATCAGGAAACAGCAATAATAATCAATGCACTAAGGAATCCCTAACCATGACACGAGCCGTTGTGACAATATTACATAAGGTAGGACATTGCGTTGTGTTTTACTATACTATACAATACTATACTCACAGTTACAGGCACGGATCAGGCTTCAACGCGGCTCGGCGGGTATTCCAGTTACGACAGTGCACTTGCTCCTCTGTACGGGCTGTTCTCTTACATGGACTGAACTCCTAACTCTAGTTTGCTGTTCTATTTATCTTAACCTAATTAGTCGGCGTTATTCTATTGGTATTTATAAACCAGTCCTGTAACTTTTAACACACAAGTACAGGGTTCCATTTACCAGACAACCCTTTGTCTTGTAGAACAGGGTTGGCAGACATAATTAACACAAGGCTAACAACCTACAAGATCAAAGAGCGTCTACATACATACATAATACACAAGGTGTGAATCCAAAGACAAACATCACTGTTGCTATGGGCTGTAACTAAACATACATAGAAGTAAAGAATTATAAGTATCAACAATATTATCCTAAGATAGGCAAATATACCACTGTTACATCTAACAGATAGTATCAACAATACTATCCTAAGATAGCCAAATATACCACTGTTACAACGTCACATCCTTTGGGTCTACGCTAAGATCTGGACCGTCATCCTCTGAGAAAATCCGATGAAAGGGTGAATTTTCACAGGAGATCAGGGGGATGAAGTGATCGGACCGTTCTTTCTACACTCAGGGTACCACAGGAAACCCCAGCAGACAAAGGTCGGATCTAAAATCTAGTGCCGCACTTAAAAGTTCATCCTAGACTATTAGAAGACACTATAGCTACCAGATACTAGTCCTTGCTAGTAGACATAGACAGGTGCAACCGTGAGAAGGATTTCCCTACTATTTCTACTGGTCCTGTTCAAAGAAGTTTAATCTTTAACTGTTAGATATGTTATTGTAGCATATATATATACCTTTCTGATTACTAGTAGCTTACGACTTAGCTCATATGGCCAATGATAGACCATTATCCAAATAGCTGTGTACAATCATAACGATTTTGCCTACCAACATCTGCTTGGAGTTTAAGCATACGGAATTCAGAACTTTGACAGGAATTCAAACGATCGGTCTTGTAATCAAAACGTGGATAACAAGTACTCACTACTTCCAATATACTCCATAATCTACCTAATTAGTATAACAATATGGGCGAATGAGGGTCCGTTATCAGATTGACGGACGGATGGAGGTTGATTAGCGGGTGTTGTTGAAGGAGTCCCCGAGTCGGAAATCCTGGCGCCGCGGTCAGTCCAGACCAGGAGCCCTGACCGGTGTGGTCTTATGCCTCTGGTATGGCTGAACACTGGTAACTTTCAACACTGGACGTTCTGCGTAATGTTTAGGTCTGTGAGTTCATGACTGGGGATTCTTTTCACTCATCGCTTCTTCCGTTGTAAAGTTTCTGATTCGAATTTGGTTGGTTGGTTGGTTGGTTAGTTGGTTGGTTGGTTGGTTGGTTGGTTGGTTGGTTGGTTGGTTGGTTGGTTGCTTGGTTGCTTGGTTGGTTGGTTGGTAGGTTGGTTGGTTGGTTGGTTGGTTGGTTGGTTGGTTGGTTGGTTGGTTGGTTGCGTTGGTTGGTTGGTTGGTTGGTTGGTTGGTTGGTTGGTTGGTTGGTTGGTTGGTTGGTAGGTTGGTTGGTTGGTAGGTTGGTTGGTTGGTTGGTTGGTTGGTTGCGTTGCGTTGGTTGGTTGGTTGGTTGGTTGGTTGGTTGGTTGGTTGCTTGGTTGGTTGGTTGGTTGGTTGGTTGCTTGGTTGGTTGGTTGGTTGGTTGCTTGGTTGGTTGCTTGGTTGGTTAGTTCGTTGGTTGGTTCCTTGGTTCGTTCGTTCCTTGGTTGGTTTGTTCGTTCGTTCCTTGGTTGGTTTGTTGGTTCGTTCCTTGGTTGGTTGGTTCGTTCGTTCGTTCGTTCGTTCGTTGCTTGTCTTTCTCTCTTGCTCGCTCGCCAGCTTTCTTGTTTCTTCACTCACTGTTCCATCTTAGATTGTTGTTTCATTCCTATCATTCTCGAGACACCTGTGTTCCACTAAGACGTTTTTCTTAAGAAATCCATCTTTCTTGAGTCGACAGGCGTAGGAAATCAATCTGACAGTTTTTAAACAACCCGGTATGCGAATAACAACTCACGGACTGTGTTCTCCTGTAAGAGTAGACCCTGGGGGCAGGCAGGGGTATTATCAACACAAACATTAACATCTCTACTAGATATTTATGTAAGGTTAAGTACTACAGCACAGCCTCTTTAAAAACACCGAGACAACTATCACAAGGAAAACACAACACCTTAGCCTAGTTATTATAGACCACTTCTCGGCCATACAATGTGCTATGAAGACGTAGTAAAAGTCGACGGGCATGCTAACTAGATTGGGCAGTATCCTGTCTTGATAGTATCTAACCTAAAAGTATATAGACGATCACTTCTTCGCTGTGTAGTACATGTATTACAGTTGTAAAGATATACTATCCTATAACACAGTGTGATTATGCAGTACACGAGCAAAGTAGGTTATGATAATAGGACAATTACCTGCCTTAATTGCGTTGTAAATTGTCAAGTGAACTGACACCTATCTCTCACCGCCATACATGCAATGCTTTACACATATGCTTGATCACAAATTACTAGACTACTTTTTCAACGACGAAAACAAAACTTCTTAGCTACAAATGTCGAAAGTATCCTTAGTGTGCTAATCGCTACTCTCTTATTTCATGAATTGGAAAAAATAAGAGAAAGCAATTTGTTTCCGTAGATTTGTCGTAAGGCCTAAGGCCCCCCAGCAAAGTTGTCGTACGTTGATTCTATGATAGCTACTTGAGACAGCCGTAGAGGGGTCGTATAGAATTCAGTTGTCGTAGATTCTTGTCGACCGTCTGTCGTAGCTAGTTACTCGCTGGAACAATACATCGTACGGCGAGTGTAACTGGACCAAATTTGTTTTTCTTCGCTATCACTTTATAAAGATAGCGCAGAGATCCAATACTAGCCCTGGTTAATGTAAACAGTCACCAGTTCTAGCATGTCCTGATGGAAGCAATGTTTCTATCTGGGTCAGGAGAAACACTCCGTCTGTTACGGATTACACAAGCAAATTGCCTCCAGTAGGGACCTGTCAACACCCCTGTATCCTCTCAGTATGGTTCCGTCCGCCGGTAAAAGGCAAGTGAAAGCTAAAAGATATTTCAGTATCAACTTTCTCTACTTGTCGCTATCACATTTCTCTTAGATTTCTATATTTTTCTAACACATGAAACGATTAGAGTATGCATAATCCAATACTTAGGCCAACGTTACATTTCCAAACTGGGGCCCGGACGGGTGTGGAACGAAAATTAAAAATGTATACTTAAAATCATGCACAAATAATGTCCACCACTATTCTCTTTACGCCGTGTGTAGTTTAGCATCTTTCATATCATACTTTTCGTTCCCGAAAGCTGCCCGGCCGGGCACTGGTTTTATAAAACTTATGCTGTTATGCATTGCGCACTATACATCATCTATATAATCAAAACGGCGGTAATAGTATACACGTATATCATACACTACTCATATTGCCATGGCATTTGCATACACGATATATTCAGTGCGTCTACAACTCTACTCTCCAAGCAGAGGTTAGGCTCCGGCTGTTTCTTTTACGTTTTGTTTTAGTCGTTTTTATCGGGCTTTCTATTTTGTATTGTTTCTTGAAGTCCGCCAGCCAAACCAATGATTAGGTTTTGACAACACAAGATACAATACAAAATAGAAAGCCCGATAAAAACGACTGAAAAAAAGATTTAAAAGAACAGCCGGAGCCTAGCCTCTGCTTGAAGAGTATACAACTCAGCAAGACGTCTAGATACATTACTCTCCAAGCAGAGGTTAGGCTCCGGCTGTTTTTTCAACGTTTTTTTAGTCGTTTTTATCGGTCTTTCTATCTTTTTTTTATATCTTGCTGTGTCAAAACTTCAAGAAAAATAACAAAATAGAAAGCCCGATAAAAACGACTAAAAAACGTTAAAAAAAACAGCCGGAGCCTAACCTCTGCTTGGAGAGTATAGATACATCACTCGAAGTTAAGCCACCCAGAAAGACCATTCCGCCCATTTTCTGCACTGTCTGTAACCCGGTAGATGTCTCTCTCCTAACCGGAGATCCTGTAACATCTGACCCAGGGCTAGAGTTTAATTCTGACCCCAGATTAAAAACACGTGTAGATTACTCGGGTCATTGATACTAGCACAGTCCAACACATCACCCCCCGAGCGACTCTTCCGTTCTGTAGGTTGGAAAAATGGGAGAGTCGACAAGAATGGGGCTTGTAGGGGCTTTGAAAGCATTGGAGATTTGTAGGCGTTTTCTTGTGTGTGTGGAAAGGAGTGTTGTGCAGTTTTTCAGCTGCTACTTTTCCTTTTTGTCATCATCAACGTGTGTGTGCCTGTTTATCTCTCTCTCTCTCTCTCTCTCTCTCTCTCTCTCTCTCTCTCTCTCTCTCTCTGTGTGTGTGAGTGTGTGTGTGTGTGTGTGTGTGTGTGTGTGTGTGTGTGTGTGTGATACTTCGTATAAAGACTCGCTGATTTTTAAGAAATGCAGATTTTACAGCTAATCTCGGATTCCAGACACCAAGTTGGGTCTTAGACCAAGGAGGTTGACCTCCTTGCTTAATTTAATTAATAAGACGTAATCCGTAAGCTGAGATAATTGAAGAGGAATCTGAATAATCCTCAATATGAGCCAAACGCCGGCGTGTGTGTCCTTGTTTGGTGTTTTTTTTTTTGCCACAGTAGACATGAACTTCACTAAATACTGTTCGAGGCTAATATCCTCCTGGCCTTCATCTAGAGGCTGATTTGGAAGCTACTACAAACCTGGCCATCCTATAGATGCTGATTTTCGAGGCTAGTATTTGTCTGACCTTTCACTAGAGGCCGATTTGGAGACTATAGAAGCCCTTCCCCCGAGGCACCGTGTACCTTGCTAATCGGTGAAACCTGACCGTGGTTGTATCAGTGCGCGGCGGTGTGCGGGTCTACCCGGGAGCCAAGTGCGAACACAAACCCCGGCTATTATACACGGGTCCACCAGACACAACAACCCGCCAGCTTCCGCGAACAGACAGTTATCCGCCGCGCACTTCAACTTATCCCCAGATAACCGGCTTGCCAGAAACTAAATAGTTCAAACAAAGCCTGGAAAGGAATGCGTGGCTCTGTGCTGAGTGATTGTCAGCTCTGTAGGACGTGACTTTGCACGTGACGTTACTGCCGTCATTTTGGTTAATTAGAAGAGTTAGACCATTACAATGTTCTTGTGTAAAGTGTGATTTCACCTAGAATGACTAAAATGAACATCAAGAGCTCTCAAACATTGACCCTGCTGCAATTGTAACGTTATCCCTATGCAATGCCCTTGAGTATGCGTTGTGATATTACTTTGTGGCTTTCGGGTTTAATTATCCAACATGGCGGTTAATGCTTACGTCATAGTCACGCCCCTGCAACGATCATATAATTTGTATAAAAGGAACGGTTAGCTGAATTTTAGCCCTCGTGGAAGTCTGTTGGTGATGATACTAGAGATATTCATGCAAAAGATATTTTGCTATCTATGCTAGATGCTTGCAGAAATATTTATAGAATTCCATGAAAAAAAAACGAGTGATAAAATACCTGACAGACCGACACAACGTTTTCTACCAGTGACGGATCGATATGCTAATATTCCGGAGTATTCAACCTTCCCGACGTTTATTAGATACGTGTGTGCAAGTTTCAATTAAATCTTAATTGGGGTTTGTTTTGTGTTGGGTGTTAGTTTTCCCATGAGTGAAGACTGGCACTCGTTTTTAGACCAGACGGATTGGCTCATGGAACAGGGTTGTGGGTAACCTCCGAGCAGATGTTGGGGGGGGGGGATATTTTTTAACAGTCCCCGGTGTGTATACGTACATGTAACAGAAACGGACACTTAGGAAAACGTTACGATTTTGCCTTCCAACATATACTTGGAGATTAGTTTGAATGACTATTTGTGTCATCTGAAATATCGACCAATCATTGACCTTTTTCACGGATCCCAATGCCTGCTCGGAGAATGAAGCACTATGGGAATTAACGAAGGGCGAAGGGCGCAAAGTGTCCAGACCGGTCTACTAGTATGTTGTCATGGTATCAAAGAGATTTTGTTTCGGTCTTGTATTACCCATAGTGCGCCGTTCTCCCACCATGCAATGGGATCCGTAAAAAAGTCTATGGTGATTCTTGTACATTACGCTTTTGGGTATGCAGGTGCCAGTCTTTAATTAAATAAATAAATATGGTTTAGCCGAAATGTTGTTGTCGTTGATATAGCTACTTTATTTTATTCCGTCAGTACATCTTTGGGTGAAATGGAGATAATACAATGTTCTGTTTCGCATATATTCCTCACTATACTCAGGTGAAAATGAGTACCTAGCTTCGGCTAGTGCCGTCCCTCGGATAGGACGTTAAATGGAGGTCCCGTGTATGGGGAGAGTCACACCCCATGCACGTTAAAGAACCCCCACACGTGCGATGGTGCGGTGTGATGTGGAGCAAACCCTTCTGTCTGGAGTTGGTGATTCACTTCAAATCACCCGGACGGGAGACCTGGCGCATCCCCGTCTTGTAAATTAGCCAGCGAAAGGGTATGTCACCCCGTAAGGGGCGGTATAAGCCCGCCGTGTGTAAACATGTGCGAACATGTGTGTATGGCGGCTTTGAAGAGGCGACCTTTGACACCTGTTTCGCCATACCCTCCATTGTCATCGTATATGGAGAATCCTAATAAATAAATAAATGAATGAATAAATATAGTGTTACAATTCTTTCATATTTTTAGAGACAAAAATCAATTCCGTGTTGTTGCAAAGTTTTATTTCGTAGTGGTATTTTACGGCAACTTTAGAAATTATACTTTGCAACTAGCATCTATTTTACTTTACTTCTAATATCCAATTACATGCATAAAATCAGACAAAGATGAAATAACGGTTTGCATTACAAAGGATAGAAATTGTTTTGATACATTTCAATGTAATGCGCCTTTCTATTACCACATATTGTTGATGATGGAGCGATCTATTTATGAAATAATACTCATAATCTAGCAAACTAATTCACCAAACGTTGAAGAATGAATACTTAATAGATATTATGTCATATTTGGAATTGCAGCATGAAAATAAACGCGATACCATTAACGATATTTCATTATATTAATAATTTTTCCAATGGGCTAAGTCTTTTTTGTTGCTACCCCAAAATTACATTTCCATTTAAAGAGATTCGATGTAACTCATATACTGCGACCAATCAAAATCCTTCCTCAAAATAAGAACATGTTATTAATTTCATAATGATCGGTATAAAACACCTTTTAAATGAGCCATCAATCTTCTAGATAATACCTAGTTATTGACATGTCGAAATACTCATACAGGGGGGCGTATTAGCGCAAACAGTCACAAAATGGCCATTAGTAATATGATTGGCTTGCGAGTGTTTTGTTGTCTCTTGAGAACACCTTTTCAATTTCGGTTGCGAATTCAGCTTTGAAATTGCTGGAGATCTTTTTAAAGCTGAAAGTGGGACAGGTCACAAAACTTTTGTTCTCAATAGAGTCAGACCTGCTCAAGACGGTCACTAAGGGACCGGACAAAAATGACAGGTCATCGGCTTAGGCAGATTTGACTGTAAATGGAGATTTCGACGCCACAAAAGCCTAAGGCCATAAAATTGTTAAGATTGGCTGCAAGGAGTAAACATTAAAGACATGTCAGAAGCAGAAAAGCTAAGTCTTTTTGGTCAGTCCCTAAACAATCCCTACACAGGTGTCCACAATAACGTTACCCTCTGAAATCTCCGAAATTGCATTCGTAAATATGTCGTGATCTTTAATCATTCAACATTCCACATGGGAATGCTTGAGGAATTCTGCTCCCTATATCATAAACAGTTGATGAAAGGGTGCTGACGTTATTTGTTCGCTAGGAATGCCACGGTTAATGACCCCCCTCCCCCCACGCCTTCGTGACTCAGGCCACCTGGCGAAGTTCACGGTCCGACGACGTCCGAAGATGACCGAAAATAGCCGAAACGCCCCGAGGCGCCGCTCGTCTTTAGAACTCTCGCCACCCATAGGGAGCTCAAAACATCGCTGTTGAGATTCAAATTCCAACGTAAATAGTAAACAAGGAACCACAAACAAACCGTAATTTATAAGAGGGGGTTTCCTGCGGTTTTTTGAAGGATGTTTGTGTTCAGGAAATCCATTTGTTACAAAGGTGTTTCGAATTTATCTTTTGAAATAGCGTTTCTTTCCAGCACATTGAAACAATGGTAGACAGAGAAAACAAGAGATGTCTCATTTTGCAAATTACATACAAGTTTCAACTACGTAACCAGTTGTCTATTTTCTCTGAAAACAATCTGGAAAACAAACAAACAAGCAAAAACTGAAAGGAACGATTTTACATAATGTTTCAGTCTAATATATCAAATTTCCAACTCACGTGGAATTGCTTTACCACTTTAGTACGAAAAAATTAAGCTTGTTTTAGGCAGTATGATGTCCTTGTATTAGTACAGAGATATAAAGCTACAGATTTGTATGTCTAACCGCAGCTGTCTTTTTTAAACACTAAGTTTTAAGCCAGATGGAGTAGTGTAAAAACTGGCCAAAAAGACAATTGTACCGTTACGTTGCATTTCACGGAAGGAGAGTTAATAAAATTTCGATTTTCTCTTTTTCTCCACAGCTGCCATCTCAAACTGTGCTTACTCATCATTTCTCCATCTATAAGAAATATTTTGGAAGTCTCTTTTCAATGATTTCTCGATTTCCATGACTCCTTTGTCTGGGGTAGACGTAATGGAATAATATAACTTTGGAGCTTTTGATCCTACAGCGGCGCTTTGAAGCGACGCGGTCGCGTTAGATGTTGTCTAGTCACGGTCATTTGGTGACCACCCCACACAATATCAACATCTCCGGACACATGAACAAACTCCACCGGACACAATACCGGCTGGACACACCGACCACTCCCTGATTTAAGGGCGGCTCTTTGGCACAATACTTCCGTAATAATCACCCATGGCTGCATACAATATTGTACATACAAGCCACAATATGTCGGACACTCTACCGACTGTGGTTCTACAAAAACTGACGTGTCCCGTTGTTATGGAACACCCACACCGCGGGTATACCTTTCTTTCCCCCCGACTATTGGCTCCGTCCTCCCGCTACACCCCAAAATGTCGAAAAGCTCATTTGCGGAAAGAATAAACGCATGAAAAATGGAAGTGACTGTGCTAGGGTTCGCGGGTCAGCCCTACACAAAACACCTGCCAATTAGAATGGAGACCGCGAACTATTACCGAGTCTTTGCCTCTCAGAAGGCGGGCGGACTACCAGACTAGTACCAGCTGCGTCGCTCTGGTGTGCGGGGTACATCGTGTCTTACGACTTGTAGTTTTGATTGTGATAGATTGGGGACCCCCTGGGGTTTCCACTGACCGAGGCTAAAGAGTGATCACCTCTGGGACCAGTGGTCACTTCTCTCTGGACACTGCCTCAAGCCGGACGTCCGGCGAGCACTCTGGACTTACCATACAAATTCCTGGACTTACAGCCTTTTTGTTTGGTCATCAGTGGACATTCTTGACCACTACTGGACATTCTTCGGACAGTCATCACTGACCACAAAGCAGGTATCTTCATAGTTTTTCTCTTTCTCCCATCTGTGTAACGTTCCTTCATCCTGAGTTAATCCGCTTGCCTACCTACCCTGTACTTGTATATAAACGGTTCGCCTCTGTAGGGTCGCGCTCTCTTTTCAAAACTGTATGATTTTTGTCAACTGGCATTTGATAACATGCTATGTTTAACTATGTACTCAAGTTATCTACGTTACATGACATTGGATTTATAAGTTTTACGCCATCTTCTACTACAGCATATATCTTTCTCCTCCGACTGTACATTCCGTACAGTACACAGTTGCTCCACTCACACACCTTGTACAGTGCCCCCCTCCCCACCCATGACATGCATCGCTAACTTACGTGTACCGTTTATATCTGCATCCCGTTCGTGACATGAATATAAGAAGTTGTTTTCAAGTATACCGTTGCTGCGTGCTTTGGTGTAGCCGGTCTTGATTTATGACTCGGGGGCTTGTAAGAACGACCTCACCGCTAACCTCCCGTCACGGAGGGGATGGGTGTAATGGTGCAAACGATAACTGGGCCACGGGCAAATCACTCCTTCCCCACTCCTTCCCCTCACACAAAAAAAGGTGGTATCTTCCTGCACTTGGGGCACCGGTGCGGCACTGCGGGGTTCGAAAGATCACTCGACGAATTTCAGACATAAAAAAGGGAATTTTCTTATGTTTTGTGTATTTTGTTGTCTTCAAAGTCATACTTTTACGCATTACGCAATATCTAAATTATTTTTAAAAATCGGCGAAAATAACACAACAGTGCCACAGTGAACGAACCCCACAGTGCCACACCGGTGCCCCAAGTGCAATGAGATAGCACCTTTAGCGTTAGCACAGTTTCTTTCACGTCACTTGCATACGATAGATGTACTCTTTTAGAAGAAAACGTCTTGTTTTTACTAAGCTTTTTCTGCGTAAGTTAACTTTTGTGTTAGCTTGCTTCATGTATATTTGTCATGGTTCCTTTAGCTTATTAGGCTGGATAGATTAGATAAATGTATCAACATAAATTTACATTACAAGTCTCGTGGGGTAACCTACCCCCTTAATCGCACATTTCATCATCATAACGACGGTTGATGTGACACATTACCGTTACTTTCAAAAGATTACGTCTGATAATTCCAACCAATGAAAAATGCAATAGAGATCATCCTAGCCATTTCAAACTTACCCTTTTCTTACTCTACAACTTACAACTAAAACTGTGAAAAAAACAAATGTAAGATGCTAGTTGTATCTATCTTCATTAAAAGATTTGACTAATTGAGGACAGGATTTTTCCTTTTCTCAATTACTGTATTTTTGTTTTCTTTAAGTTTATTGGCCACCAACCGCTCGTCTGTCCAAACAACAAATACAACAAGCGGCAAGATGACACAATAACCCCCTCCCCATATGTGTACTGCAATAAAACTCTGTTTTGGTATCAAATCGTGAGATAGTCGGAAGGGAGGGACTATCCTTTCAGGAAGTTGATGGGTTTTTAAGACAGATACACCGGAAGTCAAGGTTTATAGTCTAGAGACTCAGGCTTGCGGGAGGATTTATTTTAGCCTCTATCAGGCCTTGTGAGATCGGTTAAGAAATATGCAATGTTTATCATTTGGCAAAACCTTACAAAATATTTCCGGAGGTATAGCTATTATGCTGAGAAAACAATATCTGTAGCCCCTTTTTCTGTACATTAGTAGTGATCATAATCGAATTCCCAATCAGCCAATCAGCGACGAGCCGTAACTACTTGTAAGCCAAAAAGCGCCCCCGAAGCCTTACGAAGTGGTATCGCCCGTCTAACAAGCATAAGACACCCATTCCACGATAATTGCCTCGTTTTAGAGCATCACAGTGCCCTTTTGAGTGCTTGTACAGAATCCGAATTTATGACAAAACCCAACGACCTCACAACCAACGACTCAATTTAGAACCCTTTGTAGGAACAGAATTATGTGATATTTCATCCTGGGCCGTTCTATCTCCGTTCTTTTGTGTCGGGGATTGAGAGTTATCTATGGTAGGGAGGTATTAAGGGGGTTTTAGTGATGATGATGCGATCGTAGGACGTTATTAAGGTTGTGGAACAGGCGGATGTCCCACTGGTATCACAACAGATAAGTACATCAACCCTAACGGCCTGCTACAAGCCAGATAACGGCCGCTCTGGACACATCACTGAAACCGCCTTCTATCATAAGTCATGCTTATGCATCAATATAGATATAATAAAATGGATGGCTTCCTATTTAGTCCATAGGAACAATACGGAGTGCATTAGAGACATGTTATGTATGGAATATGGTACATAAATTATTGAATTTATCTCTACATCTGTCCACGACAAAATCAAACCATATTAAATAATCAAGTTTTGGAGTACGGTATTTGTCTGAAACTCTTACTTCCATGATGATTCAATAAAAGCTCTTTTACTTTGCCATTGTCGTTGCTACCAGTGTCGTTGGAGACACGAAATATTGGACATACATTCATTACATTTGAATAAAGCTGATATTCAAAATAGATAGAAATTAGATATTTTTTCAGTTCTAGATTTGTCAACCAATCTGAACTTGAAACAGAGCAAATTTCGCCTTGGTCTCGGTGCAAGGCCTTTTCTGATCTGATCGTATATATTGGCCTAAGCCTACAGATAGCAAAACGTAACCGTGTCTTTTTGCGTTCATTTAAAGCATCCAAGTTCAATGTATATTCCTATTGTACAGTGTAAACACACACACGAGCGCGCAGACACACACACGCACTGACACACACACACACACACACATACATATACACCACATACGCGCACATCTGGAACAAGCATGCAGTTGTTCCATGCCATCCTAGAAGCCTCTGTGGACTTGTTTTTAGCTTAGTTGTTGTAATTGAGTCATTTGAGTGCATTATAAAGTGCCCGTGCTGAGTCGAGGTGACACAACTAGTCCAACTTGCCCTGGAGCACAACAACACAGCACGTCTCCCAGATGGCAAAGCTCGCTTCGCCTCCAGCGCTTTTGTCCCGGGCCTCCTCACTAAAGAATACCCGCCCTTCAACCGCGTTTGTACCCTATAATAACTCGCTTCCTTCCAACAACAAAAAAGTCTGAGAGCTTTCCTTTCTGTGTGAGTCTACCCGCCGAGACTTTGGGAATTCCGAAGCGGACAGAACCCGCCTAATGACCGAAGAGTCGCAGCCGTCACTTCGAGACCACCAGACTCAACTTGGTCGCTTCCAGATCGTATCTTTGCGGTTTGTTTGTACAAAAACACTGGGTCATTTCAGAGTTATGCTGGGATGTGTTCGTTACTAGTAGCTCTATTAGGTCATTACCACACATAAAACAAGAACGATTGTCAAAGGAAGAAGAAAAACACAATGTCATTTCTGGGACTAAAACTCAAAACAGTAACACACCCAAGTTTTATGGTTTGCTATTTACTCCTATTTTTGTTACACTTCATCGCTAAGGATATTGCCTTTGTGTTGAGTTTATTCTATAGGGAGTTCACCCAATTAAAATGGTATTACAGTTCAGATTTCTGGACCCCAAATCCGCTTACTTGCTGATAGTAAATACTTCGAACGTGAGTTTCTCAAAAAGACTTCGTCTGTTGTAACATCTTTCCTGTAATTTGCGGTGTTCCGCAAGGTTTTCCTGACGTTTTTCCTGGTCAACATTGCGAAGAATGTCGTAATATCTATTATTTCCTATTCGCGATGAACTAGTAACAGGTGGTGCTCGTTTGAAATCCTGTATAAATCGTGTGATGTCATCAGCTTTAGGGGATGTCGTGTGGAAAAAATAGCAAGGGAATCGTCTTATATGGGTTTTTTTATATGAATAATTAAATAGCCTGTGCAAAGCTTCTCAGCCAGGACAGTGCAGATTGCCCCCACCCATAGACAAGCGGAGGCGTATGCACAAAAGGATGAGTAACACGTGATATATAATAATTATGAGGGTGTGTATACGGTTTCATAGAACACAGGAAGTCCTTGCTAGAACCGGTACCACTTTTTGAAAGTTTTCTACGCTTTTTGTTATAACGTAGTCTTAGAGACTTCTTTATCTTCGAATTCGTCTGAAGTCTTTGTTTTAAGTAAGGAAACATAGAAAACGTCTAAAATCTACTAAAACATCGAAATCTTTTGAGTATTCTCTGAATGACGAAGAGATGACCATAGCCCTTTTTCTTATGAAGTTCTTATGTTCTTTCTAACTTTTCCAAACACCTCAAAATTTTCTAGAACTCAAGTTCTTACACATGAAGAATAATAGTCTTGTTTCCCTTTACAAAATTGAATTACACAAGAACCCCCTTTTCAACCCTCGGGGGGATGACTGTTGGGCCGCCTATTATCGATTGCCATAAATGGTCGTCAACGAAGTATGCAAATGAGGGGCCGATTAGCCGACGTCACGCCACGAAACCCATTCCGACCCCGTCCGAACCCGCGCCGAGTTGTCTGACGGGTCCTCTGGCTTCATTCACACGCCCCGCTCTTCCCAACATTCCACGACGGTAAACTGTCGGATTCAGACGTTACCTTTAAACCACCAGGGCTTGGATTTTTCTTCATTTCCAAACAGTTTCAAGGAGAAACTCTACTTCTCTTATCGGGAAAGGACGCGGAAAGGGACTTTTAACACCAGGTGGGTGACTACAAGGAATAGCTAGGTAACAATTACTGGGGAGGTGTATTCTTTTTTTGAAAGCTCCAGTGGCTTTGTAACGTTTTTAACTGGTCACGGAGAATTACATAACCCGAACTGCCGGAAGCCTTCGCTTGTTGACGGAACGATGCTCAGTTTTAGTGTTGTTGGGGCGTGTTTATTTTAGAGCGGCTTTCGCTCAAGATCCCTTTTCAAGAGAGCGCTGGTACACACACACCGGCTTGGGACTGTTCGTCCATGAAGCCAATTTTGTCAACCATCCCGGGCAAGACAAGATCGGGTCAGGGGAGTACAATAGGGGTCACCTTTTCAGAAAGAAGCTAGCTTTGTCATGAAAATTTGCGCCAACAACGAGAGCTCGGCACCCCTGAAGTGGGGCAAATTGAAAGAACTTCGAATGACAGAGCGGGAGGGAGGCATTTTCCATATTCATACAAACTAGGCGGCTTTTCTTTGCGAATTTTCTTTGGAACGACAACATAAGGACGACACTGTCGTACCTGTGTGGGACGCCATATTTTTTTCACAGTACGTGTATGCCCTTGGGGCATGTGTAACAGAAGGGACGGTTATTTTTTTCTTCCCAGCCTAACACGAAGACCGTGAACCATGTAAACTTCCGATTGTTGAGAGGCAGAAGCGACCAATTACTGTATATTATGGGAGTCTGTCGGGGGTTGGCGAGGCTAGGCTTATTACAGATACACAAAAGGGGTAATTTCTGCTTCGAGTCGTGTCCAATATCCAGACTTTTCACCTGCTGTGCGTCTCAAGTTTTTCAAATAAGCATTTTTTTCAAACATACGGACATACGCTAAGCTAAAAATGATGTGGTAAAAAGTGCTAAATCTAACCATATATGTCATCGAGTTGTTCAAAGCAAACTAATAAAGCTAAATCCGAAGGACTTACAATTTACGTTTCTTGAATTTGAAAAGAAACTCGCAGCAGGGGAGTTTACCTTGTTCGCATATCCCACATTTCTTTCCCCCGTTTGCATTCCTGAGTCACAGAAAAACCCGAATCACATGTGGCCATAAAGACAATGAACCATACTGTCCGCGCTTCAAAATAAACAAAACAATTGTTTGCCTGTTGGTAGAGGTGGACCTGTTTTTCCACTAACCGTTTGTTTCAAATATTTCCTTCGCGAAAACACAAACCAATCGCAGGAATGCTCACTGAGATGAGAAGGGAAACCAAACGCCTTCTCTTTCCCGCTGCTAATTTGCAAAGTGGGGAGAGGAGGCTTTAACAAACACTCCATGCCCTTACACAGGGATAAATTTGTTGGCGTTGTTTGAGTTTTACGTTTGCGCGGGACATTTTGAGGATAAACGCTAAGACGACCCGTCTGCCCCCCTCCCCGCACACAAACCGGGCCCTCCCTATGTCTATTATCCCTGACACATTTCTAAATCTTCCTTCCATTTGGAGAGCTCACCCTTGCCCCTTGTAGTCCTGTGTGTACCACGCCGCCAGTAAGTAAACGTACCACCCTACCTTACCTACTACCATTGAACCCGGCTGAGGTTACCGTACGTTGACAGGTATACCGCAGGTTTAAATCCGAAGCCTTGGCTACGATCGCTCCCGAAAGGGCCCGACGCCGCGTGCTTTTACACGAGCGAGCATTTGAAGTAGTGTGGCGTAACGTAAGGTGATACTGGCACTCGGGGAAAGCAAAAGACTTCTTGGATACCGCTCGGTTTTTCATGTTCTCTTGTTGCCACCTGGGCCCAAACTTGAGGTTTATTGTCGGTTTCCTTGAACATTTCGGAGCTAGCTAGCTTGGTCGGCAGGTAGGTCAGTTTTTGCTGTATGTGTGTGGTGAATGTAACGCTAATTTGTAACATGCATGTCGAGTACAAGCAAGGGTACTAGTACGCTGCGCTAGTGCTACTATTACAAGTAGTAGTCTTGCCCAACACCGGGTATTCTACTTAGCGATTTAATCACCGTTTACATTAGTTTTATATTTACATTTCAACGTTTAACGATGACAATTTTTCAACCTCACAAGTAAAACGTTTCTGTAAACTCGAATCGTAAACCTACCCCCCCCCCCTCCCTACCCTCCCCTTTCCTAGCCCCTCTATTTTTCATCCTGATCATCTGGATTTTGTCTTGTCGTCTGCCCACTGACATTTATAGGCTATGGATCGCCAGCTAGCCTTAGATAAGGATTTAGGCAGACGCCACAGAGTAAAAACAGTGTAGAATGCGTAGAGATACGGCTTACTATAACCTAAATGTAACCATAAACATATCCGTCGGTATGTCACTGTTACTATATCCAACAGAGACAACAAAAACGTTTGTAGTCACTGTCTCCGAATCTCTATCAATTTTTCTACCCTATATAATCTACCATGTATTCATTTACTATAGATCATCTCCAATTCCCATCTCGCTACCGTGACATTTTCCTTTTTATTCGTACCGGGAACTTAATAAACTAAATTGAAATTAATGGTTTCGACAAGGGTAGGCTTGGCTGGCAAAGAAGAACCGTTTTATGTGTTGAATTGTGATTAATGGAAAACATTTCGTGTACGTTCATAAGCTAAGCACAGATCGTAGCAGTAATGTACAGCAAACTAAGGGAGTATTTACAAACATTAGCATGCATCGAATGTAGGTAGTACTAGTACAATGCACGTGCACTGTGCTATAGTAAGGCTTTGCCATTCCCCAGCTAAGTGCTGAAAACGTCCAAGAAAAAGGACGATGACAGAAAGGGAAACGTCTGTAATGTTTCACTTCAAGTTTTCCAACAGACATAAGAAGTTGTTGAAGAATTCTCGATTTTAGGTCATGATTTTAACCAGACATCGGTATTTCCAACAGTGACGTTGTACATATATGGGCACGTCACTCAAATCCCGCTGTTTGAATGAACTGTCTAGTTAGTCAGATAATTTGAACGATTTTTTTTCCAAGTTTTTAGCTTGTGTCGTACAAAATGGTTGTTCTGCCCCCTCCCCATTTTCCATTTGACCTATATCAGCGATATTGTTTATACATCCGCCGTGTGACATAAACAGTCAACAACATTTTAAACGTTCGCTTAGCATCGCGTCATTTCTAAATACTGCTCTCCTTGGTCTTTAATTATTCAAACATTTCCTGATACCACTGACCCACGCTCCTTCACAGCATAGTATCTAGTCTTAAACATTTTCCCGCCACAAACGACACAGCTAAATCGTTTTCCAGTCAGTCAGAAAACATCTGTAGAACGATTCACATGTAAGCAGTGACCGTGAACTCCACAGCGTGACACTTTTGTCAGGTTTTCAGTTTCACATAGCAAATGTACAGGTGCCGACATTTTTTTTCAAATGCAATTTATCATATTGTTCTGTATTTTCATAAACCTAAACGGAACTATGACCCCAAACCGTTTACGATTTCAGTGGTTCAACACCGATCAAGTAGCACACGTACGTGTAGGTGTATGTAGAAACAATTCTACACCGTTTACAGAAACACCCCGGGTTCCTTCAGTTATTCCACGGGTGAGTTTGCCTGTAGTACGATCGCTAAGTGTTCTTCCAAATTTCGTTCCAGGTCGTCCTCGGGTTGACCCAGAACAAGCGTGAAATTCCCAAGACGTCTCATCAGAGCTCGGGTTTCTTGGGACGACAGGCGATTACGGAGCGACATCAGCGATGCGACACAGAAGAAAGGACGGCCTCTCACCTTTCCTTCTACCAGGTGAGTCCATTGAGCGCCAAGAGCCCATGACTGTGTGCCACAACCTCTGTGTTGTTTCTAACTGGTGGCAGAATCAACAACGGCTTTGTGCTCTGTTATTCTAAAGCGACAAGCTTCAAGTACTCAGCTGTCCGGCTGTAATGTTATTTTTTCCGTGTAGGAGGAGATATAGGCTATAACAACAGTACCTTACAGTGAACCATACACTACACGCACCGCGTATGTTTCTAAATGAGGCAAGAGCTTCGACCATTGTCCTGTGAGCACGCGAATTTCAACTGTTCTGTAAAATGCCTATACGGAATGTCATAGCCGATGGACTTGTATGTAGGGTCTGTTATACTCGTCATGGAGTTCTAAAGCGTCTTTGCAGTCCGCAACGCCGGTTTTAGCTGTTTGTACAAGGTCGAATGCCGCCGTACTATAGATGATAGGGTAAACAATTCGTGTTCGTTATCGTACGCCCGTGGCCTCGCCCACCGGTTTGCTCTATCAGTAAAACGTCAAAGTCCTGTCAAGTAAATGTTGTTGTAAGATCGCTGGGACCATCCTGGTAGTCTCTAGGAAATTACTGTATAGTCTGGATGTTGCAGTAAGTGTTTGAGGCGAGCCATATGTTGTTGGGTGGTACGAATCGTACGGACGGCATCAGACGACGTTTTTGTTGGAAACCTGAGTGCCGTTTTCCTGTGCTCGGGTCCTGATTTTGCTTCCTTCAGGGACGACAGTGTTTGTTGTTGCGTGTTTACTGTCTCCTGGCTAATATAGACCCCATCTGTCTTAGCCTCGACCCCAGTACACTCTGAAGGTTCGCTTATCAGTCACGAGGCGATGAGACTTGCTAACCATCCGTTTTGAGATCGTAGACTTGGAGGGCGCTTATAGCCAGTCTAGTTAGCATACTTCAGGTCTGTAGACAACCCATGTATAGTCTCAAAACTAAGACTTTCGAGTGCTTCGTGAACACTTTGAACACGTGAACACAAAACATACAGATCATGTTCCTATTAACGAGCACAGGGTTCGAGGCTAAGGTCCCAGACTATTTGAGATCGTTATTTAAAAAAAGAAGCCACACACACAGAAAAAGCCCTCCAGCTCATTCTAACTATCGTATCGCCTTCGCTTTAGATCCAGCGGTTTTATCTGACAATACTCCGGTCTATGTTGAAACCGTCTTGTCTTGAGTGATGTTCTTCATTTATATCCTAATCTGGGATTTACTGGATCAACCTTGAACCTTATATGTAATGTTGTCTGTCATTGGCACCTTTCTGGTCATTAGATTGAGATGCAGCCGTTGACAGACGAATCACATACGCCCTACTTTCCGCCCTATTCTCACGTAACTTTGACCTTGGTGGATTAAGAAAGGATTTTAGTGGAGACAAGACGAGAAAATATATCCAAATTTTGAACTTGAAGTGCCGTAGGCATTGTTTACTGAGATTTAGTCGTATATGCGAGGCATTTTCTAATGGTCATCTTGAAAACCTCTAGACTTGGCTGTCAAGACGTGGGAGAAAGTATCTTGTATTGTGGCGTTTTCATTTCGTAGATTCCCATTTCGGTTTTTGTTCAATTTTCGCCATCTAATTCCTATCCACGTTATACATGGTCAGTGAGCTTCAAATGGTCATTTTTCTGTCTGGACAACCCCTAAAGAAAAGTACTGACCACAATCTTCTTCCCTGTTGGAACATTTCGATAATTAGGCGCCATTTTCATCCCGAGGTGGAGAAAACACGTCGCGTAAACAAAGCGACGAGACGAATAAATCCCGCCGAGGTAATGCCCACCTGACAAAGTGGATAATGCGCACCTCAGCGAACAATCACCATGGAAACCAGACATATTTCACAGTCTTTTCCTAAATTAGTCTAGTTTTCGCGGGAAACCTTGTCTGATTGGTCTCTCAGGTTTTTCGTGTGAGATTTGAGAGTACACAACACTTACAGTTTTCCTGTGCAAACCGAATGATATGAAATCGTATTTATCTCAAAGATTATGCTAAAATTTTTGCCAATATTTACAAAGAGTTACGACTATTACACGGATGGAATAGAGGGCAAAAAGGGTTCTTTGTCCAGTGCCTATAGTCTACTTCGTATACGATGTCAATAATAAGAGAAAGTTTAAGAGATCGTATGACTGGTGTAGCTTGTTAATCGTTGTGAAAGAACATTGAAGTACTGAAGTACAGTCAACATGGATAGCAATAGCTGGTAGCAAGCGTTTACCAATGACATTGCTAATGCGAGAACGAAGATTGTATACTAGCACTAGTACCGCATATCTCCACTCAGAGTTGTGTACACAAAGAATGACTGCGCACTTATGTAAACAACCGTGAGTGCTATGTGTGTCATCCATACACACAACCACACCGACAGTGCTTTCCAAGAAGAGATCTATTTTTTCCTGTTTACTTTTTACCACCAACAAAAGAATACCCGGGAAAGCAAGCATCTTGAATGGTCGATAGAAAACGTAAAGCCATACTGTATGGGAGTGAAACCGGCAAAAGGCGTGCCATTTTTGTACCACCCGTACCAGTTAGCACGTCTGACAGTTGTTTATATAGGGGGGCTCTGTGTTGTTTGTCTTTCGGACGATCGTCCGTCAACTAGGCGAGAAGTACCGATAAGGTGAAGTAAGGGAGGGGGGTAGTCAGTGATTCGGTGTCACTGGGCGTGCTGTTAATTAGCATCTTCTTTGCCATGTTTATAAGATGTAACCAAGGAGTTTTTTTTATGTAACATGGACCATTCTTCTAAAAACGTATCGGAGAATTTATGTTTGTTAGAATTCATAATCTAGAACTTAGAAGGGTGCTTCACAAAATATGACTCAATTCTGACTCACAGTAACATCATTGTAAAACGCCACTTTTACTTCAACCCACAAGAGGTTAAAAGTTGAAAAAGCGGACGCATTTGCGTTTTAAAAAAGAAGACGAAAAACAGACATTCCATAGGACAGGGTTTAGAACTTAGAATAACAAATTATTCAAGTACGTCTCTCGCCACCGCGATTACTAGAATCAACAACGTTTGTTCAGCGACACACACAAAACGATAACGTCAACAAATCGTGTGCACTGGTGTGGAACCGATACCCCTTCTTTTGCCTCCTGTTTATTTTTTCTTCCGATGTGAAAAAGAGATCGCTTCTAGCCTTGAAGTTTCTCTCAATATTCATGTGAAACCGTGAATTTGTCTGGTAGGTTTTTCACACCCTGAAGGCCTGGTTTCACACCTTCATTCTTATGAAAATAAGACTTGTAAGGGTTTCTTATTCACTCTTCTTGTTGTGCATTTGTGGTGTAAGAAACCGATAGTGTTATGGTAAAACCCTTGCGAACGCGAGCACGATAAAGAAGAAAGAAGAACAAGACAATTAGAACCATTTAGAAGCTTGGCTATTGAATCCAAACGAACTGATTTTACCTTTTGTAAATGAGGTACGTCCTCTATTCAGTTTCGACCTAACCTTGTCCACATACCATACATATGGATAATACAATCAGATAATGTAATTATGGAGGACCTCCACGAAGTGCGACAAGTGTCTGTACAGTTTCCTATCCATACGTGTAAAAATGAACTTTCAGACACTATTCTTTGTAGCTGATCACCCAACTTTCCTGTCATGTGATTTAGCATAAAAGAGCTCATACCTCAAGAACAATATATTGAGATGAAATTATGAAAGAATCCCATGCTTTTGGACAAGTTTCCTGTCCCTAGACCCCAATGTAGACGGCCGATGACATTTTGGAAAAAAAAACTTTATAACTGTTACTAGTGTTAGGAAACAGTACAAGTCATGAGAAGAGATGCTTTCATTTTCGAATTTTCTTATTACAAATTTTCCAAATGAAAGTACAACATAAATATAGAATAAAAAAATGAAAGAATGTAGGAAAAATTTCCTTAAAAACATTAGAAATATATATTTAAAAAAAACGGATTCCAAATTGACTATTGAGCACAATATCGTGTACAAAACTTTAGGTTGCTACTTTAAAGTGTTCTAATAAATCTCATGTGGAAGACGAAGTGCTGTCAACTTTGTTATTGTACCATCTCTATCTATCACCTGCATCCGACAACAAGTGTCTACTAAACTTCCCAAGTATCCAGCAAAATCAGATTCCCGGCACGACCTACTGTACCTGTAGCCATCTTGAGTCGCCTGACGTTTGACAGGTAGAACAATAGAACGATGACAATGACATTCCTCCTGCATTAGAGTATGTCACCTGTGTGGTCTATTATTTATGTGACATCTTAAGACACGTCTACGCACCGTTAGACTTTTCTTGATACATGTCCTAATGGAAGAGGAAATATAAAGTTCAGGTAAAAGGTACATGTATGCCCTAGCATTGCACGCGCGAATATACCTACTTACTTGTCTGAGCCAATGGGCGACTCTCTTTCTAAAACATCTGGTTTTAAAGCGTACTGTTCAACAATTTGCATATAGACTTAACAAATGAAGCTTGAAATGATATATCTTTACACGGTGCCAGACATAAACAAGAATATTATATTCCCACTGGACTTTGACAAAAAGTTGCCATTGTTTAGTGCAAAAACAGCTGCTTTATACAAGAGCCCAGCTGCCTTTCTACGTGTGTGCAACATCTATGACAACGAGTTACTTTCAATAAGAATTCAGTTAGGAAAAGTCGAAAGACTTTTCGTCCTAATATTCCTTCGTGCGAGTCTAGAAACTTAGTCCAAATTCATCATATGCCATAAATATCAAACAATTAACTTATGACTGTTATATTTCACTTATCATATCTATATTAAGAATCTGACTTATACCATAACGGTGGGGTTGTGTATGAATCATATAACGCAGGAGCATCTGGTGGCAAATTTTATAACGGAAAGTGTATGTAACGTTATGATTCAGATGTTTCTACTTAAACGATCAATGATTTCGATGAGCCAGTTCAAATGAGTCTTTGATCTTACCGATGTATCACATTGTTCGCAATAGTTCGTAGAATACCGCTTCTTTCATTATTACTCTCTGGTAGCTACATAAATCCATGATTACTTACAAGAGACTAGTTTTTATAAGTAGCTAGTTTTGATGATCTAAAACGTTTTGTGTTGGCGTGGTGGCTTGGCTTAGACGGACGCCACGTGCCTTGCCCTTTTCTACCAGTTCGGAAAAGATGATAGCAGTTTCTACGTCAATGTCACAATTTGTGAGCTTTGATGTGTAATTGTAGGCTTTGATGTATCCCGCCCCAGAACCCCTACCAATATGAGTCAACGTAATTGACCAATTGTGAAGAAAAAAAATCGCCCAAACACCTCAAATTTGTAGCCTCCGTCAGGCCTTCCTACTGGGGTGTGGGGATCGTAGAATTCGCAAAAAAAAATCGGGAAATTGGCCAGGGGAGTCAGTCCACGCTAAGTTCATGTTTCCTCTTGTAGCAAAACTCCCCTGGCAATTTTTTCTCCCAATGATAGCCAGTGTAGTCAGTCTGGTAGAGACTATCCAATTTTGGTCACATTGCCATCTCTACTTGTCGCCGTGTGTACCGACATTGTCGTGTTTCAGTCAGATTTGAAGCATTTTGCAAATTCCACTACAGTTCCTTCTTGTCTGGTTGATCCTATTTTCTTTTGTTCATCTAAATCTAGTTCCTATCGGGTAAGCGACGTTTCAGGAACCTCTAACTTGCCACCTGTCTGTCAGATTCTTCAACTTCCGTTTTAAACTCATCCACGACTTCCTTTTCTCTAAAATAGTTGAATCATGACAATAGATCTCTCTGTATCGCTTCATCATTGTTATATATAGTGCCGAAACAACGTTGGAATCTACATAGTATACGACATGATGTGTCGATCGTCCTATTGACCTGTCAATCAAACGAAACGCACTCATGGCGCGAAAATATGCTCCATGACATCATTGATGAGTTATTGTGTCTCTAACCCCCACCTATGCTACTATTCCTGACAACCCACCTATCTATTCATGTCATCTATTATATACTTTGACGCGAGTGTCTAAAGCCTGTAGATTACCTGTCACGAAAAGGGTCGCCACTTCCTTATAAGGAGATGGGCTGTACCAATGACGTAGCCTTTTAATTATATAAACTACACACCCACATTCCTTATATGGTATGTAACCTGTCGCACAAGCCTAACCGTCACATAGCTCTCTCGGGTTCAAACTGACAATCTAATTATGATTGGTCCTTATCACTGCATTGTATCTCGGTCCAATCATAGCTGTGCGATGGTTCTATTTATAGATTACCCATAGAGCTATCCTTTTGTAGTATGGCCTTTCTAGAACAATCGTTAAATTGGTGTAATTCGTTTTACCGCAGACGCATTGAAATAAACGACATCATACGCGAAAGAGCTTCGGACACTTAATTTCTTTGATGGGGCTTCATTAAATTCACATTATGATGACCCCCTCTAACGATAATGGTGTCTATAAAGTCTACTACCGAATAACCATTCCCACTGTTTCATTAACTCCCAAGCGTTAACGAAGGGCTTTAATTAGGTCCATTATAGATGTGGCCACGTTTGTGGCAGAAATGTGTCCCCTGTTACTTCGTTTTATATTGAATTTCAATTACGTGGCCTCACTGGAAAGTTGTTTTATCAAAACATAAATGTAAATACTTACATTGATGAAAACACACTGCTTTGATCAAAATATAAACGTAAATAGTTTTCGCTTACTTTGTAGAAATACTTTTTTGCTTACAAGTAAAAGATTTTGGTTGGAATATGGCCTATTTTGCGTTTTCACGTTTTGGTTCCAGTTATTGATCGAAAATCATTGAATAATTCCCAAGACAATCTACAATGTAATTACTTCGTTCTGTCGCAGATTCGGCATCATTGGTTTCTTCTTAATCATTTTCGGGTACGCATAATTATCTGTTGTTTAACCCTAATTCTCTCTACCATAACATATTGTTGCACTCGATGTTTCCGTAGCATAGATTTCGTTTAAAGTTCCTTTTTTCATTTTGTTTTCCAGCGTTCGAAGTTAGGTGATGACAGGTTTAAAACACCTGTTGTCGCAGGAAAAATGACTGTTTTAGACTTTTCCGTAAAAATTCCAAACTAACTACTAACAGTCCCTCCCGTCTAGCTTCCTTCCGAACTGGTATTTCCTTGGAAATCTAGATCTTCCTCAGAAAGCATTTCCTGTGTCGGGAAATTTGTCAAGATTTATGCTCTACCATAACGCTAACAGAGTTACAGATTATAGTATTTCCTGTGTCGTTTCGTCACTAAAACGCTTATTTACAGTAAACTTTTTCATTGCAGGAAAAAGAAGTCCAACCAAAAAGACAACCCTCAGATAATGATTTGACCGAAAATATCGTGAAAAAAACGTAATTTATTTGTCTTAAATATCATATTCTTTAAAGAACATTTTTCTATGTAAGGCAAGTACATTTTTCTGCGTAGCAAACTATTCTACTGAACTTCTAGACTTAAGACAGCAATATATAAAGATTCCAACAAGTCCCGAATCAACATTTTAAAACGGTTTTGCGATAAAGAAATCAAAGTATCAAAGGCACTATAGTATAGGTCCCAAAACATATACATTGTACATACTATAGGTTGAACTGTCGTTGCTACCTAAACGTTTCAAACGTCTTTATAACTTATATAGCGCCTGACAGACACATTCTTTCTTTACTTTATCTAGACACTCTTTCCTGTGTCTTTCTCCATAATCCAGCTGACATGACACCTACGTACGTGTAACCTTGCGCACACAATGCCATGTTGGCCTTGTTTCAATGTCGAACCCAACTGTCTGGATCCTCTCACAGATAAACTCAACGACAAGACGACATTTCATCACTAAATCTTAGTCCATGGTCCTTTGAACCTTTATCGGTGAAAAGTTTGTGGATAATTTGTAACAGGAGACCGAATGTACCCAGTACAATGTTGTACCAACTGGGTGATAGCACAGCAAAAATAACCAATATTTTTGTTTCTTTTTACTACTTCTTGCGTTTTCAGTTTCTAAAGACGCTGGAGACATATGTCTTCAACAGAAAAAGTTTATTTCTTGACGAAACCAAGACGTGTGCAAGAGAACAACCGCGTTATATCTTCCAGAAAGGACGCGACCTTCTTTCTTATCTATTTTCCGAGTTCCAAAGTTCTCTTTCCAGACTTAGAATACCTCTCCTACGCGACATCGTTGAAAGAATCAGTGATAAGAATTGCAGGATAACACTTGGTTCTTGTTACACATAGCCCGGTTTGAATTTAGGTTAATTTTCCTCCCTTCAAAACATGGGCCTGAAAGTGAAGTTGTGACAAAAATTAGTATCAGTTGCTCTGACTCTTACGTTTTACGTCGGGAACAAAAATTAATTGGTAGTGAGATTAATGTTAGAGTATATTTAATCATAATTTCATAAAATATGGCTGGAATTTTGTATTTATCCAACCCAACACAAGGGTTTAGATTAATCTCCGTGTTGAAAGATCCCGGAGGAATGCCTCCGATCAACATCTGCTGTAACTACACTGAACTACATAATGTACCAAATATTTCTCATTTTCTACCACCATTTATCATACTCATCATATAACGTTCTTAACATTCTTTATTTTCCACTCAACCATGTTTGGCTCCCGTGTAATTTGATTTATTAACGTCATGACACGTGTTTTATTGCATTAGTCGCAATTATTACTTGATACGTTGTTTATTCGTAGATGTCACTAAAGCATTTGACATTGTTGACAATGACGAAAACGAATTCCCAATGCTGTCTAGCAGGTGTTGTATCTGTTGTTGTGAGGAAAGATGACAAGGATGCGACCCCAATGATAATGGCGCTCATGCCCTTGAAATGCGTGATAATGAAAATCCCCTCGACTCATTTCAGTCATTACTGGACTAACAGAAGGACTCCAAATTCTAAACAACAATTAGGTACGCATAAATGACATTCCTAACGCCTTACCCCATGTCTAAATAGGAACCTAAAGTAAATTAGCGGACGTTTTTCCAAAGACCGTGTTTAAAACGGCTCCTCCAATCAATTCGTTCAATCTTTTTTCTTGGCAAACGCTTCTTGGTGGGACGCCATGTTTGTTTAGATTACCCATCGACCCCTGCGCATTGTTTGCCTCGCCTCGGTCGTGAACTTCGGCGATCTAAAGAAAGGCTTGGCGGAGTCAGGAAATGTCACCGAAACACTCTGTAAATGGAGGAAACACTCGTCGTAATTCCATCAAATTATGTTTTGGGTACATGTCAGGACTTCTTAGATCCCCCTTGACGTGTTTACAGTGGAAGTGTGCTATTAGATCAGGCAGTGTGAGTGTTGTTGTACTAAACATGCCCCAGTACTTGCTACATTTTAGCCAGCAGACGCCGTTACATGCATAAATCATGACATGGAAGAAAGACAACCCCTTGCAGGAAGTCTTCTTCCACTCTAAATGCACTGACTTCACGGTTTCTTAATTTACAACCAGTGAATACAAAACTTTTATCAACTGCCCAAATTTGTGAATTGTTTTAGTGTACCTTTGTGTTAGTATTTGCTCAACGTTAACAACAGCATGACTCAAGACAAAGTGCAGTCTGACCAAACTAGCAGAGACTTTAGACCCTTTTGAAATTGCAAATTCACGGTGTTTAGGGCGTTTCCAGTATATGATAGGCATAATTCGTGGTACTTTAAAGAGAATCTAGTTTGTTGAACAGTATCATTATAGACTACCAAGGACATCGTATAATGTCCTTGGTCCTACCAAAGGTCCCAAAACTAGGCTATTTTCAATGCCGTATCTTCTAATGGTGAACCAGTTGCCAATTTATTAAGTATCCACTTCTGTGTGATCTTTTTTTGCCATTGAAAGAGTTGGCAGAACTTTCATGATCTCGAGAGTCACGAAATCGGAAAATGAGTGATATCGCCACTAGGGTCACACCACATGCCGGCTGGGTCGGCGCCAACTACTAGAACTAGTTAATGGACTTAGAAAGATTTCATAATTTATGGTAAAATATTTGAAAAATTTCGTTCCCATTTTTGGTCCTCTGATTTTTCAAGACGAGTCCACTTGTATGAGCAGCTCTGTTTTAACATTGTCTTATCAGTAGTGTACTCCACAGGGAAGGAAAAACATGGGGTTTCAGTGGAACCACGGGCGTGAGAATGTTTACGGAGTTGTGCTTTATCCTACGAAAGAACTCCCGTATAATGTATTGTCCAGACAAACCCGTGATATAGATCTACACGACTCCGTCTACAGTAAATAGATCTAAATACAGTGGCAGTCTAGCAGATGATGCGGCTTAAAACGCAGAGAGTAGAGAACAAGAATCGTGCAAGTTTATATTTCGGATGTAATGTCCTGTGTATGTATGCCGGTGTGTGTGTAACAGAGCCCATTTGAAAATTGCTCTCATGGATTCTTTGAGCGACCGCCGGTCTCGCTACGCAACCGTTGGCTCGGGGGGCATTCCTCAACAACACAAAGCAGAAAAGTATCAAACTGTATGATTTCCATAATTTGGTTAGTTCTAGCCGTCGGATGTGAAGTAAGGCGAGAAAAGCTTCCTGTCGGGACGCCATTCAGTGGGGACTCACTTACCAAATCTGGGCAATTCAATCAGAATAATGAAATTTTCCCCGTGAGTCAGTGTGCTGGTGTGCGTTGCTCCGTTGAGTTGAGGGGGTGTGCATGACAATAGCGGCGAGGCCACAGGCCGGTTACCTCACAACAGTAGTTCCGTCCGCACGCGTCGCTTCCGGTCAGACTTTTAGGACCATGAAAATCGTTCCATCCTTCTGTCAGTACCCTCAAACGCATTTGTGGCGTGAAGGCTTGTCTGTGAACGCTGTACTACGCAACAGAATGGAGCGAACTATAGGTACGTTCTGTTTAACGTTAACTTCTTGACTTGTGGAGTCAACGTGCGCCAGTATGTTATACCTCTGTCATCGATGCCTTATCTGTTTTCCTAGTATTTACTCAGCGTAGCTGAAGGCATGCGCATCTTTACTTTAAGGAAGACAGTGCTCCTTAAGATAAGCGTTAAGATCTTCTTAAAATATCTAGGTAGTATCGTTTGAGATATGGTAGCTGTCAAGAATGTGAATTAGCGCAGTGTGATTGAAAAACTGGTCGACAGGCTGTCTTGTTCATTCTAGTCTATTGTCGTCTTTTGAATGGGTATCTTAAAGCGATAGGCTAGACCAGTTAAAGCGACAATCTTTCTTAAATCTATCATGGAATTTCATGTTTCACGTGAAATATTTTTTATGTCCATTCTCGTTAGGGGCGAATTGGCTCTTGTGTATTTGTTGGTTGCGGGGTTTCTTTCTGTATTAGAATTTAGATGGTTCTTGAGCATTGTAAGATTTTACATAGCATGAATGAACTTATACTAGTACTACAGTTATCACACTATCATGGAATTTCATTTTCGTTTTAAATATCTGCCGTATCCATTCTTGTTTTTTTTTGGGGGGGGGGCAACTCTTTTTAGTTGGTTTTCTGGCTCTACAGCGTTTTTTGAGAACATTTCTCACATGTTTATGCCGCATGAATGAATGCCTCACTGCTGTGACACACGCGACTTTATGCAAAAATATGGGTCAATCGTTCCTGTCGGTCCCTGGATTGTAATCAGTATGACGGATGCGGTGCACGATACGATGACTTGTCGTTATTAAAGTCCGGGGGCACGCTCCGTGATTCTGTGTCCTCATCTGCGACAGAAATAAAGAGGAGCGTGACAGAAAAGGTTGGGAGATCCCACGAGATCCATGATACATCATCGTCAGGTGGTGTGTGTGTGTTCCTGTTAGCGTTCGGTAAGCAGAAGTCACGAGTTCGGTTCCCGGTCAGATTCAGTCATCCTAGGCCCCTTGTTAAGGCGCGGTCACATACTAGTACTAGTAGGTCGTGCGATCGTCGTATGATCGTTAGCTTTGGGCCTTTTGGAGGATACAAATGTACGTCTCCTGAAAAGTTCAACTGTTTTGGTACACAAAATGTTGTTTTGTATCCATGTCGGTGGTTGGTTCTTCACGGCCTGCTTGAAAATCGTACGGCGATCGCACGACCTATGTAACAGCGCCCTTAGTCATACTTTCGTCCATACAAAAATGGAATAAATTTCAAGTCCGTATTATACCTACTTAGTCGATATGAACTCATTAGAAATGTCTGCATTCAATTTATCCTCAAAAATTCATTCAAATTATTTCATTATCATGGTACTCTATAGATTAGCCTGGGTACCATCCTGGTTATCCTTACGGCAACTCCAACAGGCACCACGGGGCGGATGTGAGCCTAACTAGACTGTCATCCAGACTAACTCTACATACAGTTATAGTTCGAGAGCTTCTTGCGTATTCAGTTCAGAATCTGGTATTCAAAATGTTTGTAAGCCGCCCATATACTATGTCGGCGCTGTTTTATGAAGATGGCTTTGAAGCATTAATATATTCTCTGGGGAGAATTCTGGCCATAGTTCCTAATGACGGACTGCGACTACAGATGCGTTATGTGTGTTGGTGGAATCTGAAAGAGCTGTTGGAAAATTCATATGCATTACTAGAAAACAGAATTGTCTACCAAGGAGCGATTAGTCTAGTGAAAACATCGTGGTTGGGACTCAAAACATCGTAAAAAGATTTCAAAACAGTACATGATTATGGAAGACGGTGAAACTATGTTGTAACACCCCCTGTCCATAGTTTATGTGGGTGGGGAGGGGGGCATTTAGTTGGGACTCAAAACATTGTAAAAAAGATTTCAGAACAGTAGATAATTATGGAAGACGGTGAAACTTCGTTGTACCCCACCCCTGTCCATAGTTTCTGTGGGTGGGGAGGGGGGCATGTAGTTTACTGTCACATCCTATTTTACAGTGTAAACTCGTCTCGGCACCTGCAGCTCCAGCCAATAATCGTGTAGTTGCGAAGTGTGATAATAGACTGCCCCTAGTCTATCTACCCCAGTGAATCAGGGCATCGCTAAAACTCGATATTACCCAAGAGACCCGGCCCCTCGTTTCCCTATGTACACATAGACGGTGATGGGGATAGAGATAGTAGTGCAGTTGTCAGGTCCAGTTAGAGGTATTGGCAACTTCACAGGATCTAGAGGCAGTTTTGATAGCGATCGGTTCGGACCAAATCGTCAACTATCCTCTCTACTCCAAATGGAAGTCATGTCGAGTGTCTGCATTAATGCAGATCATCTTTCCCTCAAAGTGCTCTTCAAAAATATGAATAAGCTAATGGTTTTGATGTCAGCGTACTCAATATGAAGTTAAAAGCATACTCAGTGTAGTGTTATGAAGAGAGTGCAGATAGAATATGATTTATTTTGATCCGTGCTTAGCTCGGTCACCTTGATATGATCTCCTGAAAAAAGAACGGACGACATCTTGGGACAGATCTTGTGTTTTATGTATCATCCTTCGTCCTCGACTGTCTGAATCTTCTAGGGTGGCCGTCTTAAGTAAAAGGAACAAATTAAGTTCCTGGCTAAAGGCACGCTGGTCAAAACGCCTGTAATAATGAATGACAGCTTGTTTTTACTGTTTATTTTATACCACCAGACTTTTTCAAATATGGGATTTTAAATCAACGCTTGTCAGACATTTGATATACTGTTAGGGCCCAGGGGAGCTCTAAGCTTTTAATCTGAGAGAAAATCAAATCATGGTCAGTTGTTGTATACAAGAGATTACATCGCTGCATTTCCTAGGGTGGGGGAGAAAATTTTACTGTTTGACCCCATTTAAAGTCTTATCACATGAAAAATGGCGTCAAAACATGTGCAACATTTTGGTGGGAATATATTTGCGAAGACCAACGCAGAGTAAATGGTGTATGTATTCACCTCCTACACTGAAATATCTAACCTTCCTGTAACTAAAGTGAGTTTTTTGTGTACAAAAGGGAAAAAAATGAGAAAGAACCCTTTTATAATCTTTTAAAACGATATTCACGTACGCTGTGGTGCTTTAATTCTTTGAGAAAGACCCCTGTTTTTTTGTGTTCACAAATAAGATAATTTGTACATTTATACAAACTTGAAAATAAATTCGAACGTTAAAACCTTGTTTTTTTTCCATGGTTCCAGGCCGATGTGTTCCAGTTATGACGCTAATGCATTCCGAAGCAATGGAATACTTTAACCCCCCTCTCCGATTCAAAATCCTGACAGATGTCAAATTAGCTGCTGCAAAGAATGCTTTTAGTGCGAACGCACTGTCACACATGTGGACATTTGTTATGTACCGTTCGTCCGTTAGGTTAAGTGATCTCAAGTTTTAGGTTAGGCCATCGTCCCTCAATAAACGCATGGCTTTTCTGCTTTAATTCTAACATCTGTTGTGACGCCAGGATGTATTTTCTCTCTCTTGGTGATTGTAGCCCAGGATACAATAGAGGGGTCAGGGGACGCCATCTTGTATCGGCGGTTGGACCGTCGGTCGCCCCAGGCGACAACAGTCGAGAGATCTCTTTTGTGATTGTGCGGTGCGTGTGCAAAATTTGAGGTATGAAAATGTGATAAACAACGTTGGCGATCCCAATCTTTTTCCAGACACTTTCTGACCAAATTGTACCAATTTCTGACCAAATTTTCGAATCTCTTCTTAGATACTATGACGAAAATTCTATGAGCGCTTGAGGTATCTTTTATTGTCTTCCCAAAGGTTTTTTTTTTTCAAAACGGTTGTCCCAAACTTTGGTCGCCATGCCACTCTTCTCAGAACAGGTCATGTCAGACGACAGTTATTATCACAGGTGTTACCAAAGAAATGACATCATCCCGTCATGCTTTGCGGCGGGACGAAGATTGGCCGGACGCACAAAGTGGTCGAACAAGTTATTACAATACAGGACAGATTTTCAATGCCTTTCTTTGTGTTGATTTACAATAGACAGTCTCGACGTCTGGTGCAGAATACAAGGGACGGGTATATTTAAACTTGAGAGTCGAGACTACACTTGAAATGATGCATTTGCATCGTCTAGAAATACCCTACATTGACATATCAGTCAATCATATTGTTTCTTTTTAAGCTTTATACTTTACGCTAGGTAAAACGAGTAACGTATACATGTAAAGGTACAGATTGCAAGTCGACAGTTTTACCGACAGAGATTGGAATATAAGATTTCGCTGTTTGATACCGTTGACTCCGATCGCGATTTCCACTGGTAGAATCTCCACCATATCTTTTGAAAACATAGACACCTTTTTGATACCCACGTACTCAAATGAGGAAAGCTTGAATACAGCTAAATGAAGTACCAATATCGTATTGTAGACTGCATGGATGTGACGTCTGAATCATAATGACAGACTCTAGACGCCTGACAATAAACCTCTAATACACGTCTTCAATCAGCTACACTTCAAACCCTCACAATAACGAAGCGGATTCAATGTGAACACAAACGATTTCTCTTGAGCGTTAGCGGCATTGTAGTCTATGCAATATAATCTGGAACCCAGGCTGTTGCCAGGGACAGCCCGGACAGGCCAGCTCTTCGGCACGAGCTACTGGTCTCTTAAACATACTGTACCCAAAGAATTTTGTCTCAGTCCCCTTGACTTGAGCAAGGAGGTTATAGATAACCTCCTTGACTTGAGGAATAGCTTTTGAGTGTCATTCTAGTTAGTTTATCCCACCACTTCCCCACTCAGGGTCTAACTCAGAGGGAGCTTAGGGTCTAATAAAAGAGCTCCAGTAGAATTTCCTTGGGAGCACGTTGTCCCCTTCCGTAGGCACTGGAAACACTTTGGCATCCAGGGTAATTTGGTTGGTAGAAATAGAAGTTTACAGTGCCGAGGAACAAGAGCTTGAAACCCTGCGGAGAGACTGAGGATCGAGTCTATACAACAGGCTCTTTGGTAACTCTCTCGACATGAAGCCCCTCGATAATTGCTGGCGGTTGGGAATGTTGGGGCCGTTTCACGGTCATTTGAGCGCTGCTCGGAGCCATTTGGCTTGTAATTAGGGCGTGTTTTTAAACTACGGCAAGCGAAGGTTGGCCCACGTCAGGAATGCTGTGTCATTTTCGGACTGGCAGATGTTAATCTCTGCTTGAGAATCACTTTTTAAGATCCAATTTCCTGAAAATGGTCTACTGTAGCGTTCTTACAATTTCTACCGAATTTGTGTCTCACATATTTAAGACAAAACTCGTCTGAGTGCTTGAGCTGTCCTTTCTTGGTCGAGAATCATACTTAAGATTCAATTTCCTGAAATGGTCTGTAGAATTCCGACAGCCTTAGACGATTGACCTAACGCTAAGATCTATTATACACGATGATATAAACGTAGAACATGAAGTACATCAACTTGAAAAGAAGGTCTTAGAATGATTCAAACTAAATTCGCATTTCTACCCCTCTCGTGGCGCTGCAAATATGTGAATGGAGTCGGAATTATACGAACGATGAAAACTGGAAAAGGCCTACAAACCATTGAGAAAAGGGCTATAACAGTTAAGCCCGAAGAAAAGAAAACACACCAGCAGAGGCTGTAATAGCTGTAACCCAGGGAGATAAAAAGAAAACATCAATGGAGTCGTTATATGGGCCTGGGCAAGATTCAGCACAACAGATGTTGTGGTGCAACACGATACACATGTAGTACAAATCTTGATAGGTTCAGTAGTAGTGCACCATTAAGTTTCTTTTTTTGACATGTTCTGGGACGATAGAAACCATACATTTATTTCCCGAATGGCAAGAGACAACAATTGTTGAAAGGATTTCGCCAGCGTTTTGAATCACATACAAGCAACTGAAAGTTCTAAAAAAAATGTCGCCATTAAAAATACGAGGCTTACAGAGAGGTAATGGTTTCCCCAGAAATTAAATTCCTGGCGGCTTGAACAAGGACGGTGGCCTCTGAACTCCATAATCCAATCAACCACGAGGGGCTCAACTGGAAAAACGGACAAAACTACCGTGAAATTGCATAATACGGCTATTTTTCTACAAGAGTGGTGGATTTAGCTTCAAAAAGCGCACTGGAAAAGGCGAACGCATTCATGGAGATGGCCGTGGTTGTACGGCTAAGCTCTGGGGTCGACCGTTAGATTGAAAAGACAAATAAAAGTCAGCTAAAGTTCAAAAGTACAAACATGGCTATTACAAGACAAATTCTGTGTAAACGGACCAAAAGTTGAGTACTTCGTACGTACTACGGTACACGAGGCCTTTTTTGTACCCTTTCAAAACTGGTTATTCTTTAACGCAAACAAAAGCATCTATGGAGTCTCTTAGCATGAACATCTTACACAATTAGACAATTTTCTTTTTAATTACTGGTCATTCAGTTCAACTGACCCGTACGAAATAACATTTTCCGACTGATAGGTGAAAAAAATGGCGGATACTTCCTGTATGACTAGGCCCCAATTTTCTACTACGTCACTAAAATACGTCATGAAGGAAGCAATAGAAGGGCAATTGTCAGATAGGCAACTTCCGTGGAACGATTTAGACTCAGTAATATAGTATTTGCTGCAAGTTATCTCAATGACTCATCTTTTTTAATAGTTTTATTTGATATCCACTTATCAAGCAAGAAATGTAAGAAAAGGATACTAGGATACTACAAATCTCAAACCGTGTTTGTCATAGAAGAAGAATCGACGATCGGTTGACCATTTTCCTCTCATGCAAGGCCCCATAGCTACCGGCGAACAGCTGGGTTATGTCTGGTGAGGGTGTTGGCAGTCTGGTTTACAAATCCTGCACCTCCTCCGCGTCGGTACATTCCCCGCCTGCATTACCCCTGATTCTTACGATAATAACTTGTTAACAGGGTGGGTCGGCAGGGTCATGGCTAAGTCGACAGCACTATATTAGTGTTTTGCAGTGTTCCAGTCTGTTCTTATATATCCACTCCGACGTTACTTTGTAGAATTTTTACCTAGCAAGGGATTGTTCTAGATCCTGGTATTTCCATCTTTCACGTTAAGCTTCGGTACAGAAATTAACTGATCACGATTTTGCACGCAGCTCAATGCTTAGCTGGCGTAGAATCTGACATTACCGACGAAGATAGAAGTTTCCATGACAGCTTCGTGTTTGTCAGTGATGTGGTTCAAGCGACATCTTGCGGTTGTAATAGGAATTGCACACAAACCATGATCTTCGCATTTGAAAAGTCCAGTTATTAAGTTGTACATCGAGGAGTATATCACAATTACTTGCGCTAAATATTGCTTCACTTGAAGTTCTCTAGTTTATTTGCTATTCCGTTTAAAATTGTTGTTTCATAGAATTATCTTGTGAATTCAAAATTTCGGCTGCTATTTTTTTTACTAGGAATGTATTCTAACGATATTGTTATTATTGCTGCTTTTGTACAGTTTTACTACTGGTGATAGTCAACTTGGCGAGTTCTGAAATCTTCGTGGACAAGGGCGGTTTCCTGAAATGGGAGCTGTCTCAGAATCCGGTACTAGCCGGCGCAGAGGACAAGTTGGAGATAAAGTTCAAAGCGTGCAACCAGAGAGGACTGCTCATCTACCAGGCCGGGCAAGCACAGAACTTCTTCTCAATGGGTGTTTTCAACGGACGGATTTACATAGAGGCTTCGCTCAGTGGACAGCTTCTTGAGGTACGTAGTAGTTTCTGAGACCTACTGGCTGCAAATAATACACCAGATGTACTAATAATACACCAGATGTGTTAGATACAAACCACAATATCAACAAGAGTAGTACTGTAAAAAACACACCTTGGCGATGGTCTGAGCACTCAAACTTTATGGTATGATTGAATATACAGGCTTTTCATTTGACGCCAACTGCACCATGTTGGATAACAGTGTATGCTCGTAAAACACACAAAGACGCCATTGCATAATGTAATAACCGCGGACAATATGGGCGCCAGGAATAATCATTATTATGTCAATTCTTCTTCTTCTTCTTTCGTGTCGTCACTACACTTTCCTGCTCCAGTCAATGAAAAGCCTGTGTATCTATGCCATAGTTAACATCTATTACTATTTATGATGTAATTTACTCTGTGTGAACATTGTTTCCTACGAAACGGCTAACCCTCAAATGACATCATTGTGCAACGCCTATAAATTTTCTGTTTTCGTCGTGACGTCTTTGAAGTGATCGTCCGTTGTGTATATACTTAAGTTATCTAACTCAATGCATTTAGCCCATGTTGGACAGGAACATGCAATAAAAATCATTGTCATTATGAATCGTTATGAGAATTTATTCTGTATTCCCAGATGTTCATAGGAGACGAGAACAACCCTCCCGTCCAGCACAACCAGACTCACGTTGTCGTCATCACCAACATGAGGGAGCACCATCTCGGACAGATGACGGCGGTCGTCGACGGCAGCAACGCCCCCTTGTCGGTTCTAACGGACGTGCAGCCAACGCTGTCCTTCTCGGACCCCAACCTGTTAGGGAACACCTTTATCGGCGGGTACAAAGAAGTCAATGACTTGAGGGTAAGTAAGATGTCCAGCTATAGACAAGGGAGACCAATACGCAAGACACAAAAGCGACAGGGCGATACCATTTGAAGGAAACGAAGGGGTGAACGAGGACGGATGTTGAGAGCTATGTTGTGAACATTTTCTACACAACCAATAATCTCCAAGCAGATCCCAAGCATTAGATAGTATCAAAGGCTGCCAGTGGAGTGAAGCCGTTCTAGGAGTGTATTTTGATGATGACTCCGTTTGGCCATCTGTACTCCTTAGCCAGCTTTAATACTATCTTATGCCACTGGTAAATCTGCCTGGAGATTACACAACCAGTACTGCATTATCATATCACGTAGCCTTTTGTTTTAATGTTTGTTGTTCTTTATCCACAGTTACAATCTGACCGTCTGTACAACTACCCAATCGTGTGCATCTCCTACCTGTATGTTGGAAGTCCTTCACGAGAAGTTGACCTAACCTCCACCACGGAGGGCACGGGTCAGAACGTCCCGACATGCCCTGTCTGCGCTCCGCCCTCCATTGCGACCTTGAGAAGTTCAAGGTCATACATGAAGGTTGAAGCTGACTTGCAGCCCAGATCAGGAACAACCATCAGCTTCAAGTTCAGGACGAAGTAAGACTGCCATTTCCTTACATTAATCTTCTTTCTTTCTATCTTTCTTTCTTTTTCTTTCTTTCTTTTTCTTTCTTTCTTTCTTTCTTTCTATTTCTTTCTTTCTGTCTTTGTTCCCTTTTCTTTCTTTCCATTAACTTCTTTCTTTTTCTTTCTTTCTCTCTCTTTTCTTCATTTGTTTCAATCTCTTCCTTTCGTCCTGTCCTTGGGGATGTTGTCTTGTTTCTCCAAATATGATGATTGAATTTTGATCGTTATTCAGTGGATACTGACTTTCCGTGTCTGTCCCCCAGGGCTAAGAACGGCCTGCTCTTCTACTTCGGAGGCCCCGCTTGGCTAGTGGTCTACCTCAAGGATGGGAAAGCTGTGTTGAGGCTTAACACTAAGGTACGTTTCTATAGTATTGTGTATTCTCATTTGCTTGCAACAGCAAAATTTGCCCAAAAAATCTTATCCTATTCTGTACAACGTCATAAAGTTTCTCTTTACTACTTCAGGGAAGCGGCGCGGATCAGAGCTACGAGTCTACCAACACATTTAACGACGGACAAGAGCAGGAGCTGTTCATCGAACGTGACGCCAACACCGCCACCATGAAGGACCGCGCTGGCAATATCATCGGCCTGGTCACTTTCCAAGGTAAACTCTCGCACAACACGACGAGATTTTACGAGACCTCATGTGTTACGAGATTTCAGGACGAGATTTTGCGAGATCTCACATTCTTGCCTCTCGCGTGTTGCGAGGTTTTACGAGATCTCGTCATGTTTCAGTAGATTTCTAGTATTCGCAAAACTTTCGCCAACCAAGTCGACTAGCTCTCTGACGAGTTAATTGTAATGAGGAAATAAAAAGCAGAACAAAAACCAGACCAAGGGCAAGGGGATATGTAACAGAGATTGCACACGAAAACTAGAAGATACACTTTTGGAGAAATAATAGTGAAAGAACAGAGAGAAACAATGTCGCTTATTTCATGGATTCTGCCGTTTCTTAACTACACAGGACAGGGAGCCGATGCGGCCCATTCGCTCAACGTCGACTCCTTATATGTTGGCGGCTTCAAAAACCCCGCCACCGACCTGACAACCGATGCCAAACAGTACATCGAAGTGACGGAGTCCCTGAGGGGCTGCATGGAAGAATTCCGTTTCGTGTCCTACAGTAGCGTGGAAGAAACCGCCAATCAGATCGACTTCAAGACTAAGACCATCGAGAGCAGGTGAGAATATGAACCTTACGAGTTACGTCAATCTTTGTATTGCCAGTAGATAAGAACATTTTCATACATTCGTAGTCTGAAGTAATGGGAAAATAACAGCCATCAAGAAGGTCGAATTATCGAAAGAGAGTTGTAAAAAGATTTTGTAGCCTGTACGTGTCTTTATAACTGCGGTGTGTCGATGGTATGTGTTATTGTTTCTTATGTTATTGTTGTGTATTTTCATATTGTTGAGTCGTGAATGATGAGCAATTAATTCATCTTGGTGACAGTACAAAAGATGATGCGTTGTACTACTCTCCAAGCAGGATATTGTATTGTCAAAACCTAACAGTACAAGATACAATACAAAATAGAAAGCCCGATAAAAACGACTAGAAAAACGTCAAAAAACAGTCGGAGCCTAACCTCTGCTTGAAGAGTAGCGTTGTACCAACATGACCAAGTTTTAAATATGTGTTTCAACCATCATTTTTCACCACAGGGAGACCACCTTTGACCAGTGCCACGAGCTGGACACCTGTCTGTTTAAGGAGTGTACCGGTGTGGGACAGGTGTGCAACCTGGGCGTGTGTGAGTGCAAACCGGGGTGGAACGAACAGACACCCGGGGCCGACCCGCTCGTCTGTATCGACATCGACGAGTGTCAATCAGACCCGTGTCAGAACGGAGGAACATGTATCAACCTGGAGAACTCCTACCGATGCCAGTGTCCCGAGCAATACAAAGGTTGGTCTAAATTAGGATCATTTGTTATTGCTTGTGTCATTGTTGAATCCCACTCAAGTCATCCTCTCATACCAGGCCTATCTCTTGTGTAAACCGGGCTGCGAGCCAGCCAATCAGGTAGTCGCTCTTCTGTCATCAACCAATCAGACACGACCACGCCTGTTGTTGGAGGGAATGAAGGGAAAGTGGCCAGCCAATCGCGTTGTCTCCTGGCTGAAGGCGGCGACGTGATTGGCTGGTGACTGTTCGCATCATCTAAGAGAGGACAGATTGCATGCCATGAGAGGATGACTAAATCTAGCATAGACGTTGTCTTTTGTCTGTACGTAATAGACATAAACGTTGTACTAACGAACCTTACCCGTTTCATTACTTACCATCTTTTCTTTCTAATTTGTCACGTTTCCCCTTGGATCATCAGATTTCGGTGCACCAGGTATGATGGTGGCTAGGGGTTAGAAAAACTGCACGAGGGGTGGTAAACAATGCTTTAGATTTGCAAGTTAACTGCAACTTCTTGGCCATTTTTCTCTAATAATGATGATGCCCAAACTGGCCAATGTCGCACATAACAGGCAATACACTTGCAGAAAGATGTAGATATAACAGTGTGAGTTTTAAGAGGGAATCTTATCCCTGTATGTTCAAGTTTATGAGTATTTCTCTCGATATCAACTAAACCTCAAGTGTTGTTCTTTCTGTAGGAGTGAATTGCGACACTGAGCGAAACTGCTACAACTTCCCGTGTCAAAATGGCGGCACCTGCATCGAGGGCACCTCTCCGACCCCTAGCATCTCCGGTAGGAACTGCACCTGCCCCCAGGGCTTCACTGGCGTGAGCTGTGAAGATGACGTAGACGAGTGCAGGTGAGACAATGAAGTCTCAATGAAAATCTAAATCTTAAGGTCCAGAAGTACACCTAGTAGGCCAGAAACAGGGTCAATAGCAAGGGGTCTATGCTCACTACGATTGAAAGTTCAGTTCAGTTCGTCTTCGTAATAAGAGGTGCTCCAAGCATCTCTATCTAGCATGGCGGCTAGCAGGTTACGGTCCAACCTTGAAACACTGAAAAGAAAGATTGCAACACATCCATTAAACGTCTTATGTCTTTTCCAGCCTCCCGAACAACTGCGTCGCGGGTACGTGCAGGAACCTGGTGGGGTCGTACGAGTGCACCTGTAAGGTGGGGTACGACGGCTACCTGTGCCGTAACGTGATTGACAACTGTGCGAACAACCCGTGCGACCCGGGCACCTGTTTCAGCTTCATTGGAGGATTCAACTGCACATGCGCAGACGACCCGGAAGCCAGGATTCTCAACAGTATGTTTTGCCATTCATTTTTCTAGATACAGTTGTACTATTACTTCAGGTCGTATTTTTCATGAACTTACTCCATACTCGAAATTTCGTCTTTTTTTTTGTTCTTTTTTTGTGTGACATTGATGACATGAACCTGCAAACCTTTTCTATATGTATATTTGCGCTTACATTGCGAGTTCTCACTGTCTTTATATACGTTTGTTTGTTTGTTTGTTTGTTTCTAACGTGGTCGTCTTTATATACACAGGAAAAGACTGTGGAGCGCTCCGAGTGTCCGGCCCTGTCAGCATCTCTCCGTTCGCTCTGGTGGCCATCTGTGTCTGCCTTCTGATCCTACTCAGTAAGTTTCCTGATGTGTTTTTGTCGGCATCCATGGGCGACGCCATTTTGGATTTTGACATTATCCCGGCGCCATCTTGTTTCCGCTTTGGATTTTGATTTTACACGAGGGGAGTTATCTCAGAGCAAAACCCTGTTCATATATGCTTCTGAAGAGACTATACTCTAGTTCACTTCTCTGAAGACAGCCTATGCAAATACTACACTGCAATACAGTAAATCCAGGACAATAGAATTACGAGATGGGGATCCTAGTAAAACTCAAATTCTGACTTATTTCCGTTTGTTGAAGTAACGTTATGTCTTTAAAAATAATCTATAGAGAATAGACAGTATAGTAGGTTTTGCTTAAGAAATCAAACTTTCTTGTCGTTTTTAAAGTTTGCTTATCGCTTGTGTGCCCTAATGATTTTTCTTTGGCCATGTGCAGTCCTCGTGATTGTGTTCGCCATCTTCCGCCGCCGCTACGTCCGTGAGAAGAAGAGGGCGAGTCTGAACTACATCAGCGCTGACGCCGAGTCTCGCGAGAACATCGTGAAGTACGAGGAGGAGGGGTACGGGGAGGAGGATCAGGAGGCGTACGACATCAACGCACTGCGGCAGAACGCAACTATGACCAGGGCCTCTCCTACAAGCAAGGTACGATATCATCTACTTCTTCCGATAAAACGACGAAATAAAATAGACTGCGGAGTAGAATTTCCGTCCAATTTTTTTCCATCTTTTTCTCACTGTAATTACGGAATGTAAAAGTGAGCGAACTTGAATGTACCAGAGGTAAACAGAACCAAAACAAGATGGCGGGCACCGAGTAAGATCACGTGATTCCATACGATAGCGAGGTCATCAAGCGAGTGCACGTGACTATCTAAAGCAAGTGATAATGATACTGAGGTGCTGCTACTGAAGTGGCACATATTCTTGTCACTCTGGACAAAGATTATTGTAAGTCTTTCCCCCGTTAAAACATACTTAGCTCAAATATGCCCCCCCCCCCCTTCCTCCAGGTGCCCGACTCCAACGATGTTGGTGAGTTCATTGACACCAGACTAGACGACGAGGAGTTAGGAGACAACCTGGGCGCGCGGGACGAGTTCATTCCGTACGAGGACGAGGGGGAGGGCTCGCTGGCGGGGTCCCTCAGCTCCCTCAACTCCAGCAGCTCCGGCGGGGACCAGAACTACGACTACTTGAACGACTGGGGACCAAGGTTTTCCAAACTCGCCAACATGTTCAACGAAGGGGAGAGTGAAGACGACTAGCGTGTATAGAACTACAGGGAAATGTTTGTTATGGAAGACGTTTGATATTTTTGCTCGTCTTTTGTCAGAGATATTTAATACCACTGGCTTCTGGCTCGACATACCTTCTACACTTTACTTCACACGTAGAAAATAAGCCAGTGATTCTGGTTGGTCGAAAATGTACGTGACGCAATCACCAATCATAATAGTGGTACCTTATTTCTTCGTTTTAGCCCAGCAAATGTGACAATACACGAAGCCCGTTTTAAACGTGGATATTTAGGTATGTCTTGAAACGACATAGGATGTACAGTTTTTTTTGTACACATTGCAATATTCCTTGTAATATGGACACAATTTTATTATTGGGACAAGTAGTTCTACAGTAAATTTCATCGTTTTTTTCTAGCTTCACGTACAAGAAAACAAATAGGGATTTCCCTGTTTACAAAAAAAATATCAAAATTTCAACAACTACCAAAGAATAGAACATATTCATCAGACTGCTTGTCCCACGAAAATACAAACATGTCGGACGTGCAATCAGTTTTGCATAGAGATCTGCTATTTTTGTACTAAACGAAGCGAGTTCGCTTCTTTGCACTGCTGTGTTTGTTTGTTTGTAATCGTAACATGTTCGCGGGTGTATTTATACCAAACTTTCCACCCACACGACACAAAAAGAAAACAGTTGATGGAACCAATACTTGACGCATGCTGAGATATCATGTCATGTGTCATTCATCCAACTCTGTCTATAGATGAACGCAGACAAAAGCAACACATTCCGTTGCCTTTAAGATTTCACCGCATCCACACGAACACCCGGTGATGTTATATGTTATATCCAAAATATGAAATAATTCGTTTCCCATGACGCCTGATTGAAATAAGTCAACTCTTAGATGACAGACAATTGTATATAGATATTCTAGTGGATTTAATATGTATTTTTGTTGTTATTTGGAATATCATGGTGCCTAACGTTGGTAAAATTTTGTACTAGTGCTGATAGAATTTTAAGCTCAAGATCATGTGCATTTGATTGCACAAATTTTAGTACAATTTTTATAGGTATTTGCAATTTGAAACTTCGAGCAGTTACTTATGCTTTTAAGAGCAATCTAGAGCTTTCACATGACTAGCACGCTTTTTTTTTTGAAATCTAGAAATGATTATGTATAATGATTAAGTTTGTACCAGTGCAGCTAAAAACGGCAATTAACTTTATTGGATGTTGTTAACTAGTCGGTAAATAAGCTTTTTTTGTGGTATTTTTACAATATCAATCAAGACACAGTAACCGTTGGGTTGCATCTACCGTTTTAAGTGGGGCTCGATTGTACATATGTCTATATATGGTGTCAGAGAATCTGTTGATCAGATTTGAATTCTGTCGCTCACTCTCTCAAACTCTCGCGTGATGCTGCGAGACTTGACTCTTGTCACGTGACCACGCAATCTTTCTAACAGACGTACGGGGCTTTTCTGTCGTACGTACGTGGCATTTTCCATGACGTTTGTACTTGTAAGATTTTTGTACCTTGGCTAAAAGGGACCAACAAAATATACATGGATTTGATGATATCCATGAACTGTGAAAAAAACAGCAAAAGTTCAGTGGTATGAGCTCAGTCAAAAAATACAACAACTGTATTTTAAAATAGACGTGTTTTACATGTTTCTTATTCAAAATATTGAGATATATTTGACTTCAATTTGGCTCATGAATGTATATGCCAGTACCTTGGTGTTTTCATCAACCATTGTACAATACACATAATTGTACCATATAAATAAGATTGTATTTGACAATGCTTCAATTTTGTATGACGTAAGGTTACTGACTGAAGCTCATTCAGACATGGATAGAAAATTTCGCTTTGCTCTGAACTCGAGCAAACTATGGGACGATTCACTGTCAATGTGGGCGGATAGAATTGCCAATGAGATGTCTGCATTTGGGGTAATTCTTTGATTGCGTTCAACTGCTAAGTTGCATCCGCTCCTGATGCGTCGCAAAAAAAGATGTCGAAAAAATGTAACAAAATAATTTTAGTTTTTAGGGGTTCATCACCTTCCTTCATTGACGTTGAATCGGCCCGATATTTCTGATAGTGGCCTTAAGTCGAAGACAATCTACTCCAAAACTACGCAAAGCGACCACAAGGAACATCAAATAGTGGCATGTTTGTATCTGTAAATATGGAATTTTTGTAAGCCATAAGTAAAATACTGAGGCGTGTACGTAAAGATTGTCACTTTTAGGTGTACATGTGACTGTTTGCTCGGTAACAAGAGAGTGTTACACTGTAACATAGGGTTTTGTAATGGTTTTGCTACCGTTAAAAGAATAGGGCTGTGTTTTTTGGTGTTTTTAAACAAGAGAGCTTGTAGAATTCGGGATTCAGGTGTACATGTATGATAAGTGTTTGTAGTCCTCGCTGTTCTTTCAATGCATAGTAATAAAGGCAAGAGCAAGTGTGACATTTTCTACAAGTGTGCGTCCGTTGATTTCTTGCTAGGTGGTGTAACTTGTTGCGAAGTACGAACAGTTTTGCTAGCCGTCTTTGCGTCTGATATATAAACTGTACTAAAAAAGACCCCACTGGCTAATAGTAGAAAATTCGGGTGCTCTGGATTTTCTACAACCTTGTAGATAGTAAAAACAAGCACAAGCATGTGCTACGGGCCCAAACTAAGACCATTTATTCCCCAAACCCTCCCTAGTCCCAAAGCCTATCCACCTAATCTCGAACCAGATCCACGGTGCGTAATGTAAAGTATCAAACTTCCCTCCGGTGCCCGTTTGACTCCCTTAGCCGGCTACACTCCTTGGCCAGCTTTGCTACTATCTTATGGCACCGTAGGATCTGCTTTGAGATTATATCCACCATCTAGTACTTGAACTCAAAATAGGTAGACAATTTGAAAAGGCAAACTACATGTTTTTGTTAAATATACTTCTTTATTATTGAGGTATACAAAAGTGACAAAATGATGACTACGTACTATGCTACATACGGTGCAACATATAAAAATATTTAAAAATCCCCTTTAAGATCATTATAAATAGAACAAAAACGTTACAATAAGGGGTTTCCAGAGTTAGTTCACTACATCTGAGGTAAGTATTGCATGAGCACCTGGGTTTTTCTACACCCCTACTTATATCGATAAATATGGTCACCTTTCACCCCCTACGTTTCAAATGGGGTATACCATTTATCGTTATCACCTCTTTCCATAACGTCATAGGCCCTTGAAAATATTAAGTAACAGTACACAGTTTAATGGAAATTAAATTAAGCGTTTTCATGTTGATTGTGGTGAGGATTGTTTACGTAATTATTATTCTACTTCTTCCAACCAGCAATCTATTGCTTCCAACCAACAGAAGTACGCAAGAATTTAAAACAAAGATTTACAAACATACTTGTAGGATTATTTCTTGCACGATCTGAGCAGTGATCTTTCTAGACATAGCACAATTTATGTACAAAATATGGATCATATTAGTCAGCACAGGCTTTGGAAAAAGTATACTGTGTATATGTGTATTTCTTTCAAACTACTGAATTTGGTTGGTTGTATCTCTTGAAAGGTATGTTCAACATGTTCTAAATCACACTATAAAGAAGGCACCATCTCTGAGGCGTTATCGAACTTACAAGCTACAAAAAATTAATGGACGAGTCTACAAAGCAGTCATTGCAGGAGGTTTGGCGTAAGCCCTGGGTACGTAACCGTGTTTCTTCTGCGCGGCAGAGTACGCCCATAGCCACTCCTCCTGGTCCTGATTCTCCAGGTCTGCGTACAGGTAGTCCCCCTGGGTTACAGTGAGATCGTCCGGCGCCTTGGCGTCGTAGTCGTACAGAGCGATGAGCTCCGTGCCCCTGGGCCGGGTGATGGGCAGGCGGGCCCGCATGGTCGGGTGGTCTAACAACCGGTCATCGGATTCTGGAAAAAAGGGGTAAGAATGAAATGATCAGAGACAACAAACAAGCGCTGTGCACACAAGAAATCAAACTTTCGCGTCATTGCGAACACGTCACAAGTATCATGATAGCGTATAAATGTGTACTAACGTAATTGAGCTGCAATAAGCCATTTCACCTTTCCAACTGCGCATGTTTATTGTCGTAAAAGGTCATTGGAGGTGAACTTTGACCTTAAAACCAAAATACGTCACGACTGAACATGCGCACTTGGAACTTTGAACTTGCTTTTGCAGCTGCAATGACATTTAAAAGTTGTGCACAATTTTTTTCATCAAATACACCAACCCAATAATTTTCCTACTTAACTCTTACAACAAAGTCTTAACATACCTGAGAAATGTGCATATGCCTCCTGTGAGGACAGGTCCGGACTTAAGAAGTTGCTAGGAACGAAGCCTTCTTGATTGTTCCCCCTTAGAACCCAAAACCACAACGGGTCCTCCTTGTTTAAAACTGTCACCCACTCTCCCCTCTCCACGTTCAAATCGTTCTCATCCCTGGCCGTGAAGTCAAACAACACCAAGTATTTCCCCATGTGTTCTTTCTTAAACATGCTGGTTTCGGAAGTCTGTGAGGCGATAGAAGATGGCGGATGAATTCCGGACGATAACGAATCCCCGTCGGAAGCCGAGTACCCGTCGTCGCCGAAGTCGTCAATGTTCGTGCCTTCGGGTGCGCAGTACCCGGATGGAATGAAACCTTCCCTCCCATTGGGTGATATGACGTAGATCCAATCATTCTCGGTGTATAAAACGTACACGGTGTCGCCGCGTTTGACGTCCAGTTCGTCTTCTACGCAGGGGGAGAAGTTGCGCACGACGACCATGCGAGAGCTGGTCTTCAGTCCTTGTTCTTTTTCCAGCCCGACCCGTACCAGTGTATCCACGCTGTCGCTACCCGTGATTCGGCCTGGGACTGGCTTCACTGGTTGGTGCCGTTCTCTCGCTGGAACACGGAAGAAAATTTAAAAACTTTGATTTTTAGATTTTTTTCTTTAAATTGCAAAAGTAACATCAATAATTGTTCAGACAACACAAAACAAACAATAAATACAAAGAAATACAATCGATCCTGGCATATACAAAAAGAATCAATAGACAATACTACAAGAAAAGATACATAGTTGAACTAGATCTTAAAAGTACAAATCAATATATAAAATGGCTGTTTTTATAACCAGAAAAATCATTATAGCATAGAGTTTATAAAGTTAATCAAAGTAACGATTGCTAGAAAATTGGAGGTCAAAAATTTGAGCAATTATCTATACTTTTTTAAGCTATTTATAATGGAAATAAGTGTGGTAAAATCAGGATTTACCACTACCACGGTCAATATTGATGTAGTATTTGCAGTATTTGCTAGCAAATACGGTTAGATTTGCATTTTAGTTTAGCTTATGTTTGGAAATATTCTAAGTAGGCGGCATAATGAACATTTTTGCTGTAATTGATCGCTCTTTATATCGGAGTTATGTATTTATTGGAATGCTGCCACTAGGCGGTACTGCAGTGCTACCTAGTAATACATGGTGGTACTGCAGCCTTAGGACTGAGTCCCGAGATGGAGGCGCCCGTCGATGCGAACGACTGAACAAAATTTGGTGTCGCTAACCTGTAATTACAATGTAACACAATATAAAAACGCTACATTCCTCGTCACCCCATCCAACCAGATACCATTAGATGAGATACCGTCACTCATGAGTGTAATTACTATGCCTCTGACATTGTTTACAACGAGACATACGATCCACTATTCCTCCGACCATGACGACACTCCAATGCCACCAGAAACCCAACTCTAGCAACATTCTAACATGGTTGAAATATACAAGAACGTAAAGTCTAAGACATACATCAATCTTAAAAAGTCACAACTACATTGTGTTCTAAAATCATCACCATCACTTCGGGCATCCAGTCAAAGTCGATGTTTTTCTTCAGTATGTTTACGCTGTTGATGTTCTACCCTGAATGAAACGCGATATTGTTACAGTCCCGACTGCTAAACGATGGCAATGACCCATGAATTCCTCGAGTCTGGGAACTGCTGTTGTCTGGACGCTATGGGCCCCTCCTAGGGGACCGTCCGTCACTGAGGGGGCGGCTAGGATCTAGGAGCGTGACTGAATCAGGCTTGAATTTCCTGTCCCTTGGCGTCAATATACTAGTAGTCCAGAACTCGGGAGTACGGGAGCCCCAGTTATGTCCCGTTTCCGAAACGGGACCAGGCCGGGATGTTTGCGGGAATGAAAAATGAAACCGTTTACCAAGGAATATACACAAATCATGCTTCTGACTAATTTTCCTTTTTTAAGTTCTGAGTGTTTTGTTGCCTTTCTTATCACATATCACGAAAGCTACCCGGCCGGGCCCGGAAGTGGGACCAAGGCCCTAACTAACAAGAATGAAACTCGGGCTAGACTAGGGTCTACGCAACGAATGGAGGATCTACCAACTGAAATGCGGAGCAAATTTGGACCCCTTTCCTCATAATGTCTGGACAATCCCCTTCTATCACCCCCTCCCCCTTTAATGAGCATTACAGGTCTGTCCCTAATAACTTCTGAGCAACAGCAATTGAAACCTCCTTGTGAACAGCGTGACCGTTCAAGTTCAACTTTACCCTGTTTAGAATAGACCTCTTCATAGATCCTTTCTCTATTCATTGACTTTTCTATGGTGAAGAAATATCGACTTCGTCACACAATACAAAAGTCTGATAGTAATTCCCTCCAGAAATGCCGTATTACAAGCCAAGTGACCTGTATCTAACATGACTCAATCGTGTATATACTGCATCAATGGATATTGTAATCTCCTATTATTTCCAGGGAGACTGCAACCTACAGCATAGGCACCTTTTTATATGGGAATTCAGATATAGCCTCAAAGTTCAGGCTTCTTGGGATAATCGGACAAATTTTCTGTAAAACCTCTGTGGACTCTAAATTTCTCGTAGACTAGTGTTAATTTTGTTTGTAATGGTATAGTAGAAATCCAACACAATGATAGCCAACTTATATTGCACAAGTCTCTTATTCTTTTCCTTTGCATGCACCTTCTGAAATGCCTTGCGTCCTAGACTACACGTTATAGTATCCAACTCTCGTCTCCAGTCGACTCCCGCATTCGACACGGGTCACCGCACACAAAAGAAATCCTGACCCGCCAAAACCTGACTGAAAGAACGGGCTGTGTTTTTTTGTGCTCGCCCTGAATTCTTTCCCAATTGAAGCCTGTCACTTCAGTGTTTGCTAGAACGTTAAATGGTTTTCTATTCGCTTTCAAGTTTTCATGATAGACTACAAAATAACTGTAGAGCAACTGACACGAGAAGAATAAAGTTTTCACGTTTTGGTACAGCTTGATTTCTCTTTTGCGGTGCAGTGAACTGAGATAAGCAAGCCACCAGCCTGAAATTGCTTCACCAAAGCTGAAAAGCCTGTAGGAATTTTGAACAACAATGGGACAAAGAACAGTCGACGCTGTCGTTTCCAGGATCTTATTATATCAATCTGTCTTTTGGAAGAAAATAACACACAAGAACGGTTTGCAATTATATACATATACGTAAGTTGCCCCCCCCCCCCCTCCTCACCTCATTCAACCTCATGTTATTTTAGCCCCCGATCATAACGCTATGGAATTCTAGGTAGGAACGGACGAGTAGAACATATTCTTAACACAGATACGTTTCATTGTAGACAGAAAGTGCTGTATACACACAGTAACGATAGGTCCCTAGATAAGCAGATCGAGATCGTTGACCCTACTTGCTATCTAAAATCACACGTACAAGTGATCAACGTTTACATAATATGAACCACACTAAAACAAGCACAGACGAAACACTCAAGCTCATGCTAATTGTTCATCAATTAAAACAAAAGACTGTAGGAATGGACAAAAGCAAACCTTTCTTTCGCTTCCGGCCAAGAATTCTCGCCGGACAGAAGAACGCCATCTTGTATTTGTGACGTCATGAAAACGTCAGGTGTTTTGCATTGCAAAGCAGGTAAGAACTTTGCGGCGCGCGGGCTTTTCAATGAACCGACGACACAGAAGAGAAAGATGCTGACGAATTTTCCGTATGAAATGTATTGCACATAGATCCAAAATAGAACGATGTTTTTTTTTATAAATTGAACGTTGCCTAAAGTGAATAAAGATATTACAATCAATGTTCTTCCATGACAAAAAAATGGTTGATAAACTTTGAACTGTTTTAATGGCTGTTGAAGTGTTCATAGCTATACTTTGGTATGTAACACAAATGTATATCACTTTAAAGACTTGATCCTATTTTACCAAAAACAGACGGACTAATGTTATTACTGTAACGTTATCAACCGTTAGTGAGCAAATAAACTTCATCATTTCATTTTCTTTCAAAGATTTATCTTTGCACACTTGGAGGAAAGTAAGTTTTAAAACGAAGAGAAAAACACCAAATAACATTTCTTTTTTCAATTCTTTTTTAATACCATGAAGAAATTTCCAACAATCATCACTTAAATAGTTGCTGATATCAAAGCTAAAAGGTATGTACTGGGAATATTTACTATCTTGCAGCTGTAACTTAAACCAATAAATTCTATTGTAGTACAGGAGCCAATTCCTAAAAGAGGCCTAGAAATGTGATCTCGTTCAACCCATCTTACAGAAAAGGTTTCACCTGATATTTAGATAGAGGGGGTCCATCTGCATCACACCTGATGATTTTTTGGGTCAAATTGTGGTATCATGCTCCTGCTAGCGCTAATTAAAGACAATTATTTAGATCTATGGCCCACGGGTATATTTTTTAGCGGAAGGGGCCAAAATCTAAACATCAATTTTTTTTCCAGCCTGGCAGAACACCTCCAATCACAGTGAGTTATACATCCTACAGTAATCTAGTGGAATGCACACAAAAGAAGCTATTGGAAACTTTTGAGTCCTTCTGAAGACTGCCTTACCAGTACTTGTTTTTTCTTGCTGCAATGCAAACTTTCAGTGTTTTGCTTAGTGAGTTGAGTAACCATGTCAATGCCCGATCAATGCTCTGTTTACATAGGCTGGTTATGTAGCACATGTGAAAATTAATATCCGCATGTTTATAATTGCGAAAGCCTGAGTTCAAGAAATTGCTGGGGTTTCCGAGTCATCTATTCATACAAACAAGACAGTTCAAAATGTAGATGTACCAAAACTACTATATACTAATGCTCAAAATCCAAAATCCGACTAAAATGCACAAATGTAAATTTACCATGATACGGTTAAGGAAAATGGTTACAACTTAAAAGAGAAATGATGACCCAGGTTACCAGACACACCATGTATTACCTGTTCTTGTTTATTTTAACCAAAAAAAAACTACATTACCCGTGTTATTGCTGGAATAACACGTTACTGGGGTGCTTTTAGCTACTGGTACCCATGAATGCTTACATCTCTAAGAAATTTTTTCCAGCACATTTTGCGGGGAATCTCTTTGAGGTCTGCCATCAAGGAGGGCAGTAAGAAAAGAATTGTACCAACACTGCTACAAATTTAACTAAACGAGCAAATAAACATACAGCACGACTACTTTAATTCTTTCCGCCATACAGACACTTGTACATTCTTTCATTCAACTAAAACACACATAATTTTAGTACCATTGCATTAGCTGGCAGTTTCAATGACTTGTCATACCTACTCATATATCCAGTTTGAACAAACATGTCAATGATATTGTAAACACTTTTCACAGTCACAGTCTTTTCATATCAAACTCCAAATTGGCAGTTTTGTGCTTAAGTCTTAACCAGGCGTCAGAAACTGAGTTGAACTGCGTCCAGTTAAAATAAACAACCAGAAAGAAAGTACATATTCATATACACATACGGGTTTCAATTGTGAGAATATCTAAAAAAATGCACCAACCAAAACTAAGTCTATCTGTTACAATCCAATCCTGTCTATTGTATCAATTGGCAAATTAATTTGAACAAAAAAGCTCACAAAATACAGCTACTTTTCTTTTCACCCCTTGCTGTTACACAAATTGCATATCTATAATAACATATAACAATTGTTCTAGACTAGTCGTCATCTTGCGGGGAGTTTGATTTTGAACTCTTGGCTCTGCTCTGCATGGATTGTAGCGCTCGCTCCCGTAACTTTCTCTCGAGTTCGTCAAGGTTGTCATCTTCCTCGCCACTTTCTGAGCCCTGAAAAACACAAGAAAGAAGCCATGTTTGTGTCATTTTTTTATTTTTCAAGTAAAACAAAGTTTCATAGAAAGTACATACATTATGGTGTTAAAAAATACACGTGGTCATCACTGCAGCAAGTTTACAGAACTATGTGTCTTTAACAGAAAGATTCCATTTTTTTCTTGTTCTTTACACAAAGAGTTTAAGATACAATAACTACACTGGTTTTATTAGTTTTTAGCAATGAACAGTTCCATAAACTGCAGAAATGGCAAAGCGACTAGAAGGGAAGTAGCCTCTTTTACAGGAGAGCGAAATATTCTTCATAGAAAAAACTAAAAGACCTACTAAAGAGGGGCACACAAAAAAACACCTCATATCCACTTTCACAGACCTGGTACTTCATGTTTCATATAAGGTAGATATTTACATTAATATTCCTCTTTGTCCTTCAATCTGAGAGGTCCTGGTCCACAATAGACTCCCCCTAGGACCAATGTAGAAAGTTCTATATTAGCAATATGGTGCACTCACTACACAAAGCCTGATGTCTTCTAACAACTGGTCCAAAATCACACACCCTGATTGGCTAAGCATCCTGATTGGATAAGAATTTTGATTGGATAAGAACCCTGATTGAATTAGGGCAGTATCTGTATCCACAGCTTTACTAGGATGCTTGAAAGCAGAAAAGCAAAAATTGAAAAAAAGTTTATCAATCCACCTCTTTCTCCTCTTCTTTCTCCTTCTTGTGTTTCTTGTGCTTGGACTTGTGCTTGTGCTTCTTGTGCTTTTTGTGCTTCTTCTCCTTCTTGGACTTCTTCTTTATTTCGGCATCAGACTCCTTAAGAAACAAGAACAGCAAGTATAAACTTCCGCATTTCGGTACACATTACATGTACAGCAAATATACGACTGTGTCCAGTGCATTAAGTCCACAATTGCTAAACACATTGGCAGTTCAAATCATTTTCTTGAGCAGGCTTTTAATTAGGATTTTATCATAGGGGGTCCATCACTACAGGCCCAAGTATTGTAGGAGTTCAACCTTCCATGGTGCAGAGTTTTGGAGAATTTTAAGTTAAAATAGTGCATTCTAAGGTATCTTGAGGGGCAAAATCACTGGCAGAAAGTACCAAGTATCATCCCTAGTCAATCAGAATTTCATGCTTGTCAAAGGATCTGCTCCACAGTATCAGGGCCTCTTTAGGGCGTCTTGTGTCCAATTTCTTATTATTTTAAGAACAGTACGTCATTGGGACGCCTGGACGCATGCCTGGCTAAAAGCCAGCTCTCGAGGACACTATCCTCACCTTGTCGGGGCTTTCAGAGCCAGAGTCCTCCTTCTTGCTCTTCTTCTTCAGGGCTGGTTTTGGAGATGGACTTCTGGAGCCGGAAGGTGAGCGAGATGCTTTCTTCTTCATCACAGGAGCTCGAGCTGGAGATGGAGATCTCTCGCTGTGGAAACAAACAAAAATCCATCAATTCACAAAGGCAGTGCACAGAAAGACTTTAGGGTGCACAACAAAATAAAATAGTATGTAAGCAAAACCTAATTACAAACCTTACTGTATCCCTCTGAGTCTGAAAGGCTATGGCTAACTTCAACATTACAAACTAATAATACATCTTTTTTTCCCAACAATTCAATGTGTAAATGTTAAGATTGAGATGTTTACCAGTGTTCATTTATAACATGCTTAAGTATATAACCCTTTACAACTATCTAGGTGCAAAAATTAGGTGCACAACTCCAAGTTGCGGTGCACAAAAGTGCAAGGCAATCAGCATTCATAGCCCCCAAACAACTATTCTTACTGGCCTGTCTGTAAGAAACTACTGTTAGTACATACCCTGAAGCACTTCTCTTTCTCCGTTTTACGGGACTTGGGGACACTTCCTTCACTGGTTTCTTTGGTGACCCGGCTGACCAGCGCTGTGGAGACGAAGCAGACCGGCGCCGTGGTGACGAGTTGGACCTCCGTCTTGGTGACACGTCCTGTTGTTTCCGCCGAGGCGACATTTTGCGTGGAGATCGGGAGGACCGGGACTGCCTTCTCAGCTGTGGGGAGGGCGTGCGGCGGCGCCGGGGAGGAGGGGAGGGGGAGCGCCGTTTACGGACCGGGGAGGGCGACTCCCTGTGGGGGGAGGGGGCACGGCGCTTCGGTGGCGGGGATGCGGATGGGGAATGGTCTCTGCTGGGCCGCGCCCGTTTGGGTGATCGTCTTGGGGACGGGCTCATGCGTCTCCTAGGGGGCGGGGTGAGGGGCGATCTACGCCTCGGCGGTGGTGTCGGGGATCGACGTCTTCTCTGTGGCGGTGGGGTGACGGATCGTCTTCTGGGAGACGGGCTTCGTCGCCGGCGTGGGGACGGGGTCCTACGTCTTCTAGGAGATGGGGAACGTCTTCTGGGAGAAGGAGTGGTGCGTCTTCTCGGAGACGGAGTGCCCCGCCTTCTCGGAGAGGGTGACCGGCGTCGGGGAGAGCGTGAGAACGAGCGCCGTCTTCTGCGAGGGGGAGGCGAGGGACTGTATCGTGGTCTGCGGAGGATCGGGGAGGGGGTGCGTCTTCTAGGGGATGGCGATCTTCCACGTCTCCTGTGCAAATATATGAGAAGACAAATCAGTTTTCATTAACTACTGAAAACATTATATCTAGTATAATAGTACAACTTCGAAACAGGAAATTTACAGTTTCTTAAGAAAATGGGCTGCTCACCTTGGAGATGCTCTACGTCTGTCTGGGGAGGAGCTCCGTCTTCGTCTCCGTGGTGACCTGGAGCGAGACCGGCTGTAGGAACGCTGCCGCCGCCCGCCATCCTTCCCTGACTTCTTCCTGTCATCTTCATCAGATGAAGACGAGGAGGAATCTGAGGAAAAGCAATTTCTCAGTCAATCTTAGATGTACTAGATTAGATGTACAAAGGGCAAAAATCTTATACAACTACATTGTATCATGAATCATACATAATAGAAAAACAAACAGTACTGGGAGATAGATCTAAGTATGAAGCTGACAATGTTCCACATTCCTTACCTGAGGGAGAGGAGTGTTGCTTTCTGTACTGCCGTCTCTGCTGCAGACCATCAGGCTTTGGTACGTATTCATACGCAGGACCAGCTTCTAATGGGAAATACAAGACACAGGCCATAAATATGGGATACCATAATGCTGAAATAGATACTTAAGTTAGATACACCAGTATGACAAAAGTATGTATGATAAAATGGTATCTATTGCATGTTTGACAAAATGTTATCTATTGCATGTTTGTGCAAAAAAGGCAAGGGTGATATCTATTGCATGTTTGTGCAAAAAGTGATGTCTGTAATACCATCAGCATCCCCCGAATCCCGACTCTTCTCCTTCTCCAGTTTTGCCTTGTAGTGTGCAGGTGGTGGGGAGGGGGAGCCCAGGGGGCGGACAACAGCTATCTTCTTCTCCTCCTGAGGGTCAAACAAACAAACAAACAAACAGGTCACAAGAATTCGTGCTGTTCCAGGCAATACAAAATTGAAAACAAGACAGAAATTTTAGGACAGCCGATGGGATTTAAAACTAGAATCCTAAAACTCTCTTGCAACTCAATGGCTAAATGAATGAGTCTACAGTGGTAGCAATTATCTATTGATGACTGACTGCATGCAGCAACCATTCAGGAAGATTTGAGATGAATACTGACTATAATTGCAAGACCAAACCAGAGACACATAAATTTGTCCTCCAACTTTGTTAATATTTCGTCCCTTCAATTCTAAGCCTCTAACACACACACACACACATAATATACCAGAGAAAATGTCAACCTTTACTTCTGTTTCCGTCTTCGGTTTGGGCTCTGGAGACTTGTCCTTCCGGCTGGGTGATGCAGTTGGTTTCTGCGACCGCTTGGCTGGCGAGGATGGTCGTCTCTGTCGCCTCACTGGTGACCTTGAACCAGATGATCCTGACGATCCAGAGCTTGACCTTGACCGAGACCGCCCTCTGCGACGCTCCCTGGAAAGTAAGGCTTGTTAGATACAGCAGTGATTCCTGAAAATTCCTTTCACATTTTCCTTTTGACTAAAACACCATGAACCCAAAATCTTTTATTTTTCTTAAGACTATAGCTTTCGCTCATAACTAAGCAGAACCTACTTTTCATCATGAAATCTACTACTTGCAAGTGTAAACAACCTGAGAGAATGCATTTTTGTGGAGACATATCCCCAATTCTTGCAGATTCTTAGATTCTAAGTCTTGAAAAAAGTTTTCAAAGTTAGCCCAAGCTAACAATACAAAACATTTAAATAGTGGATGGATGTCTTAAAATACACAGAAAATTTATAGATAGTCCATTAAATGGCTGAATTTGAGGAGATACCATAGTCAAATCCCCAAAATTCATCTACAACAATTCACAGATATGATTTTGAAAATTCTAGCTACTGGAATGTCAAGTGAAGCCTATCTAAATAATAATGCAAAAATATAACCAACTCAAATACATAAAATACTATACAAAAAAAGCAAACAACCGTTTTACTTCTCCAGTAACCAGACTACAAAATACAGCATGCAAAAAGGCAGCACAAAAACTTTCTCTTTGGCAATGAGCCACCAAACAGTCAGATTTTTCAGGCACCTGCACCAGTGCAAGGAGCCACACAACTATTCCAAAGCTGTCATCATCTCCATTGTTTTGTTTGTTTGTTTGTTTGTTTTTACACCAACAAAGGTTCAGCTGTACCTTTGTAGCAGCCAACCTCTCCCCCTCTGTGGTCTATGGTACAAATAAAGTACATGTGATCGTGAAACAGTCTGTTCTCACATATTGAATGAACGGCAGTTAGATTGAAGGACTGAATGGATGGCAGTAAGAGACAACCACACGCACATTACAAGCACACTAAGATAAGAACAGAGCTGGACTGACAATCATCTCCTATGTCTTTGTTTGAATTATCTTTCTAACCCTTAAGTATCTAGCAAGGAAGAACAAGGCACCTTAAACAGTCCTTGGCACTTAAAAAGTATAACCCAAGTTTTAACCCTTCCTGTCCCAACTATTAGTTGATGGGTACACCATACATGGGAAAGAAAGGGTTGAGTAGAACACTATTCTAAACTCTTTTCAACATTCTTCAACATTGAAGCAATTGTATGCTCAATAGCATTACATATGGCTGTTCCACCCCACATTTAGAATGTACAGTATACAGATATCTTTATTAAAATAAGTACTTCGACTTTGAAAAAAAAGCAAATGCCACAACACCGACGTTCACACCAAAAGATTTCTGAAAACTGCCACTTCAAATCACACTGAAAGGTCAGCAACACAGAAGTCTTTAACTTAAGGTGGAAAGTACCTTTGGGTCATCCAACCTCTTCCCCTGTCAGCTCTATAATACAAATAGAGGCACATAAATATACTATCAATGCCATACGCTTTCAAACATCTTTTTCAGTTTTAGTATAGGGACTTAGGGAAAAAAATCAAACTTGTAATAACCCCTACATCTGACAAAAGTTATGCTTTTTGCAATCCACCAGATTTCAACCATAAGCCTTTACAACTTCATTTCTACATCTACTATATATAATTATATATATTTTTCAACTCTGATATGCCAGTGGTAATGCCACAGTTAAAATATCTATATAGTCAGTTCCTCTTGTGTGTTTTCAATATGCTAATGTCACAGACTGAACTTTGAACTATGACTTTTGACACTGACTCACCTGTTGCGTCGGGACGGCCGTGGCGGGGACCTGCGTCGTGGCGGCGAGCGACGGCGTGGGGAACGCGACCTGAGACGGGAGAAACATCTGTACTTGTCTCACCTGGCCCTTTGAGATTCAGGCTTTCTGGGCACCCTTAGTCTGCAACAATAGGCTACACCAGTCAAGGGTGCACTCCTGTCGCTACAATGGAGCACACTGCCAAGCTATATAATATACTGTAAATTCACTTAATTTTGTGTAGACTTAACTCTGGAATAAAAATGGGATGTTTTTTTTCACTGTTCTAATTTTGTGGTCGAAATATTCTAAAAAGGACAGTACTAATACATTGGAAATGCATATTTGCAGTGAAAAGAGGATAAAGCAGAAACTGCAATCATTTTTAAAATTTACAGCCAGCATGTACTTATCGTGTACTAATGAGTCTAAATTTGGAAAAAAAACTATGTTGTATTTAATCTTTCACATGTTTGGAAATGAAGGGAAATGGAGGGATTTGGAAGGAGCCCAGGATCATATTTCAAACATAGTAAAACATAGGCTCTTGTAATAACAATAATTGTACTGCCCAGACTTTGTAAAATACAACCATGTACAACCTTGCTTTGCTTGCTGTAAAGCTGGTGTGTTATGTTGGAAGTCACTCATGCCACGGCACTTCATAGGCAAAGACAATGTGAATCAAATAGTAACAACGTGCAAATACAAATTAACGTAATCTACGACAGTAAATCTATAATGAGTTTAAACCTTAGTTCTTAGTTCCAACAAACATCAGCGATAGTATTTTAACGACAATGAGTTTCCCCTACCTGGATGATCGCCGCCTTCTGCGGGGAGGGCTTCGGCGTGGGGATCTAGATCTGCGAGGGGATCTGGATCTGGACCGTGACCGAGATCGGGAGCGCGACCGCCTACGGTCTCGCTTCTTGTCATGTTCGCTACTAACGATGGGAAGAAAAAGCTGTTATCTTAGCTCCCAAGTTACATGGAAAAACATATCAAAATACACCAATTAGTAGGAAAATACTTCTACAAAAAAAGGTGATCATCATGATCAAATGTGAGTCAGTGCAATATAAAAAAAGGCTAGGGTAGATTGTGACCACTTTTTAACTTAAGTGTAGAGACGATGGATTCTTTTGTCAATTCAAGGAATAAATTTCCTTCCTCTTTTATCTTTACCTCTTCTTTGCAGGAGCGTCAGCTTCAGCTTTCTTGGGAGAGGGGCTCCTTTTCTTGGTTTCTTCCTTGGAGGGAGACTTGGACTCTGAGCTAAAACAGAGATAATACAAGACGTTACCAACAATTTTCTCATGGAGTTAGGTGGATCTTTAGTAGTCGCAACAAATGTCATGAGGTTGCGAGAAGTGTTAGTAATCTGAACATGGCAAAAACTGAAAATTGCCCAAATATTCCTGCAAATACTTGGATATTTGGATACTTTATTATACGCAAATGCATCACATTGCAAAGAAGCATTAACTTAGGAATTCTAGCTTCAGATTTTGAACCTTTCCCAAGATTCCATCATTGGATCTTTTATTCAAGTCCTACAATCTTACAGAAACAAAACCATGCAAAACCAGTAATGATTTTGTTAGATAGGACACTCACGCATACACTTTCATGCACAGATACACACACTCACACATCCTTACAAACACAAGCACACACACACAGGCATGGTTTAGTAAGTGCTTTACTTTAAGGTGCAGACTACCTTTTCTTAGGCTGAGGAGCAGAGGCAGGATTAGCCTGGTTGGGAGACTCCTCCTTAGCAGCCTCCTCAGCATGTGTGCTGGTGTGTGTGACATACGTCCACATGTTAGTACAACATTCTATAACTGCTTCAGGGCTGTTTCAAGCTCTTCATTTTTTTCTGTCCCACTCATTGTTTGGGAGCTCATGATGTTCATTTTAGTTGTTAAATCTGTCTTTTTAAGCCTGTGAAAACACATTTTCATCTATTTCATGTAAGAAAGTTCAGATTTTGGGGATGGTACGGGTAAAATTTTTGGTTTGTCTGTCCCAACAAGCAAATTTCCATCCTAGGACAGGTTCTGAAGACAGCCCTGAACTTCTTACAGTACAACGACACTTGCTTACACCATTTGTACTGTATTATTACACCATACATTACAGATGACCAAAGTCACCACTGTTGGAAAAAGCAGTAGCTATTGGCTAACATGTAACATTTAATACCTTGTCAATGCTTTTACAGTACAGCATCTATTTCACTTGAACATAAAAAATTTCTCAAGCCAAGGCAGTAATATGTGAAACAATGACAACATAAAGCATAGAACTAACCCATCCTCTGGTGATCCCTCTGCTTTGTCCTTTTTCTCTTCTTCCCCTTCTTCCACTTTCACTTCTTCCTCCTTATCCTCTTGATCTTTCAGCTCCTGGTAACGCTTCAGCCCCGCCTGGATACGCTCCTGTTCAAGCTGCAACAGATTCATTCACCTTCAGTTAAAACCTTTATATAAAAGAGAAGGGTTAAGTCCTTCCATACCAGATTGTGTATAGGGAAGCACCCATCTGTGCCCTTGTGCCACACACTTGTGCAAGCAGATAATACTACTGCAGGGGGCTAGTCCACAAGTAAATGTTTTAATACAATTTGCTAAAAAGTCTGAGTTGGAGTCCAACACAATTTCTAAAATGACCATGAAAAAGAATTTTGCTTCATGTTAAATAGAGAGTGACTGCTTTACCTTCTTTTATTAACCATTTCCATATTGACCAAGGGATAAATTTCATTAATGCTGATTGGATAGGGATACCATGTCGGTTCCCAACATGCTTTTAATGTGAGCACCACCTAGCAATTTACAGGAATATTGCATAAGGCACGTATCCTAAACAAGATTGAATCAATGAGGTATAACTGCATTTTCTAAACCTACCTGTCTCTGTTTGATTTCTTCTTTCTTCTTGTCGAGGAACTCGGCAGGAATGCCGGCGATGTTGTCCTGTGCGCTGACCAGAAGTTTCCACAGCTCCCCCATGAACTCTCGAGCATTCTTCCCATTCAGAAACCCAGTCAGGTTGATCTGCATACACTTTGGGTCTGGCTCCTGTGGAAAGATGCATAGGGGAAGACTATTGATTAGACAACATGGTACACAAGACTCCGAAGTATTGAACAAAATTTCACTTCTTTTAGAAACATAAAGCAGCAGCATCTAGAATATAATGAAGTCATTTGCCTATTCATATGCATCATTGGACAATTCCATTTTAGATCTACAAACTTAACAATGAGAAATACTTACTAAGTATCTAACCACCCCAGTACAAGGTAAAACCCATGCTTTGAACTTTTAAAAACTTTGTGGAAAAACATCTGTTTACTTGTCAAAACTGGTTCTATTTTTAACTAAACTGTTATCACGTCATTTCCATCACCCTATTTTTTCCAACAACTGACCCCATTTTTGTTAACATCTGATATTTATGCAGCTAAGTTTACTTCATGTTCTTTCTATTTCCTTGGTATTCAACTCAAGCTAATTTACATCCATGGCTAATTGCCTATACAAAGTTTTGGCATCTGCAAAAAGACACGAGATTCACAGTGCATTTTTGTCCAGTGTTTGTATTCACTGCATCCATTACGGTACAAATACAAATGAATTTTCTGTGAAAAATGCTGAAACAAAAACTAAAACTCGTACCTGACTTGAAAAACATCTGCCTCCAGGACATACCTTTCAACTTACAAAAACAAACAAGCTACTCCCTTCTCTCCACTAGGTAAGAAACACAGTTTACCGACCATTTACATATTGGGAGGAGGCCCTGTGTTACCATGACAATACCGTGGCAACGGCTCCTAAAGCCTGGCAGACAGAGCTGAAGAGGGTTTTGGGCCTGAAAACAAGGCAGCAGGTCCGTGGGGGGTCCTTGCTCTGGTACACTCACCTCAATGCGCGAGAATATTTTAGAATAATCTAAAATCATGGGAAATGAAACAGGTAAAATAAGTAGAGCGCACAAAGATCCTTGCCCTACAACAATCGCTAGGATGCTGTGGCACTTTGGTGGAAACAAATGAGATAACACAGATGCAAAGTCACGTAAAGAGTGAGCCGTCCGTAAAAATCTACACACAAGACATTGTGGAAATGAGCATGGGGTTGGTCTAATGTTGAAAACAAACAAAGATCTTCAAATAAGATCTAGAAGTACCAATTTTCTTACCAGAAAAACAAATACATAATATTTGAAAATTGCATTGATCTATTTCTCCTTTTATCACAGTTAATAAGGAAACCTTACAAACCAGAGGAATTTTAACGAAGTACAAGCCATCCTTCTTCCAAGTTTCAACATTAGGTCAACCCCATCATATCAGAAGTCGAGTCATCTTTACTAACTTTAGATTTCTGTTTAGGTTTAACAGAAACACTCCTACCAACCACAGCACCACTCAAGTCACTTCCAACCTCTGATAACATCAACTAAAAAAGTAATTGTATTCCTCTTTATGATTCCTCAGTCATCGGACTCGACTAATATTACCTTTTCCTCTTCCAGCAGGTTGAAGACGTAATCAATGACTACGTCATCCTCGAATCCAAGCATGTCATTAATCTTCTGTTTGATCCATGGTTTGATGGTCTCGATGTTGACTTTCGTCATGTCAACCTGCCAAGTAAAAAGAAACATGGCAGTAGTTAATAACAAACCAAATCATTTATAGTTGATGTACATTTGTAAAATGCATGACTGATTTAAAGATGTTTTTGCATAGATTTTCATCTGCAATTCTTGCTTACTTTTTCTCATTGAACTCAAATTTAGAACATTCCTACTACCCCTTAGCCAATAAGAGCCCTTCGAAGTTCAATTACTACGTTTATATCCACATAGTGCAGAAAAGTGTGGTACTATGAAAAAGTGTGGTACTATGAAATCATTTGCATGTGAGATAGGGCTATTTTTCCATAAAAAGAAGCTACACCCATTTTCTAACTATTGTATTTTCAACTTCTCCACCTACAGATTATCAGGAAAATTGACACTAATTACTAAATAATACATGATGTACCAACAAGGCCTTGGTGCGTTTATTTCTCCTTTCTCGTTGCCATCTTTGGAAAAGATCTATATGCAAGGAAAGAGCATCCCAACAAACCTTCTTGTCCAAGCCATCTGCAAACTTCATCTGTTTGAGCAGCTTCTTCTGCTTGTTGGCAAAACGGTTGTCCTGCTCGGCACTGGTGCCCTGTAGAGGAATAGACTTTGATCATTGAAGCACTGCATTGAAGCTAGTTTCTTGTTCAGCCATATGTAGTGTAGTGTACTATGTGTGACAATGGCTAGTAGATCCCATGTAGACTGAGACAATGGAGTTGAGTGTTGTCTAATGTTTTCTAAGGAAGCCAGACATTAGAAATTCAAGCACAACTTGAAATAGCCAAGAAAACCTCAAGTTAACCGTACATTCATGCAACATCTTCAGAAACTTTCAAAAGGTGCTGCTCTAGTAGCCCAATAGTTGTAGTTTGGAACTTAATTCAAGCCCACACCTGAATTGCCAAGAAGGTTATGTTTTGGGCAATATTCATGTGTGTGTCTGTGAATGTGATCACAATAACTTCAAAATGCATGGGTGGATTGCCTTGATATTGGGCATGTGGGTAGATATTGACAAAAACTCGGAATGATTAGATTTTGGGGCTCATAGGAGCATGATGTAGTACTGAAGTGAAACTTCCAGTTTTTGATATTCCACATTTAAAATACATGGCTGCCGTTCAGAAGCACACATATCTAAACCAATCCTGCTTCAACCGGTTACTCGGAACTGGTTGAAACAGGACCTTTACCAATCAACATGTCTGTTGCACTCAACAAATCAACAAAAACAAAGCCAAGATGATATCTGATCAACATTTAAAACAAATATTCTTGAACCAACAAGACAAACATCTTTCACATTTCTGGCTGTTCAAAATTTCCAATTACCACTTAATTTGCTCCATACTATCTCATGAATAATTTGTGCAACAGTAACGTTATCTATTATTCATAGCAGCACATGTTGCATATTTTCTAAGTAAAACAAAGACTCCCACTACATCTCCTGAAACTTTGGGATCTTTGAATTTTCCAAATCTACACACTCAGTATGTTTAACTTGAATGCTACACTTGGTTTTGACCTCTCAAAGTTGAGAAGAATTTCGAACATGGTCCAAATTATGAATTTTTATTGTTTCAGGATTTTGTGTTAGTTCCTGGTTAGACTACTTTTTCAACCATTCTAAACGAAAAAAATACGCCCAAAACCAGCAGAAACATTTGTCACTAATCATACTAACATAACGTTGATTTTCTGTGCCTTTTTTCCCCAATTCCAAACGCTAAAGCATCTAAACAAGGAGAAGTACAACCGGTTTGGTCTGCTTCTAGCGTGCAAGGTAAATAATTTATGGCCGCCATGTTGGAAAATACCTCGTGTTGTCCACAACATTTTCTTTGTCTACTGTCTCCCTTTTGCACCAATTACACCCATTGTGACAATTCCCAGGAAGTCTACACTTATCAAAATTGCAAATGCATCGACAATTTTGAAAATTCTGAGGAAAATAAAGGAGAAATTCGCAAACAAACCCGAAAGAATCCTGCGTCCATCTTGGCTCGTCTGCAGGCAGGGACGCACCACGTGACCAAGGAGGAAATGATTTCCCATGCTGCCTCGCGCCAAACCCGGAAGTGACAACAAACACACGTGGGTTTAGCCTCCTTCGCAGTTTTCTAGCAATTCAACAATGGGTAATGGTCTCTCTAATGCTGGGAATGGGACTTTCGGCGTGTTCCACAAAAAGATACGTTCCACAGAAAGATAGCACTGATATGAGTCCGAAAAATAGGCAACGTAGGTCAACTTAGCCATGAAAAACACCTTTTTCTTTTATCTACAAGTACAAACGCATTTATCGACAATTCAAAACTGCTCAGATTTCATACCCCACTATAAGTTCTAACGGCTTTTCAGTGGTTTAAGCCCTTGTCTAATATCACGGAGGTGTCTAGGCCCAGGGGCTAACTGTCGCGCGCGCCTCCCAACATCGTACAAACACGCGTGTGTTTGTGTTTGTGCGTGTGTTTAATATTTAGCCCTCCGATATCTAAAGTGTGATAGCATTTTTGGGCAGCTGGTATAATTCTCACGGACATGTGTAGGCCACGTTGTTCTTTTGTTCACCCTGAGAAAGCAACATGGCACGAGCAACATGGGTTCTGATCGCGCTCCTCTTAGTGGTCAACATTGTCCTGGGATTAGAAGAAGGCGCGAAGAAAAAAGGACAAAAAGGTGGAGGACCTGAGGTAAAACCCGAACCAACGAAACCACAATCGGAGAGAGAAAGTCAGGCTAACACTCAGGCAAGTAAGAAGGCGAATTCGGCATCTGGGAAGGAAGAAGCAGCTACACCAAAGAAAACTGAAGACGAAGAAGTTGGAGAAGATGAAGTTCTTGAAGAAGACAACGAAGAATGGCCTCCAAACGGAGTCACGTTAGAAGACGACCCTTCCCTGTGGCCTGGGCATTTAGAACCAATAGGGTCCAAGGCACCAGTCAAGAGGGTAGACGCACGCAAAGGCTTCCCGTCTCCGAAAGTTTTCCTCGAAGAGTACGCTATCTCCTCTGTACCTGTATTGTTCAAGGGAGCTATAACCGACTCCGTGGCCTACAGGAAGTGGAATTCTGACGATTATTTACGGACCTTTCCCGAGTCTGCCACAAAGTTCCATCTTGTTGAGATGAGGAAGAAAGAAGACAGGACACAGCCCCTCTCGAAGATGACTTTACAACAGTTCCTCGGCAGATACGCTACAGAGGACATCTACATGGTCGAGACATTGCCTGGGTTTCTCAAGTAAGTACCTCTATAGTCTCAAAGTCTCTAATTGTATATGCTCAAAGTAAGTTGAAATCAGTACATCAGTTACCCCTACCCCTTGCTCATTTGTGTTACTACATTGAGCTTTTTATATCATATCCATTTATATGTATAATGCTACAGTCAGTTTATGAGTACTAGTATTTTTAACTTAAATAAATAAGATACCAAAGGAGCTTTATTAAAAGTAATATTAGACAGCATCACTCTTTCTGTTTTTGGTAATATGAAGAGAATCCTTCATCTAACATACAAAATGGTATTAATAATAGATAAACAATACATGTACTATCATGACTCATAACTTTTTGAAATGCACACCTGTTGCTGTGGCACTCTCTGATTGGTCAGTTCCATCTATGACATCACAAATGTATATTTGAATGTCGCATATACTGAACTGATAACATCTATCTCAGTGCATGACAAGTATAGTTTGTTTAGTCTTTACTAGAATTATAATTTCTACTGTGCTTCTTTTGGGATATATGATTGTAACTGATACTTTCATTCCTTTTGAACTGTTGCTTTGCACATTTTTTTATTTACATTCAAGTACCAGAAAACTTGCGGATAGTCTGATGTGGATATTTTTTGCAGAAAAGATGTTCCTATGCCAAAACCACTTCTTTGTGAGCCGTTTATTGAGATGCTGCAAGATGCGGTAAAGTGATAATTTACTATACAAAACATTAATTGCATTATCCTTTTATTATAACAAAACCTACCATGACCTTTTTCTGTTTATCTTAAGTTGGTACCAAAAAAATAGTCACTCTAAGTCAAGGAGTTTTTTCCAACTTTCATCAAGAAAATCATGATAAGACATCAAATAAGATTAATTTTGTTACTAAATTTGCAAAATTAACAGCAAATTAACCCAGTGAGTGCCATTTCAAGCTGCATACCATCTTTATTTTTGTCACAATTTACATAGGTATAAAGATCTAGAATTGGATTTTAAAAAAAAGTTACTTGATAAATAGTTGATTGAAAGAAAATGGCCAAGAAAATGGACAGATGTACTGATTATGTGCTCCAAATCATGTGATCAATCAATGATGCATAGACGGTACTGATTGGTAACTCCATGTCATGTGACCAATGATTGACAGCAGCGATTGGTTGCTCCAGGTGCTGTGGTTCAGCAGTGGAGGAACCAGGTCTGTTCTTCACCATGACAATTTAGACAACATCAACTGTCTGCTGGATGGCAGGAAGGAACTTGTCTTCATCAATTACCAAAAGTACAAGAACAAGGTAAATAGATAAATACCATATATGTCTCTGTGGCCAAGTGGTAATGCAACCCCGCTGCTTAGCCATCTGGTTTCAATTCGTGGACCTTTGGGCCTGTTAGATCCCAGGTAGCTTAGCTCGGACATGTTGTAAGGATTGTATTTGTCTTTCGAATAGGACGTAAAACTGGGATCCCGTGTTCGAGGAGGTAAAACAGCTTCATTACTCAGATTGGGTACCTACCGGCTGCAATGATACACCAAATTTTGACCAAAGTGAATATATCTGTTTAGATATTCTAGGTAGACCTTTTGTACATTTGGTTTAATGAAGGATGAATTGAAGAATAGAAAAAAATAAGAGCAACACTTTAATAATTACCTTCCAGGGTAGGATGAACAAAGGCGGTTAGCTTTCAACAGCAATTGTTTGTTTTCTTCGTTTGAACTTTTGAAGTACATATCACAAATAGTAAAAGAAAACTATGACATTTTCACAGTACAGACAAAAGATTGAAGTTAACTTTATTTTATTCTAGGTGCCCATTGACCACCCAGATGACAGGTACTCCAGTATGGATGTGGATGCTGTAGACTTTACCAAGTACCCGGGCATGCGTGAGGTGGAGTACTACAGGGTTAACATGACAGCAGGGGACTGTCTCTATGTACCATATATGTGGTGAGTGGGAATCTGAAATCCCCTATTCCAGCCTCAGAAATACACTATTATGGTTTTCTATAGTGATAGTAAATGAAAACAAGATTTGATTGCATAAATTCACAATCTACAAACTAATTTATATCATGTTGCTATAGTTTATGACACAGTCAAACCTCTACAAGTTACCATCTCTACATTACATCTCCACCTGTCCAAATTGACACCATTCTGGTGACCCCATGTAAATCCCCTGGACACAAGCAGTAAGAATCAATCCTACCTATAGTGATCATCTGTCCACATATATCTGATTTTATCAGTCCCCTGATTGGTCTTCGTGGACAGTTTTGACTGTTTCGTTCCAATTTCATCCAATCCGTGCGCAGGTTCCATCAGGTGAACTCGTACGGGCGTAACATCGCGGTGAACATCTTCTGGGACCATGATGCCAAGAAGTACGTGAAGATGCTGTCCAAGACCTGTGGCGACGCCCCAGATGATACGACTCTTACCGACTTTGATTTCAAGATGCAAGAGACAGAACCAGAAAACAGCCAGGATCTACTGTAAGTTACATACACTAGAAGACCCTAGAATTTTTCAGAATTGGTCATTTGATTACCTTGTTCCTAGCCTGGAGCCCAGCCTTATTGTGCTTTTAATCGCTCCCCTTCTAAAAGCATAACAAGGCTGGACTCCAGGCTACCTTGTTCCATGCAGTCTGTCTAAAAGTGAGGCTAACGATCATCTAAACCAAGGTAATTAGTGAGGAGTACAGTACTAGTGTATGTTTTGCACCTGTTGCCCTTTGAAAGATGTGACTTTAATGAAGCTGCAGTTTGAGAAGAATCTGATAGGAGGGGCTTGTAAATGGATGGAAAAAAACTCTCCTTGTCTGTGAGTCATTTGACTGTGCAGATGACAGGCATCATTATGGGAAGCACTGTACTGAGTCAGACATTATCAGTTGTGAATTGAGTTATATGTAAAGCATTTTGTTTCCTTTTCTCCCACAGAACTTACTTTGTTTCGTACCTTACCAAGGAGAAAGATGCTAACTTGACCTTCAAGATGTTTGAGGGCAAGATCAAGAAGGTAATTAGCAAAGCATCAGAAATGTCTGGTTCTTCCTTCAATTTCACTCATTTGGATCAAGGACGTTGTATATTCTTATACGACATCCTTGTTTGCTTATAGGTATATGTGTAATAAGTTGTGTCCTTTGTCCACCAGGATGACCTGGCTTCAAAACTGACCAACTGGACAGACGAGTGTACCCAAGCGGCTCAAGAGGTGAGTGGACAATGAATAAGTATTCAAAAGCAAGATCATGTTTCAAGTCAACGAATTCTTCCATTTCTGTGTGATCTCGATCCATATTCTATCCGTGCTAATTTGTGTACAACCTACTGTTTGACATAATTTGACCTTTCACCTTTCGATACAGATGTTTGATGGGCTGGACCTGAGCGGGAATTTCGTATTTGCCTATGATGACTTGGATGGTCTCACACGAGAGGTAAGAAGGTCTCACACTCACCTTCACATGTTGACTTTAATAGATGGTGTTCTTCACTGCCCAGTGTGTCTCATTTGTGTATTATTTAATCAGAAAATTAATTCATTTCATAGAATCATAATGCATATCATTCGTATTTGTGACAAGTGTTATTGATGTCATTGGTCAAATCAAGTTTTTTTGTTTTTCATTCCCACAGAAAAAGGAAGACCTGAATGCTTTGTTGCGGGACAGGATCCACGACCTCAGTGACATTGCGGATGACCAGGAAGCAGAACTAAAACAGGTGACACTTTTTCTGTCTTGAAATATCTGAAATTGCTTTGAGTCAAACTTGTCCTTGGGACAAACACAGTGTGCAATGATGCAAATCATTCTTTCTGGAGATAGTGATTCACTTCAAATCACCTGGATGAAGGCCTGTTGAACCTACGCTTTACATATCAGGGCTCAAAATACTTTTTTCTGCATACCTGCATAGGTGCAGGTAACATTGAAAATTACCTGCACTAGACAACTTTTACCTGCACCACTCTGTATTCAGGAAGTATGGATTATACTAAAATTGTTGAGGAACCATTTTTTTCTTTTATACTTTATAGGTGGTAACAGTCAATGTAGCTATTAAAAAACAATCCATATACACCTACATCATAGGACATATATGTATAAAACCCAGTACATGGACCAGTGCAGGTAAGGTGCAAGTAGACACCAGAAATACCTAAGTTCCAATTTTACCTGCACTAACCTGCATATACAGGTGGTATTTCGAGCCATGCATATACAGTGTTTTACATCATTCATCCTTTAACTTTCACCTCACTGACATTTCTCTCCCAACCTACAGGACTTGGTAAAAGACGTGGGCAAGAGACAGATGGATAAGTACTCCGAGCAGATAAAGAAGATGATTGACGACCAGCTGGCAGCCATGTTGGGCCAGAAGAAGAAGCCTTCCGCAGGCCTGGATGACAAGATAATTGAGGAGTCCTACAGCAGCAAGGAAGAGATCAAGGACAAGTTCAGGGAGAAACAGAGAGAGAGGGAGGAGGAGAGGAAGAGAGAAGAGCTCCTGGAGGATGAGTTTACTGACTTTGCTGTTGTGGAGGAGGAGGAGGAAGAAGAGGAAGTCCTAGCAGAGGATGATGATGATGAGGTTGCCATAGTAACAAAGGTTTCCAAGGAAACCAAAGATGATGCATCAAATTCAAAGGTTTCCAGGGAAACCAAAGATGATGCATCAAAATCAAAGGTTTCCAAAGATGATGAATCAAAATCAAAGGTTTCCAAGGAAACCAAAGATGATGCATCAAAATCAAAGGTTTCCAAAGATGATGCATCAAAATCAAAGGTTTCCAAGGAAACCAAAGATGATACATCAAAGTCAAAGGTTTCGAAGGAAACCAAAGATGATGCATCAAAATCAAAGGTTTCCGTGGAAACCAAAGATGATGCATCAAATTTGAAGGTTTCCAAGGAAACCAAAGATGATGCATCAAAGGTTTCCAAGGAAACTAAAGATGATGCATCAAAATCGAAGGTTTCCAAAGATGATGCTTCAAAATCGAAAGTTTCCAATGAAAATAAAGATGATGCATCAAAGTCAAAAGTTTCCAAGGAGACCAAAGATGATGCATCAAAATCAAAGGTTTCCAAGGAAACTGAAGATGATGCACCAAAATCAAAGGTTTCCAAGGAAACCAAAGATGATGCATCAAAGTCAAAGGTTTCCAAGGAAACCAAAGAAGATGCATCAAAATCAAAGGTTTCCAAGGAAACCAAAGATGATGCATCAAAATCTAAGGTTTCCAAGGAAACCAAAGATGATGCATCAAAATCAAAGGTTTCCATGGAAACCAAGGATGATGCATCAAAATCAAAGGTATCCAAGGAAACCAATAATGATGCAACAAAATCGAAGGTTTCCAAGGAAACCAAAGATGATGCATCAAAATCAAAGGTTTCCAAGGAAACCAAAGATGATGCATCAAAATCAAAGGTTTCCAAGGAAACCAAGGATGATGCATCAAAATCAAAGGTTTCCAAGGAAACCAAAGATGATGCATCAAAATCAACTATAGACAAAAAGTCGCCAACAGCAAGTAAACAGAAGCCATCTAGGAAATCAGATAATCACCAGGAGTTATGATATTGATGATGAATAAATAGCATTCGTGTGGAAATTAGCCTTAAGTTAGAGATATTTGAAAAATGGTATTAATTGCTTGTTTTGAATAGGTGAGGCAATGTCAACAAGAATAAAGGGATCTTCATTCGTAATCTATCATTTTATTTCTCTGATTTGATCTTAATTCATTTCAGATGTTCTAACTGTGGTCAACGTGCTGTCTGTCACGAAAATCTCTTACATTTACCTTCAATTGATTAATGAGAATTGCCTGGAAATAAAAGATGAATATTGTGTGATTCCTGTTGCTATGCATACGTAATGTTTACGGTCTTGTAGTTTATTACTCTAAAAAGTCTAAGAGTAAAAGACGATGCGTTTCCAAATGAGCAATATCAATAACTGAAGCAAAAACGTAACCCACACATAAAATTTCCTCACATCATTCGACATTGTTTATTTTGTGTTACTTTGCACAAAACATTGCAGCAACCAGTGTGTGTTGCTCAACGTTTCATAAACTTCACGTCCTTCACAAGACCAAAATCTCCTCAAACTTGTTTGACTACAACAGAACCTTGATGATACCAAAGAACTGCGTAGACAGTTGGTTGAGAAGCGTTGCTACTGTTCTATTATATAGCACCGCCTGTAGATTGTGTCAGCCAGGCTCTAAACTGGGTGACCCGGGTGTAGATGCCCGGGTTGCCGGCCAGAGCGCAGCCGTTGCCCCAGCTCACCACGCCCGACAAGGTCCAGGTCCCGCCCAGCTGGCAAGCCAACGGGCCTCCGCTGTCACCCTGCAGATGAAACAGTAACCGTTATTACTAGCATCTCCAAGTATACTGGAAATATAGGTTTGGTGTGTGCTCAGGATGGATTACGATGATATTGGTATGTGGGTAGGTATTAGACAGGTCAGGGTCGATATTGAGCCCCCTAGTATGTGACCTTGGTACTGCAGCAGAACTTCCGTTTTTGTATCTTTTGACCTGGCCGTGCTATGGTCTTGATTGTTTTGGTTTCAGATACTAGTAGTTGTGAGAAAAAGTGCTGTATGTTTGGGTCCCCAAGCAGCCTGCTGTGGATTTGCAAGGAGGTTTTTGTTTTGCACACGGGGACTTCATTTGCATATTTGATGAGGAAAATCTATACTTGTAGAGTTTTTCATAATTGGCCTCAAATACATGTTACATATGTACTTTGTGGTAGTACCTGACAGCTGTCCCTGCCACCGTTGTCGTAACCAGCACAGAACATGCGGCTGGTGATGGCCCCGTTCATGTAGTAGTTACAGGTGTTCCTGTTCATAACGGGCACGTACACGTACTGCAGGCGGCTAGCGAGGTTTCCGTTTCCTGGAAGATCACAAATATGTCAATATTAAAGGTACTCAGTAGGGGCTATATCTAGGGGTGGGTATCGGTACCGAAAACGGTACAGATACGGTCCAGGTGCAAAGGGTCAGGTCCGGACCTGAACCCAATTATCTGTGAAAATTTGTGAATGGGTGATACTCAAAACAATGGTCCCTTTCGCTACAAAGGATTCCGTTTGGTGGAGTATCCTACATCCTTTGGCGTTTTAAAAGTCATGTGAACAACACTAACTGCTTCTGGTTTATACCACGTTTGACTGTAGAAACTCGCTAAATAAAAATGACTATCAACTGTCCTCTACTTCTCTCATTTGCTTGAACCTGTAAACCCCAAAACACTTGCCGGTGTAATCTGTTTATTTTCGAATCAGTCCAACATCCGGACTACTAATTTTTTTTTCAGGTGCGTTTTTTTTCTGGACTGGTCTAACAAGACACCGTATTGGTACCCACCCCTAGTACTCAGTATTAGCCTGCAGCCCGGCCTTCTTCGCTTTGGTCCGCTCCAAACTAGCTATTGTACATTCAAAGATGCTAATACATTCTTACTCTATCGTGAAAACGATAAAATATCAATAAAAGAGAGAGAGAGAGAGAGAGCGAGAGACAAGAGTCTATTTATTGATATTTTATGAAAAGAGGAACTGACCGGTAGTGTCTCCGAACCCACTGACCACACAGTTGGTGCCGTCCGGAGCGTCGTACGAGGGCAGACTGATGGGGCTGACGTAGTTGTTAATGCTAGCGGCATGGCGGAGACGGATGACAGCTGGGATGGGTAACGGAAAAGGATGAAGCACCATTCACATAAACTAACGCTACACCAGTGTGGCAATGCAGCTCAATGAATGACCATTGTATAGTGGATTTTGGTAAAGATACATAGACATAGTGATGACTAAAAATAATTTCCACGGTGGAAAATAAAAATACAACCTATGCAAATCTACGCAAGTCAAGATCTACGCAAGTCTCGGACCTAGTCTCGTACTCTCGCGAGACTAGGTCATTCCGTGAACAAGATGTGCTGTGATGACGAACATTTAGAGGCATGTGTTTATGCCTTTCAAAAGTGTCACTGATTGAAGAATATTCTGTTAAAAACACAACCATAAAACATGGCACCGGCATGACGTCAAAATTCAAGATGACGGTGCCCATTTATGCCGACGAAAACAATTCATGTCATGCCATCGCAAACCTATTATCAATGATGAATGTGTATGTCCTAATACCTATGTCGTAGTCAGGGGTGGCCCACTGGTTGTAGCCGTAGTGAACCGTGATGCTAGCCGCGTGGATGGCCTGTTCCGTGTTCTCTTGAGAGTTCGGGTAGATCTCACCAAGCCTGATCGTCCAGTGACCTGGGTTCGTGAAGTCCTGCCTGTCATCAACAGAGATGAGCACACATCAAATCTTCAGCGTGGAAAAGTGTTATGACTGTATAGTGTGAATGGGTGTTCAGCACCAAGGACATGCCTGTTACATGGTTCGGGAACAAGGCTGCAGTCCTTTTGCAAAACGCTAGAAGGCGCATTTGGATAGCTACCTTCTCAAAGATAGTTGGTGTGACCAAAGAGCCACAGAGGATACATGTATGTATTTGCCCGTGTTGTTAGATCTCTAGCTATGACCTCTTGTGTCATTTGAAATTTATATTGCGATCGCTGCGATAATTATTCAGAGATCTAAACAAAAATGGACACCCATAACGGCGCCCTTGCTTTGCCATAACTTAAATACACAGACACACACACACCATAAACACACACACACACACACATATATATATATAAACCTACCCTTCATAGTAGAAGCAGTGAGCAGCTGTCACCACGTAGGACGGATGGACCAGAGTCCCTCCACACAACAGGGGACCTGTCAATCAACAGAAATCAACAACATTATTGCACGACAAAGCACGTTGGTCTAGAGGAGCTGTTTACAACTTTAGGCGTCTGCACCTTTGACTATGCTCGTGCGAATCGTAAGCCGACGTATACATATTTTTCACGCGGTGGACATGATAGGTCGAAACAGAGGCCAATGTGGCAAACAAAAGACTGTTCATCATAAATAGCAGTTCAACAAATGATGGCATGGCAATTAGGAAATCTACCAATTAGAGAATGGATGCGTGTCCGTCTAATGTTGCATTGTTGTATTTTTAGGTTGCATCTTTTAAGGGACTATGGGACCTCATCTACGCTACTCTAAGTTGCTACATCTTTTCCGTGCATAAGACTCGTTATAATATTCATAATTTGATATTTATTGTGAAAATTTGTGTGGTCTTGGAGAAAACAAAAATTGGAGCTGAATTTATAAATAGCTTTTATTTGTTTGCCTCATTGACCTCGTTTTTGATCCATCATGGCCGCCGCCTGAAAAAGGTGTATTGGTACTTCATAGAAGAAGAAGAACTTTATTGCGCAAAGATCGTACACGGTACAATGTATGGCAAAAGAAAGAAGAAACAAACTTATCACCCTACTTACTAAAGCAAGTATTAAACATAATACATATGCAGATTATGAATATAGATCATATGACCACGTCCTTACCGTCCAGACGAGCCTGCCAGGGGAAGTTGCCGAGGGAAGCCGCGCTGCCGCCGATGATCCGCTGAACCTCCTCGGGAAAAGCCGGGTCGTTCTGGTAACCCGACAACGGGTTTCCGTCGGAAACTGCGTCGTCATGGAAACGATTACGCCATTAAATGATTGCATGTCGCGTGATCTAAAGCAAAGTCTGACTGACGTCATTAGACTACGAACGCGACCGTAAGGTTGCTTTTGCATCAGTTATGTATATTTGCCATGTATCCCCAACTTCGAATTCCTAACTTTCTACGGACTAGTCAGATTTGCGTCTTAAAATCTTGAAGATGCCAAAAGTCTAACCGCTTTCCTTTCAAATTTTCTGAAAGGATCTCTGAAGAAATTAATCGTTTCTTACTTTCCGAATTCTTCACAATTTTGCCCAATAGACTATAGGATCGTCCCTTTTGACAAATTCTAGGGTAAACATTAAGAAACTAATCATGTGCGTCATATCGGTGATTTGAAAATAATTGCCTGCTGTGTCCTTGCTTGATCCGGACTGTGAGAAACTTATAGGCAAAAACAGCTGAACAATAGATCGATAAAGGACTCATTAGGACATGATTTTGATAAGTTCCAAATACATTTTCGACAAAAGTCATAAAAAAAGGGTCAGAAGGGGTCCAAAAATTAAAATAAAAACAAATACCTTGTTTTTTCATCTGGTCGTTGTTGGCAAACGACAAATGAAACAAAAGTCTGAATTGAAGACTTCAAAGAAGTCATACGTAGATGGTACCATGGTAAGTTCATGATATAAGAGTCCTCGCAACTCTTTGCCAAAAATTGTATGTATTTGTCTATTGGTACGAAGTTGAATAATCATGTGGGCGTTGACATGGTCAAACATTGCGGCCAAAAATGGAAGACCTGCCGGATGAAAACTACGTCACGAGAATTGGAGTAGCGGTTTCTTCGTTTGTTTTGTCGTATCATACCATGTATACCATGTTTGCATTTTATCACATGATCATATCATGTGCGGATGTTGAATAGTCAAAACTCATCTTAAGGAAGGGAATGCAAGAAAGGCCATGTCTAAAAACGAAAAATTAGTAAGAACATATTGGAGTTATCTTTTACTTTCGAAGAATTTTTCTGCGATCTATAGTCTTATCTTATTTGTTCACAACTGTGAGAAATGGAAAAAAATGAAATTCCGTGGAAACTTCACAAAAATTATGTAGCTCTGGAATATGAATCAGCATTGACATATGTACAGAATATCATGAACAATACATTATTTCAACCATTCCTTATAATTTGTCGAGTTGTGTTGTACAATTTACATATGCGTACTCCTCAAATGATGACTCCTCAAATAATTCCGAAACATGAATGTCTCTCTTCGTCTCTTTTTGATTTGTAGTTTTGCGTTTTCCTATCTTATTCTTCGGTCCCTTTACTTATTTTACCCATCTTTAACCCTCTCCCTGCTGCCTAACCCCATAACCAATACAAATTTTGTGCTTAATGGCTGTCTTAGTACGCCGAAGGTTAAGAATCAGCACAAATAAAGGTAACGCTCTCATTCATGAATGCGCCAGTATATATATGTTCAATCTTATGTTTATGATATAGACAAATATGCTGCCATATCCTGTCAATCACGTTGCATACTAACAATAAACGAAAATTAAGAATTTAAAAGTCACTTTGAAGACCCATAAAAAGTTTCTTACCTGCCCCGAAGGCAAAGACAAGGACGACCGCTGCCCACATCTTGAAAAAGTACAGTTGTTCTGGACAGTCGACAGGTGGCTAGAAGTAAATACTGGTCCAGTCCGCCTCATGCTCTAGATATACGTCAGCACGGAACTCACCTCTAACCCTATATTTGTATTTATCTATATATAACTTTCTGTTGTTTAAGTACATATGTCTTATCACCATACAACTTAACGTGGCAAACGTCCAAACTGGGATGATGAAACGCACAAAGCCTCAACCCAACGGTTTACTCTAAAAAAGGACCTTCAATTATTTGATGTTTCCATCTGTAGAATCAGCCTGGAGAACCGTTTCTATTGTTTGAGCATGAAAGTTTGCTAGCCGTATACGTATTTCGTACACGCGAATATTATACGAGAAGATGCCAGAATACTAGATATGTATGGAACCCTGTTCAAGCTAGACAAACATTTATCTGACGTTGCATTCGTTAGCTATTAGACACTGTCTTCCGGAAAGTGTAGAATATGGTATTGCCATCGTACGTTTCTGCTTTGAGTGGAAGTACTCGGACATAAATATTAGATATTCATGAGCAAATTGTCAATTCAATGTTTCTACAGAGTAATGATGCGGTTTTTTTGGTGCAGTTATCGTACTGGATTAGCAAGTTGCACATATAACCCAGTGACTTACCAAGTCAGATACTCGAAGAAATAAACGGAACGAAAATGGAATATTTCCTGTGCAACAGAGAAACATCTTTATCCATGAAACAAACATACAAATGGTTTTCGTTGCAATAAATCACTAATTCCGATATGAAATATTGTTAACCTCATGTCCGTGTGTTGCTTTGGTGGTCCGCATTTAGTGACCTTGTCAGGCAAATAATCTCAAAGCAGATGTGAGGTGTTAGGAAACAAGAGCTTTTAAAAAAAGCTGGTCTTTCGCTTACTTATATTGTGTAGGTAAAACTTTTACCAGATGAGTTTCAGAACAGTTTCAATGGTATGAACTAGGGGTGGGTACTGGAACAGAAAATTCAGGTACAGGTACAAAGGATCAGGTGCAGGTCCGGACTTGATGGTCTGTGCAAACTTTTGAAGGGGCGATACTCAAAACAATTGTCCATTTCGCTACTAAGGAATTAGTGGAGTATCTGATTACCACTGGTGTTATAAAGTCCTATGTTCATGTGAACAACACTTGTTCTGTACGTTGACGTACAAAGTTTATTCAATTTGTTCTCGTAATTTATTGCACCAGTAAGCCCTTAAACGTATAGATGCCTGCTGATATAATGTGTTCATTTTCTAATTGGTGCAGCATCCAGTTTACTGATTTTTGTCAGGTCTGTGTCTGTTAATAAAATTGTACTTAATGAGTTTCAAAATGCAAATGCAGTTTCATTGTGGTATGTTGAAAGGAACGTTTCATTTCTTTTCGGAAAGCAAAATTATTGAGATTTTGATTCATTACGTCAGTGGTTATGGGCCACAAACTCACTCCATCGGGGTAGCTTGGAATCTTCTCATTTGAAATCAATTAGATAAAATATTAGTCAGTGTATTTTACATATATCAAAGAGGGATACACTTTTGTTGAAGTTTCTTCCACGAAGATCCCTTGAAATTTCGAGTAGTAAGCAATTTTCCACATGCAACCGCCTCCCAGCCCACGTCAGATCTCTGCACAATTCTGGATTTCATAGAGGTAATTCTCCACATCGTGACTTAGGCTCTGGGTCATTTCAACTTGAGAAGGATCAGAGGACTGATCGAAAGCGTCGGTATATAAGCGCTTTATTTTGTGCACGGATATATGGTCCTAAAATTGTAACATCGTAATAACACATCAAAATCGCGACACCCCTTCCCAACATGCGACACTCCCTTGGGACAAAATGGTGGCGCCCATGGACGCCAACGAAAACAATATACTAGTAGGTTTTGTTATCGCAGGCCTGTAATAAATTGCTATTTGTTCCAACATATGCAACTATACAAAAGTAGTTGTCTATACATGCGACGTTCCGGGCGAGCTCTCTCCGGTCACCGACCTTCCAAAATTTCCACATGGCTGGGGAGGACGCGAGACGCCGCCAGCGAGACCCCGACGGCTGTTTAATAACACCAAGGAGGTTAAAAAAGACCTCGTCAGAGAACTTGATGCTGTGCCTTTAGGAGATTCATAAATAGAATAACTGACAAATTCAGTCGGTAACGATTTTTGTATGCAAAAAAAAAAATCAAGTTTTATTTGACTCTTTTGACAGTAGACCTCCACAAAACTCAGTAGATACATTGTATATAGCTTTCACATCTTTCCTGTATGTACAATGCTCACAGTTCCCTACTCAAGTCAATCTATACACTGTCACCAGTCTTCACCAAACACGATTAGAATGTGCTAAGATTCAGGATGGATGCTTTTTTTCCGTTCAATGAATGTTGATCAAAGGCAGATATTTCCTCATGATAGCCATCACTTGAGTTGTACAATGTAAAAGTGGAAAGGACATCATATTCTGACTGTATTTCTTCACTACCTGCTAGCAGAGAGACTGCACCAGTACACACTATGAACATGTACAGACTCCAGATGTTACAGAAGGTATGAATCCTTTATAAGAATAAGGCGTACTAAAATTACATACCGGTAATTATAGGTTTGTTACAATGGCCATTTCTACACCAAAATCTTACATCATGTCTGTCAACCCAGTTCACATGAGATGGAAACAATTGGAGATTTCTTTGATCCGACCTGGTCCTCCCCTCCCCCATCTAAGTTTGTGCTACTCAATATCACTAGTTCATGAAAGGACTTACTATACAATGGACTAGATATCCTTTACCATATGAGATGACCACAAGCTGACCAGTGTAAAAGCTACAGGTGGTAAGTTTTTTGAAAGCCCATGTTCCCAAGTTTCTGAAGGATGTATAGTATCCTGTGTGGTAACCATGTGCTACCGCCCGACAACCATCTGTTTGAGATCCTTGAGGCTGTGTTCTCTGGCGACCTGCAGGGCGTGGTCCAAGGCATGGATCTGCACCAACAGCTTAGCTACCTGCTTAATGCTCTCTCTGTAAGGAAAGGGGATGCAAAAATGAGCGAGTTGTGGGGTAATCAAAATATGTTACAACTAGACACATGTTCGATGTAGACACAGGCTTTGTGGCACTGGAACTAACCTACTCACTGTAAAAACCGAAAACTCTCCTTGTTTTAAATATGAGGTTCAACAACCAAACCTCCAAACAACCAAACAATCAAACAAATAATGATTCTCCAGAAATTTGGACTCCAGGTCAAATAGCAAATGTAACATAGCCAGACAATATAATTACTGTTGGTCACTTCTTTTGTGGCCAAGAGCATGTTATCATTTTATTTAGTTATGAAGTTTTCATAGCTTTAGAATGCTACAACAAATACTGTGGATATCCGCCAAATAATGTTAAATTTTGGACAACACTTACGACATTTGTCAGTTTCTTAAAAACATGAAATCTGTAAAAACAGGTACAAATCAACATTTTACCCGTCATGCATATGGCGCATCTGAAGACTAAAAGCAAGGAGGTTAAAGAAGGACTAAAAGCAACGAGGTTAACCTCCTTGCTAAAAGTCATATTTTGCTGTATAGTTTATTGTGTCCACCCCTTACCTTGCTTTTCTCCTGACTATGTCGGGACAGCCGATGCTGTTCTTGTGTAGGTTGAAGTTTAGGAAGATTTTAGGATCTCTTTCCATTGCAAATACCATCTCTTTTTAACCTCCTTGATCATTACCACACGGCGTACGGTGAAAATGGCACATAATGGGTGAATGTTGGTGAAACACGGTGAAAATGTGTCACCCGGATTCGCATTGTTCCCATGTAAATATGGAAGGGTGAAAGCAAATATTGCACCTACGTGACAAAAGAGTGAAACATGGTGAAATGACGGTTTCACCCCTAGTAAAACAAACAGCAATTACGTCATTGTGTGTTTCACGAGCTAGCGACGTGCTCGCCGCTGTCCAGTCGACGGCATTGGGACTGAAGACTGCCCGCCCAGTTCCTCAGCGCAAGCCGAGGATTTTTTTCGCATTGCCGCTAGCTCCGCAAGCCGTGGAAATATCTTTGACACTGGGATTGAAGACTGCCCGCCCAATTCCAGGATTTTTTACGCTTGCAGCTAGCTAAGACGTGCACGTGATCGCAATACGCACCTCTGATTGGTTGATCCTACAGCTGTAGGGGGTTCCCCGCTATCTACTTTCTTTGCTGCCCCATGATGCTTTGCGCCCACCCGTGTCAAAGAAAATTTCTTTTACATTTCTACGCACACGAAAAACGCTATATTCCACAATTACATTGCAATATTGCCGTGTGGTAGTGACAGATTGTGAGATGAAGATTTCCTTCAACTGCTGGCATTGTAACGTTGTTATGCTCTGAACTTGCCAAGGACGATAACGTCCTTGGAACTTGCCCAGTGTTTCTTGACCGCCTAATCGTAAGGTCCGACCTACCCCTACCTACTGGGAGGAAAGACACCACAACGTTTGGACCCTTTCGTACGCGCCGCATTCACTAAGAGAAACGAAGTGTGACTGATATCCATCGAATACACGTACGCAAAGATACCTTAAATGTTTTCTCTTTACCTTGCAGATATAGTACAAGTTGAATCGCGGAGGTCTTTGGTTGAATAGACGTCTACAAATACGTTGTGCAGGGCACATTGCAGGTCCTTTATTCCTGCTAATAAGCCATGCATAAACCAAGCAGCACATTCATGGCAGGCCGATACGTATGTCATACATACTAGTACTTGCATGGCCTTTGGCAATACCATCGAATCTGCAGGGTAGAATATCTCGCTAGCACGGTATGGCATGGTCGACCCGGACGGACGGACGGACAGACGGACAGCAATCTAATATCAGTCTGATTGCCTTTCGCCGCGGAAGCGCGGCGAAAGACAAAAAAAAGCAGAAAACTGTTACGACTGTCTATGCCAACATCTGCTTAGAGATTTGCCAAACCCAAGATGTCCAAAGATAGCAAAATTAGTTTGGACTTTTTCCTTGAATGTACCCATAAAACCATCTTGCTTCAATCGCTTCCTACGTGTGGAAGTGTAACAGCATTTTCTTGCTACTCAGAGGTCATACCTGGTACCAAGTTCTTGCCTGTTATGATTAAGACCAAATAGCCTATTCTCCAAGCAGAGGTTTCATTCGGGGACTAGTGGTGGTCGCTAGTAGTGACCGAAACCTCTGCTTGGAGAGTAAAATAGCCAACGAAGAAAAAAATTCCAACTTATGGTGTGTTTGCATTTAATAAACTTAAGTATATTTCCTGGGCACTTTGAGATTCCATGTAATTTGTTTCCTCTCTGTTACATATACAGGATGTAGATCTCACGAATGCCTACTAATTTTCGAGGGGAGGGGGGCAGCATCAGACACTGTGCAGTAATTCTCCAAGCAGGCGTTTTGAGGGATTCTTGTCCATTACACCCTACTTTCCACTACCACAAGGTAAAAATAAAAGAACAGGAAGCCATATGTCATAACGTTTTAAGGGATTTATGCCCTTCACACCACACTATTCTTTTAATTACCAAAGGGTAAACCAGCAAAACCAATCATTATTTGTTTGGAGCTTGTCTTACATTGATGATTTATGCAAACAATATAGTCAAGTCATAACATTTAATGGATGGCAGGGCATTTTAATTTTCGGTGACTGGGAACCCTACTGCTTTGGAACAGTTATTCATCTTGAAGTATTATTGCAGCCAGTAGGTGCCCAATCTGAGTAATGAAGCTGTTTATCACTTTATGTACTTAAGGTTGGTTATCTTACAAAGTAACAATTTTCACAAATATCAGTACTAAAAAGTGATTCGTAATCCTTTATTTGCTTTATAAAAACCAATTTGAATCCCATACACGCAACCATGGACTTCAGAAATTTTGAATGTAAGTTTGAACACCAGACAACACATATCATGGCCTTTTATTTATTTGTATGTACAACAACAATTTAACTGTGCATTAACAATGTGAAAGGCCATTACAAAGTAAGGTTTTTTCTTGATTGTTTAGTTGTCATAATCGTAACTTTTAGGCGTGAGCTTTGCATAGCTTACTTTTATTCTGGTACACACAGCAGCACTATCCAGATACCCCTTGAACCATAATAAGGATGAGGTAGTTGAATGAGGTCAATTGAAATAAAGACATCACAACAGGCTGAGAAAGGCTTTGTACTGATTTATTGAATCTTCATTACGACTCCGTATTACTAACTCAGTCGTGAGGATTCAACTCAAACGACTTGGAGATACATTTAACACAATAACCTTTATTAACAAAAATGGCCGGGCTAAAAGATCTACCATCAACCTACACAATCTTTTTACAGCTACAAAGCACACCTATGTACAAGGTGATACAAAATGCTCAGCGTATACTACTTTCTATTCAAATTCTACAAGCAAGCACTTTACTGGCTTACAGCGATAAACCTTTTCCAGTTCAGACTTAAAAAACAATTAATTGCAAAATAGAATATTACTGGAATAGACCTACAATTCATTACAGCCAGTTTCTAGAAAACGGCAAAAAATACTATGCTTGTGCGTATATAAGCCTGTATGAGTGCTTAGGAAATTTACTCCATTAAAACATAACCAAAGACAGCTATGAACAGTGCAACACTCACTGGTGGATCCAGTACAGGCTCCACTGCCTTAGTCTGGAAAATCGGGCTCCTTCGCAGCACGGCACAGGTATGCTCCATGCCTCTTCTCCTGCAGTGGGGGACAAGAAATTTCCGCCCTTCGAAAAGTCTGGAATTTGGGGCAGCCGAATTTCCTGCTCACTGCTTTCCTTTGAGATTCCGGGTGTTGAGGTAAACAATAGGGTGTTACACTTGAGCTTTTCATTCAAGCAGCCAAAGATGAAACTTTGAACTCCTCCCTCTGCTTCTTTGAAGGCCAGTGATTTCAAGCAAAATGTAGCAGCATGAGCAGTATTATGAAATGATTTAAGAGTGTCTTTTCTGCTTATCCTTTTATTGCCATGGTAACAGAGAAATTACATTGCAGTATTGTCAATAGGTCACTTGGGCAAGAAAGCAAAATTCTAAAATCAATCATTGTTGTCACTGCTGTGATTTGGCAGTACCACTTTGATCCTGTGATTTAGCTTCGAGCATAATTGAGTCTTATTTATGAATAGTCTTCAGCTCCAGATAGATTTTTTTCCTTCAGAATTCAGTTTGCTGAACTCTTTTACTTGGTATCAGGACAGCTTCGGGGAAATGTATTTAACATCATAAACTCAAGGGAAAAACTGGACAAGGTTCTGTGATTCATGGAGTCCTCTTAACTTTGTTTGTCTCTAGATCTTTTTGTAGCGCTTGGCAGTCTCCATATGGTTTTGGTGACTTGGCCCTAAACTTGGTGGGATAAAAGTTTACAATTTCATCCAGTCTTGATATTGTTCTGAAGCATGGTACAGTGAAATTGTGTTATGTAATATGTTGAATTCAACTACTAGTTGTCCAACGTCAAATTTATGAACATATTTGAAATGGCACATGATATTTGGGCATTCTCTGCTTTTGGTGCCCTGCCATTGAAACATGTAGTTCCTCCTATATAGACGTCAGGCCACATGGATTCTGCCAATTAGTACAATTGTATATATTATGCAAAAATATACAAATTAGTCCCAAACTGGCCACACTTAGTGGTCAATAAAAATATTATGTAAAAAATGTATTTACTTGGGAATCACTTGCTACAAAAATAAGCTATATACCAACAAACAAAATTTGCATGCAATGCTAATGTGTTACAAAAATATCCCCCATAATTAGAGCAAAAATTCAATACCTTGAACCACAGAGAAGAATTTTTCGATGGCTTAGAATTTGGGCTTAACGCTGTCATTTATTCCTCTTTATAACAAATTCAGATGTTGACAAATGCAATTAACTGCTGTACATAATTATCTAATAAAGTATGCACAGCATGCAGTGTTCTTAATCATGCATTCCCAATGCAGAATTTGGACCTACAAAAATTGCTTCATGTCCTCAACTACAACAAAGCCACCATACGTTGGATGAATAAAATTGCCCTGGAGATACATTTGTACTCTAGAAATCTAAGATTGAACGTGACAAAAAAGCCAAACTTGTAACAGAGACAATTGTGGAAAACTGATAGTTACCAATTTTCAGAATGATAAGAAGTATCCTTGGTCATCTATATAAAACCATTGCAGAATACTGATATAGCACAGCTTTCCATTGTGCACTGCTGAACAAAAGGCTCCCCCTTTGTTAGGAACCATATGTATCCCCAAAAGTTCCTTTCTCTGGAAAAATGTGCTGTAAAGATTGCCCCATCCCCATACTTCCCAATTTCAGCAAATCCATAATAACAAAAGCCTTCTTCGTTTTCATCATATAAATGTGGGGTTAACGCATCATTAGAGTGACCCTCTTGGATTTTCTCAAAAATTTGTCAAAAGACTTGATTCTTTTATATCAGGGAAATTCAACATTCTAACCTTAGGAAAAGACTTACAGACCTGTTTTCAATGTCTGCTTCATGGTCTGGATTCAGTTTGTCGTATGTGTGGTGCTGGAACAGCATTGAAATGCAGTGGGTTTGAATTCAGAGATAGACGTCTCGTCACTTCAGGTCTTTTAAGTGTTGTTTAGACTATACATTGTAATGGGGCCAACCATATTGCAGCAAAAACACCCACTTAGGCCCCCATGTCAGGGCTAATTAGCATAATTAGGTTAAGCTTCTTTTCATTACTGAATGTCGAATATGTCACATTCCATATGCCTCTAAGATAATTGAATGCCCCAGACAAACATGTACTTTGATACTGACATGAACTTCAGCACTTTATCAAGATCACCTGTACTGAATTTCAAATTTAATCTCCATCATGCACTCATTTATTTCTGCAGAAAATTGTTAGAGACGCCCTAGTCCAGACTTGGATTCTTGTTCGATTCCCAGGGCCTCTTTGAATTGACTCAATTCATATCAATACTCCACTTGACGTGACATGTTTTTATTAAGAATGACACTGACAATTTTGCGTTATCAAAACCTGAACCAGGCAACTGCACTAGCAATCGCTTTTTGACGCACTTTTACTGTAATGAAAAATCTCTGACAGGCTAGCATATACATACCACATTTTCTTGATTAAGTTTGATTTCTAAATCTGTAAGGTGATGTAGGTTGTTGCCAATACCGGGGTGCATTTTCTATTTGAGCTTATTACATGGATAAATCAGAAAAGGACCACAAATGGAGGTTTCAATTGTAAGTAGGATGCAAATCTGTGCACATTGGTTTTTCTTCTTCTATTCTGCCTCCATGTGATTTAACTTGTGGTACACGTTTCAAGTTCTATCCAGTTTGCAAAAGTGATGCCCGGATCTAAATGAGGACAATTTATTAAAATACATAAAACAATTTTGGTTCAAAAGGTGCAAAAGATTGGTGGAAAAGGGGTTTGTACTTTATGCAAGTTCTTATGTTTCAGTAATACAGATTTGTCTATGATCAGCCTCAAATTAGGGGAGCATATCTAGATTGGGGTGCATACAGCATTCATTTGATTCTGCCTTCTCCAAGCAGAGGTTGGGTCACTGGGATGGAGCCAGCAAAAATCCTTGCTACTATCTATCCCCGCAAACCAACCTCTGCTTTGAGAATATAATTCTGTACTTTAGGGTTCTAACATTACCATCTCTCCTAATAGAAAAGCATTGCTTGATTTGACCTATCAATTTATCGTCCTTTATTATGGTGAGGTAATTATGCCAGCACAAATTGACACTCGTCTGTGCTGAATTTTTCACTTAAACTGACTCACTCAAGGTGAAGAACCTTTCACTGAGTAACATGGCTTCCTAATGAAACTGATCTAGTGGCAGATCCAACAGTATTTCACTTTAATGTTTAAATACCAAGTCTTGTTGGCAAGTTTGTAAACAAATCGCAATCCCTACCCAGTGGCAGTTCGCATGTAGTAGTCATATCAAACAGTCACACATTTTTAAAGTGAAAATTCTTGTCCACTGCTTTTGAGAAAGGTGGAGTACTGCGAGGCTTGAGAGAACCCCATTTCATTCTTGGAAAGATTTGATAATCACCAAGTTAACTTATCCACACACATCAAATCAATTTTTCTGTAATGCCATATGCTCTGTTAAGGTATGGGACGCATGGTTTCATTTTCAAGCCAAGCCAATTTGTCTGTTACTCTGTTCTCATTTAGGATGAACTGTATACCAGTAATTATGTGATTAAATCAATCCATATTCTTTGAGCTTTGGCCATGAAACACGTTCTACAAAAAGTTGTCCAAACATAAATGGACAATGTCAATTGATTAATGTCATCATTTGGCAGTTCACATTTTACTTTGTATTCATAAAGGTTTAAAATCTGTGTTGTTACAGCCTGTTCGGAAAATGAACTTTGTTTCAGGGTGCTAAAAGATCATGATGCACTCAATAGTTTCAAGATACCAGCAAATTCAAAAAGCTACAGTACTGTGTGTAGGGGGTTTGTGAAGGGGAATCTTTGTAATGTGAAAAGGGGCATAGTCAGGTCTTTCTGATAAACATTTTGTCTCATATTATCAGTTTTCGTCATTTGAAGATGCTATTTTTACAACAGAAAGGCAAGTAGTCATAATTGGACTCGCACTTAACTCCAGTGGCTTTACTTGTTTGACTCGTGCTTTCCTGCCAGATGTTTGTCATAAGTAACTTGCTTAAACTCAGAACAGAATTCTCCAGAATGTACATGTGCATGTTGGCTGGATATATTTAAAATTTCATTCTTCCTGGTCACTTCTGGTCGAGGCCTTGTTTGCTAGTATTGGTTGACTACGGTTTGTGCATTTTAATTTAAAAAGCAGAATTTTAAAACCTTTTCACACACAAGGGGACTTGTTTCGATCCATCTTCAAGGGTAGGGTAAATAGTATATAGATGAATGGGATGTACTTATGCACTATGGTTTGATTGAAAGACCAACAAGGCAACATTTTTTACCCTTTCCAGCAAACAGATTTTGGAACTACTTCATTTCAAACCAATACATAATTCAGCTTACTTTTTGCATGAACCAAGAAGGAAAGACAGAACACAGCTTTGGAAAGAACACATGAGCAAGAGTACATAAGAATGTGGACAATGACACTGGTTAGTCCCAAATGTCCCTATCCCACAGCTGTCAAGAAAGAAAACAGCACACAAAACAAAAATGCTGAATGCAGAGGCACACCTATCATTTTCTTCCTTCAATCGATTTGTGCAATTGGTGTTCAGAAACCAGTGCTCAGGGACAGTTGTTACTTGTAAGTTCACCAAAAATAGCAGCAATGACAAATTTTGTTTGTTCATTTTCATCATCATCTTTCCACCATTTACTGCAAAGGGTTAATTTTCTGGGACTTCTTTTAATTCAAATTTTACTCTTCATTGTGATTCCTTTTTTTCTGATTGCAGATATGTTCAGATTCTTCATTAAGAAATGTTGTTCCCGTCACCCAACTTATTCTACTTCACCTGCTGTCAGTCCTCCGGTCCCCGGTTCTGTCCAACACGAGCAGCATTGGGCACAGAAGCGAGGCAGCGCCTGCCGCGAGGGTGGACACCCACGGTCAGTAGCGCCACCTGCCACAAAAGCCATCACATGCAGACAAGTGTTAAACAGCACGCAAACACTCCACAACACCATGGTCCACACCACCCAACCACCCACCAAACAAACATGGCGAACATTTCCTGAAAATGCTTAACAGTTAACCCATCCATACTTTAAACCCATGTACGTAAACTTACCTTTTCTGCAGTTGGTCAGGCAAGGGTTTGTTTTACTTTTTTTTAGGTTGGGGCATGTGTGTTTTATTTCTGAGTTTCACAAGGGAATGGGAGTGTTTTTGTGTGGTAAAGAATTCGGCCAGACTTTATTTTTCGTGTGTAGGGAGGAGGGTGTTTCTTGCAACTTTGTTCTTTCAGCTCTCCATTTTGCAGTGCTTACTTTCTCTGGAGTTTGCAGGGTTTCAGGGCGATTGTTTGGCCTGTTTCTGGAACATTTTCCACAGCAGTTGTGTCAATGGGTGACAATCTGGAATACTATAAACTACAATAAAAACACAATATTGAACTGAATTTCAGTCCAACAATAAAATGCGAGACAGAATGTCAAGAAATTGTAGACATTTGTTGCTTTTTTTGTCCTTTTTTTCACCATGTTTTGGGTGACTACTTTCTTTATTTATGTTTTCAAGGTAAGGATTAAATGATACAATGATTACACATATATAGATTACGGTTCTACCAAACATTACGCCAATCCACTACACAGTTGTTTCTAATTGACTTTCCAGTTTGCTCTACTTTCCAAATAAAACAAACAGTTGAATAAGTCTACTTTAACTTTCTAGAGATATAAAAAGGTTGCAAGAGGAATAGGCCTAAATAAAAAAGTTTGTCTACAACACACACGTCGCTGCGGCGTCTGGAAATTCAGAGCCGAGTGACACAAACACTTTGGCAAATTTACAGCAAAGTTAGTCGGGTGAAACCCTCTGACAAAGTTTAAGAACCTGGATTGAAATCTGCTGTTGATGATAGAGAATAGGTAAGTCCTGCGGAGTCTCATCAAAAGGGTTAAATCCAATAAAGTCTTTCCTTAGGCAATTCTGGAGTTTTTGTGTCCAGGCAGCCAGACAGAATAGAGCAATCACATGGAATGGTTCACAAAAATTCACAGCACAAGCTTTCACTACTATGTAATCCTAGGAAAGATATACTTGGTATACTCCAAAAGATCTTCATGTGGGGACTTTCGTCAAAGGAGAATGGATATAAAGTCATGTGGGCGGTACGGAAACAGGATGCCAGTTTCCAATAATTATCTTCCATGATGGCCAAAACAGAGGTAGTTATCAGGGCCGACATCAGATTTCGTGTCATCCAATTTGGAAGTACCAGCCAAGAAGAGAGGAACCCTTTCCTTCCTATTTCCACTGCTGGCCGTAGGAGTCCTGGTACCATTCCTGACCACCGCTGGAAGATCCGCCGCTGTAGCCCTGGCCGCCCCAGTCTTGGCTGGCGAGAGGCTGCTGAGCAATGGGAGCAGACTGCCACTGGCCTCCTCCTTGGTTGTTGGCACGGCGCTTCGTGTCGGGCCCCTGATTTCCCTGCCCGTCAGCCTTCCTCTTGGCGCCCCCCCTAGTGCCACCCCCACGGCCGCCCCCGCGACCCCCTCTACCGCGCTGCTGCGTCCCCCCTCGGCCGCCGCGGCCTCCCCGGGCGGCCCCGCCTCGTGGCGAGAAGCCAGCACGGCCCCGAGGAGCACCGCGGGGTCCCATGCCCCCGCGGGGAGGGCCCATCGGACCGCCACGGCCACGGCCGCCGCGGCCACCATAACCACCACCATAGCCATAGTCATCGTAACGGTCGTAACCGCCACCGTAGTAGGGGTCATTGTAGTAAGGGTCATCATAGCCTCCACGGTAGTCCTCGGCGTATCCCCCATAGCCGTAGTCGTCATAGCCGCCACCGTAGCCATAGTCTCCCCCGTAGTCTCGACCGCGGCGATCGAAACCACCACGACCTCGACCACGCATGGGGCCTCCGCGGCCACCACCAAATCCATCGTAGTCATAGCTGAAAAACACAAGGGTATATGCATAAATGTTAAGTGTGCTGATTTCTCCTCTGATTTCACAAACTGCCTCTTGCAATGATCCTTCTTTCTGCAGATCCTGTCAAATATCTTATCGCATAATAATCAAATGATAGCTTATATAAACATTGCTAATGCTTGGCTTCGGTAAGCGATGATACAGATATCTTTTCCAGAAATATCAATTTTTTTACTCGAAAGTAGAAACCGCTTCTATTCATTAGGCCATATCATTAAACTGCTATAAAAAATGACTTGTAGGTAATAATTACAAAGGAGCTGAGGACAAATGTTGCTCGTAGCTTACCCGCCCATCATCTTTTCCTGCTCTCTCTGCCTCTTCCTTTCTTTCTTCTTCTCCGATGGTGGTTTGGCGAGTGAGATTTCCATGGCAGACCCTTCCAGCTCCTTGCCATTCAGATCTTCCATGGCCTGTCAGACGGAAATGTGCATCAATAAAATGACAATGCGCTCCTTTGGATACAACATCAGAGATATTGAAGAAACAGCACTTAAGTAACACCAATAAATTAGGGTACAGCAATACCAACCTTGATAGCATCTTCTCTGTTCTCAAAGTGGACGAAGGCGTAGTCCTTGATCTTTTTTACTCTCTCTACCGTCCCGTACGGCTCAAACTTGGCCTGGATGATCTCCTCGGCAGCTTCAACAGCAAGGTTCCTCACATACAGCACCTTAACCTGTTGGGCAGGAGGCAGAAGGACTGTTAACAACTGCCCAGAGAGAGGTGTTTTTCCTCACACTGCTACCCATCTATGACCTCTGAACTATGTATGCCCTTTGCTATGAGGGGGGAGGCAGCGCGCGCGGAGGGTCACGGAGGCGCCCATGGGGGTGGCACAGTAGGGGGGGTCAACCAAGAGGAGGGCCAGCGGACAGGGAAGGGCCGCGGCCAGTCCCGATCCAGTTTACCTGAATTCCTGGATAGGGGTGTTACTTGTTTCCATTGCTGAAAACCATTGAAACATTTCAAAGTGAAATGACAGTGACAGAGAAACACATACACAACCAACACACGCATGCACGCACACATGGACAGAACTGTCCCCCTGTTTAGCAAAACAATGGGCAGCTTTTGGATGCAAGGAACACATCAAACAGCATTTTCCAGTTCAGACAGTTCCAGTGAATGATCTTGTGAGAATCCCTTTGACTTCACCAGCAATATCAGCCATAATGATCTACTATCAACTTCAATGACTGCATCAAGGAAGCTGAGTGAACATGATTTAAAAAGCTTTAACTTCAGCTACGAAAATCAGTCCACTCTTTGTCCCCATTGAAATCTGGAGTTGACGCAAGTCTAGAATGGCTCATATTCCAAACAAAGTCAAAGCGACATGAGGAATAACACAGCAACACAGCCCAACCATCCTCCATTTTCTAAAAATCTACTGTATTTCCAACAGACCAGCTCAATGAAAGAAATGAGGGCCAAAATGTACATTCAACTCTTAGGTAAAATGCTGTGTTCTTCCTCAAATACACAATGATCACCCCCCGGGTTCAGTGGTTGACCCTTTTCCGTCCACTGACCTTCGACATGACCTCGTCGTCTGGCTCTTCGATGGGGTCGGCCCAGTCGACCGTGACTGTGATGTTGCCCCAGACCTTGATGCGCCCGCTCATGAGCCTTCGCCTGGCCAGCGACGCCTCCTTGTGTGACAGGTACTCCAGGAAGGCAAAGCCTCGGTTCTTTCTCTTGTCCTCAGGCATGTAGTAGATGATCACATCCTTAAGCCCATCTGTGGATAAGTAACAACAAAATTATTAAAACCATTATACTGTAAATCCAGCTCTTTTTCAAGGGATTCAAATCTGTGGTAAGAAAGAAAAGGAAATTTTCAACGTGTTTAGAATTTGCAATTGAAATGATGCAGCTACGGGAAAACTGTTGGAGAGGTACAACTGAGATAGAGGTAGCACAAATATTTTGAGGTTTTCAGTACTTTACAGAATAGCAACCATCTTATCCTGTTACTTTGTTATACCAACCTCCATGGTTATACAAAGCGCAAACTCAAGAGGTAACAGCACACTTCTTAACTATCAAATCTGTGTCAAAGAGAAACTCACTCGTGACTTTGCCAAACTCGTCAAAGATCTCCTGCTTGCTCTTGTTCTTGGGGATAGAGCCCACGAACAGCCGGTTGTTGGCCACTGAGATGCACACACCAAGCCAGCGGCCCTTTCTGATCTCATAGTTGTCGAGCTGAAGAGATGAACAAGTAATTAAACAATCGGTACATGTATCTAAGTTTAAAAGACCTGGCCTTTTAGTTTGATGCATAATTATGGTATGCTCCTAAGACAAATATGCTTAAATACTAGAATGATACAGATGTCTTTCAGTTCAAAATGTTGGGGCAACAATAAATAGAACTGTGACTATGCAAAATGATTTCAAAAAGCTGTCTTGCTGTTTTCTAAGTTTACATATGAATTATACAACCATTCCACGACAACCTTCAGCTACGCTCACCTGTTTAACAGCATCCTGTGCAGATTCCTTAGTCGTATACGTGACGAAAGCATAGCCTCTGTTCTGTCCGCTGAGTGGGTCCATCATCAGCCTACAATGTGGGGAGGGGTAATTTCGTCTTTGTGCCGACTGGGCTTACATTTTTTACATTCAATTACAATGCCTAGCTGCACAGAGAAGTATACCTATTTGCATGTTTTCTTAATAAAAGGGTAAAAAGTTTTGGTAAGAACAGGGAAGTTAATAGTCACAGCAAAAACAAAAAGGAAAACCACTCTTCAGTTCAGAGACTATTTATCAGATTTTATAAGGGGAACTTCAGAGTGCAGCTAGATAGCTTACATTAAGATTTTAGACCAACAATCTTATAGATTCTAGAACTTAAGTTTTACAAAAGAAGATAGTAGATAATCTTTTTAGTTAAGTTTGAAGAGCACTGGCAGCCACATTAAAGGAGGTTACTCGAGAAGGGTAGACAAGATATGATAAGACAACTCACAAGTTCTTGGGACATACCTGAGGTCAAAGATGGGTCCGGGCTTCTCAAACAGAGGAATGAGCTCATCTTCAAACATGTCTCTCGGTATCTTACTGACAAACACCTGTGCCAACAATAAAACCAAGCAGGGAGGCTTAAATACGAGACACGAGAGGGAGACCTACCTGAGGTCAAAGATGGTTCCACATTTCTCAAACAGTGGTATGAGCTCATCTTCATACATGTCCCTCGGAATCTTACCAACAAACACCTGTATAAAGAGCACATCAGTGTAAGACCAGCCAGACCACAACCGTACCAGGGCCAGCCCAATGCAAGTCGTGGTGATGCATTTCTTTTGACCATTTTGCCAATGTTTCAAAAACTCAAAGAAACAAGTTTGTCGTGTCCCATACCACTTTCTCCCTCTTTTTTTCTTGCTTCAAAGAATTGCCCAAACAACATTAGCCTGGCCCATCTGGCTCTCACTGAGCTTAACCTCCCATCCAAAAAAGTCAGTAAATTGTCAGTTTGAAATTGTCAGGAATTCTGAACATGGAACGAGCAGCCAGGAAGAAAAGTTGGACTTGCCATGCTACTCTGGGAGGTATGTCCTTGCTGAAACGGGAGAAAGCAACGTTGTAAAACTTTGCTCTCCAAGAACATTATTGAATCAACCACCAACTTTCCATTCGACCTTGTCTTCCTTTTTCCATTTTTTGGTGTGAATTTGGTGCAAGATCTGACAGCACAGAAGATTGAAAGTGCCAAAAGAATCTTTCACAATGTCAGGAAAGAAAGTTGGATTACACAATCACAGGGCTCAAATAATTTATATCATCATCAACAGCAGCTTCACTAGCAAAATTTCATTTCTAACGGTGCCAAATCAAGCCCTAAAATCATGTAAATTTTGACTGTAATGGAATATAACAAACCAACAGAATTCTCTTATCTAATTTTGAGCCCTGTACAACAGACATTAGCAAAGTACTAACTAATCAATTACATGGAATAGTTTTTGAAACATTTTCCAAAGTTGATTGCCAAACACAAGACACGGTGATAACCCGATACTACTTGAACAGAAAGTCAGAAGTTTCCCTTTACGGTTTTTCCTGTTTATCTGTACCAAGTGGTCTACAGGATAGTAGTACTACGTGTGTATTTTCAGAACACTAGTTACTACAGCTACTTCTGTACATAAGAAGCAGGCACATTCTACTCAATGCAAGTCAACAAATCACGCAGCAACAGTGGCGGCTGTTACAAAAGAAAAAAAGTGGCCATCTTTCATTCCCAACAAGTTATAGTGCTCAAGACAAAGGTATTGTTGTAGCAAGATTCAAAAGTGCAAGACAATTAGAAGCTACAAGCTTCTGCAACAGAAAAGAAATCTACTTTCTAGTTATACTATATATATATCATCTCTGAAAGCAAACATTGTAAAACATTGTGGATGGTAAAAGAAGCTTCTGCGACTTAAGATATATTGGTAATATTGTTAAACCAACAATGCAAAAAACTTTCTATGTTGTAGCCAATTCACAGCCATTTCAAAGACAGCTAAACTTTGCTAAGTTGTGTTCATAGCATGCATGCAATACATATTCATTGTAAAAAGACATGATTTTACATCCCCATACAGCATAACCTGCATGGGCAAGCTGCAAATTAACATAATTCCTTACACCAAGCTATGCTGTTTTACATAATAGACATGAGATGAGACATAGTGCATGGCGTGCGCATGGCGTTGACTCCATACCTGTGTGAGCTTGTCTGTCATTTCTTTCTCTTCTTCCTCTGTGACCGGCATTGCGTACTTGCGCTGTCCTGTCGTCACATCAAGTTTGTATCCCGTTCTGTCCAGGATTTCCTAGGAAAAGAAACAAAGATGTTACTATTAATCTTCCAGTACCACAAATTATCAACGTCTGCAAATATTCACCGCATCAACTAAAATGCCAAGTGATTTATAAAAATCTTACTTTGATTTTTGTCTCATCAGGTCCCTTCTTGGAAGCATCGCCCTGTTGGTTCTGTTTGTTCTTGTTCCGTTGTCGGTACGTCTTCATGACGCCGCACAGGAACGCACTTTTGTTCTGTACATGTGATAGGTCGCTCTCAGCGAACTGTTTCAGGACATCGTGGGCGCCAGACTCGTCGAACTCGCGCAGGGCGTCCAACGCTCTCTCGTCCAGGTCCTCAGGTGAAAGAACACCTAAAAGAAATTTAAAATTATATGTTAAAGAGGATAAGCTAAAATTCTAGTTCTCTTTAACTAAGCCTTCCCCCAATGAAAAATTGCAGTTTTACATTACAGAAACAAGGAGTAATGTCAACTTTGAAAGTAAAATATATTTCCTTTAGCAACTTTAAAGATGATGTCAAATGCAAGGACAAACGCAACTGACATGATACACTAAAAGAAACAATTCTGTAAATGTTTATTTTCGTGACAAGATTGTAGGAAAGGACATTTTTGTTGTGTTTGCATACAAAAGCAATCATGTAATGATTTTGTGGTAGAAAGGCACAGTGCTAACTGAAAATAATCATTTCAAATTCAAGATTTCTCTGTTTTAAGTTTGAATACCCAAAGAAACCTACCTTCTTCATACATCTTGTTGAGCGCATCCTGTACGGATTGCGGCAGGCCCTGGTCGCCACTCTGCGAGGTCTCCATGGGCTCCTGCTGCTCGGTCTCCTCCATGGCCTGCGGTTGGTCCTCGCCTTCTGCAGACATGGCAGATACGGTATGTTCCCACAGCTACGTACTGAGGAACGGCACACAGTTATACACACTGCACCACAGAGAGGCCACACAAAATCGCACAAATGTAACACATGTTACAACAAAAAAACATAACCCAAAACAAATGCTATACATATGAAAGTACAACTACAAGTCTAGTGAGCACAACAGATCAGCCCTAGCCAATCGAGACAGTTCAACACAATGTTAAAGACTGGTTACGGTTACGGTCAACCATCACGTTGCGGAATGCTCCTGATCAGCGATGGACTTGACTGTCCAGGTGCTAGACATCATGAATCTAAGCAAGTCAAAGATAAACTTATAGAACTGTCAAAAAGCAACACACAACACCTGACTGCACCTACCTACAAAAGTTCTCGCGACTGAACTGACCAGGTGTTCAACACCTGTCTCCTTTATTGGCCACATAAAAGGCTTAATTGCCATTGTTCCTTCAACGACTGGCCCTTTCATTTCTTATGCAAATCAAATCTAATTTTCACCCAGGGGGATTCACAGTCCCATCTGTGAGGTGTTAGCTCCATGTTTTGACTACTACCTTTAAGAATAACAAGGTATAATTGCCTGTCTAGCCAACCCATCTGCTTCAAATAATAAATGTCGAAAAAATCTACTCACTGTTTAGAATGTAATTATTTCTGCTCTGCAGTGATTGCTGTGTAACTTTTTACCATGCAATTTAAAACAATGGCTTGACTGGTATGCATGTCCAGAAAATGTCCACAAAATTGCAATAATCTTTCAGGTTTGCCAGTTTTCCTTCCAATTAGTTTACTTTTCTGTAATCTTACTCTTAACTAAGGGAAATTAGATACTCATGTTATTGTTATTAGATCAGGAGAGTCCTATCCATTTTTTGTTATCATCTTACAAAAATCTAGCTAAATAGCTACTGAATCACAACGATTGAACATACTATAAACAGATCAAATGGTTTTGGACATCTAAAACGTTTCGGCCTGGTGTAAAAAAAATGGATTTGTAAAGTGCATGTTTTCGCCATGTGGCTGGGCCCACACCACGTGCAACGCCATGCATAATGACTGTTGATTTATTCATGACTCACAGACGGCAACACAAAGGGGACGCGAAACCCACGCCGTGCCCTCCCTTTACACAAAGGAAAACGTGGACCTTTCCAGACATAACTACAAATCGCACGACTGAGACTGAGATAAATCTAAATCACATTTTGTGAAATATTTGGGGTTTCGTTTCATGAAGAAAAACACAGGGGTCTAATAGTGTAGCGGGAAAAAACAGCAATATTTTGCCACAAGCTGCCATACGCATGGCGTGCCCACTACCGATACCAAGACAAAAGAGAATTTCACTACCTCCTTTAAGCATTTACTACACGATTACTGAGAACGTCTTAAAATCATTCGATCTAAGTCTTATTTTGCTTATCGTCGACAGGACTCAAAAATCTGTACCTACGAATGATATGATGTTTTTTACGACGCCTAAAAATATACCGGCATGGCGGCGACTGAATCACATCCTACGCACCGCCACAAAAATATTCACCATACATTTTACCTCAGAAATCACGCAAAACTCAACTAAAAAATAAAACCTAATATTTTCTTAATTCAGGGTGATTGCAGGAATATATTAAAGGGATCGCTGATATTTGATATTGTGTTTTCCACGAGAAACCTCATAATAAAGAAGCCGGCATGATGTAGAAAACGTGGCGAAAATAAACGCCCGAAAACGCCGCTACCACCAAGCATCTTTCATTCAACGATTTCTAACATAGAAAACCAGGTATGAACAAAAAATTGCAAAAATTAAATAGGACTATATATCTAGATAGTCTATGTATAGAAATTCGACTTACCTAAAGGAAAGTAAACCAGGAATTGGAAGAAATATGGGGGGAAATCGCGCACAACTCTTTCAGCTCCGCCAAAATGGCGACTTCACAAAGCTTCACCCAAGTACGGGGTTTCCGTGAATGAATTGCACGGTTTGTAAAAATGCGCGGGGAAAATTTAAAGCACGTGACTAAACAAAGGCGTGGCTTCTTCTCGTGGCGTAGCTTCGTGGCGGCAGTCTTCTTACTGAGATTACTCTTCGTGGCAGTGGATTAAGGATAATAAGATTCATAGGTAAATCAAAAGGGAAATAACATCTATTCTAAATAGCTTTTTGATGGTCTTTGATGAGTTTGACTCTTGAGTCATTGACTTCTTTTCCGTATGCAGTGGGATATAAATTGTCCAACATTTTCATAGATAAACTAAGGGGTTGGACGACTTAGGCAAAAATATTGTTTTTTGTTGGTCGGTAAGATCATGAAGATGTGAAAAGCTTGGGAAATTTCGTCGATTTCAAGGACAAGATTTCTTCTTTCAGAATTGTATTGTGAACATTCACAATCAAAATTATATTATGTTTGTCCGCCCAATATCTGCTCGGAGTTGAGCTGTTTAGGTCTGTTTTGTTTGTAAAGTTAAATGTCCTTAGGTCTTCATCCCTGGACGAACATCATTGCATAGATATCTAATTAGTCATGGGCTGGGCCATTATTTTATATGAAAAAGAAGCTGAAGAAGCTAACGTTATAGTGCCTTTGAAAATTCATTTATCAAGATCGAATTAGCATTCTTCATTAGTTAATGGTCTACCGGACTCACTCATCATTACCATATAAGAAACGGTTTTTTTTTTTAGAAAGGCCCGGGCCTAAAAGGTTCTCAAACGTAACTTTCCTGATACACTGTAGAGACATAACGCTAAACTTTGCAGTAAGGGAATAAGACGCCAGAGGACGCTATTTGGCAGCGTCCCAGCATGCGTTGCAACCGGTGTCGAGCAGACGTTTCGTGATCATTGCAGACATTTCACAAGAGCTACGGAAAATCACCCTTTTCTGAAATGGAGACACTTCTTGAGCAACAGAGACGGTATCACGAGGAGAGGGAACGTCTTATGGACGCCATGGTGAAGGAAATGTTACACAAACCTGGATCGGTAAGCAAAATACGCCAGAAGTTTTCCTCATCTTTTTGTGCGTGGTGAAATTTTAAAGGGGGAGGGGGGCAAATTTTGACACAGTTTTGTGATGTTTTTCAACTTTTTGCTATATAACGTTCCAATTAAGTAAGAACTGCAATTGCAAGCTGCCTGGTGGGTTAGATGCAGATACTAAAGGTAATACCTAGTATAGTAGTTGTAAAGAATTCAAACATTTGTTGGCGAGTGCTGTAGAAGCTTTTTTTTTCTTGCAGAAAAATTGTTTTGAGTCAAAATGACATGATCTCTTTTCTATTTACTTTTCAGCATCGGGAACAGATCAACTCAGAACAGAGATGCAAACAGCTTCTTGATGTGAGTTTATCCCTCATATTGTTCTTAATTTGTACGCATAACGTTAGGTATCCAAGTTATCCAACACATATTTGTGCCAAATTACTAGTACATGCCAATCTGTTACAAGTTACTAACGTAGTATAACGTTAATCACCAGGTGTATTTTGCCAGCCAGTAGGTACCCAAATTATGAGTAATGAGGCTGTTAAACGTGGTCTAGGCACCTCCTCGAGCACGGGACCCCCATTTTACGTCCCTCCCAGAGTTATGTATTAAATAGTTAGTTACTTACTATCAATCTCTAATGTGGAGTTAGTCTAATTTGCACTTCTACCAGTACCTTATCTTAAGACGTTATGGCCCCAACAAATACTTCTGACTGTAGACGTACTCCTGCACAAAAACGCACAAATTTCACTCAAATGGTTCCTTTTTTAACTTTGTTTAATTTCTTTATTTCATAGAGGTACATGGAAGTGTGTGCCAACCTGAAGGAGTTGTACGAAGACAAGGATGGGTAAGACACTGTCTTCTTCCTTTTATGTTTCTCCTTAATTCTCACTCATGTGAAGAGAATATTTTAGTTTCACAAAATGCTACAAATGAACTTAAGAAGTATTTATACATACTGTGAACAATGAATTTCCATTTGGAAATTTCATAGCATCTTTCCCTGTAACAAATTTTATTGCAGCAATGCTGTCTGTTGATAAAGTTTGACTGCTTTTCCAGCCTGAGAAAAGAAGAAGTTGATGCCCTATCTGGTCCCAACGAGTTCCAGGAGTTCTACTCCCGTCTCAAGGCTATCAAAGACTTCCACAGGAAACATCCCAATGAGGTAAGTTCATCATTAAAAAGACTGTCAGTGTGGGTTCATTAACATTACAAGACCATAGATTTTAGTTTAAGTTTCTAGATGTTTGAATAGCACCCACCGGTAAATCTGCTACAGACTTTTAAAACTAAGTTCTGTTCATTCTTTAAAATCATTCTTGAACATTGAGCTGTACATTGACAAAATAAATGTAAAAAAATAAATGTGCTAAACTTGATTACTAAACCAGTTAGAATGTACTAAGTATGTCGACTACATAAATTGATGAGTTATGGATGGATCTTAATGATATTTGGTGTGTTGGTAGGTGTCGGCAAAACAAAGGACAGATTTCATCATTGACCTCCTAGTGGCTGTCTCCACAAAAGTAAAACTTCCAGTTTTGATGCCTTTTTCTGCATGTTACAGATCAGTGTGCCAATGTCAGTTGAGTTTGAAATGGTGAAAGAGGCAAGGGAGAACCCTACTGATGAAGGTAAGACATAAACACAAACATGCAAACACTGTTGGTAGTTTATACTTGCAGCTTTTTGGCGACACTCCCTGGAGGAGCAATTGACGCAGATATGTCTGAGAAAATAAGATACTGTAAATGCAGAAATTTTCGTGGTGGTTTTGTTTGCTGTTTTCGCATTGCAAATTTACAGCGTACTTAAAACCACCGCAAACATTTTTCCATGACAGTAACTGAGTAAGAGACTACAGTTCATGATGCTACTGCGAACTGATAACCACTGGAAACAATCCGCAAAATGAAATCCCTGCGACTTAAATGCATTTACAGTATTTAGATTTTGATTTCATGGTAGAAGCATTTCCCTGTGTTTTAAGTTTGCGATCAAAAGAATACTACAGCACTTAAACACATATTCATGGTGAAGAGACATCACAAAATAATGTTTTAAAAAATTTGAAGATTAACAGTATTTCACAGAAACAACTGCTGTAAATTTTATTTTTCTGTGTTTGCTTGCAGCTATGGTGGACTTTACAGACGAGGAAGGATACGGGAAGTACCTGGACCTCCATGAGTGTTTTGAAAAGTACATCAACCTCAAGAGTATAGAGGTATGTGGTATCTTTCATGTAAATCTTTTTACTGTAGGATTGTACTGTAGTGCAAAATAATTTTTCATGAATAGAGAAGAAACTGTGATTAGCCATTAGAAACCTGCATCTTACATACTAAGCTTACCTGACTAAGCCAATCTTCTAGCAGCCCTTCAATTGGCCAGGCCCCATGTGGGGGAGGACCAATAATCACCCAACAAGGAGAGATTGTATAAAACAGGCTACATGCTGAACTCGCTGTCTTTTAAAAAAAAATTAAATGTATTGTTGTAACTAAAGCAAATGCATTGTTAAACAACATAAATACAGTTGGGATTTTGGATATTGGTGAATTTTGATTTATTAACAATATTTTGATACATAAGTAAAGAAGTTTCTTGGGCAGTGCACGGAGGTAACCTCCTTTGGCAGTGTGACTTTCTTTGAATTACTTCTAATGATCTCCTTTTTTGTCACACCACAGAAAGTTGACTACATCACGTACCTGAATGTGTTTGACCAGTTCTTTGACATCGCCAAAGACAGGAAGAATGCTCAGTACAAGGAGTAAGTATTCAGTTTTTCACTATCTTGGTCAGATAAAAATATCTTTATTTCAGAACATTAGAATAGATTGTTTTTTAGATATACATGTACTATATAGTTCAAATGAGTCTGCAGTCAAACCTGTACATGTAATGTACATAATGATTATCTGTCCAATGTGACGACAATTTGCTGGTCCGCCAGATAAATTTCCCAGTTGAAACAAGCATTAAGAACTAAAAAACTTCAACTATGTGACTATGCCTATAGTGTACACCTGTCCATATACATGATACATTGACCAGATTTTGTTGGAACCGAGTGATCTTCTTCAGCAAATTTGACTGTATTTCTATTTTTTTTTTATTTTTTGCATATTTTTCAATGGTCTGACAATTCTACCATGTATGTCTAATTACATACAGTTTTCAGGACCTACTACGACTACAATACTATGTAATTATTCTATTCCTTTTTTTTTTAAACTTTTAGAAGAAGATGATATCAAAGTTGAGACCGTTATCTTGTGCGTGTTTTTTTCTCCAGCTATCTCCTGACCTTGCTGGACTACCTGCAGGGTTTCTGTGCCCGTGTGCACCCCCTGTTGGACCTGAACGAGGAGGTAGAACAAGTCATGAGGGACTTCAACCTGCAGTGGGAGACTGGCACCTTCCCTGGCTGGCCGGTATGTACTGCACTTACTCATATACTCACTAGAGGGCTCTTTGTGTGACAGCTTTGAGCTATAGAGAGTTCATTTTGTATATTAAAGTATTTCTTTTCAAAACTATATATGGATTTCGAGTATGTGCCTCGAAAACAAGTGAAGGAAAACATATTTAGTTTTCATTTGATATATACACAAATATGGCACCCTTTGGTCAGTAATGACCATAGTAAAATCCTAATTGATATCAGGCCTACAGGTTCGGCTATGGTTAAACAGTCCTGTATGAGAATAACAGTCTCTGCCACATAGAGCACATCTGTATGCTGACTCAGGTCTTTTGTAGAGTTATTTTCTCAGGATGTACTTTTCTCCTACCATGTGCATCAGTCTGGCTGAACAGTGTGTATCAGTATATACAAATGAACTGTTTTAGTGTTTATTATATATTACTGATGATGTATTTCTTTCTTCCTTGTTTTCCCTTCAGAAAGAGGCCAGCAGTGCCTTGGCCCACTCCGGTGCCCATTTGGATCTATCTGCCTTCTCTTCTGCTGAGGTAAGTGTTTGGCAATGATTGTTTTTGTCTTCTAACTGAAAAGCTCTTAAAAATGGAGGTTATATTTTAGGCAATGTTTGTTGGTCAGCAATACAACTTGAGAATGGCTGGGTAGCTTGGTTTCGTACTTGGTGTGTTGGTGGGGTGTGATAAAAACTGGACATGATTTTGAGTGCCCTAGGGACTTCCCTTGGTACTGCAGTAGAACTTCCAGTTTTAATATCTGAATTGTTGAAGTATGTACATGCACTGTACTTTCTTTGCCAACATAGTCAATTAAAAAGTTGCTATTTGCTACGAAGGATATTAGAAAAAGTAATCTGTTAAAGTTTTGATGTATCTTGACAATAGTAAAACAGCTAGCTAATTAGCTTAGTAGCCAAATAATGTTTTACATGTGTAACACTACTAATCATATATGTGTCCTTGCAGGAGTTGGCCTCCCTCGGTCTTGACAGGTTAAAGTCAGCCCTGTTGGCCCTGGGACTCAAATGTGGAGGGTAAGTCATATCATTAGTTGTCTCCTGCATAACATTTCTTTGTACAGAAGGCATCTGTTCAATGTTGTCCAATTTTGGGGCCTTTTTTCTCACTTTGGCAGTCGCTTTGCTCTGCACATATTTACATGTTACATTGCCATTAAGTATAACATTTTCTTGAACTGTTTTGTCACAGAACCCTGGAGGAGAGAGCACAACGGCTCTTCAGCACAAAAGGTACGGCAAGCAAGAATTTTTGTTCTTCCAACATTTCTCAAACATCTAGCACATTTTGTTGCTGAAATGTTGCTCAATAAACTCAAGTCAATTTTTTTTATGTAGACCTAAATCATGTTTATGTAGACCTATAATTGCATGCTTATGTTAAACTGCCCTTCTCAATTTAAGATGTATTTCTTCTTCAGGAAAGAGTCTTGAGGAGCTGGACCCTTCACTGTTCGCCAAGTCCAAACCAGGGAAGGGGAAAGGTGCCAAGTGAGTACATGTGATTTGTCAATATTTCATGCCAACATTTGCCAGCAACCGTAGGATGTTTCACCCCATCTGTTGTTCTAGAGTTCTTGTCGTGTACAATCTAGCATTTGTTGGTCAAAATTGTACTACAAGTGACCACCTCCACAATTTACATAAGGCAATGTGGCCAATTACTTTGATGATTTTTGTCCATTGACACAAGAATTAATAATCCTTTGTATAGCAACCACCTGTCCACATAGACATGGTATATAAAATAGCAAATACACATGTACAAAGAAAACAGTATGTTTGTACTTTGAGGAGAAACATGATTTCAACAGTCTTTGTTTCTTCCTTCAGGGATGTGAGTGAGAAACAGAAGGAGATCGCCAGCCTTGAGGGACAGGTCTACCGACTCTCAGAGATTCTCAGTGTAAGTCATCATTTGTACAATTAGACATGCAGCAACAGGCTTTTACCTAGGATTTTATTATTGGGGGTCCAAATTTCTTGATGAGTCTCGGTAAGTGATATCGGCACGACTATTGTAGGGGGGTCTGGTGCATTTACCTTCCATAGTGCAGAGTTAGCAATAATTTTAGATTAAAATGGTGCATTCTAAGGTATCCTGAGGGGCAAAATTACTGTCAGAGAGGTCACAGTCTTCAACACAAGTGACATAGAAGCATCCCTGGTCAATCAGAATTTCATGCTTGTCAGAGGATCTGCTCTCCAGTGTAAGGGCGTCTAGTACTAGTACATCCTATTTCTTGTCATTGTAAGTAAAGCGTATCCAATAGATGCCATGACGCATGCCTGGCTAAAAGCCTGTGCAGCAACTCTTTCATTGGTTGAACTGTTAATTGCAATGCTATCATTGGTCGAGCTGCTAATTCAATTGTGATGGACTGCCAGGATTGGTCTATTATTTGTAGTCAATTCTTAACCATGATTTTCCTTTCCTCACTCTCCACAGGAGCACCGCGCGGCTACTCGCGAGAACGTTCAGCGCCGACAGGCTCGCACGGACACCGAGCGGGAGGACGAGGACGCAGAGGAGTTCAGCGAAAGCGAGAGTGAAGACGAAGAGAACGAGATCATCTACAACCCCAAGAACCTTCCGCTGGGCTGGGATGGCAAGGTAAGACAGTGCAAACCTTATTCAATATTTTCCCACTCACTTAACATACCAACTAATGTATGTGGAGCTTCAGGCATTAGCTGCAAGCATCAAACCTCTATGTAAAAGAACCCAACACACTTATCGCAAGGAGTATGGGTGAACCGGGGTGCTAGGCTTATATGTGGGCCATATCGCATTGCACTAGCCTGGGTACCGTCCGGATAGTAGTTCGATCCAATGTTTATTATACACTATATACAGTCGTTTCTCGCTCTGACTTTTGTTATACTCTTTATACAGTTGCTTCTCTGTTGTTCTGTCTGCGAACCTTGACATCTCTAATGTCTGAATTTTGACCAAGGGCACTTATTGCTCACTGCACAGGGGCAAATTAAGGAATGGGATCAAGTGATCGTTCGAACAGGCATTCCAACACCTGAAACACCCTCCGTTCGTTTGTGGAAGGGCCTGTTATCATTAAACAAGTGCTCTAGAACTCATTCCTCAATTCAATTATTAACTGATGTCACCACCAAAAGATTTGAACAGTTCCCCATACAGGTAGCAGAAGCTAACATAGAAGTAATGTAGTACCGGATGGAAACGTCTAGAATTGGTGATTTTCCACAAATCACCCGAACTCCAGGAAGAATAGTGACATACATGTATCAGTCACTAATGGAGATCTGTATAACCAAACCAAACCAAACCCAGGCAAGAAAAAAGAAGTTCCAGCTGGTGTTGTGAAGTTAGGCCACCTATTCTAAGTGTGTCTTCTGTGTTCCTCTTTCCCCAGCCCATCCCATACTGGCTGTACAAGCTGCATGGCCTAAACATCAGCTACAGCTGTGAGATCTGTGGTAACTACACCTACAGGGGGCCCAAGGCATTCCAGAGACACTTCGCTGTAAGTACTTTCTCAAGACATTACCTCCAATCTTACAATCTACCATATTTTCTTGATTAAAGTACAAACCCCAATTCAAATATACACACCCGATTTTGGACAAGTCTTAGACTAATCAGTAGGACTGAAACATATAATGAAAAGCTCAAGTGAAGTACTCACCTCTTCTCCACCAATCTTGATGTGTTTTTGTACTACAACCTTGGTTCGACTGCAACCTTAAAACACCTGGTGTCTACTCCTATCACATTGTTTATTCCACCACAAATGGTATGTGAATGTACGGTAAATAGATTTGCGTGGACTATAATTTTACATTAATTTTGATGGTATCTTCCTTTCTGTTATAACATGTGTAACTTTCATTTAAAACAAAAAACAGACGCTTCATGATGATAGGAGACTGATTTGCACACAGTATTTTTCTAGATTCAAAGTGACGTTTGTTGACCTTGTCGTTGATTGACACCTGTCCATGTTTACCCCAGGAGTGGCGCCACGCCCACGGTATGAGATGCCTGGGGATCCCCAACACTGCTCACTTCGCTAACGTCACCCTGATCGAGGACGCTGTCGCACGTAAGTCTCACACCCTGTAGTTTAGGAGACCCATTTTTTTAACCCACAAACCCTATCCTCCCAAGATGATTTATTTATAACAACAACATGGTATTGTGGTTACTAGGGGTGGGTAACCAGTACAGAAATTCAGGTCCAGGTCCAGAGGATCAGGTCCAGGTCCGTTCTAAAATCCTATCTCCATGTAATTGTAAACAACACTTACTGCCTCTGTTTTAGACCAGGTTTGACTGTAGAGACTTGGTAAAAATGAGTATCGACTCTTCTCTACTTCGTTTTTGTTGTTTCTTGGGCCAGTGAGCCCCCAAATACCTGAACGCCTGCCGGGATTATCTGTCCATTTTCTGATCGGTCCAACATACAGTCCATTATTTTTTTCAGGTCTGTTTTTTCTGGATTGGTCCAACAAGAAACAATGGTTTTGTCCTGGTAAAAACATACTGGTACCCACCCCTAGTGGCTACAGTTGTTGACTGAGAATCTAAAGGGTTGGGGTTTGAATCCCCATCAGACCCGAATGTTGTGCCCTTGAGTAAGGCACTTTAATCCAATGGTGAAAATGAGTACCTAGGCTGAGTGTAAGTGAATCAAACAAACCTAGTTACAGCCCAGTTTGTACAGCTTGTGCTTACTATACAAAACTTCTGTGTTATTTCTAAAGGTACATGAAGCTATTTTCCTATGAATGTTGTCAGGCAATAGAAAGATTGAGGTATACAACTTACAGGGGTCTAAAAACCCCTTGTAAAGAATTTTCAATGTTAATATTTGTCATGTACTTTGGCCTTGTACACAGTATGGGAGAAACTGAAGTCCAGCAAGTCAGCAGAGAGGTGGCAGCCAGACCAGGAGGTCAGTACTATTTTGTTTACTTGCAGATGAAAATAGATACCAGAAATGTGCATTGTGGTCTGTAATTGAACAATTTCAGTAAGTTTTCCTTCCTCTCTGAATCATTCATTTTTCTCCCCACACGTCAGGAGGAGTATGAAGACTCCACAGGTAATGTGGTCACCAAGAAGACCTACGAGGATCTGAAGAGGCAGGGGCTGCTGTAAGGAAGATGGCCCAAACTTAAAGTCAATCCCACTTCTGACACCAACTTTAGTGGTCACAGGAAGTAGTGAACTTGGGAGATGAAGTCAAAAATGGTAGTCAGTTAGCTTCATTATCATTTTCACACCATTGTAAAGATGTATCAGTAAGGAGTTGGCTGTCTCTTTCAAATGGAGAAGGTCTCAATATGATATTCAACCTAGAAAGGAACTTGGAAATGGGTACTGAATGTACATTCACATAGCTTGCGGAAAGACTGCATTAAGAACATCACAAACCCTTTTTTTTGATGTGATGATTCACAGTCGTGTCCAGTGTACCATTTTTTTCATTACTATTGTCACTCATATAGACAACAAGACAAGTAAAGACAACTTGTGCAGAAGGAGAGTGTTTTAAAAAAGGACTTGTAATTTCTTATCTGCTATTCTATGGACCAAAATTAGGAAATGATTTAGATTCTGGTAGACTAAAGAATATGTGACACAAACTTTATTTCTGCTTTGTAACACAGAGGTCTGTACGTACTCTTGATATTTTTCCATGTCAAAACAACTGTTTAGTGTAAGAAGGAATAAAAACAGAAAATGTACTATGTTTCCCCTCTGTCATCTTTCTTATTATGCTACCAGTACAAAAATGACAAACACAGGTGGATTTTAGTCTAAAATATAACCATAACAGCATAGACTTGACAAAAACTGCCCCTTCTTAAAAGAGACTTTGAACTTTGCCAATTTTAAAGGCCTTTCTAGTTTGATAGCTTTTATTACCTCCATGAAATGTCATGGAGGTTATATTTTCACTAGCATTTGTGTGTCTGTGTACGAGATAACTCAAGAACGGCTGGGTGGATTGGTTTCATACTTGGTGTGATGAAATCTGTAAATGGTTAGATTTAAGGGTCCCTTAGTGGCTTCCCTTGGTACTGCAGCGTAACTTCCGGTTTTGCTATCTCGTGTTCTGAACAAGCTATGGTCACGATTTTGGGGTGTTACATAGCTCTTGTGCTTCATGATCAATGATGGGAATGTTATACTTGTGACGTGTACATGATGAACATCACCATGCATAAATCATGTAAATGTGTAAGTCATTTGCACAAAAATTACAAAAGCTCTAAATATTTCATGGAGGTATGAGGTCGCCGAACCCTAGTTTTTGTGAACTATTTTTCAACTGCATAGAGCTCTTGGGGTAGAGAACAAATGGTCTAGCATACATAAACATGCACCGCCATGGTTCACCTGGTTGCCGGTCGTCAGGTCAAAGTACTCCGTGTAAATACAGTGCCCGAAGATAAAATGCATTTAGCTGTTTACGTTGTAGATTCCGAGGAGAACAACCACAGGACACCTCGTCTCATGTGACCAGGTGATTATTACAATGCCGAACCCCCCCTCCACATCTGGACATCCACAAAACGCATGCTACATGTAGTAACGTTACTGATGAAAAGGAAATCATGAACTGATGAGAAACAAAACCCCTCACTGTTTTAGACAGCACAGTACTAAAGCTTAAGTTTATCTATTTGCTGGGTTTTCTTCTGTTGTGATAACGTTGGCTTCATACCCTATGTGAACCAACAAGGAGGGTTTAACTTGGAATTTGGAATCAGGTCACGAATTAGAAATACCAGGCTGCCGGTCAAAAGTGCAACAGTCCAACCTAAACAATCAGAAGGGCACCTTGTTTGACGTCACCGTTCACATGACACTGGGCAAAGAAGAGTGCATATAGCCGTACGTACTCCCAGTATATGACACATAGTTAGAAGGACGGCTATTGGCTTTTTCGGAAAGAAATACCACATTCAACTTGTGTCTCGTAGAACGTCTTTGGACTTGCCATCCAGCCCGTAAGGTAAGTCTGATCGAAAATGTTTCGTCTGATTGAAATCATACCTATTACCATGAAGGTTCCGATCCAGTTGAAGTCACACTTGTTATTACCATTGGAGGTTTATGGTTTTCTATTCCAGTCAAAACTCAACTACGACATACTTGAGCAAAGTGCAACGTACGATGTCAGTTACCCAAAGTACGACGCAGTTCATACACTGGCTTTAGTAACATGACTTTACCTACGTTGTACTTCGCCCATTAGTGATTGTGTGTGACCTTTGATACTGGACTCCGGACTACTTTACTGGTGGAACTTTCCACCACATTCATGTTTCCCTCGTCAGTAGTTGAATTTGCCACCAGTAAAGTGAAGAAACAGGTTAACCGGCTCGGCAGCATTTGCAGACAGACGGACTCTGAAATTTCGGCACTGCAAGCTTGAAGATCTCTTACCTAACGTTGTGGTCAGTTTTGTTGATTTTCACGAGTTCAGTGTTCTTTCTACTGATCTTGAGTCCTGTACTGATTGACGTTGTGTCCAAATGAGCTGTATTATCCTGCATCTGTTTGTTTGCCAGTGTGAGAGAAGTAAACATGGCGATACGCTCGACCGAAGTCTTGTCCTCGGGGTGGTATGTTTTCGGACAGATACGTGTATGTGTGGGGTATAAGTTGGTGAAGTAAGTCATAGATTGTAATCACACCTTTTATCAATGGTTTCAATCTGATTCAAATTTATGTCTCTTACAGTGAAAGTTTCAATCTGATGGAAGACTATTGGTCTGATGCTTTACTTACTTCCGCATGCAGTGGTACTCAGTAACGAGGAAATGGCGAGAGGGGACTACATGATACTACTCATATCTTTTTCATCAGTTTTGTATGAATATAATCAAAATAAAATGCTACAATTAAGATCAGTATATCTCTGTCTGTCTTTATTTGGTGTCATTTGGACGGTTATCCAGGTCTCTGATATCATTGGAAAGCTTACAGTATTTTTAAATAGCGAAGTCAAGTTCAAGCTCTGTATCTATGCAAATAACATTTCCTTATAGTTCTAGAAGCACTACAGAAGATGGCATCAACAACCGAGATCGCCATTCCGCAGTCTGCAGAAGACATCGCCCCCTCCTGGGTGCAGCAGGTACTGCAGAAGTACCTTCCGGGCCTCACCATCACCGACGTCCATGTCAAAGGGTCGATCGGTGACGGAGAGGGGTACTTGAGCGACATCATCGCTTTTGATGCCGTGGGGACCAGGAACGGCACCAGTCAGCGCTACAGCCTCGTCGCCAAACTGACGAACTTCGCGAAGCCGTGGACGGTGATGAAACAGTGGTCAAAGGACTACCAGATCAGAGCCGAGACGACGGAAGTCAAGTTTTACTCAAACGCGGTCCCCGAGTTCCTGTCTGTGGCAGACCAAGGCGCAGAGCAAAAATCGATGTCTGGGATTGAAGATGACGAAAATCGCCCTCATGCTGAGTCCCTGTTCCTCCCAAAATGCTACTTCGCCGCCATCGACCCGAGTTCCCAGGTGTCCGTAAGGGTTATGGAGAACCTGAAAGATCACGGGTTCTCCATAAAACCCAAAGGGCAACCACTGAGCCGTGAGGAGATGATGTTGACAGCCGGGGCCCTGGTGCAGCTGCACGGTCTGTCACATCGTCTGGAGCTCCGTTCAGGCGTCCCCCTTCCCGAGAAGTACGACTGGATTATGACTCTTTCAGATATCAGTGACGTGGTGGACGCAGCAAACTACCAATATCAGAACAACCTGAAGGACTTTGCCGCAGCTTTTCCTGACCAGACAGACCTTGTAGCTCGGTTGGAGAAGTTTCGCGCCCCTATCATCGGCCCGGAGGACCCGAGGGTTAGAGTGCTTTGCCATACTGACTGTTGGATCAATAACATCATGTTTAAGGTAAGAAATTACACCTTTTTTTGGCTTGCGTATCTTTGTGCCCGGCCTCAGCTTTCCGGCTAGCTATATGTCTAGGTGCCTTCCAGACAGCTATTACAGCCGTTTTCTGTAGTGCTTTATCCTAATCTTTTCCCTCTCTTTTTTTAGGATTGGGCACTGTGCCAATGTGTTTCTTTTTCTTTTACTTACAAACTACTAGTATCTTCTTCCACCGTTTCATCCTCACCACTAATATGTTAGCTTGCGTGACCATCTTTTTTAAAAGCATTTCTTGTTACCTTTTTCATGTTCAAATTAACATATGGTTATTTCAATGAACTTTCATCTCGTTAATGAAAGCTCCTTGGCTATCTGGGGTGCCAATGAAGATTTTTGTTGTGTTTTGCTTGTTTTCTTTAATTGTTTTACAATAAATGTTATGGTTGCTGCTATCTTCCCCCACAAAAGCATGCAGGAGAGGAGCCCATTGACGCAAGGCTGGTGGACTGGCAGAGTTCGATGTACCTGCCGCCAAGCTCAGACCTGGCTATCCTGTTCGTGTGTAACACCGGTTGGGACGTCTTCCAAAACCACAGGGACGACATATTGGCTCACTATCACCACATACTGCAGGAGACACTGGGCCCAAACGGTGAGATCATTATAAGCTCTTTCGCAGAGTTCACTACGCATGTGCGGACGATAGGAAGTTTGCGAAGGAGGATTTTATTTAACTATAAATATGCGTTTTAACCGATGATATATTCTTCCAGAATCCTTGGGCCTACAGAGCTACACGCTGGACCAGTTGAAGGCAGACGTCAAAGCCGACTGTCTGTACGGGGTGTTCCAGCGTATCATACGCCTCATGGTTCTGCCTCCAGACACAGATCTGGTGCGGATGATGAAAGAGATACAGGAATGGGGAGTTATCTAAGACTACGGCACCAATTGGAAAAAGCGACCCTGCAGGAAAGTTCTAATGCTATTTTTTGGACACTTTCGAGCACTTTACGTGGCCCCCTGGGACACCCCACCTTGCCGCTCCCAGTGTATTTTTGGGCCGGCTATGCAACAGGTTTTACTTTAGTTAGTTGGAATTAAAATTAACCCGGGACCGGTAACAAATAGGGAGACGCCATATGCTAAGGACAAATTTTGTGGCTTTGGGGCCCGCTCAGGGATACATCACCGACATTCCAGAACATAACAACATAAAACACGCGTGGCCAATTTACTCCTCTGCCGGCTAAACTCCGTCCCCAGCTTATGATACTGTCTTATGCCACACAAGATCTGCTTGGAGATTAGGGCAAATGATCTTGTGGGGAGATATAAACTGTGATCATACATGATGCTGAATATCTTATTCTCGTGCATTTTGATATATAAACAAGATCATCTAGTTTTATAGAATAAGTGCCATTCAAGTAAGCCTGGGTACCATCCTATTTCTACCGTAAGGAGCCCCGGTAGAAATAGGATGGTACCCAGGCTAATTCAAGGCAGAGTTTTCAAGTCGGATATATATTGAATTTCCCTACTCATATAGGACATAAGTATGAACAAAGTTGCAGAACACAATGTTCCAATTACTTAACATCAAGTGTTTTTGAAAAAAAGATCATTTAACAGCTAAAAAATATCGGCATATAAGAATATTACTAGTAGATATCACAACCAAGAAATATCACATTATCATCTAAATTGTTATCGCTGATAATATCATTGTAAGAAATGTTATATTTACCATCATGTTACATTCTAATATCATGTTTGCTGGATTTAACTGTCCAACTTTCTAATGGCAATATGACTTCTTCACAATCACATTGATTTGTGTAATGTATTAAAGTACCATGAAAAGACAAGAAAAGGAAAAACCATTTGGTAACATATACATTTAAGCCAGACAACAACTAAAATAGCTTTCACATGGCAAATAATGTGGTATCAATAGGAAGTAATGTAAAAGGAAGTAACCCAGAGCCAGTTAAACCTGCTTGATTTGGAAGATAACAGAAGAACTTCAATGAAAAGATGTATCTATATCAATAAAAAGATACATCTATATTAGTAGTTCGTCGTTTTCTTGTTTTCGTACACAGTGTATCTACATATGTGATGGCAATGAATGGCCTAGTGGCTAGGCTAGCGGACACAAGATCCAGAGGTATTCCTCCCTAGACGTAGAGAGGCACTTTGCACGACTGTACTCACTTCACCAAGGTGCAACAATATTAATGGGTATCTGTCTTTGGTTGGGGAGGTAAAAGACAGTGCAAAGACACCCCATACACATAGCGTTAACAGAAATAACTGTACAACTAAGGACGGCGTTAGGCAGTCGTTGCTGTGGTAGGACCGTGTCCTTTCATCCTAGGGTCAAAGAAGTTAACAGCAGTACTGGTGCCAGGACAACGCTGAATTGGGGGCGCTTCCAGGCGCTTCCATATGAATAACCAGGAGTTCACAGGCCGTAGGTCATGCTCCTAGGTCATCTGGACTACGGGTCACCAGTCATGGCCACCATATTTCGGAAATCGAACTGTGCCGTCGTGGACATGCATGGAAGTTTGCCAACTATTCAGGACCGAAAAACACATGGAAATGTCTGCTGCTACAGTGTGAAGTTCTTCTGCTTATGGTGGGATCGTCAAATAGTAACGGTTTAACAACCAACGGGTAACTTTTGCCCTCGACTCTCGTATTTTTTAGCGATTCCACGGCGTCAGCAGCTCGAGCTCGGACAAATTCGCAACCTAACGTTACTGTTTCTCATCATGATCAATAAATGGGTAGGTATTTGGCCATCTTTAAAACGATATTACTTTTTCAGCTTCTTTGTATTGGTTTCAATTATGTGGTGCACGGCCCGGTGTTTTTTATTATGAGAGGTAAGGCAACATCAGTATTCTATAACCTCATAGACTGGTTATTATAAAGGAGGCCTAGTTTATACCTCAGGTTTAGCTAGGCAGTGACTTATGTATGCTATGGAATGTATGTATGCAATGTAATGCATTTATGTTTTGAAAAAGATAATTTCATTCCCCCAAAAACGTAGGTCAAAATGAATTGCAGCGAAATGATATTGAATTCTGCATCTGCATAAGGGTACCCCCAAATAGCCCCGCATGGGGCATCGTAGGGGGGAAGCTGAGGCTCCCGGGTTAGGGTGGGCAAGCCGCTTGCCTGGCACGGAAGCACTCAACGTTGGGAGCACTTACAACCGTGCCAGGCAGGGCATTCCACTCAGGAATTATGCGTGGAAAAAACGAGTTTTTGTAAATGTCTGTACGTGCAAATATGGTATTTGTAGTCGTGACTACCCCGGGTGCGCCCATGGGCAGGCTTGAGAATATTACTGGCCTCTATATTGATATTATTATTAACTACTTTATAGAAAAAGGTGAGGCGGGTGTTCCTCCTCCTTTCGGAATTGGTAATGACACTTGACAGCAATAAACTGAATTCACATCGGGTGTGCCTAAATACCACAAACGACCACAAACGACTCGGAAATACCACAAACGACCACAAACGACTCTAATATGCAGTGTATATGGGTCAAAGACCTTGTTCGGCGCTCTGGAGACATTGTTTACACATTTATGAATTTAAAAAACGCAGCAAGTCCTGCGTATTCACCAGTTATTTCGAGTTAGTCCGGTTTCAAGATTAAAGCCATTCTTGGCCACCATGTTGGATCGTGCTTGCTCACATTTGAGGCTGAAAAACACTTAGTATACAAGTTTTATAAGTTGACAATGATAGAATAGTGCCATGCTATAATCTATGAACCAACAGCGTCCATAGTTTTATCGTCCTGTCGTCTATAGAGCCGTGGAAGGTATCGAGAACTTCCCCATGCAGACTCCTAGCACGGGCGATCCAACATGGCGGCCGAGAATCGCTTCGATCTTGAAACCGGCGGACTAACTTGAAATAACTGGTGAATACGCAGGACTTGCTGCATTTTTTAAATTTATAAATGTTTAAACATTTGTCTCCAGAGCGCCACACAAGGTCTTTGACCCATATACACTGCATTTTAGAGTCGTTTGTGGTATTTCCGAGTCGTTTGTGGTCGTTTGTGGTATTTAGGCAGACCGATTCACATCTTCACATTTTCCTTAATTTTTTCCTGCCATAAAGCCAGGTAAGCTATACCAAACAGCTTATTACGGTAACAGTTAGGGGTGGGTACGTACCGGTACAGAAAATTTAATCACGTGGCCAATTTACTCCTCTGTCGGCTAAACTGACTTTCCACAGCTTATGATACTGCTTGGAGATTACAGAAAATTCAGGTCCAGGTCCAGAGGATCAGGTCCAGGTCCGGATCTGAACCTAGACCTATTAAATCATGATTGGTGAATCAAAGCAATGGTAAATTTTGCTGAAAAGGAATCTGTTTGGTAGAGTATCCTATCTGCACGTAAACAACACTAGACCATCGTCACATTTGACTGTAGAAATTTGATAAAAATGACTACCAACTCTACTCAGCTCTACTTCGCTCTTCCTATTTTCTTGGACCAATAAGCCCCAAAACACGTGTACGTCTGCCGCCATAGTGCCAGTATAATCTGTACATTTTTTAATCAGTCCAACATCTGGTCTTGTCCACTGAATTATTTCAGGTCCGTTTTTTCTGGACTGGTCCAACAAGAGAAAACGGTTTTATACCAGTACCCACCGCTAGTAACAGTTGAGACTAGGTAAGATACCGTACAGGAAGAAGTTGTATGGCTTGTTTGTCTGGAGACCAGGTAAGGTACGGGTCTGCCTAAACACCACAAACGACTCAGAAACACCACAAACGACCACAAACGACTCTAATATGCAGTGTATATGGGTCAAAGACCTTGTGTTGCGCTCTGGAGACATTGTTTACACACTTATGAATTTAAGAAATGCAGCAAGTCCTACATATTCACCAGTTATTTCGAGTTAATCCGCCGGTTTCAAGATCAGTCACGATGGCTGAGCACGCTGTCAATGAATGCGTGCCTGCATTTGAGGCTGAAAAACACTTACTATACAAGTTTTATAAGTTGACAATGATAGAGTTGTGTCATGCTATAATCTATGAACAGCGTCCTTAGTTTTATCATCCTGTCGTCTATGGAACCGTGGAAGGTATCGAGGACTTCCCCATGCAGACTCCTAGCACGGGCGATCCAACATGGCGGCAAAGAATCGCTTTGATCTTGAAACCTGCGGACTAACTCGAAATAACTGGTGAATACGTAGGACTTGCTGCATTTTCTAAATTCATAAATGTGTAAACAATGTCTCCAGAGCGCCACACAAGGTCTTTGACCCATATACACTGCATATTAGATCGTTTGTGGTGTTTTTGAGTCGTTTGTGGTGTTTAGGCAGACCAGTAATGTACTGTACAGGTAGCAGTTGTATGGCTTGTTGGTCTGGAGACCAGGTAAGGTACTGTACAGGTAGCAGCTGTATGGATTGTTGGTCTGGAGACCAGGTAAGGTACCGTACAGTTATCAGTTGTATGGCTTGTTGGTCTGGAGGCCAGTAAGGTACCGTACAGGTAGCAGTTGTATGGATTGTTGGTCTGGACACCAGGTAAGGTACCGCACAGGTAGCAGTTGTATGGCTTTCTTGTCTGGAGACCAGGGAAGGCACCGTACAGGTAGCAGTTGTATGGCTTGCTTGTCTGGAGACCAGGTAAGGCACCGTACAGGTAGCAGTTGTATGGATTAGGTAAGGTAAGGTACTGTACAGGTAGCAGTTGTATGGCTTTCTTGTCTGGAGACCAGGGAAGGCACCGTACAGGTAGCAGTTGTATGGCTTGTTGGTCTGGAGACCAGGTAAGGTACCGCACAGGTAGCAGTTGTATGGCTTTCTTGTCTGGAGACCAGGGAAGGCACCGTACAGGTAGCAGTTGTATGGATTGTTGGTCTGGACACCAGGTAAGGTACCGCACAGGTAGCAGTTTTATGTCTTGCTTGTCTGGAGACCAGGTAAGGTACTGTACAGGTAGCAGCTGTATGGATTGTTGGTCTGGACACCAGGTAAGGTACCATCAGGGAGCAGTTTTATGGCTTGTTGGTCTGGAGACCAGGGAAGGTACCGTACAGGTAGCAGTTTTATGGCTAATGTTAGTCTGGAGACCAGGTAAGGCACCGAACAGGTAGCAGTTTTATGACTTATTGATCTGGAGACCAGGTAAGGTACCGTACAGGTAGCAGTTGTATGGCTTGCTTGTCTGGAGACCAGGTAAGGTACCGCACAGGTAGCAGTTGTATGGCTTGTTGGTCTGGACACTAGGTAAGGTACCGTACAGGTAGCAGTTTTATGGCTTGTTTGTCTGGAGACCAGGTAAGGGACCGCACAGGTAGCAGTTGTATGGCTTGTTGATCTGGACACCAGGTAAGGTACCAATCAGGTAGCAGTTTTATGGCTTGTTTGTCTGGACACTAGGTAAGGTACCGTACAGGTAGCAGTTTTATGGCTTGTTTGTCTGGAGACCAGGTAAGGTACTGTACAGGTAGCAGTTGTATGGCTTGTTGGTCTGGAGACCAGGTAAGGTACTGTACAGGTAGCAGTTGGATGGCTTGTTGGTCTGGAGACCAGGTAAGGTACTGTACAGGTAGCAGTTGTATGGCTTGCTTGTCTGGAGACCAGGTAAGGCACCCTACAGGTAGCAGTTGGATGGCTTGTTGGTCTGGAGACCAGGTAAGGTACTGTACAGGTAGCAGCTGTATGGCTTGTTGGTCTGGAGACCAGGTAAGGTACCGTACAGGTAGCAGTTGTATGGCTTGTTGGTCTGGAGACCAGGTAAGGTACCGTACAGGTAGCAGTTGGATGGCTTGTTGGTCTGGAGACCAGGTAAGGTACTGTACAGGTAGCAGTTGTATGGCTTTCTTGTCTGGAGACCAGGGAAGGCACCGTACAGGTAGCAGTTGTATGGCTTGTTGGTCTGGAGACCAGGTAAGGTACCACACAGGTAGCAGTTGTATGGCTTTCTTGTCTGGAGACCAGGGAAGGCACCGTACAGGTAGCAGTTGTATGGCTTGCTTGTCTGGAGAGCAGGTAAGGCACCGTACAGGTAGCAGTTGGATGGCTTGTTGGTCTGGAGACCAGGTAAGGTACTGTACAGGTAGCAGTTGTATGGCTTTCTTGTCTGGAGACCAGGTAAGGCACCGTACAGGTAGCAGTTGTATGGCTTGCTTGTCTGAAGACCAGGGAAGGCACCGTACAGGTAGCAGTTGTATGGCTTGCTTGTCTGGAGACCAGGTAAGGCACCGTACAGGTAGCAGTTTTATGACTTGTTGGTCTGGAGACCAGGTAAGGTACCGTACAGGTAGCAGTTTTATGACTTGTTGGTCTGGAGACCAGGTAAGGCACCGTACAGGTAGCAGTTTTATGACTTGTTGGTCTGGAGACCAGGTAAGGTACCGTACAGGTAGCAGTTGTATGGCTTGTTGATCTGGAGACCAGGTAAGGTACTGTACAGGTAGCAGTTGTATGGCTTGTTGGTCTGGAGACCAGGTAAGGTACCGCACAGGTAGCAGTTTTATGGCTTGTTTGTCTGGAGACCAGGTAAGGTACCGCACAGGTAGCAGTTTTATGACTTGTTTGTCTGGAGACCAGGTAAGGCACCGTACAGGTAGCAGTTGTATGGCTTGCTTGTCTGGAGACCAGGTAAGGCACCGTACAGGTAGCAGTTTTATGACTTGTTGGTCTGGAGACCAGGTAAGGTACCGTACAGGTAGCAGTTTTATGACTTGTTGGTCTGGAGACCAGGTAAGGCACCGTACAGGTAGCAGTTTTATGACTTGTTGGTCTGGAGACCAGGTAAGGTACCGTACAGGTAGCAGTTGTATGGCTTGTTGATCTGGAGACCAGGTAAGGTACTGTACAGGTAGCAGTTGTATGGCTTGTTGGTCTGGAGACCAGGTAAGGTACCGCACAGGTAGCAGTTTTATGGCTTGTTTGTCTGGAGACCAGGTAAGGTACCGCACAGGTAGCAGTTTTATGACTTGTTTGTCTGGAGACCAGGTAAGGCACCGTACAGGTAGCAGTTGTATGGCTTGCTTGTCTGAAGACCAGGGAAGGCACCGTACAGGTAGCAGTTTTATGGCTTGTTTGTCTGGAGACCAGGTAAGGTACCGTACAGGTAGCAGGTTTATGGCCTGTCGGTCTGGAGACCAGGTAAGGTACCGTACAGGTAGCAGTTGTATGGCTTGTTGGTCTGGAGACCAGGTAAGGTACTGTACAGGTAGCAGTTGGATGGCTTGTTGGTCTGGAGACCAGGTAAGGTACTGTACAGGTAGCAGTTGTATGGCTTGTTGGTCTGGAGACCAGGTAAGGTACTGTACAGGTAGCAGTTGTATGACTTGCTTGTCTGGAGACCAGGTAAGGCACTGTACAGGTAGCAGTTGTATGGCTTGTTGATCTGGAGACCAGGTAAGGTACTGTACAGGTAGCAGTTGGATGGCTTGTTGGTCTGGAGACCAGGTAAGGTACTGTACAGGTAGTAGTTTTATGCCTTGTTGATCTGGAGACCAGGTAAGGTACTGTACAGGTAGCAGTTGTATGGCTTGTTGATCTGGAGACCAGGTTACTGTAGGTACCGCACAGGTAGCAGTTGTTTGGCTTGTTTGTCTGGAGACCAGGTAAGATACCGTACAGGTAGCAGTTGTGTGGGTTATACAGGTAAGGTACCATACAGGTAATATATGTATGGCTTGTTGGTCTTTATATCAGGTAAATACCATACATGTACAATTTTCATGGTTCCCTAGTCTTGGCACCAGCTTAAAAAATACCATATGTGTAATATTTTTATGATTTGTTGTTGTGGAGACCAGGCAAGGTATTTTACAGATTTATTAGGCCACACCAATTTAATTTCTTGGTTCACGGATTTGCTCGCTCCAATTTTTGGAAAAAAAAATAAAAATAAAAATTACCACTCAGCAAATTTTCACCATCAATGAAACCATTCACCAACTTTCCGGGGTAGCAAATTGGCCTTTATATTATAATCTCCTTAAAGTGTGGGTACAGGTGCTGTTACTGTACAATAATAGTGTTTTTGTACTTTTTTCAAGCTGAAAACTTTTTTTCGTTATGTTTTGGATTAGTCGTTACCTTTACCCCAACCATTTTACAATTTTTATTTTTATTTTTATTTCGCCCTTTCGCTCCATATTTTTTATGAAAAAATCCGTGAACCAAGAAATTAAATTGGTGTGGCCTTATACAACTTAGGCCACAAAAGCTCAATTTGACAGCTCTTGGATTAACAACAAGGCCAGCAAGAAATTGCAAAAACTTGCAAAAGCTTTAAATAAGGGCTAATACCAAACATGAAGAATAATACATTGTCAGCTTGAAAAAAAGCAAACAAAAGTTACCTCTTTGCAGTAGCTGCACCTGTATGTACAGTTTTAATGTATTTAACATGTCTTCATGATTGAAAAAATTCACTGCAATGATGGATGTGCCAAGTAATGAGCTTATACTTGTCTGTAAGCCAATTTACCATACTGGAAAGTTATTTGTAATGGTGATAATATGCTGAATGGCAAGTGTGTTGAATTTTTTTTTTTCATTTTTGGAAAAATAGGAATGGGCAATTCTGAGAACCAATTGCTTGAATTTGGTGTGACCTTATAAACCTGAGAAAAAGATTGAATGGGTGACTGAGTGTTAGTGTTTGATCAGAAGTCACATGTCAGAAGTACATCACTGTGGACAGATTTTTTTTCAGGGCATTGATGTCTGAAAACGTGTATTGGCAGAAGTGGAGAAACTGATTACACAGCAGGAGATGGAGCTCTTCATGCATCCCCCTGTCACCCGTCCATAGAATGGTCAAAGCACCAGCTTAAGTTGTTAACAACATTTTTGGCTTGACAGAAGACTACATGTACATGTACATGTACTGTATATAGAAAAAGTTGAAGTTGACATGTAGATTTGTTTAGGAGTAGAGTGTCCTGATGGTTTGTAAAATCTGTGTGGGGTTGTATAATAATTGGTTCCTTTGATGCCAATTCCATTTGATACCAAGTCATCTGACTCTGAGTGGCACATGTATACAGTTGTCGCAAGAAGCCTCTAAACCTGTATAAAGCTATAATAGTAGTGCCATAATGTATGCTGTATTTAGCACAATATTTTATATTCTTCGATACTGTAGTACTAGTACTTTGTACTGATAAGTGTAATACTGTATGTTGAGTAACATTTGCATATGTTCAACCATTTGTCTAGTTAGATGTACCTGCATTGAATTGTTCTGCCAGTTCATTCTAGCGACGCTGAAGAATAGTGATGGATGTCACAAAAAAGTTTATGGAGATAAATCTTTTTTTTACCTAGTTGTATAGACTGATTTGTATTTGAAGACTGTAAATGTCCTTCTCCAATAGGAGTACGACATTTACTGGGATACTGTATATTCATGATAGTTTGATACACCATATTTAGAACACTTATTAAAACTGAACAATACCTGTTTACTCATTTGTTTCAAATGTGTTTGATGTGCAGTGTACATAGGGTCATAGGTTGTTTTTTCAATGACCTTGCCTAACAAAGGTAATATACAGGCCAGAAAATGGAATTATTTTAGATTTCAAAGACGTTGACGGGTTGACCTGACATGGGTATCATTGAGTCTTTCCCAACATACCATTCACTGAAGTGCACATTTTGATCGCAGAAACATACATTTTTAAGAAATAATCCACCCCACCCCCCCTACCACCAGCAATTCTAATATAACCCTTGGAAACACTTAACAATAATCAAAATAAGTCTATTATCTTCACTTCACTTCATTTGTTTTACCAGGAACGTACACACAGATCAAGCTGGACCTGATTTTCAGGCAGTCCTGGATTTACATACTATCTAGTCTGACTTAGAATACTTACTCCACATTTTCTAGATTACTGTTTGTAGTATGTTCTGCTATGTTCTGTTCTGCTATGAATATCCATCAGTAGTTTATACATTAAACACTGAAAAACAATTATTCATTTCATCATTTCTATACTTAGCTTTAGAAAACTTATTTTATAATACCATTATTTACAGTATCATGCCCATATAAAGCTACATTGTTAGACAGTGTATGTTGCCCATGCCTGGAGTGCTTGATAACTTATCTCCAAGCAGATCCTACGGTGGCATAAGATAGTGTCATTAAGCTAGCCAAGGCATGTGGTCAGCCAAGGAGACAATTGACACCACATTGCCGGCTACACCCCTTGGCTACATGTAGCTAATGATACATGCATGTACTACTAGTATATTATGCCACCGTAGGATTTGCTTGAGATAACCGTGATAACCATGAATGAAAAACTTACGCCACTTCCTGTTCATCACATCCCTCACTTTGATTCTTAAGGCCTCTGTGCAAAGCCTTATATCTCCTAACAGAATCAAGCAACAGCAAAGTTATCAACACCACAGATTAGCGTATTAAACTACTTTCCTGAAAATTTCATTGAGATATATCACTCGTCTTACAGAGAAAAACGCGATTACGTTTGATGCGGTAAAATTTCGCCCGAAATCGTCCATGCAAACAAGCGCAGTTGACACGCGGCCTCGCTTTGCGCGAGGCTAAAACGTCTCTTACTTTCGTATCTCCTTCAAACTACCACAGAATTACTTCAAATTTAGCTGAAATATGCATGAAAGTGTACTTAGCTAGGATCTGAAACGTCATATGATGTTTGTACTTTGGTATCGAGATACGTGCAGTTGAACTTCTGATAGGAAATCACGCATTTTTGACCTTGCGTCCAAATAAAAGTTCAAATATCTCCAAATTTTTTTATTGAAAGTAGTCAGAAAGAAAGTGGTGGCATCATGACAATGTATTTGACAGACTTCTATGAAAAACTGCGTCCTTTTTACTTTATATATCTAACCCTACAGGGAGTTTGGAGTAAAACCTACTTTCCGAAGGTGGGCTTTTGAGCGGGGTGAAAATGACAATAGTTCAAAGCCTTATATCTCCTAACAGAATAAAGCGAGAGAAAACTTATTAGGAACACAGCTAGATAAGCGTACTAACCGGCTTTCCTGAAAATTTCATTGAGATATTTCACTCCTTTCTCGTCTTACAGAGAAAAACGCAATTACCTTTGATGCGGTAGAATTTCGCCCGAAATTGTCCATGCGAACAAGCGCAGTTGACAAGCGGCCTCGATTTACGCAAGGCTAAAACGTCTCTTACTTTTGTATCTCCTTCAAACTACCACAGAATGACTTCAAATTTAGCTGAAATATGCATGAAAGTGTACTTAGCTAGGATCTGAAACGTCATATGATGTTTGTACTTTGGTATCGAGATACGTGCAGTTGAACTTCTGATAGGAAATCACGCATTTTTGACCTTGCGTCCAAATAAAAGTTCAAATATCTCCAATTTTTTTATTGAAAGTAGTCAGAAAGAAAGTGGTGGCATCATGACAATGTCTTTGACAGACTTCTATGAAAAACTGCGTCCTTTTTACTTTATATATCTAACCCTACAGGGAGTTTGGAGTAAAACCTACTTTCCGAAGGTGGGCTTTTGAGCGGGGTGAAAATGACAATAGTTCAAAGCCTTATATCTCCTAACAGAATAAAGCGAGAGAAAACCTATTAGGAACACAGCTAGATAAGCGTACTAACCGGCTTTCCTGAAAATTTCATTGAGATATTTCACTCCTTTCTCGTCTTACAGAGAAAAACGCAATTACCTTTGATGCGGTAGAATTTCGCCCGAAATTGTCCATGCGAACAAGCGCAGTTGACAAGCAGCCTCGATTTACGCAAGGCTAAAACGTCTCTTACTTTTGTATCTCCTTCAAACTACCACAGAATGACTTCAAATTTGGCTGAAATAGGCATGAAAGTGTGCTTAGTTGTGATCTGAAATACCATATGATGGTTGTACTTTGGTATTGAGATATATGCAGTTGAACTTCAGATAAGAATTCACGCATTATTGACCTTGCGTTCAAATATCTCCAAAACGTTTGAGTGCAGGCACTCAAAATGAAAGTGTTGGCATAATGAAAGTGTCTTTGAAAGACTTCTATGGAAACCTGCGTCTATTTTACGATATATACCTCTAACCCTACATTATTTGGCGCTTGGTGTCTTTTGAGCGGGGTGAAAATAGCATTAGTAACTGTAGACGAAAGGTTATCAAAACTAGCTTTATATATTGACCTACCCGTGCTGTTAACAGCTCCGATATTTCTCCCTTCCTCCGTACGTAACAATCGATTCATCTAGTACCTGTCTTCAAAAGGCGCAAAAGTACATGGCATTGTTCGTTTTCAGTACCCCTTAGAGTCACATAGACCACGTTTCAATCAACACAGGAACATCATAATTTGAACTAGGATGGGTTGAAATCTGCTATTTTTGGTTCAAAGGGCCAAATTTAGCTTTTTTTTTTACAAAAAGAGGGTGAACGAGATGTCAGGAAGTTATTCCGCACTCAATAAAGTTGGTTTGAAGGAAATCGGACATCGTTTGTCGACATCTCATTTTTGGGTTGAAATCTGCTATTTTTGGTTCAAAGGGCCAAATTTAGCTTTTTTGACAAAAAGAGGATGAACGAGATGTCAGGAAGTTATTCCGCACTCAATAAAGTTGGTTCGAAGGAAATCGGACATCGTTTGTCGACATCTCATTTTTGGGTTGAAATCTGCTATTTTTGGTTCAAAGGGCCAAATTTAGCTTTTTTGACAAAAAGAGGGTGAACGAGATGTGAGGAAGTTATTCCGCACTCAGTAAAGTTGGTTCGAAGGAAATCGGACATCGTTTGTCGACATCTCATCTTTGGGTTGAAATCTGCTATTTTTGGTTCAAAGGGCCAAATTTAGCTTTTTTGACAAAAAGAGGGTGAACGAGATGTGAGGAAGTTATTCCGCACTCAATAAAGTTGGTTTGAAGGAAATCGGACATCGTTTGTCGACATCTCATTTTTGGGTTGAAATCTGCTATTTTTGGTTCAAAGGGCCAAATTTAGCTTTTTTGACAAAAAGAAGGTGAACGAGATGTGAGGAAGTTATTCCGCACTCAGTAAAGTTGGTTCGAAGGAAATCGGACATCGTTTGTCGACATCTCATTTTGGGGTTGAAATCTGCTATTTTTGGTTCAAAGGGCCAAATTTAGCTTTTTTGACAAAAAGAAGGTGAACGAGATGTCAGGAAGTTATTCCGCACTCAGTAAAGTTGGTTCGAAGGAAATCGGACATCGTTTGTCGACATCTCATTTTGGGGTTGAAATCTGCTATTTTTGGTTCAAAGGGCCAAATTTAGCTTTTTTGACAAAAAGAGGGTATACGAGATGTGAGGAAGTTATTCCGCACTCAGTAAAGTTGGTTCGAAGGAAATCGGACATCGTTTGTCGACATCTCATCTTTGGGTTGAAATCTGCTATTTTTGGTTCAAAGGGCCAAATTTAGCTTTTTTGACAAAAAGAGGGTGAACGAGATGTCAGGAAGTTATTCCGCACTCAGTAAAGTTGGTTCGAAGGAAATCGGACATCGTTTGTCGACATCTCATTTTTGGGTTGAAATCTGCTATTTTTGGTTCAAAGGGCCAAATTTAGCTTTTTTGACAAAAAGAGGGTGAACGAGATGTGAGGAAGTTATTCCGCACTCAGTAAAGTTGGTTCGAAGGAAATCGGACATCGTTTGTCGACATCTCATCTTTGGGTTGAAATCTGCTATTTTTGGTTCAAAGGGCCAAATTTAGCTTTTTTGACAAAAAGAGGGTGAACGAGATGTGAGGAAGTTATTCCGCACTCAATAAAGTTGGTTTGAAGGAAATCGGACATCGTTTGTCGACATCTCATTTTTGGGTTGAAATCTGCTATTTTTGGTTCAAAGGGCCAAATTTAGCTTTTTTGACAAAAAGAAGGTGAACGAGATGTCAGGAAGTTATTCCGCACTCAGTAAAGTTGGTTCGAAGGAAATCGGACATCGTTTGTCGACATCTCATTTTTGGGTTGAAATCTGCTATTTTTGGTTCAAAGGGCCAAATTTAGCTTTTTTGACAAAAAGACTGTGAACGAGATGTCAGGAAGTTATTCCGCACTCAGTAAAGTTGGTTCGAAGGAAATCGGACATCGTTTGTCGACATCTCATTTTTGGGTTGAAATCTGCTATTTTTGGTTCAAAGGGCCAAATTTAGCTTTTTTGACAAAAAGAGGGTGAACGAGATGTCAGGAAGTTATTCCGCACTCAGTAAAGTTGGTTCGAAGGAAATCGGACATCGTTTGTCGACATCTCATTTTTGGGTTGAAATCTGCTATTTTTGGTTCAAAGGGCCAAATTTAGCTTTTTTGACAAAAAGAAGGTGAACGAGATGTCAGGAAGTTATTCCGCACTCAGTAAAGTTGGTTCGAAGGAAATCGGACATCGTTTGTCGACATCTCATTTTTGGGTTGAAATCTGCTATTTTTGGTTCAAAGGGCCAAATTTAGCTTTTTTGACAAAAAGAAGGTGAACGAGATGTCAGGAAGTTATTCCGCACTCAGTAAAGTTGGTTCGAAGGAAATCGGACATCGTTTGTCGACATCTCATTTTTGGGTTGAAATCTGCTATTTTTGGTTCAAAGGGCCAAATTTAGCTTTTTTGACAAAAAGAAGGTGAACGAGATGTCAGGAAGTTATTCCGCACTCAGTAAAGTTGGTTCGAAGGAAATCGGACATCGTTTGTCGACATCTCATTTTTGGGTTGAAATCTGCTATTTTTGGTTCAAAGGGCCAAATTTAGCTTTTTTGACAAAAAGAGGGTGAACGAGATGTCAGGAAGTTATTCCGCACTCAGTAAAGTTGGTTCGAAGGAAATCGGACATCGTTTGTCGACATCTCATTTTTGGGTTGAAATCTGCTATTTTTGGTTCAAAGGGCCAAATTTAGCTTTTTTGACAAAAAGAGGGTATACGAGATGTGAGGAAGTTATTCCGCAACCAATCAAGTTGGTTTGAAGGAAATCAGACTTTGTTTCGCGATACATGTATCTATGTTTTATGGAAAAATTGCTGTTCTTGCATCTGAATAGCAAATTTAGCTTTCTCTATAAAAAAAAAGGAACATACATAGGCAAAATACCACTAAGAACATAAAGTTATTTGCAATGTCAGAAGATTCTGTGTCACTATCCAAAACATGACTTCAACACCATGCATATGGTAGGCTTTCTTTTCAGTACTGTAAATAACCTTACGTCACCATGGTAACTTAAAGAAGCAACTGATTTACCCTTCACTCAAAATTATTGATGATGGCTGCTTAACTACCCTAAAAACCATGGACCTCAGAAGCAGATTTTTTCCCAAAGACCACTGTTTATTTCTTGACGATTTGACTGCAGCAAAATAAAGCTTGACAAAAAGGATCTAGATCAATAACTGTCTACCAGCAAAATAGAGGCCAACTTGTTCATACCTTTATATACAATGCACAACTGGATGTTGTCCTGTGTTGGCACTTATTTTTGTATATGCATGCAAATAAGGAAAATTCATGAATTACCGTTATGTGTCGTACAGACATGGACAGGTAAAGCAATAATGATTCAGATTATTACTAACTTTGCCGGTAATAGTATTCTTGTATGAACACAGACCAAAGTTACAGTCGACTAGTCGTATGATGTTACAGAACATCAAACCCTGTCAAAGATCATACTTCAGCTCTTGTTTCCTGCCACCAGGTAATTGAATTGAGCATTGATTATTACTTCAATGACATCTCATTGAACACTGCGGCCGGTTCAGAACAAGACATCGAGTGTTGCTAAAAAGTACTGTTGATGAGCACACTGTGCTTAGTTTAAGGAGATAACACATACTTGCAAGATACAAAAATTTTTGCTTAGTTTGCTTCCCAAAATTATTTTTTCGCAAGCCACCGTGGCAAGTTAAGAATCATTGTAGTCCTCAACATCATCATCCTCATCATCAGTCGGTGGCAGAGCACTTGATCACAAGTTTCATCCACAACTGACGGTCCGCAGCCAGTGCAGCTACAATCAATGTTTAATTCAATTACCTGGTGACAACCTGGAAACAAGAGCTGGAAGTATGATCTTCAATTGGTTTTATATTCAATAACACCAGGAGGGTTTATTTTAGTGCAAAGTTCTATTTTCAATTAGTAATTCTATCTCAATGGATTACAATCACCAAAATGTTGCTACATTGCTAAATGTTGCTACATTGCTATCATTGGTGTCATTAACACTTTAAGTCAGCATTGCATAGCAGGATACACACCAGATCCCATCACATTGACAATGATCTCATACATGTGTGTACAATGTAGGGTGAAAAGCTCTACACTTACAGCATGAAATGTACTGTTTTTTTTTAAAGAATCATTTCATCAGGAATTGCTCAACATTATATACCTAAACATTTCCTGGAGAGTATCTTAAACACACAATTAATTCACCCCTCTCCATAGCTACCTGTTCAATGGAGTTTTGATAAAACACAGAATTCGAACATCAGAAAGTGCTCTGCTTCCTTGGTCAATCAGTCATGCCTCAGGGACTTACAGTTACTGACAGCATACATATAGTCCTGAAGTATATAATTGCAAGATATTTGTAGATATGGATATGCAAAATGGCTCCTCACAACATTGCATCTAGGATACTGCATGCTACATATTAGCTTCAACATGACAATTACATCTACAGTCCAAAGAGCTATGATTTCAAAGCATCTAAATCTGAGTCATAATAAATGCCATAGTACCACAGTGCATCACAGAAAGGCACGCTTCTAGTTCTACTTGCTGTTTATCTTTTTACAGACTCATTGTTTATGCATATTAAAGAAATTGGGACTTGGTTAGTGTTCATTATAACTCTGCCATCTGCAGGTAGAAGCAGGTAATCCATTGCATAATCAGCTTCTCATCTGCTGTCATCTCATGTGCACTGATGGCCTTCCTGGGTTGAGTGTCATCAGCACCTATAGCAACAACAACATTACAAATTAAAATATTTCAGTGTTGTAATAGACATGATTCTGGTGAAGGTTGCAAAGCAAAGTCACTGTATAGCCTTGTTGTCAGTGCCTATTGAAATACATCTGATATATAGTAAGTAAGTAAGTATCGTGTCCTGTGATCTTAGGCCACACCAATTCAATTTCTTGGTTCACGGATTTTTTCATAAAAAATATGGAGGGAGAGGGCGAAATAAGAATAAAAATTGTAAAATGGTTGGGGTAAAGGTAACGGCTAATCCAAAACATGAAGTAAAAAGTTTTCAGCTTGAAAAAAGTACAAAAACACTATTTTTGTACAGTAACAGCACCTGTACCCACATTTTAAGGAGCTTATAATGTAAAGGCCAATTTGCTGCACCAGAAAGTTGGTGAATGGTTTTATTAATGGTGAAAATTTGCTGAGTGGTAATTTTTATTTTTATTTTTTTTCCAAAAAAATAGGAGCGAGCGAATCCGTGAACCAAGAAATTGAATTGGTGTGGCCTTATGACAACAAATAAAGACCTAACTAATGAAATACAGGGACTATTGTCAAAACACAAACACACATATACTCTCTCTCTCTCACACACACACACAAACACACTGTACACACAAATAGTATACACACACACTGTACACACAAATACACACACAAACACACACACACACATACACACACATGCATGCATGCACACACTCATATTCAGTATATTGGTACCTATAGTAGTGAGTTTATCGCTGTCAAAATAAGCGATATTGGTACGGTGCTACCACACCCTTCGTATTAGAAAAAAAGACTTATCTATTACACATATTGTTTCATTATTACTGTAAATTCATTTAAGTTCGTGGGAATTTAATTTTGCAGTAGCTGGAAAAAGGACTGTTTGTGGTGGTTTTAAGTTCGCGGTAGCACCATGCACTGTAGTCTCTTACTGCCATGGAAAAATGTTTGCGGTGGTTTTAAGTTTGCGGTGAATTGGCAACGCAAAAAACGCAAACATAAAACCACTGCGAAAAAATGTCTTCATTTACAGTACCAGTGACATGTTAACTCAATATTGATAATTACAATCATTGTTTTATTTGCGAAGTCTTGCCGAAAGCTAATTGCATACACTGTGATAAAGTATGAGTAAAAGAATGGAGAAACTGTACATAACACCAATGTCTTAAATCAATTATAAGGCACTACATTTGATATTGTGGGGGTTGACTTCTCGTTGAAGGCAGTGGTTATGAACTGTCTTCCAAGTTCCATACTGAATAATGAGTGGGTAGATAAAAATCAATGACAGATATAAAGAAAATATGGTGAATGTTTGAAAATTTGCTCTTTTCTGGAAAGAGGTTTTAGCCTGTTAGTGTTACTGCTAGAGTCCTTCTGATAATGAATATACTGCCTATAGTACACCAGAGTAGGCAGCTGCAATGTATTATTACACTGAAGGACTACCTAGTATTATACTCTGGATGAGAAACAGGCATACAGATATATGTGCTAGGTAAACCAGATAGAGAGAGCAAGAAAAGACTAGCATAAAAACGAATTTGTTAGGATCTTAAATTCTAGTCTATTTTGGGACATTCTATTTTTAAACACACAAGTGTGTACCTGTAGTACATTTTTGTGACAATGATACTAACAGACCTTGAAATGGGATTTACCCTGAGGTACAGGATTGATCCAAATTTGCAAATCCTGGTATAACCAGTCAGGATCCAGATTGTCAGTAAATCTCCTTTTTGAGGTAAAATCAGCAGATTGGGATTGGCAATTTGCCCAAACTACACCTAATACTAGAACTAGTATATCATTAAGTATATGCCGCCTATATCATATGTGGTGACAAGAGTTAACGTGGCACTTTTGCCCAAAGGCGGCAAAAGGAAAAAACACAGTCTTTCAAATATGTAACCTTTATTATTTTTATACACAAACTCCTATTAGTTTTCAAGATGTGCACCACCAAAATGAGAAAACTTGTCCATGCAGATTGCAGAGTCACTAGCACCATGACAATAACAGATCTATGGTAAATCTTCATGGTACAGGTAACCAGTTCATGGATATACATTTTTTGACGGGTTTGCTCAGTAAAAGGCCATTGTAGCAGCATCTCTTCTCCCCAAGTCAGAGACATCAAGTTTCGGCAAGTTTGACTGACTCAATAGGGAAATTCCCTTCTCCATTTAGCAGGAAAGGTTTGATCCACTCACACCGGGAAGGTCCCCTACTCTTTTCAATAAGTGTGACAGGTTCTTCTACACGCTCAGGGTGGGGCTCTCACAAAACACAGGATCTCCATTTGACCCTAGGTACTCATTTTCACCTGAGTGAGTTTTGGGTTATAATTAAATCGGGTGACTCCACTTTTTTAACAAAAGTTAACATGATGTATCATGCTCAATTTTCTGGGTTCAACTTAAAAAATAATTTCCAGTCCATTACTGGATTGGCAAGAATTTCTTACGGGTACGGCATGAACTAGGGGTGGGTTACATAAAATTCAGGACCGTCCAGGTCTGGTTCAGGTCCAGAGGATCAGGTTCAGGTCCGGACCTGAACTTGGACCTGATTCAGTATGTGAAAACTTGTGAAAGGACGATACTCAAACCAATGGTCCATTTCACTACACAGAAATCTGTATTAGTCTGCCACTGGCATTTTGAAATCCTACAACGCTAAGTGCCTCTTTACAATTGGCTTTAAAACTTGGTAGGAATGACTCTAGACTCAACTTCACTCGTTATTTTCTTCGACCAGTAAGCCCCCAAACCTGTACAATCTAAGTTTAAACATTAATACTTAATAATAGATTATATAGCACATATGTGACACTAGATAATTTCTATGTGAACAACACATCATCCAAATATGTGTTTTCTCAGGTGGGTATAACATAATCAAAATACAACACGGTGTATTCCGGCATCACCCTCGGTCCCAGCCCTCCCACAGATCGGATTACCCAACGGTCAGAGGCCTTCGACAGTCAGGCGATCCGACCTGCGGGTCAAACGTAATACACCGTGTTGTATTCTTATTTTCTATATATATATATCCCACAATCAAACACCAAACAGCCCAAACATCACAACAGATCATTCAGTTGTGTCACTGTTTGCGCCTTTTTTTACCTCCTTGATTTTACCAATTGAGATATTTAGTGAGTCTCCAAGCAGACATATTGCTGGATGAAAAAGAGAAAGATTTAGCCAAATAGGGACAAATAAGTTGCAATGGCATTTCAGTCAGTACTGTGCTATTTATCTACTCTACTCTACCCAGCTATCAGTCACAAGCTCATTATGTATACCTTTAGCCACCTGACTCCTATTTCAGTATTTGTTCAATATGTACAGTTTTTCCAGTGACCTCTGGAGTCTGTTAGAGACTAACACCCCGTTCATACTAGGATTCGCGTATCCGGATATATCCTGTTTCGCGGTGAATCCGGATTCGCGAACCCTGGTATGAACGGTCCGAATCCGGATCTTTATGGGATATATCCGGATATGCCGAATCCACATCTTGAGGTGGATTTATCCGGATTCGCTGTGGGGTGAACCCTGGTGTGAACGCAATAGGATTCACGTATCCGGATTCTCTGTTGGATCTGACGTCAAACTTAACTCTTAAGTAGCGTTTGCCTGGTGTAGCATGGTAAGGCTGAGGCAACGAGCTACGTCGCAGGTGTTCCCACCTGGCAGGTACAAACACCTGTTCTAAAGAACATTGTAGAACTGTCAATTAAGAATAAAGATTTAAAGTTTTCTAGTACAGCGTTAAGACGTGCACTTGTAGCCATGCAAACACTCCGTCATTTTGGTTGCATTTCCTTCTTTCAAATGTACAACGCAGCTCGTTGCCTCATCCTTACCATGCTACACCAAAGCAAAAACTACTTTAAGAGTTACGTTTGACGTCACCAAGCAGCATCAGATGGTGTCATTAGGATATATCCGGATCTGATTTTGGACACGAACAATAGTATCTGGATTCGTCTAACCCTGATATGAACGCAAATGGATATATCCGGATTTCCGTCGTATCTGGATATATCCGGATATGCGAATCCTAGTATGAACGGGGCCTAATACTTAGTACTACTCATACTATTATGTAACACGGTACAAGTACACTGTATACTGTAAATGCATTTAAGTTCGCGGGGATTTAATTTCGCAGTAGTGGGAAATGGGACTTTTCGCGGTGGAAGTTCGCGGTAACACCATAGACTGTAGTCTAATATCTGTAGTCTAATATCATAATAGAAAAATGTTCGCGGTGGTTTTAAGTTCGCGGTGAAGTGGTCACCCCGAGAACCGCGAACATTAATCCACCGCGAACATTTCTGCATTTACAGTAATTTTAGTAACCGCAATCAGTATAACCTGTACTCTGAGGGCTTACAATTGCATACAAATTGTCCTTGTAACCTCGGATTTTCAAAACAAATGCAAGTATCAATGAGACAACTGGGCCCTGGAACCTATCATGTAACGTTATAATGCACCTGCACCAGTAAAAAATATTAGTAACGTGGAAACAAGGTGGAAATTGTCAAGGAGGCCGGAGAGACCTCCGGGGTGAAAAATTGTTAAATCTGTTTAGAATGGATTATGATTTTTCTATGCCTCACTTATGATCAAGAAGGACAAAAACGATGCCTTCATGAATTAGACCTACCTTTAGAACGGGTTACGTGGAATGAATACGTTTGGAAAGGTACGTTTCGAACGTTTCCAGGCGTGTTCGTGTGTAATCTCGTCAGATCCGATAATCTGTGGAGGCCGCCATCTTGGATCTTGGACCGCTCATTCCCATGACGCATCGCGCCTGTCCAAGCCACGCTGGTCACCGCGGGCCGTGCGCGCTTGGCGTTGTCCTCGACACAGCACTGCTGATAACGCAGGTCATCCTAGGATGAAAGGACACGGTCCTACCACAGCAACGACTGCCTAACGCCGTCCTTAGTTATACAGTTATTTCTATTAACGCTATGTGTATGGGGTGGCAAAGAGAGGGATAGGTTCTGCCATCCAATACCGTGCCCTAGATAACAACCCACTGGCCCTTCGGCCTCATAAAGGCTATAGGACTACCTTTACCTGACACCCAGTCCCACTGAATGTTGATCCCACATGTCTTGCGTCTAATGTGAAGAGTCCAGATTGGCTGTTTACGGTACTTACCTTTTGATACTGCTGAAATAAATCGGGAAGTATGGAGACCGTACTACATAGACACGAAGACCGTACTGCATATCAAATAAGAAAAAAAACTCAATATTTTAGACAGCACAGTACCAAAGTTTACCTATTTGCTGTTTTAACCTTTCTGTTGTGTTAACGTTGGCTTCATAGAGTGGCTGCCCTATGTGAACCAACAAGGAGGGTTTGATTTGTCACCTTGGAATCAGGTGAACTAGAGATATCAGGCGGTTGAAGGTCACATGACAGTGGTGCATCCTGCATGCAGCCTATTCAGTAAGAACAACGACACCTTGTTTAACGTCACCTTTCACATGACGCAAAGAAGAGAGCATATAGGCGTACTTACTCCCAGTATATGACACATAGTTAGAAGGACGGCTGTTGGCTTTTTCCGAAAGAAATACCACATCCAGTCTGTAAGGTACGTCTGATAGAAAATGTTTCAGTCTGATTGAAATCATACCTATTACCATGAAGGTTCCGATCTGATTGAAGTCACACTTGCTATTACCATTGGAGGTTTATGGTTTTCTATTCCAGTCAAAACTCAACTACGACATACTTTAGCCAAAAAAAAATCAACGTACGATGTCATGTCTACCTGGCTTAGTGATTGTGTGTGATTTTTTTTTTACTCAATGGTCACCACGTAACAAGGCCTGAAGGCAACTCAAGGTTACGGGTTACATGATTGGAACTGTAACAGCATCTCTTCGCCCTAGGTCAGAAACATCATGATTGAGACCAGCCCAATTGCAGGACTAACTGACCCAATAGGTGAAGCAGGGGTTACGGGGGCTGCTCGGGAGATTCCCTACCCCTATTTTGGCCGGAATGGTTTGATCCGTTCGGGTGGATGTTCGCACATGTGGCGGGTTCTTTAATGTGCTTGGGGTGTTTCTCTCCCGAACACGGGAACTCCATTTAACGTCCTATCCGAAGGACGGCCCGAGCCAAAGCTAGGTACTCATTTTCACCTGAGTGAAGTGAGGAAAGTCGTGTAAAGTGCCTTTCCCAAGGGCACAAGATCGATAACACAGCAGGCGGATTCGAACCCACAACCTCTCGGTCACGGGCCGAAGAAACTGCCACTGTGCCCGGCACACGGTCCCACGCCAAAGGTCCCACCTTTGATACTGGACTCTAGGCTACTTTACTGGTGGCTTTCCGCGTCAGTGGGTAAGAATCCATGTTTCCCTGGTCAGTAGCTGAACTTTGACATCTTGCCTCAACTTAAGTGAAGAGACGTGTTAACCGGTTAGACAGCATTTGCAGACAGACGCAACATTTCGGCAGCACTGCAAGCTTGAAGATCTCTAACCTAACATTGGGCCAGTTTGTCTCACAGGTGGGGATGTATTTACTGTGCAGACTTTAGGTGAAGGAATTGAGCTGTCTTAATTCTGTAACTGTGAAGAGGATTTGAAAAGCCACATAGAAGTTATTACACATAAACGTAGCTCTTATCTTAGAGCATGCACTTTTGTCTCTTACTGACAGAAGCTTGCCCTCAGGGAATTCCTCTTGTTTTCAAAATGGCGAAACTCTCGAAAGCTAGTTGTGGCCACCCCTGGGAGCAATTGTTGTCATGTTGAGGTTAGCTGAGTTAACACCGAATGCCAGCCGCTCCAGACCCTTGCGATTTATTCCAGCCTACTAGTATTGAGAGAGTAGTCGGCCCACCCAATAATAGTAATAACAATAAATAATGTCACCTAACAAAGAACATAAACTTCGTCATTTTTTTCGACACTTTTTGCGTCTGAGACAGATTGGCCCGTGTGCAGTTTATACTGGCGGACACCTCAACGACAAGCCACATCTCTTGTGCACAACTATCAACGAGAATTCAGCTGCAAAGAAAGACATAAACGGAAACAGGTTTTAAAGAATTGTATCTAACACTAAAAGGGTATCTAACACTAAAGCCCACACCGCAAACACAAACACCAGAATTACCTACGGACTCTCGTTGATGACTTGTTTGGTTATTGGTTGTTGGGTGGGCCGACTACTCACTCTTTGCAGCCAGGGGCTGAATTGCGAGGAGCTTACAACAGGCGGGGCTGAATCGCAAGCGTCTGGAGCGAGCTGCCATTCGGCGCCACTCAGGTGACCTCAATACGACTGTCGCAAGTGTCTGGAGCGAGCTGCCATTCGGCGCCACTCAGGTGACCTCAATACGGCAGTAATTGCCCCAGGTGCGGCCAAGGTACTGTAGGTTTTGAACCACTCACACCGCACCATCGCACGTGTGGCGGGTTCTTTAACGTGCCTGGGGTATGGCTCTCCCTGACACGGGACCTCCATTCAACGTCCTATCGATCGAGGGACGGCCCTAACCGAAGCTAGGTACTCATTTTCACCTGAGTAAAGTGAGGAAAGTTTGGATATGTATTCTAGTATGTCGACCAAATCTATTAACGCAAATATGTACTGCTGTATTTTCATCAGATTCTAAACCTATTTACATAGTATACCGTGACAGCATGAGTTACCTGAAGTCCCGCAGTGATGTACCCTTAGTGGAGGCCACGCTGGGGCAGCTACTGGACGACTCCGCGGTAAAATGTCCCGACCACGAGGCGTACGTCTTCCGACATCTCGGCGTCGGGATGAAGCTAGCTGAAGTTAAAGAAGAGGTGAGAAACAGAACGCTGGTGCAGCTAAGTTTAACATTTACCATATATTCAGTTTGCCCGTGCAGACATATGATAGCAATGTAAGTAGCCATGCATTGTATCTCATACAATTGTTGTGCAATAAATAGTTATGTGCATTTTCACAGGATGGGGTTGTTAGCCCCTTTGATATGCTTAAGGCACCTCATTAATTGACTACGGAACCCTCATTTTACGTCCCTACCGAAATGCGGGTGCAGCCGCAACCGACATGCCATGCCCAGGATAGAACCAGGCCTTGGGGTCTCAACCTGCAGAAGCTCAACTGTGAGGCTGCTACCATTTGAGCTACACTGACATTCATAACAACAGTTCCCTTAGATTTAACGCCGGCGTCAAGCAACACTGTCCGAAATGGGTTCAGCTGGAGCTCGCCGAATTTCAAAATCGCTTGTATTTTTCGCTAAAACATCTGTCCCGTCACAAATTGGATGGGAGTCGGTGTTTCACTCAGGAAATTAAAGTGTCTTTGCGGCTTTTTTGTTGCACAGCTGACATCACACGGAGGTTCAAATCCCGCAACGGACGAGCTGCTAAAGACCAACCGAATCCCTAGTAGGACGCCGCGGTCGTACTTTGGTCGAAAATGCCCAGTTGGAGCTCGCAGACACGTCGGTCGAGCGCAATTCTTGATTTATGACGGGGGCTTTATACTTTACAGGCAGACAGGCTGGCCGCTGGTCTCCTGTCCATTGGGGTGCGGCGGGGTGACGTGGTGGCCTGGGTCATTAGCACCAGACCGGAATGGGTCATCTCTTGTTTCGCTGCAGCAAAGATAGGCGCCATTGCCGTAAGCTTTTGCTAAAAATGACATTGACTCATCACAATGACATCATTGCAGTCTTTGACTGCCAATCAGCTCGGTATATATTAACACTTAGTTTCGACTTTATGGCTCCATTTCGGAGACAATGTGGTAGTTCAGAATTGAAAATGGTAATGTTAAATATGAATATGCGTATCATACAAGTACAAATTTAACTTCCTACAATAACCAGAAAGTGGGTCATGCAAAATCTTTCTTGACCAGCACCAGTATGCAAATAAGAACCGCACAATGAATGTAATCACTGATGTTGTATTACAGCTACCAATCATTCCTCTCTACTTCTGGTGCTCGTACAAGGGCATGATCGCGGACATGCTGAAAAAGGTAATGTAACACTTGGTATATGGCAGGTGGATCATAAACAGATACCAAACATACAAATGAGGGCCTAATTTGCATGATTGATATGAACATGCCCCAACTTCTTAGTGGCACATGATAGTCATTTCATACTTGTGACATACTTGCCCCAATAGCAATGTGTCTAAAAGACGTAGTCCAAGTACACCATTCAAGTCTCATGCAAAGTGGTATACATGGCGTTTTTCTTTCCCTTCATTTCAGGTCAAAGTTAAAGTACTCCTGATTGAGAAGCGCTCGGCTTCTGAAGGTTACCCTGAGAGTATACCATCCCTGAAGAAACTGTTTCCGGAGTTAATGTTAGCCACGACCAAAGCCTTAACAATTGAATCGTAAGTGTTGTTCAATATTTTCTCAATCATGCAGTTTCAGCAGGTTTTAAGATTGACGCAATTTGTGGCTGAAAAACACTTACTATACAAGTATTATAAGTTGACAAATTATAATAGAATTGTTTTATGCTATAATCTATGAACCAACAGCATTCACGGTTTTATTGTATACATATACTGTCGTCTATGGACAGCAGAAGTTACCGAGGGTAAACGAGAACGCGTACGTCCCCATACAGACTCCCAACAAGACGATCCAATATGGCCGCCAGAAATTGCTTCAATTTTGAAACCGGCTGACTAACTCCAAATAACTGGTAAATACTTCAGACTTGCTGCTTTGTTTTAATTCATAAATGGATAAACAATGTATCCAGAGCACTTCACAGGGTTGTTGCCCCATGTACACTTCGTATTAGAGTCATTTGAGGTCGTTTGAGGTGTTTAGGCAGACAGATATTTTACCATTTTGTTGACACTGTAATATTTCAACATTACACTTTCAATATACCAACAGAGTTCCAAGCTTGACGTCGATTATCATCATTGGGGACAAAACTAGCGAGTAAGTATGTTATAGATTCTGCAATATGATAAAAGTTGCTACTTTTGAGGAAATATTGTGCTAAGATGTAAGACACAGGCCAATGAGCAGCAAATATTGTTATATAGCTTGCCTAGTCTCAATGCAACTTTTAATGGATAGATAATTACAATAATCAGCATATTTGTGCTGTACACGACTGTGTGACGAGTAATGACACCGCCATATGGTTCCTTCGTTTAGACCCTTAAAGTATCTTGTGGCAGCAAGTTTCTCTGCCATTTCAGTAGCAGGGTATAATTTTACAGGGTGAGCTTGCTAGGTCTTCCCCTTTAATGTGCTTAAGGCGCCTCCTTAAACACAGGAAAATCTTTTTTTTTTCACTTTACTTCTAAGAGACAGTTGCATCCCCGACCGAAGTTACTTCGCCCACGATTGAACCGGGGTCTCCCAGTTAGGCCATGTTGATTTGATTATATGGATGACATCCTCTGGGAACTCCAAAACTGATGCGAGCGAGCGAATAAAAAAAAAGTTTGGCCAAAAAAAAGTTGCCTTCAGTATGAAATCAAAGTGGCCAGGAAGGTTGAACATAGGACTAAACACACATAGTATGGTATACCATGATTTTCTGTACTGGTACCTCCCCCGGCCCAACCAACAATAGATTTTTTTCTTTCCGTCCTTTCACATCTTATTCTTTGATTTTAGATTCATTTTCGCATTCTATATATGGCATTAGTTATCTGTTTTCTGATACTTTTTTTCAATCTACGGAATATTTGTGCTCATTTTACAGCTGCTTTGCACAATTTATTGTGTGGTCGAAAACTTTTTTTTTTTAAATGGCCGAAAATTGGTGCGAGCGTGGATGTCATCCATATAATCAAATCAACGTGGCCTTACCAAATATTGGAATCAGGAGCTCAACTGTGAGGCTGCTACCAGTTGAGCTACTGGGGCATCCCCACATGGTACATCTATTTCCGTTGTTATCTTATTTTCATCTTTCCTTTTATGTTTCTCTTTCTTCCAGTAACGCCTTCTACAATTGGGAAGAACTACAAAACATGGGGACCGATGAAAACGCCAAGCAGAGGGTACAGGACGCACAACGCCAGACGAATTGTCATGATACGTTTTGGTTAATTTTTACATCCGTAAGTACGGTTTCGTCGATGAATTAAAATTTATATAAAACACACTAGTAGGGGTGGGTACTGGCCGGCACATCGCACCGGTACAAAACCTTTTTTTTTCTTGTTGGACCGGTCCGAAAAAAAACGAACCTGAAAAAAATCAGTGACCGGATGTTGAAATGATTCGAAAATGGACAAATTATATCGGCACCTGTTCATGTGTTTTTGGGCTTACAAGTTCAAGAAAAGAACAAGAGCGATGTAGAGCAAAGTTGATAGTCATTTTTACCAGGCTTCTATGTTCCTACATTTTCAGTATCACAAAGAAGCAAGAAGTCAAATTCACTTAGTATACTAGTAGAATATAATCCTTGTGTTTACATCGTAAATATTCCATGTATTTGTGAACGATCATTTTGTTTTGACCTGTACTTAACCCAGTGGGTATACATGTACAATGATGATCTTCATTCATTCATTCATTAAATGAATAAATACTTCGACTTTATCTTATAACCACCATTTGGTATTTTCCTAATTAGGGAAGTACTGGTCTTCCGAAGTGTGTTGAACATAGCACCTATGCTGTCGTGAACAATGTCGCAATCACCAACAAGATGACGGAACAAGACAAAAGGGTAAACCTCATTTCATGTTCGGAAAGTAAGAACTAAGAGAGTACATTTTGTACTTATAAGTACATGATTTCCTTCGCAGAAGAGAAATATGATTTTGCTGCGTATCTTCCTCCTCTTCTTGTTTTACAAAAAAATAATGTCAACGACCTGAACCAGACGGCTGCCACTATGGTTACTGATAAAGTAGCATACACCCTGTACGTGGTATTTGATTATGTGGCAAATGGCAGGATATGGTCAGATTGGCTAGTTACCATATGTGTGAACAGTGTTTGAAGAAGAATAAGCACAGCAGTAGTTTATCAACCTACACCATGTGAAGGTAACATTCTGTGTTGCACATTTTACCTTAAAGTTTCCAGTTGCATTTAGTTTGAATATCCATAACTAGAGGCCCATGGATTGTTGGAAACATCTGTTACCTTTAAATTGCAAACTTGCTTTCTTGCTTATTTGGTTTCTGTATAGTCACCAAGAGCCAGAGGTTACCTTTTTCCCCCACACATCGTTTTTTTTTTCTCTTGATAATCAATCCAGGACCTAGGGACAAACAGGAAATATACCGTAGTATACTCGAGTTAATTATATATCTCTTTTTTTTTGCGTACTTTACAGAAAGTGCTGGTAACACCGACAGACTTGACCGAGGACTCAACTTCGGTTATAATTCCTGTTCTGACGGGCTCGCAGACTGTTGTGTTCGCCATCTCGTGGCTGGATGAGATCGTCCCTGCTCTCTTGGAGGAAAGGTGGCTACTAACATGCCAGCCGTTTTGTATTCAACGATAGATTTAAATTGTAAAACTTTTCATCACGATCTACTAGCATCACCAACAAAGTGTTGTCTTCAGCCTTGCATCTGTATTGGAATAAGCATGACCAATCTTCTGTTGCAAGCTAAGGCAACTCTTCGTGGGGCACATCTATTGTTAATGATTGATGAATTTATCACATTCCCATGTTGTAAAAAAAAAACTTTGCACGCTTCTGATAGTAAGGCGTCCTTTAATATACAAAGTAAGGCGCTTACCAAGAAATTTCTATCAGGCCTCCGATCCTTCCCAAGTTGAAGAATGAACGGCGTCACAGGTGAACCTGTATGCGAATATAAAAACATTCCTATATCTTCATTCAGGTATGAGAGCATCTACTTCACGTACGTGAAGACACTACACGACTTGGTGAACGACTCGTCTGTACAGGAATGCGACATGTGGTTCTTGAAAGACGGTAAAACAACAGCACACATCCGTAGCAACTAACCTCCGTGTAGACTTGAGGTAGCAGAACACAGTTTTCGGCCTATGGGGATTTCTATAGTTAAGGGCCTCAAGGTGACTGGCTTCGACGCATTAAAAAATATAGTAGGGTGCACTTTTGGAATACCAAAATCGGATATGTTTGAGTTGAAGGTACAAGCCACAATATATTAAAAGACAAAAAAATACTGTCGGCGTATCGTCTTCTCACGCCCTCTTTGAAATGCCCCTCTGCGGAGGTCACAGAACTGCAGTCGGCTCACGCTAGACAGGCAGTTGCGTAATGCGGCGCATTTATACACGAAATAGAAAACTTTCACAATCCAAACCATGCAGTCTCAGAGTCGCCACCTTCCGTTACCACGTAGCACAGGTTATATCTGGCTGCCCCTCAAATAAGGCTTTTTGCCTCTCCTTTAACAAGTTTATCCGTACTATTTTATGTACCCGCGTCATACACCCGGGGTTCGCCCACTAATACTGTGTTCTGCTACCTTGAGCAGGACTGGCTTTTATATACAAGATGGCGGACACGACAAGACGCGCGTCACTTGTGCTCCGCCTGTAAGTGTATTTCAGAGCGGTTAGCTTGTGTAGTGGAGTGTTTTATACATCTTATATTGATAAGAGTTCACAATTGTCTACTTTATACTAGTTTTAGCGATATTTTGTTGCATCGTTTAATCATGGGACGCGAAACAAGCGGAGACAGCGGAACGCCTGAGCCAGAGACTACAAAGCGATACAGGACAAGGTCCGGCAACACCAAGACCAAGGGGTGGAACACATCGGCAAAGAACATCCCCGAGTTTGAAACCATCATAGAAGATCACACAGACGCCAGCAAATCGAAGGTATGCAGTTTAAAGTTCCGTACCTCCAAAGATCGTGTACCAGTGTGGATAGACGCTACCAAAGCCGTATTCAGCGACTCGCTTGGAAAACAAACGGGTTACAAGTTCACCTGGAAGGGCTCACAGCTATCCGTCAGTAAACCCACCGAGACCGGAGACAACGCCAAAATCCTAACTATCCACTTCTACAACACCGGCACAATCCTTATACAGGGGAATGGATCAAACTGGTACGCACGAGAAATCTTTCCAAAAGTGAAAGAACTTGTTAGCAATAATCAAATTGGCGCATCCTGTGACGCCCAAGATGGCGGACATGACAATGAAGAACTGGCAGCCGAGAGAACTGAAACAATAGACGACAACCTTGAAACAATGGGGACCAGTTCACAAGATGATGCGCCCGCCATTACAACGTCTGGAACCAGCACAGAGCCAACTAAGACCTCGTCTGTCACAGTAGACCCGACTCAAGAGAAAGAAAATCCGTCGGAAAACACAATTCCCAAATCACCGATCACATCGCCCACTCTCCGTAGAGTGTTGGGAGGCCTCGAAAACATCATTTTAACCCCACTCTCAAAAGTTCGCAACTCCGGAAAGAACAAAGAGGGAAAGCCACAACATGAAAGCCGTTCTCGGCGCGCGCTGCCAACAGACGTCCTCCAAGACAAATCAACAAGTGAAAAGTGCAACTCGGTGCATGAGACACTGTACACGTCGCTAGTGGATGATCTGAACAATTTGAAGTCGCTTGTCTTCAGCAATAAGGTCACAATGGACAATCAACAGAAATGCATAAATGACCTGACGGCTAATGTTCAAAACAGAAAGAAAGAGGTGGAGAAACAGGCTCGACAGATTCAAGATCTGAACACTGAGTTAGAGCGACAACGAGAGATCTCCAAAGACCTGGCCCAAACAATCTCTTCTCAAAAAGCCCAGCTAACACTACTGCTAAATCAACCTCAACCTCAATCTGTCAGTACGACGGCCAGTCACGTATGCAGGAACTCTCAACAGGACGATTCCAGGATCCAGCGCCTCTACGCAGAAGTGGTTTCCGGCCTAGAACACCCGAACTCTTCCCCCGCCACGCAAATACCGAAACCCTCGGACTCAGAGGCCCCAACAACCACCAATACACAGCCACGTGCCCCGACAACCGTAAGCAGCCAGCAACCGGTAACTACCGACACCCAGCCACCAGCAACCCCGCCGACTCAGGAACGTGTAGTTCCCGACAAACAGACCCCGGTAACTCCAGTACCCCAAACATCGGGAAACGTGAAGGTGAGGGTTCTTGCTGACTCGTTATGGAATGACGTGGACCCGGCAATAATGTTCAAGGACAGAACCGCAACCATAACAAAATCAACCACACTTCGCAAGGCTTCCGAAAATGCTACCATGCTCCCTGACAACAACACAGAACTGGTCATCATTCATGTTGCGTCTAACGACATGGATAACACCAAAACCCGGAACGACAGCGTCAACATATGTGTAGAACAAACCGCCAAACTGATCGAACGTGCTAAGACATCATACCCAAACGCAAAAATCGCCATGTCACAAGTCTTGCCAAGAGGATCAAACACGCAGTCCACCCTCAACAAAAACATAGCCACCTACAACAATGCCATCGAACAGTCCTGCCTTGAAGACAACAAACTCATCTACATCAGACACAGACTTCTCTCTCAGGACCGTTCACTTTACAAACGTGACGGTATCCACCTCATACCTGACGCAGGCGGCGTCAAGTTGATGGTGGCTGATGTAAAGCGTACCCTGAGGCACCACCAGGAAGCCATGGACTCCAGACAGCGCACCAAATCAGCGAGAGGACCGCAGTGGATGCCAAACATCCAGCCCTACATGCAGCCCGGACAACACCCCCACCCCACTGGAACACTCCACGGAACCCGTCGCAGATGTACTCGAGGCACCCAGCACGTGCACCAAGCCGCCAGGGGACCGACTGGAACCACACGAGAGACAAACAGCAGACTGTGGAGAAGCTGCTACATATGCTGACGGACTTCCTCAAGCAGTGAAAGTGAAACAGTAATGCACAGATTGGAATACTTTGGACAATCTGTGAGTATATATACACATCCAAGAAACACAGGTACACAATTTCGTTAAGATTGTATGTATGCACTCCGCTCACATGTAACCATGCTCTAACTATTGTCTGTGATATCTCTATTCCCCATTCGACACCTCCGACCCAAGAATGTCTATTCAAAAGGTAGCACTTAAGTTTTGTTCTTGGAACGTTCAAGGTGGTCTTCGGAGGAAATGTCAAGATGAAGAATTTGTTTCTAGTCTAGAAGAATATGATTTTGTGTGTCTCCAGGAGACCTGGCTTAAGCCAGGAGAACAATGTAGAATAGAATCTTTTAATTATTTTAGAAGTGATAGGGAAGTTAAAAAGACTGCCAAAAGGAATTCAGGCGGGATAGTCATAATGTTCAAAAACAAACTCACCAAAGGCCTTACAAAACTACCATCTAAACACCAAGATATCCTCTGGTGTAAGTTAGATAAGATATTCTTTGGCCTAGAGCAAGATCTGTTTGTCGGCTGTGTGTATTTCTCTCCGGAAAACTCATCAATCCCAGAAACGAAAAACAATTCCCTATTTGATATCGTGCAAGATGACATATGCAAATTCTCAAATCAAGGTAATGTCATGCTGCTTGGTGATTTTAACGCCAGAACAGCGTCCCTACAGGAAACAGTAATTGAAGATGATTGTCTAAACCACGATTTCATAGATATAAAAGACATGCCTCATAGGGCTAGCTACGACAAAACAACTAATAGATATGGTAATAATTTAATTGACCTTTGTACAGCAGCCAATCTTAGTATCCTAAATGGCCGGGTCGCAGGAGATCTATCCGGAAAATTTACCTGCCACAAGTACAATGGTTCAAGTGTAGTTGATTACTTCATTGTTAGCTCGGAATTTCTCTCCAAAATTCAGTATTTGAAAGTGAACGACCTTTCTGTGTTTTCTGACCATTGTTTGTTGTCTTGTTCTATTTCGACAAATTATTCACCATACATAAAACAGGTTCAATTCCCGACTCATCCCCTGCCAAGTAAGTACATTTGGGATGATGACTCAAAAGCGAAATTCTCAGACACGTTATGTGATCCATCAACATTGAATGACATACAAATTTTATGAACAAGTCATTCTGCAATGTAGACAGTGCAGTAAAGGAATTTGCCGGCATAATAACACGTGTAGCGGACAAATCTTTACGGAAAATTACTTTCAGGAACAAAAGAAGAAAGAAAAAGAAAAGTAAGCCATGGTACACCCCATCATGCGCCTCTCTGAAACGCAAAATTAATAACTTAGCTTCCCAGTTTTCAAAATGCCCGTGGAGACTTGATATCCGACACACATATTTCTGCAACCTTAAAGTCTACAAGAAGAAAATTAAAACAGAAAAAAGGCTTTTCAACGAAAGACAATGGCACAAGCTAAGCAAACTCAGTAAAGAAAATCCTCAAAAATTCTGGAGAGAATTAAAGCTACAAAAGCAGGATGAAAGTGATCAACAGGACATCGATAATAATATTAACCCCGAAGAGTGGAGAACCCACTTTAAAAACTTAAATGACCTCATTGAATGTAGTAAATCCGATAATGATTTCCACCAACATGTTTACAATGTGAGGCCTGAACTTGTCCAAACGGCTAACAAAAGCACTGAAGCACACTCTGTCAATACCGACCCTGCAGACAACATTACAGACAACATTACAGACAACATTATCCACACGCTAGAAAAACTTACAAAAAAACCGCTAGATTTCGACATTTCAAATGAAGAAATCTTGCAGGGGCTGCGTAAATTAAAATGCAGCAAAGCGTGTGGAACAGACTCCGTCATTAATGAAATGTTGAAAAATGCTGATACACAACTTATACCGCCATTGCATAAACTCTTTAATATGGTCCTTAGCTCTGGGTATTTCCCACACGAATGGAGCCAGAGCATTCTTGTCCCCATATACAAAAGCGGCAATCCGTCAAACCCCTCAAATTACCGAGGTATTGCCATCTCTAGCTGTGTCGGAAAGTTGTTCACATCAGTACTCAGCAACCGCTTACAACTACTATTAGAAAACAACAATATTCTGTCCCCCTTTCAATCCGGATTTAGAAAAGACTTTCGGACCAGTGATAATATCTTTGTGCTAAAATCTCTCATTGATAAACAGTTGTCTGTACCTGGAGGAAAACTATACACATGCTTTGTAGACTTCAGAAAAGCCTTTGACTCTGTGTGGAGAAATGGCTTATTCTACAAAGTCTTATCGTCAGGTATAGGTGGCAATTTCTTCAGAATTATACAATCAATGTACAGTAATATAGAGTATTGTGTAAAAACGTCTCACGGCCTTTCAGATTACTTCAGATCTTCTTGTGGTGTGCGACAGGGATGCAATCTAAGTCCACTCCTCTTTAATCTATTTGTCAATGATCTTCCAGCCACATTAACTTCACCATTATGCGACCCTGTAATCCTAAAAGATATCCCCATAAATAGCCTTCTTTGGGCAGACGATCTTGTGCTCATTTCACAAACAGAAAGGGGTCTTCAAAATTGCCTGGAAAGATTAGATAAATTTTGTTCCACGTGGAAACTGTCGATAAATAGAGAAAAAACTAAAATTATGATATTTTCAAAAAATGGAAGAACTTATTGTAATAAACGCTCCCCCTTTCAATCACAAGGACAAACTATAAATTTCACAAACTTTTACACTTACCTAGGAGTAGACATCACACCATCAGGATCATTCCACCGTGCCAATAAACAACTTAGAGTAAAAGCTATGCGAGCATCCTTTAAACTTAAATCATTGCTAGCATCAAATCATAATCCCTCAATATCTCTTGCCCTGGATTTATTCAATAGCCTAATCAAGCCGATCTTGCTCTATTGTGGGGAAATACTTGGAACAAACGCTCAAGGCAAAGAGCTCATTCTAAAAGGAATAGAGGAATATCCGAATGAAAGTGTTAGAGATACGGTCTCAAACATCATTTCCCCGATACTTGGACCAGGTATAGATATACTTAAGGCTACCCGTGTTGGTAAAAAATCTGATACACCATCTACCCGTCCTGTTCTTGTTCGATTTAGGAAGTATACTGACAAACTGAATATCATATATCAATCAGACGCCCTTAGAAATCAGAACGTAACACCAGAGCAGCCTATTATTTCTTACGAGATTCCCGATCTAGAACATGTACTACTTAACTACTGTAAGATATTACTTAGCGTTCCTAGAAGTTCTGTGAATGCCGCCGTACTGGGCGAACTAGGTATGTTTCCACTTTATATAGACACCCAGACACAACTGATTAAATATTGGCTTCGATTACACAATATGTCTAATGATAGAATTGTTAAAAAAGCATACGACATTGCTGTTGTACAAGAACATGAATGGATTACACATGTACAAGATATGCTATGCAGGCATGGTTTCCAAAATGTTTGGCTAAACCCTAATGTCGATGCCAAATATTTTGGAAACATGTTTAAGGAACGCCTAAAGGACACATTTCTTTCGAACTGGAGACAAAAGATAAGAAACTTTAGTAAACTGGCAACATATTCGAAAATTAAAACAACCTTCGCTCTAGAAAAATACCTGTTATCAATTCAAAACAGATCATTTACTAATAGCATAACAAAACTAAGGATTGGAGCACATGCTTTGGAAATTGAAAAGGGTCGTCACAAAAATATACCAGCTGAAAAGAGAATGTGTCCCATCTGCAAAGACAGTATTGAAGATGAATATCATTTCCTGATGATATGCCCTTATTACAATGAAGAAAGGAAAAAGTTATTGACAATGTATAACAACGGAACAACATTACCTAAAACAAGCAGAGAAATATTTGATGTACTTCTATCATGTCCTGACTCCATATCTGTGCACCTAGGCCAATTTATATATAATGCTATGCAAAAGAGAAGTAGTGCTTTAACAATGTGAAATACACTATGCCGCCATATATTATTCATATATCTTGCTAGACTAGTATACTGATGTAAGTAGTTTGTAGTTGTTAGTTACACGTAATTTGCCATACATTGTACCTGTTACAATCGTTGTGCAATAAACTTGACTTGACTTTATTGGGGGGGGGGGGGGGGGGGGCTGGTTCGCGCGTTATTTTCAACGTTGGCTAAGTTCTCTTATGTGGGAAAGGGAGTTTGCCGAGACGGGGCAAGCTCCTTTCTACGACAAACTCTTCTTCCCGGCATAAGAGAACCCAGTGCAACCCCCAACACGCACACACACACCAAATTAAAGCCCGTCCCGCTCGAAGTCGGCAACGGAGGCTACATTTTGATGCTTGTCTGAGTGTAACACACCGAGTCTAAGCAAAGTACGTACCGTGATGGTATTTCATGAAACACGGCGACTATCTTAGGAATCGCATACTGTCCTCTCATAGATGATAAATGACCTGTTTTACTGAATTGCGATGACAAATTACCAGACGTGGAGATTTCAGTGTTTGTCTAAAATCACAAGCTAAAGCAAACTCACTGAATATTTCGTCTCTTTCAGTCCACATTGGGGGGAATTTCGTACACAAAACTCTTCTAAGACAATGTGCTGAAGTCTTTCCTAATGCAAATATCATAGTAAGTATGACAAATTATCTTAATTTTATCATGCGAGCAGTGGAAGTGTACTGTTACTCGTACTATGGTGTGGATGAAGATACTCCTTATAAGAAATTGTACTTGTTTATTGCCCAATAGCATTCGATCATTTGATGCCTTTTTTTGTAGAAAGAAAAATTACCCCGTGAAATATTTCATCAGTTTGAAAAATCACTAGATATCAACTTTCTTTATTCACAACCAATAAATATGCACAATCACAGTCAACGTTTTTGTGACTGTCACCTTCCTCAGGGCAATACTGACTGGTACAATTCTACACTGCAGTTAGGTGTCGCTTCTATCAATGCGTTTCCAAACGTAAAGTGCTATGACAATACTTTGCGAGCAGCGACACCAAGCTGCAGTATGGAATAGAACAACTCAGTGTTGCGCTGAGGAAGGTGAAAAACATTATATAAACATTGGTACTATACCTTGGTCATACCTTGGCCATACCTTGGTCATACCTTGGTCATACCTTGGCCATACCTTGGTCATACCTTGGTCATATCTTGGTCATACCTTGGTCAAACCTTGGTCATACCTTGGTCATACCTTGGTCATACCTTGGTCATACCTTGGTCATACCTTGGTCATACCTTGGTCATACCTTGGTCATACCTTGGTCATACCTTGGTCATACCTTAACCAAACCTTGGCCATACCTTGGTCATACCTTGGTCATACCTTGGCCATACCTTGGTCAAACCTTGGTCATACCTTGGCGATACCTTGGCCATACCTTGGCCATACCTTGGTCATATCTTGGTCATACTTTGGATATACCTTGGTCATACCTTGGTCATACCTTGGTCATACCTTGGTCATACATTGGTCATACCTTGGTCATACCTTGGTCATACCTTGGTCATACCTTGGTCATACCTTGGTCATACCTTAGTCATACCTTGGTCATACCTTGGTCATACATTGGTCATACCTTGGCCATACCTTGGTTATACCTTGGCCATACCTTGGTCATACCTTGGTCATACCTTGGCCATACCTTGGCCATACCTTGGCCATACCTTGGCTATACCTTGGTCATACCTTGGTCATACCTTGGCCATACCTTGGTCATACCTTGGTCATACCTTGGTCATACCTTGGTCATACCTTGGTCATACCTTGGTCATACCTTGGTCATACCTTGGCCATACCTTGGCCATACCTTGGTCATATCTTGGTCATACCTTGGATATATCTTGGTCATACCTTGGCCATACCTTGGTCATACCTTGGCCATACCTTGGCCATACCTTGGTCATACCTTGGCTATACCTTGGTCATACCTTGGTTATACCTTCGCCATACCTTGGTCATACCTTGGTCATACTTTGGTCATACCTTGGTCATACCTTGGTCATATCTTGGCCAAATCTTGGTCATACCTTGGTCATACCTTGGTCATACCTTGGTCATACCTTGGTCATACCTTGGCCATACCTTGGTCATACCTTGGTCATACCTTGGTCATACCTTGGTCACACTTGGCCATACCTTGGATATACCTTGGTCATACCTTGGCCATACCTTGGTCATACCTTGGTCATACCTTGGTCATACCTTGGCTAAATCTTGGCCATACCGGTCGCGGAAAAACTGGGGTGTGCACCGTTACCCATAGTTATAGCCATACTCTTAATAGCCATACCTTGGTCATACCTTGGCCATACCTTGGCCATACCTTGGCTATACCTTGGTCATACCTTGGTCATACCTTGGTGATACCTTGGTCATACCTTGGTCATACCTTGGTCATACCTTGGTCATACCTTGGTCATATCTTGGTCATACCTTGGTCATACCTTAGCCATACCTTAGCCATACCTTGGTCATATCTTGGTCATACCATGGATATACCTTGGTCATACCTTGGTCATGCCTTGGCCATACCTTGGTCATACCATGGTCATATCTTGGTCATACCTTGGTCATACCTTGGCCATACCTTGGTCATACTTTGGCCATATCTTGGTCATACCCTGGATATACCTTGGTCATACCTTGGTCATACCTTGGCCATACCTTGGTCATACCATGGTCATATCTTGGTCATACCTTGGTCATACCTTGGTCATACCTTGGTCATACCTTGGTCATACCTTGGTCATACCTTGGTCATATCTTGGTCATACCTTGGTCATACCTTGGCCATACCTTGGTCATATCTTGGTCATACCTTGGATATACCTTCGTCATACCTTGGTCATACCTTGGCCATACCTTGGTCATACCATGGTCATATCTTGGTCATACCTTGGTCATACCTTGGCCATACCTTGGCCATACCTTGGTCATATCTTGGTCATACCCTGGATATACCTTGGTCATCGTCATACCTTGGTCATACCTTGGCCATACCTTGGCCATGCCTTGGTCATACCTTGGTCATACCTTGGTCAAACCTTGGTCATACTTTGGTCATACCTTGGTCATACCTTGGTCATACCTTGGCCAAATCTTGGTCATACCTTGGTCATACCTTGGTCATACCTTGGCCATACCTTGGTCATACCTTGGTCGTACCTTGGTCATACCTTGGTCATACCTTGGCCATACCTTGGCCATACCTTGGCCATACCTTGGCCATACCTTGGTCATACCTTGGTCATACCTTGGTCTTATCTTGGTCATACCTTGGTCATACCTTGGCCATACCTTGGCCATACCTTGGTCATACCTTGGTAATACCTTGGATAAACGTTGGTCATACCTTGGCCATACCTTGGCCATACCTTGGCCATACCTTTGCTATACCTTGGTCATACCTTGGTCATACCTTGACCATACCTAGGTCATACCTTGGTCATACCTTGGTCATACCTTGATCATACCTTGGTCATACTTTGGCCATACCTTGGTCATACCTTGGTCATACCTTGGCCAAATCTTGGTCATACCTTGGTCATACCTTGGTCATACCTTGGTCATACCTTGGCCATACCTTGGTCATACTTTGGTCGTACCTTGGTCACACCTTGGTCATACCTTGGCCATACCTTGGCCATACCTTGGCCATACCTTGGCCATACCTTGGCCATACCTTGATCATACCTTGGTTGGTCATACCTTGGTGATACCTTGGTCATACCTTGGCTAAATCTTGGCCCTACCGGTCGTGGAAGAACTGGGGTGTGCACCGTTACCCATAGTCAAGGCCATACCTTTAATAGCCATACCTTGGTCATACCTTGGCCATACCTTGGCTATACCTTGGTCATACCTTGGTCATACCTTGGCCATACCTTGGCCACACCTTGGCCATACCTTGGCTATACCTTGGTCATACCTTGGTTATACCTTGGCCATACCTTGGTCATACCTTGGTCATACCTTGGTCATACCTTGGTCATACCTTGGTAATACCTTGGCCATACCTTGGTCATACTTTGGCCATATCTTGGTCATACCTTGGATATATCTTGGTCATACCTTGGATATACCTTGGTCATACCTTGGCCATACCTTGGACATACCTTGGTCATACCTTGGCTATACCTTGGTCATACCTTGGTTATACCTTCGCCATACCTTGGTCATACCTTGGTCATACCTTGGTCATACTTTGGTCATACCTTGGTCATACCTTGGTCATATCTTGGCCAAATCTTGGTCATACCTTGGTCATACCTTGGTCATACCTTGGTCATACCTTGGTCATACCTTGGTCATACCTTAGCCATACCTTGGTCATACCTTGGTCGTACCTTGGTCATACCTTGGTCATACCTTGGCCATACCTTGGATATACCTTGGTCATACCTTGGCCATACCTTGGTCATACCTTGGTCATACCTTGGTCATACCTTGGCTAAATCTTGGCCATACCGGTCGCGGAAAAACTGGGGTGTGCACCGTTACCCATAGTTATAGCCATACTCTTAATGGCCATACCTTGGTCATACCTTGGTCATACCTTGGCCATACCTTGGCGATACCTTGGTCATACCTTGGTCATACCTTGGCCATACCTTGGCCATACCTTGGCCATACCTTGGCTATACCTTGGTCATACCTTGGTGATACCTTGGTCATACCTTTTTCATACCTTGGTCATACCTTGGTCATACCTTGGTCATATCTTGGTCATACCTTAGTCATACCTTGGCCATACCTTAGCCATACCTTGGTCATATCTTGGTCATACCATGGATATACCTTGGTCATACCTTGGTCATGCCTTGGCCATACCTTGGTCATACCATGGTCATATCTTGGTCATACCTTGGTCATACCTTGGCCATACCTTGGTCAAACCTTGGTCATACCTTGGTCATACCTTGGTCATACCTTGGTGATACCTTGGTCATACCTTGGCATTACCTTGGCCATACCTTGGCCATACCTTGGCCATACCTTGGTCATACCTTGGTCATACCTTGGTCATACCTTGCTCATACCTTGGCCATACCTTGGTCATACCATGGTCATATCTTGGTCATACCTTGGTCATACCTTGGTCATACCTTGGCCATACCTTGGTCATACCTTGGTCATGCCTTGGTCATACCTTGGTCATACCTTGGTCATACCTTGTTCATACCTTGGTCATACCTTGGCCAAATCTTGGTCATACCTTGGTCATACCTTGGTCATACCTTTGCCATACCTTGGTCATACCTTGGTCGTACCTTGGTCATACCTCGGTCATACCTTGGTCATACCTTGGCCATACCTTGGTCATACCTTGGTCAAACCTTGGTCATACCTTGGCTAAATCTTGGCCATACCGGTCGCGGAAGAACTGGGGTGTGCACCGTTACCCATAGTCATAGCCATACCTTTAATAGCCATACCTTGGCCATACCTTGGTCATACCTTGGTCATACCTTGGTCATACCTTGATCATACCTTGGTCATACCTTGGCCATGCCTTTGCCATACCTTGGCCATACCTTGGCTATACCTTGGTCATACCTTGGTCATACCTTGGCCATACCTTGGTCATACCTTGGTCATACTTTGGTCATACCTTGGTCATACCTTTCTCATACCTTGGCCATACCTTGGTCATATCTTGGTCATACCTTGGATATACCTTGGTCATACCTTGGTCATACCTTGGCCATACCTTGGTCATACCTTGGTCATATCTTGGTAATATCTTGGTCATACCTTGGCCATACCTTGGCCATACCTTGGTCATATCTTGGTCATACCCTGGATATGCCTTGGTCATACCTTGGTCATACCTTGGTCATACCTTGGTCATACCTTGGTCATACCTTGGTCATACTTTGGTCATACCTTGGTCATACCTTGGTCATACCTTGGCCAAATCTTGGTCATACCTTGGTCATACCTTGGTCATACCTTGGTCATACCTTGGTCATACCTTGGTCATACCTTGATCATATTTTGGTCATACCTTGGCCATACCTTGGTCATACCTTGGCCATACCTTGGTCATGCCTTGGTCATGCCTTGCCCATACTTTGGTCATACCTTGGTCATACCTTGGTCATACCTTGGTCATACCTTGGTCATACCTTGGCCACACCTTGGTCATACCTTGGTCATACCTTAACCAAACCTTGGCCATACCTTGGTTATACCTTGGCAATACCTTGGCCATACCTTGGTCATACCTTGGTCATACCTTGGTCATATCTTGGTCATACCTTGGATATACCTTGGTCATACCTAGGTCATACCTTGGCCATACCTTGGTCATACCATGGTCATACCTTGGTCATACCTTGGTCATACCTTGGCCATACCTTTGTCATACCTTGGTCATACCTTGGTGATACCTTGGTCATACCTTGGTCATACCTTGGTCATACCTTGGTCATACCTTGGTCATACCTTGGTCATACCTTGGTCATACCTTGGTTATACCTTGGCCATACCTTGGCCATACCTTGGTCATACCTTGGCCATACCTTGGTCATACCTTGGTCATACCTTGGCCATACCTTGGTCATACCTTGGTCATACCTTGGCCGTACCTTGGCCACACCTTGGTCATACCTTGGTCATACCTTTACCCAACCTTGGCCATACCTTGGTCATACCTTGGTAATACCTTGGCCATACCTTGGTCATACCTTGGTCATATTTTGGTCATACCTTGGATATACCTTGGTCATACCTTGGCCATACCTTGGTCATACCATGGCCATACCTTGGTCATACCTTAGCCAAATCTTGGCCATACCGGTCGAGGAAGAACTGGGGTGTGCACCGTTACCCATAGTCTTAGCCATACATTTAATAGCCATACCTTGGTGATACCTTGGTGATACCTTGGTGATACCTTGGCCATACCTCGGCCGTACCTTGGTCATACCTTGGTCATACCTTGGTCATACCTTGATCATACCTTGGTCATACCTTGGCCATACCTTGGTCAAACCTTGGTCATACCTTGGTCATACCTTGGTCATACCTTGGTCTTACCTTGGTCATACCTTGGCCATACCTTGGCCATACCTTGGCCATACCTTGGTCATACCTTGGTCATACCTTGGTCATACCTTGGTCATACCTTGGCTAAATCTTGGCCATACCGGTCGCGGAAGAAATGGGGTGTGCACCGTTACCCATAGTCATAGCCATACCTTTAATAGCCATACCTTGGTCATACCTTGGTCATACCTTGGCCATACCTTGGCTATACCTTGGTCATACCTTGGTCATACCTTGGTGATACCTTCGCCATACCTTGGCCATACCTTGGCTATACCTTGGTCATACCTTGGTCATACCTTGGTCATACCTTAGTCATACCTTGGTTATACCTTGGCCATACCTTGGCCATACCTTGGTCATACATTGGTCATACCTTGGCCATACCTTGGTCATACCTTGGTCATACCTTGGTCATACCTTGGTCATACCTTGATCATACCTTGGTCATACCTTGGTCATACCTTGGTCATACCTTGGTCATACCTTGGCCATACCTTGGTCATACCTTGGCCATACCTTGGCCATACCTTGGTCATACCTTGGTCATACCTTGGTCATACCTTGGTCATACCTTGGTCATACCTTGGTCATACCATGACCATACCGACGTCATACCTAGGCCATACCTTGGTCATACCTTGGCCATACCTTGGTCATACCTGGGCCATACCTTGGCCATACCTTGGTCATACCTTGGTCATACCTTGGTCATACCTTGGTTATACCTTGGTCATACCTTGGTCATACCTTGGCCATACCTTGGTCATACCTTGGCCATACCTTGGCCATACCTTGGTCATACCTTGGTCATACCTTGGTCATACCTTGGTCATACCTTGGTCATACCTTGGTCATACCTTGGTCATACCTTGGTCATACCATGACCATACCGACGTCATACCTTGGCCATACCTTGGTCATACCTTGGCCATACCTTGGTCATACCTGGGGCCATACCTTGGCCATACCTTGGTCATACCTTGGTCATACCTTGGTCATACCTTGGTCATACCTTGGTCATACCTTGGTCATACCTTGGCCATACCTTGGTCATACCTTGGCCATACCTTGGCCATACCTTGGTCATACCTTGGTCATACCTTGGCCATACCTTGGTCATACCTTGGTCATACCTTGATCATACCTTGGTCATACCTTGGTCATACCTTGGTCATACCTAGGTCATACCCTGGATATACCTTGGTCATACCTTGGTCATACCTTGGCCATACCTTGGTCATACCATGGTCATATCTTGGTCATACCTTGGTCATACCTTGGTCATACCTTGGTCATACCTTGGTCATACCTTGGTCATATCTTGGTCATACCTTGGTCATACCTTGGCTATACCTTGGCCATACCTTGGTCATATCTTGGTCATACCTTGGATATACCTTCGTCATACCTTGGTCATACCTTGGCCATAACTTGGTCATACCATGGTCATATCTTGGTCATACCTTGGTCATACCTTTCTCATACCTTGGCCATACCTTGGTCATATCTTGGTCATACCTTGGATATACCTTGGTCATACCTTGGTCATACCTTGGCCATACCTTGGTCATACCTTGGTCATATCTTGGTAATATCTTGGTCATACCTTGGCCATAGCTTGGCCATACCTTGGTCATATCTTGGTCATACCCTGAATATACCTTGGTCATACCTTGGTCATACCTTGGTCATACCTTGGTCATACCTTGGTCATACCTTGGTCATACTTTGGTCATACCTTGGTCATACCTTGGTCATACCTTGGCCAAATCTTGGTCATACCTTGGTCATACCTTGGTCATACCTTGGTCATACCTTGGTCATACCTTGGTCATACCTTGATCATATTTTGGTCATACCTTGGCCATACCTTGGTCATACCTTGGCCATACCTTGGTCATGCCTTGGTCATGCCTTGCCCATACTTTGGTCATACCTTGGTCATACCTTGGTCATACCTTGGTCATACCTTGGTCATACCTTGGCCACACCTTGGTCATACCTTGGTCATACCTTAACCAAACCTTGGCCATACCTTGGTTATACCTTGGTAATACCTTGGCCATACCTTGGTCATACCTTGGTCATACCTTGGTCATATCTTGGTCATACCTTGGATATACCTTGGTCATACCTAGGTCATACCTTGGCCATACCTTGGTCATACCATGGTCATACCTTGGTCATACCTTGGTCATACCTTGGCCATACCTTTGTCATAACTTGGTCATACCTTGGTGATACCTTGGTCATACCTTGGTCATACCTTGGTCATACCTTGGTCATACCTTGGTCATACCTTGGTCATACCTTGGTCATACCTTGGTCATACCTTGGTCATACCTTGGTCATATCTTGGTCATACCTTTGATATACCTTGGTCATACCTAGGTCATACCTTGGCCATACCTTGGTCATACCATGGTCATACCTTGGTCATACCTTGGTCATACCTTGGCCATACCTTTGTCATACCTTGGTCATACCTTGGTGATACCTTGGTCATACCTTGGTCATACCTTGGTCATACCTTGGTCATACCTTGGTCATACCTTGGTCATACCTTGGTCATACCTTGGTCATACCTTGGTTATACCTTGGCCATACATTGGCCATACCTTGGTCATACCTTGGCCATACCTTGGTCATACCTTGGCCATACCTTGGTCATACCTTGGTCATACCTTGGCCGTACCTTTGCCACACCTTGGTCATACCTTGGTCATACCTTTACCCAACCTTGGCCATACCTTGGTCATACCTTGGTAATACCTTGGCCATACCTTGGTCATACCTTGGTCATACCTTGGTCATATTTTGGTCATACCTTGGATATACCTTGGTCATACCTTGGCCATACCTTGGTCATACCATGGCCATACCTTGGTCATACCTTAGCCAAATCTTGGCCATACCGGTCGAGGAAGAACTGGGGTGTGCACCGTTACCCATAGTCATAGCCATACATTTAATAGCCATACCTTGGTGATACCTTGGTCATACCTTGGCCATACCTTGGCTATACCTTGGTCATACCTTGGTCATACCTTGGTCATACCTTCGCCATACCTTGGCCATACCTTGGCTATACCTTGGTCATACCTTGGTCATACCTTGGTCATACCTTAGTCATACCTTGGTTATACCTTGGTCATACCTTGGTCATACCTTGGTCATACTTTGGTCATACCTTGGCCATACCTTGGTCATACCTTGGTCATACCTTGGTCATACCTTGGTCATACCTTGGTCATACCTTGGCCATACCTTGGTCATACCTTGGCCATACCTTGGCCATACCTTGGTCATACCTTGGTCATACCTTGGTCATACCTTGGTCATACCTTGGTCATACCTTGGTCATACCTTGGTCATACCATGACCATACCGACGTCATACCTTGGCCATACCTTGGTCATACCTTGGCCATACCTTGGTCATACCTGGGCCATACCTTGGCCATACCTTGGTCATACCTTGGTCATACCTTGGTCATACCTTGGTCATACCTTGGTCATACCTTGGCCATACCTTGGTCATACCTTGGCCATACCTTGGCCATACCTTGGTCATACCTTGGTCATACCTTGGTCATACCTTGGTCATACCTTGGTCATACCTTGGTCATACCTTGGTCATACCATGACCATACGGACGTCATACCTTGGCCATACCTTGGTCATACCTTGGCCATACCTTGGTCATACCTGGGCCATACCTTGGCCATACCTTGGTCATACCTTGGTCATACCTTGGTCATACCTTGGTCATACCTTGGTCATACCTTGGTCATACCTTGGCCATACCTTGGTCATACTTTGGCCATACCTTGGCCATACCTTGGTCATACCTTGGTCATACCTTGGCCATACCTTGGTCATACCTTGGTCATACCTTGATCATACCTTGGTCATACCTTGGTCATACCTTGGTCATACCTTGGTCATACCCTGGATATACCTTGGTTATACCTTGGCTATACCTTGGTCATACCTTGGTCATACCTTGGCCATACCCTGGCCATACCTTGGCCATACCTTGGCTATACCTTGGTCATACCTTGGTCATACCTTGGCCATACCTTGGTCATACCTTGGTCATACCTTGGTCATACCTTGGTCATACCTTGGTCATACCTTGGCCATACCTTGGTCATACTTTGGCCATATCTTGGTCATACCTTGGATATATCTTGGTCATACCTTGGATATACCTTGGTCATACCTTGGCCATACCTTGGACATACCTTGGTCATACCTTGGCTATACCTTGGTCATACCTTGGTTATACCTTCGCCATACCTTGGTCATACCTTGGTCATACCTTGGTCATACTTTGGTCATACCTTGGTCATACCTTGGTCATATCTTGGCCAAATCTTGGTCATACCTTGGTCATACCTTGGTCATACCTTGGTCATACCTTGGTCATACCTTGGTCATACCTTAGCCATACCTTGGTCATTCCTTGGTCGTACCTTGGTCATACCTTGGTCATACCTTGGCCATACCTTGGATATACCTTGGTCATACCTTGGCCATACCTTGGTCATACCTTGGTCATACCTTGGTCATACCTTGGCTAAATCTTGGCCATACCGGTCGCGGAAAACTGGGGTGTGCACCGTTACCCATAGTTATAGCCATACTCTTAATGGCCATACCTTGGTCATACCTTGGTCATACCTTGGCCATACCTTGGCGATACCTTGGTCATACCTTGGTCATACCTTGGCCATACCTTGGCCATACCTTGGCCATACCTTGGCTATACCTTGGTCATACCTTGGTGATACCTTGGTCATACCTTTTCATACCTTGGTCATACCTTGGTCATACCTTGGTCATATCTTGGTCATACCTTGGTCATACCTTGGCCATACCTTAGCCATACCTTGGTCATATCTTGGTCATACCATGGATATACCTTGGTCATACCTTGGTCATGCCTTGGCCATACCTTGGTCATACCATGGTCATATCTTGGTCATACCTTGGTCATACCTTGGCCATACCTTGGTCAAACCTTGGTCATACCTTGGTCATACCTTGGTCATACCTTGGTGATACCTTGGTCATACCTTGGCATTACCTTGGCCATACCTTGGCCATACCTTGGCCATACCTTGGTCATACCTTGGTCATACCTTGGTCATACCTTGCTCATACCTTGGCCATACCTTGGTCATACCATGGTCATATCTTGGTCATACCTTGGTCATACCTTGGCCATACCTTGGCCATACCTTGGTCATACCTTGGTCATACCTTGGTCATACCTTGGTCATACCTTGGTCATACCTTGGTCATACCTTGGTCATACCTTGGCCAAATCTTGGTCATACCTTGGTCATACCTTGGTCATACCTTTGCCATACCTTGGTCATACCTTGGTCGTACCTTGGTCATACCTCGGTCATACCTTGGTCATACCTTGGCCATACCTTGGTCATACCTTGGTCAAACCTTGGTCATACCTTGGCTAAATCTTGGCCATACCGGTCGCGGAAGAACTGGGTGTGCACCGTTACCCATAGTCATAGCCATACCTTTAATAGCCATACCTTGGCCATACCTTGGTCATACCTTGGTCATACCTTGGTCATACCTTGATCATACCTTGGTCATACCTTGGCCATGCCTTTGCCATACCTTGGCCATACCTTGGCTATACCTTGGTCATACCTTGGTCATACCTTGGCCATACCTTGGTCATACCTTGGTCATACTTTTGTCATACCTTGGTCATATCTTGGTCATACCTTTCTCATACCTTGGCCATACCTTGGTCATATCTTGGTCATACCTTGGATATACCTTGGTCATACCTTGGTCATACCTTGGCCATACCTTGGTCATACCTTGGTCATATCTTGGTAATATCTTGGTCATACCTTGGCCATACCTTGGCCATACCTTGGTCATATCTTGGTCATACCCTGGATATACCTTGGTCATACCTTGGTCATACCTTGGTCATACCTTGGTCATACCTTGGTCATACCTTGGTCATACTTTGGTCATACCTTGGTCATACCTTGGTCATACCTTGGCCAAAACTTGGTCATACCTTGGTCATACCTTGGTCATACCTTGGTGATACCTTGGTCATACCTTGGTCATACCTTGATCATATTTTGGTCATACCTTGGCCATACCTTGGTCATACCTTGGCCATACCTTGGTCATGCCTTGGTCATGCCTTGCCCATACTTTGGTCATACCTTGGTCATACCTTGGTCATACCTTGGTCATACCTTGGTCATACCTTGGCCACACCTTGGTCATACCTTGGTCATACCTTAACCAAACCTTGGCCATACCTTGGTTATACCTTGGCAATACCTTGGCCATACCTTGGTCATACTGCACCCAAAAAAATGCCAAGTTATGCACGTATGGTTTGCAAAAGTTTCCCCTCCCCTCCCAACGTTATACATTGATGGTCACCCCCTTCAGCAAGTCACCGCTGCCAAGCTGTTAGGGGTGATAGTGCAGTCCGACCTGAAATGGAACGGCCACGTGAACCACATCATGAGTCAGAGTAGCAGACGACTCTTCCTCCTACGCCATCTCAAAAGATTCAAACTTCCCGTACCTGACCTGGTCACTGTCTACATAACCTACGTGCGTCCGCTGTGTGAGTATGCCTGCCCCGTCTGGAGTCCTGGCCTTACGTCGACCCAAACAGCCCAGATAGAGAGCATTCAGCGTCGCGCCTGTCGAGTTATCCTCGGTACAAGCTATTCAAAGTACTCGGAAGCATGTGACCTACTAGGACTACCCACACTCCAGCAACGACGGGAACAGCTTACTAAGAAGTTCGGCTCCACCTTGTTCCAATCAACAACATTCCGACAGTGGCTCCCACCAACCCGAGGTGAGACCAGTGGACGGTGTACCAGATCTCACAACAAACTGAACACTATCCATGCCAGGACGGAGAGATATAAGAACAGTACCATTCCGCACATCGTCCGACTACTGAACTCATGAACTGTGCCGTTTTTAACTTATCTGTCGATTTTATCGGTCAACCGAATCTGTATATAAATCTGTATATATTTTAATACGTTTGATTTCTGTAAACGATTTTAAATGTCCTCGTTAAGTTGTCCATGTTACAACTATCTATGTTAGTACATGAGCAATTCAGGGCCAATTTCTGAGTCCTGCGAATCTGTACTTTTAATGGACCCAATAAACCATTATTATTATTATTATTATTATACCTTGGTCATACCTTGGTCATATCTTGGTCATACCTTGGATATACCTTGGTCATACCTAGGTCATACCTTGGCCATACCTTGGTCATACCATGGTCATACCTTGGTCATACCTTGGTCATACCTTGGCCATACCTTTGTCATACCTTGGTCATACCTTGGTGATACCTTGGTCATACCTTGGTCATACCTTGGTCATACCTTGGTCATACCTTGGTCATACCTTGGTCATACCTTGGTTATACCTTGGCCATACCTTGGCCATACCTTGGTCATACCTTGGCCATACCTTGGTCATACCTTGGTCATACCTTGGCCATACCTTGGTCATACCTTGGTCATACCTTGGCCGTACCTTGGCCACACCTTGGTCATACCTTGGTCATACCTTTACCCAACCTTGGCCATACCTTGGTCATACCTTGGTAATACCTTGGCCATACCTTGGTCATACCTTGGTCATACCTTGGTCATATTTTGGTCATACCTTGGATATACCTTGGTCATACCTTGGCCATACCTTGGTCATACCATGGCCATACCTTGGTCATACCTTAGCCAAATCTTGGCCATACCGGTCGAGGAAGAACTGGGGTGTGCACCGTTACCCATAGTCATAGCCATACATTTAATAGCCATACCTTGGTGATACCTTGGTGATACCTTGGTGATACCTTGGCCATACCTCGGCCGTACCTTGGTCATACCTTGGTCATACCTTGGTCATACCTTGATCATACCTTGGTCATACCTTGGCCATACCTTGGTCAAACCTTGGTCATACCTTGGTCATACCTTGGTCATACCTTGGTCTTACCTTGGTCATACCTTGGCCATACCTTGGCCATACCTTGGCCATACCTTGGTCATACCTTGGTCATACCTTGGTCATACCTTGGTCATACCTTGGCTAAATCTTGGCCATACCGGTCGCGGAAGAAATGGGGTGTGCACCGTTACCCATAGTCATAGCCATACCTTTAATAGCCATACCTTGGTCATACCTTGGTCATACCTTGGCCATACCTTGGCTATACCTTGGTCATACCTTGGTCATACCTTGGTCATACCTTCGCCATACCTTGGCCATACCTTGGCTATACCTTGGTCATACCTTGGTCATACCTTGGTCATACCTTGGTCATACCTTGGTTGTACCTTGGCCATACCTTGGCCATACCTTGGTCATACATTGGTCATACCTTGGCCATACCTTGGTCATACCTTGGTCATACCTTGGTCATACCTTGGTCATACCTTGATCATACCTTGGTCATACCTTGGTCATACCTTGGTCATACCTTGGTCATACCTTGGCCATACCTTGGTCATACCTTGGCCATACCTTGGCCATACCTTGGTCATACCTTGGTCATACCTTGGTCATACCTTGGTCATACCTTGGTCATACCTTGGTCATACCTTGGTCATACCATGACCATACCGACGTCATACCTTGGCCATACCTTGGTCATACCTTGGCCATAGCTTGGTCATACCTGGGCCATACCTTGGCCATACCTTGGTCATACCTTGGTCATACCTTGGTCATACCTTGGTTATACCTTGGTCATACCTTGGTCATACCTTGGCCATACCTTGGTCATACCTTGGCCATACCTTGGCCATACCTTGGTCATACCTTGGTCATACCTTGGTCATACCTTGGTCATACCTTGGTCATACCTTGGTCATACCTTGGTCATACCTTGGTCATACCATGACCATACCGACGTCATACCTTGGCCATACCTTGGTCATACCTTGGCCATACCTTGGTCATACCTGGGCCATACCTTGGCCATACCTTGGTCATACCTTGGTCATACCTTGGTCATACCTTGGTCATACCTTGGTCATACCTTGGCCATACCTTGGTCATACCTTGGCCATACCTTGGCCATACCTTGGTCATACCTTGGTCATACCTTGGCCATACCTTGGCCATACCTTGGTCATACCTTGATCATACCTTGGTCATACCTTGGTCATACCTTGGTCATACCTTGGTCATACCCTGGATATACCTTGGTCATACCTTGGTCATACCTTGGCCATACCTTGGTCATACCATGGTCATATCTTGGTCATACCTTGGTCATACCTTGGTCATACCTTGGTCATACCTTGGTCATACCTTGGTCATATCTTGGTCATACCTTGGTCATACCTTGGCTATACCTTGGCCATACCTTGGTCATATCTTGGTCATACCTTGGATATACCTTCGTCATACCTTGGTCATACCTTGGCCATAACTTGGTCATACCATGGTCATATCTTGGTCATACCTTGGTCATACCTTTCTCATACCTTGGCCATACCTTGGTCATATCTTGGTCATACCTTGGATATACCTTGGTCATACCTTGGTCATACCTTGGCCATACCTTGGTCATACCTTGGTCATATCTTGGTAATATCTTGGTCATACCTTGGCCATAGCTTGGCCATACCTTGGTCATATCTTGGTCATACCCTGGATATACCTTGGTCATACCTTGGTCATACCTTGGTCATACCTTGGTCATACCTTGGTCATACCTTGGTCATACTTTGGTCATACCTTGGTCATACCTTGGTCATACCTTGGCCAAATCTTGGTCATACCTTGGTCATACCTTGGTCATACCTTGGTCATACCTTGGTCATACCTTGGTCATACCTTGATCATATTTTGGTCATACCTTGGCCATACCTTGGTCATACCTTGGCCATACCTTGGTCATGCCTTGGTCATGCCTTGCCCATACTTTGGTCATACCTTGGTCATACCTTGGTCATACCTTGGTCATACCTTGGTCATACCTTGGCCACACCTTGGTCATACCTTGGTCATACCTTAACCAAACCTTGGCCATACCTTGGTTATACCTTGGTAATACCTTGGCCATACCTTGGATATACCTTGGTCATACCTTGGTCATATCTTGGTCATACCTTGGATATACCTTGGTCATACCTAGGTCATACCTTGGCCATACCTTGGTCATACCATGGTCATACCTTGGTCATACCTTGGTCATACCTTGGCCATACCTTTGTCATAACTTGGTCATACCTTGGTGATACCTTGGTCATACCTTGGTCATACCTTGGTCATACCTTGGTCATACCTTGGTCATACCTTGGTCATACCTTGGTCATACCTTGGTCATACCTTGGTCATACCTTGGTCATATCTTGGTCATACCTTGGATATACCTTGGTCATACCTAGGTCATACCTTGGCCATACCTTGGTCATACCATGGTCATACCTTGGTCATACCTTGGTCATACCTTGGCCATACCTTTGTCATACCTTGGTCATACCTTGGTGATACCTTGGTCATACCTTGGTCATACCTTGGTCATACCTTGGTCATACCTTGGTCATACCTTGGTCATACCTTGGTCATACCTTGGTCATACCTTGGTTATACCTTGGCCATACCTTGGCCATACCTTGGTCATACCTTGGCCATACCTTGGTCATACCTTGGCCATACCTTGGTCATACCTTGGTCATACCTTGGCCGTACCTTTGCCACACCTTGGTCATACCTTGGTCATACCTTTACCCAACCTTGGCCATACCTTGGTCATACCTTGGTAATACCTTGGCCATACCTTGGTCATACCTTGGTCATACCTTGGTCATATTTTGGTCATACCTTGGATATACCTTGGTCATACCTTGGCCATACCTTGGTCATACCATGGCCATACCTTGGTCATACCTTAGCCAAATCTTGGCCATACCGGTCGAGGAAGAACTGGGGTGTGCACCGTTACCCATAGTCATAGCCATACATTTAATAGCCATACCTTGGTGATACCTTGGTCATACCTTGGCCATACCTTGGCTATACCTTGGTCATACCTTGGTCATACCTTGGTCATACCTTCGCCATACCTTGGCCATACCTTGGCTATACCTTGGTCATACCTTGGTCATACCTTGGTCATACCTTAGTCATACCTTGGTTATACCTTGGCCATACCTTGGCCATACCTTGGTCATACTTTGGTCATACCTTGGCCATACCTTGGTCATACCTTGGTCATACCTTGGTCATACCTTGGTCATACCTTGGTCATACCTTGGCCATACCTTGGTCATACCTTGGCCATACCTTGGCCATACCTTGGTCATACCTTGGTCATACCTTGGTCATACCTTGGTCATACCTTGGTCATACCTTGGTCATACCTTGGTCATACCTTGGTCATACCATGACCATACCGACGTCATACCTTGGCCATACCTTGGTCATACCTTGGCCATACCTTGGTCATACCTGGGCCATACCTTGGCCATACCTTGGTCATACCTTGGTCATACCTTGGTCATACCTTGGTCATACCTTGGTCATACCTTGGTCATACCTTGGCCATACCTTGGTCATACCTTGGCCATACCTTGGCCATACCTTGGTCATACCTTGGTCATACCTTGGTCATACCTTGGTCATACCTTGGTCATACCTTGGTCATACCTTGGTCATACCATGACCATACGGACGTCATACCTTGGCCATACCTTGGTCATACCTTGGCCATACCTTGGTCATACCTGGGCCATACCTTGGCCATACCTTGGTCATACCTTGGTCATACCTTGGTCATACCTTGGTCATACCTTGGTCATACCTTGGTCATACCTTGGTCATACCTTGGCCATACCTTGGTCATACTTTGGCCATACCTTGGCCATACCTTGGTCATACCTTGGTCATACCTTGGCCATACCTTGGTCATACCTTGGTCATACCTTGATCATACCTTGGTCATACCTTGGTCATACCTTGGTCATACCTTGGTCATACCCTCGATATACCTTGGTTATACCTTGGCTATACCTTGGTCATATCTTGGTCATACCTTGGCCATACCTTGGCCATACCTTGGACATACCTTGGCTATACCTTGGTCATACCTTGGTCATACCTTGGCCATACCTTGGTCATACCTTGGTCATACCTTGGTCATACCTTGGTCATACCTTGGTCATACCTTGGCCATACCTTGGTCATACTTTGGCCATATCTTGGTCATACCTTGGATATATCTTGGTCATACCTTGGATATACCTTGGTCATACCTTGGCCATACCTTGGACATACCTTGGTCATACCTTGGCTATACCTTGGTCATACCTTGGTTATACCTTCGCCATACCTTGGTCATACCTTGGTCATACCTTGGTCATACTTTGGTCATACCTTGGTCATACCTTGGTCATATCTTGGCCAAATCTTGGTCATACCTTGGTCATACCTTGGTCATACTTTGGTCATACCTTGGTCATACCTTGGTCATACCTTAGCCATACCTTGGTCATTCCTTGGTCGTACCTTGGTCATACCTTGGTCATACCTTGGCCATACCTTGGATATACCTTGGTCATACCTTGGCCATACCTTGGTCATACCTTGGTCATACCTTGGTCATACCTTGGGTAAATCTTGGCCATACCGGTCGCGGAAAAACTGGGGTGTGCACCGTTACCCATAGTTATACCTTGGCCATACCTTGGCTATACCTTGGTCATACCTTGGTCATACCTTGGTCATACCTTCGCCATACCTTGGCCATACCTTGGCTATACCTTGGTCATACCTTGGTCATACCTTGGTCATACCTTGGTCATACCTTGGTTATACCTTGGCCATACCTTGGCCATACCTTGGTCATACATTGGTCATACCTTGGCCATACCTTGGTCATACCTTGGTCATACCTTGGTCATACCTTGGTCATACCTTGATCATACCTTGGTCATACCTTGGTCATACCTTGGTCATACCTTGGTCATACCTTGGCCATACCTTGGTCATACCTTGGCCATACCTTGGCCATACCTTGGTCATACCTTGGTCATACCTTGGTCATACCTTGGTCATACCTTGGTCATACCTTGGTCATACCTTGGTCATACCATGACCATACCGACGTCATACCTTGGCCATACCTTGGTCATACCTTGGCCATAGCTTGGTCATACCTGGGCCATACCTTGGCCATACCTTGGTCATACCTTGGTCATACCTTGGTCATACCTTGGTTATACCTTGGTCATACCTTGGTCATACCTTGGCCATACCTTGGTCATACCTTGGCCATACCTTGGCCATACCTTGGTCATACCTTGGTCATACCTTGGTCATACCTTGTCATACCTTGGTCATACCTTGGTCATACCTTGGTCATACCTTGGTCATACCTTGGTCATACCATGACCATACCGACGTCATACCTTGGCCATACCTTGGTCATACCTTGGCCATACCTTGGTCATACCTGGGCCATACCTTGGCCATACCTTGGTCATACCTTGGTCATACCTTGGTCATACCTTGGTCATACCTTGGTCATACCTTGGTCATACCTTGGCCATACCTTGGTCATACCTTGGCCATACCTTGGCCATACCTTGGTCATACCTTGGTCATACCTTGGCCATACCTTGGTCATACCTTGGTCATACCTTGATCATACCTTGGTCATACCTTGGTCATACCTTGGTCATACCCTGGATATACCTTGGTCATACCTTGGTCATACCTTGGCCATACCTTGGTCATACCATGGTCATATCTTGGTCATACCTTGGTCATACCTTGGTCATACCTTGGTCATACCTTGGTCATACCTTGGTCATATCTTGGTCATACCTTGGTCATACCTTGGCTATACCTTGGCCATACCTTGGTCATATCTTGGTCATACCTTGGATATACCTTCGTCATACCTTGGTCATACCTTGGCCATAACTTGGTCATACCATGGTCATATCTTGGTCATACCTTGGTCATACCTTTCTCATACCTTGGCCATACCTTGGTCATATCTTGGTCATACCTTGGATATACCTTGGTCATACCTTGGTCATACCTTGGCCATACCTTGGTCATACCTTGGTCATATCTTGGTAATATCTTGGTCATACCTTGGCCATAGCTTGGCCATACCTTGGTCATATCTTGGTCATACCCTGGATATACCTTGGTCATACCTTGGTCATACCTTGGTCATACCTTGGTCATACCTTGGTCATACCTTGGTCATACTTTGGTCATACCTTGGTCATACCTTGGTCATACCTTGGCCAATCTTGGTCATACCTTGGTCATACCTTGGTCATACCTTGGTCATACCTTGGTCATACCTTGGTCATACCTTGATCATATTTTGGTCATACCTTGGCCATACCTTGGTCATACCTTGGCCATACCTTGGTCATGCCTTGGTCATGCCTTGCCCATACTTTGGTCATACCTTGGTCATACCTTGGTCATACCTTGGTCATACCTTGGCCACACCTTGGTCATACCTTGGTCATACCTTAACCAAACCTTGGCCATACCTTCGTTATACCTTGGTAATACCTTGGCCATACCTTGGTCATACCTTGGTCATATCTTGGTCATACCTTGGATATACCTTGGTCATACCTAGGTCATACCTTGGCCATACCTTGGTCATACCATGGTCATACCTTGGTCATACCTTGGTCATACCTTGGCCATACCTTTGTCATACCTTGGTCATACCTTGGTGATACCTTGGTCATACCTTGGTCATACCTTGGTCATACCTTGGTCATACCTTGGTCATACCTTGGTCATACCTTGGTCATACCTTGGTCATACCTTGGTCATACCTTGGTCATATCTTGGTCATACCTTGGATATACCTTGGTCATACCTAGGTCATACCTTGGCCATACCTTGGTCATACCATGGTCATACCTTGGTCATACCTTGGTCATACCTTGGCCATACCTTTGTCATACCTTGGTCATACCTTGGTCATACCTTGGTCATACCTTGGTCATACCTTGGTCATACCTTGGTCATACCTTGGTCATACCTTGGTCATACCTTGGTCATACCTTGGTCATACCTTGGTCATACCTTGGTTATACCTTGGCCATACCTTGGCCATACCTTGGTCATACCTTGGCCATACCTTGGTCATACCTTGGCCATACCTTGGTCATACCTTGGTCATACCTTGGCCGTACCTTTGCCACACCTTGGTCATACCTTGGTCATACCTTTACCCAACCTTGGCCATACCTTGGTCATACCTTGGTAATACCTTGGCCATACCTTGGTCATACCTTGGTCATACCTTGGTCATATTTTGGTCATACCTTGGATATACCTTGGTCATACCTTGGCCATACCTTGGTCATACCATGGCCATACCTTGGTCATACCTTAGCCAAATCTTGGCCATACCGGTCGAGGAAGAACTGGGGTGTGCACCGTTACCCATAGTCATAGCCATACATTTAATAGCCATACCTTGGTGATACCTTGGTCATACCTTGGCCATACCTTGGCTATACCTTGGTCATACCTTGGTCATACCTTGGTCATACCTTCGCCATACCTTGGCCATACCTTGGCTATACCTTGGTCATACCTTGGTCATACCTTGGTCATACCTTAGTCATACCTTGGTTATACCTTGGCCATACCTTGGCCATACCTTGGTCATACTTTGGTCATACCTTGGCCATACCTTGGTCATACCTTGGTCATACCTTGGTCATACCTTGGTCATACCTTGGTCATACCTTGGCCATACCTTGGTCATACCTTGGCCATACCTTGGCCATACCTTGGTCATACCTTGGTCATACCTTGGTCATACCTTGGTCATACCTTGGTCATACCTTGGTCATACCTTGGTCATACCTTGGTCATACCATGACCATACCGACGTCATACCTTGGCCATACCTTGGTCATACCTTGGCCATACCTTGGTCATACCTGGCCATACCTTGGCCATACCTTGGTCATACCTTGGTCATACCTTGGTCATACCTTGGTCATACCTTGGTCATACCTTGGTCATACCTTGGCCATACCTTGGTCATACCTTGGCCATACCTTGGCCATACCTTGGTCATACCTTGGTCATACCTTGGTCATACCTTGGTCATACCTTGGTCATACCTTGGTCATACCTTGGTCATACCTTGGTCATACCATGACCATACGGACGTCATACCTTGGCCATACCTTGGTCATACCTTGGCCATACCTTGGTCATACCTGGGCCATACCTTGGCCATACCTTGGTCATACCTTGGTCATACCTTGGTCATACCTTGGTCATACCTTGGTCATACCTTGGTCATACCTTGGTCATACCTTGGCCATACCTTGGTCATACTTTGGCCATACCTTGGCCATACCTTGGTCATACCTTGGTCATACCTTGGCCATACCTTGGTCATACCTTGGTCATACCTTGATCATACCTTGGTCATACCTTGGTCATACCTTGGTCATACCTTGATCATACCCTGGATATACCTTGGTTATACCTTGGTCATACCTTGGCCATACCTTGGTCATACCATGGTCATATCTTGGTCATACCTTGGTCATACCTTGGTCATACCTTGGTCATACCTTGGTCATACCTTGGTCATATCTTGGTCATACCTTGGTCATACCTTGGCCATACCTTGGCCATACCTTGGTCATATCTTGGTCATACCTTGGATATACCTTCGTCATACCTTGGTCATACCTTGGCCATACCTTGGTCATACCATGGTCATATCTTGGTCATACCTTGGTCATACCTTGGCCATACCTTGGCCATACCTTGGTCATATCTTGGTCATACCCTGGATATACCTTGGTCATACCTTGGTCATACCTTGGCCATACCTTGGTCATGCCTTGGTCATACCTTGGTCATACCTTGGTCATACCTTGGTCATACTTTGGTCATACCTTGGTCATACCTTGGTCATACCTTGGCCAAATCTTGGTCATACCTTGGTCATACCTTGGTCATACCTTGGCCATACCTTGGTCATACCTTGGTCGTACCTTGGTCATACCTTGGTCATACCTTGGCCATACCTTGGCCATACCTTGGCCATACCTTGGCCATACCTTGGCCATACCTTGGTCATACCTTGGTCTTATCTTGGTCATACCTTGGTCATACCTTGGCCATACCTTGGCCATACCTTGGTCATACCTTGGTCATACCTTGGATAAACGTTGGTCATACCTTGGCCATACCTTGGCCATACCTTGGCCATACCTTTGCTATACCTTGGTCATACCTTGGTCATACCTTGACCATACCTAGGTCATACCTTGGTCATACCTTGGTCATACCTTGATCATACCTTGGTCATACTTTGGCCATACCTTGGTCATACCTTGGTCATACCTTGGACAAATCTTGGTCATACCTTGGTCATACCTTGGTCATACCTTGGTCATACCTTGGCCATACCTTGGTCATACTTTGGTCGTACCTTGGTCACACCTTGGTCATACCTTGGCCATACCTTGGCCATACCTTGGCCATACCTTGGCCATACCTTGGCCATACCTTGATCATACCTTGGTCATACCTTGGTCATACCTTGGTCATACCTTGGCTAAATCTTGGCCCTACCGGTCGTGGAAGAACTGGGGTGTGCACCGTTACCCATAGTCATAGCCATACCTTTAATAGCCATACCTTGGTCATACCTTGGCTATACCTTGGTCATACCTTGGTTATACCTTCGCCATACCTTGGTCATACCTTGGTCATACCTTGGTCATACTTTGGTCATACCTTGGTCATACCTTGGTCATATCTTGGCCAAATCTTGGTCATACCTTGGTCATACCTTGGTCATACCTTGGTCATACCTTGGTCATACCTTGGTCATACCTTGGTCATACCTTGGTCATACCTTAGCCATACCTTGGTCATACCTTGGTCGTACCTTGGTCATACCTTGGTCATACCTTGGCCATACCTTGGATATACCTTGGTCATACCTTGGCCATACCTTGGTCATACCTTGGTCATACCTTGGTCATATCTTGGCTAAATCTTGGCCATACCGGTCGCGGAAAAATTGGGGTGTGCACCGTTACCCATAGTTATAGCCATACTCTTAATGGCCATACCTTGGTCATACCTTGGTCATACCTTGGCCATACCTTGGCGATACCTTGGTCATACCTTGGTCATACCTTGGCCATACCTTGGCCATACCTTGGCCATACCTTGGCTATACCTTGGTCATACCTTGGTGATACCTTGGTCATACCTTTTTCATACCTTGGTCATACCTTGGTCATACCTAGGTCATATCTTGGTCATACCTTGGTCATACCTTGGCCATACCTTAGCCATACCTTGGTCATATCTTGGTCATACCATGGATATACCTTGGTCATACCTTGCTCATGCCTTGGCCATACCTTGGTCATACCATGGTCATATCTTGGTCATACCTTGGTCATACCTTGGCCATACCTTGGTCAAACCTTGGTCATACCTTGGTCATACCTTGGTCATACCTTGGTGATACCTTGGTCATACCTTGGCATTACCTTGGCCATACCTTGGCCATACCTTGGCCATACCTTGGTCATACCTTGGTCATACCTTGGTCATACCTTGGTCATACCTTGGCCATACCTTGGTCATACCATGGTCATATCTTGGTCATACCTTGGTCATACCTTGGCCATACCTTGGCCATACCTTGGTCATATCTTGGTCATACCCTGGATATACCTTGGTCATACCTTGGTCATACCTTGGCCATACCTTGGTCATACCTTGGTCATACCTTGGTCATACCTTGGTCATACCTTGGTCATACCTTGGTCATACCTTGGCCAAATCTTGGTCATACCTTGGTCATACCTTGGTCATACCTTGGCCATACCTTGGTCATACCTTGGTCGTACCTTGGTCATACCTTGGTCATACCTTGGCCATACCTTGGCCATACCTTGGCCATACCTTGGCCATACCTTGGTCATACCTTGGTCATACCTTGGTCAAACCTTGGTCATACCTTGGCTAAATCTTGGCCATACCGGTCGCGGAAGAACTGGGGTGTGCACCGTTACCCATAGTCATAGCCATACCTTTAATAGCCATACCTTGGCCATACCTTGGTCATACCTTGGTCATACCTTGGTCATACCTTGATCATACCTTGGTCATACCTTGGCCATGCCTTTGCCATACCTTGGCCATACCTTGGCTATACCTTGGTCATACCTTGGTCATACCTTGGCCATACCTTGGTCATACCTTGGTCATACTTTGGTCATACCTTGGTCATATCTTGGTCATACCTTTCTCATACCTTGGCCATACCTTGGTCATATCTTGGTCATACCTTGGATATACCTTGGGCATACCTTGGTCATACCTTGGCCATACCTTGGTCATACCTTGGTCATATCTTGGTAATATCTTGGTCATACCTTGGCCATACCTTGGCCATACCTTGGTCATATCTTGGTCATACCCTGGATATACCTTGGTCATACCTTGGTCATACCTTGGTCATACCTTGGTCATATCTTGGTCATACCTTGGTCATACTTTGGTCATACCTTGGTCATACCTTGGTCATACCTTGGCCAAATCTTGGTCATACCTTGGTCATACCTTGGTCATACCTTGGTCATACCTTGGTCATACCTTGGTCATACCTTGATCATATTTTGGTCATACCTTGGCCATACCTTGGTCATACCTTGGCCATACCTTTGTCATGCCTTGGTCATGCCTTGCCCATACTTTGGTCATACCTTGGTCATACCTTGGTCATACCTTGGTCATACCTTGGTCATACCTTGGTCATACCTTGGCCACACCTTGGTCATACCTTGGTCATACCTTAACCAAACCTTGGCCATACCTTGGTTATACCTTGGTAATACCTTGGCCATACCTTGGTCATACCTTGGTCATACCTTGGTCATATCTTGGTCATACCTTGGATATACCTTGGTCATACCTAGGTCATACCTTGGCCATACCTTGGTCATACCATGGTCATACCTTGGTCATACCTTGGTCATACCTTGGCCATACCTTTGTCATACCTTGGTCATACCTTGGTGATACCTTGGTCATACCTTGGTCATACCTTGGTCATACCTTGGTCATACCTTGGTCATACCTTGGTCATACCTTGGTCATACCTTGGTCATACCTTGGTTATACCTTGGCCATACCTTGGCCATACCTTGGTCATACCTTGGCCATACCTTGGTCATACCTTGGTCATACCTTGGCCATACCTTGGTCATACCTTGGTCATACCTTGGCCGTACCTTGGCCACACCTTGGTCATACCTTGGTCATACCTTTACCCAACCTTGGCCATACCTTGGTCATACCTTGGTAATACCTTGGCCATACCTTGGTCATACCTTGGTCATATTTTGGTCATACCTTGGATATACCTTGGTCATACCTTGGCCATACCTTGGTCATACCATGGCCATACCTTGGTCATACCTTAGCCAAATCTTGGCCATACCGGTCGAGGAAGAACTGGGATGTGCACCGTTACCCATAGTCATAGCCATACATTTAATAGCCATACCTTGGTGATACCTTGGTGATACCTTGGTGATACCTTGGTGATACCTTGGCCATACCTCGGCCGTACCTTGGTCATACCTTGGTCATACCTTGGTCATACCTTGGTCATACCTTGGCCAAATCTTGGTCATACCTTGGTCATACCTTGGTCATACCTTGGCCATACCTTGGTCATACCTTGGTCGTACCTTGGTCATACCTTGGTCATACCTTGGCCATACCTTGGCCATACCTTGGCCATACCTTGGCCATACCTTGGTCATACCTTGGTCATACCTTGGTCAAACCTTGGTCATACCTTGGCTAAATCTTGGCCATACCGGTCGCGGAAGAACTGGGGTGTGCACCGTTACCCATAGTCATAGCCATACCTTTAATAGCCATACCTTGGCCATACCTTGGTCATACCTTGGTCATACCTTGGTCATACCTTGATCATACCTTGGTCATACCTTGGCCATGCCTTTGCCATACCTTGGCCATACCTTGGCTATACCTTGGTCATACCTTGGTCATACCTTGGCCATACCTTGGTCATACCTTGGTCATACTTTGGTCATACCTTGGTCATATCTTGGTCATACCTTTCTCATACCTTGGCCATACCTTGGTCATATCTTGGTCATACCTTGGATATACCTTGGTCATACCTTGGTCATACCTTGGCCATACCTTGGTCATACCTTGGTCATATCTTGGTAATATCTTGGTCATACCTTGGCCATACCTTGGCCATACCTTGGTCATATCTTGGTCATACCCTGGATATACCTTGGTCATACCTTGGTCATACCTTGGTCATACCTTGGTCATACCTTGGTCATACCTTGGTCATACTTTGGTCATACCTTGGTCATACCTTGGTCATACCTTGGCCAAATCTTGGTCATACCTTGGTCATACCTTGGTCATACCTTGGTCATACCTTGGTCATACCTTGGTCATACCTTGATCATATTTTGGTCATACCTTGGCCATACCTTGGTCATACCTTGGCCATACCTTTGTCATGCCTTGGTCATGCCTTGCCCATACTTTGGTCATACCTTGGTCATACCTTGGTCATACCTTGGTCATACCTTGGTCATACCTTGGTCATACCTTGGCCACACCTTGGTCATACCTTGGTCATACCTTAACCAAACCTTGGCCATACCTTGGTTATACCTTGGTAATACCTTGGCCATACCTTGGTCATACCTTGGTCATACCTTGGTCATATCTTGGTCATACCTTGGATATACCTTGGTCATACCTAGGTCATACCTTGGCCATACCTTGGTCATACCATGGTCATACCTTGGTCATACCTTGGTCATACCTTGGCCATACCTTTGTCATACCTTGGTCATACCTTGGTGATACCTTGGTCATACCTTGGTCATACCTTGGTCATACCTTGGTCATACCTTGGTCATACCTTGGTCATACCTTGGTCATACCTTGGTCATACCTTGGTTATACCTTGGCCATACCTTGGCCATACCTTGGTCATACCTTGGCCATACCTTGGTCATACCTTGGTCATACCTTGGCCATACCTTGGTCATACCTTGGTCATACCTTGGCCGTACCTTGGCCACACCTTGGTCATACCTTGGTCATACCTTTACCCAACCTTGGCCATACCTTGGTCATACCTTGGTAATACCTTGGCCATACCTTGGTCATACCTTGGTCATACCTTGGTCATATTTTGGTCATACCTTGGATATACCTTGGTCATACCTTGGCCATACCTTGGTCATACCATGGCCATACCTTGGTCATACCTTAGCCAAATCTTGGCCATACCGGTCGAGGAAGAACTGGGATGTGCACCGTTACCCATAGTCATAGCCATACATTTAATAGCCATACCTTGGTGATACCTTGGTGATACCTTGGTGATACCTTGGCCATACCTCGGCCGTACCTTGGTCATACCTTGGTCATACCTTGGTCATACCTTGATCATACCTTGGTCATACCTTGGCCATACCTTGGTCAAACCTTGGTCAAACCTTGGTCATACCTTGGTCATACCTTGGTCATACCTTTGTCATACCTTGGCCATACCTTGGCCATACCTTGGCCATACCTTGGCCATACCTTGGTCATACCTTGGTCATACCTTGGTCATACCTTGGTCATACCTTGGCTAAATCTTGGCCATACCGGTCGCGGAAGAAATGGGGTGTGCACCGTTACCCATAGTCATAGCCATACCTTTAATAGCCATACCTTGGTCATACCTTGCTCATACCTTGGCCATACCTTGGCTATACCTTGGTCATACCTTGGTCATACCTTGGTCATACCTTCGCCATACCTTGGCCATACCTTGGCTATACCTTGGTCATACCTTGGTCATACCTTGGTCATACCTTGGTCATACCTTGGTTATACCTTGGCCATACCTTGGCCATACCTTGGTCATACATTGGTCATACCTTGGCCATACCTTGGTCATACCTTGGTCATACCTTGGTCATACCTTGGTCATACCTTGATCATACCTTGGTCATACCTTGGTCATACCTTGGTCATACCTTGGTCATACCTTGGCCATACCTTGGTCATACCTTGGCCATACCTTGGCCATACCTTGGTCATACCTTGGTCATACCTTGGTCATACCTTGGTCATACCTTGGTCATACCTTGGTCATACCTTGGTCATACCATGACCATACCGACGTCATACCTTGGCCATACCTTGGTCATACCTTGGCCATATCTTGGTCATACCTGGGCCATACCTTGGCCATACCTTGGTCATACCTTGGTCATACCTTGGTCATACCTTGGTCATACCTTGGTCATACCTTGGTCATACCTTGGCCATACCTTGGTCATACCTTGGCCATACCTTGGCCATACCTTGGTCATACCTTGGTCATACCTTGGTCATACCTTGGTCATACCTTGGTCATACCTTGGTCATACCTTGGTCATACCTTGGCTATACCGTAGTAGTGAATAAAGAACTTTGTTATCCAGAAAAATTACTCGACAACAGAGGCGTGGAATTTGACTGTGACAAGGCGGGGCGAAATGACAAAGGAGCAGATAGAAAGGACTGAAGGCCCGCTACTGCCGCACATGGAGGTATGAACTCAAATACACTACATCTCGTATCAAAGCTTCCACAATCCCATACCTTTACCGAGCCTGATTTACCACAGGATGTTAACCTTTGCAATTATTGTGTAAATACTTCTCACTGATCATGCAAATAAGGTCCCCATATGCATAGATTGTGTCCGTCGATCATCTTCTTCAACCACGTAGAGTCAATTCCACATTGCCAAGAGGGTATGTCTTGCCCAACATATTTCAACAATGACAAAAACACATGATGTTTTGACAATTGTTCTAAATAAATAGATACTTATACCATTACTTTACATTTTTTTCCAACAAATATAAATATATAGATTCAAAAATGTCCATTTGTTTTAACAATTTAGAACTTTAGTGACTGAAATATTCTCTAACTCAAAATAGTTAAAACTTATATAAAATAAATTTATTATGTAAAATCCCTCTTGGTGCCTCGGAATAGACTCTAACACAAATTGTTGTTTAAAAAAATGCAATTATTGTGTAAATACTTCTCATTGATCATGCAAATAAGGTCCCCATTTGCATAGATTGTGTCCGTCGATCATCTTCTTCAACCACATAGAGTCAATTCCACATTGCCAAGAGGGTATGTCTTGCCCAACATATTTCAACAATGACAAAAACACATGATGTTTTGACAATTGTTCTAAATAAATAGATACTTATACCATTACTTTACATTTTTTCCAACAAATATAAATATATAGATTCAAAAATGTCCATTTGTTTTAACAATTTAGAACTTTAGTGACTGAAATATTCTCTAACTCAAAATAGATCAAACTTACATAAAATAAATTTATTATGTAAAATCCCTCTTGGTGCCTCGGAATAGACTCTAACACAAATTGTTGTTAAAAAAAATACCCAAACGCCAGTCTTAAAAAAAACACCTGGTTGTGTACCAAGAACTTTTCTATCCAGGTATAGATTTCTTTTATCCTTCTGAATCAGTTACTGCAGAGCGCCACCTCACACAATGCCTCCATAGGTAACTAGTATCTGCATTTGAGGTACTAAGTATTAACCCACCAAGGCCTGATTTCTCTCCTTTCTACACGAAGATGACACTTGTGGACAAAGCCGGCCAGGTAGTTCCATTGAACCATAAGGGAGAAGTCTGGGTTCGAGGCTACAGTGTGTTCACACAGTATCGCGGGGATAAAGAGAAAACTGCAGAGGTGAAGACACCTGACGGATGGTATAAGACTGGGTAAGTCATCCCTGCCGGTAGCGTGAGTACTCCAGTCGTGTCATCGGTCAGTGGGTCTAGTGGTCCGGAGTTCAAAGCCCATCTGTTGTCGCTCACCCGAAATGCATACTACTGGATAGGTCGCAGTCCTTAGGACGGGACGTTAAGCTCACGGTGGTCCCCTCTTCATTGTACTTGACGAAAAGAGCTACAGATTAAAAGAATCTGACTAAGTGTGTACCCATGTGCATGTACTGCTGATCATGATGCATATGCTTATCATGTTTTTGCTTGTACCAAGGAGGTTAAACCTCCTTGCTTGTACGAAATGTTTTCATTAGTCTGCTAATAGTGCCACAGTTCACATGTTTCAAATCTGATCAGTGATAACACTTTCTCAATCTGTGCCATGATCAGTTCTTAACCGTGTACAAGTTGGGACGATACATGAACTTCGCTACACTTGCTACAATTTGACATTACGTTTGCAGTGACATCGGAGTCCTTGACGAAAATGGCTTGCTGACACTCACAGGCAGGATAAAGGTCAGTGACCCCAATGCTGTATTACGTACATATATTACGAGGACCTGTTGTGGGGTCTGCCTAAACACCTCAAACGACCTTAAACAACCATAAGCGGCTATAAGATGCAGTGTACATGGGGTAACAACCTTGTGCCACACACTCTGGATACATTGTTTATGCATCTATGAATAAAAACGCAGCAAGTTCTACCAGTTATTTCGAGTTAGTCAGCTGGTTTCAAGATCGAAGCAATTTGATGTTGACAATGATACAATTGTGGTATGCTATAAACTATGAGCCACTTGTAATTAATTACACCATCCACAGTTGTATCTTACTGTCGTCTGTGGACTGGAGAAGGTATCGAAAACTTCTCCATGCAGACTCATAACACAGACAATCTACTATGGCCGTCAGAAATTGCTTCGGTCTTGAAACCAGAAACACGAAATAACTGGTAAATACTTAGGACTTGCTGTATCTTTTAAAGTCATAGATACATAAACAATGTATCCAGAGCGCCACACAAGTTGTTGTCCCATGTAAACTAAATATATTAGAGCTATTTGAGGTTTCCATTTATTTCCAAACTTTTTGAAATCAAAGAAATGCGTTTTTTGAAAAAGGTCAAATACTCTTATCTTGAGGGAATTCTATATATTTTTGGTGGTAATAATTTTTTTTAATAATTGTTATGTTTGTGTAGCTGTTGTTGTCTTCTTTTCCAGGACATGATTATAAAGGACGCAGAAAATGTTCATCCTGCTTTGGTCGAGGAAGTTCTACTGGCGCACAAGAAAGTATTGGATGTAAAGGTAGACTAGAAGAGGCCATTTCCAACCCATTTTTACTGTTCTTGCTAGGGGTGGGTACCGGTACAGAAAATTGAGGTACAATTACGGTCCAGGTACAGAGTATCAGGTCCAGGTCCGGACCTGAACCTGGACCTAACTGTTTGTGAAAACTTGTTTGTGAATGGCCAGGGACTGGCCCCTCTCCGTCAAGATTTCCAAAAGCCAAGACCACAGGGGAGACCCCCGAAGCGATGTAGGGACCAAATTGCAAAGGACATCGGACAGAGTATCAAGTTCGCGGAGAGTCCCTGGCCTAGGCACTTAGGCAGTAGGCAGATACTCCAAACAAAGGTCCATTTTGCCACAAAGGAATCTGTTTGGTGGAGTATCCTATCTTTATGTAGACAACGCTAACTGCTTCTGTTAACGTAGACCAAGTTTTCCTGTAAGAAACTTAGTAAAATGACTATCAACTCTCTTCTACTTCGCTCGTTATTCCCCTGGACTGGTAAGCTCGAAAACACGTGAACGTCGCTGACGTCGTAGATCCGGTGTGACAGCGATCTCGCCCCCCCCCCCCCCCGGCGATCTCGCCCCCCCGGGGGGCGAGATCACTAGCGTTTTCGCCCCCCTTTAGCGTTTTCGCCCACCCCCCCAGAGCAGCTGGCTACTACATATTACAGGTGCGCTACCTGGTACTATACTGCACCTGAGGAGTAACGTATATGGTGTGTTACCTGGTACCTATATGGCACCTTATTACCGTACCGTAAGATGTCATACCTCGAAAGTCGATATTATATTGTTCGGTGCAAACATGACATTGAAATGAAAAAAGACAATTTTTGCAGCTGAGGTGGCATAAAACAGTGCTACTGCGAACGTATAAATCAACACCGTCTATGGTACGGAATACGTCAGCTATATGTTTTCAATTTGTCACAGTGTTTTCTTTCTTGTGCTGGAAACATTTCCAAAGCACTAACAAAAACACACGTGAATAATAGTTTCTCATTATAAACACTATCTACGCGCAAGTTGATATAGCTGTTGCTAAATGCTACACAAACACTGGTAAAGTACCTGTCTTAAGAAACACGGGTAAATGCATCAGTTCCTAAATACTAGAAAAGACAGTCATGTTGGAGGTGAAGATATCCCTTGGCCAGGTGCATATACCAAAATGTGCGTTATTCTAATTAATATCTAATATTTGCATAATTAATAAGACATTACATAGTTCTTTTGTGGTCACTTCATTGTAGAGACTTCATATTGGAGATATATAGGTTGCTTGAGGACAGGTGAATACAATGAAATATATCTTATGTCAAGACTCAGGTATATGCAATAATGGGAATACAAGGGACCAAACCCTCCTTGTCTGAAACAAGTTCAACCATCTTATTACCATGTCATTACGTTAATATTGATACTATGAATTGAGTTATGTATCAAACTCGTGTACTTATATCATTCTGAAACTACATTTTGTGATTTATACCAATCAACTTCTAAAATGTCATGTAAACCCGTTTTTATGGGGGGGGGCGAAATCGCTAAAGGGGGGCGAGGTAGGGGGGCGAGATCACTAGCCGGGGAGGGCGAGATCGCTAGTGATTTCGCCCCGGGGGGGCGAGATCGCTAGTGATTTCGCCCGGGGGGGCGAGATCACGGGGGGGGGGCGAAAACGCTGTCACACCGGCACAATCTGTTCATTTTCTAACCGGTCCAAAATCCGGTCCACTGATATTTTTCAGGTCCGGTTTTTCCAGTTTGAACAACTTTGTAGGGTTGATATTGAGAATTTATCTCTTAAATCTTGTAGTAATTTGTAATGTTACAGCGTGGTCAGATTTGTCGTCAGTCGTCATGCTCTTTTGATGTCATAAATGTAGAACGTTCGAGCCGGCTATTACACAATCAATTGCTGACAAGGTTCTAAAGCAGTATTTTTCCAATCTAGCTCATATAGGCAGCTAAATTTTGTATTACACATGCACGACTATCCCAAGAATACCTCAGTTTGCAATCATATGACGATCGTACAACATCATTGAGACCATGTGCATTATATGTTTTCTCTCATTCGTCAGGTCTTCGGAGTGCCAGATCCTGGGTCTGTGGAAGAAATCTGCGCCTGCATCATGTAAATACTTTGAGTTACATTGAAAAATAAATGCCATATGTGCTTGGCTATCCATTAGACATGTTTTAGCACTTGCTAGTTTCCAAACTCAAGTCTTGTATCCTAACATTTTTCTAACCTTTTACGTAAAGAAACGAGAATCATTTCTACACCGTGTTATGAATATGTATTTGCTGTTACGGGTCTCAAATATCTGACCGTAGCTTTGTGTATACATTAACTTTATACAAAGACATAATCATAGTAAGTAAGGACACTACCACATTTCTCATGTCAGTAGATGTCGTGGTAGTCTCCAGTTCAAGATTATGTAATACGGGATATATGAGCCACAGAAATAAACTTGATGTATGATGTGATTTTATTTGCAGACTAAAGAATGGCCAAATGTCAGACGTGAAGGAGATGAGGGAGTATTCAAAGAAGAATGGGGTAAAGTCAGATCATCTATTTACATACATGGAAGGGAAACATAATGTTTTTGCTACTTTTCTTCTTATTCTTCTTTGTTCCTTACAAATGAGGTCAATGGCCTGGACTAGCCCACTGTCACCATGGTTACTGTTAAATTAACAGACACCCTGTAGTGTTTGATTACATAATGTAGCAAGTTGTAGAACAGAGCTCTGGGGGCTGGTAACCATATACGTAAATGTGTTTGAACCAAATAGTAGCTTATTCTGCAGGCTAGATTACGTGAAGGTAAACATGGATTTGCTTACAAATCTTACCTTTCTAATTATACTTGACGTACCAAAATTACCAGTGAATACATCAAGTGGCCATTACTATAGAGAAACCAATCCTAAAACTTAGGAGAATATATAATTGCGATCTACTCCAAAAGTTTGCCAGCACCTGTCTTAAATTGAAATGATCTACATCTATTCATCATAAAATCTAGCTGGTTGCCGAGTTATGCCCAGGATACTTTGTCTTCATGGACAGTTTCCCGAAGACCTCAACTGGACGAAAGGTATGCAAATGGTTCATACTTGACTATATTCCATTAAGGTGTAATGACTGAGGGATCCCGTTTTAACCCTGGTTAGGCTGTCTTTTGGAAGGGATGAAAAATGGGGGTCCCTTGTTCCAGGAGGTGCCTCAAGCATGTTAAAGGGAAGGACTAGTTAACCCTCCCTGTGAAGATATATAGGAACAAAGGAAAATTATGGCGGCGCTGACTTCGTGTTCAGACAATTCTAACTGTATAAAAGACAAGAGAACCAAGCAAACGTCTGTCCGTTTTGACTCAGACGTACGATGTCGAAGGTTCCGACTTCCGAGAGACACGCATTGACGTTGGTCATTCGGCGTTCCGAGAACGGCAAGTCCTCCCGTCGGTCGGACTCAGATTAGTGTTAAATGTCTATGTCTTCTCTGTTAATCATGATTGACATACATTTTGACTATACAGAAATAAGGGAACAGCTACAGTGCTGCAGCAGTAGTAGTAATGCAAATGTATTTGATTAAACTGTTTGTTTTAAACTCATATTTAGTTTAATGTAACGATATGTCAATAAATACTCAGTATCTCAGTGGAAGCTTAAGCTGAATGCCTTGTCACTCATTGCTTGTGGTGAAATGTACTTTTTTGGCTTTTCTGCCTATAGGGGCCACCTGCCCATAGGGGCCAAATTTGGCCAGTCCCTTGACTGACCCCTATAAACAGGTTTTACTGTACCCTACTAGTAGTACTACTATACTGCACTGTACTGAAACAGCTAGGAAACATGATGACTTAGGTCAATGGGTACTACATGTACAAGGGTCTGAATGAATCAACGGATAATTATGTAATTACCATCTACTGGTAGATTTTCAAATGAACTACGATTCCCTCCCAACAGATAGACAAGAAGAGGATGAGAGCTCTTGCCATGGAGAGGCTGGGACTAAAGGACAACATGGAGTGACAGATGACACTGTACATTCTTAACTTTCAACGACATGGCGTTTTCAAACAAGATTACAAAGTGTGCGATATTTATCACTTGAATTGCATGGTTAAACCCGGGTACAGAAACAAAAAGTCATTTGAGTACTAAAATTACTTCCTTATTTTTCTACAAGGCTCGAAAGCGAATGAAGTTTCGCCGGGGGTAACCGCAAAGCGAGCCCTTCGGTAACCGCAAAGCGACCCCATACGATGGAACTTCCAGAATCTTAAAGAAAATGTGCGTTACTTTTATCACTTGAATTTCATAGTAAAAGCCGTGGCGAGAAGGCAGAAAGCAATTTGAGTACTAAAAATTACTTCCTTACTTTTCTACAAGGCTCGATAGCGAATGAAGTTTCGCCGGGGATAACCGCTAAGCGAGCCTTTAGGTAACCGCAAAGCGACCCCGTACGATGGAACTTCCAGAATCTTAAAGAAAATGTGCGTTACTTTTATCACTTGAATTTCATAGTAAAACCCGTGCGAGAAGGCAGAAAACAATTTGCTATAAATTACTTCCTTACTTTTCTACAAGGATTGAAAGCGAATGAAGGTTCGCCTGGGGTAATAGTATCTTAGAATAGGTTGATGTGACCTTCACCCACCTGGTATTTTTACTTCACCTGATTGCAAGGTGACAAACCCTCCTTGTTGGTTCACATACGGCAGCCGCTCCTTGAAGCCAAAGTTAACACACCAGGGTTTAAAACAGCAAATAGATAAACCTCTGTACTGTACTGTGCTGTCTATAACAGTGAGGGGTTTTATTTCTTAGTTGATGCAGCATCGTCTTCATGACATATCTCAAGAGATAATGTTTGTCATCAGTAACGGTACTTCATGTATATAATGAAAAACGCACAAAGCTGTTCACATTCATTTCCGCTTGCTCTAAAGAATTTGATACTTTCCGTTTTATGGATAAATTCAACTAGATTCTGGGAGTTGGTAACCCCTACGGTGCACAAATAGGTAAATATATCAAAGATTGTACCTTAGAACAAATTGTGTAAATGTCATTGCACGCTAGACTCAACATGTTGACTTATTCACATCTATAGATATTCATACATGTCTGTTTATATGTTACGATGTTACGTTACTGTAAGTAGTTATAATGGACCTCACGAAAAGTCGCTGTACTTTTGTTGTGTCGATAAAGATTTCTAATGTAACATTACCATGTGTAACGTTATCCACTATGACATCTATGTCTATAGGGCATGCTGTTGGATGACAGAGCCCATCCCTCTTCTTGCACTGTCTTTTACCCCCCCCCCCCTACCTAGTCATGTACCTATTTTACGACTGGGTGGAGTTAGAAAAGTCAATTTTGAGAGCCACACTACGTTAGCCAGGAATGCCAGGAATCAAAATGGTGACCTCTTGATCATGTGTCTGCTAGCCTAGCCACTGAGCCATTTGATGCCACCACAGTCATGTGTGTAAATATGATGTGTATGAAAACGACAAAAAGATGAACTCTCTCTAACGGAGATACATCTTTTTATTGTAATTATTCTGTTATGTTCCATAACAAGCTGGTTTTACCTGCTCTGAGTTATTTCTTTTACATTACTTCCTAGTATCGATACCAATTGTTTGTCATTTCAAAGCCATTTTCTTTGTTGTCCGGCTTACATGTAGATGCCACCAAACAGTTAATCTGTGGTCCTCTTTGCAGGGCACTTTTATACATTACACAAATCAATGTGCTCGTAAAGAAGTCATATTGCAATTAGAATTCAAGTTTTCCGACGGCTGAGCAGACAAGTCACATGTCCCCCTTATCCCTCTGACCCCATTTACCCTCTGACCTTTCCCCCATCTCCCTTGTAGGTCATTCGTTGCAGGCTGCATTTCAGTATTTCATTTGCATAGTCTTAACAAAGGGAATCATGGGAGAAAGAGGCTGTCAAAAATCACCTACCTGACTTTTAGAACATGAAAAACTCACATTGGCATGGTTGTCCGACCTCTGAAGAGTAATTAAACGACAAAAAAAGGAAAAAAAATTATGGCGGAATTATATTATATGCCATCAAAACATAGGTGGGAGACCTTTTCACCCCCTTTCACTGCATGTAAACAACACCAAAACACCTAACTTCTAAGGCCTACTGCAGCCACAAATATCACTAAAAATCTCTTTTTTCAACATAATATAGAAGCTACAACCCTTACCTATAATATGCACCTCCAAAATTCAAACATATCCCAAGAAAAACAATTTTACAGCCACTTTTCCCAAGCCTACCTAAGCATTCTGTATGGGCTAAAACTGGGTCATCTGCGCAAGTCCGAAAATACCGAAATTTGCCCTGGCTTCTCCTTCACTGAGTACGGTCATATTTTGTTGAGCTCCTTACTTGTTGAGTTTATATTATAATGGTGTCCTGTCTTCTGTTAGTCTGTGCTGTTTGAACTAGGACCTAGCCTGTTTCGGAGCTATTCTCCCGTACGGCAAAACCTCGTGCCTCTATACTGTGCGGATTCTCTTGGATTCTTCGTGTGGACTCGCCTTATAGTTTCATACGCTTCTGGGTTACCTTCAGTCAGAAACTGTCGCTCAGCTGCGAGGATTACTGCCTTGGATCCGGATTCTCCACGCCGAGCTGTACCCCATGTACCCGTCCGGAGCAGGATGGATATTTTGCTGGTTTTGCGACTCCCTTCTGCTGTGACAACGGCGTTTCTTCACCTCGCCAGCCCTGTTGCCGAGTTATTCGCGTTTAAAGTTAAGCACCGATTACAGTAACCCAAAATGTGGATTTTTTAAAAGTGTCTGAAGTAGGCAAACTATGGTATCATTGGAAAGGTCTCTTGGTGGGGAGTTGAACGCTGCAATCCGTTTTTAGATAGCTCTTTTTGTTGCCGAGTTATTCGCGTTTAAAGTTAAGCACCGATTACAGTAACCCAAAATGTGGATTTTTTTAAAAGTGTCTGAAATAGGCAATCTATGGTATAATTGGAAAGGTCTCTTGGTGGGGAGTTGAACGCTGCAATCCGTTTTTAGATAGGTCTTTTTGTTGCCGAGTTATTCGCGTTTAAAGTTAAGCACCGATTACAGTAACCCAAAATGTGGATTTTTTAAAAAGTGTCTGAAATAGGCAAACTATGGTACCATTGGAAAGGTCTCTTGGTGGGGAGTTGAACGCTGCAATCCGTTTTCAGATAGCTCTTTTTGTTGTTGAGTTATTCCCGTTCTTAGCTAAGTCCCCCTAACCGCGACCCAAAATGTGTGTGTGTACTTGTCTGTGAAATAGTCGGAAAACATAGTTCTCTTCGGAGCTTGCGAAGAAGAGAAACATAGGTTGTTAAATCTAGCAAACTTAATATTAGAGTGGAACCTGACGGTAAACATAGCATTTCTTACAATATCATTATCAGTAATAACAATTAAGACGTTATTGCAATATGTAATATTCTTGTGTAATTCTAATATTCTTTGCGCTGTTAACGAAAACAGACATACTAGATGTTACTAGTATGAATGGGATCATATTTTGTATTGTTCAGCAACTTTTTTTAGTCTTATGTCCTACATAGTAGGGAAATGCGACTTGATGTTATTTGCAAAGTCTAACTGAAATGGCATAAATGTTCCTAAAGCTAGATGATCTTAAATGGCACAAAAGTTCCTAAAGCTAGATGACCTTGTTTATATATCAAAATACATAAGAAGAAGATATTCAGCAATCTGTATGTCAGTATGATCACAGTTTACATCTTCCCCACAAGATAATTTGCCCTCCTTTCTTCGCCAAACAAGCACAAGCATTCACTGTTGAGGGCCTAGTTATTGGCTATAGCAATCAGCTGTTAACACTTACAACAGGTGACACAGTTAATCCGGAAAACCTTTTTTTCTAAAGAGATTGACGAAATGAATTACTATCTACAAGTATTTCTTAACAAATTTATGAACATCTAGATCAATAAGATGTCTCCATGGACATGAGCAGTTCTGCAGAACTGTTCAGAACATATGTCAGCCAGAATTCCGCAGTATTGTATATCATAGTACAATACAACATGTTTCCCTTTAATATTGGTATTTTGTCATATCTAATGTCAGATAATGTCGTTACTTTTATTGATTTTAAGTGTCGCCTGTTGACTGTTGTCATGTTCTGGAATGTCGGCGATGTATTCCTGAGCGGGCCCAAAGCCCCCAAATTTGTCAATAGCATATGGCTCCTATTTGTTACCGGGTCCCCGGTTAATTTTAATTCCAGCTTACTAAAATACAACCTATTACGTGGCTGGCTCCAAAATATCCTGGGAGCCGCAAGGTATCCCGGGAGGGCATGTACTGGTCATGTCGGACGGGGGCAAAAATAGCATTAGAACTTTCCTGCAGGGCCGCTTTTTCCAGTTGGGGCCGTAGTCTTAGATAACTTCCCATTCCTGGATCTCCTTCAGCATCCGCACCAGATCTGTGTCAGGAGGCAGAACCATCAGGCGTATGATACGCTGGAACACCCCGTACAGACAGTCGGCTTTGAAGTCTGCCTTCAACTGGTCCAGGGTGTAGCTCTGTAGGCCCATGGATTCTGGAAGAATATATTATCTGTAAAAACGCATATATAGAGTTCACAAATCCTCCCTCGCAGACTTCGAGCGGGACTGGGTTTTATCATATAGGGGCGGGGAGGGGGGCTGTTTGCTAGTTTCAACGTTGGCTTAGGTTTCTGTAAGGTTCTCTAATCCAGGGAAGGGAGTTTGCCGTGGAAGGGAGTTTTGCACTCTTTGAAAGAGCTTATAATGATCTCACCGTTTGGACCCAGGGTCTCTTGCAGTATGTGGTGATAGTGAGCCAATATGTCGTCCCTGTGGTTGTGGAAGACGTCCCAACCGGTGTTACACACGAACAGGAGAGCCAGGTCAGAGCTTGGTGGCAGGTACATCGAACTCTGCCAGTCCACCAGCCTTGCGTCAATGGGCTCGTCTCCTGCATGCTTTGTGTGGGCCAAAGATCGGAGCAACCATAACATTTATTGTAAAACAATTGAACAAAACTCAACAAAAATCTTCATTGTCACCCAAGATAACCAAGGAGCTTTCAACAACGAGATGAAAGCACCTTGAGACAGCCATATGTTACATTTGAGCAGGAAAAGGGTAACAAGAAAATATTAATGCTTTTTAAAAAGCTGGTCTCGCAAGCTAACAGATTAGTGGCGAGGATGAAACGGTGGCAGAATCAAAGATAGTTTATAAATAAACGAATTCGAAATAGAATCACACTGGCACAGTACTTGCCCAATCCTTGCAAAAAGAGAGGGAAAATATTAGGATAAAGCACCACAGAAACGACATCGCCAAAAGGTCGAACAAGACGAACTGTAAGGCACCTACATGTAGGCATGCCGCCACCCCCGGAGTGCAGCTAGCCGAAAAGCTGAGACCGGGCACTAAGGTACGCAAGCCAAACAAACGTGTAATTTCTTACCTTAAACATGATGTTATTGATCCAACAGTCAGTATGGCAAAGCACTTTAACCCTCGGGTCCTCCGAGGTGAGGATCGGGGCGCGGAATTTCTCCAACCGAGCTACAATGTCTGCCTGGTCAGGAAAAGCTGCGGCAAAGTCCTTCAGGTTGGTCTGATATTGGTAGGTTGCTACATCCATCACGTCACTAATATCTGAATCAGTCATGATCCAATCGTACTTCTCGGGAAGGGGGACGCCTGAACGGAGCTCCAGACGATGTGACAGGCCGTGCAACTGCGCCAGGGCCCCGGCTGTCAACATAATCTCCTCACGGCTCAGTGGTTGCCCTTTGGGTTTTATGGAGAACCCGTGATCTTTCAGGTTTTCCATAACCCTGACGGACAGCATGGAGCTCGGGTCGGTGGCCGCGAAGTAGCATTTTGGGAGGAACAGGGAATCACCATGAGGGCGATTGTCGTCATCTTCATTCCCAGATTTTTGCTCTGCGCCTGGGTCTGCGACACTCAGGAACTCGGGGACCGCGTTTGAGTAAAAGTTGACTTCCGTTGTCTCGGCTCTGATCTGGAAGTCCTTTGACCACTGATCAAACAACGTCCACGGCTTGGCGAAGTTCGTCAGTTTGGCGACGAGGCTGTAACGCTGACTGGTGCCGTTCCTGGTCCCCACGGCATCAAAAGCGATGATGTCGCTCATGTATCCTTCTCCATCGCCGATGGATCCTTTGATATGGACGTCCGTGATGGTGACGCCCGGGAGGTCCTTCTGCAGTACCTGCTGCACCCAGGAGGGGGCGATGTCCTCTGCAGACTGCGGAATGGCGATCTCGGCGGTTGATGCCATCTTCTGTAGTGAGTCTCGTACTATAAGGAAATATAGTTTAGGAAATACTTGCAGATGCAGAGTTTGAACTTGACTTCGCCATGAGTACTATTATTTGAAAATACTGTACGCTTTCCAATGATTCTCAAAGACTTGGATTACCGTCCAAGTCGACACTGAAAACAGATATAATACTGATATCAATTGAAGCATTTTATTTTGATTATATTCATAGAAAAACTGATGAAAAGATGTAAGTAGCATCATGTAGTCCCCTCTTGTCCTTTCCTAGTTGTCAGTACCACCGCATGCGGAAGTAAGTAAAGAATCAGACCAATAGCCTTCAATCAGATCGAAATTTTCATTCAGTAAGAGACATGAATTTGAATCAGATTGAAACTTCTGTGGTAAAAGGTGCACGTGTGATTTTAATCTATGACCTACCCCACTAACTTATACCCCGCACGTACAAGTATTTATTCCAAAACATGTCACCCCGAGGACAAGACATAGGTCGAGCGCATCGCCATGTTTACTTCTCTCACACTGGCAGCCAAACAGATGCAGGATAAAACAGCTCATCTGGACACAGCGTCAATCAGTACAGGACTCAAGATCATAAGAAAGAAGACTTAGCTCGTGAAAATCAACACTACAAACAGTACACCAGTCACAGTTGGAGGGGAAGAAGTGAGGGCGACAGATATGTGTACCTGAGAAGTGTAGTTACCCTATCCGTGTTCCCTTAACCGTCAGACCGTGAAGGGGGCACGGACAGGGATGTAACAACCAGGATAAGGAAAAGGGCAGCTTTCATCATGCTGAAGAATATCTGGGCCTCCAGCGTGATGCGTACAACTACCAAACACCACTGTAACGGTCTTCACTTTTCCATCGTGGTAGGATTTGGTCACGTTCAAGTATAGCTACGAATCCACACTCTCACTACGGAACAGGGGTAACTGACTCACGGTACATGAAGAACGAGGCGGCATTTGAACGATTCAAGCCCACTGGGTTAACTCTGTAAGACATCTTCACTTCACTGTGGTGTTTATTCCGCAAACAGCGAGCAAGAGTACAACAGGTAGTCAAAATACGTTGCCCTGGTGGTTCTAAAGGTATTTCTACTACAATATATCACGCTGTCTGACAATTCTAACTGTTCTAACAATGGCATCTTACACAACACCTGAACGCTACTAAATCTGCCAAAGGAGATGTTCTAGGTACACATCCTGACAATGCTAACCTACCAACGCCCTACCCAAACTACCTGTAGTTAACCGGAAGAACAGAACATACCTCGTCAGAAGTGATGTCGACGCTTGAGTCTACCAAGGACCTCCTTGAGTCTGCAATTATAGTAGATGCCTAATAAAGTGACACTCTAAAACCATAGAGGAACAACTGTTTCTAACTACGGTTGAGATGGAGCCATAGTTTCGGACTGGACCTAGCCTCTCGACGTGTCGTCCTGTCTCTGTCTCCCCGAAACTTCGTCAGCGCGAGGAATATAAGAGCGAGTCCGGTTCTCGAGATTGACAAGACGTGATCAGAACCATTTGATTGGAAGACAGCTCAGAAGTCTTTTGTGATTGGAAGATGATGGGGAGGGACAAAAGTCCAGAGGGATCAAACCTGTTCAGACTAGTTTGACTCCCGAGCAAAACTTGTCAAATGTCCCTTAGCTCACTGAGCAGAGGTAAGCTAGAGGTGAACCGTAGGTAGGCCTAGGTTACATTAGGTGTAAATGACCCCTGGAACGCACTGAACATTACTGACACCACATCTTCAACTCTAATGTCAAATCAGCACTGCTCAATTCAAAGCAAAGCTTTCCAAAATAAGAACTACGTATACGTGTTCTATGTATCTTTTCAAACCCTGTTCACAATGACAGAAGATAGTCTACGTTTCCTTCACCTAGAATCTACACAGTAGATATATTCCCACATGTGAGACAAAACTGGCCACGACGTTAGGTTAGAGACTCTTCCGAACCTTGCATGCCGAAATTTCAGAGTCACTTCTGTCTGCAAATGCTGCCTAACCAGTTCACATCTCACCACTTCACTTTACTCGAGGCAAATTGTCAAAGTTCAACTACTAGTGAGGAGGGAAACATGAATATCTACCCACTGACGTGGAAAGCCACCACTAAAGTAGCCTGGAGTCCAGTATCAAAGGTCACACGCAATCACTAATGGGCGAAGTACAACTTAGGTAAAGACACGTTACTAAAGCCAGTGCATAACCGACATAACTTATCGTAGTTTGGTGAACTACGTTGAACTTGGCTTAAGTATGTCGTAGTTGAGTTTTGACTGGAATAGAAAACGATAAACTTCCAATGGTTATAACAAGTGTGACTTCAATAGTATCGGAACCTCCATGGAAATAGGTATGATTTCAATCAGACTGAAACATTTTCGATCAGACGTACCTTACAGACTGGGTGGCAAGTCCAAAGACGTGCTACGAGACAAGTTGAATGTAGTATTTCTTCTCAGAAAAAGCCAACAGCCGTCCTTCTAACTATGTGTGTTATATACTGGGAGTAAGTACGGCTATACAGTATGTACTCTTCTTTGCCCTGTATCATGTGAACGGTGACGTCAAACAAGGTGAACTTGGTCTGATTGTTTAGGTTGGACCGTTGCACTTTTGACCGGCCGCCTGGTATTTATAATTCGTGACCTGATTCCAAGTTGACAAATTAAACCTCCTTGTTGATTCACATAGGGTAGTCACTGTATGGAGCCAACGTTAATATAACAAAAGGGTTAAAACAACTGGACTTTGGCACCGTGCTGTCTAAAATAGTGAGGGTTTTGGTTGGTTGATGCAGCATCGTCTTCCTTTTTTTCCAACATTTCTTTTTTTTTATTTTACCAGTAGCGTTACTACATGAACATGATGATAAACCTACAAAGCTGTTCTTATTTCTTTCCCCTTGCTCTAAATAATTTGATACTCTCCGTTCCATACAAAAATTCATCTACATTCTGGGAGGAGATAACCCTTACGGTGCACAAATAGGTGCACAAATATATAAAAGGATGTTTATACTTTAGAACCAATAGTGTAAATGGTACGCTAGACTGAACATGTTGATTTATTCATATCTATAGATATTCGTAATGTCTGTTTATATGTAACGTTACTGTAAGTAGTTGTAATGGAACTTACGAAAGTCGCTGTACTTTTGTTGTGTGAATAAAGATTTCTTATGTAACGTTACCGTGTGTAACATTAGATCTATCCACTATGTCTATGGGGTATTGTGTTGGGTGGCAGAGCTCATCCCTCTCCTTGCACTGTCGTTTACGAAAAAAGATATGTACATGTAGTAACGATACTAGTGAAAAGAACATGAACTGTTGAGAAACGTCATGAATACGGTGCTGCATCTGTTTTAGACAGCACAGTACCAAAGTTTATCTATTTGATGTTTTAACCCATCTGTTGTGTTAACGTTGGCTTCATAGGGTAGCTACCCTATGGGAATCAACAAGGATATAGTTTAATTTGTCAACTTGGAATCAGGTCACGAATTTGAATACCAGGCGGCCGGTCAAAAGTGCAGCGATCGAACCTAAACAATAAGAACAAAGGCATGTTGCGTCATGGTTCACATGACACTAGGCAAAGAAGAGTGCATATAGGTGCACTTGCTCCAAGTTTATAATAAACATAGTTAGAAGGACGGCTGTTGTCTTTTTCTGAGAAAGAAATACTACATTCAACTTGTCTCGTAGCCAGTCTTTGGACTTGCCATCCAGTCTGTAAGGTAAGTCTGATTAATGAAGTTTCAGTCTGATTGAAACCTACGTTTTACTAAGAAGGTTCCGATCCGATTGAAGTCACATCTGTTATTGTTACAATGGAGCTTTATGGTTTTCTATTCCAGTCAAAACTCAACTATGACATATACTTTAGCCCTTTAGCCAAGTTAAATTAGTTCGCCAAACTACGATGTCATGTCGGTTACCCAAAGTACCGCGGACGCAGTTCATACACTGGCTTAGTGGTTGTGTGTGAGTTTTGACACTAGACTCCAGGCTGGTGGCCATGGCTTTCCGCGTCAGTGGGTAAGAATTCATGTTTCCCTCGTCAGTAGTTGAACTTTGACAATTTGCCTCAACTTAAGTGAAGAGACATGTTAACCGGCTAGACAGCATTTGCAGACAGACGTAACATTTCGGCAGCACTGCAAGCTTAAAGATCTCTAACCTAACATTGGGGCCAGTTTTGTCTCACAGGTGAGGATGTATTTACTCAACAGAGTTAAGGTGAATGAATTGAGCTGTCTTAATTCTGTAACTGTAAAAAGGATTACGTTGCAAAGCTGCATTTAAGTTATTAAACGTATACGTAGCTATTATGTTAAAGCATGTACCGATGTCTCATGATAAAACATGACGTTAAGGTGTAGGTTTATTCAAAATCATATCTACTAACACGAAATCGTCTAGTACATGTAATTGAAGACTCCTTGCCTGATTCTTACTCAAGCATGCAGTGTTACTGATGACAGGGAAAGGGTCATGGGGGAGGGGAGAAACTATGTGATACTACTCACACCTTTGTTCATCAGGTTTTCTATCAATATAAACACAATCAAACTTACTGTCATCGCATCTTTGTCTTCAGTGTCACTTGGATGGTTATCCAAGCCTTTGGTATCAATGAAAGCTTATAATTAACAATACATTTTTTTTAAATCAGCTAAATAGCCTACTAGCACTCATCGCGAAGTCAAGTTCAAGTTCTGTATCTGTGCTGCTTTGTGTTTGTCATAGATTGAAATGCATGTCTAAAATGTTCTGAAAAAGTACTTCCCAAACAATATTTCCTGATAGTTGAAGACAATACTTCGGAAGATGGCATCAACAGCCGACATTGCCATTCCGCAGTCTGCAGAAGACATCGCCCCCTCCTGGGTGCAGCAGGTACTGCAGAAGGACCTCCCGGGCATCACCATCACAGACGTCCATGTCAAAGGAAACATCAGCGAAGGACAAGGATACATGACTGACATCATCGCTTTTGATGCCGTGGGGACCAGGAACGGCACCAGTCAGCGCTACAGCCTCGTCGCCAAACTGACGAACTTCGCGCGGCCGTGGACAGTGATGAAACAGTGGTCAAAGGACTTCCAGATCAGAGCTGAGACGACCGAAGTCAAGTTCTACTCAAACGGGGTCCCCGAGCTCCTATCTGTTGCAGTCCCAAGCACAGAGCAAAAATCTGGGCATGAGGACGACGCAAAACGTCCTCATGCTGAGTCCCTGTTCCTCCCAAAATGCTACTTCGCGGCCACCGACCCGAGCTCCATGCTGTCCGTCAGGGTTATGGAAAACCTGAAAGCTCACGGGTTCTCCATAAAACCCAAAGGGCAACCACTAAGTCGTGAGGAGATGTTGCTGACAGCCGGGGCCCTGGCGCAGCTGCACGGCCTGTCACATCGTCTGGAACTGCGTTCAGGCGTCCCCCTTCCCAAGAAGTACGACTGGATCATGGCTCTCTCAGATGTTAGTGACGTGATGGATGCAGTAACCTACCAATATCAGACCAACCTGAAGGACTTTGCCGCGGCGTTTCCTGACCAGACAGACCTTGTAGCTCGGTTGGAGAAGTTCCGCGCCCCAATCATCGGCCCGGAGGACCCGAGGGTCAGAGTGCTTTGCCATTCTGATTGTTGGATTAATAACATCATGTTAAAGGTAGGAAATTACACCTTTTTTGCGTAGCTTAGTGCCCCGGTCTCAGCTTTCCGGCCAGCTGCACGCCTAGGTGCATATAGATAGCTGCTGCATCCGCTCGGCTTGTCGGCGATGTCGTTTCAGTGTGGTGCTTTACCATAATCTTCTTCCTCTCGTTCTGCTAGGATTGGGCACTGTACCAATGTGGTTGTTTTCTTTTACCTACATACTATCTTCGGCCACCGTTTCATCCTCACCATTATGTTAGCTTGCGTGACCAGCTTATTTGAAAAGCATTTCTTATCACCCTTTTCCTGTTCAAATGTAACGGTTATCTCAAGGAACTTCCATCCAGTTGATGAAAGCTCCTTGGTTATCTGGGGTGATAATGAAGATCTTTGTTGTGTTTTGTTGGTTTTCTTTGTTCGTTTTCATTAATTGTATTACAAGAAAAGTTATGGTTCCTGCGATATTTGGACCACACAAAGCATGCAGGAGACGTACCCATTGACGCAAGGCTGGGGGACTGGCAGATGCCTCGGTACCTACCACCAAGCAATGACCTGGCTTTCCTGTTGGTGTGTAGCACCGGTTGGGACGTCTTCCACAACCACAGGGACAACATATTGGCTCACTATCACCACAAACTGCAGGAGACACTTGGCCCAAACGGTGAGATCGGTAATACTAGTAAGCTCTTTCGCAGAGTTCCCTGCCCATGTGCGAGCGACAGAAATTCTGGGTAATGTGTCAAGGGTGAAGGCCCCAGAACGTAAACGTTCCGCCATTTTGCAGACACGTTCTGGACGTTGTTACAAAAATTGAGACAATGGTCGAATCTGCACGATGGTAAAATTTGGCCCCAAAATTTCCAGACTTCTATGTGGGGATTTAGAACACGAATCAGGTTCCATCTGCCGAGATCGAACAGAACGCTGACGTGATCGAACAGAACGGGTGTTCTATTCGAGGTCAACCGCGGTCATCTGCAGGTTGTTACAGTAAACATGCAGAAAACACCCTTGTTTTCCTGGGTGCCGTGCGTCAGAATAAAAACTAACATTTTCGCAAATATAAACCATTACCTGGCCAGCCTAGTTTTGCTGCCGCTTAGTTTGGTACATGTGACATGTAACAAAGCTGCTGACGTCATTATTGGTGACCTTGGACATTACAACACTTGTTTACGGCGGTATCAATTGCTCCATGTCCCTATCAGTGCGACTCGACATACGGTCAAATATGGTATTTAAATGGCTTACAAAACGCGTGCAAATAAACTCTTTCAGGACTTAAATTGTCGACAACTAATATTTCGAGGTTTGTGTCTTAGGGATTTTTGGAATATGGAGGCATTTTTTAATTACGAGGCTTTGAGTGTGGAAAACATGATTTTTCGACCTTATCTTGGCTGTAAAAATAGTTCTAAGTAGAAGTTGAAAAATCCCTAAGACAGAAAGTTTGATTTTACAATCATTACTCATATGATATAAAAGATTTGGATTTTCAGTCAAATTTAGGACCGATCTAAATATGGTATTTTTTTTTTGTCCACCAAACACCCTTTCTAAACCAACCAACTAGGCATATTTCACAAAACATTGAGACAAAACTGTGCAACACACGTAAACGGTAAGATCTGACTTGTACACACTGCCAGTTTTCATTTAATCTCGACGAGACACGTGCGAGGGGTTGCGTTTCTAACTATCACGATTTTGTAGAAGATGTTTCAGTCACCGTCAGCCCTCCGCGGGGACCGCGCGGGAGCTCCGGTAACCCGATACTCTGCGTTCGAATGGAAACTTTTGGGCCAAATTTAACCATCGTGCTGAATCTCATCTGAATCTGGATTCCTGTCGACGCCACATGCGTATTAAACTCTGCGAAATAGCTTATAAGTGTGCCTATTTCACAGTATAACACTCAAGTTCTACGTCTACATTTTCTTTACCACCTTCGCCAAAGAAAGTTGATGCTGTTCGGACCTGTTGTGGGACTTTTTGTTGGGAACTTTGGAGGAAAACTCAAGCAGGGGTTGAAAGATTCTATTTTTTTTTTTACCAGAAGGTACCCTAGGTGATGATAAACGAAATATATTGCATCATGCAAATAAGTACCCTAATCTACATTGCAATTGTGGAAAGCATTTGTCTTGCATTTTGTATCATGCAGCATTTGATACAGCAGCTTGTGCCCGGAATCTGGATACCTGCCCGGATGATAGCCTAAATGATGATTGACATACTTAGATGTTAATCACCTCCATGAAATGTCATGGAATGGAGGTTATATTTTCTGTTATGTGTCTCTGTCTGTGTAGATGATTACTCAAGAACGGCTGGATGGATTGGTTTCATTCTTGTTGTGTTGGTGGGGTGTGATGAAAGCTCGAATCGATGAGATTTTGGGAGCCGTATCTGTCGTTATAATCGATGTAATAATATCAGAAATCACCCCTATATTTGAGATATATTGGTACAGGCATCGTGCTTTATGTGTTTGTTAATGGGCTTAGCTCCAAGCAGATGGTGAGGTGACAGCTGTTTGTGGAACCCCAAGTTTTTTTAATATGATAATTAGTTTTATTTATGTCTGCTTAGGATATCATGGAGATGTCAGAGATTTTGGGAGCCGTATCTGTCGTTATAATCGATGTAATAATATCAGAAATCACCCCTATATTTGAGATATATTGGTACAGGCATCGTGCTTTATGTGTTTGTTAATGGGCTTAGCTCCAAGCAGATGGTGAGGTGACAGCTGTTTGTGGAACCCCAAGTTTTTTTAATATGATAATTAGTTTTATTTATGTCTGCTTAGGATATCATGGAGAGGTCAGAGGTCATCCCGGGCGGGCGGGAGGCCGATTTTAGAGCTCCATCACTTTCCACTCTTTTTAGTTCTTTTTAGTTTTGTTTCCACACTCCATCCACACATCTTTACATCTACAAACAGCCGTAACATCAGCCTGAACTTTCTGGACCCCGGACGCTCTTGGGCGGCGCATTTTAGTTCTTTTTCTTAGATTTACATAGCGCCCCCCTCCCCCGTCTCCCGGAGCGTGCTCGACGCCACCTTTGCCGACCGGTGAGACCGTTCCACTTTTATATACATTCTATAGTACTGTTCTCTATATTGTATATCCCATATTTACGATGTAATTTGCCCCCCACCAGCGTGGCGTTCCTCCTGTTGAGTAGGAGAGAACCCCTGCAGGTCAAGCATTATGACATGTTTCGTTACATTCTCAACCATCTTGGGCAATATTCTACTAACAGCCCACTGCTTAGTGTTAATTGTAAACTCTCACCATGATCCCTCTCCCTTCACTCTCAGGCATGAAGGCATACCACACACCCTTAACCCATCCTTTAACAGTCCATTCCCGTTAACTCCCCTGCTGGACAACACATGTGCCAATCACCCCCTGAAGTTAACATTAGTCTCTATCTTTATTAACTCTAATGGTAAACTAGCACCCCACTGCAGACCTAAATTCACTCTGTTCAGCCTCACCCTGATAATCCTTCTGGCTGGAGATGTGGAGTTAAATCCGGGACCTAGGGCACCGAAGTACCCCTGCGGCGTATGCCATCGAGCCGTCAGGTGGGAAAAGGTGGACGGCCGGCATGCCATCTGTTGCGACTCATGTGATGTCTGGTACCATACTGACTGCATGGGTATGTCAACACCGGTCTATAATACCATCAACAACCCTAACGTGTCCTGGATTTGCTGCTCCTGCGGCCTACCTAACTTCAGCTCCAGCCTCTTCAACACTACAGTATTCGAAACTTCTAATTGTTTCTCTTCTTTTAACACCAGCACCTGTTCTAGTCCAGCAAGATCTATCGGCTCGCTCTATCGCTACGTCTTCGCCTATCGGATATGGTATTACTCCACCGCCTCGCGACCGCACACATACCAAACCAGTCAGGACCTGTGTGATCAACTTTCAATCTATCCGCAATAAGGTACCTGAACTGCATGCATTTTGCGAAGCTGTGCAACCAGACATTGTTGTTGGCACTGAGACGTGGCTGGACTCGTCAGTGGGCAGCAGCGAAATCTTTCCGGACACGTACAATGTGTTCAGGAGAGACAGAGCTGGCGGGGAGGGGGTGTGCTTGTTGCTGTAAAGAACAACATCATAGCAACCCACCACCCAGACCCGGACTGTCCCTGCGAGTTGACCTGGGTCCGGGTCCATCTGGCTAACAGTAAGTCCATCTACATAGGGGCCTACTATCGCCCCCCCTCAGCTGGTCATGATGATTTTGTAGCACTAGAAAGATCAGTGCTGCAAAAGCGGGCTAATAACAACAATGCCCACATCTGGCTAGCAGGTGACTTCAACCTGCCTGATGCGACCTGGAACCCTGAAGCTAATACCACCGCTTCCAATCCATCCACTCTCACTAGCAATTACATCAGCCTTGCCAATGACTGTGGTCTGGAACAAATGGTCTGTGAACCAACTCGTACTGTGGGGCAAACTTCGAACACCCTGGATCTGTTTCTCACCACAAATTCCACCTTAGTGGAGAGAGTCAAAATCTTACCAGGTCTCAGCGATCATGACATCCCGCTGATTGATGTTCAAGTAAAGCCCCAAACATCAAACTCAAAAGATCGGCTCATATACCTGTGGAGGAAAGCTAACATCGATGCACTCCAGCAGGATATGGCAACATACAGTCGAGAGTTTGCAGACCAGGCCCAGCACAACACTGCCTCAGAAAACTGGGAGCTGTTTAAGGCAGCCGTTAGTGGTGCTGCCAATAAGCATGTCCCCAGGAAAAAAGTGAGGCCACAATCCAACAAACCTTGGATAACTCCCCAGATTCGCAAAGCTATGCGTAAGCGGTCTGAACTTTTTTCCAAGGCTAGGAGATCCAACTCCAATGAAGCCTGGGCAAAGTTCAAGAGGTGTAGGAAGGGCGTTAAGCAGAGAGTTAGGAAGGCCCATAGGGATTATGTCTCCAATTACCTGGAGTCTAACATCGAGGATAATCCCAAGGCCTTTTGGAGCTATGTCAAATCCATCAGACAAGACTCTACTGGTGCGTCCGCCCTAAGACATCAGGGGGTGCTAACATCTGACCCCAAAGAAAAGGCTGATGCACTGGGGGCCCAGTTTGAGTCAGTGTTTACCAGGGAGGATAAGACCACCGTTCCTACCCTTGGCGAACCCAAAGCTCCAACTATCCCCTCCCTTAACATCACAGTGGAGGGGGTAGCCAAACAGCTCTCCTGTCTTAACCCCAGCAAGGCCACAGGACCAGACGGATTACCACCTCGCCTCCTGAAGACCGTAGCCGAACAAATTGCGCCAATATTACAGGTCATATTCTCCCAGTCAATATCCACGGGAGATGTTCCTGAAGATTGGAGAACAGTTAACATCGCTCCAATCTTCAAAAAGGGGGACAGAACCTTGCCATCAAACTATAGGCCGGTGTCTCTGACATCGGTCTGTGGTAAAGTGCTCGAACACATCGTGCACAGCCACATGATGAAACATCTAGACGCTCATGGCATTCTGTCCCCTGCGCAACACGGCTTCAGGAAGGGTCTGTCCTGCGAGAGCCAGCTGGTGCTTACCCTCCAAGACCTGGCCAAGAACATGGACCAGAACAAACAGGTCGATGCCGCGGTGCTTGACTTTAGCAAAGCATTCGATACTGTGCCACACGAACGTCTGCTGAGCAAGCTCGAGCACTATGGTATTTCTGGCCTCCTTCAGTCTTGGCTTAGGGCCTTCCTTACGGAGAGAACCCAGAGGGTTGTCTTTGACGGTGGAACATCTAAAGCTGTCAAGGTCACCTCTGGAGTTCCGCAGGGTACTGTGTTAGGCCCTCTGCTATTCCTGCTCTACATTAATGACCTACCCGATTCCGTAGACTCACATGTTCGACTGTTTGCTGACGATTGCTTGATTTATCGAACTATCAGCAAGCCTTCTGACGCACAAGGGCTGCAGTCTGACCTCGATGCGCTAACAGAATGGCAAAATCGTTGGCTCATGTCGTTCAACCCCTCTAAATGTCACATCCTCCATATCACCCGTAAAAAGCACCCCATCATAACTCAGCACTCCCTCTGTGGAGAAGCCCTTACCGGTGTTAAGTCCCACCCCTATCTTGGAGCACAACTGTCCGACGATTTGCGGTGGGACACCCATATCAACCACGCCACTAGCAAAGCTGGTAAGGTCCTAGGAGTCATTCGGCGCAACTTGACCCATTGTCCATCTAGGGTCAAGGCCACTTGTTACAAAGCGCTGGTACGGCCTCACTTGGAATATAGTGCCATCGTCTGGGACCCGTACACCAACAAAGGGATACAGGCGGTGGAGGCCGTCCAGCGCAGGGCAGCCCGAGTGACCCTAAATGACTACCGGCAGACTAGCAGCGTGACACAAATGCTTTCAGACCTGCAGTGGCGCCCTCTCTCCGAAAGGAGGAGGAACGCCCGCCTCACCTTTTTCTATAAAGTAGTCAACAATAATATTAACATAGACGCCAGCAATATTCTGAAGCCTGCCCAAGGGCGCACCCGGGGTAGTCACGACTTCAAATATCAACACATATTTGCACGCACCGATATCTACAAACATTCTTTTTTCCCACGCACAATTCCCGAGTGGAATGCCCTGCCTGGCATGGTTGTAAGCGCTCCCAACGTTGAGCACTTCCGTGCCAGGCAGGCGGCCTGCCCGCCCTAACCCGGGAGCCTCAGCTCCCCCCCCTACTTTTGCCCCTCGCGGGGTCATTTGGGGGTATCCTATGCAGATGCAGATGCAGATGTGAAGCGTAAGTATAATTGTAAGAAGTTGAGGTACATTTAACGATAATGCTTAACAGGTATGGATGCCTCACATACTGTACTGCTGATTTGAGTGACATGGTGATTAAAATGCCATTAGGTCCTCTCATCTGGGTTGGGTGTCAGAAGTTTTATGGGCGACACAGATGTTCTGATTTTGTTACGATAAGGGACAGTTGTTAGTTGTCTCTTTCGTAGCCAACGGTACTTGTTTTTTAGCAGACGGGGTTGGCGCCAAGTATTCATCTTACAGTTGGTGTAGGGCTGTCAGGGGAAAGTGTGCATCTTGTTTTTGTACCGTGTGAACAGCTGATGTTATGACATATTGGTGGAAAATCAAATCACCATCTGACTAAAGTTGGCCACATCCCTTCTTCTTTCTGAGTTTCCCAACTTCCTCCCACCACACAGCTCTGAGGCACATAGTCGAACCTCAATAATGCTGACAACCTTAGACATTTTAATGCCAAACATCAAGCTTAAGGAACACCAAGCTACCATATGCCGTCGACCTCTTAAACGCACATTACACAATTAAGTGTCACATTTTGATAATTACTAATCAGATGGACATCCTCTGTGTCATTAAATAAATACACCACTACTTTCCCATAACATTTATATTATATAACCATTACTCTCAAATACAACCGACTATAAACATACATACCATCCACAAAAAAGCAATAAATATTTCATGGAGGTATGAGGTCCCCAAACTCTAGTTATGATTATGCCAATCATTATCTGACTCACATAATCATTCAGGAAATGTTATTAACCCAATGCGCCCCATGATAGAATTCATTCAAATATGTCACATTTGCAAACAAGGGAAACAAGAACATCGATAGACATAAATTATGCATTTTAACAAATAATATATTCTTCCAGAATCCTTGGGCCTACAGTGCTACACGCTGGACCAGTTGAAGGCAGATTTCAAGACCGATTGTCCGTTCGGGGTGTTCCAGCGTATACTACGCCAGATGATTCAACCTCCAGACACAGATCTAGTGAGGATCCTGAAGGAAATCCAGGAATGGGGAGTTATCTAAGACTACGGCCCCAACCGGAAAAAGGGGGCCCTGCCGGACAGCTAACGTTCACAGGCTATTTTGGGGCACTTACGGACATAACTCCTACGTGGCTCCATGGGACACCTTGCGGCTCCTAGCGTATTTTTAGTCCCGGCCGACCACAGGTCGTAGTTAAGTTGGACTTAAAATTAACCCGGGGCCCGGTAACACATAGGCGCCATATGCTAATCGCGAGCACCAGGATAAATTTTGTGGCGTCGGGGCCCGCCCAGGGCTACAGCGCCGATATTCCAGACAACAGGAAACACAAAATTTGATAAGACAATAATATTATTTGACATCTGATGTCACATCATGACAGAATACCAATAACTAAGGCCACAGCAAGTAAATTTTTGGATGACATCAGACTTTTTTCCTCTTCGGGGATGGTCAAATAGGCCAAAATAGGCAAACATGTTGTGTTGTAGCCTAATAATGATACCTGTAGAAGTGACACTAGGGAGGTAGCCATAATGTAGTTGCAGAAGTGAAACTTGTTGGGTAAAAATTGCACCAATATGAAAGCCATGAATGTAGTTGCCAGCTTAGCAAGTGATACCATGGCCAGTGCCCCACACTAGTATCACTTTTACTACACAGGAATGAATGCCTTGTTAGTTGTGATGCCACATTTTGTCACTTCAAATCTTGTTACGACGTTTATCGTGTCTATTTTGAAAATTTAGCCATCTTGGTTTTTTTTACCCATCTTGTTTTTTTGTGCTATCTCATTATTTTTGCACTCTGCATAGGATGTCATCCATAGAATTTACTTGCTTTGGCCTAATATAATATACAATACTGCAGAATTATGGCTGATGGATTTCTGAACTATTCTTCAGAACTGCCCATATCTCTGTATGGAGACATCTAATTGTTATCCAGATGTTCATAAACTGTTACAAAATACTTGTATAATTCATTTGGTCAATCTCTTAAGAAAACCTAAAAGTTTTACGGATTCATTGTGTTAACAGCCGATCGGTATAGCCAATAACTAGGCTCTCAACAGAGAATGCTTGTGTTTGTTTGTTTGTTTGTTTTGTGAAGAAAGAAGGGTAATTAACTTGTGGTGAATATATAAACTGTCATCATACAGATTGCTAAAATGTTTTCATCTCTTGTATTTATTATTTATATTTTGATATACATGTACATGTATAAAGATCAGCGAGTTTTATGAATTGAAATAAGTGCCATTTAACTTGGATTTTGCAAGTAACGTTAAGTCAGATATATATTGACTTTCCCTAACTCATATAGGACACAAGGATTGGCAAAGTTGAACAACAATATGTTTTCATTAATTAACATCTAATGGGTTTTTGATAATAGCTCATAATCATATAAGAATATCAGATATCGTAATAATAATATCTAAATTGTAGTTGCTAATCATTTCAAGCAGTGATTGTAAGAAACTACATTTACCATTATGCTTCATTCTAATATTAGGTTGATAAGTTTCTAAAGGTAATATGACTTCTTCACAAGCATACTGATTTGTGTAATGTGTAAAAGTGCCATGAAAAAATAATCACGGATAAACAACTTGATAACATATACATGGAAGCCAGACAACAACTACAATGGCTTTGATATTGCAAACAATACGTTATGAAAGGGAAGTTAAGTGTGGTAGGAAGTAACCAAGAGCAAGTAAACAAGCTTGACTTGGAACATAATAAAAGACCTGTTACTAAAAATATGTATCTATTCTACATCAATAAAATGATACATCGACATTAGAGACTTTTAGTTCGTCTGTTGTTGTTTCTGTACGCAGTGTATCTATATATGTGGTGGCATTGAAGTATCTACATATGTGGCAATGAATGGCCTAGTATAAGGCTAGCAGACAGAAGATCAAGAGGTCATGACATTCCTCGCTAGACGTAGAAAGGCACTTCACACGACTGTCCTCACTCCACCCAGGTGTAAAATGGGTACCTGTCTTTGATTGGGAAGGCAAATGACAGTGGAAGTAGAGGGATGGGCTCCACCTTCCAACACCATACCCTAGACACAGTAGATAACAACCAACCGCTGTAACTGCCTCAAAACGGCTATGGGACTACCTTTACCTGACAACCAGTCCCAATGAAAATTGGCCCTATGTATTTGTGTCTTGTTCAGACCATAGCAATTAGTATTCATACTAGTAAGTCTCTCCATACCCATTTATCCAGGACATGAGTGTGTGAGTGTGTGTGACTGTGTGTGTGTGTGCTCACCAATAAAAATATACTAGTATCTTGCACATCAAACTTCAGGGTAAATTGAGACCACCAACAGAGATGTACGAACATTTCCACAAATTCTTTTTTTAAACAAGTACACTTGAAGAAACTTTTTAAAAGGAGGCTTGATAAAACCTCCTTGCTCTTTCCAAGGATCAAAAAGTATATGTTCAAACTTTCTCTTTACTGTGGAATAGAATCTGAGTCACTGGATGAAAGAAGTTAATTTTATTAGACAATTATACCTGAATTATTGGATCTCATATTATAGTTCAAGATCTCATCCAGCAGTTTTTCTGATCCATTACATGATTTGATCATGCTGTTCAGTGTTGAGGGCATCCAGCTGTTCCTGTCCCTTCTGCCCAAGCTGGTTCAGCAGAGATGTGTACGCTTGTCTGAAGACCAATCAGAGCAATGTGCCGTTACATAACACGTTTACAGCAGCAAATCATTTTAAATTCTAGTCAACAGAATCATCAAAACAAAGACTGTGGTCGACCAGTCGAACACTTGGATAAGTCAAATTTCTTTTAATAAACAACACTAACCTAAGCTGTGTGTCTGCGCCCACTCCCCTCTTTTGCTCAACCTCCAGGACAGCATTGGTGAAGACTGGGATCAGGTCTGCTATCAGGTCCTGTTCAAACAAAAGAATGGAATCCTTAGGGTCAAATACTGTAAATGCAGAAATGTTCGCGGTGGATTAATGTTCGCGGTTTTCGCGGTGACCACTTCACCGCGAATTTAAAACCACCGCGGACATTTGTCTATTATGGTATAAGACTGCAGTCTATGGTGTTACCGCGAAAATAAAACCACCGCGAAAAGTCCTTTTTCCCGCTACCGCAAAATTAAATCCCCGCGAACTTAAATGCATTTACAGTATGTGTACCTTTCAGACTGACAGTTATGCTACTCACTACTCCAAACATCACAATTAACACATAGACTTTTTCTGAAGACCGTAAACTGTTTCTACCAACCTTGTACAGCAGGGCTAGTACCTCAAACGGCCTGAACGTCCTGCTCTGGTGGAGCCTGAGGTTCCGGGCTAAGAAGTCTCTCAGGATGGGTAATAACACATTCCTGGTAAAGAACAATGGTAACCAAAGAAAGTGAGGGAAAGACTTCAACCAATGATAGCTTGGCAATTAGTACTTAGTACTTTTTTAACCAACCGGAGCGGCTGCATGTCTGTGAAATATTTCTATTTTTATGCTTTTATTTTGCATTCATTCGTAACAAGAAAATCAGAAAGGTTGTTGACTTGTTGCCATGGTGATGACCTACCTTGGGGTCACATCAGGACACTGTTGACAGCTCTCCATCATGAATTGGAGCATCTCAGACACTGGTGGAGGAGAATCATTCAAGATGTGATTGAAATGGCAGAAGTCCACGTCGACAGTCATGATACAGCAATCTAGATATAATTCATTTATCTATTTATTTCTGTATTCCTTTACCAGGGTAAGCTCCCATCAGTGACTGGCACTGCTTTTCAGGGAGACCCTGGGTACACATACAAATAACACATACATACAATACAATATGTACATAGTGCAACAGTAAGAGTTGAAGGTCACAGGTCTCACAATTCTCTCACACAACGTTATAAATGTACTACAGTAGTACAGTACTACATAGTTTGTTTCCAAAATTTGACTGTTGCATTTTTGGGTGCAAAAGCACATTGTTATTTATTTCAAAGAACCTGATATAACACTTCTTGTAGGTGATTCCTTAATTCAGCTTTACTGACCATAGCAACCAAATGGAAAGGAAAGACAATAGAAAGATTAAAATGTCTAAGAGTTGTCAACGAAATGGAATTTATCTTGTACAAACCCTGTTTCTTGATGGCAGGCAGGTCACATAAAAGCTGATACTCCATGACAGTTGCAAGCAGTACAGGTGTGTCTCTACAAAAAGAATATCATACGTAATTAATATATTTACCAACGTGATTAAATAAAATCACAAAACTGCAATTATGTGATGTAAGAAAGTGCCCTGACCAACATTGTTAGGCAATGCATTTATCTAAAAATTAAACAATAGCTTACCTTGCTATCTGACCAGATGTCTGTGTTCTTCCTAACAACTCCAGTATGAAGGAGAAAGTCTGTGAAGACAAAGCATGTTAACGTTAGTCACATAAGGGAAAGTTGTTCAGTGACAGTGATAAGTCCAATCATTGGTCCAACTAAAAAAGTAATGTTAAGGACGACCTCAGTGCGTGCATTGGTTTTTGCCTCGTGATGAAATAAACAAGAGATTTTGTTTTCCTCCTGAGAGGAGAAAATACTAGTACAGAAAGTGGGAAAACATATTGTGTGGTAGCCTTGAGGAGGAGGATAGTGCAGCGAATAGTCATGGTACCCAAATGACTCACTAGGAGGTCAAGGGATAGGTGGGGTGAGGTGAGGAGCCTTGAGTGTTGTTGTTCATTCAAATGGTATTACACTAGGCTACCACACTAGTGTCACTTGTGCACTTTCAAATACAGGGTTAAAAGACTTGTTGACTGCACGATACCATTTCTGTTGCTTCCATTTTTGTTACATTTATGGTTTCTAATTTGAAAATTTCATTTAGACATCTTGTTTTTTTACCCATCTTTTTTTCATGCTCTAACATTTAGTATCTATAGAGGATGTGATCTAAAGAAATCACTTGCTGCGACCTGAAAGACAGTTTAAGTCTTACCTCAGCAACCCTGTTTGGGAGGGATCCAGACCTCAAGGTTATGTACATGTCCCTGATGCCCTCTAACAGGTGAACACGGAAGAGGCTGTAAAGAAATAAGATTACTGATTTTCCTCAATGATTATGAACATTAAGTTCTAATTTGCATGTCATTATGTAAATATGTGTCTTAAGTACACGCATACCAAATATCATGAAAATTTGTTGTTCCTTTGTTTAGTCCTCCTTGGAATATTTTCACAATTCTAAGCGCCCCTGCAAGCTGACCATACCTACACCACATGTTCCTTTTAGTACAAGCTATCTGCAACCCCAAAACTAAAAGTTTTAAAACCATATCATGTCCGGGTCAAAAGATTTTTAAAATGAGAAGTTCTGCTGCAACACTAGGGTCACACACCAGAGGGCCCAAAGTTGACCTCTGTCTTCCCAACACCTACCCACATATCAAATATCATTACAATCTATCTAGAGCTTCAAAAGTTATGCTGAGTACAAATATTCAGAAACACAGACAGACAGACAGACACCTCCGTTTTTTATGGAGGCAATAAACAGTAAGACATAGGTAAAGGCATTAGCTATCCATGCTTACCTTGCTTCAGTGCTGGGACTATTTGACATGGTTTCACTCAAGGCAAGCTGAAAGTAATTAGTTCAACACAATTGATCTTATACATCAAATACATTATCTGGAATTATAACTGATGACAGTTACTGTAGTTAATGTATTATCAACATATCATATAAATCTTAAATGTCTTAAAAGACAGAATGATACCTTCAATATTTACACATAAACACACTTCTATCTAAAAGGCAACACTACGTAACCGTATATTTGTATACACATAACACTAGTCCACCTTAATCCGTGGGGTTACCTATACCCATTGTTTTAAACAGGCTATTTAAGGATGTCAACAGTGATTTCAAATTGCAATATCTTAAAAATATTGCAGATTCAAACCACCATCCATCAATACGACCAAAGCTGGTGTGTTATGCAGAAGGGCGTTTATACTAGCTATACAGATACATAAATCCCTAAATACTCAGTATTCAAGTAGATCAGATAAAAGTTGCAGATAATAGTCAACTAGCATTACTTGTTTTGGTTTCACCAATGGATTATTACATATCATAAAAACAATACCAGGAATAGAAAGAGTGTACATACCAGTAGAGGATGGTTGGCTTGTGCCTGGCCAGAAGTAAAACTCCCAGATTTCTAATAACACAAATTTCAACCATTTCACATAGAAAAATACAAACTTCAGACTCGTTTTAAGTCCCAACCTACTCAACGACTTGACTAAGAGAAAAGCGAATAAGTCTAACAATTAACTAGCTTGTTTCTGGATCACTTCCCACATTTGAATCAATGAAAGACAGAATGTACTTAACAATTCATACATCTTCAGAGAAACGTAATTTCCCCAAGTAGTGTCCGTACCCCCAGTAGTGTCCGTACCCCCAGTAGTGTCCGTACCCCCAGTAGTGTCCGTACCCCCAGTAGAGTCCGTACCCCCAGTAGTGTCCGTACCCCCAGTAGTGTCCGTACCCCCAGTAGTGTCCGTACCCCCAGTACTGAGTAGTGTCCGTACCCCCAGTAGTGTCCGTACCCCCTGTAGTGTCCATACCCCTTAAATGTCCGTACCCCCAGTAGTATCATCGATATAGCACAAGAACTGCATGCTCCTACACACATGCCCAGCAAACTACCGGTATAACCTCTATTTTCATGAAAGTGACAAAGCCTGTCCCACTCACCACTGAGAACCTGTGGAAGTACTGCTGTAAAATGTCTCTCAGGGCCTTCTGTACAAACGGGTCCCTCTTGTAGCTCAGCTTACTCAAACCCTGGATAAACTGGTGTATCAAACATAAGTTTTTGAGTATTTCAAAATGCCTCATAGCTGTATTTCCATCGTCCTTTTACCGCTGAATATTTGGCAACACCACCGGGGTGGAGGCTATTTCATAAAATGAGGCAATTTTTTTTTCAGTCACGCAGAGTTTTCTAGTCTATCCTTTGCCCAATGTCACAATTTTTATTGTACAGTTCAAGTATGAAATGTATGCTGAATGAAAAATTCACAATGTAAAGGTCAAAGGGTAAAGTTCAGATGACCCTACCAGGTGCAGATGATCCCTGATGACCCCCATAACTGCAGGGTGTAGAGTTTTCTCAGGGTTGTAGATGGCACGGGGAAGAACCAACCTGTCCATCAGACTGGGCAGCAGGGAACGGGGGTTGGACTGGTAACAAAAGAATATGTCACAAAAGAATACACAATTCTCGCCATCACATTTGAGCATAGGGGGCCATACGCTGTGATATGTATCCCTAGACTACGCTGTGATTCGGGCCAATACTGTGTTTCAAAGAGCATAGAGGGCTTTTCTTTTGTTTTGTAACAAAGTTAAAAAATGCTGGCTTTATTTTACTAAATAAAATGGCCCTCAAAATGCAGGAAACAGTGTACATCTCTGCCACACTACATATATTCCATAGCAAATGTTGGCCAATGGCAACCTTTGTTGCGTGCAAATTCCCAGATCATACAATGTTGGGAATTAAGTGAATACTATATTCCAAGTCTCGGACCTAGTCTCGTGATCTCTCGCGAGACTAGGTCACTCTGTGATCAAGATGTACTGAACACACATGGAAAATGTGTAGGTACATATCTGATATGTTTTCAAAGAGTCGTTGATACATGTACATATATTCCAAGTGTATCTAACCAAACATGCATTACAGTAAGTGTAATTTACTAAAAGCTGAAAGATATTATTTTCATAGTTTGAGACAAACACACACTTACCTGTACATATAGGATCTTGGTACAGTGTTTGACCATACATCCCACCATGTGGTATCCCACCCTCAGAGCCTCAGCTGGTCCTGAGTTCTTCAGGTACGGACCCATGTACCGCAGTACGTTACCATAGTACAACAGTACCTGGTCTCTGAACTCTGTCTTCTCTTGAAGGGACTACGAAAAGATTTGAAGAATTGTCAGAGAAAGGTAACTATTACATAAATTCACTTACTTTTGATGCTGTTTCAATTCACGACAGGAGGTAAAAATGAGTTTTTTGCGGCAGTTAAAATTCATGGTTGACACAATTCAGTATACTAGTAATTACAAAACACAATCACAGTGTTATGATTCCACATAAAGAGGTCACCTAGAAATTCAAACCAGGGCAAACATTTCAAGATTTACAGGCGTTATTCTCTTAAAATACAGTGCATTTTATAACAGTTACTTTTCTTAATTTATTTTGGAAGATTTCTGATTAAAAATAAAATATATCATCAAATTTCAGTATTGAAAGAAAGGTACAATCATCTATCTGGCCTTTGGCCTCCCTAAACTACATATACAAACAAGCTAGCATATACAAACATACATTTACAATATTCTATACAGTAACATCATTCAAGTACAAGGACAGAAATGTAAAAACCTGTCATGCCTAATACCTGTAGTGAGTTGAAGTGCCTGCCGATAGCTTTAATAAACTTCACTGCTACTGTCTCTGGGTTGTCTGATGGCTCTATAGTAACATGCTGTAGGATATAGAGAGAATGTGTAAAACTAGATGGATGGCAATGACGAACATTCTGTGTAATACAACTAGCCAACAAAGATGATGTTAACGGTGAAAGGCAGTAGACATTGAATATACCATATTTTCCCACCACAATTTAAGTATATTGAATATTTAGAAAGTGTACTATATAAATAAGAACACAATTCCAGTTTTAATATTTCAGCAACAAAAAGGAAATCCATGTAACACTGCAGAAAGCATACCTGGCTGTGTAGTATGATCTCCATTTCTGGTAACCTCAACACCAGTCTGGAAAAGAAATTAGTTACTACTGTATTACCTAAAAGAAGACTAAACACAGTGCACTCATACATGGAAAATAACTTAAGCACATGCTAAAATCCTTCCCAAAACTTGTATCTCAGTGTATAGGGAAAGAAACAGTCCCGAATGCGTGCGATCCACACGGAAATAACACTTGCTCGCAGACGACACAAGATCGTGTTCAAAAAGGAGCTGTAACTTTCGGAGAAAACGAGCTAAAATCTAAATTGTGGGACAAAGGTTATCACTGTTGAACAGGCGAACTGACGTGTCTGTGTGCGATGAGCTCAAGACGAGAAAGAGGCCTGAAAACGACGCACAGTGTCAGGCCACACTATCTAGACCAATCATGTGCAGCTATGTATTCACCTGTCTTGAAACATTTGGACCTGATTTGTACTGGTTTTCTCAGAAATCGCTCCGTAGAAAAACAGCATTTCTACAGCCCAGGGGCCACTCTGTTGTGCAATCACTACAGCAAGGGGCTCTTAAGTCTTTTCCTTACCTGGTGAGTTCCTGCATCTGATCGTCGTGTCCGTACGTCTGCATAACGCACCTGAACCAGGCGTGCACGATACCGGACTGGTACGCCGGACACTCCGCCGACAACTGGTCCATAAAGGACTGGTTAGGAATCAGGTGGCACAGGTACCGGCAACAGATACTGGGAAGGAAAAGAGAAGAGTTCAGCATAAAAGCCTTAGATTATGCCATATTTGTTGGAGAGTTTTACATGATGTAAGCTGCTAGGTGGACAACCTGTTATAGATTCTTTTTCAACGATCTTTCTCTGGATCTACATTCCAAAGGACTATCTACAAGAAAAATTATTTTTTAATCTTTTACAAGAGATTATTTTCTTTTCAGTCCCTTTGAAAAATGAAAAGATAAACTGAGGGTTGTCAGATGAGTTTTTATCAACAGTTAATGTAGAAGTTGCTGCAGTTTCTCATGATAAAAACTGCTTCAAAATCAAAGAATAAACATTTCTTAGTACTACATCTCAAAGGGTAGATTTGATTTTTGTTGGCAATATTTTTCATTTCTGTAGAAACTGTTGTACGGCTTACCTTGCACACACACTGTCCTCTGGACCAAAGTACTGGAATATGCTGGAGAATGTCTGCTGTTGTCTGGTGAAATCAGGAGGGGATGGACTAGAATAAAGTGAGTGGGTTTTGTATAATAGATTTCTCTCACATGTGGATTTTTTGGTGCTATTCAGCACTCAAAAATAACGACAAGAGCATGTCCAGAACATATGACAACAAAACCAGAGTTTCCCTGCGGTACCTTAGAAAGCCGCCAGGGGGAGAATTATTGAACTTGACCTTCGTTTTCCTGAACCCTATCCTCATACCAAATATCATCAGAATCTATCCACGAACTAACACAACTCAGACTTGATTAAAAAATATTATGCAGGATTATGCAAGATTTTCAGCACTCACAGATCGAGAGCAAGGAAGGTGAAGCCTGCTGCCACGTCTGCCAAGGTCGGAGGAGGGGTCAAGGTCGTGCTGTGCTTCTTCACATAGGGAAAGATGTGGGTCCACAAGGCATCCGCTATATCTGGGGATGGGCAACAGCACATGTAGTCATGCATTACTGTAGGGGAAGATGTGGGTCCACAAGGCATCAGTTATATCTGGGGATAGGCAACAGCACATGTAGTCATGCATTACTGTAGGGGAAGATGTGGGTCCACAAGGCGTCCGCTATGTATATCTGGGGATAGGCAACAGTACATGTAGTCATGCATTACTGTAGGGGAAGATGTGGGTCCACAAGGCATCCGCTATATCTGGGGATAGGCAACAGTACATGTAGTCATGCATTACTGTAGGGGAAGATGTGGGTCCACAAGGCATCCGCTATATCTGGGGATAGGCAACAGTACATGTAGTCATGCATTACTGTAGGGGAAGATGTGTGTCCACAAGGCATCCGCTATATCTGGGGATAGGCAACAGTACATGTAGTCATGCATTACTGTAGGTCCACAAGGCATCCGCTATATCTGGGGATGGGCAACAGTAAGTACATGTAGTCATGCACTACTGTATACAGAATTGGGAAATTTGGCAATGCATTTTGGTGAGTTTGTTAGTCTTGTCACAAAAGTCTTACTCTTATTTCAAACAGTTAACTATTATCAGGTGGGCTGACTCTTTGCAGCCAGGGCCTGAATTGCAAGGACCTTAGAATAGGCTGGGCTAAATTACATTTGGCGCTATTCAGTGACCTCAAATGATACCTCATTTGGTGCTAGGTACGGCCATTTGACTGTAGGTTTTGAACCAGTCACATGGATAAGGACCACTACAGTAACTCTTTCTTATAACTTTGGTGGATTCTTTAACATGCTTGAAGTGTATTCTCCAGAAGAGAGTGCTACGAATTGGCTTCAAACTCAAAAATTGCTCAAATGTAAACCCATTTCTTCGATCAATAAAAATTGCATAAACATGCTCCTACAATGCTTTGTTATCAAATAACAATACTCATCATCATCATCTGTTCGATACAATGCACAAGTTAGATACTTGTTGCACACCTCTGTATTGCTGCTGTAGAACTGCCATGTTGGTAGACTGTATCTGCTGAACTCCATCCTCCTGTTGTCTTAGGGCTCGTTTATACAGACTTCTGCAGGGACACAAGTGTGGGACACCATAACGTTACAGTACTAGAGTAAATCCATTTAGGTTCACAGCATGCTGAAAATCTGCTTTGTGTTCCCTGTTGAAACGACCGTCTAATGGAAGAAAGAGGAAAATGTTGACAGAGAGAGGTATAAAATGTATGTGTAACCACAAAAAAACATCTGGGCATATCGGGTGTTAAACCCAGGACCTCTGGGTTCTGGGCAAAACGTCCTATTGATTGCGTCACACAAATTGTATGTTGCATTCAGGGATTTTTCCACATAGTTCAATTCTTCTTCCAAGACATTTTTCTTACCTGTGTTTAGCCAGCAGTGTCTGTATAAAGTTGAAGACTGTCCTCAGTTCAGTCTCCCTACAAACTGGCAGTAGCTGGGAGTACCCTGAGGCTAGAAAACAGAAAAGGGGAAGGAAAAAAGGCTTAACAATCCAATTTCCACAGATAGGAAGCTCTTTCTCTAACTGGTCATACCACGCAGAACTGACAGTTTGTAAAGCATAAGTCATGCTACTGGATGGACCAGACAGATTAGAGCTTTCCTCTAAAAGAGCAAAAATACAGTCTGGTTTCTGATCACACAAAATCACTAAAAATACATGACATTGTTGAACTTACTTGTGACAACGTATGACATTTATCCACGTTGGAACATTAAACGTTGAAAGTACTAGCACTATCTCGGTTGTGTTTGAAGAACCTAAATATGACATTTATCCAATTATAGACATAACTATTATATTCAGATCCCTAGTTTGCACAACATACTGCATTAGATCATATTAACTATGAATACACAGCATACTTGTCCTTACCCAGTAGCTTGGCCTGTGACAAATGAAGTAGTGTGCTGTTCTCACACAGATCCTGGCTGGACTCCACATAGATACTGAGCAGGGCCCACAGCTGGTGCCGTAGGGACGGGTCTAAACCCTTCTGGGAAAACTCACTGGGGAAAAGGAACAATGACTTTCGTGAAAAACATTGGAGAAGCATTCAGATTTTTTTCTGGCATTTTAGTAAAAAATACTTAGAATATCAAAAGTACATGTTATTTCAGACAGCTTATTCTCTATCCATATCTATCATCCATTTGTTGGTCTGTAAACAACAACAAACTTGAAGAAGGCTAGAGATCATACAGTAAAACTTTCAGGAACTTACTGTAAAGTTGTTTATTTTCACATGGATTTAGGCTTGAAGTAAGAGTAAAAAAGAGGTTTTTGCTGTGTTTTTAAGTTCAAAGTCAAAACAACACTCTAATACAAAAACACATATTCTCAATCTCATGCGACAAGTGCAAAGACATAACCACCACAAACACTTTAGGATTTACAGTATGTTGAAAGAAAGTTAAACTTTGCCTTTACTTTATTATCCATATATTCAAGTTCTTCATTGATGAAAAAACAAAATTACTAAAATCCTCTAGTAAAACCAAATTTCTTTAAAGCCACATTATAAAACTTTACAGAGCTTTCTTGTATCATATAGAAGCAAAAAGGACCAAAATGTGAAAAGTAAAATTGGCAACTGTGAGATTGTGAAAAGTTGTCAGATGGAGATGTCAATCAACATGAGACCACGCCCACCTGCAGGTCCTGTTGAAGGATTTGGCCATCCTGTCAGCCAGGTGTGCCATGTCCACCTGTCTGTGTTCATGCACCTGCATCAGGGCAAACACACCTGCACAGGGGAAAACAACAGGTGTCAATGTCAGGAACACATAGAATCTGGACTACATGATCAAAATTATATCAAGAGCTTAATTCTAAAGGGAAAATAGTGATTTTTGAGGTAACATGCTAGAACAATTTGAACAATAGACCTTTACTCAGCATATACAACACGTACATTTGTAGTACATGTAACATCCATTGGCATAATACTGGTCGGTTTACTGCAATTTCTCAAGCAATGCTAATTTGGCAAATGATCAACGCATCGTTTTCTCCAGTTACATGTTGCTGTTACAGCTTACCTTTGCCACTTCTTCTGTGTAAATTATTTTGTCTCTCTGGTCCTGCTAAAAACATAATATCGTAATTGGAACACACCGCGGAATTGCACGGAGAACGGGCGCGTGGTTGGAAGGGGGTGCACTATACCGGCCGAACGAAACACGGCACAATTAACTGCCGCTATGTACCTTTATACATCCTCTGTTGTTCCTTTCTTTCCTGTTAGTAGTTGCACAAAACAAAAATCTGCATGAGCATACAAAAAGTCATGAGAAAATGGGCGTATACTGACAAGAATTTTCATTTAATTTTGGTCCGTCACAACCGCTATGACGTAAAACTTTACTGCTGGCCGTAGCATTAAAAATGGCGGGAAAATGGCGGCGTACGTTCAATTTGACCCATTCAGCCGTAGACCTGGGCGATAATGCAACGGTTCCTCACACTTTTACACGAGTTGTAGGTCACCAAAAGAAATTCAAGATTGCTGTTGAATCATGCTCGTCTTGTGCCGTGAGCACATGAGATTATTATCTACAAATCTGGCGATGAACGTGACAGTGTGTTTGTCCCACGACGAGCTCGCCTGCCCCGAAAATGACCTGAAAACTTTTGGCCTTGTTGTCTTCGAATGCATTGTTATCGATGCTTTGTAAATTATGTATTGGACACCTAGATGTCTGAAGTGTGCATACCTCAGAAATAACTATTGTTGCATGTGTAGATCTCTTTAAGTTCCACTATTTTTAATCGACCGGTATAAGGCTTATGACCGGTATGATGCCAATGCATGTTACTCAGCATAGTAAATGTTATTGTTACCTTTCCAGATAATGGTCCTCCTTTGAAAGTCCATCAAGCCATGGTTAAGAAGATCTAGGAGGTCTTGCATCTTTCCTGCCTGAAATAAACAACAATATCTAGCTTTTCTTGAATTGAAAATTACTTCATTGGATGGTATTCAAATGTAGACAGTTTCATACACATGCACAAGTGAGACAAACCCTCCTGCATTTACTCTTGGTTTGTCATTTGTTTGTACAACTGGTAAATTGCTGTAAGATGGAACACTACCAGTAACACATCAATTTTGTATAGTAAGTACAAGCTGCATAAGACCAGACCATAAGGTTTGATACAGGTCTGTCTCCAGGACCTGTGCTTCTGTCCTGGTATGGAAATTTGCTTAATGTTGAGATGGAAAATGCTTTTACCTCATCCGTCCTAAATATGACATGAAACTGTTGAAAATGCAGTTTCATATGCTTAAAGTATATATCCAGGAAAATGAACATGGGCTCCCAAACAATGAGTGCGGTGGATACAAATTTTAAGGAGACAGCCCTGGATTTGATCCACTTACACTGTGAAGGACCCGTACTCTTTTTGATAAGTATTGTGGCCTATTTAGAGGGTAGGGCTGATATCAATTAGGATTTTACCATGGTCAATACTGACTGAAGAGGGCTAATAATATAAATATAAATAGAGAGAGTACCCACCACATCGTTAACATCAGCCACCAGTGCCAGTGTGAGGAACAGGGTGATGAAGTTACTCAGACCGATGGCTGTCAGCTCCTGCATTCTCTTCTGGTGAAACTTGGAGTAGAACCTTTCAAAGTTACAGAGAAACATCAATACAGAAAGTTCTTTATGATTTTTTTTCAGCTAAAATTTAGAAGCAAACACAGTGAAACAAATAAGAGAGAGAAACATGGGTCTAAGAATAAGAAAGCAAAATAGCCAAAGAAAACACATTTTAGAAAGCGATGGAATATTTTTGCTGACATCAAATGTCATCATGTGTAGTTCTCTGACCTGCCCTTGATTTGTTTCCATCCCTGCAGTTCCCCACTGGCCGTCGGGTGGCGCAGCTGCACTGCCAGTAGTCTCAGAAACAGCTGAAAACTGTTCTCCTGGTCTCGACTGAGAAAACGAGATAATGAATTTCAAATTAACACTTAAAAGGACATAACCAAGGTGACATAACACACCACGATTTTACAAAGAAGCAATTTTGATGCTACAGATATTACTTGTAATGGTAAAAAAGGTATCAATTCAAATATAGTATGAGTATTTTTCTAACCGCAGCAAAGAGTGGAATGTATAAATATCAGTAATTAAAATTCCTTAATGCCAGTTTTATAACATCTTGCTGTAAATTACCGAATCTTAAACCCACTTAAAAACTTAAAGCATATTCATTGTTTGTGAATATTTTAAGTACAAAAGTAGCACTAACCTTTGTGTGTGGTCATTACATCTTTCTTTACATTTCTCATACCAGGACAGAGCTGTTTTGCTGTAAGGAAAACCCAAAACATTATTCCTGGCAAACGTACTTCTTGATAGAGTCAAATTTCCTTATCATTCCATCTAAATAGATTGTACCCAAATCTGTGAAAAACACACTGGCCATTTTATCCGAGTGGATGTTTTAAACATTGTTACCGGTAACAGATATACATACAAGTACGTTGAGAAGTTTGAAATGAATACCTACCTAACACTAGCTAAACCCTGTAGGGTCAACCCAGGCACTTGAAACAGGTCGTTCTGAAAAAGAAATCCAACTCAAGTGAATGTTTGGTTGGTTGTAAATTTGACTTTAGGTTAACCTAGCACATATAGCACATACCAGTCTCTTGGAGTAGTACTCCCAGACCAGCACCACTGCCTGTGTGTTAGGTTCCCACAGGTTAACCCAGCACATATAGTACATATAGTACATACCAGTCTCTTGGAGTAGTACTCCCACACCAGCACCACTGCCTGTGTGTTAGGTTCCCACAGGTTAACCCAGCACATATAGTACATACCAATCTCTTGGAGTAGTACTCCCAGACCAGCACCACTGCCTGTGTGTTAGGTTCCCACAGGTTAACCCAGCACATATAGTACATACCAGTCTCTTGGAGTAGTACTCCCACACCAGCACCACTGCCTGTGTGTTAGGTTCCCACAGGTTAACCCAGCACATATAGTACATACCAATCTCTTGGAGTAGTACTCCCACACCAGCACCACTGCCTGTGTGTTAGGTTCCCACAGGTTAACCCAGCACATATAGTACATACCAATCTCTTGGAGTAGTACTCCCACACCAGCACCACTGCCTGTGTGTTAGGTTCCCACAGGTTAACCCAGCACATATAGTACATACCAGTCTCTTGGAGTAGTACTCCCACACCAGCACCACTGCCTGTGTGTTAGGTTCCCACAGGTTAACCCAGCACATATAGTACATACCAGTCTCTTGGAGTAGTACTCCCACACCAGCACCACTGCCTGTGTGTTAGGTTCCCACAGGTTAACCTGGCACATATAGCACATACCAATCTCTTGGAGTAGTACTCCCACACCAGCACCACTGCCTGTATGTTAGGTTCCCACAGGTTAAGCTAGCACATATAGTACATACCAGTCTCTTGGAGTAGTACTCCCAGACCAGCACCACTGCCTGTGTGTTAGATTCCCACAGGTTAACCTAGCACATATAGCACATATAGCACATACCAGTCTCTTGGAGTAGTACTCCCACACCAGCACCACTGCCTGTGTGTTAGGTTCCCACAGGTTAACCTGGCACATATAGTACATACCAATCTCTTGGAGTAGTACTCCCACACCAGCACCACTGCCTGTGTGTTAGGTTCCCACAGGTTAACCTAGCACATATAGTACATACCAGTCTCTTGGAGTAGTACTCCCACACCAGCACCACTGCCTGTGTGTTAGGTTCCCACAGGTTAACCTACGTAGCACATATAGTACATACCAGTCTCTTGGAGTAGTACTCCCACACCAGCACCACTGCCTGTGTGTTAGGTTCCCACAGGTTAGCCTAGCACATATAGTACATACCAGTCTCTTGGAGTAGTACTCCCAGACCAGCACCACTGCCTGTGTGTTAGGTTCCCACAGGTTAACCTAGCACATATAGTACATACCAGTCTCTTGGAGTAGTACTCCCAGACCAGCACCACTGCCTGTGTGTTAGGTTCCCACAGGTTAACCTAGCACATATAGTACATATAGTACATACCAGTCTCTTGGAGTAGTACTCCCACACCAGCACCACTGCCTGTGTGTTAGGTTCCCACAGGTTAACCTAGCACATATAGTACATACCAGTCTCTTGGAGTAGTACTCCCACACCAGCACCACTGCCTGTGTGTTAGGTTCCCACAGGTTAGCCTAGCACATATAGTACATACCAGTCTCTTGGAGTAGTACTCCCAGACCAGCACCACTGCCTGTGTGTTAGGTTCCCACAGGTTAACATAGCACATATAGTACATACCAGTCTCTTGGAGTAGTACTCCCAGACCAGCACCACTGCCTGTGTGTTAGGTTCCCACAGGTGAGACAGGGAGAGACACAACTTCAGTTGGCACCGCAGACGAGACTCCTCAACTCTGGTCTGGTCCTGAATGTAAAAACATGCAATGTTTCAAAGACGGCAAGGAGGACATGTAAAGATGAATATTGTCTGTAAAAATAACTTTTCATCTTTTGCACACACACTTGCTCACACACATGCATATACACATTTGAACAGACACACACACCAACAAAAACATACAAACACATACACACAAGCACAAGCACACATACACAAATCTGTTAGGTTTGCTAATTTGCTAATTCTAATCTTGTACTCTAATCTTCTTTCTGTAAATAGTGTCATCATAGTTTATAGTCTTCTTGGATAAAAACTCTTGGTATACAAATGTAAGTGACTGTACACTGAAATACATGGCTTATACTGTACTACATTATCATTTCAGCTGCAAAAAGTTCCAGCCCCTCCTACTGCACAATTAAGTCTTGCAAAAAGAAACAAATTTCCAGTAAATTCTTACCTTTGTAGCCAGTGTTTTCTTGATCAGATCCTGCACCAGTAGCCAGTTACTCTTCACTTGTTGCTGGGTGGGAGGATAATATTAGTTAGATTCTGTGGCATAAAGTTTAAACAGTGAAGTCAGTATTTTCATCAGAAAATATGGTGTGAAAAATTGTAACGAGGTAACGCTAGTTTACCTTTATCCGTCGGGTAACCTATATTCGTTGTTCACTGAAACAGAGCACTGTTGCAGGGATATCAAGGTCTTTCACACTGCAATAGAATTTAAGGTATTGCATTTTGTAACCTTCGTCTGTCGACTTGATATACCCTGTCGGATATAAGTTACGCACGGATAAAGGTAAACTAGCTTTACAGATACTATATCTTGAAGTTGAAACAAAGATTTCTAAGTACAAAGAAGAGAAGACCTTACCTTTTCTGTGTATTGTCCATACTGATCATACTGGTACAGTGGTGCAACATGGGACAACAGCCACCAACAGAAACCAACAGGGTCCTTACAGGAGAAATCTGAAATTAACATAAAAATTATTTACAACACAACATTCAACAACTTCTAACTTCATGTACAATTGCTAGTTTGATTATCATTAAAAAATAACACCATCCTTGTAATCTTAGAAATGATATAAAACAGTGCAACTTACCAGTGGTATTTTCTTGAAGTACCAGACACAGGATGTTGTATAGAGTGCACCAGAAGGACTGCAAAATAAAAACAAAGTTTTAAACATTAAAGATTGCAGTACTGCTGCTGGACACCAGGTGTCTCACATAACACTGCATTGTCACACTATGGCATGGCACATCAATGTTGCATAAAAACACTGATATCTGTTTGTTTGTTGGGTGAGCCAACTGCACTCTTTTTGCAACCAGGGGCTGAATTATGAGGAGCTTACAATGGACAGGGCTAAATTGCAAGGGTCTGAAGCGGCCTGCCATTCAGTGCTAAATCGGCTGACCTCAATACGACAGCAATTGCCCCAGGTGTGGCCATAGGACTGCACTGCAGCACCTGTTCTAGTAACATTTCCCACAATACTTTTTAACCTTTAGCATACCCAAGTAGCCATTTCGCTACCCAAACTGTATGGGTTATGGAGTTAGGTAGCAAGAAGAAGGCTAAGAAAACAGTTCCATCTACTGAAGTGAACCTACATCAGACTGCATGTGCTGACTCCTGTGGTCTAACATGTGGATGATCATGATCCAGAGTTCCCTCACACAGGTACAGGGGAACGGGGAAACACGGGGACTCTCCTGTAGGGTTACCTGTGGAGGAACAAGGGTGTAGCAACAAAAATTACAGACCCAAATTGTCAATTACAATTAGCAATTCAACCAATGAGAGAATGGCAATTAGCAGTTTGACCAATGAGATGTTTGACTGCGCTTTCTTAACTTAAATGTTTTTTTATTATTTTGCAATTGTACATTTAACAGAAGTGTGCGGGGCTACGGGACCGGTATACTTAGTATTAGATCCAAATGTTGTGGTTAAAAATCAGAATGAGTCTGAACATATTAACCATTTCTAAAGAAAATCTGTATTTGTTTTCAATTTTCCAAACAAGAATGCTAAATTCTGCTGCAGTCGAATTTTTCACTACAATTTCTCATAAAAGTGATAGTACTTAATGTATAAAGCAAAACTTAGGGTTCCGTCACATTTGTCGTACAATCGTCACAAATTGCAGAAACATCATACAAAATTCAGAGAAAGCTGCCTTGGTTTCTTGCCAGCAGTTGTTTCTGTCACAGCCTGCTTGAACATTCTACAACATCAGGATCAAATGATGGCCTTTAACGAATGTGGCCGTATGTGAAAGTCTGTTTCAAAGCTGAAGACTAGTCTTCCTTCCCATATACAGATCAGGAAAATAATAACCAAAGCACATCTACCTTGTTAAAAGTTCTGGCAGCGAGTGCCAGTAGGTCCCAGAGTAGAGCTGTGAGTAGCTGTGTGAGGAGGTCTCTGTCTCCTATGTCTTCACTGGGTAGGAAACTAGACAGGTCCATATGTACAGGCAGATCTGTGGAGGAAAAGACAAACAAATGATGGTAAACTTTGAGATGTGTTGCACTTAGACAGAGTTCAACATAGGTTTCTGTTGAAGGGAAACTAAAAAGAACACCTCTTTTTCTATCAACTTATCTTTAACCTTCCGTCATTAACTTTGAATAGAACTTACCTGGCCACTTTGTCTGTAAGATGTAGAGAATCTCTACTGATGACCAGTAAATGTCAAGAACAACATGGAAAAAACTGTGGGCAGGGGTAGAACTCTGAAAAGTGAAGACAAACAATCATAAGTGAAGTCGTTAAACAATCATTAAACAAGATTAAACTATGCAAAAACCTTTAATTACAATAGCAACGAAAGTTCACCTTGGCAAACTCAATGTTTAAAGGTTGCACCCCTAAGGTGTTGCCAAAAACAAAGTAAATCCACCTGACCTTGACAGCCTGCCTGGACACAGCTGAGCTGACAGTGCTCTCATGTATGCCCCCTATCTGTCCCACATGGAACAGCAGCCCCTGTAGCTCCTGTAGTAGAGTCTGAGGAAACTGGGAGACTTGGTGACAGTAGGGGTGGCTGTGACTGTCTGGTAGTGTTGGTGGGTTGTAGTACCTGTGGCAAAGTAGTAATGTTCATACTGTCTGTTCGTCAGTTTTTCGGATGGAGCGGATGGACCGGAGTACATTATGCATTTATGTTCACATTTCAGCATTGCAGTAAACTTTTTGACTAACAAAACTAATTAAACAAAATCAGTTCATAAGCCTAGTCATTTTATCAGTACAACAGAAATTGATTTTACTTTGAAAAATATTATTTTTAACAAAATTCAATTCTACTTATCCAAGCATTTTCATGAAGCAATCTCGCAAATACTTAGTACATGTATCATGTTAACCCTAAAATAGATATAGCGGTTCTCCAGAAACAACCAATGGACCAGACAGACTGGACCAAGTCTATGTCTAGGTATGCTCTATATGCCGTTACATACATTCTAGGAATACATACAATACAGTAAGAATTTTCAAAAATCAAATCAATTAATGAAAATGCAGCCATCTTATATCATATTTTTTTCTTGTTTTGTTTATTTTCCTTTTACCACAGCTTTCAAATACTGAGATCCTGTACCTGTGTAGGAAGACTTTGATGTACTGTAAGAAGTCTGTAACTTGTTGCCTGAGATGGAGTGCCTCTGTGTTTATAGAACCTATCAAATAGGAAAAAAGAATAAAAGATAGTAGATATGAATTGATTTACTGGTAATTTGTATTTATCAACTAACATGTTTGATGAACAAAGACCATTCAGCCCTCTGTTGGAATATCTCATAACCTGACAATCTGACAAAACCATTAAAAAAATCAGAAACAACTGCAATGACATTTTTTTTTTACCACACCCACCTCCAGTGACCCAGGATGACCCCTCCTCTGTGAGTTGTTCCAACTGGCCAAACTGTTGTCTGTGGGTAAAACAGCACAAATCAGTAACCACTAACAAACAATTAGGAACGATATACGGTAAATGCATTTCATTTTGCAGGGATTTAATTTAGTGGTAGTGGGAAAAAGGACTGTTTGTGGTAGCACCATGCACTGTAGTCTCTTAAGCCCCTTTTACAAATCAAGAATTTAGCTCGGCCGAGTTATCAGCAAGCTCTAAATTACGAGGAGGCATGACCCTGATGCCTACGAACAAATGGCAGAGTTTATTCGTAGGCATCAGGGTCATACCTCCTCGTAATTTAGAGTTCGCTGATAACTCGGCCGAGCTAAATTCTTGATTTGTAAAGGGGGCTTTACTGCCATGGAAAAATGTTTGCAGTGGTTTTAAGTTTGTGGTGAATTGGCAACGCGAAAACTGCGAAAATAAAACCACCGCAAAAATTCCTGCATTTACAGTATGTATCTAAACCAGAACTGCTACAATACCTAGTACAGCTGCCAGAAAAGGGGGAAGGGGAAAAATTTAATTTTGCAAACAACTACTAGTACCAACAGACCAAATATCATAAAGATCCATCCACTTTCCAGACCAGTCCGGTTTTTAGTTTTTTTAATCAATGCAACTGATAAAAGATAACGCTAGTTCATCTTTATTCGCAGGGTAACCTTTATCCGTTGTATTTAACACCAGGGTATTTCGGGATATCAAGTTGACAGGCGGATGTACCAAACTGCATTATAATGAAGAAAAAAAATGCAATTTGAAACCACTGTCCATCTACGTCATATTCCTAAATATCCTGTTTTTAGGTACAACGGATATAGGTTACTCCGCGAATAAAGGTGAACTAGCGTTTCATGTTTCTAGGATATGTTTGATAAACATTAAAGTATTTTTTATCTCCCCTCTGCTTGTTAGTCATGGATAAAAAAGGAATCAAAAATAGACACATCAATCAAATATCAATATGAATTATGATGGTCCAGAGTTGAGCCTGAACCTCTGGACCTAAACCTGGACTTCATTAAGTTGGACCTTATTAAGCCAACAACTCGTATTCACCCCTAGGGTCAGTTAGGTAACTGGAAACATTTTTCCTAGCCTTTAGACATTATTATCATATAACGTTAGTTCACCTACAGGGCTCGAAATTCATTTGGGGGATTAGGTGCACTGGTGCACCCAGCTTAAAAAATTGGGTGCACCAAAAAATGTTTGGGTGCACCACTTAAATTTAAGTGATAACCTAATATTAAAACTTAGCTACAAGCTATCAAATTCTTAAACAAGTACCATGACAGACATTTTTATTATCTTTCTAACATGTAGAGGTCAAGAATATGATGTATACTTTGATACATACATAAACAGAAAAATCTTTACATACATAAACATAGGAAATATTTGGGTGCACCCACAGAAAATAATTGGGTGCACAGCTCCAATTTTGGGTGCATCAGGGTGCACATGCACCCAGTATTTCGAGCCCTGACCTATATCCGTTGGGTAACCTATATCCGTTGTACATAAAATAGGATATTTGGGGATCGTTTAGTTGATGGAAGGTATTTTCACATTGCCATACTAAGTATTTTGAAAATGTTGACATTTGAAACCCACGTCGTTGACCTGAAACCTCTAATTAAGTCTAAATACCCATTTTTTTTACAACAAGGAACCTAGGTTACACCATAGATAAAGGTGAATTAGCGTTACAGCTCACAAGACCACTAGAAATCTGCCTGACCTGCCCATGTAGAAGAGTTTCTGTGTTGACTCCACAGCTGCAGACTCTGTGAGGAACCTGTACCCAAACAGCTCCGACAAACGACCTCGGAACAGCTGGGGGCTCAAGTCTTCTCCTTCTAGAAGTCTGTGAGGAAAAGAAGAAGGCACAGCATGAAATCAAGAGATCACCAGACATCCTCAATACTGGGGGAAGCAAGCAGTTTTATGAATTTGCTCGAAATACTGGTCAACAGCCAGGTTGCGCCGTCAACATTTCAGGTTTCCCCACTTCGAAATTTTCACTTTCTCATCAGCCACTTATCCATTATCTTTCCTTCCAGTTACATGTAACCACTTATATGTTATCTTATCTAGAAATAAATACAAAAGCAAAGAAAATAACAAGCGTGAAGTAGAGGAGAGTTGACAGTCATTTTTACCAAATTTCTACAGTGAAACTTGGTCTATGCTAACAGAGGCAGTTAGGGCTGTTTGCATGAAGGTAAAATACTCCAACAAACAGATTTCTTTGTGGCAAAATGGACCATTGTTTTGAGTATTGCCAAATCATAAGTTTTCACAGATAATTAGGTCCAGGTTCAGGTCCGGAACTGGACCTGATCCCTCAGGACCTGTACCATACCTGTACCTGAATTTTTCTGTACTAACACCCACCCCTAATCCCTATACTAGGATCTTACCTGTGCAGAACACCTGAACAGATATAGGTGTTCCTGTAAGGAGGCAGCGCTCCTTCTGTAGTGACTTCTCCATGGCACTTAAAGCAGATAAGTTGCAAGGAACAGCCACTATCTGTGGAATCAAGATCAAGAGCAAAAAGTCATTAGCATCTTTGTAAAAATGTAATACAAGACTATGCAATAGGCTGTGACTTCTTTATCTGAAAGTAACAAACAGCTACTTACCTTCATTGACTCCCAGAAACATACTGTTTGAAAAGAGCTCTAAAGTGCGACCGAAATGATCGCACATCCCAGTAGTACTGTGCCACCAGATTTGAAATCACAGTTGCTCTATATGATAGAGCACCACCTCACAATTAATCTTCATTTGCCATCCAGTCAAGTAGAATTTAAGAGTATAGAGGAAGGCTGTCCCTGCCACATATCATTTCTGACAGGAGGGTAGCAGCAGGGGTCACACCTGCATTATTACTTTTGAATTTTGAGAAGAGCTCACCGTGCCTGTACTGTCTTTAATTACATCTACCAAAGACATGAAGGAGGTTTCAAAAATCTACTTCCAGATGTTTGGGCAGAGGGCAGAGTTGCCTTGCACATTGGAGGGCTCAAATGGGGGATTCTAATACCAATAAAAACTTTAAAACCCTTCTTTTCCATGCAAAATCTCTTTAATCATAATATTTTTCAAAGAGAAAGATTTGGCAGCTATATACATGTAATATTAATATTTGAAAACCAGGCTACGACAAGCTAATACTAGTAATCTATCTCACCTCCCTCCTGTGAGAAGTCTGCACTTGTGGGGGGATGATGGTCGCTGTCAATCATCATTGGTTCACATGGAGACAGGGGTGGGGTCATCGACCCCTCCAACTCATAACTGTCCTCATATGACCCCATCTGTGTCTGCACATATCAAAATAAGGTCTGTCAACTCATTTCATTAGAAAGATCACCGGTGAGAATTATGGGGAGAAAATTTGCAAGCAGATGCAGGAAATTTTCCCTAGCATCGTCCGCAAAATTATCATAATAAAACTACACCCGTTTTTGTGGTGTTACGTGCTTCTTTCACAATAATATATTTCACTATAACAACCTTGTGGTAAGCCATGTATGATATGATTATCAGCAATTATGTTTAATAGGGTTGATAGAAGATTCCAATCACACAGCAAGGCCCAACTACATTAAACTATGCATGTAAACTGTTACGGTATCTCTTATATACTTCAAATAACCCTTTCCTCCTCCCTCAAAGAGTCATAGCCTCAATGAAAAGCGGCCGCAGGCTGATTTGAGCTTTCATGAAGAAACAAAGGTTCAAACAAACAAACAATGGTTGGCCAGTCTAAGGATATTTCTGCCCCCCTCCCACCCCGGCTCTCACGGTCAACTATTGCACTTATGAGCCATCATCTGAGGAAAATGACGCACCTGATTGCTTTTTACACTTCCATGATTCAAGATCTCACGACTTCTGTGTTTTCTTTCGAACAAACTCTACATCAAGCACATTAAAACGTCTAAATCGCAGTCGATAAAGTTTGTACAAAAATATTGGGCAAATTTCCCGCCACCTTTCTTCCCATCATGCTTGAAATGGAATCTTCCACTACATTGAGAAGGGGGGTCTGAAATGTTGAAAACTTTTTCTTCATCAAACGATAATCGGTAACATCTTATTGTTATTGTGAAGTTGTTTATTCATAAGAACATTTTACATGATGACTTTTGTATATTCTGCTCGCAACGGAATTTTAATCGTCAAACACGATAACCGAATTCGCGAAAGCGTGCTGCACTTTGTGTTATTTCCGATAGGGGTCTTTGACAAAGAGTGACTGGGCGGGTAACTACAGTGTCATGCTGAAATAGTGTGAAGATATACAAATTCCATTGCTAATGTACAACGATACATAAAGGATAAATAAATGGATAGGACACTGCTCCATAACAATAGGCTGTTATCTATAGGTCATTTGGTCAACAAAGTATTGAATTTAGTGTACATTGAATCTCTGAATCGCCATGATATATGAAGCCGCGAATGTAGTGGTGGTATTGACTTCAGAAATTTTGTACATGTATTATGATCATTTAGAATTTACTGGACTTTTCTAAGATAAAGGAGTGAGATTTTTAACATTTCTATCAACGAAAATGCATGAATATTGACAAATTCTGCATAAAACCCATAGAGAAACCCTACAAGAAGTAACAAAAATGGTCGTATCAAGCATTACTCGATTTCTTCGTCCAGAATTCAACGCTATAACAGTTAACGTTATATATTTTTTTATATATGTACTTGAAATTTTGGACTACCAAACAGACAGTTTCAAGTGGTTCTCACGGTCTTGTCGACGCAAAAGAAAATAGTCGTCTTGTACAACTAAAACTGCGAACAGGTTGTGATGTTTGTTTGCCGTACAACAATCATCCTAGTAGATTATAAGTTACCAAAATCCACGCTTGTTTGTTTGTTTTGAGAGATTAACGCTTGATTTTGTGGCGCCAGGCTTGTTCTTGGAAGTACACTTGATTTTTATGTCTGAAAAAAATGCCGTTCTTGATTGCGTTTGTCTACATAGGCACGAAAATGTACGAAATAAATTTTCTTTGACAACAAAGTTAATGAATCCCAGTATACAGTTTGAGGGGTTTTCTTTGAGTTCATAGAGTTTGAGGTTTTTTTCTATGTTTTGGAATGAAGACAATCACAGAACGGTTCAGAGACAAGTAGAGTGGTGTCGCGCCCTCATCGGACGACCGCGTCTCACAAAGTTGTGCCGCCTTGATTAAAAAATCCTTGTTCCACTCTTTTGGCAAAAACGATACAAAAGCCAGTTTAATTTTCCCTTCTTTGTTTTTCTCCTACGGAGTTCACACACTTCTATTGTGGATTTTGGAAGCTTCCCTTCGGCTGTATCAGACCGGGGGTGTGCTAGTCAGATGCAAATGTTCGTGTCTAGAGCCTGCCGCTTCAAAAGGCACCCGTCACACCACTCGCTGTGGCACGGCCGCCAAAAGAACACATGGCCACCCAAAAGTCGCCCAGACCACTTCCAAAGCACAGAAATACCATACAATAGCGTCCCAAACTTAAACGTCTTGCCTATAGATGTAAATATGTGAAAACATAATGCCCGGACTTGTATGCATGTGATTTGTGTACAGGGGAAGGGGTAGTTTGAAAATGATTGATCGCAGGCAACCCGTTTAATAACTACAGGGCGTTTTCTCTCCATGGTGTGAAGTTGGTAAACTCGTTAACGATTGTCTGTGAGCTAACCACACTCATCCCTCAAATTTCCTGTATGGACTGATAATATAGTCCCGCTGAAGTCAGCCACGCGTCGATTGGCGGTGTGAGTTTGCGGGCGCCGACAGGAAAGTTTTTCTCAACTTTCTCTAAAAGAAGAAAGCGAGTGAAAACACGGGGTATCGCGAGTAGTGGAGGCTTATGAATATTTATGAGGACAGGCAATGTGCTGTTGCTGTGGAATCCTCGGACGGCTCTGTCATTGTCAGGCTAGGCCGAAGGAGAACAATGGCTAAAACAACAGCGCACAGTGTGCGATATCCTAGGCGGCGACCAATCAACGCCCGCGTTACTGGTCATCACAGGTTCTGCCGCTTCGCTATATTCAAATTCAAATTAGTCTCCTCCAATCACGACGAATTATTATTCGACGTCATTAGAAATATGAGAGGGGGTAATAATCTAATTTCCGTGGGGGCTTTGGAGTTGTCAGATGTTTGGTAGTCCTGTCACCTGCGGTCGTGTGCGTTTTCTCTTAGCATAATACAGAGAGTAAGGAAAGTAAATTGCACAGAGTTTGGACCGCGTTGTTTGAGTGGAAAACATGGCGACTTCCCCGAGCCCGTTCAGCCAGAGCTCGTCTTCGCCGTCCTCGAGTAACTCGCCGCCTCATCTGGAGAACGGGACCGGGCTGCTCAGCATACCGCCCCCGTACAACGGCTTCGGAGACCACGGTACACACAAGTCACCGGAGAACGGCCACTCTTTAAACGTGCTGAATGGCCACCAGAGTAGTACGAATGGTTTGGGAAATGGTCACTCCTTCCCGTACGCAACTTCTTGGGCTAGACTGTCAGAGACATCGCCTTCTCCGCCCTGGTTCGCGGGCCTGCACCCGCAGGAGCTCAACGGGAAGATCAACGGGGTCAGAGAGAACGGAGAGGGCCACCCGGTAAGTCTGCATAGAGGCTACCCACCACCGGGCGGCTCGCTACCTACCACCGTACCGTCCAGCTTCATCCCCCCGATAACCACAGCAGGTACCCCCGCGGGCTTCGCCTTCCCGCACTCCGCTTACACCGGCATGGTCAACGGCCACGGCGGGCTCAACGGCATCTTCACGTCGGCTACCCAGCCGCCTATCGTACAGATCCCCAACGGTAACGAGTATCGTAGCAACGGCAGCGCCGGCTCGGGCGGTTCAACCAGCACAGAGGGGGACGACGACAGGGAACAGGCGGACGGAGAGGAGTCTCCCACCGCCGACGAGCTCGAACAATTCGCCATGGTTTTCAAACAACGGAGAATCAAGCTCGGCTTCACCCAGGCTGACGTTGGCCTAGCACTTGGAACGATCCACGGAAACGTTCTCAGTCAGACCACCATCTGTCGGTTCGAGGCCTTGCAGTTGAGCTTCAAAAACATGTGCAAGCTGAAACCGCTTTTACAGAAGTGGTTGGAGACAGCTGACTCCAACATGAGCCCAGGTTCTCTACCCAAAGACGAAGGGCTAGGAGGGGAGGTCATCACACCAGGGAGAAAGCGCAAGAAACGCACAAGCATCGAAGTAAGTATAGTCTCTTTCTTTAACTACTACAAGTACTAGTTTCTCGTATCGCTAAACCTAAAACTAAGTAAAAGGCGCTGCGCAAAAAAATATTATTGATCATTATTATGACAAAAACACAAAGTACACATGGCATTCCAATCCCCCACACTCAAAACCTCCAAAAACGTCACCAGTAGTAAACACTATTGGCATAAACACGTAAACAAATACTTCTTATTTGACCTCACTTGACGAGTGCTTTCCAATTGCTTTTCAACCAAGGTGGTCCTTTACTAAGTGCCCCCAAAAAGAAACCTTCGTATAAAGGTTATTTAAGTGTTGGGTATAGATGCACGTTAGTTTTTCGAAGTGTAAGAACACGTTTTACTGATGCTAGAAATATGTGTTTCTAAAAGATAAAGATTGGTTTTGGTATGATTAGCGGTAATTAGATACATTTGTATCACAAGCACTTTGGCCTTCCACCTCACTGAGAACTGTCCATTTGATAGATGGCTTGTTTAGCTTATTCAAAGTAGTTTGGTCGTCCCGTGGTGAAAGAGTATAAAAAGTTATCAAAAACATACAAAGAAAACCATGTACATTGTCTCTCTAATATTTCGTGAAGTTTTATTTCTTAGACTTAGAGGAATGATGGACGAACTTTATTTAACGTGAAATTTTCTTCTGAAATGTTTGACGTGTCTCAAAATCTCAAGACTCCACCACCCAGCGTGTGGATCTTAAGTTTGGTTTGTTTTCATAATAGAAGTTTCCATAATTATGTGGACAAACAGAGGCGGCGTTTGCGTATGAGATGGGGTTAATGAAGATCTGCTTAAGCGGCGATGCATGTGAATCCTCGCTGATTCGGGTATCATACATGCATGCATAATCCCAAAGTTTCACTCTCTGACAATGAGACAGAATTATTTTTGTTTTATTTTTTCGTTCTTTATCTCTTAGTATTTTACCAAAGCCACGGTTGTTGTTTTTGCTTGTTCGCTTTTGTTTCGCTTTTCCATTTTTAGTTCTGCTTCCAATGTTCCATTTCTTTCCTGTTTCTTTTTTTTTAATTTTGACGAAAAAAGTCATTTCCTATTAGTATTTTGCCAAATATTTTCGAATGTGCCTATGACAAACTGAAGTATATTTCTGATGTTTTCGTTTTCTTTCCATTTCCCCTTTTCTTACCAATTTTACGGATCTACGCTCTAGTGCAGATGTTTAATGTGATTAAGTGCGTGTATTTCCTGTCTAACTCTAACCCTATCATTTTGACTTCCCGAAACGTGTTCGGTCTGCGTCATCACTGCTTGATTATAGGTCTTAAGACTGGAGGGCATTTTTCGTCTTGTCACCACGCGACAGACCATGCCATTCCAAGCTATGCCTAACATAAGACGACTTTCAAAGCTTCATAATATTTCAACACAGAAGTAAACAAGTTATCAGTCAAAAGTTTCATTTCTACTGTTTACTAGTTACTTTTATTCGCTTTCATGCTAATAATGGTAACTTATTCCAAGTTAATGTTTGATTGAAAGGACATTCTGGAACTTTAAGAACAAAAGCAGAAACTAAATACTAGTTTTGAACTAGCCTATCTTTGTTTTTGAAGGCTTCTAGGATTGATAATTTGGATGGTTATAATTTTCAATAACAATAACTACTATTGAAGAAAAGTAAATACGACACTGCAAAGCTTATCAAATGTTTACATGTACTGATACCAGACTATTTTGTCCCCCAGGTGTCAGTGAAAGGTGCATTGGAAACTTTCTTCTACAAGCAGCCCAAGCCGTCTGCGATCGAGATTAGCCAACTTTCTGAGGGACTCAACCTCGACAAAGAGGTAAAGATGATGGTCAACTTTTTTCTGACAAAATTTAGGATAATTCACTCAATTTGTAATGGAATTTTCACCTTCTTTTGGAAACTGACCCACTCACTTCTTAATTTGAACATGTGATCTCAGACATTAGCTTTTCCGTTGCACGTAAAGAATTTTGATATTGACTGATGATGATTAATTTCTTTTTTATTATCACAAATCAGAATCTTTCACATCTAATAACTAGATTTTAGGACAATGATTGCTATCTGTATTAACAAAATTGAATTATTATTATTATTAATTTAAAACGACAGTAACGATGACTTTCTTTGACACTTTGGTCTTTTATTCACTTTCTTAATATTTTGTCCCACACAGGTTGTACGCGTTTGGTTCTGCAACCGCCGTCAGAAGGAACGTCGCATGTCGCCGTACCACGCCGTCAACGGGATGAACGGTCACATGAACGGTCACGTCAACGGCCACGCCAACGGGCATGTCAACGGCAACGGACTGATGACCAACGGCCATGGCATGTACAACGGCGGGGACGACATCGACATCCACCGAGGAGCGCCGTCCCCCATCCCGCACCACCTGGCCCATAACGGTCACCATCACCACCACGTCATGATGCCTGCTCACAGCCCTGCCGCCATCTCCTCGCAGTAACAGTAAGAGATCCACCTCCGACGCGTCGCCAAAAAGCCGTTTCAACATTGTAAGGGCTGTCTCTATTACAGCAACTTTTCTACGCTTTGCCTTATGTAAGCCACGTTCTGGACTGTCAACGATGGCCGCTAGGTGTAATGCTAGCCATGTTTTATTTTTCTAGACGCAACCGTTTATTTTTTGTTGATATGCCAGATTTGTTTTCGCTTCTGGCGTCTGTACAGTTTAACTCTAACACAACAAAGAAGGGAATTTTGCTTCCCTGGAAAATTGAACGGCTAGTTATTTTTTTTTGGCATCGTGATATGAAAAATGACGTAAACTTTGTGAGCCTCTTTTAGAATTGAGGACAAAAGTTAAGTATTGTATTCAGAGCACTTTACCTTGTACATTTTGGGTGTCGGGTAGTTATTAGTTGATATTCGAATGGCAGCTATGTTTTGAGACTAATTTATATGTAATAGTGTAACGCTGTATCTCTAGTTTCTGTTAGGACTTTTGTGTTATGGACAAGGGTTCAAAATTCGCAATTGTAACCACGTAAAAAGTTGCAAGGTAGATAAAAGTTGTGTCAATTTCAAGAAAACAGTCACGAAATATCTCGCCAGTTTGTGCTCGAACAAGGGGACAATTTTGTTACGAATGCTACGAATTAAGTCCAATTTGGCACTTTTGAATGGAAATCAAAACAAACCCAGTGCCCCTGGCGCCACAGATTGGCTTATTTTTCATAATCTGGCCCATCTGCCATTCTTTGCTTCTTTGGTCGATTTTGGTAGACAACTTGGCAAACGGCTTTTGTTGTTGTCTGACTATCTGATAGTTGGTAAGAAAAACAAGTGCCCGGCCGTAGCAACGTCATTTTGTCGTTGAGGAAATCTTTGTGACTGAAAATATTTCTTTTTCGGATAACCCCGAACCAAAACACGAGAAAGTGGCAATTTCCATTAGAAATCCCCGAAATTCCAAACAGATGTAAACATTCCTTTGTTACGGAAAACACGTCACACGTTTCCATGTACAATTCCACGTCCTATTGTGCAATAGTTTGAATATGCATATCCCCCACTCCCCACAACATCTGTGGGTTGTGTGCGGATTTCGTCGTTTTTTGGTAACTTGTAACACCATTCGCTGCTCATTTTCCGACTATTATTGATTTATACTATACATGTTGTACACATACTTATGTCATGTGATCCTACTACGTTTTCCTTCGTACTTTCTTTTCTTAGGAGTAGACATTTAGGAAAGTAGATGCCCTACGATTAGATAGTTATGAAATACTTGATGATAAAAGAAGTCCAAGCGATATGTTGCATTAGCGATTATGTTTGGCATTTGTTTGTTGCAAGAAAGGATAAGTCTATGCAAATGACTTTTGTAATATTGTGAGCATTGCTGCTGTATTTACTGATTCAAAAGAAGAGAGTTGTGCCAAAAAGAGAGCCTCGCATTTCCAAAGAGTGCCATGTTTTGGAGGAACAGTTTTTTTAGTAACCATATCATGAAAAACAGAAGGTCTATTCCACACCTAGTGTGGGGTATATTTTATACTCCGTCTCTGAGACTAAGAATAAACAACCTTGTCCCGAGGAAATGTTGAATCGTGTTTGTCTTCTTTGTTCTCATTGGTTAAGTGGATAAGACTATATCCAATCATATGTTACAACTTAGAGAGAAAAGTAAAAGATTGTCATATCTATCCACTGCCTTCGGGACTATTGCGCAAATAGGCATATAGGTGAAAGACACAAAAATCTTGTTTCTTTTCTCCCAAATTCTCAACGAAATTGAGCATTCTTTCTCTTTTACGGTATGGAGTGTTCTCTAAGAATCTTCAAAGTTACAAACATCATGTCTGGCAAGTATAACATTATAAACCATATGCAGATGAAGTTCGATTTGATGAACTTCAAAATAATGCACGCCTTATAACAAAACCTAACTGCCGGGAGTTTGGCCTTTGTCTTGCCATTTAGGTGAAAATCCACCATGGTGATGGAAAGAAGGGTCTAATTGAGTCTAGGCAGGAGAATGGCACGCGTAAATTCCCGACAAACCCTCGGGGAGCCCCGGACGATAATCACTCTCTCACCGCGGCAGGTGGCCGGGCGACGACGTAAGCGATCCTCGGTACAGCTATCTGATTCAGACAAAAGCCTTCAAGTTTAGCGCTGGCGTTTCTCTGTTCCCAATCATATAGACGATTCGTTGACATGCTGCAAAAGCGATCGACATGAACATGAATGGAAGCAAAAATGCTCTGCTTCAGTTACTTGTATTCATATTTTAGTTTTGTCCAAATTTTTGGTGACTTTAAAAAATCACAGCGTTTTGAAAAGAAGAAAGGATTGATCAGTAATCCCATGTGGTATGACAAGATTATAGTTTTGCATAAAGAAGCTAACGGCGGCTGTTCTGACGATAGTACAACTTGATAACAAAATCTGACCACGAGTTTGCAGGGGACATTTTCGTCAGCGTTTATGGGAAAAATCCTGACTAACAATTGGCTATAAATTGCAAATTTTCTCTTGTAGAAAATGACTCACATCCTCAAAAGGCTAAAACTTAAGGCTAAAAAGGCTAAAAAAACTTATAAGATATAAGAGGCTGTCAAGGTTTTATACAATGATGTTTTAGCCTAGATCGTCCAAGCACTCTGTCATCTCGAAAGTCGAGACTACATACTAGTAGGATCTAGAAGTCACAGAAGATCTAGGTCTTATCTAAAGGCACTAATCTATACACTTTTGTTAAGTATGGTAGGTAAAAGGAAATTGATAGGCAAAAAAAAAGGCCTTGGGGCTGTGTTTCTTCATCCATCAACGTCTGAAACAGCAGATTTGATTGATGTCGTCCATCCTTTCTCACGTTCGGGCGAAAGAGGCGCGATTCTTTCCATCTTTCTGTCAGAAAATCTCCTGGGAAGTCCTCTAAGTAACGAAGTGGACTCCTCATTAGAAAAAAAGGTACAGGAAAAAGGAAGGTGTGTGTAGATCATAAAATGTGTCCACTCGCAGATGGCACTTTAGTTGATTACCCTGCGCCCCCACGGGAGCGAGGGATTTGGTTCGGTCCGGTTGCTCATCCTGTCGTCTGAATTCCGAGAATACTGACCAACAAATGACATTAATTACGTCATCAAGATTAAAGGTCGAAACACGTGGGTGGACTCGGGAAATACCTCAACAAAGACACATTTCCTGTTCGGCTTAAAATCTTTGTGACTCAGATATACTTTTTCGAATTTCAATCGACTAGAATCAGTGATGTTTTGAGCAGTCGTTTTAGCATTGTGTTTTCACCTTTCATAGAATCACTTGTTCCCATTGATACACGTGAAAATCCTCTTCGGTTTTGTTTTATTTCACATAAAAAAATCAACGTTTTCTGAAGTTTTTTCTTTTCTGTTCTCTTGTTTTATCCACCAAAATGTATACTACTTACCACTATTTGTACTAAAACTATATGATATACTGATATATCATATAAGTTAAGCAAATTGTACCAACTTGATTTAAAGAAGCGTCAAGAGTGAAAGAAACAAAGCATACTAGATTTAGTTTATAGCCTGTATGGGTTGCAAAATAAAATCTTAAAAATTATGGCGGGCTTACTCCTCTGATGTGTTATTAATTCCATTTGACCAGTTTCTACTCTGTTAGAAAAAATGTGCCTAGTGTACCAAAAGATCACGTTTTTACTATTCTACGAAATCTATTGTTCCTGACCCAATCGTTCCATTGCCCCCCTCCCCCTTGCAGGTGTTTCGTTATCTGTACCTATATCGTCTGTAGTTTCCGACTAGTCTCGGACTAGTTTGGTCAGCCCGGTATAACTGGACGGGCGAATCATTACCGTAAAGTAGCGAATTATTATTCTTGGATTAAAGGATTTTACTCCCTTGGGAGAAAACAGTGCGCAAAATGGTTCATCGAAACAGTAGAGATTTGTACTGTCTCGCCTAGTCTTGTTTTGTGTCGTCCCCAAAATCACATTTTATACACGGAAATCCTTGCTGCTTTTACTGACTAAAAATGTCTGATTTTTATGACATGGCTGTACGACTTGACCATAACCTCCTAAAGAAGAGATTTCGTGGTAAAATAAAACAAAGGACACCGCGTCAGCTGGAAGTCACCGCCGCGAAAGCAAAATTGGACGCCGCCATTGTTTTTCGCCCAAGGTGTTCTCCCAATTTTCTCTCTTCGATGCGCGGCTCGATTGTCGGCTGATTTACATTATTATTTATCGAGATCGGTCCACTCACACCTTTTTAGAATAATCCTTTGTTTTTGAGAAGACGGCGTTTCAGATAACTTTTACACACACCGCTTCAAGTACAACTGTGCGTGGTTGGCGGGATAGCTAATTTACTATATGTACATCACACATAGTATCAATTACACATACTAGTACATGTATTTGGTAACAACGTAATATGAATTCAATAAAGGCAACCTAAGCAATATTGGCTCCAGATAGCCGTGTTGGTTAACCCAAAAAACATCTTATTCCACAGAATACATGTCCACAGACGCAATAGATGCCCACAGTTTATGATATTATATATGTCATTATATAAAAATATTATACATATAAAGAAGTTACCCGTGTGCGAAAGAACTTGTAAATACTGTACGTTAGATATGGTAGAAAACGAAACACATTCTACATGTATTTCAAACTGCCCCTTCTATGATCAAGAGAGAAAAGAGCTCTTCAAAGAAGCTACCAAATTCTATCCTAATATCTCCACGTTTACGGACAAAAAGAAAATTACTCTCCTTTTAACGTCGCGAAACCCACACATTACAGAAAAAGTCGGATCTTTCGTCTTCCACTGTCTCAGAAAAAGAAGTCAAACCCAATAATTTACATCTTTAAGTTAGACTAGAGTAGTCGCTTACTACACTTTTTTTATTTAGTGTTTACCATTATTTGTCTGTCATTTTTTGTCACTTGCAATTAGCCCTCGGGCAAGTATTTGCAATAAACTTGTCACTATAATATATGCGAACTTCAACAAACCATTGATAAATCAAAGCTATGTTTCTTAAACATTAAAATGTGGTCTTTGTGTTTGTTGTGCGCTCCTAAAATAGCTTCATGTTTCTGGTATTTTACACTACGTCAATGAATGGATGAATGAAGAGCTAAGTACATCAGTACAGGTCACAACAAGTCAAAACATATCAATGTGCTCAATTGATTTTGCCTTGTGAATAGAGCAATCGTCCTCAACTTTGCGCCTTGGTGGGACATGATTGTTTGTGAAGACAGTTTGTTTAAGATGGTCTTTTAACGAAATAAAATTGGACGATGCTGGTTTGATGGGTATGTATGACAGGGGACAGTTGTCTGTGCTAGCCGGTTATGTATGACTTGAAAAGTAGGTTTATGTGTACCTGTAACTAGTCCATGCCGCGTTGCATTGTTTGAAGAAAGATTACCAACGTTATGACTAAAGAAGAGCCGGGTATGTATGTGTATCTGTTGACATTGTTGTATTTCATACACTCATGTCTTGATTATAATAGCAGTCCTGGTACAAAGCCGACTTTGGTTAGGTTTTGCTCAGGTCAACCTAAAATAGGCTAGGGTGGGTCAGGTAACTATCTAGAAAGACAACATTTTTCCTTGGCCTACATGTCACGTTGCATTTTTTGAGGGTTAAGATGGCGAATATTGCGACTGAAGAAGAGGGTATGTAGGCGTATCCATTGGCATTGTAGTACATGTATTTCATAAACGCTCCTCTTTCTTCAAAACAAAAGTCCAGTGACAATAGTCATGTTTTTGCGGATAAAGAGTACGGACTATTTAGACGGACATAGAGTACAGTATAAGGTCTTGCAATAGTTTCCTGTCATTGAAGCTATTGGAAACCACCATGTTGTCTTAACGTTACATTCTTTAACGCAACATGGCCTATTCTGTGACAGATTAGGGAAAAGGAGTATAGATACGGGTCCATGCTTGTGTTTATTAACAATCTCGGTTATCAATGCCAACAACATGTACTCGTATTTTTGTGTGAAGTTATGCAAGATTTGTGCACATGTCATGCAACAATGACCACAATCTGGTTAAAGATCAGTACCCTTTCTTACAACGTATACATAGTTAAAGATTACCCACCAGAAAGAACAGATAACAGTATGAAAGTCCATATACATATACATATAATTGATACCATTTGTACACTAGAAGAAAGATTGACGAAGAAGCCAGCATGAAGACATCGATAAAATCAAGATGGACATAGAACACTCTGAAGACAAGATCAAGGGCACCACTTGGCGGTCGTGTTTCAAGGTAAGGCACATTTCATCATTTTGTTTTTGTGTAAAAAAAAATACATGAATAGAAGCAACTAGAGTTCGACAAACACATTCTCTTCGCCAAACAATCATGCCTTTATCAAGACTTTAACGTCTTATTCTGTATTACTAAATAGTACCAACCCCAATAGCAAATGACTGCATGAACGTGTGTTCTTCACAAACCCACAAATGCTACCAAAAACATGACCGTCTCAGCATACTGATGACAATGAAATTATGTACAATGTTGTGATATTTTCCAGCGCAACTTTCATAGTGTTTTGTTAAAATCAATGGTCTCACCAGACTCCGGCCTGGTCGAATAGTACACAGATGACCTGGTATGATCCCTGGTCAATCAGAATTTCATGCTTTCAAGACATATCATCCCTGGTCAATCAGAATTTCATGCTTCCAAGACAACGTCAGGGATTCTCTGCTTCCACTGTCTCTCTTGACCTAATTCTTCTCTATTTTTAGACATCTATGGGCCGATTCAAGTCCTTTCATGTAACTCCGTCACAAGTATATTGCAACCATTATAGTTTCCCTAAGTAATTGTATTAAATACATAGTGATTTATATAATTAGCATCTCATTATGTTGATAATCACCCAAAGTACCTACATACCAAAAACAAAGAATATCCATCAATCCCCTCACGAGTTATCCATCTAAAAAGTTACGAACTATAAGACCCACTGCAGTTCCAAACAAGCTGCTAGGGGGCCCAAAATTACACCATTTACTCCTAGTCCCAACAGCTATCCACCACTTAAAATTCATGAACCTGGCACTTCTGGAAAATTTAGGCGCAAACTTTGACTCTCACTTGCAGTACCAAAACAAGTCGCCAGGAAGCCCATTATCGAACTTGACCTTCCTTTCTGTGTCCCCTACCTATCAACGAATTATCATTAGCATCCATCAAGAACATCTCGAGTTATCTTGCATACAGACAAACGCACTTACATACAAAGCCAGCTACAGCACCATAGGTAAAAGCTAGCTTAACCATTCTCGCACATGACAATCCTTTCCACAACCGCTACACACCTGCCAAATATCGTGGAAATCGCCCAGCTGCATTTTGACTTATGCTTCCGGAAACAAACCCCGAAAAAATACAAAGGTCGCTGCTGTACCATAGGAAAACGCCAGGTAAACCATTTTCGAAATAGGCATGCCTTTTGACAACCGCTACACACCTGCAAAAAATCAAAAAGTTCCATCCACAATTTCTCAACTTATATGTTGTTGACCTATATACAGACCCAAGTCGGCAAAATCATACTCTATCGCCATTGGCGAAGAGAAAAAAAGCTCCTTGATAGAAGCTACGTGGACAACTCTTATTTTCAGTGTTACAAGAGTTACGCATTCAGTATCAAATGATGGTACAAAGGGGGGCATCTCACTAAAGCTGTGGTACGCTCAGCAGATTTCATCGACAAAACGAATCTTTTACGTTTTTTTAGTCATACGTGCACGTTTTGTATAATATTCCCATTATAAAGTCAAGGGTAACATAAACTCAATTTAGAACACAGCAGTGCCGCCAACGCATCACAGACCAGTGAGAAAAAGGCCTATATAGGAAAAGGTTGTATTTCCGGTAATGCCCGACCGACCTACGACGGATCGTACCAAAAGCCTACCGACCCTACCTATTTAGGGGTGTCGACCTCTGACAAGGGACATAAAATGTTCCATCTAACAAAATAGTTTTCCAACATGTTCCCATTTCGATAATTGTACAATGTTTGTTCGTATAACTAAACACATGATGTTGAAAATGTCAGTGAACTGATAACAGAAGTCAAAACATATCAATGTGCTCAATTGATTTTGCCTTGTGAATAGAGCAATCGTCCTCAACTTTGTGTCTTGGTTGGGACATGAAGAATGGTTGCTTGTTTGTGAAGACAGTTTGTTTAAGACGGTCTTTTAACGAAATAAAATTGGACGATGCTGGTTTGATGGGTATTTATGACAGGGGATAGTTGTCTGTGTTTTGTGGCTAGCCGGTTATGTATGACTTGAAAAGTAGGTTAGCACACATGAATAGGTTTATGTGTACCTGTAACTAGTCTATGCCACGTTGCATTGTTTGAAGAAATATTATACCAACGTTATGACTAAAGAAGAGCCGGGTATGTATGTGTATCTGTTGACATTGTTGTATTTCATACACTCATGTCTTGATTATAATAGCAGTCCTAGTACAAAGCCGACTTTGGTTATGTTTTGCTCAGGTCAACCTAAAATAGGCTAGGGTAGGTCAGGTAACTATCTAGAAAGACAACATTTTTCCTTGGCCTACATGTCACGTTGCATTTTTTGAGGGTCAAGATGGCGAATATTGTGACTGAAGAAGAGGGTATGTAGGCGTATCCATTGGCATTGTAGTACATGTATTTCATAAACCCTCTTCTTTTTTTCAAAATAGAAGTCCAGTGACGAAGCTGAATTGGCAGTTATGTTTTGGCGAACGACGAGTACGGACTACTAGTACTAAGACGGACATAGAGTACAGTATAAGGTGTTGCAACTAGTTGCCTGCCATATTCTGTGACAGATTAGGGAAAAGGGAAATACGGGTCCATGCTTGTATTTATTAACTACTCGGTTATCAATGCCCACAACATGTACTCCTATTTTTGTGTGAAGTTATGCAAGATTTGTGCACATGTCATGCAACAATGACCACAATCTGGTTTAAGATCAGTACCCTTTTTTACAGCGTATACCTAGTTAAAGATTACCCACCAGAAAGAACGGATAACAGTATGAAAGTCCATATACATATACATATAATTGATACCATAATTTGTACACTAGAAGAAAGATTGACGAAGAAGCCAGCATGAAGACATCGATAAAATCAAGATGGACATAGAACACTCTGAAGACAAGATCAAGGGCACCACTTGGCGGTCGTGTTTCAAGGTAAGGCACATTTCATCATTTTGTTTTTGTGTAAAAAAAATACATGAATAGAAGCTACGTGGACAACTCTTATTTTCAGTGTTACAAGAGTTACGCATTCAGTATCAAATGATGGTACAAAGGGGGGCATCTCACTAGAGCTGTGGTACGCTCAGCAGATTTCATCGACAAAACGAATCTTTTACGTTTTTTTAGTCATACGTGCACGTTTTGTATGATATTCCCATTATAAAGTCAAGGGTAACATAAACTCAATTTAGAACACAGCAGTGCCGCCAACGCATCACAGACCAGTGAGAAAAAGGCCTATATAGGAAAAGGTTGTATTTCCGGTAATGCCCGACCGACCTACGACGGATCGTACCAAAAGCCTACCGACCCTACCTATTTAGGGGTGTCGACCTCTGACAAGAGACATAAAATGTTCCATCTAACAAAATAGTTTTCCAACATGTTCCAAATTTCGATAATTGTACAATGTTTGTTCGTATAACTAAACACATGATGTTGAAAATGTCAGTGAACTGATAACAGAAGTCAAAACATATCAATGTGCTCAATTGATTTTGCCTTGTGAATAGAGCAATCGTCCTCAACTTTGTGTCTTGGTTGGGACATGAAGAATGGTTGCTTGTTTGTGAAGACAGTTTGTTTAAGACGGTCTTTTAACGAAATAAAATTGGACGATGCTGGTTTGATGGGTATTTATGACAGGGGACAGTTGTCTGTGTTTTGTGGCTAGCCGGTTATGTATGACTTGAAAAGTAGGTTAGCACACATGAATAGGTTTATGTGTACCTGTAACTAGTCTATGCCACGTTGCATTGTTTGAAGAAATATTATACCAACGTTATGACTAAAGAAGAGCCGGGTATGTATGTGTATCTGTTGACATTGTTGTATTTCATACACTCATGTCTTGATTATAATAGCAGTCCTAGTACAAAGCCGACTTTGGTTATGTTTTGCTCAGGTCAACCTAAAATAGGCTAGGGTAGGTCAGGTAACTATCTAGAAAGACAACATTTTTCCTTGGCCTACATGTCACGTTGCATTTTTTGAGGGTCAAGATGGCGAATATTGTGACTGAAGAAGAGGGTATGTAGGCGTATCCATTGGCATTGTAGTACATGTATTTCATAAACCCTCTTCTTTTTTTCAAAATAGAAGTCCAGTGACGAAGCTGAATTGGCAGTTATGTTTTGGCGAACGACGAGTACGGACTACTAGTACTAAGACGGACATAGAGTACAGTATAAGGTGTTGCAACTAGTTGCCTGCCATATTCTGTGACAGATTAGGGAAAAGGGAAATACGGGTCCATGCTTGTATTTATTAACTACTCGGTTATCAATGCCCACAACATGTACTCCTATTTTTGTGTGAAGTTATGCAAGATTTGTGCACAATCTGGTTTAAGATCAGTACCCTTTTTTACAGCGTATACCTAGTTAAAGATTACCCACCAGAAAGAACGGATAACAGTATGAAAGTCCATATACATATACATATAATTGATACCATTTGTACACTAGAAGAAAGATTGACGAAGAAGCCAGCATGAAGACATCGATAAAATCAAGATGGACATAGAACACTCTGAAGACAAGATCAAGGGCACCACTTGGCGGTCGTGTTTCAAGGTAAGGCACATTTCATCATTTTGTTTTTGTGTAAAAAAAAAAATTACATGAATAGAAGCTACGTGGACAACTCTTATTTTCAGTGTCACAAGAGTTACGCATTCAGTATCAAATGATGGTACAAAGGGGGGCATCTCACTAAAGCTGTGGTACGCTCAGCAGATTTTATCGACAAAACGAATCTTTTACGTTTTTTTAGTCATACGTGCACGTTTTGTATAATATTCCCATTATAAAGTCAAGGGTAACATAAACTCAATTTAGAACACAGCAGTGCCGCCAACGCATCACAGACCAGTGAGAAAAAGGCCTATATAGGAAAAGGTTGTATTTCCGGTAATGCCCGACCGACCTACGACGGATCGTACCAAAAGCCTACCGACCCTACCTATTTAGGGGTGTCGACCTCTGACAAGAGACATAAAATGTTCCATCTAACAAAATAGTTTTCCAACATGTTCCCATTTCGATAATTGTACAATGTTTGTTCGTATAACTAAACACATGATGTTGAAAATATCAGTGAACTGATGCATTTCTGTTTTATATTGTCAAACTGTATTTATTTTATGTATGTATGTATTTATTCTAGCCTGAGTACTATCAGCTTCTTAGTTTAGGCCTACGTCACATTTTCAACCCGGGGCCCGGCTTGGCTGTTTGCGGAAACGAAAAATTAAAGTTTATGCCGATAAATATGCATAAGGCATGATGTTGAATTATTTTTGGTCCGTTTTGTGTTTTTGTTGTCTTTTATATCGTACTTTTCCTTCCCCATAACTGCCTGGCTGGGCCTCTTTGTAGAAATGTGACGTCAGCTTTTCCGGGGCTCCCGTTGACAAGGGGAGTATGAGAGCCCCGGTAAACCACTGAGGTTAAGATAAACCTCCTTGGGTAAATTAAAAGGGCTGATACTCTGGCTATATTTATTCATCACTTGGGCAGAAATCTACAGAAATCGTTTTTAGGGCGTGATATAGCCATCCGATCATCTTCATCATCATCATCTTCATCATCATCATATTCTTAACCATCACCAACAGTATCACTTATACCATTATAAGTACATTATTGGTGTCATTATCATTAAACTCACTCATTATTATCAGTACTTATACTATTATATCTTTACTTCAGAACCAGTTGGGTGTGGCGGCCTGTCTGGCGGGAGGTCTGTTTGCAGGATTGGTGCCTGCAACATCCCGATATGTCCAGGACCGGGGATACACAGCCATACAGCTGCACCTCTTCAACGATGTGCTCATTCTTCTGGTCCCACTTTGCATCGTCGCCTACCAAAAGACTAATCTCCGCCTAAAAGACTATAAGCAGGCCCTTCATTTGATGTTTCAAGGTTTGGGTAGATTTGTCAATATTCTTTGCCACATCTATGCATACCAATTCGTTCCTCCAGCCAACGCAGAGACAGTTCACAACGCCAGCGCTCCGGTCTTCTGTGTCATTTTTTCCTGTACTTTCCTTCAAGAGGTAAGCTGTAAACGTGTGTAGGCCACAGTATCTTAATTCCATGGATGGTGGCCTCTTCATACTCGAAATATGTTGAGAAAGTGCAATAAACAACGAGATGGATAGGAAGAGATGCCTAAATTTTCGAAGTAGTGACCATAAAAGTTGTAGCAAGAAATAAAGTTACAAAGTTGACAACTGTACTCAAGGCTACCTACATTAGTGTCGCTTTAAATCGCAATTGCCACACGACATGTCTTCCCACCTTTTGTGTTCTTTGTCATGTGGACCATCTGTGGTCGAAATCAGGAACATATATATATACGCGTACTAACGTCATTCATAAAATTTACTTGCCATGGCCCATTGTAAAAAAACAATTGAAAGAGATCTAGTCTCTACCATAACTATAACTACGCTGACTATATAGGGAGAATTCAGTTGGTGTTTGTCTTGTTGTGCGTAAGCAGCTATGTGAATACTGCAGGGTTGCAGTATGTAAGGCGGCAGTGGTGTAATAGGATACTTGGAGAATCGTAAGTATGGTTTGGCTATGGTCCAATTAATGGGGTTGTTGCTTGCAGAGCCAAGATGACTTCAGACTTCACCCACGCAGTTGTCAAATTGTAAGGTGTAACCAATTAAAACGTGTTCCTATTCTGCGTCACTTCAGGATCCATCCTGTGCGACCATTGTTGGCAGTCTTTGGTGCATCGCTGGTGTTGTACTTCTCGGCTACGGTAGCTTCGTCAACAAGGGGTCATCAACAGACTGGGACGTTGGTCTGGGAATGGGTCTGACCATATTCTCAGCAATATTTCACGGCGCAATTATCGTTCACGCTAAAGGCCTGGCGGAGAACACCTCACGAACGATGATGATAGTGTATACATATGTAATAAGCACGGTTTGCGCAGGGATAGCATTATGTTTTACCAGTGTAACATGGCACCTCGAACTGTTTACCGCCGCAATGTTATCGATAAGTTGTGTTAGTACTGCCTTCAGAGTGCTTTTCTTCTACCTTGCTCTGAAGCTAGTTGAGGTTAACGCAATAACTGCCCTGTATCAAGTCAATGTATTTCCTGCCTATGGCCTACAATGGTTAATGCTAGGCTTTGTCCCTACAGTTCTGGAAGGTTTTGGTCTAGGGTGTGTGCTGATAGGGACCTCTTGTGTTGCGATTTGGGAGGCGTTTGCTCGTTGGAAAGCAAACAGGCACAGGGCATTCATAAAAGAACTTAACTTCACATTACCAAAAAATTAATCACAAAAGACGAAGCCTCGTATTGCTGTTTCGAAGTGTATAGTATTTTGAAATGCGTATCACACTTCCTCGCTAACTGACCTAAAAAGTTGTACAGGTGTGATTTTGCCTTCAGGTTATAATTATGCAATGTTGTGTCAAAGGGGGAAAATGCTGTGCTTACGGTCACCCAACATACTCTAGCAAAACCTGACGAAACTAGCAGTTTTTTAGTCAACCTATGGCAAGGGACATAGAATTTTTGATAACGTTGCAGAATCGTTTTTCAATATGTTCTCCTCAGTTTTGTTGCGCAAGAGAAAATCATGTTTGTACAATATATATCTAGATTGTTTTCCAATTGTTAAAATGTAACTTGGCCTTGGCCTAGCAACTGGGTTAAGACGTACTTTCAAAATAAAAAGTATAGGGGCATCAAATATTGCAAACCAACTCATCCCGGACAAAAGTCTACACATAATACAGGCATGTCACCATCAAGATGTGGAGGCATTTTTCAATCTTTAAAAGCATAACTACAAACTGTAAAGCCTTCTATCAATGTGCATCACTGATTTCAAATCATTATCGTCATTTAACCTTCATAAAGTATAGGCCTTGTTTTTGGTGTCTGTATGTTTGTCTGTGTGTCTGTTTGTATTTCTAGATATTTGTAGTCAGTGTAAATTTAGAACGTCTGGATGGATCGTAATGGTATTTGCTATGTGGGTTGGGAGATGAAGGCCAAGGTCGATTTTGTGTGTTCCTTGATAGTTGATACTGTAGTTGAACTTACGTTTTGTTTTGTTTCTTTTCTCCTAGACATACGACTGTCTGTATGTTTTGGTGTAAGGAAGAAGTGACGTAGGGCCACCTAGAATATTCCTCTGGAACGGCAGGGGTGGTTTTAAAAAGATATTTCAAGGAGGATAAGTAAACGAAAGAAATACGAATTTCCATAATATTCGGTATGCAGATAGTTCAGACAGAGATGTAGAGAATGATATACAAATCATTACTTAATTTGCATAATTGATAAGGTAAATTTGTAGTGTTTCCCATTTCATGACTTCCATACACGTAACGTTTGTAATTTATGGCAGGTGAAAGACGAAGATGAAAGACCATCACAAATAAACAAAAGGACCATCATAAATAACTTAGATAAGGCTAAAACAGCTTTATTCGTATAATCAATGAGACAAAATATTTCATGACGGTATGAGGTCTCCTATCTCTAAGTGACATGTCTGTCTGTCTGTCTGTCTGTCTGTCTGTCTGTTTGTGTTTCAGGTATTTTGGTCCCCCCCCCCCTCCACGTCACAATTTGATACAAGAAGCTTTATTGACACGAAAAAAGTACAGTCACTTTTGTATGGCCAACTATAAACTACAACGAAAAAAGAGAGAAGAATACAGAATACATCTTACAATGCTACTAATTAGACAGTATAGGATAATAAGATTCTACTAATCAAACAATATCAGGTTGGGCTAAACGTGTCACTATCTTTTCTAATCACAAAGCAATCTTTTATGTATTTACATATCTTAGCATTATGAGGACTGTCGGATCTAAAGATTATAGTCAAATCTACTTCTACTACTATCTAGAATCTTGAAACCTGTAGTATTAAGATATGTTATCTCATGTCTTTGTTGTTGTGGTTCTGTGCAAGAATAACGTGCTCTGGAAGCCGACTCCGTAGTCCTCTAGTGTTAGGTAATCTCGGAGAGTCTTGCCAGCAAACACCAATGACAATGTGGCATTATCTGAAAGTGTATGGCGATTATCATTGTTTACAGTTAACCAAATCGTTATTCTAAAGAAAACTGTATATCGCTGTTGCTATATCTTCACTTCAATTTTCACATCAAAAACGTAGAGTTGAAACGATTGTAGTTGAAAAGAAGGGAAGCCGTTTCCAGGGCCAAAAGGTTGCGAATATCTTGCTAAGAAAGAGAGGCGAATACTGATAGATGTTGCCAACTTTATAAACAAGCACGACACCCGATAAAATGTGCACAATTCGCTTTCGATGGTATTTTAGAATAGACATATATGAAGGGCTCTACCTCTCCAAGAAGAGGTTTGGTTCCGGCCTTTTTGGGCGTGTTTTTAGGCGTTTTTGTCAGTCATTCTATTCTGTGCCGTTTTCGTTTGGCCGCGTGATATAAAGAAAACGGTATAAACAAGGACGTCATATAACGTCCTTGGTATAAAATAGAAAGCCAGACAAAACCGCCTAAAAGTTTAAACACGTCAAAATCAGCCGAAGCCGAAATTCTGCGTGGAGAGTAGAAGATCACTACCTTTTTCAACTTTACCGCTGCATCTTTTCTTCATGGAGGCCACCGTATCGCTCAGACTCACATCGTTGATTGTAACCGTGCGTGGACTTTTTCGTTCAGACTGCAGCTGTACGAAAATCTGAAAGTAGTGATGTATGTGAACACAAAACGATGTCAAACCTGAAATGATCTGAAATCTTTCAAGTAATTTTGCCACTACAATGTCATATTATATCTTCTTTACCCATCGGTATACAATGCTATAAATTGGAATCGTGGTCATCCCTTTTGAGATCTAAACGGTAATAACGAAATACTTGCAAATATGTCCCGTGCAGCAACGTGGTGTTTGCAAATATTTGTCACATTCTCATGATTGATACGAGTAATTCATGTATTAAAGGGTGACGCGTAGACTACGTAGATGTAACAATATAACCATTCACTGCATGGTAAAAAATGCAACCTGGGTACCACCCTCCGTGGTTAGCAAGCGAAAGGAGCCAGCGATAATACCATGGAGAATGGTACCCCTGCCAGGTTAGACAAAAAATCCCCAATCGATGTCCGCTCACCTGGTGACCTTTAGAACAGCTTATCTCGTTGACAGCCACGTTCCCAACTTCGTAACACGGGCCCAGTAGGTGACCACATTTCAGTCTGATTTGAGCAACACAGGACGTCTTGCAGCGGCCTAGAAGATGTTTGTCTCCACAAGGGTGCCCGCAGGGGAGTTTAAGTTCACATTCCTCAATATCTGGAAAGATGAAGGGAAAGTCATAAACACAGAGCAATTGAAGCAGACAAGGCATGTCATAATAGAAAATACATAATGGGGAACATGCATAATCTCCAAGTAGATCCTATAGTATGATACAATAGTATCAAAAGCTGGCAGCCAATACACAACTCATTTGCTTTTTGATACTATATTATGCCACCGTATGATCTAGTTGGAGATTGATATGGGCATGCGAAAGAAAACATTGGCCTTGATATTCTATGCAATGCAGAGCAGATGTAATAATTCTGTACGATGGAAGCTTGAAATAAACCCTTCTCCAATCGTAAGCGGTTTTCAGGGAGACACAGTGTCTCCCCTTATTAGCTGTTTTACTTCAATAGGTCTAATGACTTCAAATTCGTACCTCCATGGACGGACCCCAAAGTGAAGAATGGTATCTCGGTGGTCTTGTCGAAGGTCCTAGGGGGCATTTGTCCAATACTTGGGACGCTCTCCGCTTCAAGAGTGTCCAGTCGTTTCTTTGTGTCAGACCCAACAACAGTGATCTCGTAGTCACTTCCATACGATAGAAGTTTCTCTGCAAACTCTACGGTACTTCCAAAATAGGCAAGCTTGCTCCCGGCGCCATGTTTTTCAGGCAACAACAGTTTTTGCCGGAATGTTGAAATTTTCCTGTTTTCTGCCCGGAGAGATTCTTTCTTTCTGTCTACTTCCGAAATGATGATTTCCTTCAACTTGGAGGCTGCGTCAAGTATTTGATAGTCGATGTCTTTTTCTGCCTGTTTTTCTTTCTCAAGCTGATTTTGCAGCTTGTCGCATATATCGCGATATTCACTTGCTTTTGATTTAACCTTGTCGATTTGACCTTGCACTTCAGCCCTTACCAAGGCGCTGCGGTCCTTAAGATCTATTAAGGAATGCTCTCTGTGTTTCAGCAATGCGCAGGCACAACACATGGGTGTCTGGCACGTTTCGCAGAAGAATTTGACGATCTCGTATGGATGCTCACTGCAAGTATGATGTTGTCCGTTTCGCACACTTAATGCTTGTCCTTCTCCCCTTAACTTATCCAGCCCTAAAACTGTATGGTTTCTGGTTACTTTGATGCGTAAGTGAGCTGCTACACACTCGTCACACAAGAGGTCGTCACAGTTTAAACACCGAGAAGTAGCAGGACCCTTTGAGTCACAGTAAGGGTTGCTGCAGACGATTTCTTGTCCTTCTGAATGCAACGTCTTGTGAAGGTTAACGGTATCCTTCAAACTTTCGACGAAGAAGTTGTCCTTTAGACCGTCCACTTTGCCACCCGGAAGTGGTGACTTGCATCGGCAGGTTGGGCACTCTATTTGGTCGTCTTCGACACTGTGGGCCTTCGCATATTCCGCCAGACATTCTTTGCAAAAGGTGTGCAGACATGGAAGTATCTTAGGTGCACGGAAGGGTTGCAGGCAAATCTGACACTCGAGAAAGTTGTTGGATATTTCCTTCAGAAGTGAGGCCGCCATCTTGTTTCGATTCCCTACGTCATAATACTAATACCGCGAGTCATGTCGGGTACAATGTTTGAGTTTGAACAAGGGACTGTAGGTACGCGTACGTATTACGAAACTCATCATGAATAAGTAACGTTTTGTCTATTGAAGGTCGTTGTATGCAATACAAGAGTTCGGAGACCTCATACCGCTAGGAGATATTTAGAGCCTTTGAAGATTTACCATTCCAGCTTGTCTCATTGATTATGTAAATGAAGCTGTAATTAGCATAGCCTTTTTTATACTTACGAGGATCTTCTTAACCAAAAATACTTGTAGAAGTCCCTTTGTTTGGCAAAGGTCCGTGTTTCTTTCTTCATAAATTATGCAAAGGACGTAATCTACGCATGTTGTATACCATTTAAATGATACATGTCACAAGTTACCACTATGGAAATTAACGTTGATTATTAAGTCACCATTTTTACAATAATTAGAAAATGGGAATCTCGTTTGTATAATAAGTATCTGTTAGTGTTTCACCTTCCATAAATCATATACGTTACATGTAAGAAAGTCCTTACATTCTCATTGCCTAAATATTGTAAAAGTGGTGACTTAATAATTAACGTTGATTTCCATAGTGGTAACTTGTGACATGCATCTTTTTGATGGTCTACACCATGCGTAGATTACGTCCTTTGCACGATTTATGAAAGAAAGGAAACACGAACCTATGCCAAACAAAGGGACTTCTACACAATCAGAAGTAAAAAATGCTATGCTAATTACAACTTTAAGGCTCTAAATATTTGCTGGCGGTATGAGGTCTCCGAACTCTTATATCGTATGCGACGTACTTTTGAATATCAGTAGGTAAAGCTACATATTCATTCCTTGGAAATTGCATCCCTTGTTCAAACTGAAAGGTTGTTCCCGACATGACTTGCGGTATTAGTACCTGTATTATGACGTAGGCTATTCGAAGAACAAGAAGAACGAAACAAGATGGCGGCCTCACTTCTCAAGGAAATATCCAACGACTTTCTCGAGTGTCAGATTTGCCTGCAACCTTTCCGTGCGCCTAAAATACTTCATTGTCTGCACACATTTTGCAAGGAATGTCTGGCGGAATATACGAAGGCCCACAGTGTCGAAGACGACCAAATAGAGTGCCCAACCTGCCGATGCAAGTCACCACTTCCGAGTGGGGGTGTTGACGGACTCAAGAACAACTTTTTCGTCGAAAGTTTGAAGGATACCGTGAATCTTCACAAGACGTTGCATTCAGAAGGACAAGAAATCGTCTGCAGCAACCCTTATTGCGACTCAAAGGGTCCTGCTACTTCTCGGTGTTTAAACTGTGATGAACTCTTGTGTGACGAGTGTGTAGCAGCTCACTTACGTATCAAAGTGACTAGAGACCACACAGTCTTAGGGCTGGATGAGCTGAGGGGAGAGGGACAAGCATTAAGTGTGCGAAACGGACAGCAGCACACTTGCAGTGAGCACACAGACGGGGTCGTCAAATTCTTCTGCGAAACTTGCCAGGTACCGATGTGTCGCGATTGCGCACTGCTCAAACACAGGGAACATTCCTTAATAGATCTTAAGGAACACAGTGCCTTGGTGAGGGCTGAAGTGCAAGGTCAAATCGACAAGGTCAAATCAAAAGCAATTGTATACCGCGTCATACGCTTCAAGCTGCAAAATCAGATCGAGGAAGAAAAACAGGCAGAAAAAGTCATCGACCAACAAATAGTTGACGCAGCCTCCAAGCTGAAGAAAATCATCATTTCGGAAGTAGACAGAGAGAAAGAATCTCTCCGGGTAGAAAACAGGAAAATTTCATCATTCCGGCAAAAACTGTTGTTGTCAGAAAAAGATGACGCCGGGAGCAAGCTTGTCTACCTTGGAAGTACCGTAGAGTTTGCAGAAAACCTTTTATCGTATGGAAGTGACTACCAGATCACTGTCGTTGGGTCTGACACCAAGAAACGACTGGAAACTCTTGAAGCGGAGAGCGTCCCAAGTATTGGACTGATGCCCCCTCGGACCTTCGACGAGAACACTAAGACGCCATTCTTCACTTTGGGGTCCGTCCATGGAGGTAGGAATTTTACGTCATTCGACCAAGACAGCTAATTGTGCCAGTGGGACTTTGTGTCTCAATAAAAACCGGCTAATTTGACGCCCAGGGGATCTGCACCAAGGTCCATAGCCATGGTTCAAGTTGCTAGGCCGGGTGGGTCTGTCATAGCAAGTGTCAACGTTTCTGACTGTCTTTGTTTTAAATCAGTCTTGTCACTTAAGACAGTAGCATTTTTCAAGTTTGTATGTATCATTTGCATGATCAGTTGAACTTCACTGGGTGTGCCATCCATGTATAGGGACGCCCTACGAACCTCGAAGATTCTCTTATAAGTAAATGAAAGGGGTCGAGAAGCTACCATATATTATTGCCTATTTTTATTTCAGCAACGTTATATCACTACGAGTTCAGAGCATAGGCCAGCTGAGAAGTCCGTTGTATATTGACTGCAAACTTCCACCCACGGCAACAATACAAGCGACCATCACTTAGAAGTTGGATAGCACTGTACATAAGCATATTATGAGAAGTTTGCCTATACATGGAATAGCATTTCAGGGCTTCGAGAGCATTACATTGGGCCCATGTAGGCTAGGCCCTTTGTCCCCCTTATGTATATTCTATTCTGCTTCGATTGTGCCGTGTTAACTCCCTTTTCATGTTTCCAGACATTAAGGAATGTGAACTTAAACTCCCCTGTGGCCACCCTTGCGGAGACACACACCTTTTAGGCCGCTGCAAGACGTCCTGTTTGACTCAGATCAAACTGAAATGTGGTCACCTACTGGGCCCGTGTTGCGAAGCTGGACCCGTGGATGTCAACAAGATGAGCTGTCCTAAAGGTCACCAGGTGAGAGAATGTAGAGCAATACAATTTTTTCTAGTATTGGAACCATCCTCCGTACTACAAGTTAAAGTCCTTCCCGTGCACACGGTGGCGCCCATCTCCGCTTCAGTAGTCCGCGGGTGACGCAACGTTTGTGCAATCGGGGGCTAGTCCACTGGCAGTGGTGTGTGTGCATCTACTTACTCTAGAAAAATGTAGATGGCAGGTTGTTCAAAAATTGACACGCGTCGCCTTTGTATGAACCAATAGAATGTGACAATATTTGCAAACACCATGATGCTGCACTGATATTTGCAACTCCTTTGCAGAAGAGATGATCATTCATGATTCCGATTTACAGCAATGTGTACCGATGGGTAAAGAAGATACAATATGACATTGTAGTGACAAAACTACTTGAAAAAACGTCTTCTTTTATATCGTTTTGTGCTGACATCCATCACTACTTCCAGATTTTTGTACAACTGCAGTCTAAAGAAAAGGGTCCCTACACGGTCACTATCAACGATGTCAGGCTAAGCAATACTGTGGCTTCCATCAAGAAAAGATGCCGTGTGAAAGTTGGAAAAGGTAGTGCCCTTCTACTCTCCAAGCAGAGGTTCGGCTACGGCTGGCGTTTTTGTCGGGTTTTCTATTTTGTACCGTTTTCTTTATATCTCGTCAAGCTTAAAAACAGCGCAAAATAGAAAGCCCAACAAAATCGTTAACGCCTAAATCACGTCAAAAACAGTCGGAACCGAACCTCTGCTTGGAAAGAAGCGCTCTTCATGTCTAATCTACCTCAATATCTTTCGAAAGCGTATTTTGAAAATGCCCTAGCAGCACTTGTATTTCCTTATAATTTTTTTCTCGGATTCCGTTCTTGTTTATAAAGTGGTAACGTCCATCAGTCTTCACCTCTGTTTCCAAACAAGATATTCGCAAACTTTTAACATTGAAATGACTTTCCTTCTTCTCAATTGAAATCGTTTCAATTCTGTGCTGTTAATATGAAAACTGAATTGAAGATATAGCAACAGCGTTTTTAGAAGAATGACTTGTTTGACTGTAAACAATGATGGATGATTGTCATACACTTTTATTATTTCAGGTAATGCCGCATTGAAATTTGTGTTTGCTGGCAAGACTCTCCGAGATGACCTAACACTGGAGGACTACGGAGTCGGCTTCCAGAGCACGATATTCCTGCACATGTACAGGTCCACAAAGTTAACAGCCGAGACTTGAGATAACATTTCAAAATGTAACGTGGAGAAGGGAGTTCGGAGACATCATACCGCCACAAAATATTTTATTTCATTGATTATGCAAATAAAGCTGTTGTTAGCACGATATAATTTATATTCACGATGGTCTTTTATTTATTTCATTTGTGATGGTCATAGATAAATCATATACATGTACGTTACGTGTATGAAAGTCCTATGGTGGAAAACACTAGATTATAGATTTACCTAATTAATTATGGAAAAAATTATGCCATAATCTGTTTGTCATTGTGTGCATCTCTGTCTAAACTACCTAACTTAATTATAACCTGAAGGCAAATCACACCAGTGACCTGTAAGGTGAACTATTTACGTCAGGCCTTACATTTCTTTGCGAGGAAGTTTGATACGTCTGCAAAGTGTTTTTCAAAATATTGTAAACTTTTAAACAGTTATACGAAGCTTTGCCCTTTGTGATTAATTTATTTGTAATGTGAAGTTAAGTTCTTTCATTAATGCCATGTGCCTGCCTGCATTCCAACGGGCGAAAGCCTCCCAAATCGCAACACAAGAGGTCCCTATTAGCACACACCCTAGACCAAAACCTTCCAGAACTGTAGGGACAAGGCCTAGCATTAACCCTTGTAGGCCATAGGCAGGAAATACATTGACTTGATACAGGGCAGTTATTGCGTTAACCTCAACTAGCTTCAGAGCAAGGTAGTAGAAAAGCGCTCGTAGATCAGTACTAACAGAGCTTATAGCTAACATTGCGGCAGTAAACGGTTCAAGATACCACGTTACACTGGTAAAACATGATGCTATTCCTGCCCTAACTGTGGTTATTGCATATGTATACACCATCACCGTTAGTGAGATGTTCTGCGTCAGGCTTTTAGAGTGAACGCTAAGTGTGCCATGAAGTATTGCTGAGAATGTAGCCAGACCCATCTTTTCCAACTAGATCTAGATATCTTTACATATATACTGATTAGCCTATAAGACATTACTTGACATAGAATGGATCAAATTTAGACGCCGCGCGAGAAGCCCCTGTAACGCCATGTCCGCCTGTCAAAGCGCACCCTATATTCATGTATAAATCATATCTTGTCCATAATTAATGGGTTAAGGATATATCTGTGCATCACCCATTGTTTCTTGCCAACTTTGGTATTTTACTCAACTGTTTATCTGCTAAATGGGATAGAGGATTGACAGAGAACAAATACTCAGAAACGTGTCATTAAGGCATTGTGTTCAATGCTTTGGTTGTGAAGCATCTGAAATATTGTAATTTTCAATTTTAAATGGTCACATTATTGAAAAAAAAAGTTGAATAAGCCTCAAAAAGCCAAATCATTATTGAAAAAAAGTTAAATAAGCCTCAAAAAGCCAAACCCTTTTGCGAGCCTTCCGCCGTTTTCCCAGTCCGGAAAATACGGGAATTTGGCAATTTGATGGTTGTTTAAGCCATTTTTGTGGAGGCGGCCGGGAGCGGCACTGCAGATTAGGCTATGAAAGGGTACTAGTATATCACTGAGACCAGTAAAATCATAAAATCTGCAAGGCGTTAGACTTTAAACCACTGAAAGCTTTACATCTTGAATGACATTTAGGACGCTACATGGCCGATAAAGAATCGATTTTAGGTGCCGCGAGAGAAGCCCGTGCAGCACCATGTCCGCCTGTCGAAGCGCCCCCTACATTCATATACAAATGTATAAATCATACACATGACCTTCTTGGCGTTAATGACAACTCAAAGATACATGAACATCAAGGTGCTGTATAACTTACAATTCCTTCATACTACAGAATGGCAGAAAATGGTCCATAAAATTGTAGAATTCTTTTATGATCATTGTGGCCCCAAGTACAACTACCATGTTGTGTTGACAGTTCAACCGTTAAACACGCCAAAAAGCAGTTACTCAACTCTAACACATCGATTGTTCAATGCTACCTAATTTTGCTAGCATTGATTTTCTCGACCCCTGTCACCTACAATGTATATTTCAGTTAGGGACATTCCTGCGACAGAAATTTGTACCTATCTTATTTGGTTTCAGTCTGTCGTTCAAAAATCATTATCACGTCAGGAACTTCTCTTTCTGATATTTTCCCGACAAAATTATTTATGAACTACAAAAGAACGGTTATGGGAATCGTATTGTGAAGTTTGTTGACGAAAAACAAGCGATCTTCGTGGTAAAATAAAACAAAAGACGCCACGTCGGCTAGCCGAGAAGGCAGAATTGGACAAAGCCATTGTTTTTCGCCCAATGTGTTCTTCTATTTTCTCTCTTCGGTCCGCGGCTCGATTGTCGGCTGATTTACATTATTATTTATCGAGATCGGTCCACTCACACCTTTTTAGAATAATCCTTTGTTTTTTGAGAGGACGGCGTTTCAGATAACTTGCACACACACTGCTCCAAGTACAACTGTGCGTGGTTGGTGGGAGAGACGGTTTAACTAGAACACATTGTAATAGGAAGTTATGGTTTCTTTGGCGAATTTATTATTTTGATTGTTAACAAAAAAAGTGCAATTTGGTTGTTGAAATCTTGAAATACATGTCATGATCATAACTTGTCCTGTCAGAAAATTGTCACATTTATGTAATTAGTTCGAAAGCGAACGAGAAAAGAACAGAACCTTTCTCCATAAGATCAAGGAGTGATTTTTAACCTCCTTGATAAGATCAAGGACCTCTATATACTAGCAAGGAGTTTTTTTTAAACCTCCTTAATACTAGTAACCTTCTTGGTAAGCGTTCAAGTCCTGGTTCTAAACTACGCACACACATATAGCTAATGTCCATTAGTTCCACAGGCTTCATGTATCGTTTCTGTCACAGAAAGTCACAAACTACAGAGGAATATTAAACGATGGTGAAATCATTCTTGGTTCATTCCTCGTTTCACTACGTGCGTTATATTTTCTTGTGAAATATACAACTACACTTGCATCCTCAAGAAAAGTGCATTTGAGGAAAAAATGAGTCAATCGAGCCCTTTCGACCCTAAACAAACAGATGGCGATTTCATGCCAATAGATTTGCATAAAACAAAGCGCTACCTAGGATTCAATCTTATATTGCATTTTTTCGTGATTCACACACCTTGCAGCATTTCAAATAGAAAATGCGATCTATTGATAAAGCAACAACAAAATACCGTGGTATTTGTTCAACGCCTTGTTACTTCACCAAGTATGAAAGGCATTTTAACGTTACAGCCCCTTAGAAGGTTATAATTTACAGAACTTGTAGGCCCGGTCAATTCTAGTGGTAATTTGTAAAGGAAACGTGTTATTACGGCCTAATATTCCATAGTTTTGTTTGTGAAGCATCTTAAATGTTGTCATTTTAACTTTTAATGGTCGCATTATTCAAAACAAAGTCAAATAAGCATAAAATAATCAAACCCCTTTGCGAGCCTTTCACCGTTTCCCCAATCCCGAAAACACGGAAATTTGGCAATTTGGCGGTCGTTTAAGCTACTTTTGTGGAGGCGGCCGGGAGCGGTACTGCAGATTAGGCTATGAAAGGGTATATAGTCTTTACTAATAAAACGTGAAAATCTGTAAGACAACATGCTTAAAGACAATGAAAACTTTACCAAATAGGTCCAGATATTTCATCATACATCTCGAACGACCCTTGAGACATGGTATGACAGCAAAAAGGTCGATTTTAGGCGCCACACGAGAAGCCCCTGTAACACCTGTCCGCCTGTCAAAGCGCCCCCTACATTCATATATACATCATCTTTTGTACGTAAGGATTAGACAAAGGATATATTTATGCAGCACCCATTGTTCCTGACCAACTTTGGACTATAATTTGACTGTTTATCTGCTAATGTGGGGCAGGGGACTGACTGGGAATCCCGGGCGTCTCTCAGAAAACATTACTCTCTTCCACCCCAACATCTGCTCGGACATTACATACAAGTAGGTTGTCATGTTTTGAACCTGTTTCATGAAAGCCTGACAGTTTGACTTGTACAGTCACAATCAGAACGATAATAGATTCATTATTGATTCACTGCGTGTGTTCGCATTCTTATGAAATGTAACGTTACATTAGCATCCTGAGGAAGAGAACATTTGATGGAAAATAAATAAATCCCTTTAACTTCCTTGCCCAAACAAACCGAGGATCATCATGATGAAAGCTCCTTAAACAAACATACTAGTATGCAACTACATACCAGCGATTTTACACCGATGGATAGGTGAGAAACCAAGCGCTCTGGCGTTCAATCTTATACTGCACTTTTAAGTGATCCGCACACCTTTGAAACATTTTAAATTCGATCTATTGGTAAGGAAACAACACAACAACGTTGCATTTGTTCAATGTCTCCTTGCTTCACAAAATATGAATGAGATTTGGACGTGTTAGCCCTTCAGAATGTCACAATATACGGGACACATGTACACTTGACCACTTATATTGGTAAATCGTAAAATAACGTGTGATAATGACCTATTATTCTATGGTTTTGTTTCTGTAGCATCTTATATGTTGTCATTTTAACTTTTTAATGGTCTCATTATTGTAAACAAAGTCAGATAAGCGTTAAATAATCAAACCCCTTTGCGAGCCTTTCGCCGCTTCCCCATTCCCGAAAGTAAGAGAATTTGGCAATTTGACGGTCTCCTTTGCCACTTTTCAGGAGGCGGCCGGGAGCGGTACTGCAGATTGGGCTATCATAGGGTATGTAGTCCAGACTTTTCAAATGTGAAGATCGGCGTGGCGTTTGGCATAAAGTCAGTGAAATCTTTTCCAACTAGACCTAAATATCTTTACATACATATAGATTAGCCTTTAAGACATTACTTGGCATAGAATGGATCAAATTTAGGCGCCGCGCGAGGAGCCCCTGTAACACCATGTCCGCCTGTCGAAGCGCCCCCTACATTCATGTCTAAATCAAATTTGTCCATAATTAGTGGGTTAAGGATATATCTGTGCACCATGCATTGTTTCTTACCAACTCTGGTCTTTTGCCAAACTGTTTATTCGCTTACATGGGATAAAGGATTGCCAGAGAAGCCCCGGCGTCTCTCAGAAATCTTTCATCCCAACATCTGCTCGGAGATTAGATAGGCTGTCATATTTTGCAGCTATTGTATGTTATGATATCCTGATGATATCAGTTCCCTCCATTCATGTACATGCCATTATGCTTTGTTTGCGCCGTGTTCTTATTGGCTTTTATTTCCTATCGTTTGATGTTTTATTCTTTTCCATTAAAAAGTTCCGAAGCATTATTCAACCTGAAATACAGTGACTGTATATTTTCACAATTACTGTGTGTAGAAGTGAAAGTTATTACTAGTATGTATGAGTGGAATTTAATAATTACTAACTTCCCATTTTGTAATGATTACGTTGTTCACTTATAGCAAGGAGGTTTCAACCTCCTTGCTTATGGATATACGCCAGCTTGCTTTGCTTGTACGGTCACGAAAAAACCCCCGATAGAATCATTATTGATTCACTAAACGTGTTATGCTTTCTCATGAAATATTCGACTACACCAGTATCATTAAGCATTTGATGCAAAATACGTCAATCGCATCCTTTTGACCTTTGATAAGCGAATAGTTCTGACAATACAAAGAAGCCACGTGTGAACCAAAGCGTCTCCTGGCGCTCAATCTTATATTGCACATTAACGTGATCCACACACCTTACGCAGTTTCAAAAGGAAATGAGTCTGTTGACAAACAAACAAACAAAGAAAGAAACAAACAAACATCGTTGCATTGGTTCAATATTTGTTTTTGCTTCATATGAATACGTTTTGGACGTGTTAGCCCTTTATAAGGTTACAGTTTACATGTACACTCGGCCAAATTGTAAAGGAAACGTGTCACAATTAGATTATGTTCCATGGTTTTATTTGTGAAACATCTGAAATGTAGTTATTTTCACTTTTAATGGTCGAACGTATTGAAACAAAGTCAAATAAGCATCAAATAATCAAACCCCTTTGCGAGCCTTTCACCGTTTCCCCATTCCCGAAAAGACGAGAAATTGGCAATTTGACGGTCTCCTTTTGCTACTTTTCGGGAGGCGGCCGGGAACGGTACTGCAGATTGGGCTATGAAAGGGTATATAGCCCCGACTGATAAAATGTGAATATCTGCAAGAAAATAAGCTTAAAGACGGTGAAAACGTTCTTAAATGGGTCCAGGTATCTTAAGATAATCTTTAATTATGTTTAAGACACCAGATGACATTTAAAGGATCGATTTTAGGCGCTGTGCGAGAAGCCCCTGTAACACCATGTCCGCCTGTCGAAGCGCCCCCTATATTGATATATAAATCATATTTTGTACGTAATAAGTAGGTAAAGGATATATATGTGCATCATCCATTCTTCCTTACCAACTTTGAACCTTTACTCAACTGTCTATCTTCTTACATGGGACAAAGGACTTCCAGAAAAGCCCCTGCGTGTCTTAGAAGCTTTGCGATCTTTCACCCCCAATATCTGCTCGGAGATTAGGTAGGCTGTCAAGTTTTGCACTTATTTCATAACAACCTGAAGAAATCAGTTTCCGCCATCCATGATACGATGTAGCAATGTCAATTATGCTTTTTGTCATGCCGTAGTTTGCTTTTCTATCGTTTGATATTCTATGGTTTTCGATTTAAAAAATGATCACAAGCATATCCGACCTGAAATATGGTAACCACTAACTGAATTTTTCACAACTACTGTATGTCCACTTATTAAAGAGAGGTGCACCCAGAACCGTGTCCCACTTGGAAGGTTTTCAGTACCGCAGTACAGGAACCCCGGCGGGTCGAACCGCCAACTCGGTCGGGCACATACAGATCTCTCTCCTGGCCTACATCCGAACTACTTATACATTGTACATGTAACGTTAGAGTCTAAAACCTTTAAAGCAACTGTCGCATTGAAGTGACTGTTTAAAGATTGTATTTAAATCGTCATTGAGTCCATTTTCTGAAGATATGGTAGTTCCGTATTGGGAGTGGTCTTGCAAAAAGTTTTCTTTTAAACATATTATAGTTCTGAGAGAACAACGGTGGATGCAAAAAAGGCTAGATAAAAGAATTACGATTGCGAACAAACTTGTCGAGTGAAAAGAAATGTGAATATATTCACAGAAAAACCGATTGAGAAGCCATATAAAGAAGAAATTTTAAATTCAATTCAAATCGAAATACTGTTTTAATGAAATACTGATAGGTTTCAGGAGTCTATAACCTAGATAAATTAAGTATACTCCACTAGACAAGTCTATATCGGAATATAGAATATTCAAAAGGCAAATGGAAGTTATTACTAGCTTGCTATTTCGTTATAATTACGTTGCTTACTTACACCAGCTACACTTGTACAGCCACTTTCCCATCGTTTTGGAATTTTCCTTCACGTTTTCTCGAAGTCTCGGCCAGGTGACAGTTGCTAAAGACGTTCATAATCTTCTTTGTGTGAAGGAATGAACGTCCTTGTTTGTTTTCTTAAGTCGATGTCAAATATACGACAACTGTGTTCAGCCGATAATTGTCGAAAAAGATTAACAGTACAAAAATGTCACATCTATATGATGGCAAGTTCCTCGGCTAGTGTGAGCAGGTAGGGGGTGGTATCATAACCACTATATATACTAGTACCCTGAGCATAAACCAACTTGACAGGGATTTACAACATAGCGTATTACGCACAGTAAGTAAGCTAAACAACATCACTGTTTTACACTAACTTCAATAGACAACTTCCTTTTTTGGAACGAGGTTTGAAGTACAACAATACGTTCTAAAGTCACGCAAACACGATTATTCAATCAAATCAGTCTAGAGAGGAAAAAAAACGAGAGCTAGAGGTATTGAAAGAAAGAGAACGAGAACGTGAAAGGAAAGTTGAAATAAAACTGTACAAGTCAAACTTGCCTTATTATGACTTAGAAATGATCTAAATTGTACCCCTGGTATACTTAGTATATTTTGTCTGCCTTTCTTGTGCCTCATAGTCTCAATGAAAAGAGCTTTCATGAATAAACAAAGTTCAAACAAACAAGAGAAGGGGTTCCCTCTACTAACAATCTCCTTCTGACAGTCCGTTGGGTGACAAAGACAGATCGGAGTGATTAGCCGTGGTGAGAGAGATCATTTCACGGGAAGTGTTTATTTTGCAGTTTAACAAATACGGTCTAATTGTTGTCGGGGCGGTTCTCAGGAATAAATGTGCTAAAGAGCTGAGGACAGTATTGAGAGATAAAGATAAAGAAAGGGTAAAAAATAACCGCTTTCCACGGAGTTACTAAGTATTTTATCAGATATCAATCATTTCTGAATCACGATCAACTATCCCGAAAACAGGAGTTCATAGATTTGAGTAGAAAAGTATGTTACTTTTTTTGCTAGGGAAATAATCATCATGTTTTATTTATCAAATACAGATTGAAGCCCTTCAGAGTCAATATGTTGATTATAATGTACTGTATTATTTAGACGCAAGTAGGTTAACATACTAGTAGGTATAGCGCCTTCCGATCAAAGAGGGTTTGAAGACTTCCATTAACATGAAACGACAATTATTGACGATGTCAAAAAATTTCTGCTGAGATGACAGTTTTGCCAGTTCTCCCATCACATGCAAGGAGGTCATTTGACCTCCTTGCACTGAAGTATTCGCAAGTCTTTCTTCTCTATATACACAATGTTGCTATAGCAACTAGGCCTTTCTCCAGAAACTGCTGTTTTGTGTGCTGGTTTTGCTTTCTCCAACGAGAAACAATGTGAGCATTGCTTTTGCGTTACTGTTAGAATAGTGTTGTCATCCATTTAGTAGTGATATTCTAAAGTATTCAAAATGTTATATGAGCTTTGTGTATTCATTTTAATTGAAACGACAGTGGAAATGATATGATTTTTCAATGTCGTTGTTTGGTAGTAGGGTGGGTAGTTATAAAGCTAACAAACCAAGGAGGTTGAAAATCCTCCTTGAACATACTTGTTCAACGACTTGAAGGTTTTCTTTCTTAACGCGGAAAATTCATGAAGAAAACCAACGGAACATTTTCTTGCACGTGTAACAGTGGTGTTTCTCTCTGTTATTACTCGCCCCTCTGATTTCTACACACGTTGAAACCCAAAGAGCGAAGCTATGTAGTATGCAGTAGCATAGCTCAAAGCAAGGACGTTACGTTCTTGCTCAAAGTCATCAAAGGACAAATTTTAAACGTTCTCAATCTCAGTTGTCAACACCGTCCCATGGGAAACCTCTCTAGCCGTGTCGCTAATTAGCCTGGGTCCCCAGGCACCAGCGGCGGTCCCCAAACGTCCATCAGTTCACACTTGTCAGCAGAGGTGTGAGGGACAGACGGACCGGCCGGACCGAGGCCAGTGGGGTTGCTTGTCTATTCTGCCCGGAGTTTTGTTGTTTTTCCAGTGTGTGTTTACAGCGACAATGTGTAAAACCACACACAACAAACACGTTTCATAGGTGTTAAAACGTCCTCTAGCGAATTACGGAGAAATTGCACACACCTCTCTATGATACCCGATCAAAACTTCTGCTCTGGTCAACGATAGCGAAATCGCCATTGATGTGTATAGTATTGCATATTCTGTAGATACTAAAACTACTAAACGTTACCTGACAAAGCAACACTCATATGAAATAAGGAACAACAACACTTTTAAAACAAATGGTGATTCTACCGTTGACCTTTTTTTTATCATATTTTATGTATGTTGTGTCCCCTCAATAGCCGAGCTGAAACCCTTGAGTGTTTTCGCTAATCATACATTTTTACATTAAAAACAACACATACAAATGAAGCCATGGAAAGAGGGGTTTTGTAGCAACTTTGTTCTAAAAAGCTACAGTATACATATTGTACCAAGTCACCTCCACCAAGGTCTGTATACTCTCCAAGCAGAGGTTCGGCTCCGGCTGCTTTTGACGTGTTTTTATCGGACTTTCTATTTTGTGTTGTTTTCTTTATGTCTTCCAGCCAAAAGACAAAGAAAACAGCACAAAATAGAAAGTCCGATAAAATCGCCTAAAACACTTCAAAAACAGCCGGAGTCGAACCTCTGCTTGGAGAGTAGGTCTGTAGGACTCAATAGTTATTGGAAAGCCACCACCTGTACACACGTCCTATGTACTTATGGTGTACGTTGTCTGATAGTTGAAGTGTTTTCGTAATAAAACAATCAAACATGTGTAGTATGTAATATACGGCGTAATATATGGCGGTTCACGTTTATATATACGTTGTATATATACGTGTGAACCGCCAGTCACCGTCTGGAAAAGTCTGTTCACGCACAAGCTGCGTCATCCGACTGAAAGTCATCATGCGTTTTTTGGTCTTCCTCGCTCTTGTCTCATACGCTGGTAGGTACCATTACTATTCTGATTGGTCAACGTTGTCTGGCTATATGATTACTAGCATATGTGACACTAGCAACTCAGTTATATATAAAAGAACTGATAATAAAGTGAACGACTACTGTAGCGTGTAGTATAGGATTACAAACAGATTGATGCTCAGCAGCTAGCTGTACAAAAACTTGTTGATGACAAGGAAGCAGTTTTGGCAGTTCTAGAATACTGTAGTATGATCTACTATCAGGCTTGCTTCCTGAGATTGTATAGCCTGGGTACCATCCGACTATACTACCGGGGTTTCTACACTCGCTATACTCAGTGAAAATAGTTTTTCAGTTCAGCGATTGTAGGAGCCTCAGTAGAAATCGGATGGTACTCATTCCAGAAAGTGTAGCCCAAACCGGCATATGTATTATAGCTTTTGACAAACCAACTCTAATAAACCATAAAGCTAGCTACATTTATGCAATTACCAAGAAGCGAGAGGAAGTCGAATGTCCTAGAATAGATTAGAATGTCCTACATATATAGATGTGTATGATTGTTTCCATTGTTACACATATATGATCCTTACCATGTGACCTGTACTTAGCCCAGTGGGGCAAAAACGTGCAATAAAAGTCTTCATTCATTCATTCATCATTAAGTTAAATAACTCCTTGGATATACTCGTTGTGTTCCCCTTGTCCAGCGGCTGATATACCGGAGGGATATGGAGACCGTATTGTGGGCGGTTCGGAGGCGGTCCCGGGTAGCTCCCCCTGGATGGTGGCTCTGGGACTGATGCGGGGGGATGGGGACACCTTCTACTACTACTGTGGCGGCACTCTCCTCAACAGTCAATGGGTTCTCACAGCCGCTCACTGCGAGTACGGAAGGGTTTATTTTTTTACCTCAATGAAGAATGGAGATATGTGTCTGGCGTGTCTGTCTGCGTATGAGGATCTGTGTTAGGGATCCGAAGGTCAAGGGGTCGATTTGGGGTCTTATATATATAAATTTCATGGAGGTATGAGATCTCTGAACCCTTGTTCATTATGTAAAAGCGTACAGGCATATGGTTACAAATATTGACTGCGTATGTTCATCGAAAACTGTGTTAGATTTACTAGCACACAATACTTTAAGGAAAGCCTAATGGTATAGTATTGTGTGCAAGTAGCTTGACAAAATGTACAGTGAAAACATTCTGCACTTTCGCGAAAATGTTGCCTTTCTAGTCATTCTCTTTTCTGCTGAGAGGTCTTAAGTGTCCGCTCAGTGTTTACGCACACAATACGACGTGTTGAATGTCCCGAAAAGGAATATGTTCTGTTATTTAGGTTCAACCGAATGGTTGCAGTTGTTGGAGACCACGTCTTGGGTATAGACGAGGGCACCGAACAGTATCGTGAGGTTCAACAGTTGATACCACATCCGAGTAAGTTTAACGTTATATTCCACATGTACATCCTTATTACATTTGCCAAGAAGGTCAAGTTGAGGCAGCATCCATGTGTGTCTGTGCTTGGTTTAACGTTTTTTTTTTTACAAATTTAGCATAGATAGACATATCAATAAAAACACAATGTCTGAGAGTGCGGCAGTAGAAGCTTTCAATTTCACTGTATACTATATACATTATGTAAGATCATTTGTGCCATATTCCTGTGCCAACCGCAAGCTGGGAAGCTTGGCAATTTTTTTTTTGGGGGGGGGGGGGGGTAGGTCGATTCGCGATTTTTAACCGGGAATATTATGCCGGGAAAGGAATATATGCCGGGAAAGGCATAGCCCGTAAAAGCTTTCCGGTGTATATTCCTTTCCCGGCATATATTCCTTTCCCGGCATAATATTCCCGGTTAAAAATCGCGAATCGACCTACCGCCCCCCCCCCCCAAAAAAAATTTGCCAAGCTTCCCAGAGACGCCGGTGAAGGAGGCTAGTAACACACCAGCTAAGAAGCATGCTATGAAGTGACACGCATATTTTACTTTCTTAAATCATCATCTATTGAAAATATCTTCTGGGTTTCAGTGCTTAAATGGAACGCTCCTTTAACAGGGTAATAGGTGCCATCTTTTAATACAATGAGGTTTCATCTTCTACTTGCGGTGATGTTAACAGTTTGATGCTGTATTTCCCTCCATGAAAAATGGAGGTATAGTTTTCGGTGTGTCTGTCTGTGTGTGTCTGTGTGTCTGTGTTTCCAGGTATTTGTGGTCAGCGTAACTTTAGACCCTCTGGATGGATTGTAATCAGTAGTATGTGGGTAGGAGTTGGGAATATGAAGGTCAAAGTCAATTTTGGCCCCCTGGTGTGTGACCTTGGTACTGCAGCAGAACTTTGATTTTTGTTGTTGTTGCTGTTCCTAACCCGAGTGCTGTGTTCACCTCTGATCTCGTTGTCCAGACCAAGGCGACATCATGCTGGTGAAGCTCGGATCTCCTGTCACTTTGAATTCCCGGGTCAGCCCGGCGTCTCTGCCGACATCCATGGTCTCCGTGGGGACCAGGGTCACGGTCACGGGCTGGGGACTCACTGCCAGTAAGTATCAACTCGTTCGTTCGTCCAGACCCGTGTAGTGGCTAGCGCGGTACACAGGATATGTAAGGATAGCACGTTTTCCTGGCTCTTTCAGTAGCAAGGTACAAGTCTGCTATCCCTTGGCTTAAGTGTGCTCGACGCCTTGTAGCCTCGAGCACACTACCTTGTAGCCTGAGAGCACAATACCGGTCTTTTCCAAAAGACGGATGAAGCCTCAATCAAGATGTCATACCACGGATTGAACCAGGGTCTTCCAGTTACCAGATAGTTGGAACCAGGAGTTAAATGTGAGTCTGCTACCAGTTGAGCTACAGGGACATCCCAGTATTAGTACCGGACGGTATCTTACCCTAAAGACCAAGGGGCTGGGCAATGACAGGAGGGGAAGGCTGTGAGCTGTGCTTGTTTTCTTGCAGGTACAGGACATACCCCGTCGGACAGGCTGCAAGAGGTAAGCGTGCATACCATCTCCCAGTCCGTCTGTAACGGCCCGGACGCTTACGACGGCGCCGTGTCTCCCAAGGAGTTCTGTGCCGGCTACATGGAGGGCGGCAGGGACGCATGCCAGGTAAGTCCGAAACTAATTTTTACTAGCCTCTACCCGAGGATCGCTGGTCAAATAGTAGAAATTGGACAAAGAGAGGCCAGAATAGCACTAGTGCGCCATAGGAGTCAGTACGAGACCCATAGAGCTTGGTAGAGGCTACGACACTGCAAAGGGAAGTAAAAAAAGTAAAGCCATTGGTTTTTTAACAAGCTCATTTTCAACTAACCCTAACAAAAACCTGACGCCCCAAGCCTTCTCTTTGCAAGGCTAACATTTTTTCAATCTGTTATTTGAGCGATGAAAATCTTGTTCAATCGTTTTCCGAGATATTCTCCTCACATCTGTTCCAAAAGAAAATTGCTTGTACAATTGTACAATAGAGAATACTTACCTACCGATCAGCTGTTTTTCAGAGCCGTAAATGGAAACAAAACATTCATTTCCTAGTACAATGCTAAACTTTCTTCAAAATGTACACAGATCAAACTTTCAACGACCAAAGTCGCCCTCTCCAGGAACAATAATGACCAATCACTTCAAAGCGTAAACTTGTGAGAGTTACAGACACGTGATCTTATTAACACGTGATCTTACGAATACGCGACGTCAGCAATTGGTCAAACGTGCCAGGAAGTTTATAACGCCCCCCGTCTCTGCCTCTCTGGAGAGTTTGCGTTCTGAATTGGTCATTATTGATCCCGAAAAAGATCACCGTGTACACCTTAGTGTTGGAAAAAAGTTTAGCATTGTACTATGATTACTATTAACATAGATACCATGATAACCAACTTTCTAGGCCTTGTGAATAAGGTTTTATACAAGTGATGTATGTTTGTGTGTAGGGAGACAGTGGTGGACCCCTGGTGAAATCTGGTGTACTGTACGGCGTGGTGAGCTGGGGCCGCGGCTGTGACATGCCAACCTACCCGGGGGTCTACATCAAGGTGACCGAGTACACCGACTGGATCAACAGCTACATCAATTAAAACAGCAGCTTCAACATGAGACTATGTGCTGATCTGAACATAGGCCATGTTGATTAAATTCTATGAATGGCATTCAGCGTTTCCAAGAAAAAGAGGAAATATTCTACCATGTCGTAGATAAAAGCAGCAGCAAAATAATCTAGCAAGCAGTTAATTTCAAAGAAATTTTGGAAAACAGATACGAATGTCGTAGAATGCGAAAGTCAATTACAAAGTCAGATATTAAAGAAGATGAGAAAGAATTAAAGTGAAGAATCTATCTTTCGGTATTCCTATGTGCTTGGTCATTTAAGGCACTTAGGCAACTTTTTGGGCCAAACTTAGTTCCCAAAGGATGTCATCCATATCTAATCAACATGACCTAACTCCGTCTGCGTGATATTCCTACCAGGAAGTTTGCAGACCATGAACTAGAACTAGAACTGCAAAATAAAAGCGTAATCATAACAACGTGCGTTCTTAGCGTTTTCTTACGACCTTGGACAATGGATCATATCACATTAATGGGTTAAACAGCAACTGACTTAGTTGGAGGATAATTACTATCTGCCTGGATATAACTTTTATTTTTTGACTTATGTTTGAATGGATGAAAAGTCTCAAAAGTTCTGAACAACTGGCTCAGGTATATTTATGAGTGGCAGTACAACATGTGGCGGCTCCCAGACCCTTTCCGCGCGCCCTGGTGCCTTTGAGTTACTGTAAACATAGCCATGGCGACCCGGAATGTATTGTATATCATTTTATATATACACAAAATATAATAACAGTAAAACGATAAAAGACCTCCAAGCAGAGGTTAGACCGGCTGTTTTTTTACGTTTTTATCGGCTTTCTATTTTGTGCCGTTTTCTTTATGTCTCGAGGTCACAAGAATAGAAAGCCCGATAAAAACCCGATAAAAACGGCAAAATGCAGTCGGAGCCTAACCTCTGCTTGGAGAGTAATAAAATACATCCCGTTTTAAACAAATTCTTGTGCCAAAAACAAAGGTGTCTCTGTCTTTTGGTAAATCGCTGCCTTTAAATCCAGGTGTTGCAGTGGGGATAAAGACTTGAGGTTTAAAATGTAGGTAAACGTGATTGTTTTTGCATGGCAAATTCATTTGTAGATCCCTCCCCTTTCGCGCCAATTTTCCCCATCACTGGTCAAAGGTGAAATAATAAAACAACGCTCCGTTGTGTTCTTGATGCTGATTGGTCATAGCTTTGTAATGCATCCAATCAAACAACGTGTTACAAAAGAACAGCCCTCACCATAGCAACGTACATAGCAACCGCGCGCCGCCATCTTGGATTTTGTAAATAGACACAAATAAAGGCGTTCGGCTTGCCGTGGTGGTTTGTTGTGCCAAGGTTTTCTGTGAATTCTAAGTTTGAATCATCAACATGGGACAGGATTACTACGGAGTTCTAGGTCTGACGCGTAGTGCGACGGATGCAGATATAAAGAAGGCGTAAGTTTGGTTCTTGTTTCTCTGAATCGAAGAAAAACACAGAGATTTTCTGTGTGAAGTTGGCGATCGAACATGAAATCTGTCTTGGCATTTTCCATGCTGTAGCATATCAACCCCTTAATTCATTGGGGAGTCGGAAAATGACTGTAGAGTAGAGTAGAGAGTAGAGGTCCTTCGGTTGGGTAGGAGTTCGCACTCCATGGAACCGCTCCTGATCAACTGTTTCTTCCTCTCTGCAATCAGCTGACTGTGATGTTTGGTTTATGGGGATTATCCAAGGCCCTGTAGTTATACACTACTGGGTGGTTCTCCATCAGTCTGTCAAGTCTTATCTTAAAACTGTTTACTGACGGTGCTGTTACCACCTCCTCTGTCAACCCATTCCACCAAGGTACCACTCTACTACTGAAGAAAGCCTGTCTTCTGCTGTTGTTTGATGCACATCTTGTTAGGCGTAGACTGTGACCCCTAGTTCTGCTGTCCCTTATTTTTTCTGTTAAGCAAGGCTTTGTGTCATACAGTCCATGCACATATTTGTACGTATTGATGAGGTCTCCCCTCAGCCGTCGATACAGTAGTGTTGGCAATTTCAAGGCTCGGAGTCTTTCTTCATATGATAGGTCCTTCAGACCGGGAACCCTTTTCGTCGCTCTCCTTTGCACATTTTCTAAGAGGTCAGTCAATCTCCACGTACTCGGGGACCATATCGTACTCTCCAAGCAGAGGTTTAGGCTCCGGCTGTTTTGTAACGTTTTTTTAGTCGTTTTTATCGGGCTTTCTATTTTGTCATTTTTTTTTCGTTGTGTTAGGCCGGACACAACGAAAAAAAATGACAAAATAGAAAGCCCGATAAAAACGACTAAAAAAAACGTTAAAAAACAGCCGGAGCCTAAACCTCTGCTTGGAGAGTACCATATCGGGCCACCATACTCAATGTGGGGTCTTATTAGTGACTTATATAACAGAGTGAAGATTTCCTTATCCACATGGTGGAATGTTCGCCACATGATACCCGCCATTTGATTGGCCTTTGATGCAATGGATAAGATGTGATTTTCAAACATCAAGTCTTGATCTATAGTAATTCCCAGATCTTTTTCCTCTTTGTTGAAGGTCAGGTTCACCTTCGCCGCAGACTGGTCAATCATGTGGTATGTAAACTCTGGGTGCTTAGAGCCCACCCTCAGAACAATACATTTGCTGGGGTGGAACCTTAATTGCCACTTGTTTGCCCATTCTTGCAAGCTGTTAAGGTCTTTCTGTAGGTATTCACAGTCCTTTATGTTACATACACTTCGATAGACTTTCGTGTCGTCTGCAAAAAGTTTTGATTTGCTCTGTACTACTTCTGGCATATCGTTGATGAAAATTGTAAATAGAACCGGACCGAGAACGCTACCCTGCGGTACTCCGCTAGTGACATTTGCCCAACTTGAGCGTGCTCCGTTCACGCAAACTCGCTGCTTGCGTTCCGTCAGGAAAGACCTCACCCATTGGAGCAAGTTACCACATATCCCGTAGCTTTCGACCTTTCTCAGTAGTCTCTCAATTGGTACCGAGTCAAAAGCTTTTTGGAAATCGAGATATATTACGTCCACTGGCCAGCCTTGCTCAATCCAATTCGTCCAGTCATCAAGACATTCTAGTATTTGTGTCGTCGTGGATCTTCCCGGTAGGAAGCCGTGTTGGTTCTCTGTAAACAGACTGTGAGCTCGCATATGATCTACGATCTCGTCTCTGATGATACTTTCCAGTATCTTTCCTGTTACTGATGTTAAGCTCACTGGTCTATAATTACTCGGTAGTTTTTTACTTCCTTTCTTGAATATTGGCGTGATATGCCCGACTTTCCAGTCATTCGGTAACCTCCCCTCTTCTAGTGACTTATTAAAAATAATGTACAGTGGCTTTGCCAGGATTTCTGCCAGTTCCTTCAGAATTCTCGGATGAATTCCGTCTGGGCCCATGGTTTTATTCTGGTTTACCTCTTTCAGTCTCTTGCCAATGTCCTCCACTGACAGTTCAACCATAGACAGCAGTGCATTCACATTTTGTTTTTTTGCTTGTGGTATGGTGCCAGTTCTTTCCTCAGTGAACGTGCTCACAAAGAATTTATTTAAAGTTTCTGCTTTTTCTCTGTCCGTTTTTGCAATTTCATTTCCATCATTTAGTTCTGGGATGCTCTCTCTTGTCTTGGATTTACTATTTACATATTTCCAAAACAGTTTTGGGTTGCCCTTAATGTTGTATGCCATTTCTTTCTCGTAGTTTTTTGCTGCTTTTCTGGCTGCCCAGCGAGCTTGGTTCCTTGCCTTTGTATAGCTTTTGTAATCTTTGTCTTTTTTTGATTCTTGAAATTTCTTCCAGGCTTTTTGTTTTTTGTTCAGCTTACTTTTGAGGTCCCTGTTTCTCCATGGTAGACCTTCTTTCATTTTTAAAGTCGCTTTTGGTATGCATTTCTCTGTGGCGCCTTTTACCTGTAATGCCCAAGTACACATCAAATTTATCGTAGAACAGAAGTTCGTTTTGCTGTGTGGTAATCTAGTAAGGCTAATAAGTCTTGAAACCATGGCGCTTGACCCCCTCCCCCTTCCATAACATCGAACCGGTACTAGTACGTATGTCCTCCGAACTTAAGTGTTCAAATCAAAGCTCTATTATTTCCCGATTGTCACAATTGTGCATATTTTTGTACATCACACTAACTAAGCATCGCTAACAGCACATTCCCATGCTGTTATCCATCTCATAGAGTCACAAAAAGGTTTGGTAGGCTCCGCAAAACATTGGGAGCTTAACATTATTTTTTCACCCACAGATACCGTATCCTGGCTCTAAAGTACCACCCAGAGAAGAACAGAGACTATGGAGCGGAAGAGATGTTCACCAAAGTGGCCGAGGCCTATGACGTACTCAGTGATCGTAAGTATAACTAACAGTTAGATGTTCAAAGACACTGCTATCCTTTAAAATGTAAATTGTGATAGCTATACATATACAACACATATTGAATTCATTACATTAATTGATGTAAGCAATGAAAGCAGCCTGTCAAAATACTTATGGATTTGCATATGCATATTTGTATTTGTATGTGTTATCAAGGATGTAGTGTGTTATACTAAATATGTATGTCCATTCTAGAACATTACATCTCAAAATTTGGATTTAACCAAGGAAGTTATAAAGAGATAGATATAACATCCTTGATTTGACCAAAACAGTGACACTTATGAACCAACCTTGATACTGGAAGGGTTAAACATTAATTTCATTCATTCAGCAACCTTTTCTCAATCTCGTGTCTTTTCTGTCTGCAGCGAGAAAACGAGCGACCTATGACCAGTTTGGCGAGGAGGGTCTGAAGAATGGCGTCCCGGAGGGTAGTGGGGTGGGCGGGGCCTGGACCACGGGATACACCTTCCACGGGAACGCAGCCAAGGTCTTCAAGGACTTCTTTGGAGGAGAGAACCCTTTTGCAGGTGAGACACAATTCAAGTTGTCATGTCTTAACTCACACACTGACTTACTGTATCCTTTTTATTGCATGTTGTTCTCAATCTTCCAAGGGTTAGACATCTTTTACGTTGTTGTCCTCTTCTATTTTGAATAGTCCACAATTCGTCTTAGTGTTTAGTAACCCAACTTTTGGATCATGGGGTTGGGCTTCAAACCTCACTATACCAACAACTTTTGAAAGTTGATTTCCAAGGGGGCCCACCATACATGTAAACTTTAACTTAGGGAGGACATTGTAAACCATAATTCCCGAATTGCAGAGCAAGATCTCCATATATCACATAAATATTGTGACAGTCAATCCCCAAGTCACAATGCTATTCAACTGTACATTACATACAGAGCTGTAATGTACCAAATAACTACGGGAAGGTAGGAGCTGTTTTCACTGTTGTTCTTTCTGTCATGTTTGAAACAATTTTTTTTTTCATTTCCAGATTTCTTTGACGGTCCCGACGGAGACCTGACCATGGGGTTCGGAGGTGTGCACGGGCGTGGCAGGAAGAAGAAGGACCCGCCCATCGAGCGCGACCTCGCCCTGACCTTGGAGGAGATCTTCCACGGCTGCACCAAGAAGATGAAGATTTCCAGAAGAGTAAGTGTCTGGTCTCAGAAATGTCTTGGTATTATCTTTAAGTTGAAGCATTGTTTAAACAGCTGAATCTGCCAAAGTTGTACTTTTCAGACTTTGTTTCCAGGATCATTGTAATGTCGAAACTTTTATTCAAGAAGAAAATATTGGTAGATTTTTTTTCTGAGCAGGCAAGTCTTGGCCCATGATACATTTTTTTGTGAAAAACACACAAGATTCTGAATCTAGGCATTTTTTAGTTAATCTTACAATGGCTTCCGGCATTCTAAAATGAGTTGGAATTGTGCGATAGGATGACTCCACAGTAGCTTTTATCAAACATAGAACTTGGGAGCATCGCTTGAACAGTCTTTCATGGAAGTCTATGAATTATTAAGATCCTTGCTGAAGAAAATATTCCCTGAGGATAAACCAATGCTAAATCATAAATGTACATTCAACATAACACAATATGCTTACCTTTCCTACATGTAATGGATGAATGGAGACAACTTTTTAACCTTTCACCTTTGACCTTTCTATAGGTCATGAACGAAGACGGCCACACCTCCAGTATCCGCGACAAGATCCTGACGATCACGGTCCGGCCGGGCTGGAAGACGAGCACGCGTATCACGTTCCCCGAGGAAGGCGACCAGGGCCCAAACAACATCCCAGCAGACATTGTGTTCATCGTGAAGGACAAGGCACATCCCAGGTTCAGGAGAGAGGGCAACGACCTCATCTTTACTGCCAAGATTCCTCTGGGCAAGGTGAGTACAACAGTAACTGCTGTGAGATAGAAGAGTCCCCCTTGCAACTTCCTAAGTCCTTTCTAACTGCAGATAGGCAAGAACAATAGTAGCCACTGTGTAAGATAGAACAGTCCTCCTAGCAGCTACCTTTCTAACTGCAACTTGGCAAAGTGGGACTACAAATGAGCCTGAACACTTGAGAGATATGGTAGTCCCTCTATCATTACTGCTCTAACTGCAGATCAGTAAGGTGAACAAAAACAGTAGCCATTTTGAGATAAGTTGATCCCACTAAAAAGCTAACAGCTGCCTTTCCACCTGCAGTTGGGCATTATGGGTCATAACACTACAAAAAATCTTTAACCAGTTCAAAAGTATATTGCTGTTGCAGAATTTTGTGCTATCAAAATTCTGTCTAAAACTAGTAAAAGTATGCTAAAATGCTAACATTTGACATTTTCTCCTCCAGGCCCTGACTGGCTGTAATGTAGTTGTTCACACCCTGGATGACAGAATCCTGGACATCCCCATCAACGACATTGTACAGTAAGTTAAAGTCCTTTGTCTTCTCATTTCAGTTCATAAATGTTCAATTTCGATACAGCTTTTTGCCTGTCACACACAGTCTATGGCCTCCTGACCTTCGGACCATTGTCATCTGTTTGGCAGTTGGTCGGCGAGGCTGCCAACTAGTATTTGACAGTTGCCTGTGACAACCGACTATATACAAATTTTGAAAAATCGTAGTGGGGGAAGGGGATAGTCTGCTTGATGGATGCAATCAGAGGAGTGAACTGGAGCTAGTCTAAGAATAGACTTACCCAGCACCGACCTTGGTTGGTGAGTGGTTGGGTGGAGTAAAGTCAAGGGAAGGTCTTGAATGAATGACCTAGTTTAACATCAAGCAGGCCTAACATGCATTTCCCCTTCTTTCCACAGCCCCAAATACACCAAGATTGTGCCAGGAGAAGGCATGCCGATAGCCAAGACTCCCACCAAGAAGGGAGACCTGATTATAGAGTTTGATATCGAGTTCCCCACACAGCTGACACCGGAGAAGAAACAGCTCATCAGACAAGCCTTGCTGCACTAACTGGGACATGTGTAAAAATGGATATATACTTTAACCATATAGTAATACAGGAGGGGATTCTCATGTTGTATAGTCAAGACTTGGAGGGATTTTTCTATACCCCCTCCCATGACATTGGGTCTTCCTTTGCAGTTTTGTCCAGGGCTACTTTTTGCCTTACAACATTGATTCTATGGATGATATTCTTGCATGCATTGATACAGAACTCACCCCATAAAGGGATGAAGAACAAATTCATTCCATATCAATTTGGGATTGTTTGAGAATGTCATCCATAGAACTAACTTTCTGAGGCCATATCTCATGTTATATAGGAATAACTTAACTTAATTTCAATCAGATATACATGTACTATTCAGGCATTGACTTCATTTCAAGCTAGCTACATACTGGCTCTTCTTAGAGAATCTTTTGAATTCTAAGGACCTTTGTAAATGTGCTTGACACAGTCATGACTTAAAAAAAAGGTCCCTTTATGGGTATAACATTTAACATGTTCAAGCAATTGAAGTTTTACATATGTATATATTCTATCATATGTATGATGGTAGTAATGAAGAAATGACACAGAAGTGATTTGTACAGAGTTATAATCTGTTTTTTGTTAAGTAACACTGAGAGAAGTCTGTGGTCTTTACGTAGGCTGTTGTTTATTTCAGATTTGCATCCTTATGTATAGACAAGTCACTGTTACTGGTTTGTTCGCACATAAATAGCATAAAACATAATGCATTGTTGTACACAATTCGAAAGAATTCTCATTTGTAGATGTTCCGCTTACTTATGGTACATCATTGACATCATGCTATATATACTTTCTAACAAGTTCACTTAGCCATTCTAGTTTTGTTTGTAAAAAATGTAAAAATAAAGCTACTATTTGTTGCTGTAAACTTGGTACTTTTTCTTACATATGAATAGCTTTGCAACATAAAATGTACAAGGATAGTCTTCAACTTGTACAATAGGTAAAACAACCAATGGTAGTCTGTGCAACGATGTCCTCTTACAGCTGTTTCACAAACTGCAGCTGGGGTGTCAATTCAACAGGCCAGGAATCTTGGTGCCGGAAGCTTGTTGTAAGCCTGAAATGGAAATTCAAGAAGAGCAAGTAAGAACACTTGAAAACAATATGGAACATGGAAAAATAGGAAGTGTGATACTGTTTATCATAAATGAACAAAATACATGTATCAGTGCTTCCAGGCACAGGAGTTGTTTTTCATTCAAATCACTGAAAGCCATTCCCACCAGCATTTCTACTAAGTCTTATAGTTAGGAGTTTTGTTTTCAAACACTTTTCAGCACAGAATTCTGACAGTTAAGCAGTGACACTTGTTGTTCATGTCTATCACATAGTGGTCAGCATGTTTTAGAGGCAAAGTTGACTGCAGCAAGAAATAAATTTAATGTCACATTTTAAGTATGGCTCTTCGATTGTACAGGAATGCCACCTAGCAGCAGGTCTGAACATTGCAGGAGCAGGTGGAACAAAAGATACCAGGTTAACTCAAAGTGCAGTGCTGTCAGTACCTCCTTTGAAAAGTGACACATCATTGGGGGAAGCAAACAAAATATGGTCAACAGTCACACATGTCAATAGCAGTGTAACTGTAATGTTTTGGGCAAGGTTTTTGAACATAACTACCGTATTTCATATGCTGGCAGGAAAGTGACTGAGGTAAGTAACTGTGCGGATATGATTCAATGTATCTACTGACAGCGAATGGTGCCATGGGTCCAATGTTGGCTCCATATCTTCTCATGACCTCCCGTATGTGGGAGGGTTGGATGGCATCAGCAGAGGCTGGCTCTGGTGCAGACGAACCACTCTGTAAAACATAAACAAATTTAACACATCGTTATTTAGGCCATACAGACTTGGTTCTATAGTTGACAAATCTTGATACAAAATCTAATTTTATACAAGAGAACTGAGAAGTCTCAAAATACCAAGTATATGCCTAAATCTGAAAGCTGACAAATCTTTTACCAAGAATTTAAGGGCTGTGTACTTAAATGTAACCATTATTTTGTCAAGTACTTCAGGTACAGGTGTAAACCTCTGTATTTGACAAAATAATTTGTATTCTTCAATGAGAACAGAAACACAAATAAAGCATTACCTAAATGGTGCTAATTGTAACACCCATACAATGCTTTTATCCTTTTTCCAGTGTATAATTTTCATCTTTGTGATACAAATAATGCATCTAGGTAACTACACAAATCAAAGGCTGTAGTGTTGAGTGTAAGTCTATTCAGGTACATGACTGGTATATTTTGAACCTGTACCTAGAAATAATTTTTGCAGTACATTGTATTGTAAAAATTTTATAAAGTCGGAAACCTTTTTCTTCTTCTTCTTGGACTTTCCGCTGCCGCCACTGTTTGAGCTGAAGTTGAAGATGGGAGTCTGTGGGGTGGTGGGCATGCCGGGCAGACCTGTGGAGTTACTGTTCTGGGTGGCAGAGGAGGGCGGGGCCGTGAACTGGCTACCAAACATCAGGGGGGTCACATTACCTGGGAAAGGGGGGGGGGATAGTAAAAGGAAAAAAAAACACCATTGTCATCTGATACACATGCAAAATGTAACTATCCCTGAATGGAGATAGGAGCCATAAAATTTTTGATTCACTTCTTATCAAGTCAGGTGTACTCTCTGCATTGAGTGACATCAATGAAGTTGTAGATTGATAATTCATACGGACGAAAGACCAGGTTATGTGTCATAAGTTGGGTTATTAGAAAAACTACAGGTAGAATCAGGCATTAGGTTGTCAGGCTCTTTTTAGCACCAAGTTGTACATATCCCCCTTCTTCTTTATCCATACATTTGTTAAGGAATCAAATATCATTGTGTTTTTACATGCAACGTTACTAATATACAATACTAAAAATGAAATGGAATTCTACATGCAGATGTGTAGTCTTGAGCAATTAAATGTAATACTTCACTCATTGCAAAGTCAGTGTCTACTAGATGATTTAACAGAAAACTTCGCACTTATTGGATTCAGCACTTGTTGAAATAAATTAAAAGAGTAAGAGACAGCATAGTCTATCTACCAAAATAAAACTGAAAGGGTTGTAGTACCTGACTGACCTGTGGGGGTGGTCGGTGTGGAAGGGGGGTCTGGTTGGGACTGCTGGGGCGCGAGGAGGGGGACTTGATCTGCAGGGGAGGAGGGGGGGCCACGGAGACGGTATCCGGGGCGGAGCAGACGTGAGGAATGCAGGGCTGGAGGGGGTTGCTCACTGTTCTCTCTGTGTCCTTCTTAATGAGCAGGGCACAGTCTACAATCTGAAGGAGAAACAACACAGAGAACTATATACATTATGTAATACAGATGTCTAACACTTTGGTTACATTTTGAAACCAGGGCCCAGCTGGACAAAAAATAAAAGTTTTTATCATTGAATATACCCAAATTATGCTGATGACTAATTTTCTTATGTTATGTGTGTTTTGTTGCCTGTTATGATATATAGTATACTTTTTGTTCTTGAAAGCTTCTTGGCCAGGCCACGGCTTTTGAGAAAGAAGGTTTTAGCAGTTTTCAAGTTTGTAGTTGAAACCATATATAAACCTCCTTTGTCATTAGTGCAAATTTACATGCTTGTAAGTTAAAAAAATGTTTCACACAATTGTCAAGAATATGTACCTAGAGTTCAAGACAAAATGAAGTTTTTTGTCTTTCGCCGCGCTTCCGCGGCGAAAGGCAATCAGACCGATATTAGATTTCTGTCCGTCTGTCCGTCCGTCCGTCCGTCCGGGTCGACCATGCCATACCGTGCTAGCGAGATATTCTACCCTGCAGATTCGACGGTATGTAACGTTATGACATACGTATCGGCCTACCATGAATGTGCTGCTTGGTTTGCGGTCCATGCCATATCGTGCTAGCGAGATATTCTACCCTGCAGATTCGACGGTATGTAACGTTATGACATACGTATCGGCCTACCATGAATGTGCTGCTTGGTTTCTGCATGGCTTATAAGCAGGAATTTGCAGAGACGGATGTGAACGGTGAGGATTTCTTCGTAAGATTGTATACAATTTATAAACTAACATGTTCGCTGTTTGGTTATAATAAAACAGACATTGTAGAGAACAGTTTGACATGTGATTTACTTTGTTTTATGGAAAATCACCGCTACAAAATCTAGAATTGTGTAAGATGCGTGCGCCGCATCTGACATGGTGTGGGAGGGGGGCGTATTCGGAAATTTCTTACTCTAAGAAATTTCAGGCTATTTTCGTGTAACAAACTTCTTTCAGCAAAATAGTAGCCCTCGGATGCGTTGAAAATAGAATTACCCACATTTAATTTATAATTTCGAAAGGGAAGATTCTGACCGAGCTCGACGGAGTGAGTCTGACGCGTGACGTCACGACTCCGTCAAGTAAAAGCATAATTGCGTTACTAAAAGAAACGAAACGTTCCATTAAACATACCACGGACCTGTTTTAGTTTAAAATATCTACCTTTCACATGATCTTGCCATTAAAAAAAATATTTCCATTACTGTATATGCCATGTTAATATTTTATGTTGTTTATGGTGACAATACTTTGTTTGTTCTTGCAGAAATTCAGGACACATCTACTGATAAATTTGATTACTACAGTGCACTTTCATAAAACCCTGTTGTACTGTAACAGAGCCGTTCTTAACAGCGAAACAATCCGAATAAAGTTAACATCATTCATGCAGTTGTGTTATTATACAGTTCAAGTAAAATATACTCTGTGAGAACCACTACCTTACTAAACAGTTATATAACCTAGCACTTGACCAAACTGTGCCAGAGCTGCCAACGTTGCAGACTTGGCACCCACGCTTGACCAAACTTTGCCAAACATTTTTACCTACACAATATAAGTAAGCGAAAGACTAGCTTTTTTCAGAAGCTCTTGTTTCAAGGTTGTTCACCTCCTGAACAAAAAGAGAGCAATGGTAAATATCCATTCAGAACTCTTTGATTCAAAACAGTAGGGAAAATGTAACCACAGAAAAAGTAAAGAAACATAGAAACGTACAGTTCCTACAGTCTCATAAGCCAGGTAAGTGAGAATCTCCATGGCCAGGGGGTTGGGTTTGACCTCCAGGGTTCCCAGGTCCATCCAGTCTCGGAACTTACTCGCTTTCTTATCTGTCAGTGTCAGAATGAGCAACACACAGGCATAAAACATCATAACACACATAACAACGAAAAGGCCTAGAAAAAAATCAGGATCAGTAGGCAAGGATTATCTTTTTCTTAAATTTTGGGCAAAGTGATAATGCTAATGGTACTTTCAACATCACTTTCTAATCATATATATAAGCATTGTAGAAGCACAATTTTTTAATTCAACAGAAAGGAGAATATATTGGAAAAAGATTCTACAACAGTATCAGATCAAAAATTACCAGTCGTTTCCAGCACTAGCAAAAAAGGCTGTGGCCTGCACTTTTTTACTAGGGTGGATCAGGAGACTAGAAACACAACTTTTTTCTTAGGCCCCAATAAAAGCAATAGAAAGCATTCATGACTTACTTGTCCCTACCCTAAGTTTTTTTTAGAATCCTATAATACATCTTAGCTTTTGACAAAGCTTTAAAGAAATAAAATCACAGAGAATTTCAGGTACAAAACAGTTTTATAAGTCTAATGGAGATCAAAATGAATACACAAACAAACAAAACATAATTTTCCACAAACTCATCCATCCTGTTTAGTAACCCTTATCCCGACCCTACCAGCATGTTGTACTTACGGAAGTGGGTTTGCCGTGCCTCCACATACTCCATGTACTGTGTCTGGTCCATACTGCGGGTCTGCATATCCGCTCGCTGGGTCACAAGGACAAGTAAAGTTTGTTCATCATTCTGCTGCTCATACTATTCAGAAGTATTTGAGGGGAATAGATCATAATTCAAACACATTTTTTTTTTTTTTTTTTTTTTTTTTTTTACTCAATGGTCACCTCGTAACAAGGCCTGAAGGCCACTCAATGTTACGGGTTACATGATTGGAACAGTAACAGCAACTCTTCGCCCTAGGTCAGAAACATCATGATTGAGACCAGCCCAATTGCTCATACAAACCCATCTTGAGTTTGTATCATCATAGTCATCTGCAATACCATAACTTACTGCTAGGTGGGCTATAATCCATAGCATTTTAAAAGTCTGACGTACCAACTTTCGAAATATCAAAACAATCCATCCAGGCATTGTCTAAGTTATCTTACAGAAAGACATCTCCCAGACAAACAAATAGCTACTACAATACCTCCTATTCATGGAGGTAACTATGAATAACACATACCATACACGTGTAAAGTGGTACTATAGAAGATAGACAGTACTCACCTCAGCTCTCTCCTGTTTGACTTCATCGATCTCATCATCCTCAAACAGGGACAGCAGCTCACCTGGACGGTACAGAGAAATGGTTTATAAATGCATACCCTTCTCTATTTTTCGAATGTGAAATAACCCACAACTGAAACATGGTAAAGCTAAGTGTAGTCTCATAGCCTTTTTAAGGCCGTAGGGGCAGAGAGTTTTTATTGGGAGTTGCAGCCAAACCCTTTTGTCCTACCGCCTTTTACCTACCTATCCAAAGTTAGGTACCCATTTTTACACCTGGGCGAAGTGAGGAAAATTGTATCAAATGCCATTCCAGAGAGCACAAGATCGGTAACATAACACTAAACAGTATTTGATTCCAGGACCTCTAGCTTCTGGGCAAAACACCTGTAGTTACATCACACGACCCCATAAACATGACAGCAACAATTTTACACAAACATTCATGTATATCAAAAGTAACACAATACGAATCTCTATGTACCTGTTTGATCAATGGCTGATAAGAAATCATAGCAGAGTTTCCTCCGTTTGGCCACCGGCTGTTTGATGTCCTCAGCCTCCACCTCTCCTTCCTCCAGACCTGATCCCTTCACTACCTTCTGTTTCAGGTCCTTAAAGTCGAGATATCTCAGGAGACGTCTTAGCTTCTTCTGCAAGGAGAAAAATAAAAGTTTCAGACAATTAGAGATTTTGGAAGATATCAATGACTATCAAGTAAAATTGCTGTAACTCAAATTTTTGGTGTGTTAGTAGGTTAGATTGTTGCCCAATATTAAAACTATGTGAGTCTTGCAATGTGGAATATTACAGACACCAAATTCTTCAAACAGTATTTTTCAATTTTCAAATTTCAAGTTTTTAAACAATATGTGCACTTGTAACATACAGTTTCAGTAACAGCAGTCACACCATTATTTGACTATTAAAAAAAAACGAACACAAAAAAGCTTTTAATTTTATGATTTCTGCTGGTTCTAAAGAGTACAATTTTCCCCAGTTCCATGACACTGTGTAATAGGATGACAATAAAACCAGACATTGTAGCTTCTATAACCAGTCATTCCCTCACCCCCTCAGGACTATCCCCCCTCTATTACCCTGGTGCTGATACTGGTTTATGTGAAAAGCCATAGCCTAACAGTGGGGGAGATTACAGTGTACAGGTCTCCGGTGACTCCACATATAAACTATGCCGCTGGTTTTATCTCTTTTTATTATTTCCCGTCCAAAGGTGTGCTTTATGTTGATAAGCCAGAAAACATAAAGATATTAGGTGACACCTTTTTTTGCATAAAGTCTGATTCTCAAACTTTTAAAACTTGTTTTATTGCTAAGAATTACAAAAAGCACTTGGACACTGCTGGTAATACTTGGTAACAGGGTCAGGTCAAAGGTTACGACCTTGGCAGAGGTTAATTGTGGGGGCTACAATGTTTCCTTTTCAGGGGCAGTCAAACCACTATGGCTCTTTTTATGCCACTTTTAAAGGATTATTTGATTTAGCAATTTGCTACAGCAAACATTTATGTGTAGTATAGTAAACTTGTACATTGGCAATGTTCCGCTGATTTAACATATGGGGTCAATGGGTGAAGTTATTTATCATAGGAAAGCTGTTAGCCATTCTGTTTCAGTTTCTAGTCTTCCTCTTTCCCTGGTCAAGCAAGGACTGAAGGAGGTTAAAAAAAAGACGGGCCTTTTTATTAACCTCCTTGGGTCAAGTAAGAAAAATTATCAATATGCTCTTCATTATGTCTATCTATTTGTTGTCAAACATGGGCTGCAAATTATGCTAAATCCGAGACAAAGCAATTGCTATAAAAGATGCTACTTTGGCATAGTCAGAGATGCTTGTAATAGCAAATTTTGAGGGAATAGATTCGGATATTTCCCAAAGTTTCACCATTTGTCCTTTAGATCTGACTAAAAACTACAAACTATAACATACATGTACATACAATGTCTTTTAGTTAGCAAATGATCCTACCGACCCAAAACAAAGCAATAAAAAAAAATAACGCCTTTGTCCGAACTAATAAACATGCACTAATATCTGTTTACCTAATGTACCAGTATTGAGACAGTTTGAAACATGAGCACTAGTAGGAGGCCACAGATAACAAGGCTCAAAACTACTTATTATAGACCCACTGCTGCTTAATTAGTCATTATGTCTGACCCCATGACCTGTAAACAGATGTTAGAGGGTATGGAACATTCGAGGTCACCGAGGGTCAATAGTTAGAGCAGTACGGCCTAATTCTAGTGGAGACAGGAAAAAATTGTGGTTTCGAGCAAAATTACTTGCTACCACGTTGCACTACAATCTCCCAGTAAAAAGAAACAAAGGAATAAGTCTGTGTGTATTTTTGACCACTTTTCTGGGTTCAAATGTGAAAAAAAGGACCTGTCTATACTAAGAACCTGACGGAAAACACTTGTACCAATGTATTCCTGAATTTCAGGTGAAAAAATCCCTATGATAGTATAATAGACAATACTTTCCGTTGTCACATTATTATTAACGCTGAATTCAGCACCGAGGACAGTACCTATTTCTACCTCATGTTGAGGAGTGATAGTAACTTTCAAGAACTGCATTTTTAGGCCATCAGCACACCAGACAATCATCAATCTATAAAGATACACATCTTTGGACAAGAAGCTGACTTTCCATCCTATAAAGATCAATGCAAAAATCCATGCAAGGAACAAACTCTGAAATGTTTTCACTAGCTACATGTATGTATAGTATAGAAAAGGCACTATTCTTTGCTGTAAACATGTACATGCAAGGGCATAAGCTATCAAAAAAGAAAAACAACTAATATGATTATAAAATTCATCATGGAACAAATTCTAAATGATATAGAACACTATTTGAGTAACACATTGTGCTATCACTATTTAAGAGAGATGGGGGATGTGCTTTTGAAAGGTGATAATATTTACCTCGTAATTATAAATTCTTTTTTGATTTTGTAGTAAACAACATAACCCCTTTATCTATACACACCATCAGCCAGCCCTCCAGCCATTGTGCGGCAATATTCTTCACATATAAAAGCAGAATCTCCCAGAGGTAGCACTTTACAGTGGCACTTTGCCCGTGCGATATGTGGCATTATGAAACATGACAAGGCCCTGTTTAGTCACCATTCTCCGCTAAACTGTTAAGGGACGGGCAATTTGGCGGGGCAGGACCTTACAAGCCCCCTTGTCACGGGGTCAGGGGCGAGGGCGACGGGGGATGGATGCGCGGTGGAGAACCAAACGATGCCTCCATTATAGCCTGAAAATTGACCCTGTCATTCCAGCAAATTAAATGTGGCAAAGTGAAGAGCTGCCGGTGTTAGGGTTTTACAGCGGCAGGAGTCCCCTATGTGGCGGAAAATGGCCCCATAACGGCGGGCGGCGGCGGTAATGTGCCCCGGGTGATCGCGCGTGTCCAGTCCAATCATTTACCGCCACGCCCCCGGAGGGTGATCGCCACTTTGAAGTGGATGCCGCAATGGCTGCGATAGGAACCCGCCAATTTCGTGCAATTTGTAGCGGGATTTCGGACGGGCCGTTACGGGCGCGCGCAGTATTATGTAGTGACTAATGGGCAAATGGCATGTAAAATGCTGGCAGGGCTTACCGGCTTTACTCTCGAAACATGCAGAAATGTCCATGGGTAGTTCTGAGTGCGAGATCTTAGAGAGCGGGATTAAATGCCATAATTGGGGCAAAGCTAGCAGTCACAACAAGATGTAGAGATGCCCGCACCTCAGGTGACAATAATGATGTCTAATGGGAAAATTATACATAACGTTCGGTTTCATATCCCATTCTACTGACATCATTTTGGAAAGCAAATACCGGGATTTTCAATTTTTAAGAGTGCCAAACTGTAAACTGGAGGGAGACGAAATAAAGGGAACAGTCAAAAGTGACCAAGAAGACCACTCAGAGGACTGATAAAATCTAGTCTATGTGGAAAGGTGGTTACTGTAGATAGGATTCTTTATGCTTTATGCTTGTGTCAATAAAACAAATATCAAAGGGACCACCAAAATAGGTCACATTGGCCGGCTGGTCCCAATGTAAAGGTGGTCACTTGTACAGGTTTGAATGTAGCAAGGAGGAAACAACGACACGTTTTGTACCATGGAAATGTTTTGAACCCTGAACAAGTTACCTGCAATGCCATTCTAGCACTCATGCATATAGGTACTGTAATGATGTTGCACTGCAAAACAAGATTGAATATTGAAGAAAAATATTCTTTGCCTTAGAGCATATTTTTCAGATCTACCCTCAAGACTGTCTTCCATATCTTTATTCTAATTTGTACAAAACTTATATAAAACAGCATAATTTCTATTGGCTACTACAAAGCATGATTTCTATTGAACTATCTTCCAACTTGTCAAAGGTGGACAAACTGAACCAATCTGTGAACGAACCTATCTCATACAAACGTTGCTAAGGCTATTTCATTAGTTAGACCTTGACTTCCAACCTTTGGATCTAGGAGGTCACAATTGCTCTTTGTCTTTTTATTCTCTCAAATAAATTGTCATAATTTTGATGTGCAAAGTTGACTTATCAATATCTTTGATACATTAAAGAGAAGGAAAACTTTATTGCACAACAATTGTAACAGGCACAATGTATGAAAACTTGTACCAACAAAGACACTGGAACTAAATATATTGTAACAGTTACTGTCTCACAATTCTTAAGATCTTATCTAGTTTATGAACAACAATCAAGCTAACGTTATGCATGTTAATAGACTAGAACATTATGTTGATAACAGTATGTTGCTTCAGGAAAGTATGGTATTGTCGAAGAAGAATTAGGCAACATCCATCTCAACACTACCAGCTCTTACCGTACTGATAACATCAAACAAAAGACGGTACATTACCCTAAATGCATAATTATACAATAAAGATGGCAACAACTCACATATTCCCCTCATTTTTGCCCACCTGAAAAATTGGGTGATTTGGGGAAGCATGTTTGAAATGTCTAGCCTGAGGACAACTACACCTCTTCTGGAGTCCACACTTTTCTGTTACCATTAATCAACTGGCTGGTAATGCCTCTTGTTTTCATCTTTAACCTCAATTTTCTCCTGCACACATCTGAACATCCTGAAGTTGTGGTTTCCTCATATGATAAGAAAGTTTCCACTCTGTTTTGAATGGTGACTGCCCTATTTTCCAACTGCCCTATCTTCCAACACCTGTACCTTCCAATACCATTTGGCTGTTAGGGGTACCCGGGTAGGGTTAGGGCTAGGAGGCTATGTGAGAGATGGAACCAGGGCTGCCTCCAGCTTTAAATTTTTTCCGCCCGACTTTAAGAGTCTATGTGGTTGATTTTCCTTGTTAAACATGTCATTTTAAGCTGATGAAAATATATTTCCAACAGTTTCATGTCATGAATTTCAGATTTTTGGGGATAGTTAGGGTAATACTTTTTCCCGTCTCAACAAGCAAATTTCCATCCTGGGATGGAGGGACAGGTCCTGGATGGAACATTGGAGTGATGGACCATAGGGGTGTAACCATTTTCAATAGAAAAGCCCCTATAACAGATTTTCCTCCTGCTGTTTTTATCCCTTACCCCTATACTACCAGTTGACCTGGGGCAAGCCTGGCATATACTTTTGATGTGTGGCGATGTGACCTGTGAGCATCCCCAACGATTAACGGTCGCACACCGGGGGCACCCGATGGCCGCCCCGCCTCCCACTTGTGTCGCTAACCCCGGGCGTAGCGGGTTAATGGTTTATCCATGCAGTCGTGTGATGCCAGTGATTACTCCGCACAATGCCATATCATGGCTTAAGGTCTCCCTATCAAACGACACAGGCTCGCCCTATCCGGACGATTAAGCAATACGGGGCCGTTGCACAGATTACCCGGCGTGTATCCACCTATTTGACCTTCCATTCTATCTCGATAAAGTGCCGCTGATAGGGATTAAGTGAGAGTGCTCTTAACATTAATACAGGCTGTAAATATGACAGACCGGGCGTGAACAAAGATATGCTCCGTGTTACGACGCGAACATTGCACCGGAGTATTAAACGCAATGTTCCACGATGGAGGATGATTGGACGGAGGGATAAATCCCCTTCCCCGTAATGTTTCATGGTGCGATATCGCCCCCACTAGGGAGCGCGGGAATGATACAATCCCCGGGTGGTAATTGCAGGGCGGAACTTTGCGCAGCGTTTTACAGCCCGGCGTAAATGAACTAACAACTCTATTTCTCTGTCTTTCGATGATGGTCGCACCATTTAGACCCACAATAAAAGTAAAGAGCCTGGTGAGTGGTCTATGTGACAGATAATCTACTTAACGGCATACGAGAGTAGTGATTTCTCCCCGAAATGAGGTCTGATGACTCTAAATCTGTTTATCACTTTAACGGTATTGGCCATAAAGTGGTTGAAAATAACAAGTTAAGGTGGGGGACGACAGGCTGTGATTTTATTACCCCGGCCGCAGCTTCTACCAAAGGACAAAATCGGGCTCTCCGATTTTCCTCCGATATTGTACGTCATAGCAATAATATGATACCCCACAATTAATATTTATCAAGCCATCCCTTCTTTTGACGTTTTTACGGGCAAATTCTATCGGATAATGCAAACACACCAGCAGCGGAAATGCCGTTAAGGCTATTTGGCTTCGTTGGAGTGTTGTAAATATTTCGTAAAACAGAAAACTTTAGCCTCCTGGCTCTGAGATTGGAGTTTATTGAGTGTGAAACGTACCAGAAAATTGCTTTTCATTTACGGACAAACACGATAATATTTTCCTTTTGAAGACAACCAGCAAACCGTACGCTGCTATAAAGTCAGAGTCACATAAACATTGGCTGCATATTACTGTGTATAGATGGAGATGGATGAAAATCAGTTTGACATGCAACCTTTATTGCTATTGGCTAATACTTAACTACGGGCACTAACAGCTTTAAACCATCCTCATTTACATAACTGCCACATAATTTCACACACTACCCAAATCTTTTAAAGCTCTACAGACTTAAGTAACAGTCTTCTATTGGGCCTTAAAGAACAACTTTTATATGTCGGAGATTGTGATTTATGATCCACACCTTCCCTGACATAACAACTGGTGTTTTCACCTAAGCTACGACAATTTGTTGAATACTTTCTCTGTAATGATGTTCAAAGTTCTGCAGCAAATGGACTATGGCTGAGTTCCTCTGCCAGCGAAAGCTCGGCCTATCTGCTCCAAACTGCCTTACTTTACGATCGCTGGACTCCACATCACGCCGAACAAAAGAACGGCTATAAACACGAGTCTTTCGATGGTACATTTGATACGCTTGCATACGGTTGTTCAGCATTTTGGTCAAGCCCTGTATCTGTCCAATCTTGAGATACGCCACTTTTACGGCCCTCCTCTCGCCACTTCAACCCAACCCTGGGCAGCGGTCTTAAATTTTTATGTTGTGCATTTCCATAAATCTGGGCCCCTTGGTGCTAATTGTGTTCTAATTGTGGTCTCAACTTGACCATTTTGCACCATCCAATAGTCATTATCTGGGAGAGTTATGGCTGCCCTCATGTCATCATTATTAAACTTGCAGCCTCCACCCATCATTTACAGCCTCTCCTTCAGCGCAGGGCCTACAAGAGATACAATATCCCTGTCAAGTCGCTTAGCGGGAGCACATCACGCTGAGGGGATCTGACAAGCCAGGCTCTCACCGCCGGTCAGACAACTTTTCTCAAGGTGGGTGAACCGGTCTGTGCCGGTAATTTGATGAGTCGCGTTAACGGCGATGAGCTAAGTGTGTTAACGACAATTTGTGCCCAATTTGCACGATACGGCGCTGCTGACAATACAGAGCTGTTTGCAAGGTGTAACCTTGTTTGGGCGATAAACCGAGTCTGTATGCCTCCCTTGTCATCCACTTAGCCAAGACCAGATGACCTTGATTATTCCGCGGCATGTTCTCTCTCCCCCTCTGAAGGACACAGGTGCGGTAATTGACTCACATCACACACAATTTGTACCCAATTTGTACAAGACGTTTAGCCAATGAAGCATGTCACGTCCGATGAGCACAGGGGCTAATCAGCTAAGCAATAGGCGCCGTGGACACTCGCTTTTGTACCAAAGTCTTCAACCTTCTCTGAACTTTTCTGTGTTTTTCGAGGGACCATTGTGGATGAAGTGGAGTATACTAATGTAATCATAGTGGCCTGAGTTGCTTCTTTGATTTTTGTCTTTTCTATACAAAAAAGTTGACTGCCTAATTAGTCCACATCAAAAACGAAACAAAGTAAGGTGTTTGGAACTGTTTTAGGGGACCGGTGACAATATCTGAGGGCTGTTTCTTATACAGAAAAGAAGCAAGGGAAAATGTAAAGAAGCAAGGGAATACAGCAAGGGGGTTAACAACTTATGATATGGAAAGGAAACATGGGTGAGGACATTGCCCGCTGTTTTTGTTTCCTGAGAAAAGAAAAGAAAATTATCTTTGCTGTTAATATGAAAAAGGTAGTCATGTTTCAGAGTATTTGATCCCTATTCACCATCACCTAACCACGTCTGTGATCATAGGACGTATACAGATTGACTGGTTTACACCATGTATCAATTAAGTCACGACACTTCTTTATATCCATATCAAAGGTACTGAAGGACTTTCAAGATGAACTGTAGAAAACTGCAAAGTTGATACAAAGAGGCAACATTCTTTGATCAACCATTTTGCGTGAAGATTTGTCATGACAATCGAACCCTTAGAACTGTCCAACTATGTAAATTGTTATCATGAAACAAGGGATGCCATACTGTTCAAGACAGCTTGTTTATTCCAAATTTTGTGAAAAATGCATGGTTTACAAATTGAAACCTATTTAATAGTAATGGAAAGATTCCTTTCCTTTATATGCTTACCGGTATGGCATGAGGGGTGTATTTTAAGTTGCGATGGGGACTTTCAACATACAACACTCAAATGGCAGACAGGTCCTTTGGGAAAAGAGTTTTCCCAAAGGAAAGAGTCAGCTTTCTCCTTTTTTTGCTGTGGAAAGACCACTTTTTACTGGCAATACTGGCATACAGTATTTAGTAGTAGTATCCAGTATTTGATTACACTGCTACGTGGGTCCCTGATACAGTTGGGCAGTAATCAGCTAGTCTTCATAGCGCTCTTTCAAGCAGCTCTGTCCAGCAGGTTCACATGCAGAGGATGCACACGCCGATGTCTACTTCCAAAATTTCCTTGGTCTACCACAATTTCTGTTGCCTGGTTAGTATAATTTGGAGATGGTATTTCATAGTCAGTTCTCCAAATACTTTTTCAGCAAGGTTGCTCAGGTGGCAAAATGAGTCAAAAGCCAGGTTACAGCATCAACATTTCTAGTTGCCCCATTTTCAAATTATCACTTTCTTCAAATCAGCTACTTACCCATTGTCTTTTCCTCCAGTTTCATTTATCTACTACGTTTTATCCTGGGGTTAAAATTAAGTTGCACCAAGCGAAGTGTGGTTGCGGTTGGTATTTCGAGGACTGAAAGTTGAAATCCTAAATGTTTATGTTACAAGCACCGTATCACAATTTGAATGGCAAGAGTGACCAATTACTAGTAGATTGTGAGGACATGGTACGAAATATGACAGTAGCGACAAGGCCGATACTTTTGTCTAATCAGTTACCTGCAATAGACGCCTAACGACTGAGAAATATCTGCTGAGCTAAACTGTGTACCAGTAAAAATTGACAACGTTGACAGAAAGTCAATCTGGAAACTTCTGGTATTGCTGCATCATGACTTGTACCAAAAATGTACTTGGCAAAGAAGAACTAATACAGAAGATCTAATATTTTGCGAGGCTTCTGGACAAGTAGAAAAAAACATCTATATATTTATACATTTGTACACAGCCATCCTTCAAGACAGACTTTCAAGTTCAATTTTCATCATACTATGACTGCATTACTGTCAAATGCAACACGTGTAACTTATTTCATTAGAATATACAAACATATGCTATAAATTGTGAAATTTTCTGTGATTCACTGTTCATATTTTTTGCAGTTACCGCTTCAATACAAACTTAAAAGAAAAGCAAAAATTTGTCCCCCCCGTCTTAGCACTACCTATTGTACAGCGTACAGTATCACGATGTTACGAAGCACTTGTTACTGAAAATATACACGAATACTAACATTATTAGGCACGATTGAATATAGAAACCCAATCTTCAAACATGGAATACAGCATTTCGTAAGCATATGTGAACCATGGAGTCGTTATCTACAGACAGTACGCGGCGCGATAAAAAAATGGCAACATTTGTTGATACAGTTCTCATGTATAACGAATCCTCTTAGTGTTACTTAGTGTGTATGGCGTTCCTGTCCTTACTTCAGGGTTCTCTGTAAGGCATTACGTACAAATTTGTTTTAGGTGTTTTTGCGTCATGTATTGTAATTGTTTATTAATTTATATACAAATATTCTGTAATCTTCATGTAACTAGTTGTAAAATCAGTGACATTCAGTTTGTTTTTTTACTGACTGCGATGCTGATTGTATTTCTGAATAAACTATGAAAAACTATGCTTGCCAAAGTGTTGCCACGTATCTAGTGATGTTTGCTATGGACATGATCTATGCACTACGTGAAATACTGCATTATGGACTTTTCAGAACCGTAACCGTGTTTTTTTCAATTTATTACTCCGGTAACAGTTACAGCCTAGCAACAATGCTAGAATCCCCTCTAGTGAATATTGATCTGTAACAGACATCCCCAGTCACTGCCCTCCTGTGTGATCTGGTGTGGCCAGATCGGACACTCCCAGGATTATCCCGCCACTTCTGTGGTCATCGTGGTCAACACGGCTTCCGATAATCAATATGGAGACTCTTCCTGCAGCTCGCACACTAGTCCTCTGGTGTTCAATTGTATCGGAAGGTAGTTTGCTGGCTTGTCACCAACTTGAATTGTTTGACAGGAGTTAAGCTTTAAAAATTGCTACAGACAGCATTTACTGTCTGGACCACAAGAAATATGCAAGAAAGGCAAAATGCTACGTTAGTAGTCCATCTCTTAGCTACCTACTATTTCAAACAGGTAGATGTTTGTACTGCAACTACTGTAAATGCATTTAGGTTTGCAGCGATTTACTTGCATGGTAGCAGGAAAATGAGTTTTTGCGGTGGTTCTAAGTTCTCATGTAGGGCAGTCTCATATTACATGTATAATGGAAAAATGTTTGCGGTGGTTTTAAGTTCGTAGTGAAGTGAAAAGCGTGAACATTTCTGCATTTACAGTATAGCGTTATGTCATCCTTTGTGTTTGTTGCCTTTGGTTCTAATGCAACCATCTAAAGAAAAAGAGCTTTCTCTCATCGATTTGTGCCTGGTCTGTCTCAGATATTCCAGAAGCCTTCGACAGAATGCAGACTGGAGGATGAGGCAAATCTGCCCGTCCCGCAGCGCCCGAGCTCGTTCATCTTTTTCCCGCCACCTGCGATTTGTCAGTGGCAATTAGACGGGGCGCCCTGTAGCTGGCCTGGCCTGGATCACTCAAAATATCCCATCATTTGTTGGCATTTCCATAACACACCCTTTCCAACTGCTGAGCAACACAAAATTTCAGAGATTTTAAAATGTTTTTTTGTGTGTTTTGTTGTGTCTTCGAATCATACTTTTACATTGTGCATTATTTTTCAATTCTTTAATAAAAGCAAGGGTCACACAAATCCAGGTTTGAATGCTCAACAGTTACTCAGTGATTGCCGTCTAGTGGAATGGATGCCTGACTGAATGGTTGTTCAATCTATAGAAAATTTCTGACAATAGGCTGAGAATAAGATACTGCAAGAGCACAGTAGCATATTTTTTACAGGGGAAAAAAAGCTTTAAAAAGTAACTGCACTTTTGGCCAAGTAACAGAAAAGAAAAGAATTTCAAAGCCCACATGTTGTAGAGGATATAAAGAGCTTTAAAAATGGTATTTTTTGTCTTGTAGAAGATTTTGGTATGGAATTACTTCTTGAGGCATCCATCAATCATTACAGACTACAGTAACTCACTTATATCATAAATCTTTCAACTGATAAACAGTTCTTTCAGTGTCCCAATACTCTGTTGGTTTCCTAACCTCTTTCCTTTGATTGGAGATAAGACAAAAATCAAGGAGCAAAATAGCCTGCTTACCAGAATCTGTTGTACTGTTCATGTTTGTTGGGGAATACATCTAAAAGCTACAGTCTTGTGGTTAGTAAAAAAAGTTGCTCGTACTTTGCGGGGGATTTTGCGAAACCAGAACTTACAGGAAGAAAAGCGACCCAACCGATCGGTCATGATGAACACCTCCCCCCCCCCCACCTTACCGTATCAGTCACAGACAATTAGGGGAGAGAAGCCGGGGTAATGGTCCAAATTTATCGCCTCGCACCCCGAATTCGGAGGCATCCGATTTCATTTCCACATTAATTCTGAGTGAGGTGTTTGATCTTTGGGCTGGGTCGTTTATTCTGGCAGCTGGCTTTGATGGAAACAAATGGGGGCCATTGCGTTTGCCTCTGGCCGAGCGACCACAAATCATGCTAACTCTACCACCATTACCACACGCGCACATGAATTTTGTATGAAGGTGCTGAGTGATAAAATCATTTGGAGACAGGACAGTGCAGGTCCCGGAGGATTAGGCGAAGGGCAGCGCCTGTTTTCAATAACTCCTAGGGAGAAGTCTTTAAGAACCACCTGTTTTGTTAACTTCAGATCCGCACATGTACACGAAGATCCGCACAGTGTATGATCTTCCTTGATTTGAAGTTACAAAACTGGGTGCAATCCTTGCATTTGAAAAGAACAAGCCAGAGCAGTTACATAGTATTATTTCCTGACCTTTCCATAGTATTATTTGTAAACTTATCATCACTCCGATGTTGTTTCCACTACCAAAAGGGGTAGTTTTTAGCACTCGAGTGTTCACATTCATACCATATTCTCAGAAAAACAGATTTGTATACAACTTATAAAACACAAGTCTCCTATTCACATTCCTACAGTGAAAGAACAAATAAAAATCAAGACTTTCCCTGTTAATTTCATATCCTTTCATTTCATTTCAATTAAAGAATGTTTAGATATTTTTTATGATTATTTTAGTTTCAACGAATTTCCAAATACATTTCAGGTAATGTTTATCATCTAGACCAGGTGATAAATCTTTCAAACAGGTGATGATATTTTAGCACCTATGTCAGGTTTCATCATCACACTTGACAGGGTGTGAACAGGTAAGTCAAGTATGTAATGACCATCCTTTGGGAAGCTGACAAAAGCAATTTCATTCATCTTTCAAAGTTTACAAACATGTCAGCACACTTCTTTTCAAAGTAGTCATTTCCAATTAAGACTACAAACAAACTATTACAAGTCAATGTTTAAACACCACAACATTGTTTTCTATAAATGTCATTATTTTTGCTCACTTTCCCGCATTGTTAAAAGGTAGATTCAGTAATATCACACTTAATGGACGAAAGCTGACATTTTCAAGGTTCATATAATTTTAATAATTGAGGGAGGCCACAAAGGTACAAACTTCTGAGTAGCCTTTTTTACGGCATCCCTCCCGAGGCCTGGCAAACAATACGGTCAGGGGAAAAAGGAGCACTTTACGAGTGAACAACTAATAAAATCATGGAACAGAGTCACACAATGCAAGTCCATGCGCTAGCCCTGCCTTTGAAATAGTAGTTTGTTACTATGGATGTTACTATAATTCTCCTCAATGCAGCCATGATCTGAAAAGACTCCCCACGTTTATGGTTGGGCTGTGATAAAAACAGACAGAAAGAAATGTAAAATTCAAATTTCTAAGAGTCTGCCCCTTTTTGTTAACGAACTGCGTTCTAAAACACGGATGATTTCACGGGCAAGTACGTGATAAAAACTGTGTGCATCAGGTCTACTGGGACTGAAACAAAGATGGACCTCTTAACAGCTGACGTCTGTCTTTTCATCTGTTTTATCACAGGCCACTGCCTGGCCTATTCAGGAGTTGGAACACTTGTCTGAAGTGCAAGATCAGGTTTTACTGTGGCTGTAGACTGACCCATTGAAGAACAACCGCTGGAAGCAAATGCTTTGAAAGGACATGCACACTGTCCTCTTTCACTGTGCTACTAGCTTACATCTTTACAGCGTATCTACTTCAGTTTTGGTATCCAATCAGATGAGAAACTCCAGTATAAGTGGTGGATACTAGTATTGAAAGCAAGAGGAAAGTCAGTGGAAAGTCCCACAACAGCAGATTCAGCACCAAGGACAGCAACACTTTGGCTGATGCTTTTTCACTTGTATATATCAACATTCCAAATATACAACCTATGCGAAGTTATAGGTCTTTAAATGTATTGAAAAATTGTCTTGTTCCAATTCCTAGTTATCCCCGAAAGTCTGCTTTGTTTACTGATATCTTCCTTCAACCATAATTTTTCTCTCCTTTTTTTGATTTACGATTCCTCCTTTCAGACTCTGAACAGTTATCAGTGGTTGTTCCTGAATATACTATCCATATTGTTATTAAAATGACCACGTATACCGCAAGCATTTTTACCAATACGTGTCATTAAGTCAGATATAAAGTATTGTCTGTATGATTAATGATGAAACACCACTAAAAGTAGGTCATAGTACACTTAGCTTGGAATCAACATTCCAACCTTCTACAATACTATTGTATGGGTACAAATCTGGTAGCATTAACACATTGACCGTTGGTTGGTTGAAAGGCAGATGGGCCATTCCTCTGTGTCACCTCTCCTCCAGGTGTGAATTATTCATCAGCTGTACCTGTGGGACAGGTGTCCCTGCTCGCGTCGCGCCTAATGGCGACACCTGAACAGCTGTGATGGATGGGGCAGCAAATGCCTCAAATCTGCCAGAAAATTGCCCATGATTTTCACTGTCTTTTTAACAATGGAGAAAAGCAGTTGAAGTATTACTTACACGGGCATAACTTTCTAATGTGTACATAGAGGCGCATGCATTGAGGTTCATGGCCACTTTTTCTTTTACGTTTTGGCATGCACTCAGATGCCATTTCTCTTAGCAATCTATGAAGCTTTTGAAACATTCAAGAAGCCTAAAATCATCATATAATTACAAGAAATTGCCATGTGGTGTGAAGTAAAATCACAACAAAAGATATCTCATAGGAAAGCCATATCTTTGCTGTATTGGTTCTTGACATACTAATGGTAAATATAAAGTATGAAATTTATATATCTTTATTTTCTTCAAAAGCAAAGATCTAACCAGCATGACAAAAAAAAATAAAATGGGGAAATGCAACTTCAAAAGTAAATCTACCCAAATTTGTGTCTTTCAAAAAGGACACAAACCCTAATTTTGTCAACCATTGTCTCTCTTTACCATTTTTTTACTGAATTTTCTGAAACAGCTCAACCATACAGCAAAACACTACAACAGAGAGTCTAGTAACCTCTTAACAAGGAACAGACTGGAACTGTTGGCATCCTTAGCCTCAGCCCTCCTGAATTATTTAACAGTCTGCGGCCAAGGCGAGCCACTTGCCCCTTAATTGACATGTTGCATGATGTGGTCGAATCAAGTGAAGAATGGAAGATTCATATTTCTGGTCAGAGAACAATAGACCAAGGTCATTGCCCTGTCTATTTTAGACTCTCCGTAGACAATGACGGCGCCACACTGGCACAGATTGTTTACAAAGTGGAGCCATTACATTCTTGTGTCTGAGGTTACCTCAGGAAGGTCTGGTTCATGTCACGATGATTTATGCATCTCTGAATGAGTTATTATATTGGAGGGAAGGACACATGGGAGAGAAAAACTTTCACTTTAAGTGGTCACTTGGATTTGCGGCGAAAACCCTCAAAAAGAGCAGTCATGCACTGATGAAAATTACTGAGAAAAAAGGAATGCAAAGAGTAATTCTAAATGTCAAATTAAGAGCAAGGCTGTCTCTAACTTCAAATTTCTTTCTGTCCCACTCAATGTTTGGTAGCCCATTAAAATCTGAAATTTTCGTCTATCCTAAAAAAGGAAATTTTCATCTTTGGAACAACAGAGGAAAAGGTCCTATCAAGAGCTACATAGTTTTGTGATGTTGAAATCATAACTGAAAACTGTTAACTTTTTCATTGTTCTCGTGATTTGTAAAGTCATTGTTTAACTCTGGTTAGGCTGTGTTGTTTGCATAACACCTGGTGGGAAACAGGCACCTCCGTGGTGCAGGCACGCTAGTCACACATTAATAAACTTCACACCTTATATGACTCCAGTGACAGGCGTTGTCAAGGGAGTTTAGCATCATTGACACTCAAAAATGATGAAATAGTTTGCAACACGTTAACATGACATAACCTGCCAACATCATGAACACATAAGCTAAGGTTTCCCCCAAAAAGCCGATTTCATGTGGAAAACATTCAAATAGAATATCTTGATACTTACATAACCTAAATGGTTGAAAAGGGGTAATAGTTTACCCTATCTCTACGATTGACTGATGCCCTGCCTTTTAAAAAGTAGGCCTCTTAAATATATTATAACAGCTTTAAAAGCTTCAAGCAACATTTTTGTCCAGCTTAAGTGAAGAGCCTGCCACCAGTGCTCTCACCCACACTAACCACAAAATCAATTTTGGGTTGGGAGAAGACAATGACTCGGTGCCATCCTTTGTGCATGTTAATCCCTCTCCAAAATGGCCTCACTTAAAGTAAAGACTGCGAGGAGAAATTAGTGCACTATCTCTTCGTCAGCCCTTAATAAATCAGCTGGGAAGGCGACGACGTCTTTACCGCAACCGGCACAGATTTCGCAGCGGGCTCCGTGAGTTGCGCTCATTACGGCCGGATGGCAGCGCGGTAAAATATTCATGCCTGCGGTGGAACGGGGGAGAGAAAAAGATCATTTTCACATCCCGGGAAACCACAAATCATGCGCGTATCATCCGTCAGTGTCGGGGGTGACAGTTACGACTCACTCTAACTACCCTCCCTGCATCTAATGCACCATCAGACACAGATGAACCCTATAAACTGGAAACTTGAGAGCACCCTCCTCTGTCCGTCAACAAATCACCCGGCCAAGATTGATAAGTTGGCCTCGCCCTTCCCCATCTTCCCCCTCCTCAATCGTGCCCAACTCTTGCAGGTGTTAAACCTCGACATTTAGATGGGATCAACCAAACATTCAACACCTCCGGATTAGAATAGAAAGTGTCTTGTCTTAATTTGGCTTATTCGTTTGGACAGAGTGTAAACGCTTCTGGTATGGCAGCCGTTTCCATCAGCGATACCATCAGTGATTCGAGGAGATAGAGACAGGGTGATGACCAAAGCATCATTTATGGCTTTAATGTTACATTGGTGGCCCACAAGGACCAAGGAAAATAATGGCGGAATAGGAGGGATCTAAGTCTTTCCTGGAACACCTGCATTACTTTTGTTGAGCTGTGTGTGCTTAACCCCATCGGTGGCCAATTTTACTTTCAAAGGAATCTTCTAAGGCATTTTTTGATTACCGGGTACCAAATTTAACAAGTGACAATCGTCATTCAAGAAAGATCGACTTATTTCGTCTTTTAAAAAATGATGCCACCAAAAATACATTGCTGCATTTTACTATTATTGTTCAATGTTTTAAACAAGATGATAGAATTTGAAAACGGGATCTGACATTTCTTTCTCAAATCACGTCAATCTTTCTATGTCATCGTCGGGAACGGTTGAGCAAAAAATACATCCCCCTGTCAAAATTCAATTCCTAAGTGTCGAGGGGTCGTGGACTTTCCAAAGAAGATGTGACAAGCAATGTCAATATTTGTCTGTCACTGTGGGAAACAATACGGCAAAAGATGCATCAAATGCGATTGACATGTCATATGTCAATTCCCAAGTTTCGGAGGGATTTGATTCTGCCTTTTGTGAGGTGAAATGTGCGTGACTGATGGGAGGATGTTAGGTGTCCGCCGGGCGGATAGAGTATCAGCCTAATGGCTGATCAGATGTTCCCACTGAAAGGTTTCGGGGTCAGCGTTGGCTAATGAACGTCAATTCTGATCACGACAGAAAACGAAGAGTAGAGATGACAGGAAGCAGAAGTTAGGGTAAAGCCTCAGAATTAACCACACAATGGCTTAGCTCCCTTCAATGCCTCTTATAATGGCATGCAGTACTGGTTTCATGTCAATGTACCTAGAATTTCACTCATATAAATGCGATGTGGCTTAGATTAAAATGGGTCCTGGAGACAGCTCTGATTAAAACTTTGGTTAGCAGGTAGAACGGGAGCCGAGGAAACCTTAAACTAAGATGGTGCCCAGCTTGATAGTGCACTTTGGTTAGGGTATATCTCAGACACTGCTTTTCACCTTTTTTTGAATGAAATAGGGGAAGGAGAACCTAAAACATGTATGCCTTCAACACCATATACTTGCTTTTGTCAACATTGTTTAAAAACAAAGTTTTGGATCATAAAAAGAAAGTTTGTCAGTTCTCAGTTTAGGCAACTGAAGTTATACAACACTCAATGATTGTTGTAATTAATGCCATTTATATGTTGAAATCAACGACAACTCTCTTTGAGTTCCAAACAAACTAAAGACCCTTTCTCCTTTCCATCCCATCCATCTTACCACCTAAATGATACCTCCCACCCGTGGTATCATTTGCGAGGGTGTCTGGTAACGCACCAATTTTTACATCACTTCATCATATTTCCTGACAGTTGCAGCACGTTCCCCCCCATCAATGTCAACTCTCGCATTCTTCATGTCAATCTCTCGCTGACTTTCACTTTGTTTCCAGCTAATAGGTGCAAAAACACCTGATTTACGCCACGGATTTGCCCAAATGGGGGGCAATCTGAGAAAATAAGTGGGCGCGAGGATGGGAATTCACCACAAAATTTACGAGCGGCCGCAGAAATAGCCCCCTTGAAAGTATCCCCTTTCCCTACACTTTGCCAATATATTTGTCATCAGGACTGGGCTAATGGGTCTCCTCAACAGCTACAGTGTAAATGGTTCTTAAATGCTGTATTATACATGTCATTGGGCAGGGTGCGGAGCCTAGAATTATCTCTCGGTTTCCGCGTACAATTGGTGCATTTAATGGCTGTGCTCTGTCGTTATCCAAAGTAATCTAGGTAAATAAATCCAAAGACAATTGCAAAAACAACATAGAATCAATGAAATAAGGTCATAAAAATTCAATTTGATATCATTCTATCACAAGATATGGTAAGAAAATGAAAGACAACTAAAATCAAACTTCTCGAAAGCCTACAGAATAGAGAAGTTCTAAAATGAAGTTACGAAGTTGTGAACCGAACACCACTACCGTGACAATGTATTCAACCCCCTATACATATTAAGCACGGGCCAACAGTTATAGCTAAATCAATGGGATGCACTTAAAAGTTTGGTCATAAAGATCACTTTCTGCAAATAAATAAGAAGCGATTCACAAGTGATAGGCATTTCTTCAGCAATTGCTTAAAGGAAAAAAAGGTACAATTTTCAAAGAGCTAAGAATAACGTTGACATGTGGATTTAATCCCCTGGATTCAGGATTTTCCCCAAAATCTGATAACTTGTTTTTATGGCATTGTCTGCCCAAATAAAAGGAAGAATCATGAAAATTTGTAACATGGTGAACCATTGGTACATTCTTGCAACAAACCTACAACTTTGAACTACTGTAATTCAAGACATTGCCTTGGTAGAGGTGGTAAGGTTGGAGGTAAGCGACACTGGCTGTTACTGCCCCACCTACGTATCACCTCGCCATGGTCAGATTTGCACCCCTGATTCATGCATACAAATAAGTATTTATCCTTCGATGTGCACTTCTCCATTTTATGGGACTTAAATATCGGTTTTCACCCCAAATCTGGATAAATCAGCTTTAATTGGTCCCCGAGCTGACATGTTTCACACTAAAACGCTGGGATGAAAGGCTATTTTGGCTGCAAAGATGTATCAATACCTTGCTTTGTTGAGGATATTTACTACTGTTCTATTGGCCTGTAAATAAAGCCTTCCAGCCTAGCCAGTAGTTAAAGTGGCAAAGTAGAAGATTAAGTCATCACGAACTGACGTTATTTACACCGCCGGTACTGCGAAAGTTCTGGGAAAGCAGAGGCAGAATGCCAGAAGTACTTTTTACGAAGGTTTTTTAATCTGTTTCTTGCTGCTGCAGCCTTTTGCAAGCAAATTTGCATTCATTACAGGGTTAATCAGCTAAAAGAAGATAGTGATCGGACACAACCTCTGTATGCAAAACTTTGGCAGAAGGTTACACTTTCTGAAATATTTTCTTGTTATTCAGGGTAACTCAAGTTCATGGTTTTTGTGTGTAAAGGCATAGCTGAGAAGATGGCTCAGGGAATTTTGCAAGGTTCTCTTTTGTAATGGTTTTCGTTTAAAATTTGATTTCCAAGTTCTTTTGTAAAGGATTTTGTTGAAAACTTGATTTCCTAGTATTCAACTGCATACTTACAATACAGGCTATGTAGAAAACCATGCTGCCTTATGCGAAGGCTTGTGCTCTTCTGGCGGCTTTCCTACTTTACATTTGCACTTGTACAAGTCTTTGGCACCTGAGGCTTCATACCTTATATGGCATGTGTAGTTATCAAATTATGGTCTAAGCTTTCAGGTTCGAAATGCTGACATTTGACTGGTAGGTGGCACTGACGACATTAGCTGGTGGCAAAACGTGTGACTGTGAGTGACGCACGCCGTGACAACGGTTATATAACCACCATGAATTCAAAACACTGTACTACCATGTTTGGACCTTCTGCCCTATAGCATACTGAAACAGGTGGTTAGCTGTGTTGTATTCACTGTGGGCCACTTCTGGAATAATCTATAGGGATGAAATGGCAAAATATTATTGGAATTGAACAAAATACAGTACTATATTGAGCCTTTCAGATCTAAATATGAAGCACAGACTAGATTTAAGATTTTACAACTTGAACTAAAGGTCCCGTAGCTTTTTTGAGGCTGTAGTGGCTTTGGTTGTCAAGCCACTGTCTAAGGCATGGTATTAAAAGGCAGAGGCCATCCCTCTTCTTCCACTACTTTTAGTTTTACATGTACCTCCTGAGCCAAAGTCAGGTACCCATTTGTACACCTGGGTGGAGTGAGGAAAGTCCTAGAAGTGCCGTTCCTAAGGATGCAATGTCAGGCAAGGGATTGAACCCCTGACCTGTCAATCTTGTGTCTGCTCGCCTATCCATTTGGCCATTCAGAGCCACTGTTTACTGACCATCCTATGGAAATGTACACATGTTAATTGCAAATTCGAAAATCAATAGATAATGGCAAATATTGAGTTGAATTTTAATTGCTATTTTAAGACAATGAAAATGAACTTCAAACAAGACAATTCCAAGGTATCATTCCATGGTTGTATGCTCTCTTTTGTACACAATTTCACGATTCTGAGATTCCTTCTTCAGTAAGACCACTTATATAACTTATATTTGACCTGAAAGCGTTTACCAAGAATCCCGACCACAGCCCACTCACATCACAAATTAGATAACCCTTGTCGAGGAGTTACCGTGGATACAAGTTGGCTCTATTCATAACGCCCCCGTATTTTAGTCTATGCTGTTGGGTGTGCGTAGTAGGCTGGTCGGAGACCGCGTAGGCCTAACCACGTAAACGATTCCTGGATGGTGCTAAAAATAGTAGCTACCAGGTAGCTGCTGACGTCAACGACCTGCAGAAAGCAATATGGCAAGGGCAGCCGAACCATTTATGGCAGTTAGGAAAGGAAAGGCAAAACCTGGTACCTTGAATAAAGGGAAGAAGCCCCACAAGATTCACTTCAGTACCACTCCATGCTAGTCACTGACTGACACATTGATAACTGCTCTTCTGTTAAAGTGAAAAAAAGCTGTTTTCTTTCCTTTTTTTCTCTTGTTAAATGCTGTATATAGCAAGTAGGGTAAAGGTGACTCGTGAACATAGTCACAACCTACTGGGATTTCAAGCAAGTGTCGGAATATTTTACTGCGTTTCTGGGACTTAAAGAATTGGATTAATTGCTAAGATGAAGATGACAGTTCTGCCAGATTGAACGTAAGTTTTTTTCTGTTTACTTTGTGTGACTTGTTGTCATTAACTATTGTTCATTGTGTAATTTTCCTTTGTGTTCTCCAGTGCGTGTTTTTGCTGTAGGTTGCCGTAAACCTAAGAGACGTACATGTATGAGCCATTTCTTACTTCACTTTACTTTTATTACTTCTTAATGATTGCAATATAGGGAAAATGTGTCGTGATGATTGGTAAAGTAGAGTACATCCATGAGCAATGTGTGAAATACTGGCCAAATTTGTAATTTTTGCACTTCTGCGACAAGACCCCAAAAAGTGCAGTTGATGTGACCTTTTAAAAGTGGGTGTGGTGTTAGTTTACTTACTATGGTAACACAGGTGATCTCACCTTGTCCCTCCTCATGATGAAGATGATGTCCTCCACCCCGATAAACCTGGCCCCTCTCTGGATGGTCACTTCTGCTGCTTGGTGCAGCTGTACAATAGGAAACAAAAATATGTATTTAGTAACCCTAAACCACCCAAATGTAATATCTTCTTCTCAGTCTTTTGGCAGAAAGTATAGCAGAAAAAATGGAAAATTCCATCTTAAGGCTCAAAATAGCCTCTTCCAGGCTCCACATATCGCTGTAAAATGGTACAAATTGGTCAAATAGATGGATAAAACACCAATAGAGTTTGACGGCAAAAATGTGGCCAATTTCTTTTACATGTATTTTACAGGACATATTGGATTTGGTAGAGGCTACTTAACATATCATCATTAACTCATTGTATATCAGACACAAAGCAAGACTATCACAAATTTCTAAAGTGTATCCAAGCTAACATTCACGATCAGTGCAGTGCTAGGTGGTGTGGCTATAAATGGTGAGATTTTGTTATCTCCCCAAGGAATCACTGTTAAATCTTAAATTCCCTTTTAATACTTTACTGAGCTGCAAATCAGTACGTTTAACCTCAACTGGAAAATATCTTAATCCAATGCTACGTTGTAATTTGTCCACAATATTTTTTTGGAAACATAAGCCATAGAAACGTATCAAATTGGCGACGCCTTTCTTTCCCTTTCTGTTCAGGCACCCCTAATTATGACAGACAGAGCTGGTAACATAAGTGTATGTTAAGTACTTGTTGTACCCTCAAGCCCTTTTAGTTAGTGTTTCCTGTCGGGGCGTTAAGATGTATCAACTATTCATATTCATAACTCTCCCTTTGTCCGGAACAAACCGCGCGAGACGCGGATAAGGCACAAATTGTTCGCACAAATAACCCCAAAGCCCGCCGACAACAAAACTAATACAGCTCGCCGTGTGTGATCAGGTGGCTGTGAGTCACCCTTTAATACTACAGCGGCTCATCTCGACACAAAAGTCCCCTTTGTTTAACCATACTAATTGGGCTGAAAAAGACCTCTTAAACAAAGACCTCCCGGCAAGGGAAGGGTTAAATTCTCTTACTGTCTATGATATAATGACTTAATCTTTCTACATAGGAGAACTGAGTATTCAAACAAATGAGCAAAAGAGATAAACAGCAATTAAAAGAATAATGGGCCTTTGTTGCCTCTTTGTCTGATTAAGACATTCTAACTGTTAAGGAAGACAGCCGACGGAAACAAAAACAAAGGATAATGATAGTGAGTGGTCCCTAAGCCGGACTTGTGAACAAGATGTCTTTGTAATTTGTAAAAATTAACCAAAACAGGAAAAGGGCTTGCAAAAACTAACATCCTACATGAGGTAAGGAGAAAAATTATCAAATGGGACAAATCATAATGAACCGATTATGACTAATACTGTTTGATTGATTATGAAAAGAGACAAACAGCATTTGAAATAAAAGAAATTGCCATGTCTTTTGGGTGATTACAAATTTGTTTGTGTTCAACAATACCATTGAGAACCAAAGACAAAACACACGAGAAGATTGACAGAAAACAATCTCATATCATAAAATCAAATAACAGGATAAACTCATAAGAGACTCTGAAGTCTAAATTGTACAAATATGGTTTCATGTAAACTTATTTGTAAATTGAGTTGAGCTAAGAGTTTTATTCAAATTTCATTATAAATTGTAACAATAGACCGGAAATCTAAACCAGGGCTACTAGTTCTTTCCATGAATAACTGGAATAAACGTTCATACAAGATCATTGGGAACACTGTCAAAGGTAAGCTATATGTTATTTAAATGTATTAGAACCATCAACTTCACTCCTTTGCTCCTGACATTTTTTATCAAGAGCACAACTGAGAGTGATATAGTGTAGTGTAATAGCCACTCTAAATCTACTAAATTATGTTAGAATATCCTATGTTGAAATATCCTAGAGAGCAATAGACGAATGTCCGAATGCTGACCCACATCTATTCTAAGATATAATCACTTGACCCTTAGATCACCATCCACATGATAACAATCTAAATGTAACTTTAACTGTTTAATGATGTTCACAAATAGACAAATCTCTAAGGCCTTTCCACATATTACATCTAGGTACTTGTATATCAAATAAGTAATATATGACAGACGGGAACAGTCCGTTAATACACAGTAACTCTCTGTACAGTGTTACTTACAAGTGCCACTTCTACATAAAAATGTCCTTGTGAGTACCATTGTTTGACACATTGTGGTCAGTAAAGAAAAACACTAAGAAAATCTACAACTTTCTCCTTTCTATTACTGAAATGAAGTCCTCTATCATCAAATCCCATAGCCTTCTTCATCCACATCTGTTTTAAGATATAATCACTTTACCCTGAGATCACCACCCACATGATAACAATCTAAATGTAACTTTAACTGTTGTTACATAATAGATAAATTCCCACACCTAAGTTTATGTATATTCTTCATTACACTTTCCATAAAAGGTAACATGGCCAATATCAATGTTCTAATTACTCAAGATGGCACCTGCTTAGGGCTTGGTTCCCACACTTTTCAGCCTCTTCACGGCCACTTTTAGTGCAAAGAAAACCTCCTGGTTAATAGGCAGGTTTCCTGACACTCAAGTATCCCGGACAACAGAGACTAAGTGTTGATTCTAGTGTTTCTGTAAAAACAAACCTCCCAGCTCTCTGATACATCAAATCCTGTGATATATGGTTCTATCCCTGGGAACTGCCTGACCAGTAAAGTAAAGGTCATGATATCTTTCAGCACCTTAAAGTGATGTTTTCATCAAGTTTTCAGCAACAAGGAAATCTGAGTCTTCACAACACTTAACACTGAAGCTGGGCAGTGTCAATTTTAGTCCTCTGAGATTTACTGGAAATAGACTATCTGAACAGAGAGAACTGCTTTCTTTTGTTCCTTATATTGGGATTTCACAGAAATCTGAACAGGTGTTGAAGTTAGTACAGAGCATAATGCCTCAGTGTATTACTAGTAGTCTGCTATTAAAAGAATAAAAAGACAATAGAAAAGTGTGGACTTTTACCATATATAATACTGAAATCTATTTGGAAAATCCTCTTTTTGCAAACTATTGTTTTTATCTTGATTGTGCAGAATATACAATATTTGTATGACATAATATCAACTGGGCATACCAGGTGCATAACATAATGATAAATCATTGTTTTTTCAGTCATTCATTTTTTTTTACAACTTTGCACTCAAACTGGGACCCTACTTTTATGTGATCCACAGATATGATTTTCTCAGTCCCAAGTGACACACATTCAAAACCATTAGCACAAGTGGTGGTTCTTATCAGTTATGACATCAGAGGGATGCAGCTGGCTGATTGGTTGCCTCACTTGGGAGGGCCCATATTGCCTGACAAGAACACATCAGGCACCTGTCATTGGGGACCTCAGGGGTCCCTCTATCTGGCTGCTGCTATCTTCTGTTCTGCTAATCTGATTTTCTTTTCTACCATAAATCCACAGTGTTTCCTATAATAGTGGAGGGTATGTATGGGGTAAACCCCTATTATTAATGACACCCACTAAAATGCATGGAAAAACTCTTACAGAGCATCCTACCATACTGGCATTAAAATTTGCATAATTTTTGGTCCAAATGTTTTTTATGGGATGGGTTGGCTGGTAGCCCCTAAGTGAGCCTCCAGAGTGATAACAGGGACTTTCCCCATATTGACCGCTATCCAGCCACACTGACCAACTGAGGCCTGAGGTTGACCTCACCCAGTCCAGACCAGCTACTCTTCAGGACTTCCTGGAATTTACCAGCTTGAGGCAGGAAATCCAAGAAATCGTCAGACTTTGCTGTTGCCGGAAAAGGTACTTTACCTTGACCTTCCTCTTAGTACTTGGTGTGTGTTACAGTTTGAATGATGTTTATGGTCATGTCATGCTGTATTTCACTTCACCTATATCCTTGCTGAAAGAATGTACAACTTTGCTACTTGAAAGTAGATACAGTAACTATATCTGATTTGTTGTAATTTGCAGAGGAAACAATCAATTTAGAGTAAAGTGCATTGATGCCATATTTCAAAACAATTTAGTATGAACTAAATGATAATATACAAATAACTTCTTTGGTGAAATAACGTTACATAAAAATGAATGTGACGAAAATACTGCAGACAATTTTATTCACAATCTACAATACAAACAATTTTACCTTGATAGCTTTAGATAAATATCGGGAGAGGACCAATTTATATGCATGCATTTTATGGATACAAATTGAAAGACAACCAAACCAAACACAGCACTTTTACAACTACTGAGGCTACCTTTTTCTTGAACCGTAATTGTAAGTATAGCAAAAATCATATTTCTGAGGTTATTTCTATTGAAAGTACAGTTTGAAAAAGCAATGACTACATAGTTACATGTATGTTGTGGTTGGTCCCCTGGCTTGATGAATGAGTGTGAAGTGTGATACAGTTCCAGATCAGGAAATGACACCAGATGGGTTTTTTATCTCCATAAATGGCCACAGATGACAGTTTGTGGTTTGTGCCAACCTCTACTGCATTGTACTGGCCAAAGAGGGCTGTCTCCAGGATCTCTCCCTCTGTCCTGAGATGGAAAATTGCTTGTTGGAATGGACAAAAATTTTACCCATTCCTTCCCAAAAATCTGAACTTCATTAGATGAAATACATGTACTAAGTAGATGAAAATGTGAAAAAATAAATTAAAGCTAACGACACCCGCTCCCTAATAATACTGTTCTCTTTTTGTACCTATTTTAAAGTAAGGGTTCTATTGTACCACTTCATTTCTTGTAAAGGTGGTTTAGAAACGTCAAAGACATTTACCTGTGCACTGCCTCTATAATTTTCAAGTAAAAGAACCCAACACACTTATCGAGAAGAGTGGGGGCAACCCAGCGTTCTTTGCTGAAGAAAATGTGAGCTGAATGGAAGCTGCATTGCACTAGCTACATCTGTTTGAAAACATGTTATTATGTCTCACTTCAATGGAGGACAGCTTCTTTATACCTCTACCAAATTCACAATCCCCAACAGAAAAAACAACAGTTTTGGAGTTTGTTAGTATCTTACAGTATCTTAATCCTCATTTAATTTCCTCTGGAATTCCTCTTCCTCTTCAAAGTCCCTGATAGTTGGATTAAACAAGGATTTACAGGATTATAGACTGGTCCATCTTTCTTCTGTTTTTTCCTAATCCCAAAAACTCAATTTTTGCATTAATTTCAACCCCTCCAAACAGTTCTCACTTGTACATTGCCAAACTGTAAATTAGGAGATTCTTCACAATACAGTTATTCAAGAAATTAACTGGATACATAGATCTTGTTAAGCATCAGATGTTTCAGGTAGCATCCACTACATTTTGTCAGTATGAATCTTGTATGAAACCAAAATCAGTAGCCTGGTTTCCAGACCTTTCCAAGGCCTATATTGTATAAAGTATGGATACCAGACCCCTATCACACGATAGATATTTTTGAGATCGGACTGGGGTCTGGTATCCGGGCTAGGGCCATACAGCCCAACTTCTTGGCTCTAGCCTTGGGCCTCCAAAGAAATTCTAAAGCAGGCTCCCTTGAGTTAGACCCTGATAAACATGTAAACACTGGGCCAGGGTCTGGTATCCAGGCTAAAATTCAGTGGACTCCACCCTGGACGGAACCCCCCACCCCCTTCATCCTGCTCATCACATGTCTGATTCCCTGAAGGTTTCCAGACACCAGATGTTGTAAAGAGGAAACCAGGAAGTCACAAATGTCATCTAGTCTGACTGGTACATCATCCCTCTAATGAAGGACAGTCCAGGATACTTGTAGATAAGGTCTCATTCATGTATTACTGTGTGTGCTCCAAAAGAGTGCAGACCCAGAAAGACAACGGCTGCACAAAGGTGTTGAGAAATTTTCTTTGAGTCAAAAAGAAAATGACTGCATGTCAGAAGGTGTCTTTTAAAGCGGTGAGAAATTCCCTTTTATACAGCTGATCTCAAGCCTAAACTAGTTGAAGCTTGTCTGTAACCAAAGAAATTAGCATCTTATTTTCTGCAGTCGCACTCTGGGCTGGCACTACGCAGCCGTGGGTTTAGGGCACTAACAGCACAAGACTACCTGCGCTTTATGACTGCCATTAAAAAAAGACTTGAAAGATATTTGAGGTTGGGGTATGGTATCCAGGCTAAGATGTTGCTAGCATTTTTTTAAACAATAGAATAGAATGACAGCGATATTTTTCCTGTAGATCTATATTGAACGCGCCCATAAAAAGTACACATTTTTACATTGAAATTAAACGGGAAGTCTTGACTCATAAATAACCTTAAGTAGAGAGGGTTAGGAGGAATCAAGGAGATTTTTAACCTCCTTGGAAGAATGAAGGAGAAAACTTGACACAAGGACATTGGAAACCATGTACCTTGCCATTTTGAATAGAAAAATTGTTGCATGAATCTTCAATGCAAGAGATTTTGTACTACATTTTCGTACCACAATGATCTTGCTTGACTGGACTTGACAATTGAGCCTTGAAATTTTGAAGAGCCTGGCAGTTACTGTGCTTCGATACTGACTCCTGTGCATGTCCAAGTGAAGCACTTTCCTCCTCAATGATTGAATTACGCAGTGATTACACTGTTGTAGGTAGGGTGTCTTCCTGTAGGGATCCTAGTAATGAATAGTGTTAATTGCAGGGCTTATGTTTAACAAACTGCTAATCATCTGCACACACTTCTACAACTACCTCTAAATCCTTCAAACTGGGAGGTAGCGAATCATCTGATTTTAAAAGCTGAAGATGTGTATGGTAATAAAACTTCAAAAGTTGCTAAGAATCTCAAAGTTTAATTCCTGATCACAAAAATCCATTGCTACCTGTAAATGAACAAAAATCTAACTGACCACCCTGGACTATGCTACCATGTTGTCCCTCTGCTTTTGATTATAACCAGCCGTTTTATTAATTGGAAAATAACCACAAAATGGGAGCTTCCTGTCCACAAGTGAAATGGGCCAGATCACAGACCAGACCAGGAAGCTTCCTCCACCTGTTATACTGTAAATCTGTGTGAGCTACACTGTTTGTGTAAACAGTATAGTACTCCTCTACATGACATGTACAGTCATGTTGTTTCAAGGCACAAGCTCTTCAGCTTGCCTGTAGCCTCTACCTGGCCTTCCTTCTAGTGTGGTATCCTTTCCATAGAAGACAGAAGAGACTCGAATCTATAATACCGTTAGATACCAGGCCTTCCTACGGGGGAACGGGAACCACAGAATTCGACAAAAAAGTTGTAAAATTAGACAAGCGAGTCAGTCTGCACTAAGGTAAGGTAAATGTTTCCCCTCCGCGCAGCCAGCCAAATCCTCTGGTAGCAAAACTCATCGTGAAAATCCCCATGCCAATTATTCTCCATATAATTAATAGCTAGCATAGTCAGTCTGGTAAGTAGCCTGGAAGCCAGGTTGTTTCCAGGGCCTAGACTAGCCTGGATACCATACCCCAACCTCAAAATATATCTTTCGATAGATACTTGAGATCGGGCTGGGGTTTGGTAACCAGGCTCGGCCTAGACAGGCCAGCTCTTCACCTCCATGGCTAATATGCCCCCAAGCAAATTTTACCTAAGAACCTGAGTTTGACCCTGAGCTAAAGAACTCTTTCTTCAAGAATTTGGAATGAGTTGCGGTGCCTTCATATTTGTACATGTATAATATAGTATTAGAACTACAGTACCTCCAAACACAAAGCCACAGTTTGAGCACAATACAGAACCAACTACCCAAATGTTAAACAAGCTATTACATTAGTTCTGCCTTGTATAAAACATCAGTCATAATGTTCCCATAACCCCTCTTGTAACTCCTATGATTACAAGAAAGGGGGCACAGGCTAAGAGAGTGTTTATTGTTCTTAGTCTTCTGTGGTTATGGGACAAACCTGTTAACAGTTTATCACATTGACTTCCAGTTTTAAAGGGCTGGCCAGTAGTTCTATCTGGAGCTATAAATGCTGAAACTGTAGTTTTTATGATGAGTTTAAGATGGGAACAATCCCTTGTTGACAGATGGTTTGCAGGGATCAAGTCCCACTAAACCTCAGATCACTTAATGTATAAACTTTCTTTTATATTCCAAGCCTTCACGGCTTAACCTCAAGAGAGATTTTCTCACCTTAATGACATTTCAAACTTGAATTATCTACAACATTTTCCATATCAGTAAAGATGATACACTTAAGGCATATATGTAGAATTTTAAAGTTTCAGGTCTGCATGTCACAGTGAAAACAAGGAGGTTAAATAAGGAAACAAGATTCATGCACAGATTTATTCAAAGGCTTCAAGAGAGATTTTTGCATTCTAGTTTTGAATTATGTATAATATTTTTCCACATCAGTAAAAGATGATACCGTATAGAATTCTAAAGATTCAGGTCTGCATGCCACAATGAATTTTTTTTTTCTATTCAATTATTTCATGCACAGATTTCTCAATTCACTTGTCTTTCCATATTACAGTAATCTTCAATACAACACAATACCTCAAATACTGTTAGATGGATGGGGGTCACTTTCTCCCAGTAGGAATTCACCTTTTCACAAGCACGGACAAAAGGTCAATGGATAGTTCAATTATGAATTAGAAAAGTGCCTTTTGATTGTCAGGATACTTTATATGATAGCCTGTAATAGCCGTGTTCTATTGTTTGGCCAGTATATGATACCCAATTTATAGCCTGACTTTTTAACCCTACATGAGTTGGGCATAGGGGTGTGTTTAACCTTCTTTATACTGAGTTATACGGTAATCAATACAAAGTTGGTGGGTAAATGGGTCCATAGCAACACAAGGGTTAAAATGGATATTGATATATTCTAGAATTGACAACTGAATTGATATCAAGGGAAACAACCACTTTGTATGTTGATTACAATATGCAGGTTCAAATTTTGCATTTCAATGCTTGTTCTCAATAAATTAAATCTTATTGATCGTTTTGTTCCAATAAAAGTTCTTTCCCCTTGATATTTCCAGTTTCACAGTGTCCTCTACACCATAAGATCTTAAAATAAATGCACTTCTGTTGCTACTGTTTCAACCAGAACAGTTTAGAACAGAATCCTACAGCAAAATGAAGTCTCTGCAATGATGAATTCTTTTCCTCAGACATAAATGTCACTTTGACATAAAAGTGTTTGTTTTGTAGTGTAGCACTTTGAGGGAAGTAGAGAGATGAAAAAGAGATGTAGTGAGTCCCTCAGGAATATGTAACCCTATCTGTGTGTACAGTTGTGCCTCCCATGGAGTTTGGTTACTCACTCTTTAGAAGTCAGCAGCAGGTCTGTAGACCACACACAAGAGCAGAGCTATCCCCAGGGTATACCCACTCTACAGCCTTGGTTGGGTGAAAAATGGAGCAGGTTCCTTATCATTGGAGGCTGTGATAGGGAAGTTTCTTATCATGTACATGTATTGGTGATTAAAGAAAAATCAGTTTCCAGTATTTGTGTACCCCCTCTTATAACCTCTGCTTTATAGCTAAAATAAACTTAACAGAAGACCAGCATTTATACCAGATCAAGGAAGACTTGAATTTGGGGTATTTATGTGTTAATACTATACATGTGTAAATGTTACATACGCGTTATTCAGTTATGATTGAAAATTTCATTGTATCACAAAAGATAAACTTATCACAGTCATTAAAGATCAAATCTACAGCTTGGAAATGAAATAAGTTTTCTTTATACTAGTGAGTGCTGTAGTTTGTGTACATCTTGTTAGGAGTGCTGTTAGCCCTTGTGTCTACATGAGATAATGTGTGTGTGTGTGTGCCTGGTAGCTACACTTATCACCACCCTATACACCATAATACAGTAACATTAGCATCCCTCTGATAGTGGTACAATCAATACCAATACTTTGTTGCAAGACATTACCAGTATACAGTACCAGTATATTTACCTCTACAGGTGTTGATATCACAAAAAATTATTAGCTTTATATATGTTTATCAATAACATACCTGATTCCAATTCAGATTGACTTCCTGGTCATTTAACAGCTATAACTAATTGTTGTAATTAGAAATTTAATAATCAAACAATAAAGGAGACGATTCTTAAAAGAGAAGTAATTATGTCAACTTGTTTGGTCACAGAAAGGGGCATATTGTTCTCCTGTCGGCATGTTTGTGATCATCAAAGAATCCGCTCCACAAACAAAACAATGGGAGGTTTTCCACAAACACAAACAAAGGCTATCAGTTCATGAAGTCTATATCCCCATGTGTCCACCCAAGATTACAAAACATAAAGGCAAAACCAAACTGTGTGGGCGGATTGTGTACAAAAAGTAGAAGAAAAACCTGGAGGAAAATGAAATTTTGAAATGGAAATGTGAAAGAAAAAATCAAGCCGGACAAATGATATCAAAAATTGCTAACTTGTAACCAGAAAAAACTGAAATATGTAGTGAAACGTTTTACAAACTTTCCAAACCCACAAATGTACAGTCTAGTTTATCTCTAAGTCCACATTACCTATTATCAACATTAGACCACACACTTAGATACAGACTCAGACAACAGGTACTCTTTTAGCTATAAAGAAAAAGTACAAAATAGACCAAAACAAACTTCCCTGTCTATAATTGCCATTATTGGTCTCAATGTACCATGTCCATAGTATCAGCATATGAAAAGTTTCCTCAGCAAGGACCACCCACTGTAATGTTTCATACTGTCAATGGTTACAACCACGGGCATGTATTTTCCATTTTATAAACAAGTAAAAATTCTCTATTTTATTTCATACTTGAGTAACTAAATACATTGCATGCTTCTTAGATATCTTTTTTGAATAATCAAAACTATACTCTACACCAACTATTTCTTTCCCTATAATCCCAAGAAAACTGAAAACATTTGGCTTTTCTAATAGCTATGACTGAGTAAAGTATATTTTTCTCAACTGTTATCCATTTACGATTTTGTCAGAAAGGCCACTTTTGTCAAAATCAATTCATTGGCCTCCTTAGTCTTTTGAAGAACCCTTGTAAAATGTTTGAATCAAAAACTAAGATCACTCAGTGGTGCTTGTTCTGGTAAACTTCCCACCCACCACTGCTCCTAACTATTGTCCCATTCATCTGTCAATCAAAGCCTCATCATCCCTCTCCCAAACAATGCCCCCCTGTAGACCTGCCCCTCCCCACCAACAGGTCCCTCAGTAAACACCCCCCTCCCCCTTTTCTCCAGCAGGTGTGAGGTGAGAACAGGAGATGAGCCACACACTCCCTCACAGTACATCATCTATTCTCTCTCCCACCAGCTGAATCCCTCACAAATAGGCGCTAATCTCCTGAACCTGTCCTGTGTCAGAAAGGGTCATTGGTTGCCTGATGAAGTGTGAAATCTGCTCTGCCAACAGGAGGCAGCGATAAAGACTTCAGTAGGGCTGGACACAGGGACAGGGAGTGGACTCACCAGGCTGGTCATCTGGCTGTGGACAACTTCTTCGATCAGCGCGGCTGACGACTGTAAGGGACGGCGGTGGTCGCCAAACGTGTACCTGGAAAACACAACAGAGATACAGGTAAGACTTGGGCATCTCTCTCAGAGAGAATTCTTTTCTCTAGATGTTTCTCCCTAAATCAAATGATGTTCCATGCTTTTATTCCCATTATGTAAAGTTACAACAAGTACTTCTTTATATTACAACCTTGTAGACAATACTTAAAGCCAACGTTGTAAATGACACTGCTGTATATGATGTACAACTAAACGCTTGTACCTCATCTCCATAATTAGTCATTCACCATGGGGGGTAAGGATATATCAGCAATAGTACTGTCCCTAGAAAGACATTTCCATATTTTAATTCTATGAAACATCTTGGGTACTTGAAATTTTATTACTTTGTAACATTGATTGTTTCTGGATATTTGTTCATATAGCATTGAGCATTGAAAACTGTGAAAACTGCACATGTACATTGCCATATTGTGCAATTGTGCACTTTCGTGTTGGACACCTGATAAAGAAAAAGTGATGCTTGTGGTCGAGAACAGGTGGTCGTTGGTCAGAAAAGCTCCTGATTTTAAATAGCAATCATGACCATTTCAAATAGCAATCAGGAGATTTTTGTAACAGTGAGACCTTTTCAAGATCAGTTCATGTCACTTTGGATAGAGGAAAATCACAATGCTTTAGATATGTGTTTCTTTTTAAAACAGAATTTTGGGGTGGCCTCCATGTAAAAGTGTATCAGCCAATGTGTCTTTCAAACACCTGAATCATAAACACCCAAAACAACAAGATAAAAGAGAAACCAAAATGACCAACAGAATCTTCTGAATGAAGAGCAATTAGTCTATGATAGCGCGCTGCTATTGTGATCTGTAGAAGGCAGTTGGCTGGGAATGTTTAACAAAGTGTGGATAAGCGGTTTATGTAAATGGCTGTTTACCCTTGGGACCAGGGATTTGCACAGGGTTGGTCCATAATCAGTAAATTCCTCCCAACAAATGGAAGAGCAGGAAGACAAGTCAAGTGTGTATTGGTGCAAGTGGTCAAGTTGTATGGGATGGTCATCATCTCTAACTGTGGTGTTCTCTATGTAATCTGACAAACTTTTTACTCAGAATCTTCCAACTTTTATAGTAAAAATAAGCTATATCGTGTCTTGGTGTAGGAGAATGTACCACCTTGCTATGAGATCAGAAGGTCATGGGTCCGAATCCAAAGCATTGAACCCAATAATGTGTATAACAGTTGGAGGTTATAGTTCTTTGCTAAACCTAAAGCATTTTGCGAGACAAACATGGCAAAGAAAAACATCATCACTAGTTATCCAAGGTATTACTGTAACTGTACATTGTATTGCATATTACAAAAGCTGTCTTTTATTGTCAGTCCTTCAATAGGAGTTGTTTGTCAGCACATCATAGTGAAGACAAAAAGATGAAGACATGACCTTATTTGTCTTGAACTGCTTTAAAGTACATGTAGCTGTTTTGATGGCATTGTTCTCTGCTGACCTTCCACTGAGTAAGACTATAAGAATGACATTTTCACACTTGAAAAAACAACTGTTCATAAAGAATGACACAAACTTTCTAAAAGCGCCAACAAGAAAGCGGCAGCTGTCACACGGGTGACTCACGGTTACTTTCATTGATGAAAAAAAGCGTGCATAGCGTGTGCCATCATTCTTTGACCAACCGTGATGTCTTTTACATCCACTGTGGGCATTGTCTTCCCTAGTCCATTCAGGGATGCCTCAAATGAGGGACAAGTGTGCCTGGCACGCACTTGTTATACCCTCATTATACAGGGTTGTTTGCTGCTTTCTTTGTTGGCCCCAGACCTTACAGAGAGTTAATTGTGATTGCAAAAGTTTGTCTGACAGGTGCAGTTCATGACAGTGAACTTCAGCATACATTTCAACAAACTATCATTCTGGCTATCGCAGATGATAGACCCCACCACACTTGCATAAAGATGAAAACTACAGCGCAACGAGTGCTGGAAAAAACACCCTACCAGACTCTAACACAGTTTGTAACCAACTACCAGTCAAAGATCATGTTTTGCCATGTGTAGGATTAAGTTTACACAATTCAGAGCACATAAGTAACCTTACATAAGTAAGTTTCCTTTGACACAAGGAAGTCTATATATTGCTTTTATGGACTGCCTATTTCCTGTTTTCTTATTTTAGATCTATGAAATGACAATTGCACTAGAAAAGTGAAAAGATTATTTGACACAATATATTTCATTTTTGACCGTACTCTTTACTGATGACTTGGAATGAAAGGACTATGGTCTTTATTTCTATATCACAGTATGCTTTCATTTCCTTTCTATTGAGAGTGCATAGTGTTCCTAATTAGTCACTGACCAATGGTGTTACCTCCCACCAGAAGACCGTTTTCCTACTTTACCGTCTTTGTGAGGGTTTTACCAGATTTTGCCTCCGATGTCTGGCAAGAACAATGACAAACTTTAGCGGACAAAACAGATTGTCTGGACAATGATTGCTCCGGGAATCACCAGGGAGAAAAATGTTTCAATCAGGGAGAGTGTGCCTGGCGTGTGCTCCCACCCTTTGTCCCTTTGAATCCCATTATCTGCCGTTTTACCGTTTCTGAAAAGAACGTTCAGTAATTGAATGCGCTGTCCAGTATTATGTCCAGCGGAGAGTCGCCTGTTTGGGAAAAGATATGCTAAATACGTTAAAGCCAATTTACCGTGCATTCATCGCGAGAAAAAACTGCAAGGAGCTCAAAAGTAATTGAATGGAAAGCTTTGTTGTAGGAGGTATAGGACACCTGTCTAATTAAATGGCTGGAAATAGTGCTTTCAAGACAATGCTTCCTCCTGTATTTCTGGTCCCCTTTGAATGAGATCTTGAGTTTTCTTCTTCCTTATCCTTTGTTGATATATCCCATTTCTGTTTTTGTGTAACGGTGCTGTTATTTCCTTATTCTTGTGTCAATAAATTCAATTCCTGTTGCAACTGCTTTGATATCAGCCTTTACAAGCTAGCTACATATGATATCATCATATACAGTCCATACAATAAAAGACCCTGGAGCTTTTGGTTTTTAGTACAAACTTTCTAACTTGTGTGGAGTCAAATGGCTGAGTGGCAGGACTCAATATGGGGAATTCAAGGGTTCGATTCCTAGCATTTCTGGCTTAGAAAATGCACTTCACACAACATTTCTTGCTCCAACCAGGTTTAAATGGGTACATGACTTTGGTTGGGAAGGTAAAAAGAAAAATGGGCTTTGCCTTCCAACACTGTACCCAATGCACAGTGGACTAAAAACCCACTGCCCCAACAGCCTCAAGAAGGCTAAGGGACATTTACCTGTAACTTTACCTTTCCCTTTTAATAGTTTTATCTAAACGGAATTACGAAATGAAACTGTTTCCTTGCCCAACATCTTGTAGTACATTATCTGAAGAAAGAAGTAGCCAATAGTAGCCATACACACAATCGTACAAACTCTTCCAAAGACCCTAGCAACATGCCAGTGGAAACAGTAGCTCATGTTCAGTTTTTAAACTGCTTATTACCACTGAGGGGGGTCTCTGCTGGGGGTCAGATCACCAGGGAAGGGTCGTGCCCCTGTGATGACCTCTAGCTTGTATCAGTCCCTACCTACAACAGAAGGGCAAGAACAATGTCATGACCTTTCTGGTTAGCTTCTGTTCCTTTCAAAGTTTGGAGAAAGAAACCGACCAAATGGTTGTTTTGTTGGTGATGGCCAAATTCATCATTATAACGTGACAGATTCTCTTGGTGTGGAGGCAAAAAGTCCTTTTCTTAATTTAACACAAACTTTGAAGATTATTTTACACCTTCTCCATTTTCTTCTTCAAGGTTATCTTAACCCTAACCACCTGTTTCGTGGTAGTCTAGCTACTTGTAGATTTTTGGCTGACAGAGCACATTTCAAACATGTTCTTTTTCCCTTTCCACATTGTGTACTTGCCCCAGCTTTGTTCAATGTTCTATACAGTGTCTAACCCCTTGTAACAACCATGTCTGATCCTATCGGTCACACCAAGTGGGGAAGTCAGGGGGGGCAAGCCTCCTGTGATAGCTTTATGAGGTAGCTGATGGTGACTCACTGAAGGACAAGGGGAGAGGGGACTCTAAATTAGGCCCAGTGACAGTCTCAGTGGTCTAGAATATCACACGCTGAGAGAAACAAAACTTAACCCTTCCTTGTCAGCAGCTTTGCTGTAATTGGGAACCCTATTTTGCAGTTTTCTAACATGGAATCCAAATCGTTGCCAGGGCCAGCTTTTCAGCTCCAGGAAACTTTGCCTCAAAAAGTCAAAGATTTTCTGATTTTGCATTGATGCATAAAGCTGTCAGGAAGAAAATGAGTGCTTTTGAGAAAGAAAAAAACCCTCAACATTTTGGCCAGATTGTGTCAAGGAAATGGAGAAATTGGTGTAAAGTAATATACAATGTATAGGTGAAGCTTCTATAATGTAATCTAAGATGGCTAAAGCTATTGCTTGACAGGATGTTCAATAAGATGTTTAATTCCCATCTAATGTTAAGAATAAAGATACACGAAAATTGTCCCTAAGCTTACCACTAAGTATGTGTTACCAGAATTTATCTATGTATCATTATAACAACATGTATGGCAAAAGCCTTAAAACTTCACCTCATCAACATCTCTGCTAGCGAAAAGTTCCCACTAAGATATGATAAACATCCCGACTCATATGCACAAATACCATCACATCCTGGGGTATCATGGGTAATTAAGGCGTAATCAGATTACCGAAGGAAAACCAATTCCTGACCAATAAAAACCAATAAAGGAGTCAAAAGGTTATCTCTGTTTCTCTCCCCAAAATGCATTAAACACCTCAACGTGCACCGCAATCTGTACCTTTTACCTTGAGTTCCCAGGCCTATTTATCTACCGTTTATACTTCTGTTTTTGTGACAGCTCAGTGGCATACATTTATGCATTATCATAGCAGAGGTGTATCAATAGATGATATAACGACTTACAAATTTTGCTTGAAATAGAGAAGCCCTTTCAAGAATAGGTCTCACAATCTGCAGTGAGATAATTCTGCTTTTTTTTTCTCCTTCATCTCTTTTCGTCTTGGTACATCTACAGCATTTCAGTGTCTTGTGGATTCCATCATTCACTAGTTGTTTTTTTTTTCTAGTAATTTTCAATGTCCTGGACCAATTTGAATTATCCTCAACCAATTTAAAAGATTGCAAAAAATACCAACCCTAATTGAAACTACCATACAATAGTTTGAAAAGAATGCAACGATAAAGTATCCCATGATTTTAATTTCACTGTTAACCACCATACATAAAAGACATTCTGTGGCAGTTAGACAGTCGTACACTATTGTATTCAGCAATTATTGACCTCACTAGTCCTTCGGTACTGCCTCCAGTTTTATTTGATAACATGTGGTATCAACAGTGATGATTGGGACACAGTAAGGAGTTGTTTTTGTTAGAGATTATCCTGACTTGTAGCAAAGGCCGCAGCTCCAAAGGTTCAACCTGAGGGACTTCCCCAAACTCTTTAGGTCCCGGGTGCATCACACGCCATAAGGAAATCTCCTCATCTTTCTATCTGATTGGACAAGTCAGGTGCCGATCTTGACCCTACCGCCTGCCCCCACTCCGACAGCTAATCGTGCTTGAGCGCGTAACGCAATTTGTAACGAAGGCACCAAACCATGCTGGTGCAAATTGGCGGACTTGTGGTCGCTGCGGACATGCCGAAATCGACTTAACAGGTGGAAATGGGATTAGAACTCCCACCTCCCTTCCTGGTGGGTATCTATCATTGGGAAATTTGTTGCCTCTGCTTAGAGCTGATGCAAAGACGTGAGGAAACTAAGAACTGAGGGGATTCGGAGCTGGCAAAACATTTACACAATACCGGCAGCTCAGGGATAAGGTTGTTGGTTTTGGGAAGCCGGGGTTTTACTAGGGGTGTATTCGTAACGGATAATGAGCAGTTAGCGATCGTAATGTTTGCCAAAGAGGCTGTGATGGGAGAGAGCAAACCGACGGGTAATGGGTTCCCTTTCGGTGCGTCTCTTAGCCTATCTCACGGCGGATAAGGCGATAGTGTAAGAAGTAGGTAGAAGCCGCAGTGAACTGATAAGCCGCTCTGTAAACCACCGAGCAATTTGTACATAATGGATTAGAAGCTGCTTCTCCTGATAGGGTTGGGCTGCGGGGAGTGTGGGGAATATTTAGAGTCTAAGTACGGACTTTAAGTTACTTCAAGTTCTTAGCAAGTCTTTAAGAGGAAACTAGCTCTATCTCTGCTGACTGGAAGCGAAGTTTGGGAAGTAGTAGTTTGGGGCCTAAATGAAACAGGAGCTTGTAACGATCTCCATGCTAAGTAGTTACGATGGTTCCACAGACCAGAGAGCCACCACATAAAACGTAACAGGCTAGTTCGGACTTATTAGAGATGTGGTATCAGCTCGGGTAGATGTTATCGGGAAGGTGAACGCAGCTCTGGGGACCGTCACTGTCCGCGGATGCGGGCCCGCAAGCACAGTTCCGCCATAAAGACAAATTTGGGGAGAGTCCCCCGCCTGCCTATCCACATTAACCTCCGCAATTAGCCCGATCATCGCCTGCTTGGCCAGGAAATGAACTGATCAAACGGGCAGACAAAAAACCTACAGAGGCTCGTAAAGCGGGGGCCGTCATACATTTTTGATGAGAAACGTTGTCTGGTGGGCCACTCCCTCCGCAAATTAAGAGTATATTGTGCGGGGCTTCGATACAATCAGGGCCCAGATTTGGGGATTTCCACGGCGACAGGTCGGGCGCTGCCGAGGGACTGAGACTAAGTCCTCCGGGGAGCCGGTACGTCCCCGCTTCTTTAGACGGTAGACAGCGAGTCTGGTGGATGGGCTGATAAGAGCGATGACGGGACAGGAACATCAGGCCCGTGCCAGCGGTAAGTGGCGTCCCGCGTGGGGACCGGAATGTCACCATGGCTAACGTCAACGTCACCTGCAAACCTGACTAGCAAAGTTACAGGCAGGTGAAACTTTTCTGACAGTTCTATCTATGTTTTCAGATACATACTCATATCAATGTTGTCTCTTTAGTTCTAATAGTTCAATATCCCCAAAAGACTGACTCAATAAAGACTTTCACTAAGGATTAATAATCGCTTTTTCAAATAAGAAGAAAACATTTAGATCTACCTCTACCATCTTTAACAAAACAAATTCATCATTTTGAACAAAATAATGTGCCTGACTTGTAAGTGCTTTGTATTTAACACTGAATTCCCTGCTTATGGATTTGTAATCTTGAATGTAATACAGTTGTTTGACATCTCTGTTGGAAAAAGTTTATGATATTGGATTGTTAGCAAAACACTAGTCTATTTATGAGTCAACATTAATAATATTTTGTTATTGATATGACATTGAAGTGTGTATATCAGAAGACAATAGACTACTAGGACTGAATTTGATCTTAATCCCCAAGCTTTTCATCAAGCTGCACTTTTCAAACATCCTACCTCTTTAGATACCTGTGCTGTGCCATAAAAAAGTCACACAAACTCTGGACTTTTTTAGGCTATACCCTTATGCTCTAATATTTGTGTTCTAACACCCCAACCCTAACATAGGAGTCTCAGAAAGAAGGAGTGTTGGAGAAAAGGGGCATTGGAACTTGAGAAAAAAATGGTGTCGAAATAAAGGGCTGTCGTCCCTTTTTTTCACATACACCAATACGACTATTCCTGATCCATCCCTCAACACAAAAGAAACAATGTTAGTTCCAATGTCACTGTTACTATCCATTTGTTTTTTCTGGAAAGCTTTGCCACTTTCTAACTCCCCTAACTATTACAGACATGGTATAAGAGTTTGTAAAGCCCACTTAGGGAACTCTTAATCTCAGCTCTTAGATAAGTGATGCCTTGCTGGGTGACCTTAAGTTCAGGTGACCAGAGTTCACATGCCTGGTTAAGACACTACACAACCTGTCATGTCATAAAACATGTTGCCATGGCAACACGCTCGTAGTCACCTCTTGCCGGACAGGATATTATTCTTACCTTTACAACCTAATAGGCAAACATTCGCAGCCTTTTGTGTAATAACTGATAGGTTGGACAAACTTTAGTAGAGTGGAATGACATGGCAGGATGTATGCTGTTAGCCATTATGATTATATAGAACTAGAAGTGCTATACTACTTGAAGTCAGTAAATATATCTACAAGTATGTGAAAATTATCATCATTTCATACCACAGTTTACACTTGAAAAATCAAAGTAGTGGTAGATTGCTACACCATAATGGATTGTTCAAAAGACAGATATTTGAAATGATAAGTCAAAATAGCACTGTTGTCTATATCATTCTACTATCATGGTAATAAAGCATTTTTGAAGATATCAGTAGAAAATAGTGTTGAAAAGTATTGCTACTTAAAAAGTATTGATACTTAAATGGGAAAATACAACATTGTACATTGGTACTAAAAAGATGTTACACTTGCAAAAGAATGTAACAAGCAATCTCAGTACAATACATATTTAGCTTGTCACTGCTGTCTTGTTTGGGGACAACACTAAGAGATGAAACAGAACACAATGTGTAGCCCTTCAGGACGTCATTGCTGGTGCCAATATTTGGGTTGGGGTTCACCTGACATGTCAGTGGGATATGACTGTACTTCAGAAAAAGGTGGGGCAAGAATACATGAACAAGTCAGTTTCAAATAAATATGCCGATAAGAAAAGAGAAGCATCTTTGTGTAAATTTTCTTCAAAGAGTATATTTCCTTATCATCCCAAGGAGCTGCAATAGTACAATATCAGCCATTCATTGATAAATAAAAAGCTACTTAAAAATTGGCTAAGTGATAAAGGCTAGAAAGATCTTCTATTTTATAAAAAATGTAAAACAACGAATAAAGAAAGTAGAATAAGCACAAAATTAAACGAACAATGCCAAAACCAGGAACATATTAAGGGTAACTGAAATTAAAGCACATAGGCAGAAAATACATTGACTCACACACACACATACACACGAACACAAACATACACATGTACATGCATGCAAGCAAATACTTATTAGTCGGTTACACCAAAGTGTCGCTATTGTTTTCATCCCTAGCGCTATGACCACAATGCCACTATCCCCATCACACTATCTCCCACCCATCACCACCATGCTTTACATCACCCTGCAGACCACCAGTGTTCAAAGAGTCCTGCTAAGAGTTTTCTCTTCTCTCAGTTTACCTAATGGCACTGATAACATTCTTTCACAAATAACTCTCGTAGTTTGTCACTCAACCCCCTCTTTTTCCTTGTCTCTTGCTGGACATAGTTCAATTAAAAGGAATGTTGAACAGACTAGATAGATATATCAGTGTCAGAACGTCAATGATCTAACAGTTTAAGATATCTTAGAATAACACAGAGGTATGTCTGTATGTTTTGTGGTCTAGACTTCTTAAATTTCCTAAACTTTCTACTAAATTCCAGCCTATCAAAGACAGCTATAAAAGAGAAGGCTGAACTGTGTGCAAGTTGAAGATAAATTGAAAAATTTTACAACAATGTTTTGCCAGACTCTTTAATACAAAGGAAAAGAAGCAAAAAGCAAAAGCTGTAGAATTTTTTGCCCAGAAATCTGTAGAATTTTCTGCCCAGAAATTGTAACTACTACATGCATTATGGCACAAGCACATAACTTGTTCTTCCTCCTGAACCAATGATAAAAGAAAGAATGCAGTCATAGAGATTTTTTTCTTTCCATTCCTTCATTCATAAGTCCAAGAAATAAAAACTTTCATCATCTGCTGATTTCCAAATGTTATACTTATCTGTAGTCACTGTGACATCTTGCATCTATGGTAGCCATATGTAATATACAACTTTGCTCTTGTAACAAAACCACAACCTCTTTCCTTTCTGGATTCTTTCTTTTCCTTTTAACATACTTTCCTTTATTGAGGATTAGCTTAATAAATAGAAACTAGTCTTTAATTGGCAAAGGACTCAATTAAGTATGCAATAAAGAATGTTAATGTAAAAGCCACTTCTACATGTATGTACTACTATTGGACATTAAATGTTTATGATCTATTAGAATTATAGTCAAACCTGTTCAAGTGACCACCTCTACATAAAGACCACCTGGCCAATGTGACTTTTTGTTGGTCTCTTACATGTAGATAATTTCTCCCATTGACACAAGCATTAAGAATCCTGTCTACAGTGACCACCTGTCAACATAGACCAAATTTCATTGGTCTTCTTGGGCAGTTTTGACTGTATAGGACAAAAACAAGGATATATCTCCTGTTTTTCTTTGAAGCTCTAGGTTACCAAATTTCTTTTCTTTCCAAGACTGTTAAAAGTATAGCAAACATAAGTAAGGTTATGACTATAAAGCGATGCAGAACTGATTAACATCTTTGTACCAGCTATTAAAAATTTCACCTGTCCGTAACCTTTTGAGGTTCAAAAATTCCTTGATGCAATCAAAATTCCCTGTGTGGCTGAACCAACACATTTGAACCCATGCCCTTTCCCTAATCAGCCCATCTAAGCTCTTTCCCCTATTGTCTATGGTTTAATCAGAAGATTATCCACCTCAGGAGGGGTGGAGGCAAGCCACCATTGTTTACTGTCATTCCCTACAGAAAGGGGACATTCCAGATTTGGTGAGCAGATAGATGCAAACAGCCAAACACCCAGTAAATCACACAGGAGTTTGTGACAGATGATTTACTCTTGTCTGCCTGACTGCTGATAAGGGTGGGCAGACTGAAAACAGCCATTTCCTGGCTTTGTGTACTCTGGGAAGGAGAGCTTTGGTTGCTAGGGGTTACTGGGGTTGAGATGGTTGGGGTCCAGGAATTTGTGCTAACTTTTCTTTTGTCTCCTTGGATTTTGAACATTCATGAACATACTTTAAGGGGAAAAAAATTGACAAAATTTATACAGAAAAGTAATACTAATGTAGAAGGAATGAAAAGAATGACAATTACCTCTTCAAATAATCATTAAAATCGATTGCCTTCTCAAATATATCAGAAAAGTATGAATTTTGGAATCAGAATTACAGGTGCCAATGATGCATTATTTTGTATCTTCCTGTATATTTAAACGACTACCTGCACATTATTACATGCACATTGTAGTTTTACCAAAGTCTAAGTTTACCCATTCAAGAAGAAAGGACCTTTCTTATCGCAAATTATCGTACATTCTGACAATTCAAATAGAAACAAACCGCACAAAAATCCCCAATACTTTAGCCTGGTGAGCCAGCTAGCATTTTCAATCAAGAGAACAAAGAAACAGTACCATAATGTAAAACATTACATGTTTTTAAAAGCTGAGAGACCAGCTGCTCTCCGCACCACAGTCGGCACCAGTGACTCACGCTCAACAACAACAACCACAGGTTTCTTTCTCTTCCCTTCCACTGTTCTAACACCACCTGTCTACCATTATCACATTCTTCACAACCGTCTTAACTTACAAAGGACTTAGCCTTCGCACAATGACATTACAACTTCAAAGGTAGAGCTACACATACCAGATCAGCAACTTCAAAGTCGTTCCAAAATTAACTCTCTCCAATCATAGAATAAGAAAGTGTTGATTTTTGTTTTGAAAGTTGAGAGATACAATTTGCGAGAATGAAAAAGAAGGAACATCAGAACCAATTTTGTAACCCTTTATCAATAGTACTGTAGTTTGTCTGTTTGTCAGTGGCCTTGGAAGTTACAGAAAGGTCTTATTGTGTGGTTGGTGAGTCATGGACATCACTGGTGCAGCAGCCTTTGATGTTGATCAGTGTGTCCGACTGTTTCCAGTCCACATGCGCCAGTCTGTGCTTGTAACAATAAACAAGATGCACAGAGAAGAGACATCAAAGCTTCTGAACTTAAAATTACATTAATTATTTGCTTACAAGGTCGGCTTGGTCTTCAATGCACTCTAACCTCTGGTGACCACAGAATTGTCTTACAGTTACTGTTAGACTTTCAACATACATTATGTATAATTACACGTTACAGTAGACTAATCAGCACTGCCTTAGCTGTTTTGTACCATTTGTCTTATTCATTTACTGCATGCTATTTCAATCAGTAGAAATTCCTTGACTTCTGAAATAAGATTACATACATATCTATTGAAAGGGTCAGGTGATAAAGATAAGTAGATTTTTTAATTCAGGTTGCTCTAAAAGTTGATAATCAATTAAAACCGAATAATTTTTCACATGGCTATAGGCTTTATTCAAAGTAAGAAAGAAGATTTTCCAGCAAAAATTCTAATCATTGATATTGTTTATTGTTTATTATATATCCTGAACCTGATATACTCTGTCAGTAAAGTCTATCTTATAAACTGCGGTCTTTCAAATTACAGACTATAGGCATGTATATCCTATGTAAGAAACTACAAAAATCTCTAACTACTGTCTGTATTTCTAAATGAAAAGTGACCTTCAACTTGTTCTGCACAAGTGAATCACTTTACCAAACCAGCTAACAATGGCTTTCTTCCATCCAGAACGCTTGGTACAACTTACATGTACTACAAGTTCTCCTCTGTCTGCTGACCACTTCCTGTACACTGCCTACACTTGTACTACCACCTGAACAATTCAGGAAACTTGTTGTGTAAACCATATCCTTCATAAACATGGTTACAAACGACCAATCCTGCCTTGTTCCCTGGTCTTTTCGACCACATCCTCCCCCTATAAAAACCATTTAGACTATAAACAGCAGGTAAATGGTTCTTTTCACGCTTCTGTTACAGGAACGTTATAACCACACATCTTTTGTCTGTAAATACAATTTGAGTACAAAATTGCAGTGCATTGTTCGGGATTGAAAGACGACTTCCTTTGAGCAAACATCCTCTGCTTTGAGAAAGGACACTGGTAGTTGTAACCTACACTTTTATGGGATTTCTCCTTTCTTCAAGTTCACAGTAACTGACTCTACTTTGACTTTGATTCCTTTTCTCTCCTTACCAAATCCCAGTCCACTGGATGGTTATAATTGAAACATGAAGCAACTATCATTTTCTTTACTGTTTCCAACATCATATCTGGTAGCTTGAGCTTCTGACAGTTTCCCCAAATCATAATCATATCTGGTTGCTTTAGAAACTGCTACATGTACTACTAGGCACAAAATATTTTCTTTAACTCCTTCTTACAACTCACAATTTTACAGTACATGTTAAGGATACTGTATCAATCAACAGTAGCTATGACGTGTTAAGCACGTACACTTCCGATAAAACAACTTGACAACACAAAACACATACCGCAGTATAAATGTACTATTTTGGGGTAATCAAATTAACTTCCTGTCACCAAGCATCTACAACATGAACCTCTTTTTTTTGACTACCAGAACGATAGTGTTGCAAAATGAAAGTATTTCCCACAATTTCAGAGTCTTTTCTCCTCTTACAAAGACACAAATCTCACAGTAATTGACCCCTCGATCTTGTTTCCTTCCCTTAGAAACCACATCCTTCATTCACAGAACGTTCATGACGACAACTGAAACAAAAGAGAAATCACCCTTTTCTCGTGTCTGTATTTGTTGTTCTGCTTGTATCCTGACTACAAGAACTACAAACAGTAACAAGAGATGTGCCTTTATCTGTTGAACCTGAGTGGAACAATCAATGTGTACAAAGTGATGTTTGTTGTTTAGAAACAGTCAAGTCTACAGTGTTTCCTTTCTAAAAAGGACTATATTTCAGGTTCAAAGACAGCAACTACATGTTGTAGTTTCAAAACATACCTTTGATCTACAAAAACTTCCTCACATATTGGTTTTAGCCTGAAATTCTACCAAAACAAAACAATTCAAGAGAAAACATAATAATAAACCATAGTGCGATATAATAATTATTCAGCAAGAACAGTCGAAATAGAGTTAATTCCAGTTGTGGCGGCCATGTTGGATTTCTGGGGTCATCCGGGGTCATGGCACCAGAACGAGACTGCAGTTGGTACCAGATAGATAGACATGATTCTTAATGCTTGTGTCAATGGGAAAAAATAATTTAACGCCACCAAAAAGTGTTCACATTGACCAGGTGTTATGTACAGGTAGATTTTTACATCAACCCACCCACAAGGACAGTGTAGATGCACAATGTACATTTTGTATATCCCCTGAAACCGCATGTGGGTGGATACATTGTTTCTTAGTGGAGCTTACAGTAGCTCTAAAACCCAAGCTGAGAAAACATCCTGGGCTACAATGTGGCAACACAATCTCAAGGGTCCACTTCTCATCCAATCCTCCAGCCCACAGGCTAACCCATGCACCTGAGAAAGGAGGGACAAGGGGTTTCCCAACATTTGAATTTCCCACAGGTATTACTGGCCACATGGGGGCTCAAGCTGGCCCCTCATTGGGCTAGATAGGTCATGTGACTTTCATCCACCTGTTTCAAGCAAAGTAACTTTAACAAGTGTGGAAAACTATCAGAAAACTTTCCATAACAAAAATATCATTCACTGTATCAGTTATAAAAAGTTTCACACGTCAATTTTTTGGTTTTCTTTCTTTCATTTGTTTTTTTTCAACATAGCAACACTGGTAATTACAGAAGTATATCAACTTCACTGTATAATGTAATCCGTTAGCAAACTGTTTTCAAAACATGCAATTACAAAGAGACTGTATCCAAGTTGCAAATGGGAAAATAACAAACTGAAGTGGCACTCCCTAATTTTAAACTCCTGATTACCCAAGTTGTTGTGCTGAGTTCCATGGTAGCGAGAATTCTCCAATTTCTGAGCAAACCTTCCCCTCTGTTTCCAAGAAGACTACACGGGGAGTTAAAAGCCCTACACTTTCTTGGTCTAAGTTCTTAGGGTCCTTTTCAGAAAATGGATACACCTATTTTCTCATGGTCTCTTACCCTGTATCCAACAACAATCAAGCGTAAACAGGTCGGTAAAAACTACTTAAAACGGCGTCAAACAAAAGACGAAAAACCACAGAAATGCCAACTGTTTGCATCTGCTTCCTGTTTTTCTGTCGGAGGATAAAAGAAAAAGCCGCTCGCCAGAGAATTAAGGACTACAAATGCAAATACTCTGTCTGAAAGGTGGAGCCATAGGTTGGGTTTTAGGTCAGGGAGTCAACTGTGTGGCTTGTATTTGATACATGCAAGCAGCTGAGAGGTTTTACCAATAGAAAACAAGTCTGGGCAAGTCTGAACTAACCCAAAAAATAAGTAATCAGTCAAAACTGATGGAAAAGCAAACAGGTGCTCTTTGGAATGTGTAGTTACTTAGCAATATGATGTTCTATTTCCTCCAAAGTGTAAGATGGAATTAATACTTTTTAAGATTAGAATATTATGACTAGGGAGTCTAAAATTCAAGTAGGGATTTTGAACTTCAAGCTGGTGCCAAAAGGTTAACTTTCTACCTGCTGCCTATAACCTTTACCAATGCAAATTCAAAATTGAATATGATTTTCTTAGAAGACTGAACGTTAAAACTTAAAGCAAAGGCGGTAGGACAAGGAATTGTTGTAAAAATCACCCATGCTGAACTGTCAAGGTTGGAGTTCCCAGGGACCAAAAATGCTCAAAGCTGCAGGTGCCAAAGGCAGTCCAGAAGGTCAGCAAAGCCAGCCAGTGAGTGGAGGGAGTCATGAGGGTTAACTCAGCTCAAAGGTCACGGCTGCAGAATCCTCAAAAAGATGAGGTTGGCAGCCTAACCGAAAGAAGAAGAAGAAGGATGACCAGTACAGTCCTCCAGCAATAATGGGAGTTTGGTTGCCATTGTCTGGTGGCTCGGTCCCTTGCTCAACAACTATTATGAGGTCTATTGCCAATGGTTAAACTTAAAGGTGTGTTTTGCAAGCTTCCTCCTCCTTGCATGTACTACCATGACCTAAAAATTATTTCATTTTACAAATGCATGCCTGATGTGCCTTTCAAATCGAAAGTGACAAGTGTTTGGACAAATCTAATGGAAAAAGAAAGAACTACAGATGCACTTAACAATGGAGCATGCACTCTCCACAATGTACAAATGTAAACCTTTGTTACAATTCTCTGTGGATATCCAGACAAACTGCTCCAACAAACCAACAGGAAAACATCCCATACAGTACGTTACACACATTCTGTGAGCTGAAAGACTTTGTCGGATTTCATTGCACGTTTCAGGTAGATCAAAGTGACAACGGGACGTGTAAGTGTTCACCTATGAGGGTTAGGACAATGGGTGTGGATAAAACCTTCACCTATGGGGAGACCTTGTCATTGTAGATATGCAGGGATGAATATGTACAATATCCATACTTGGCCATGAGGCTGGCCTTTTCAAGGTAAAGGTCTATGGGGGCATCCCCATCAATACTGCCTGACTGCTCATATTAAGATATACACCCGTCAGATGACATGCGAATGGCTTTTTAAGTGTTTCACACTATGGCAATCATGCTTGTACCCTGTACTGAGTTGTAGCAAAATGTACTGTCCAAACTGCAAAATAAGAGCATTCCAATGAAATCTTTTCTATGTGGACAGCTGGTTCACTATAGACACTATGTGTCAATTGGAAAATTATTTTAGAGACCACCAAAAACTGTGGTCACATGTACAATATGAGACATTTAAAAGATTACAGACAGACTTTGCTGGCTATTTCTCCCTTTCACCAACATTTTGCCCCTTAACTTGAAAGTTCTGTGTTGATAGAAGTCACCCTGGAAAAGTTGAACCATAATTTTCCACACGAAAATTGGACTTACCCAAATTTTCGACTGTTCCATTCATTGAAAAGGAGCTGTTCAGTCGAATAATTTTGGTAAGTCAAATTTTCGTGTTGGAAATTACAGTTCAACTTTTACAGAATGACATTCTGCCACTTTTTAGATTTATTAAACTGTACATTTGTAAATATCATCACTACCTGCCTTGCATTTTTGGTTATATCATCTGCATTCTTCCAAAGGTCATGACTCTTTTACATAAATTTATCATGTTCATGAACTGACCAACAAAACAAAACACCTAGAATTCCTGACAAAGGAAAATATTCCAAAACTGCCTTGTTTGTTTCCAAGTCTTTACCAGGAATTTGAGGAAGGTAGAAAAACATCCCCACAAGACAGGAGAAATATCTCTCTATCCACCATTTACAATGTAGCTGCAACATTGAACAGAACACCCCATTTCACATTCTTTCCTGGCAGCACAATTCATCAGGCTATTTATTAGTGGACAGCGGAGTTTATGTGAAGGATTACCAATAAGGGTACAAGGTTGTTTTTAGTCACTAAGGACAAATTTGTCTTTTAGTTGAACAATAGATACAGGAAGACACAGGTTGACCCAAAGTGTGGATGTCCATATAAATATTTTATTCGCGTCTTTTTGTATAAGATTAGTGGCTTTCTAAGAGATATATGTATGATTTAAAGATAGAAACAATCTCGAGGGACATACCCATAGGTGATACAGTATCTGAACTGATGGGAATGAATAATGTCTTCTTTTCACAACTTTGCAATACTAGGCAGTATTCTAGAGTAATGGATGTGTAATTGGCTCCAAAGTATAGATGTTATTATTGCTGTCTTTTGGTGAAGACAAAGTTGTGCTGAAAAAAAAGTGGGCGACATAACACTGAGGATGAAGCACAACATTTTGTTCATTAGCTAGTACTGTTAGTGCTTATATGGCTTGACTAAATGCTCCCACATTTGTGACATCAAGGCTGTCTGGACACTCACTGCTTTTCCTATGTACATGTATAATCTTATGGATATGAAGAAGACTTTCATGGTATAACAAACAATTCCCAAGAGAGCGCCAAAGTATAAGTAGCAAGAGTCCCTGATAGCTTCAGTTGGAGTGCAAATCCTATGTAACTGTGTGTAGACTTGCCATACTAGAAGTAGAACTTCTAGAAGTCTTTCCTGCTTGAGTCACAGTCTGATATAATCCCTCTTTTAAACTTTAACTTGACCAAGACTGACTGAGTCCTTCCTTGCCTATTAGAATTTGTAACGGTTGCTGAAAAGTATTTGTGACCCCCAAAAAATGTCCATGTCAGCAAGTTGTAAAACACATTTACATGTACACCCCCATTTACTAATTGAGACGTTCCATCCATGAATGACAGCCTGTTCCACTTTCCGGAAAAGGGAGGGGGCAGCCCTGTGTCCCTGAGACAGCCAGACTAGTGCAGCCAGCCCCCACTCAGACACAGGGAAACCCTCTAGACATTGTTTTGGATGAGACACCTTTATCATCGCAACCTTTGACCTCTAGGAAATGTCTCCGCCCTTACTGTACTTCCTTAAAGGAAACCAGCACCATTTCTGCAGTGGTTTAGACTTGGGACTGCAAACCACATCTAAGATGGTCCTGAGTTCAAAGACCTTTGTACCAGGAAGCATCTTTAAGGGTCCTGATCCTAAGATAACCACCCAAGAACCGCTGGCTACCTGGGTTTCCTGTAGAAAAGTGGGACAGTTGCTGTGGGTTTCCGACATAGTCAAGCAAAGTCTGACATTGTAAACAATCAGTTGCAAACTGTATACACTAGGTTCTGCAAACTTGCTCATCAGTAGTCTATCGATTTTCCAAAAACTAGACACCTGAATTCTATGGACCAAACGTATAACACCTTTGGGTATATAAGGCAGTGTCCATCTCCAGTTCTATAGCTCTGGCACCACACAGCTAGAGGTACATGTACTATTACGACAGTAGCAGGCTAGTCACTTTCATCATGATATAGGTTGTTGTGCTATTTCAAAGTCATAGATTTTTCAAACACGCTGTGACAGAACTAACCACTGACAAGGATCTCAACACAACCTTTCCGTATATAAAAAGACAGCTGAAGTTTTCAGGACACATTTTCAGAGGAGAATTTCTATCAATCTCATGATCATGATTGCTTATAAAAAGTTATATGCCTGGAGGTAAAAGGAGAGTATACTGTAGCCTTCCAACTTCTTTAGGCAGGGTCACCAATGTATCATGATCGTTATATCTATGCAAGCTGCGGGCATCCTTGCGATAAACGTGCATAGCATTGTTCAACCGATGATATGTATCTTATATTGAAGGATCACAGAGTTCAATGACCTGGTATCTGGTACGATGACCTGAGAATGATGACAAACCCAAAGGCACCTGCAGTGGCTCAACTCATGTGGGGCAGGAAGGACTGAAGACAAAAGGAAGACAAATCATTTCTTCCTTCACAGCAGGCACTGTGAATCACCTTTAAATCCTATTATAAGATTTCAGACATGAGTACTTCTCAACCTTGTAGTGTAGTCAGCCAGATGATAATAAGAGTTTGGGTCAATGACCTAAAGTTTTGGCAATAAAATGGGTGACAAATACAGTGGTCTTTTATTAGAAATCTTCTGTTAGAAATGACAAACTTAAACTTGTCTGGGCTGAAGCCATTTTCATTACAAAGTGAAAGACTCGAGGTTGTTAAAAAAGTATACTTACAAAAACTAGTCATTGTTTGAATATAAAAAGAAAGTTGATACAAGATGAACAGACATTGGTCAAAATGGTCCTGTTTCCTATATATACAGTGATACTGACTGTCAGTCGCAATCAGCAGTTCAACCAATCATAGCTTGGCAATTAGCAGTTCAACCAATGGGAGATGTCCACCAAAATATTTTCATCTTTATGTTATAATTTCACATTTTTAGGTTTTTACAAAGGTGGGCATGGTTATGGAATCAGTTTTAAAAGATTTTAGATGCGTTGAAATGATTTTTTTGGGATTTGCAGGCATCAATATCAACCTAAAGGGCAGTCCTAAAAACTGTCCATGTGGCCTACAGGTTTGTCAGCCAATATCTAATAACAGCGGAGGAAACTGTCTTCACCACACGTGGGTCAGCCTGTTTGTGGTACAGGCTTGTACCATCCACAGACCCAACCCACGCACACCAACACATACACGACTTCTTGGCACCAGCGCTCTAATATCTTTACATTACCTCCACACACTGTGTAGGGAGTGGAGCCATCATCTGGTCGGAGTGTGGTTTGGTGTTTTGAAGGGCACACCACATCCTGGCCCTCCTTGGCAAAGTTCTTACATTCTGGGGCCACGAGACTTTGACATCTTGTTTAAGTTTGTTGATGCCTTACATCACACAATTTAGAATAGCACTTACAGAACACAGACCTCTGCCAAGAAAGCAATTTGTTACGTCACAACGTTTAAAAATATTTAAGAAGTATCTTTTACATGGATTTTAAGTTCACTGCCTCAGAGCTTAGACTTTTGCATTCTTTTTTTTCACACACATATCCCAAACCATAATGTCAAGTTACCTAAAACAAATACTTACATTTGTATAGCCGAGTTGCTAGCACATTTCTTGGATTCTAACAGTTTCGGACAGGCGTGCTATTTAGTTTCTATCTGTGTGGGTGTCAGTGGGACACTGTGGCATCCCAAACACTCAGAGTTCAAGGCCAATTGAATCCTGAGCTCTTTGTTCAGTGTCCGCCCTTGATAGCAAGCTGGCATGTTGATTTGAACTTGGCATTTCTCAGCATCTCTGTTGTTATCTTATCAATTATGCCTTATGTCTAGAATTATTTCGATTAATCATTAAAACCAGCATCATACACATTTACAATCACTACTGAGGTAGAATTAGAAAAGGATGTTTGAATTGGTCCTATGTATCTTGCAATGGTAGACGATCCTTTAAAAAAGTCTATTTGATCAACACAAAATTAATCTTGCTTCTTAGGTCCTGTCCAAGAACATTTTGATATGTGTATAATCTATTTTCTTTCACTTTGGGACTGTGTATGTTGTGTTGATGAAAAAGTCATCCAAGGCACACAAGGGTTTAAGAATCCTCAGTCATTAGCATTAATCCTGTGGGCGGACCTCTCCGTACCTGGTACCAGGCAGATCGTACCACGATCTCCCGTGGCCGCACCACCGGTGGGACCATTTCCTCCACAGGTTTACTTTCCCCTGCTCCAGTTTGTTCTTCTTACCCATCTTTCCTGTGTGGGCTAGCACAGGGGTAACGTTTCCTCTCGGGTATAATCTGGGGTTCAACGCAGAATCCTAAGTAAACTGTAAACCTTTCAAAATTTGGCAGGGCTAAAAAATTTTCATAAGAGACCTTCCAAAAAAATCTAGACAGAAAACAAGAAAGTTTAAACCTGTGCCAGACCAAAATAGTTTTACCCAGCTACAAATGTAGTCATCCTTGTGGTGATAGGATGTTAATGCTTTGTGATCTGCAGTTGAAAGAGAGCTGCTAGGGAGATTCCCGTTTCTCAAGTTAAGATTCTACGGTCTTCCTAGTACCAGTACGTTTTACGCACTACTTTGTTAATAGCGCCCCCTTGGCGATTTTGAAGGAAGTCAGTGTATCATATCTACAGAGTGCATGTCTAACTCGTCTTAAAGCTAAAGAAGAAGTTACTTCCTAATTTGGTAATAAACAATTCCAGTCTTCAATAGATCTGGAAAAGAATTAGAGTATAAGCACTGGAATGCATTCTTGCAACTCCTTGTTCCTCTAGTTCTGTTCAGGACTAAAAGTGTAAGAAAGTACATATATCAACAGAAATAATGATTAATAGTACCATCGCCCTGATAATGTTTCTACCTAACATTTCTTGACAGTTTCTCAAGGTTCAGATTCCTTTCTAAGGTCATGTCACATTAAGATGTGCAAACACTTCATTTCAATTAAGTGATAAGGGTGATAAGGAAAGAACAATAGCACAATTTAAGACTCTTGAAAAACATCTTGTGTTAAAATAAACAATAGCCAAGGTACTACACCAAATATAGAATTTCAAGGTTAACTGGTTCAGGTCAATGTCACTTGTGTTCCATGAGTTATATGTTGACACAGGCAAGTTATATTATACATCAGAAAGCAGGATGTCAGATGGTTAAATCTTAACAGGTGTTGTAGCAGGTGCAAGGAATGTCACCGTTCTGAGTCTAGCCTGTTTTTTGTTCAACAACTTTTCTGAAGAAGTGAACCTTTCTGTTGAAAGAGGAATGTTGTTTTGTGGTGATAGCTTTGTTTTAAGATAACAGCGGGGTACTATATCTTAAAAGACCCCATCTGGAGGTCAAAGCCATATTTGTCCAACAAAGGAAAAACATCTGTAAGGAAGGCATGATGTCATGTGTGGGGGTGTAAGACATTGTGACATTGGGGAGGGGGTGCTGTGACCTCTGTAGTGAAACTGTGTCTGACAAATCTGTTCTTAATCTTCCACAGGGGTATAATACAGCCCTGCTTTTCCTCCTAAGTGTTGGGTTCTGTCTTGAGGCAGGAAAGCGGGTCAGGTTTGAGAAGTGACCCTTGAAGATGCACCTGTGACTTGTCTTTGAACAGCTCTCAGTGGGAGTCATGGATCTGTGTGCAAATCTCTCTACCTTGGTGGCCGCTTCTCTCTTGTGCCTTGTCAATTACACACAGCTCCCCTCCCTAATAGGTTACATCATTGTAAACCTGGGGTTAACCTTCTCAAGGCTAAGGTAGCCTTTAAACACCAACTTTGTATCTGCTTAGGGATTAGGCAGCAATAAAATGGTTAAACAATGTATTTTTTTTTACAGTTCAGCTGAATCGGGTCACTTGTATTGTGGTCACTTGACCTTGCACTTTCCTATGAAGGTCAAAAAGGTGATGTAAGCCAAGGACAAGGTGAATACTTCTGGTTTTATGGCCTTGGCTTTGACAAAATATGCCTGTCCACAGTTATGTGAGTGATAAGTCCAGAATTCTTCAGGCAATGAAAACGAATGGTCATACAATCTAACTATTACACTATACCCTCTACCATGAAATTAATTATCTTGAAAATTAATACCACCTCCAAAACAGTTAACTGATTTCCTATCTGCTTTGAGCCAATTAATCTCTAAGACTTCCTCAGCCACATCTAACATCTGCAGGGCATCATGGGACAGGTCCAAACCACTCAGATAACAAAACAACAAAACAGGTGCAGCTGACATTGCAAGGATTGTTTCGGCACATGTCTCACATAGCTAAGATGTATAAATATCAAACTATATAACCCTTGGGCAGGTTGACTGTTTAGGAATGAAAACAAAGACATTTATGGGAAACATAAAAAGGGCTAGAAAGACAAAGTTATGGTTACTGTATAATTTTGTGTACCTTTTCAGATAATATTTTCAATGCCCCAGAGGACTTATATGTTTCTGTTATTAAGGGTAGATTCCATAATTAACTATAATTTAAAGCAGAAATCTGTGTAAACCTCCCTCACAATAGTACAGAAACCGTTGAGTGAAGTTCAATGTCAAGGAGAATGCCAAGCATGTAGTGGTGAATAATAAACAAGGATGTGGTTCGGAGCTCTGTTTTCAAAACATGCCCCGGCGATGGAGTGTGGATTTGGACCAGGATTAAACCATTAAGACATGTCATCTCTATCTAAGATAACATTGGTAACGAGGCCTTCAAGTGGAAAACAAAAATACTGATGATCAAAGTTCTTTCTTTGCTATTCTTGCTAGCATTTTTGGGACAAGAAAGTATTGTAAGTTAAGAAGGAAAGTGACATGTTATACCCAGAACAGTTATATACAAAAATGTAGGTACCAAGGTAAAACATTGTCCTCTTCTAAATAATGATACATGGCCATGGTTTCGAGCCCTGAGTTTTGAATGTAAGTCAGTTCAATGCATGTTCCACATTCTTATCTCATATTAGACATCCCAACATCCGACTTGGATCACAAAACTTCAGGCCTTTATTTTTGCGACCTCTTTGATAGGCTTTGCGATCTATTTTAGAACTTTTGAAGGACCAGAATAGAAGGGAAGTCTATTTTAGAAGCGACGTTTTGGCAGCCCGCTGCCCCACTTCTCGGCGCAGGTATTTGTCGTATTTCTGTGTGGGCGGGTAGATTGCTGGCGACGAATTCGGCTTCCTTTTCTCCCCATGCCTGACATGCCCAGGATGACAGGGATAGGTGTTGCTCTATGAAACCACTGGCACTGCCACTTGGCACAGAATTAGACATAACTTTTCACACGTTGGTCTCCATTAAAATTTCACACACCAGTGGAACAGAAACAGAATGGTGTGGCTTTGGTGAAAGTTGAGTATACTGAAGAATTTTAAATTTCTGTCTGCCTTGGGGTTGAGCCAGACCTCAGGTTCAAGGCTAAATACCAAATAGGTTTTCAGTATCATCATGACAATGTATATCAATTATAAGGTGCATCATGAATTGTTGGAAGTATGAGCAAAAATGTATTGTTGAACTCTATCTTAAAAAAAAAATCATTATTTTGTTGACTCAACCCCTTTCAAAATTTCCAATATTGAGGGTTACAGTTTATTTTGGAAGATACAATGTACACAAAACCAGGACTTGCTAACAGACGGTTAAGGTCGCATACATGTACCTTGATATATCATGACAAAAAGACATTGACAAAAATATACAAAAAAGTTTGCTCTTTCGGAAAACATTGCATAATGTACTGTACATTCAAATGTAAGAAAAGGTAGAATTCCAATAATTAATGGTACACTGAAACTTAATAAAAGGTAGAATTTCCAATATTATGCCTTTTGAAATTTGAAAATGTTTTTGTGGAGTGTGAAATCAAGTTCAGTGGCAGTTGTTCCAGTATCAAAGTCAGCACCTGACAGCTGGGGGGAAGTTTGTCAGCTCCAGTTTCTGTGTAGAAGTCTCCTGAACAAACTTGTACTGACCTCCGGGGTCATGTGGGCAGGACAGGCTAGCTATGTCAACTACATGTAGGACAAACTACTCTCTCTCACATCATTACCTAGGTTCAACAAGTCTTAAAACAAACTATTCTCTCTCACATCACTACCCAGGTTCAACAAGTCTTACAAACAGTTGTTACTACCACATCTACTAATGTGTGCTTTTAACATATGGTGTATCTGCTCTTTATTGTCTACCGGTGATGCATGTGGGACAATATCTGACAATCGAAATCTAAACGGTCACATGGTCATATGTTTATGTATATGATGATACATTTTGATTTTAAAGGGCTTAATGCTGCCAGCAGATTTGACTTCATCTTTAGATGCTGCAACTCTCACAATGCAAACACATATGTACACCATAAGGTTGCTAAAGTTTGTTGTGATAAATAATAAAATGATACTGAAACTAGCCCACCTGATATAACAAAATACTACCTATTTACTTAAAGATATATTAGTCATCATACATTGTAATTTCATACACAGAATTTTAATATTTATTTAACTGTTGTCATTGCCACTTGAATTTGCTTGAAGTATGTGTATTAGCAGTTTACAAATCTCTCAACATGATCTATTATCTCGGCAATGTTAGAAAAGGTTTTGGATTACGCCATAAATGTGTAAGGTAGCACAGTAGCAGGGCATGGAAACAAAGTCATGTAGTTCCAGTGGGTTATCAAAGGTCAGCTGACTCAGATGACCCCAGGTCCTCCTGTTGGCTGCTACTGCTGCTACTGTGTCGCCCTTGACAACAGCTTGTACTGACAGGCTAGATGATATATACATCTGTAGTACAAGTACTAGCCAAGGCCATAGATAGAGCGAAAGACTCCTAAGCAGTTTACAGCCAGTTTGTATATATGTCAAACTTCCAGCGACAGGATGATCACTCTTTTGAATGCACTTTTACGTTCCCCAAGAAGGTTATGTTTTAGATATTGTCACCTGAATGTCTGTCTGTGGATAAAATGACTAGACAAGCTGTGGATGGATGTTATGTTATTTGGTAGCTTCGTAGGGGTGTGGAAAACGAATGTCAAGTTTGATAATGAACCCCCAAGTCCAACTATACTACTACAGTGTAACAGTGCCGCAGCCAAAAATCCAGCTCTCAACATGCTACATGTGTGTTGTATGGTTGTGATTTTTGAGTAGTAGATAGGTCGTAAAATTCTGCTGCTTTCTCCCATTGCGTGACAAAAACATCAGTTTGATATACTACGGTAAGTTCATGAGCCTGTAGCAGAAACTTAGCAGTTAAACTCTACATGTCCCTGTGAACACACAGCTGGGTCGTGACACACAGCAGCATGGTTCACATGTGCACGAGATGTGCCACCGCCCCCTTCCCCAAAACGTTACTGTGTCTGTGTTGTGATCATGGCTTTGGAAAGGTGTTTCGAGTCAGTTTAGGTTTTTCTCTTATCGGGTCACTGACAGCTATAACGTACAAGCGTTCTCACACGGTGCATAAAGAAAAAGGGCAAGCACTGATTAAGAGATGTTCCATGTAATCGTAAAATAGAAATTGCCTTCTGTAAACTACAGGTGAAGAACCATGCTAACAAACCATATCTGAGACCCCCTCCAGAACAGTAACCGAAATACTGTAGTTTTGTAAGCAAACAGAAGTGTTTTACTAACATTTTTCAAGAAGAATAGCACATCTTCTTTACTTTGCCATTCCCTTAGACCCTTCCAGTTTTGGAAACACAGAAAATTCCAGCTGAAGTTTCTTGCGGTGAATCATCCATGCATCCCGACGGAACTGTTTCGACGACAAACGACATTGACCAAAATATAGGTCGTTCATATATTCATATCGCACACTTGTCACCTTAACAGCTGTGCTATCGAAACTTCCCAACTCAACATACCAACTCACACTGCCAAAACCTCTGTAGGCCACAAGTATGTTTACTTCGTCAAAAACAGCCCTCCTTTTTTACCAGCGCTGCGTGGGACCTAATATAGCCACAGGCGCGGTGTACAGCACGTGGCGGGGACACCCGGTATCGGGGTCCGTAACGACTTCCCAGGCCCCCCGGAGAAACGAGATTCCCCGTGGCTGTAGCGAGGGGAGGATGTGGTCGTGAACTATGTACTGTATGCCACGGGCTCAAATAGCTGGGGTATTTTGGTGCCTTATTCACCTCACTGGGCTGTAGAGTATAATGCTGACAACCTCTATTTTACAGTGTACATGTAAGCGTCAATTTGGTTTCACACAAAAGGAATTTTATTCCATTCTAAGTCACCAGTACCTTTGCACCTGTACATTTGCCAACTTGAGGTATTGATAAACAAATAGTCAACCAGTTGGTAAGTGGCTGGTTTGTCAAATTGAATTCAATATCTTAACCATCCACACTATCCATCGTTTGATTACACTGCTACTACATAAATTTTGTACATCCAAATAAACAAAAACCCTTTACAATAGACAAGATATTGTTGTCAATTCATAAACATACGAGCAACAAAATAAGATCTAAGCTATCATAAAGATTTCTTTTGAAAAAGACTGATTCAAGTGTTAAACTGGTTGAACTCTCCAGTACACAGCAATTCAAAATGTCATTCATAATGCTAATGCTATTCATAACTCCGTGGTCAAAAACTATTCTGATGAACCCAAGCTCAGTGATCAATGTGGTCAACACCATAGTTCCCATGGAATGTGCACAGCTAGGACATTCCGTATGACTGTCAGTTATAAATAAGATGTAATGTCAAGTTTCATATGACATGGTAGGCAGCAACAAGACTCAATTAGCCTTGTGATGAGTCAGCCTTCTGAACAGTTTGCACTCTGATAAAGAATTGTTTAAAAGAATCTTTGCTTCTAAAGAAAATAAAAGTATGTTGGATGTGTGGAACTGAATATGACAGGAGAGAATAAGTTAAACTTTCTATCATGTCATTAATCTTTGAAGAAAGGTGACATAAAAGTCACCTCCAAAATATGTCCCAGCTTGTGTTAAGCGTTCTGTTTGTGAAGCTAATATAAAATGGCCCTCGGGCACGAACTTGCAAATAAGCTTCATTTATAAAATGGTGATATCACAAGGGTTCTTAAAAGGGCACAGCATCCATTTTTCTATTTTTGTGGATTAGAAGAATAACAAAAAAAGAACATCCATTGAATGAAAAACTCAATCAAAACAGATGCCTACTCAAAATGGTAACACAAAATGACAACCAAGTAGAATAGACTTTTGAAGGCATAATGCAATAACTGAAGTTGTGTGAAAAAATTCCCATAAGGCCAAAACATCTGTCCTCCCCATGGACATATCTAAAATGGAACAGTCCAAGGGTTACCATGGTGATCAAAATGTGACCACACCCAGGGAAGTCTGTATCCTCTCCATTCACACCTTCCCCCTGTGACAGGTCATCATCCCACCACCTACAACATCCTTTTTTCACGGCAGGTCACCTGAGGACACTTCCTAACTGTCCCAAATACCGTCTGGGACATTTCATATGGTCTTATACAGTCAATATACACGTATGTAGTTAGTACCTAGTCTAGTGCAGTGGCTACGTTTGCATTGAAAGATACTGTCAAAACTGACAAGAAAGACACTCATGTAACTGATAAAATCTGGTCATGTGGACAGGTGGCCACTTAAACAGGATTCTTAATGCTTGTGTCAAAGGGAAATATCATCTAAGGGACCACCAAAAAGTGGTTACATTGGCCAGGTGGTCCTTATGTAGAGGTTGTACAGGTTTGCAACTGTTCTCCTTTTGTCTTGGATCTGCCTAGCCCTTTACACAGATGGTTTGCCATTTCCGTATATGACAAGACCACATAGTTTCGACTTCGGCCATAATCCAATGCTTTAGGGAATCCCTAGCTTGTGGAAAGTACGACAGGGACATGTTCTCACCCTCTCTGTCCAGCTCCATGCTGGGAGCCCCTGCAGTTACTAAGTCCAGGGAAGATTCCAGTAAGGAAGTGTTAGAATTTGTGGGATTAGTCTTATCAGTCGGAGAGCTTTGCACAAAGATGGAGGCCATTTCATGGTCAGATGTGGAGGAGATTTGGGGTGATATAGAGAATTCATGTGGGCAGCTAGAGCAGTGGGCAGTAGATATACTGTGCTGTAGTGGTCAGCAATCCTGCAAGGAAGTCTATAAGGGAGATACATTATCACCAGGGTACAAATACGAATCAGGCAAAATCTGCCCTCAATATCATAATGTGTTATGGCAAATTCAGAATATGACATTCTGTAACTCATTTAATGACCCACTGATGATGCGTTAGAGTTTTCCAGTTATAAATTATACAAAATCAAAATGTTTGATTATGCTAAAATGATTTGACAACCAATGGTATGAAAGAACTGCTAAATACTGTTACTTTGGTAAACTTTGATGCTCTACTGAAGATATAAATATTAAGTGATTACAATACAGAAAAACAAATCACCAAAGACAGCTGGTATACATGGTTTCTTGTTTATTCAAAGTTAAAAAAACAGACAGCAAACGTCATGGCTAAGGTCACAGTCATGTTCACTGAGCGTTCATTTCTAGGAAAGCCGTGTCTGTTTCCAATAATCCAGCAGGTGCTGTCATCTCCTCACTACTTACAGGGCCTGGCATATCTCTAAACCCTTCTGGAGTTCTATCTGTACCATAGCCCAGAGGGAAGGGACAAATTTGTCCTGAGGTCGCTCTGACTCACCCAGCGGTCGCAGACGGTCGACACGCTTCCGCACATTCTGTGGCTACCTGTTCTTGTCCTTGGCTTTGGCGGAGGGTGTTGTTTGTTTGTCTAACAACTGCTTGGATTGGAAGTCTATAAAAACATCCTGCTGTTGTCTATAGGCACTGACTGTGTGAAGGAAGAGTTTGGAATAGCTTTTCAACTTGGACGCATCTATGGTATTAGTGTTCTGCAAGCTAAGCATTCATGGGGAAAGCTGAGGAAGGACAAAGATGACTATGATACTATCCAGTCTTATAACTGTAAAGCATCTTAAGTCAGACTTAAAAGATGACCATTATTCTGTTACATCACTGTGTGTCTAGTGTCTTACTGCTTGCAATTTCGTGACCATTTTTGCCCCATAAAAAAATTCTGCAATGTCCATCTCCAATCAAAGAACTGCTTGGTCTTAAGCTTTTTCTATTTGCACTTGTTCTGGATATGTCAAGAGCTATACATTAGCAACAGGTGTCCAGAAAACAATTATCAGAATTCCATGAACTTGACTGGACTATCCAAGGAATCTGAAAGGTCATCTTCTGGAATCCCTTGGAATAACAAGAAGGAACAAGTCTAAGACAAAGCAGCAATATACTAGTAAGTCAATCAACATCCTAATATTATTTTAGTGTGTTTCAGAAAAGGTGCATTTTATTTCTTGCCTTACTATGGTTAGACCCTAGCCTCCAAGTCTAGAATTCAGCTACCCCCAGATGGCAGTTACTTAAGACATCTTCAAGATTGCTGAATTCCCAGAAGACAATGGAATTAAGGTTTAAGATTCCTCAGACTACTTCCTGACCTTACCGGGTATTGAGGGAATCAGTAAGGAACTCCAAGGGACCTTTGTGGTGATACCAAAGTCTTACACCTGTCTTCAGAAATCCTTCTTAAAATCTCTGAGTCCTGGAACAAAACTCCCCCAAACCGGCAACTTTGTCTACCATTTACGTAGAGTGACATCCATTCCGAGAATTCCTTTCTAAAAGAAGTATTCAGATAAAGACTTGACTCCTGTAAGGTTTGCCTTCCAAGAATCCATTGAGGATTCCTTGACAGGAAAAAACAGACCAATACAAGACTTACCACTATATCTAGTTCTCTTTCCGAGAATCCATTGGAAACTCCAGCAAAAATATAAGAGACGAGTTCAGGAAGATACATTAGGTGCTCTCGCAGCCAACCATCCAAACTTGACAGGAAAAAACATATTACTTCAGGAGACCAATACTAGACTTTCCTTACCACTATATCGAGTTCTCTTTCCGAGAATCCATTGGAAACTCCAGCAAAAAGTATAAGAGATGAGTTCAGGAAGATGCATTAGGTGCTCTCGCAGCCAACCGTCCTAACTCTGCTGTAGGTTCGTTAAACACACTTGAGTCGCCGCTGGTTCGTTAAGTACACTTAAGCTGGCTATTCCTGAAAGAAACGTTATCCTAATGGTGTATCCTGACCATAAAGTGCCTGTGTAGCGCATCTTCCATCAATAGCACACTTCTCTACCCTTGACTTCCGACTTCTATTGTCAAAACAATGCTCAGCTCTTTTGGTGTAGAAAAAAGGAGATACAATGGACATGTAGGGTCTGATAATTTGCGATACCATGGGACATTACCTAGCTTTCTTAAAGGATTTTCCATCTGGATAGGTTAGTCCGTAAAAGGCATGAGGTAGTCTACTTGAACCACCCACATACATTCCATAGGCTATACACTAGCACCTTTGTGTGGCATTCTTTCTTCCCGTTTTGTTCCATGTACAAAAGTGGTCAAGTGCAAGTACACAAGCTGTTACCTTTGTAAGAATACTGGTAAGAATTTCATGGTTGAGAGAACACTACAATGAAACAAAGCTTTTAAAAGTATTTCAATGAAAAGTGTTAAAACATATCTTAATACATGTACTTCCTCATTACAACCTCCAAAAGCGTTTTGGTAGATTCCTGATAAAAAATGTGCTTCTTAAACATAATGTCTTCAAAGAGATAGCAGTAGACTCAAGAAGAACTTAAAGCCAATAAAATAACGATTTATTAGAATCCCAGAAAAAGTGCTGATACATAATAGAAACACTAGACTCATCAAGGCAATAAAGCCAACATCCTTTAAAGTTTTAGCAGAATCTTCATAAAAACTTAAAAAAGTGCTTTAAAATAATGTCTTATTAGGGATAGCAGTATAATGTACTTTCGTGTCCAACATCGGAGGTTTTCTTTTTTTCCCTTCAAGTTAGACATATAAAACACTTTCATCTTGTAAACAGGGCATTGCACGTTTGACAATAAGCTTTTTCTATTTCTTTTCTGATAAATTTTTTTTTATTCTGCCCTTTGGAAACATCCTGCATTTTTGTCGAAAATGTGGCCTTCTTAGTTCTCTTTGGCTTAAAAGACTCACCAAACCATTGAAGCCATGACCATAAAGCTTTTAGTCGTCATCCATCAGCCTAAACAGTCTGGTTCAGCAGGTGCTTCCATCCGCTGACCTGTGATGACCCCTGATCAGACCTGGTTACCTGCCCACAGGACATAAACCCACCATGACAGGTGTTGGGGTATAGGGCTGTTCAAAATGGTTCCCTCATTCATACAGAAGAAAAGAATACTATTCGGCGACTGTAGTAGTGTAACAATCTAAGTTGTCTCCTAGAAATGAAAAACAGATGAAATTTTATTCAATTTTTGGTATGAAATAGAAGAGCCCCAAAATTCAGACTACTTGACAATAAAATTCATCATCAATTTCTTTTGCTACATCTTTTGCAATTTCATATTTTTGCTTTTTACCAAATCTTACCACTGTGACAGAATGACAGTTCTATCTTCCGTAATCCTAGAGGACTTTGTATCATATTCGTTTCTTTTCTCCATACATAATTGTCAAAGGAAGTCCAAAGCAACTGTCACAACAATTCCACAAAAGGTACGACACTACCAGACAACTTAAAATTCCTCCTAAGCCCTTGGAATCCAAGACATCTCAAGAACTAGCAAGAACCTGTCTTGAGCAATGTGACAAGACCAACTGCTCCCCTCAAACAAGGACCAACACATCTCCCCTGCACTGTTTTCCCTGTAACTCCAACCGCTAGCAAGGACAAAAGGATTAAACCTTCTACCATATATACAAGTGTCAAGGTCTTTCTCAGACAATTTCCAACCAATTTCTGCCCCGTAAGAACTACATGAAGTACCAAGGGACATGACTGGGGTTCAGATGGACCAAGGGTTGGAGCAGTTAGCTGCTAAGTAGTGACAAGGCTGGGCAGGTGGCAGGCCAAAAATGTCCCTAATTCTATTAGCCCTGTGCTGCTGGGAAAATGCATTAGGAGTAAGATGTTTGGACACTGTATTGTGGAGCTGAACTACAGGGGTAGACACTGGCAGACAAAGGTATGATCATTATAGCAAAAACCATATATGTTCTTCTTTAAGTCATTGACTTCTTTTCTATATGTTGCATTGCTTGAGGAAGGAAGATGGTATAACTATAAGAGGGCAGCATCATCTTATTTTTGACAGACCTATGTTGAAATGCCATGGCTTTTGTCAATCAATGCAGAGAAAAGACCTTGATAGACATGATTATGACAGTTATCTCAAATATCATACACATATTTACTTAAACTATATAGTGGTCATTGCTCATTGAGATATAATAGTACGAAATGTGCATAGTTTGGACCGAAATAGCAATCTTTGTATTAAAGTGCCTTTGTCTTGCCTGCTTAAAAGCATCCTGTCCCTCCCTCTCTGTGAAATGGTCCAGTCCCACAGTGATTGGTCATCCAATCCCAATCATCTACGCTAAATGGTAAGTTACATGTACTACAAACATAATTAATGGAAATAAATCTAACTAGCTGTCTCATATCAATTAACCCCTTATGTTGATAACCAGATTGGCGTGGGATAGACATTTCCTGATCTGTCTTAGTTTAGCTAATTTCTCCTTGTGAGGAACAACATCCTGTTTTTTCATAGAGACTTGCCTCATTAACTACTTATCCTCAAGCCAAGGCTATTCTGGTTATTCTGGGCAATACTAATTTGGAATCTGTGTGGAAACCCTACCGATAACTAACATTGTTTGTCCATAGATGTTAACTGTGACCAAGTCTGATGGTTGCATACTTTTACTGTGCACCACGTGAGTGTAAGTTATAACCAATCTTAATTGAGAGAGTGAGAGAGAAAGGTAATATAAAGAGTGTGAGAGAGAGAGAGAGAGAGATAAAGAGAGAGAGAGAATAGGAGAAAAGGACAAAAGAAGGGCATGTGGGCAAGGGACACAAAGTAAATGGAAGAAAGAAGGGATTACAAAGAATGAGAAAGGGATGGCAGATGTAAAGAAGAGATCTCTAAAAGAAAAGGAAGACACAAGAAGAGATGGACGGATGGAAAGAAGGACAAATGGGATGAGGAATACATTAAAGGGCAAGGAAAAAGATAGAGATGGAAGGAAGGATAGATTGGGAAAAGATGTGAGAAAGAAAGCAAGAGAAAAAGAAAAGAAAGGACCATTTACTGACTGCCCCGTGTACTGAGAAACAAGAAGGAAGCCTGTCAAACATTTCCATAGCTCCTTCATTATAATCAACAGTCTGGGGAAACAAACCACCTGTCTGTTCTTTCAACACCTTCTTGACCAACACTTGAAGGTGATGTCAAGGAGCAGCAAAGAGCAAACTTGCTTGTTTGGCAGCTTCTACTCTACCATTTCTCAGAAAGCTACTAAGAAATCCGAGAAAAATGTACATTCCTTTCCAGAAAGCCTTATTGAAATGATATGGCGATGGTCACTCATTGGAAAGTAACAAATAAAGAAAGGCTGTGTTTACACAACCAAGATATCTGAGTCTTGTATCACCTGTTAAGTCGCAGTTCATTAACTCTATGTAGAATTCATTAACACAGCCAAAACCAGAGCCAACTTTTCAGACATTCTTTCAATAGATGTTGATCGGGAAGAATGAAAGAATGAATGAAAGAATGAATGTATGAATGAATGAATGATTACAAGAATGATAGCCTGGATACCAGACCTCAGCTTGGCAACAAGAATGAATGAAATGATCATGAGACTGTATGATCACAAGAATCATCAAAAGAATGAATGAATAAATACTTAAAAGTATGATCCCAATAAACCATTTATTACACAGTCCTTTTAAAAAAGGACTCTGTACTTTTCTTATTGGCTATTAGAATAACCCCTTGGGACCATCCTTCCATGTATATACTATATAGAACAACAATAGGTATCATACTTCATGCAGTATTCAAACTAAGTAGCGGGTAGGAATGGCTTTATATAAAGTGAGCTTTTTACGGGCAACATTTCCATATAATTTAATAAACTCTTTGCATGAGACAGTAAAAAAGATGCCCATTATGTTGGGACCTCTTGGGACATTATGTTAGATAAGAAAACTTCAGAATGAAACCACAGCATTCCTTTTGTTGGGTAAAATTTATGATCAAGAGAAAGCTATATGCTCATCTAAATTGTCCATTTCAATAAACCATTGTACACAATGTGACTAAACAAAGACACTTGTGTCTTTCTGCAAAAACCATGTGCCTATCGGAGATGTCCCGAACCCAAACAACATATCCAATACAGCCAAGATTACAATTTCTATCACAAAACATAACATTTATAATCTGAAATAAGCCATCTTTTTGTTGACAGGAATTTCATTTCAACACATCAAGGAGGTTAAAAAGGACAACCTCCTTGAACACATACAGAATACTCTAGCACTACGACAAGTAGTTTTTAGATGGTCTTTTTTATAAATTACAACTCAAAGTCACACACGTACAAACCGATACTAAGGCAGTACCTAGACAAGCCGTTTCTAAGAAACAATTCTAAGTTTCCGAGCAGACAATACGTTCGTCTGTCATTTGTGCCCCTTGACTACACCTGGATTGGCGGCAAACATGTTCCAGTAGACAACAGTGCTTTGTCCTCACCCCGTGTTTTCTTGTTATTGTACCTGGGAGTCAGCTTCCTCTCAATGACAGCACAAAAACACCTGAACTATTTAGGATGAAACTGAACACTGTCATTCAAAACCTGACATACTTTTTTTGAGGGGGGGGGGGGGGTACAGAATGAACTTAGAACTAATACATTTGGATATGCTGGACAAAATCTGGATTTTTTAAAATAAAATGGTTCAATGGTATCTATAGTTGGTAAAATCATTTAGCTGAAAAGTCAAAGACAATTCAACAACTTGCACTCAATTCTGCACAAAAGAAAACCACGGGGTGGGGGGCAATCAAGCTCCATGTCGTCTCTGGTATGTCTTCATATTTTCTTGAACAATCGTCTCTGCATCTTAGAAACCTGTGTTTTCTTTTTCCTTGCCAGGCGTCATGACCGACAAATTGTGCAAACTTCATTGTACAAACTTCATGCCCACAGCGTTGAAAGATTTTTCACGCTAAATTAACTTTCACAATTTCTGCGAGACTTTGGGCGCCTCTAGTTACATTTGTTGGTTGTCAAAATGCCAGAGCTCATTATTCGCTATACACCTGTTCAAAAAGCCCTGGCTATGAAGCACTTTGGCTTTGGCTTTGGTAGACTGGTACAATTGTTGTTTTAGTTCTGTACGCTGGAAACAAAAAACAAAGAAATTATGACACCTGGCTTCACAGGTAGACTAATAACACAAGTCCTTTGTACGTGACTTTATAATTGTTTGTCATACAGAAGTGGCCTTGAGAAGATTCTATATACATAAGGCATGACGGTGTCGATTTACGCACAGATTTTTCGATAGTGTTTTGGAAAGGAAAAGGTTGGGACACACCTGTCTGTTTCAGGTAGACTTCCTGGGTAAGAACAAAGCAGAGACAATAGATCTTTATTTTCTTCTCCTTAATGGTTTTGTTATGTGTCCTATTGAAGATCTTTTCAACTAGTTTTTGTTACATATTTGGTGATATTTCAAATTTTGATTGTGAATAAACACAGCAATACCTTAAGTGTATTGGAGAACCCACCAACTTTTTGGTTTCATTGTTCATAAGTAAATACATGACTGTCTTGTTTCTAAATGAAAGGTGTACAAACTCACTACTCAAGAATTGTATAGGCACAGGTATACTATGCCATGTGTCAGTATTGTACACGACTTACATGCATATTACAATTGAGCTTCAAAATGGTTATGGTTATGGTCTCACACACACAATAGTTAGATTTCCCCCACTGTATCAACATTACAAAGTACTGGGAGTTAAGTTACAGGTTGTACAAGCCATCATAGAGGTGGTCTTACACACAGGATGTTACAATAGTGTTGGTCAGCAACATTTGTTTTTATGGCCTACACCACAACAGAACAATATCGTACAGGAAGTGACAGACGTCTATTTATCCTACACTTCCTCTCATTGGAAGGAAACAAAAACGTGGGTCCTATGGATCTGTGGAGAACATTGTTTTCTGGTGGTCCAGTTGATATCCTGTGGCCGCACACATTGGGAAGTAACCACTGTGACCACAAGAAAGGTCAGTTTGTGGACAAAAATTGGGAGGTCCCACTTATGATTCCAATAGACTTCCTGTCAATAGACTGAACAGAGTAGAGTTGGTGGTGAATACACTTCCTTGACCTGTATTGTGTCCAGTCAGGTCGAGCTGTTTGAAACAGTCAGGTCGAGCTGTTTGAAACAGTCAGGTAGAGCTGTTTGAAACAGTTAAGAGCTGTTGGAAAGTCAAGTACTTAGACCTGTACTTTGAAAATCGGTGTTACTGTGAGCTGTTCGAAGGGTGCGGACTTACATTGTATCTCCTTTGAAAGGTATGACAGGGCTCTTTCAATCTGTTCCATCAATCTTTTTTTCAAAATCTTGATTGTTGAACATTTTTCTGAACCCCCCCAAAAGTTATTTAAACAATTTGCCCTTGTTGATGCCGATTATGTCATTGACTTCAAAAAACGTATGTGTACACCTTTGTACTCGTAATTTTTCCAGTATTTAGGTGCTGTCCACCCCAGTTGACACTAAGTCCCGAGAGGGTTGAAACGATGTTGTTATCTGTCCCCAAATCTACCAGCGAAGGTTACCATGATAATGGGCAAATGAGCCTTAATTCCGTCTCTTCTTCTGCACGCCACGTGATCCCGTCCAGTTGATTTCGCTAATACCGCCGTCTAAACCTGTCGCCTCGCGTCTGGCTACTTGTGGCTTTCCCGCGGTCAGCCTGAATTGCATTTGCATTATTAAGTGGGCGCTGACAGCGACTGCCCCCCCACATTTGCGTCCATCCTGCAATAGCGTGGGATGCCATACTTCGCTTAATGTACCACGAGAGGACTCTGGGGACGCGGGATGGCGCCGCCATGGCTGTGGCCAGAAGAACACGGTCTAAATGACTAAGACCATAAGCATCTTCCCCATCGATAACGACAAAATTGATACGATTTTTTACTAAAGAGAAGTCGCAGCGTACGTCTACATGGCGTCCACTTTCCTCGGACTAAGACTCCGTCTAATTCCGTCTGAGCGATGTCTGTGATTCGCTGACGTCAGGGCTTTAATCAAACAGGGCTAATACCCACATTAACGCGGTTATGTTGTCGTGGCGTGTGCGGGAAGAAAATGGCCCACTCAGAGACAGGTAGGGTTACAGTCGCACCTGTGTACCACGATAAAATGCGCTGTTGATACGTTTAAATCGTCGTCACATGGCGCCTTGGTTAATGCATTATTGAGATATTTCCCATTCCTTTCCTTATCTTGTCATAGACGAAAGTGAAGGGAGATCAACACTATGCCTTTCAAAACATTTGTTATTAACTCAAGAGACAATATAAAGACCAGCTAATTTTTATTTGCCCTAATAAAAACAGGAATTTTGTTTTCCAATGTCTACAGTAAACGACAGGTTAGTTTTAATACATGGACTATACTACTGCTATTGCTTTTGGTGGCATTAAAAGTTGCTTCTACAATATTTTCCCTCTTGCCACCTTTTCTCTTTTTTTACTGAACATACCTTGAAGTCCTAGAATGTGAACCAACTTTTAAGACTTTTCTATAAAAAATGAATGTTTCATCTTGCAATAGGCTTATCATCCTGGTGGAATTTTCTCTAATATAAACACAGTTCCTAAAGAGCTAAAAGCCTCCTATGTTTGACACAACCAGCGAAATCCCCGCCTTAATGACAAATTGTCCGGTTTGATCCGCCCTGTGACAGTGGAGGTTATTGATGAGCCGTCTGCGGCTGTAAGTACCACTAATGAAGCAGGATTACCCACCCTAAGGTGGCCCTAACAACCCGGCAATCCCCCGGCTAAACGTTGTGATTATCCTACTGATCAGCCGCTTGTCTTTGGGTAATCAGACAGGTCGCCAATGTCATTCTCTTTCAAAACTTCTCCTGACATATTTGCAGACAAAAAACTTACAACTGTCAAGTTCCCGTTATATTTCCCAGTCTATTTCCTTACAATATTTCGAATTTCTTCCAAGTGTCTCAACTGAATTTTAGTAAGTATAATTGTGTTTAATGATATGGTGAGACACATTAAACTCAATCTCACATTGACAAAATGTGGTTATAATTTTTATGTATTACAATGTAGACAATGAGATTTTGATAAGACTCTGTTTGAAATGTCAGGAAAAATCCTTTACTACGCAGATGTCACCTGTCCATATACCTGTTCCGTACGAACAATCCGATACTTAACAGTGACATATCTCCACAAGCAGGGCCAATAACAGCAGACATATGCCAGTACTTCTACCTGTCAGCTCCGATATTTGTTCCAGTTGATATCGACCTGAAGGAAGGGGCCAAAAGGACCTTCCACCCATGCTGGGCTATTAAATGCACATTCAATTATAGCTTTAATCTCCAGCTGAGCAGGTCGCGGACATAGGCTCTCCGCACTGGTGCCGCTCGTTGTAACACGATGCTCCCGCGGTGCCACCCCGCGTCCCTCGCCACTCGCCGCGTCCCCTGGGGTTGGGCAATTAATTTCCCAGGTTATCCTCCTGGGGCCTGGGGTAAACCCTGCCATGCATGTCATATATCTGTCAATACAAACTTGCCACGACTGCGAAAGGACAGCTCTTCTTTTCCGTCTCTTACAGTTCACGACGTAGCGGGCGTCGCTAACCCAGGAGCTGGCTCTGCGAGGAAAGGCGTGAAAAGTTTCAAGGACGTGCGTGACATCATCCCTTTTCCTGTACGTACATACGTGTTTTCTTCTTTTTATTTGACGTAGCACTACACGAAACAACTTCCTTGTGTGCAGAATCAATATTTGGTAGTTGTTCATCGAATGCACTGATCTCTTTGTGATAGTGTAATGTAATTAAGGTTGCATGCCACCCTCCTTTAAACCTAACCACGAGCAACGAAGCCGTCACACGTGAGTATCGATTAGGGATACAATCTTCGCACGTCTTTTACGCGACAACTCAATTCTCTGTCAGACATCATTGTACTCCTTGTAGGTTACCATTTACAAAGAGATTTACAAATTTCGACATCAATCCGGCCCCATGTTCATTAGTGACAGGACTACAATTGTCTTATCGACTGAGGTATTTCACACCAGATTGATTCAATCAAAGGACAATAACAGTTAGAGATATCTGTTCTGCAATTGTAGGTCATTTAAGGGGAGGAGAATCAGCATTTTTGTGCAAAGTTGCTGTTTTGACACGCGTACAGTTTAGATTGTGGTGATTTTTCATATGAAATTGTATCTATGAATACCTTCCTGGCATGTTTTTTGTTACATAGAGTATTTGCTCACAGCATTTCAATGTAACATAAAAGCTGATCTCCAAAAGTGATCAGATCAGTTTTTCCACTAAAGAATATGGTTAAACAAAAGAGGATACTTTTTACCCTAATGATTACCATTATGACCAAATTCCTGTACCCTTATTTGAGACCTGCAGTTTTTATAACCAGCAAAATCTTGATTATTACATGTTGTTTGTGTTTAGTCTTTTACCTTGCACACTGACTTGACCTGTGATTGTTATAGATACCATTTATCACCTGTAACAAATCACCTGTCAAACCTCATCAACTATTTAAACGTGACTCCCTCACAATATAGGTTACACAAATCTGTATGGAATACTGGTAAAGTGGCAAACCATATGGTGTCACTTTTCTCTTCATTTCTTTGTCCTTTTAAATCAGTTGTTAAGCACAATGTACATGCTCTTAGTGGTAGATCATATATAGGAACCCATTGGTTTGAGCCATTCTTTCAAAAGTATGTTGCGTGCTAATACATGGGACTATCCTGGATATCAGAGTACAACTTAGCTGGCCAAGGGAATTACGCCTTCTACGGCGTATCTCCCCGGGCCGGGTAATTCGATTTACGGAACATGTTGCTAGGGGCCCGGGAAAGAATCGTAGCCGTGAGCGCTGTTCTCTGGCAACCAGGGTTACACTGACTTCTGCTGCCCTTACCAGTACTGTGCATATGCTGCTGTTCAGTATCCTAGCACTTGGCTATGAGTATGACGCATCCTTTACCTTGTCATCTAAAGCAAGGCTACATTGCTCACCACTAGACCACAGCACGCTACCGTTCTCACCATGTTGGTGGGATCTAAGGACTGTGGTGTGTCGCCCTTCCGGTCCATTGAGTGGACGACACCATGCCGTGACACGGTCCCCATCTGTTTTCCCGCGCCACTCCCCCGGCGCCTGGCTGATGGCGACGTCCCATTCTGTGGCATCACGACATTCGCCACTTTGCGCCCCAAGGGCTTAGCAATTACTGTCACTTTGAGGGCACTTTCGTGGTCAGGCATGCATGATCAACATCAAGAACATATAAACCTCCAAATTTGGTCAGGCCATGTTGAATTTTTCATTTGGTTTGGAGCATTTCCCGCACAAAATTTGTTGCCATAATTGCTAGTCAATACCAATATATTAATGACAGACAAAATCATTTTTATAGTTCAGATGTTCTTTTACCGATCAGACAGCAAACTTTATCCTTCAAAAATGCTAAAATAAAATAGTTTCTAATACAAGTCATTGTACATTTGAAGTAGCACAAAAATGGCAACTTGAATTGCAAGACAGTCGCTTTTCATATTGTGATAAAAAAATTCAGAAAAGGCATTAACCACAGGAATGTTAAGCTCAAATTTTACCAGCCCATAGGTTATCCTTTCCAGAATACAATCAAAACTTTCCACAAAATTAACTTTTTCCAGGCACCAGCCTTGAACAAAATGGGCAGCCTCAGGGCCTAAAACAGGTTGCTCCCACTGGAGCATCTTGGGAAACAGGAAAATGTCCTCCATTAAGGATTTTGACGGGCAGCATCTGACATGCCATTATCAACCTCCTACTTACTTAAACAGCGTAGGCCATTTAGCTTCGAGCCTGCTACCGGCAACCGCAACCTTGGCACGAAACCTACGCTATAATCCGTCCCAGCCATTAACCAATTACACGGAAGTGCGTGTTCCCCTACACGTGTTAAAAACCCGCTAAGTGTTGTTGAAGTCATTTTCCTCCCGACCACAAGCCGCTGATGACAAAATAAGTGGATTTAAATATCAGGGCTCAGGGTAAAAATAAAAAGTGAGCAAACTGAGGAAGACTGCGACTCCATCGCATAGGAATCTCTCCCAGCCATGGAGACAGCACCTGAAAATAGCCAGGCAGGCGGGATTGGCGACCTCCACGACCTTTTAAATGCTCATGTGAGCGTGTAAATGGTTTCCCACAGATGGAAACTTGAGCAGCTCTTCCACATCTCCTCCCTCCTCTAACAGACAGGTGGGTATGGGAGAGTTCCTCTAACAAGGTACCACAACATGACGACAACCCCCCCCCCCTCTCCCGACAGGAAAACCCCTCTGCTGTGGCTACCCTGGCGCTGTGGGGAAAAATCCGAGCCCACAACGTGTGCTGTGGTTAAACAAAGGGGGATGCTTGGGTGCCAGGGAAGCCGGGCTGCTCAACTGAAAAACAGGAAGTGGGGAAAAACCACAAAAATTTGGTCAATGGACCCCACGCTCATTATCTATGCAAGCCCCCTCCCCCTTGTGGCTTCCCTCCCTCCGTTCGCCACCTCTGACTCGCTCTCCATCCATGTAGGAATGTTTGCTCTGTGACATCACGCATGCTAATGACCCCACAAGCGTCCCTGGTACCCATCCTCCAGCTGGTTTGGTGCTGGCATGCTCTCCAACCCCAACTCTGATGGTACAGCACTAGACTGTTGGCAAGGTTGCAGGACCCATCCCAGCCAGAGCGCCACTTTGCGATTGGAGTCAGGCCAGACTTTTCCCTACCTATTATCTTTTGTGGTCAAGGTGAGGACGAGAGATGCGCTGCAGACTGCCCGAACAAAAGGTAACCACAAGAACCCTCCATTTTTTCCTAATCGTTGACGAGCCTGTTTTCCGACCACGGCACACCGGCTGGGTTACATGTTGTTGTTGTATCCCAACTAATTTTTGTGGTTTGAGGAGGAAGCTCCCCGATCATGTTGGTCCACAAACTTGGGGAGGAAACTCGGCTTAGCCTCCTATGGTCGTTTTTGGGGTACTTTTTCGAAGTCTTTTGTCGATTTGGAAGGAGGAAAGCCTTCTCATGGTAAGAGCCATTTTGCCCGACCACAAGTCTGAGCAACCTCGCCGAAGCGATAATCAGGATGGTTAAGAGGAATTTTTCAGCAGTCGAACTGGTTTTTCTCCCAAAGATTAGTCATTTTGTGGTCTGAAATGCCTCCATTGCCAAGAGTTGTGGCTCTATTGTTCATTTTGAGGGTTTTCTAGCAGGAAAACCTACATTTTGTCGGTGGAGATCAGCGAAAGTTGCGGGGCGCGGTGCACAGTGCAGGAAGTTTACCGTTCTCGCCAACATGGCGGAGAAGTTAAGTGAATGATTCCAGGGAGCAGAAATCCATAGTCATAAGTCGCCATCTGATAATATTCGTGACAAACCTTTTATTGTATTCAACATACAAACATGCAACACGAAACAACAGTTTTTTCATAGGATCTTTTAGATTTGAACGTTTTGAGTCAAGTCAAATATCACAAACAAATCAGGTTAGTTCCATCCTCTTTTTAGACTGATAGTTTTTTAAAAGTTGGATTGCGTTGATCTGTCTATATTGTACATTTCAATATCCAAACTAAACCTGGACTGCATTTCCATTACAAGTTTGAATGTTGTATCATTGCTTTGCACTGCTCCCATGTATAGTCTATATTGTACTTGTTTCCCTATGAGTACAGTATGACCTACTGACACAGATTTATGTAGTTATAAGATCCACATGAAAAATTGACTATCTACATTGTACAACTCTTTGTCGACATCATCCACTGTTACATTGTTATTTTTCCTGCTCTTGCATATCTGTCTGTAAGTAACTTCACTATCATATATTGCTATGTAACTGCTGCAGTCTGTACTGTAAAATATGTTTTCAACATTCCAGCCATCATATTCAATTAATTTGTGAGGATTATGTTTTTCAACTTACATGTTCGTCCTAAGCTATCACAATGCCATTAATCTTTAATTGTTTGGATAAGCTCATACACCTACAGATGTAATGGCAAGGTTCCACGATAATTATATCTTACCCAACCACCCACTTACCCACACTAACCGCTACCCTTTTGCCATATCTTCTATCCTTCTACCCTTTTCGTTTGCAATCTCGGTTGATAAATAAACTTTCCTGTTTTTCCACAAACCGAATTGTCGCCCTGCCTGTGTGGTCAGCGCCCCTCGTGCCAAACCACAGGACGGAGTTTGGCCATCTGTGATTGCTGCCAGTTGCCTCGTGGGCTGGCCTGGTGTCCCGACCGCCTGCTGTCAGCCCTTGTGACCACCACCCAACCACACGCATATCATTTACATATAGAGTAAGGCTTCTTGGAATCCCAGGGAAAGACCTGCCCATATAAGCAAGGCACGGGGACTTCCTATCCGTCAAGCAGAGTGCTTTCATCCGTGAAACCTACACCTATTTTGTGATGCCGCTCTAGCGTTTAGCCACAACCAACAGGATAAGTTTACCTCCCCGTCACTCCAACAAAAGGAAACTACCAAAAGGGAAAAAGAGCCCTTAAATCCGGGGTTACTCCATGGTTTCCTCAAAAGATAGCCCGGTATCCGAAATAGTTATCCGTCTTTAGTTATCATAATCCTCCTGGTGGGATATGTATTATTCTCTCTTTTATGTTTTTTCCCTGTTCAATAACTGTTGCTGTGTTACGATATTGGTTTGGAGTACAGTATTACTGCCACTATTAAGGAGATCCTCTAGTAAGCCAAAAGCCACACAAAAAGGAAAATGTTTCTGTTGAGTGTGAAAAACATGAAAATGTTGACATTCTATTTAGGAACAGTTACTTTTCCCTGTAATAACTTAAACACCTGCCAGGAAAAAGTCTGCATTTCTTTGTTTGAAGTGTACACAAGAGAAAATGGAGTTAATGTTCCTCTAAGTTTTTTCTTTTGAAGTTGCTAAATTGACAAAACAACAAGACTTTTTTTCCTTCGGTGCATTTTCTCACTTGCAATTCTTAACCATTTTTTACCCATTGAGAGGAATGGCATCCCTTTAAAATTTTTGCAAATAATTATTATATTCTCACATTAATAGATTAGAATTATTAGTGTAATCGGGAAATCGATAAATAAAATAAAAACTGTGTCTATACAATATGTAATACCTGCCCACCCGAGGCTGAAAGAGAATTTGCAACTCACTATTCTATGAAATTTGGTGTACAGAAAATTACATTTTAAAGTAGTATCTCATGTGTTGGTTACGCAAACCACACATTGGTCAGTAACCTCACATTTGTAGCCAGTACTGTTATCATGTTAATAGTTTTTACTTAAAATCTAATAAAAGCAAACTACCAATCTCACTTATGTCAACCCACATTCACCCCAAGCATCAGGTGGTAACAGACAACAGCATCTAAAAAAAAATTGATAACAAGATAAGTGTAAATTGGTATTAGAATAATCTGATTCCAAATTGATAAAAGATGTATTTATCTACTTTTTTTCGAATATGCTCTGAAAAAACATTTTGTGCAAAAGATTACATCAATCAATGTATAAATGATTTCTACAGAAAGTGTACTTCAGAAAGGTATTATTATCCTATAATTCCTTTCCCGGCCGGTTGGTGTGTAGGATGCTGATGTTTGGTGTTAGGAATGTCCCAGTTCCATATGGAGACTGTCACAGACCCGGCTCCTCTCCTTATTTTATCTGACTGTGGGGATGACTCACTCTTCCTAAAAATATTTGTTGTGGTCGCAGCTGAGGCCGCCACTGGCTACCACCTTCACAGGACGCCTGGAGTGGGCTGGCTGATATTAATTTCTAAGATTATATGAAACCGTGATAATTGCGTTATTATTTAGGCCATGTTGATTTGATTCTATGGATGACATCCTCGCGCTTATCAATTTGTGACCATTTCCAAAAATAAAAAAAAGTTTTCAACCATGCTTTAAATCGTACAAAGTAGCTGCAAAAGGAGCAAATATAGGCTATAGATAAAGAAATTATATTGGACAGCATATGCTAATGTCAACGTCAATTCTGAGGTCAAAGAAGAAGATGTGAAACAACAAAAATGAAGAATCTTTTGTTTGATATTCTATCCCATGTGTTTGATCATTTGTTAAACCTTCAACCTACTCAGATTTCATAATGAAGGCAACTTTTAAAGCTCGCATCAGTTTTGGAGTTCCCAGATGATTTCATCCAGATGATCCATCCAAGTTTACAACCAAGCCTGAGATGCCTTTTACTTTAAAATCTAATTCTTGAAAAGACAACACATACACATACAGCATTAAAATGGCAATTGCAGAAGCTTAAGTATTACATGCATCTTAAACAACCCATTAAGATTGACCTACAGACACATAAAAAGAGCCACACGTGACCGTTTCCGCTTTGGTTATCAATTATCACACCACATCAATTATATTTCATGAGGGGTGGAACTGACTTGGGAAGAATGTAGAAAATGTACTTAATTGTTACACTCAAACTCTTTACGACTCTTTATGAAAAATTACTGCACCACAGTACTGTAAAAAGATATACACATCTTAAAGTGTATAAACAGTGTAAATTGTAAATGTGACACCAAAAAGCTCCATAAAAGCATCTATACTTACAGTAAATCTTGTAACTTTTGAGATGGTTTAATTTTGGCAGCTTTTGCAGTGACTGCTCCACCATGAATTTATGATTCAGAGAATATGGGTCTCTAATGTCTTACAGTTGTACTATGGATTTGTTTCAACTGTGAACATTGACAGTGAAACCCCCCTTTCAGTTTTACCTCCTTCTACAACTATATAAAGTTCCTGTGAAATCAAATGCACTGACAGTACACTTAGTCTACTTGTACTAGAAATGATTTGTCTGCAAACTTGAATGAATAGCTTAATCGTTCCTGTAGGTAAATCCTCCAGATACGGGTGTCACTTTGAACGCTTCCGCGCCCCAAATATGGAGTTTTACTTATGGATTACGTGTAATCCTCGACCTCCTGTCCTAGTTACGCAACTTATTTATGGCCCCGACGCTCCTAAGTAGGTTAATTGCGCGCCGAACAGACCACAATAGCTCGCAAGTAGGAAGTACCAGAGTTCTTTAACCGTCATCGCCATACCCGCTAATGTCATTTGCCAGGGCATAAATAAACTTACCAGCTAGCATAATATGTGAGACCGATTTGATCAATTCAATTGACTACACTAACTAGGTGTGTATAGGAATTGATAATTTGATACCACCTAGACAGGAAGTTGACAGGAAATTTACCTGTTGAAAAATTCAGAGGCTATTAAGCACAATCTCCTGCATGTTATTCTTTCATTAGACTTAGAGTGAAGTTTTACTTTTTATCTAATAGTTGCAGGTTACAGAATATATGTAAGCAATGTTCTATTATGTACAAAATGTACATTTTGTATGTGCTACAGTAAAGGTGTTGTCACATTCGTCAATTTTGGTGTTGTAAAATTTTCCAGAAGGCTGTGAAGTGTGATAGAACCTAGCCTGGTATCCAAACCTATTGTACTATTTTGTTTTTGTAGCTCTTGAGTCTCTTCTGTCCTCCCTTATTTGCAGAGAGGACAGAAGAGACTCGGACCTACAATAGGTTTGGATACCACTATCACTCTAAACAGAACAAACTGCTGACAAGGATCTAAAACAGTATTTCCCCTGACAAGACAATTGGTTTTTAGCCCTTATTTTGCAATGGCACAACGATTGTACGATGAATAAAATTAAGACCAGCCTTTCAAAAATCTAAGCCTCATAATGCAAAAACCTTGTTACACAGCAGTCACAATAGTTTTTATCATCAAAATATTTTTGGAAAGGTTTAAAATCCAGATATATGCTCCTACAATAAACACAATAGATTTATTTCAAAACAAAGAAAAACAAACATCCTTTGTCCATCTCTATTATTTTATTCATGGAGACGTACGTACTGAGTACTGCACTGTTCCAGCGAAGTGCACAAGACACAGATAACTAATAGCCACTCTCCAGTGACATCTCTTTCACCCTCCAAACTCTGACATAAACCAGCTTGTCAGTTTTAAAAAAAGGCACACAATAAAACTAACAACCCATGACAGATCCCAAACTAAACCATTTGTATACAGGCCCATCCAGCCATGTAAAACCCTCTTTAGCCACCTCACGGAAAAAACCTCCGCGAGAGAATCCAGACCGCCATCTGCACGACAATAAGTGAAAAGCCTTAATCCCCTGAGCGTGATATCACTCACTATTACCACAACTCACCATCATAAAAACCCCTCGTGTTTGAAAAGTGACATCTTTCGAGCCATTGGCCCCATTGTTTCCAGTAATCGATGATGTATCCCCGCCATTCCTTAATTAGATCGTGTGTAAGCAATTATTGTCGAGCTTGTGTCCATCACAAAGGGTGACATGATTACGCCGTGTCCTTTGTCCGGTAATTCTTTGATGCGTGATGCCGATCACACGACAAGGGAACGTCGTGCGATTCCGTAAATCGTACCAGCACGATTCGCACAATGGAAAAGATCTATCCATTACTACAAACAGCTTTTATCATGTAAAGTTCGATGAAGGTCAACTGTATTAGTTTTAGAAAACAAAAGAGGAAGATAGCTTATTTACAATTGCTTTCCCACTTGAGACATCATGTTAAATCAATGCCAATATCAAATCTCAACAAAGAGATACAAAAAAAGGGGTGTCTTTGATTGTATTTTTAATTTGGAATTCTAAAGTGGAGAATGAACAGCAGAGTGAAAAGTCATCTCGTACTGAAAGATATTATTACACATATCTTGCAAGGCCATATCCAAACTTGAAGAAAGGAATTTCTTGAAAGATAACAGGATCGTATGTAGATATCACCTAGCATACTGAACATGAAAGCCTATGAGGTATTTATCCTTATCAAGCATTTTTCTAAACTGTTGTGCGGGTTAAATCATTCCTTAGTTAAAGGTATGTCTGATATCTCAATGACCTACATTTTAATCTAGACCATTGGATGAGTCATTCCCTGCAAAGACAACTGTGCAGGTTCCCATTGGTAATCAGTGTCATTTGCAACTGTTTATCGTTCACAAAAAACTGAATTATTGTATATTTTATAAAACTAGATCTGATTTTTATTTTATCATCCAAAAATATTACTATATATTGTAGAAGGAAAAAATCAACATCCTTTCTTCTACCACTGAAAGTTACATCTATCATTTTGCTTCTTTTTCAGGTTATAAATTGTGCCAACACAGCAATAATCTTAATCAATACATGTGACCTTAAGTCTTTTAGACTTTGAAACACCATTTCTCATGTTCATCCCTAGTTTGCTGTTCTTTGCTCAGCTTTCAACAGGGGGAGCTTTTCAACCAATAAGGACCACCTGTGACAGCATGGTCAATGAGGGTACAGGTGCCGAAACTGGATTTGTGAAAGTCTGTCTTTAGATCATAAAGGTCCAGCTGCTAATGATGACTGAATCCATCTAATGCACTAATTACTTCAAAGCTAATTGGACTGATCCACACAAAGTGAGCATCTACATAGCCTGTGTTAGACCCATGGAAGTGGATGACTTTAATTTGGTCTGACATTTCAAAGCGTTTTGCATGACGGTATCTGTGTCAGGCTGTTATCTTTGTTGGGTCGGGGCGCTTTGTCCATTATCTTTACATCCAGACAGACAGATCAGCGCTCAATTGTGAGACAAAGGAAAGTGTGAAGCTAAATTCCGGGTATCACTCATGTTGCATCACAACTAAGCCCCGATCAAGGACAAAATCTCACCAATCCGTTCCCACGGGGAAACGTGCGCCAACCGGGGAGCGGGGCGACGACGGCTTTAACGAAAATCAAAAATGTCAGCTGCCTGTCTTGTTCCGTGTGAGCTCGCGATCACGCGTACCGGACACATCTTCCCCGATACGTCAAAGCGCCCAAGCTCCCCCGCCCTGTGGACGACTCACATGGAGAGGATTTACACCATCGTACCTTTTATTACATCCTCCATTGTCAGCTAAATCTGTGCAAATAGACGAGAAGTTGCAAGGAAACAAAGGGTCTGGACTACGCTGTATAGGGAGGAGACAATAGCAGCAGGTAAATGGTACCGTGACTCTGCGCGGTGTAAAGGTAAGGGCCCACGTCTGCGGCTTTAATCACGACCAGGGCCGGAGACAATAACCTGTGGTGGTCCATCCCGGCAGGTGCCGCATAATTAGTGGTGGGTTCTCCACCCCACACCGCCCACTGCCACCTTGCAGTCAGCCAATCTCCGTCTCCACAGCTGATCCCGTTATTTTTCTTCCCTTGCACTTGTAGTGTCTGAGCGCCTGAGGGGAGCCTTCACTCTAATACCATGTTGGAGGTGTACCGTTGGCAGGCCTTTGACTTGGATCCCTTTCGTAGTAAGTCAATCCTCAGTTTACTTTTGATTCCTCCCCCGGTTAGTAAGCCGCTTTATGCAACGTATCATAAGTGTCCAGGGTTGCAGGCTAAAATTCATGTACATATATTGCAAACCTACAGAAAGAGTGTGTGTATATCATTTACTGTGAGATAGAAAATGTATGCATACTGCTTTGTGCTGATGGACAGCTCCAATGCAAAAGGTGAGTTGATTGCATTTATTTCTGACCTGTCTCATGTATTAGGAACTGCTGGTATTGCAGAGCAAATTGGATGCTCAAGATGTTACCAAATTGCAGACAGAAATGTCCTGGGGGGTTATGTATCGAGCAGCATGTGTTCTGTTGCAACACACCTTGCAGCTTCTACAGAAAGAGCTAAAGCCTGCAATGACAACATGTTACCTGTGTAATGAATTGCCAATTAGGGCTTTCTGCGGCGGGCTTTGATGTGCCTAAGAGGCGTGAGACACGGTGTGCTTGAGCTTATTTGTGTGAATGAAGAGTTCCTAAATCCTGTATTGAATTAAGCTATGCACGGCTGCAGGCGCGATGCACTTTTCAACGTGTACAGTATTAAATGCACATTAAGGGTTTATTGCATTGCCAAGTGCGCCTCTGTTGCAAGCATTTTGAGCTGCAGAAAATCGACTATGCTTTAAATAAATGGTGAAATTTGTTGCCACCAACAACAGCTATACCTGATCCATGTGGGGGCGTGTGCCGCTTATCCAACGTCAGATCTGCCGCCGACCGGTAAACAAAGCGCTGACGCCAACAGCCATGCCACGACAACCGCTAAAACCCGCGGCGTAACTTCATTACCCAACGTTCCCACATTTCTTTAAAAACAGGCAAGAGAGGTAAAGGCGCCGCCGATTCGCTGGGAGGGGGGCTTTTGTTTCACCTGCTTATCCTCCATTTCAAAACAAACAACAATTGTTACGGAAGCTGTTAAGTGCTTACAGGGCGCTGCCTGAATGAGCTGAATAGGCTATTAGAGAACAGCGCCTGTCTCACCTAACAACCTGACCACCACACCGTATCAAGAGTCAATTCACAAGCCCCTGGCACGCCAGGTGTTTCGAGGAATAACATGGGGGCGGTCGTGCCCACAAATTTACCTGAACCAATGAATGGAAAATAAGAAGAAACATGACACTGGTCAACCCTCCTGTCATGTTAGAACTAATGAACCTTACAGGAAGGAACCTCTCACTACAGGTAACAGAATGGGTCTCTGCGCAAATAGAGAAACGAATTGAAAGCATTCAAGATATGTTGTGCCGGAAACAGGAGTGTATTTAGAAGTTGTTACCATGCAGAACCAGTATTTGAAGAGCTAACATGGAGGTGTATTGACAGGTTTACTTGTACATGGTCTATGTTATCTTGTTTTTGGGACATAATTTGAAAAGCATCACTCATTTTACAAATTACAGGACAAAACACTACTTCAAGACTGAGTGAAGGACATCAATACAACTACTTTTGCTACATAGTAGTATAAGAATAACAAGTAAATTATGTTCATGTACAATACAAATTAGATAAGCTTATTTATAAAACTCTTTATCTTGGAAGTACATTTAAAGTAAGTTCCACACCATTTTATTTATGCACTTCAGAGATGGTGGTACAAAATATACTTGACACTTATTGACTTAATCTTTATTTTTCTTAAGAAATTGATATTGCTCCTTTATGAAAGCAATTTTGGGGTAATGAAAGCACATTTAAACTACAAAGGGCAAAACCTTGCCCTCATTCAACTTTTAATTCAACTTTCAAAATGTTTATTTTTAAAGTCAGCATAGTTGCCTCTTAACAGTTCCAATAACTGCTTTCCAAAATGCAAATATTTTAGATAGAAATCACTTTACAAAAGCTACAATTACAAAATGTTTTAGACAACCACCTATGGCAAAAAAGAGGAAGAAAAAGATTTTGCTGATAAGTAACAGACCTCCCACACTGCTTGGTTCACAAAAGGCAAGGGCTTTTCTAGAACTCTGGTCCTGATCTTTGTCTACTGTGCTAATCAATTTTCTCACACATTTCAACAATGTGGTCAGAATTCCTCTCTCTCTATGGGGCTAGGGTGAGCCACCCACTCGACTTTTTCACAGGGAACATTTCTACTCCCTGGACAATACACAAGAACTGGGTCAAACTGGAGTTGGGTGGGGCGGACTGATCAACAAACTATCCCATGTCAATTACCTCTGATCTCCTGACAACTGCACAAAGAGTGGACATACCAATGGCATTCCTCGGCCTGCCCCTACACAATAGGCACGTCAGGTGTTTTTCACTTGTTTACGCCTAGCGCGCCCCGGACAGTGGAAAAACATCTCGCATACCTAGCACTTAGGCATGACAAGATTGGTGTCACAAGGACAGGCCGGTGAGTTCTATTTAAATAGCTACGAATACGAACTTTGACCAAATTAGAATTGCTACATGAGAGATTGACTGTATCAACATTTCTATCAACTATGTAGCACTTTTGTCGTCTGATTCAAACAGAACGTAAGCTGATTTTCGATGATTTGTTTTTTTAATATCAACATTTAGCAAAGGGTGTGGTGGTTGGTTAGACTACTCCATGTTTCATGTTGACGCCACATAAATACCAGGACTACACTATTATGTACTCACCACAAAGATTAGGACTACTCATGAAACTTAGACCACAACTACCTGTGTGTTCTGTAACTTACATTTAGTTTAACAAAAACCTAACAGTCTACAATAGCTGTAAATGTTGTGTAAAGTACTATTCGGTCATGACACATTGCCAGAATATTTGGCATACTTTTAAATACACCAACAAAAAGTAATGGAGAACATATGAAGATGAAAAAGTATATTGAGACACATACATCATAAGTTGTATCTCGGCAGTAAACCACGACTTGGGTGCAACTTTCCCGCTAGGTGGAGCGCTTGTTGGTGTTTGTCCTATGGGACTTTCAGTTGGTACGTTCACCTACGTCAAAAACGGAAATGTACATAGAAACTAAGTCAGGGCATGTTTGGGGAAAAATTATAACACGTCAAACGTTCTAGTAATTTCTACAGGTGTTATAGTAAATACGCTTGTTGCCATGACCCATAAACTAGCAAACAGGAAACGAGTCGGCACTTTGAAGTTACTGTTTGGATTACTAAAGGCGAGTCCCGACAATAGGAACGTGTACAGTTAGAGATTTGTCAAAGCAGAACAGGACATACGAGCGCCTTTCAATCATACGCCTACGCACATCAGTCATGTGGTCGCAGCTGGGCGAAAACAAGTCTGTACGTGAATCAGCAAAACACGGGGGGTCACGGCTGTTCTACGGGCCTTACCTTACTCTCGGTCGGTGTCGAAGCCTCCTTAGGCTTCTCCGACTTTTTCTTGGACTTCGGTTTCGTCATGTTAGCTTGGGAAAGTGTCTACGGAGGTAAAATTGTCAAATGAAAGGAAAATTGTCAACTAAAGTCCGCCATCTTGGCGATTTGGTCCCTACTGCGCATGTCAAGAGGTCAAAGAACTCCCATGACACATCCAAGACCACCATGGTGATTTCAAATTACCTACTTAGAGACTGGAAACTGTTGGTGTGTCAAAACTTATAATATTTCGTCCATGAAATACATAAGCAATACTTAATACTATGAATAACAAAATTCTTGAGGATTTTACTGTTCCAAAACTAAAAATAGATCAATAACCATGTTGGAAAAAGATAAATATGATACACCTATGGGGTCATGAAATGGAAGTGACCAATGGACGGGGGTGGCTGACCTGTGTGTGAACAATTTTGTGAACATGGTTATTTTTCTGTGGGCGTTGGCCGTAGAATTCTTGTGGTTAGGCGGCACTTCAGATCCTTTATCCGCCAAATCGATCGTCAAACAAAACACCTTCCGGTGGTCCGAAGGGTGCGCCGAGCGCGCTGTTTGCGGGTCTTTTTGTGGGATACGTTAAGGTTGATTCAGACCAAAATTTGGTTGATTCATAAACGTTGAACAAAAGAGAACTCAACGGAAGAATGTATCACACCTTTATCCCCCCCAAAACCCCAGCCCTAACCAACATGTCATGCACGTGATTTTGAAAAATAGACCTGTATTTCAGCGGCTTACATCGTGAATTACAACGCGTGTTCCTCCTAGAATCATTTGGATAATCATTTTTTAGCAGACGACAAATTCACCTGTTACTTCCTTGCTTGCCTTTACCAAACACTCCAATGAATCAATTTAACATTTCCTTCCCTACTTTTATGCAATTCACTAGCAAAGAATTTCTTTCATACCTTTGTATTTTATCAATGAACAAACATTATTTCTAACAACATGAAACAACAACATACATGTCCGGATATCCGAACAAAGATTGACATTGTTGCAGACGACCTTTGTAGCAAATATTAGTAACATTTTGGTCGCCGAAAAATGTTTATGTAATTCGCGAGACAGGAAGAGCTCCTCGTTAATATTGTCGCTTTTCTTTTTACGACTAGATATCGTGTCGGTATGAGAAAATTACACGGCATAAGAGGCTTAAAAGAATACTTTCCTTGTAATCTAAATTGCGCGGGAAAGCACATCATTGGTTTTGATAGGCTTAATTTCGCACCAGAGAAGACCGCACCGCCTCTAATCTTACACGGGAAGTTGTAGTTTTTCTGTTATTGCTCCAGAAATGTCCGCGACATGTGTATATCCTGAGGGGTAAATAGCGCCACAACAATGCGCCTCCTGGTTTCGTAGCGTGCCGCCAAACCACAAGGATCATTAAGGGTCCCTGTGACTGCAGGGAGGGTGCGCGGCCGTCGATCGTGGCTTGATTGGCGAAGCCATGCTTGGAGGCGTGCTCCCTACTACTTGCGATAAAGTGATTGGCGGTGTAACGATCTATTGATTGTTGACACGGCACGAAAAAGCCGTCAGGCCTGCTACGCAATGGGTAACAAGTCTTCCGTAACCCAACCCCAGGCAAACAACTACATTCACTGTTTGTGACCACGCGATTGACTGAATAGTGTGTGGAGTAAAGTGAGGTTGTGGGCGGCCAGCCAAGAGTCAGCACTGACACGAATTCTTGTTGCGCGAATCAGTTAGGGCTTCGAACAAAGGTTTTCCTCTCGCCCGAGGGTTCACTTCGGACCCATCTTGCCCAATTATTTAAGACATCTCGAGGAATCAGGCCAGAGCGGAAGCCTTCAGTTTGACCATATCCCCTAGAGTGAGTGACTGGGTAGTGAGTCACTGAGCTTACCCGGGAGTGGTTGGCGATTACATGCTGAACAAACTCGTTGCGCATCGTGAAATAACCGCAGCGACGGAAGCGGGCGACACTCAGACCAGTACGCACCAGAGCAGCGACAGCCCGCGCCCTTCCGCGCCTGTGGCCGCAAGCCTTGTAACCGCGACTACTCCGACTCACCCGCTTACTGACATGCTGATTCCCACCCCTTCCACCCTAGACTCCAGGCGGTTCTCGCCGTTCGCGGACCCCGGGAAGATGGGAGACCCACACCGCAAGGTGCACCCCCACTTCAAGGGAGACCGAGGCCTGGTGGACGCCTTGGCGGACCACCCTGGGGAACTAGTCCGTACGGACAGCCCTAACTTCGTCTGCTCCGTCCTACCGTCACACTGGCGCTGCAACAAAACGCTCCCCGTGCCTTTCAAGGTGGTGGCACTGGGGGACATCCCGGACGGGACACTTGTCACCGTCATGGCAGGGAACGACGAGAATTACTCGGCGGAGCTGAGGAACAACCAGGCCGTCATGAAGAACCAGGTGGCCCGATTCAACGACCTGCGCTTCGTGGGACGCTCGGGACGAGGTAGGACTATAAAAACTGACGTACATTAAGCAGTGTGAAGGCATGTTTTGTACAAAAATCCTCGTGTCCCTGTATGTAGCTTACTGGGCTTTGTAACATCATGGCTCTTGGGCATTTGGCCAAGTTTTACCACCATGAGTACACATACACACTTTGCGGGCGAAATCCAACGGACGCACCATTGTGTTTTTACCAACTTGAAGTAGTTCTTGTAATCTTTCTACTCTATCCCTTTTATGGTCACCCACAGCATATTTGGTGGCTAAAAACTCTAGACGATTAACTTCTGACATTTCGTAGTCTTACGTATGTACGAAACCACTTAGCTGTCGGTGAGGCCTTTTATTTCTCGTGTTGTGCGGGGGCAAGGCCGCGGTTTTTAATCGTGATTGCGTGTAGGAAAGACGTATTATTGGTTTCGGCGATCATGCAAGTTTCAAACCGAAGACAGTTATGCGTGGTATGTTATTAATTAATTGTCTAGGGATAGTATAGATGATTTTTATACAGCCGTATTTCTCTGTTTTTGCCCAACAACGTGCATTGTTTATGTCTAGTCGTACGTGGTTAAATACACGTACACAAGGTAGACAGTCGTGTCCTTAATAGACCTCTATGTTCTTCTAACATTCAGTAGTTAGGAATGCCCAACTTCCTCGCAGGAAGGCATGGCTGTTGCGAAAGTCACGATCACGTGAGTTCATTACCCCCTTGTCTCCCTCCCCACCCTTTCCAGGAAAGAGCTTCACTCTGACGATTACCGTGTTTACCAGCCCACCGCAAGTTGCCACCTACCACCGCGCCATAAAAGTCACTGTCGACGGGCCGCGAGAGCCAAGAAGTAAGTGCAGTTTTCCATTTTACTACACTCTCTTGTATAGTTTGTACTCACAGTGTGGACCACATGGCTACTACTACTGGCCATACCACGCGGCCAGTGAATGCTAACCCGCGCTATTTTAAAGCACCGGTGGCCCAGGGTTGGGTTACTCATACCCCATGTGACTTCCTGTGCTCTCGGAGTGTTGTAGAGGGCGCCCTTACCCGGTGGTATGCGACCCGGACGTATTGTGTAAACTCAGTGGCTATGTGCCTGAGAAAGTCGAGAACTGAACTGTGGGCGATATAGGGGAACAAAACATAACAACGACAGGTATCCGTGTAAAGAGAGACGCCCCAGAATCCCACGCGTTGACATTGAGTAACACTGCGGGTACAAGCTGACACGTCAAAGCCCAGTGTACTTTGTTCGTTTGTTGTCACCTTTGTCCCACGTCTACATGCAGACGGCTGGTTTTGAAAACATGTTTGTGAAGAAAGAGGCAAGGTTTCGGGGCTGGGGGGCCGCGTGCAAAGCACATGGCTTGCTAATTTGAATATAATCGCTGGGGATAGTTCACAAAACTTTTTTTTGCGGTCGCGTGTACTTTTAGTACTTTCACTTTTTACTGACAAAGCTATAAAATGTGCTATTTTGTGGTATCGGATATAAAACGTTCTGTAGGACACTTTCTTTTTTCGTGCCGCGTTGTTAGATTGAAAGGCTTTCGTAATTTTGCCAGCGATAGAAATGGTTTACGGTTCTCTGGAATCAAATTATGTTCTGCGTCATCAATGAGTTTCACTCGATTCAACTTCAAAAGTGGCGACCGTTACTCGATGAAATTGGCCGTCTTGGGGGATAATTATGACGCAAAGTACAGTAACGTTTCTAAGTATTTATGTTGTTACACTTAGTCACGAGACACGTAAGATAGTTTTCCAAGCCAAGCTATAGTTTCCCCTTCTTTTTATATTGTAAACGTGAATCTTTGCCAAGTAGCCGTTTTGTGTTTGCGTAATTCCGGCCTGGTTGGCCGTTATTCAAACTTTACTTACGTTATAACTGTTCTTTGTAAGCGATATTGTGTTGTGTCTGAAAAATCCGGTCCTTTATGTTTGAAGCGGACAGGAAGAAAGAAAACAGCGACGTTTTTTGCGTGTTATATTTAGATACATCGGTGATACTCTTTTGACATAGAGCCAGCCCTTTCTAACGTTCGCTTATGGCCTACTGATGATTGTTTTTGAGTACATTGCTATTTTTGCTGACCCATATGTAGTTTTCTGTGGGTGTATTTACAACAACGCAAAGAATATGCTGCGGTCGGCAAGGTTTTTTTGGCCGACTTTCAGGGACGGCAGTGGCCATAAGTCAATTATTACCCCGTTGTTTTTCCCGCCAATCAGTTTAAAAATAGAGCCAGGACTTTCGTAACTGTGCATGTCAACAGCCTGACAGCCTTGTGATTGTAGCGTGATATTGTGCAGGTGCCAACTTAGAGTGACTTCGTGAAGAGACTTTAACCTTCGCCGGTGCTTTTAACACGAAGTAGTAGCCTTGAGAGAGAAAGAAAGCGGTGTGCGCCGGCCGTTGCCCTCTCGGGCGTGTGTTTTGAAGTCACCTGGCGGTATGTTTACAACTTCGGCTGCGACCAATAGATTTACTCCAAAACAAACACCAGATGATTTGTTTGCATGCAGGCGGTTGAGCGAGCGGGGGGCATTCATTCACATGTTTACAGATTGTGTCCTCAACTCCACTCCCTTGTTGAGTGACATCTGCCCACATCGAGTCTTTTATGGTCCGCCTAGGCGACAGCGCGGTGAAATGTGCACACTTCAGACCTGTGTATTAGTAGTGGGTAATTGTTTCGCCCTTGTTCAAATGTCAAAGAGGGTTTGAAAGTTGAAAAGACGCCCATGGCTAGTAGGTGTGAGATAGTTAATGGGGAGTGAGCTTACACATAGGTGACAACAAGCTTATATAGAGTGACCCCATAGGTTATTGTTTTATGGACTTGTCTAGAGCGCCGCCCAAACAATTTCCATTCACTGTAGTGGGGGAAACACAGTTTGTGTGAGAGAATATCATTGTATTTGGTAAGGAAAACAAGGGAAAATGATTTTTGAAATCTAAATTAAAAATATATTTGAGTTTGATGTATTTGAGTAATAAAGAAAATAATTTTCATTTATAAAACTTACTTTTTAATATCTAGCAAAAAGTAGCAAATAAAGTAAAAGGATTTCACAATATAGGCCTAAATGTGTATTTTTTCTTATAAGATTTTCCTCAGCACAGGAACACTATAAAAGTAAACAGATCCTTCACATTTTTCCAAGAGTAGGACTTTCAACCCAGAGCAAAGGTTACTTTTATACAAACAATTGTACAACAAATACACACACACACACACACATGTACACAGGATTGAGTAAAACACTGCACTGGACCTTTTCTGTTGATCTTTGTAAAAGAGTAAACAATCCAGTGCTTATCAAGTTTTGGATAATCTACTAATAAAGAAGTTTCTCTCTGCTGTGTCCCTGTAATAAGGTCATAACAGGGTTTTTAATGCTCTAAGGCAAAACAGTCCACCATACTGTACAGGTAATAAACTACTGGTTACAAAAACACCTTTCGTCAGACCAGGTTGAAACTTGTCTAAAACATGTGCGAAATGTTCAACCTCTATTGTTTGACCTTGTAATCCTAAGGATTTGTTGTCAGCGACAAAGCATCCCTTATTATACCTGTACAGGTACAGGTGCACCTGTGCCATTAAACTAAGTCATTGTTTTGTTTGTTACTTGATCCCTGCAAATTGATAGACCAAACTGCCAGCAGAAAACAAGCTGTAAAACTGAACAACTCTGTGTTTCAATCTCTTACGCAAGGAAAGTCATTTCTTCCTTTTTCGAAAAAGTATCCCAACCCCAAGTTTTTAATCTTGAAATTTTTTCTATTTCTGTCCCCATCCCAATTAAGAGAATGGTCTGAATGAGAGAATTGTCTGTATTGTCAGCTCAATGGTTGAAATGTAGTGTAATGATAAAAGGTAGGGTGCACGTGTGCTGCGGCCTTGTTGTGTGTTTAGCCCACAATAGCCCGGTTATTCCGACGACGTACCCACACCGCACGGATAATGTGTGGACGCAGCCTGCACGTGCCGACCAATGGTGGCTCTTTTGTCTCTGAACAGGTGATAAAGTTGGGTATTATTCTACCCATAATTGAAACTTCCTTTGTGCGCGGTAGGTGACAGGATTCTACTGGTGTGCAGCAATATATCTCCAGCATGGTGGCTGCCGAACAGGTGTAATTGGTGCCCCTGGCCTGATTAAATGCTTCCCTATAGTAAATAGGCCCACCAAGGTGCCATTGTTCCAAGCTTTACATAGGGGGATCTACAATAAGACTTAAAAACTGACAGATAAGCGGACTGGCCATGGCATGGTGGTCAGGGCAGCTGTACAAATGGCAGTATTCAGACAATACTGTGTCTTTAGAACCCCCATAACTTTTTATGAGCTCAAACATAGGTGTCACTGTTACAATCATAGATCTGATGGTGGAAGTCAGTTATCCTTTCCTTTGTATGGAGAAAGAAATATCAACTCAAATTCTCTTTGACGCGTAAGCCAGGTTTTAAGACACAAGGTGTTCTTAAAACTCTTAATACATGTAGGTGTCCAAAATATAAGTACCCACTGCAGGTGTTGAAAACCTTAAGTGACGCCAACGCCACAAGTCAAGGCTACGATTTGCTTGTCCAAGGTGTGTCTGACAACAGATCATTACCTCAGCAGGTGGTGCAACATGCAACCTCCCAATCTACCTGTCTCAGCTCAGCCCTCACCTGTTCTTCGATAGGGGACTAATAGACCTAAGGTTTAATTAATGGTTAGCGCGTGCATTTACAGCAAAATGTCCAGTGACACCATAATTACTTTCGTCCCGCTTCCAGTGACCATGAAAAGTGGCAGTTTTGAAAGAGGCATCCGTTGTCCACATTTTTCATATCAGAAGACATAAGATGACGATGTAACTAATATCACATGTGTTCGACAGAATACGATATGTCCTGCCCAAAATACGCTTCAAAACTGTCAGTTTCGAAAAAGCTCCAGTTGTCAGTATTTCTCTGTATCGGATTACGGTAACAAGATTATTGGCTGTGCTGTTTTGTTGTCCCTCACCTGTACTCCTAACTAACATAATCCCCAGAGGGCACCAGGCTGAATAGAACAATAGAGCTGACAGAAACGCTAACATACTGTCACCTTCAGATTTAATCGTCCCAGCGTATCATCTCATTTCTGCTTGTAACTGTCACTTGTGGCCTATTGTGTGCACATTTTGACCACCTCACTAACTTTTGTCCATGCTCTATTGTCTCCCCTCTCTGTAGCCCGCTTCCATACTGGTAGCTGCCCGTATACCGACCTAGGCATGGCCTTAATAGGCAAGTCCTCTTCCACTTATTCTGTCACTGTGTCCTTTTGAAGTTGTTGTCATCACCCTCCCTTTGTCGTTCTGTCACAGTTTTTTGCCTCTTCCCTTCATTTGATACTTTTGAACTGTCATATAAAATATGGCAATGATTTGAAATATATAGAACTGTTTTAAGATCCTTATTGTCATTCGGGTCCATTCCAACTACTATGTAAACTTTGATGCTGGGGAAAATTCTGCTTCTTTCCACAATAGACAAACATACATTGAGAAAACATATTTGTGGTCTTAACAGTATTGGTGGCACGTGTGACACGGGACGTGCTTGCTAATTAGTAGTTCTAATTGACGGGACTTCCTCTCACCTGGACAGGATACCTGGGCACTCCCATCCTGTTGCACCCACAATATGCCCCAATGACCGGAAACACATACCTGCCGAGTACAATTTGTAACACTTCACTACTTTACTTTGGGGCTGGGTCAGAACCTTCTCACGAGGTATTAGTATAGCCCTAAAGCTATGGAAGTAGTTGTCACCTCAAGGCATTGCTGACGTGGTTTATGTACAGGGCATCCAAGGATACGCCTAGCTGGGTCTGTGGTACACCTGGCTTGTATTGTAACGTTGAAGTAAACAGGTTTATTAGCTATCTCTCATTCAAAAGGTGACAGGAAGAATGTCGTACATTTTGTCAAATTTTGCCAGTTGCTATTGCCGTGTGGTGCAGAAGTATACAATATTTTGATGTCAACAAATTGGGGGTTGAGTGCTATCAACTCATGAGGAAGTGTACACATACAACTATTCTCAGTTGCTGCCAAATCCCAGTGACACTAAACTCATACCAAGAATTTGCCAATGGTACACCAGTGGAATGACGCCACCACTGTGTAACCACCCCCACCTCACAGCCCTCCCACACACTTTATTGTCTCCCACAAGTAACATACGCGCTGGGACTGTCGGACCACCACCCCGCAGTATAAAGGCCTTAATCCCATGGTGGGATGACACTAAGAAGGAAATCGATGTCCCCGCCCGGGGTTTACAGAGCGACGGATCTGTCTTGATGACCTAAACAAACACCGCATCTGGTAAATCTGGTTTACCTTGTACCTAACGTTCCCGATCCCATAACCCAAGGGGATCAACTTGGCCCTCCCTTCTTCGTGTAAAGACAATCTATGGATTATGATGGCTAAAATACTTTACAATGAGATTATGTGTCAGTCATTAGCTTCTTGAGAATGATGGATCGGCCTCTTGTCGAAAGAACTTTGGAAGTTTCGGGGAATTAAAAGTTTGAAAAATCGAAAGGTCTACCGGAAGGCAGCTCTCGCCATTAAACATTCATAGTACTTCAGGGAAAGATGCTAAAATCATAATCCTTTCTTGGCTCTCCACTTCTTAAGAGTCTTATGTTTTATGCCACTTTGGCTAATATTCTGATATTACTGTCAGAATATGATGGATGGTTGTGACGGGAGGTGGATAAAGCATATCACTCTCCACACAAATTAGATCACTCACGCCAGTGTCGGAGGCTGGAAAGACGAGCTGATAGTTTTCACAGTTTGTCATCACTTTAAAATTGAAGGGTCTGACCCGACGACATTAATGACCTTAGACTGACAGAGTTAGATGCCAATCATACTCTTCCTACAGGTCCACACGGGTGTGCAACTTTGGACTTGGTGAGCTGAAATGGCCAGACAATAAACCAAAGTGACAAATCCTCTCTGCAGCAGACTAAGGCTTTAGATTTGGATTTGACAAAGATCATCATCCATAATGTGCTTATCCAAAGAATGACATAAATAACGACTGTCGCAGCAGAGTTAGACAGGTGTGCTCTGAACACGGCATTAAATCATTGAAGAATTACAACATAGCCTTATTAAAGTTGATTACGTTTAGTGTAATCTACCATGATTATCTGCTTGAAAAAGTGGGGTTTATCATTCCTCAAATTTCAGACCAGAACAAAAGAGCTGCAAATGACTGTCAATGTTTCAACCAAAATGATTTTTCTTTTTTTTTGGTGGGAGGGTGACCACCAAAGTCAGTACATAGTCCCTCTGAGTGTAGGTCATGCAATGTACCTATTAGGCTCAACTGCTGCAGCTGTGTGGCTTATAGGCTCATCTTCACAATGGGGACAAAAAGCAGGATTTCCTCGGGCCTTGAAGTTTTAGCCCATTTCTGAGGCTCTGCATTCAGACTTTTGACAGGACCCTCATCGTGGATTACGTGCTCTTCTACTGGCTGATGATGGATGGCCTGATGCAGGGATCATCTTATCCACCATGCTTCCTAATCGACTTTACTCAAGCCCCTGCAGAACAGTAACTGTAACCCCTGTTTGACAGTGTTACCGTCCAACAAGGACAATTTCTGTACTTTCTAAGGCCACGATAGCCATTTTCCTCTCAAGTTTGATCCCAGGAAACACGTAGATTGTCTCCTACAAAAGGATTTGGTCATTTTGCGGAGATCCAGCCACCTGTCTCGTTTTGTGGTTATCGCTACTCCGAGTATGGCACGGAGATGGTACCACCAAAGTGGGGTGTGACAAACAGCTGCTGTCATCCCCATGGATTATTCACCATCTTCTGAACTTACCCTCATTCATTACCCCATTCATTGTTAGCTAAGACTGGGTGGAAAGGTTTCCCCCAGGGTTAATGTGGGGTAGACAGGTAGTTACAACCACCAGGACTTGGCTGCTGCTGCGGCTTGTAAAAATGAGCATCAGCCAGCGCTCCTGACAGCTGAAACCTCGGCAGACTCGTGCCGCCCGCCACCCTGACGCCAACCTCCCCACAACGGAGTCCTTGGGTTATGGTCACGCGAACATGTACGCCCGACCAACGCCACACATCCATTGTGCAGCCAAGATGGAAGGTGTGGTGTCTGGGTGACCGCTGACGGGCGTGCGCTCCAACCTCCAAACCAATTTCAGACCAAATCACTCTGTCTATTTCATGAAGAAATCATGACAGCCATTGTTTGAGACGAGGCAACGCCATTGTCTTTCAGTATCGATCGTCTGCTACAATGACATTATTTCATCCCAAAGACATAACAAAAACGTCTTTATATAAATGTGTCTGATGGTTGAAATAGTGACAGTTTGTCCCCCATCTCGACACTTTGAATCTGTCAATCAACACTGAGGTAACCAGAGGTTGAGCTGGGATCAAATGAGGATAAGGACTTGATTGGCTGGCTGGGGTGAGATTACAAAGACAAACGAAGGATGATACATTGTGACACAATTCTTGAATAAAAAAGAAAGGACCCGGAATAAAAAATAAAGAAAAATTTTTTGTTCATCCAATGGAGCAACATATTGTAAGTGAAGCAAGGTGTGTGTCACAAAAATTGGCAATTGTTTCTTCTTACAAGAGTCATTTACTGTACACATTTTCAGGTTGATTTAGCTCATTTTCTTGTACCATTCCCCTTGAGAGATTTAACCTTTACAGCATAGCAGTTAAAAAAAGTAAGTTGACTCAGAGATGGGTACAACTTTCTAAGTGATAGTTGAAGTCTATAAGCACGCACTCTTGATTTTTTGGCACAATGACATCATTGAGTACTAGACAGCCACCATATTTGTATAGAACACATTTACTAACACAAAAATTAGCCATTATAACTTTGAGTCACTCTTTGCAATCAGCATTTAAGCTGTCAGTGCAATCTCAGAAGGGATCTATCAGGCAGTGCTGGCATGAGAGCCGCTGCCTCGCCACTCATCATAATCAGCACGGCTGGGGAATCGCGTCTGCTTGCAGATATCATCAGTACATCGCATGATGTGAACATAATGTGATTTCTGCAGCCCTTTCAACCCTGGGCCTGGGAAGACCTTGTGTGAGTAACACAATGTCGGGAGCTTAACGTTTCGTCGTTGGTGCAATCATTGATTCGGTTGGGCAGCCTCGCGTGAGGAATTAAAATGGGGGTCTCTATCAAACCTCTCCTTGGGCTGCCGGTGGCGGGACTTTTGGTCGTGTAGCGCGCAGCTGAGGTGGACCGATTCTGACAGGCATACATGGGCAAACATAATAAATTGTGGTAGATATGGATGGTGATTGTCACCGAACACATGCCTATAGTTTGTCATAACTGCATATCCACCACTTTATGAAATTATGTCAGCACTCAAATGGGGGGTCACATGTGTCAGGGTGTGAATCAATGCTAATCGCATTCACAAATATATGGATACATCATATTTTCGGTCACCCCTTCCTGTGAAAGTTGCCATTTCCTTGGGACCTACGTCAAAAGTTTTCCATAACTGGGTGTTTAAAGGCTCCCCGGGGACCCCTTTTCGAATTAAGGCACATTCGGAGCAATGAAGTTGGTTACTTCTGCACCGCAGGTATCACTCCTCCGCCAAGGGCACGACAGCCTTTCAATCACCAGTCCATCAAATTCCAACAAAAATGTAAAATAACTTCCAAACGAGATTAACCGGCGGGTGTAAAAGCAGGTCCGTGGTGTCAAATTACCCATGTCGCACACAATATCGTACAATGTTCCGCTGCTCATCCCTACCAGTTATTGATCTCTGATCCGATTTGTCATCTATTTCTGGTGGAAATTTTCTTCAAAGGACTTGACTCCAAGTTCAGCTTAAGGCTTTTCCGCTGTGCTAACCTCCAAGCCGAGAAGACGGATTGGCTTGGTTATTGAATCATTCCTTGTGAATTATGTATAGATGGAATATAATGGTAGTGGGCAAAAGTCACACACTCCTAGAACAGAGGCCTGGGGTATATTGAATATTTCATTTATATTCTGCATTTATTTTATCCTAACAAGACTTACACCAAATAAGTAATTTTTGTATTGAAATAAGTAATATTGCTAATATTGTCTCTTTTGTCAATCGTCGACAAATGTCAGTCAAGTACATGCCATCCATGTTATGAAAAATGGCACTTAAGTGTCATTTGTTTTGATTATCATGCACTCACTCACAAATAAAATTTGCCTACTTACCAGTCCTCACCCACTGATGGAGAAATGTGAATCTAGACCAATAATACATTTAATAACTGGGTGCATTATGAAGTTAAAGTTGTTACCGGCGTGACAGTACCTCAAAGCTCTTACGGACATGGCGCGACATTTGACACCAAGTCAAGGAACACGTCAGAAGGAATATAGCTCATATGCGACAGAAAGCAAAAGTTTACAAAAAGCCATACATTTCAATCACGGTATCGATCGCTCGATGGAACTCCGCAAAACTTTTCCTCAGAATTGAGTTGCCGCCCCTAAATTCACATGCAAATCAAAACTCACTGTCAAAAAAAGGCTTCTTGGTGCATTTAGAAAGTACACGTTATCTGACATATTCAAGCATCAGATTAATGTTGACTTTTCAGTTCTCAGTGATGACCCCTTTTGTGAGAGATTGAATTTTGTAATAATAATTAATTATTTCATGATTGTGTAATAACAAGGCAACAATGTCTTGATTGTAACGGAAGCAAATACCAATATGGACATTGTACTAAATAGGAATATTCTATTTTCTTCAGGGCACCGACAGAAGCTAGAAGAACAGAAGCATGCGCTGTCTTTCTCCGAACGTCTGAGCGAGCTTGGTCTGGAGCGACTCCGACACAGCCACATCGCCCAGCCCCTGCCTCCTGCCATCCGCACTCCGCTCATAGAGGCGCCGCCCGGGCATCATCCTCCGCCTTCGGCGTACACGCCCGGAAACCCTCAGATTCAAGCCACACAAGGTGGGTCAACATTTATGAAGACACAGTACTAGTACATATAGCAGTCTAAAGATTCTGGCCACTTCAATCTTGGAAAAAGAATAAAAATCATAATCTTTTAGTTTGTTGATTACGACAAGATTAAGGATTAAGATTCAAAAACATAGTTTTATGCTTCCTGGTTTGCTTGGGGGTTAAAGATTACTACCTACACATCATGTAACTGTAAACAGCATTCACCAGGCTTTCCCAGAAATCAGAACTGTTTTCTACTAAGTCGCCTCAGGATAGGAAGATTTAGTTCACACACCTTCCCTATTGTTATAGCAAGAATGTTATCAGTGAAGGTTACAGTGCTGGGTGGAGTTCACATAGTTGTGGTGGGGCAAGAGTGGTTATCGCTCCACTGAACTCTGGGTAACTCACTGCGGTTTACTGGGGAGTTTACCGAAAAGGTGTATACTGCTTTGGCGAGGTTCACAGTGGAATATATAGCCACACTACGAGTGAAAGCTACGCATGACTTTGGCACAGTAAGTGGTCACGGCTTCCCGGAGGCAAAGACTTGAGCTTTTCCTGCAATATCTGAGGTTTAACTGGCCACTGCAAGAAAAGGCTTTGGCTTAACTTGGCTGTTTTTGACATATATTAAACTAAAGATGAAGCCTATAGAAAAACAACTCATAGTCTAGCACCTTTCTATTTAAACAACTATCTTCCCTTCTCACCCTAAATCAAATATTACCCTTTAAGATTGCCCAATAGCACTGAGGGTTAACGTGGCTATGTTATAATTTCTCCAATACAAAAAAATAAGAACATCTGCTTTAGTACAATACAGTTTGAAATTATGCCAAGGTTCAGGTGGAAACAATGAAAACAATAAGCATGAGGTGTGAACATGAACGTGACATCCTGTGGGAGTGTCCAGTAGACCAGTACATTTCACACACCCAAGAACAAAAGAGATTTTGAGGTTGACGTTTAAGGTCTTGTGGTAAATGCTGACAACTTAAGTAGGCGGAAAAGAATGTAAAGTAATTGTTCATGAGGAATTCTCAAACAAGCTTCCTCAACATTCCCCTCGAGTCTGACATAGTTCAAGTCATCTTCCTCGATTTTCCTTCAAAACAGCAGCGCCAAGTACCAAGTTCAATTCTTAACTTTAACTTGAAATTCATCCCTTTACTAATTCAATGCAACACATGACATTATATACGTTAGCTGCAAGCTAAATGTACTTGACAAGTGTAATGCAAGCTGAGCCATTTTTAAGAGAATGTGAGCTTTTTTCTAAGAAACACGACCACATTTAAGGGGACTTTGGCAATGCTCCAACATTAAGACAGGTAGTACACCATTCTTTAAGGGATGGGCTCAATATGCTATCTAAGGAATGAGGAGAATCCTCTTGGTGTCAAAGGAATGCAGGATGGAGGGATGGGGAAGGATTAGTGGCATTTTCAGCCACAGTAGATTTATAACAAAGGAATGTTCATCCCCTGGTATAAGGAAGTACATTTTCCATTCACACAGGGACAAAACATGGCTCGCCCCCATTAATAACAGATCATTGGCAAGATAGCCTACTTTAATGGTTAATGAATGATAAGAAAATGTCCAATGAGGTTCCCAAATTTGGACAGCGACAAAGGAACTCTAACCCGTCACCATTTACAGAATGGAATTGCATTTTGCAGTTCTTTGGGGAATGAATAAGATACTAAACAATCTAATCTTTTGGCCTGTATTGGATTTAGTGCTACGCAATTACAGTAATTAATGTCTTGAGGTTTACCAAACATCATTGTGCACACAAATACGAGGATCTTTAATGTTTATCCACAAATGAGAAGTAGCAACTCATGGAGAAACAGAGGGTCCCTGTGGTGCTCTTGACAAAAGGCCAAACTCTGAAATCAGGTGACTCCAATGGATGGATGCCAATCAGGATCTGCATACACAGTGGAAAAACAAATTGTTGGTCTCCTTCCAAGTTTCCCTAGAACAAACACAATCTAGAACCTGGTTACCAAGAGTTGTGCGGTACACAACCTCGCCGTGTGGCAACATTGTTGAAAGGATTATCGTTTCTGAGTATTAAGTTGGCCGCCTCAAACTGGAAAAACGTGCGCCGGCCTGGCGCAGGTGAAACACCGCCATTGTTTTCTTATCGGTTGTGTGCGAAACGCTGAGCCGCCTCGCTGTAACCACAACACAGGGACTTTATCTCCTGGTCGGGAGCAGCCCAGGCTATGTGATACCTGTTGTTTGTATTGCTGCCCACAAAAGGCTCTTGAGGTGGTCATGTTTTCCCTGATCCCATTGTTTGAACATGGGCGGGCGAGCTGTTTGTTCTCGAGCTGTTTGTTCTCGGCACCGGCTTGGCCTTGGTACAGATGTGGAGATTTCCATCCCAATGGAATGTTGTTGTCTTCTAGTTTCTGACAGGACGAGGGTCTCAATGGGGGTTTAATTTGAAATAACTCTTTTTTATAATCAAGTGGCATTGAAAAATTAGAAACATATTCTGAGATCACGGAAATTTCTGACATTACATCAACAAATTCTTAGATTTTAAAAAAGTCACAAAAAGTCTACTTTAAGTTCCTGAAGTTGAATGTATCTTGTTCACAAGCAAGCCAACACCTTGACAGTAGTACTATTAGATAAGTCATATCCAGATACTCTAATACTCCATACTGACCCCCAACCTGTCATCACTGCCAAGGTTTTCCAGCTTCCGTTCAAAGCAAACATCCAGCTGGCATCCACGGTGGAGCCAGATGGTGACCTTAGGTGATCAAAACAAGAAGGTTAACCGACAAACAGCTCTCAACTCTGCCAACCAAAACTTTCACCCTGTATGTTGTAAACACTTTACAACACATGTCCATCACCCTCCATGTCACTTCTGACAAATCATATCAAAGATTCAGCCATTGAAGTTGAGATCGATATGTCAATCATCTGCTGATGTCAAAGCTCTTCTTAAGGTGCATTCTTGCTGAGATTGTGACATATCCGTGGACAAGGCTGTCACAATCTCCTTACCGTACCCTAAGCCTATATCAGACTCCCAGACTAAAGGTTATCACGAAGAGGAGCCGGGGCAATTTTCAGTGTCAGGGTCGTGTATAACGCTCAAGGGCACAGACCTTGGGGCACATGTGCCACTTTCATACAGAAGTTACCACTCGGTATCTCAATTAGCGAGGACTATCTGACTATGGCAGGGAAAGAATGATGTGTCTACAGTTAATCCGACACAATAAATGTAACAGGAAGTTGATGACTGTAATGGGATGGGTTATCTTCCCGACTCGGGATCGCTAGACAGGGTAGCGGGTATCGCGACCCCCAATCTGACCTTGTGATGTGATAGATAGGTTTTTGATGGATGTGTCTAATCTTCTCATTTCTCTTATCTTGTCCATGTAGATGGAGCATCCCGGTCGCCCCCGTCATCCTGGCCGTACCAGCCGTATCAACCCTTCATGGGCGCTCCCATGCCCCCTCCCGCCATGCCACCTCAGACGACGGCAGCGGCGACCATAGAGCGGATTTCTCCCGAGATGGCGGGCCGCCTCCCGACGACCATGCCCGAGGTCATATCCCAGAGGTTTCCCGGCGACATTCCGCTCCGCTTCCCAGCTGATTCGCAGTTCTCGTACCCGGATCTGCGGTTTTCCGACCCGAGACTCTCGGACCCCAGACTTCTGTATCCCGCGGCTGGAGCGACCGGGTTCACCGCCTATAGCAGTGGTCCCACCACCACCATGTCCATGCTCCCCACTAGTCTCACCAGCCCCCGGTACCTCCCCATGTCCCCCCCGGGATTCCCCTCTCTCACAAGTGCCCCGGGCGGATTCGTCACCAGCCCAAACTCCCCTCCCCGGCAGCTTGGGAACTACTCCCCTGGCTCCCCTCCCTACGGCATCTACCACCACCTCTACGGTGGGTCGTACCAATACCCCATTCTCCCGGGGGGCAGCGGAACGCCGCAGGGGCCAAGGGAACCCAGCATTCTCGCTGCCACGTCCAACTCTCAGACTCAAAAACCGCAGTTGTTGCCAGCACAGGAAAAGGAAGCGAGCAGCCAACCTGGCAACGGTAACCATGGAAACAGACAGCAAGATGAGCAAATGGACACCCAGCCAGGGGGGTCACCAGAAAAGCGAGAGACAGTCTGGCGCCCGTACTAATTCTGTCATCGCACGTCCAAAATTGAATTCTCTGACCAAATGATTCCATAAAGCCACGTGGCGCCAAGAGGGAATTCAAACTTCCTTTTTTTATTGTGCAAAAACCATTTGAGAGTATTATGCCATTGGCAAAACTGTATAGAGCTACCGTATTTATAAAGGCACAAGATTGGTGGACAGTATAGCACTCGTATCAATGACAAGTACAAGGGTGTCAGTGAAGGCAAACTGTCTTTAACGTTAGACTTTACAAAAGAGGCTAGGATCCTCTCAACTGTCAATTTGTCAGTCTGTCGTGTACAGTGTATCAAAATAATTATAGCCTCTACGCCGTGATGATTTCGAACAAGATACCAATCAGAAATTTGGAGGCAGAGAATTTATCGTGTTGTCGTTTTCAATCATCAAATGATTTGTCGAAGACCAAACTGATGTGTGTATGCGTGATTCCTAGACAAAAGAAGTAGATGGGTGTAGGGAGCAAGTATAGGTGCATAGAAGGTTTCATCATTGTCACTTATATTTAAGTCGTCACTGTCATTAGTAATTATACAAAATTATTGCACAATTGAAGTTTAGCGTCACTAATTACTCAGTAATTGATGAGATTTGGAACTGACATTTTGGGGTTACATCTTTCACTACTCCTCGCAATTTTAACATATTAAAATCTTATCTATTTCATGTAACAAGATGATTAAGTGTCCATCCCATAGGAACTCATTGGAAAAACACTGATCAAAACAATGAAGTTGTTGCAGAGGGAGTGGACTTTGGACGGTTTAGAGTAAGATTGTTTGTCTTGTCTTTTTAAGATCAAAGTTTGTTTTCTAACCAATAGAACAGTCTTTATTTTAACTGCGATAATTTTCTTTATCAGTTGAAATGTTTACAGATCCAGACGGTGTGTGGTTTCAATGGGTACCGTGTGGTAGCTACTTTACAAATGCAGTAAACAAATCAATGTTTTGAATGTAGACATGCTAAGTTAAGTCAATGACCTAATAAAAAAACTGGTAAGAGCTGAGATCAAATGCTGTGATATAAAAATATAGAAAACAAACACAAAATAGACAGACAAGTATTGTACATCATAAGCTTGTTTTAACGACATACATAAATATGAACATCTATCAGTAAGATTTTAAATTCTTAGAAACCCACTAGATTTAGGTGTTATTGCAGTGTTGTATGGTTTCTTTGCTGTATCACTTGGTTATACTAATACCATATACTAAAAATGACTGTCTTTTAAAATGTGTCTGTATTTTCTTTACTTATTATTAAGCATACATTAAAGCTATTGGTGTGTGCGTGTGTTAAGGAAGAGCACATTCCACTGTTGCATTACCACTTCCTTCATACCAACCTTACCACCCCTATCTCTGTAAATACTGTGGTCCACTCACCTTATATTCAGACTGAACCAAACTATCTAGAGGGGGTTCATGTTGAACAAATATTATGTGGCAACGCATCAATGCAATGGGTGAATGTGTCAGATGGTCCGTTCTGTTTTTGTGCAATCTTTCCTTATTCCTTTGACTTATATTCCAGATGTCTTAGTACTTAAGAAACCACATCACAGTATGCTCAAGATGCAGGATTCCCTACTGTCTTTTCTACATAGGAGACCAACTTGCTGTACCAACAATATCTTGGGTGACATAGAGAGTTAAAACTGCTGTATAGTGCACAAAAACCTTTAGGAAACCTGTATGTTAAATCGATACAGACACATGTACCGTTACGGTGGTGTACTTTCATATCTTATATGTTTGATGCTAGAAAGAGAGACAAATAAAGCTTTTAAGATATTTTGTATTCGTTTTTCGTTTGCAGTAGAGTCAGAATTGTTTGACCTTCTCAGAATAAAGCAAATATTATGTATACCATGAATGAGCTGCATTTTCATCTGTTGGTATGATTTGTCTAATTTCTTTTGACATCTCAGGGTTAAACATGTAACGCTTGTTCACCTTTATCCGTGGGTAACCAATATCCGTTGCTTTTTAAAACGGTATTTGGGGATATCAAGTAGACAGATTGTGTTTTTTAAATTTCAATATTTTCAAAATATTACAGTTTGAAACCACTGACTTGATGTCCCTTAATACCCTGTTTTTAAAAGCTATGGTAAAAGGACTGGTGAACTAGCATTAAGTTTACAGTTATTTCTTGTAACACAGTGTAGACTGTAGATGGCGAAAGGCCCGAATGTTTAAATGGAATCGGTGCCAGAGTAGTCTGTGCAGCAAAGTGATCAAAGGATCCATTATAATTTTTAAAAAAATATTGAAAATATGAGACTTTTAAAGGAAACTCCAACAAAAACGGAGCCCATCTTGAGATAAGCTGTGACCTTAAGACAATGTGTGCTCTAAGGATTACCAAGGAATGGCACCTGTCTCTTTGGAAACCTCAGCATGTTGTTTACATTGAGGGAAATAATATTTACCAAACAGTATTGTTGTTTGCTACTCATGAGACAATACTGAAAGAACCACAGCACTGCATGTGTTTTTTAAATACAAGATAACATTTTGGGATAAGCATCTTTCAGTAGACCTCTGGTTTATACCATGATTATGATACCTTTTCCTGATTTTCAGTCATTGTAGGATGCTAGCCCACAGTAACATAATGCCAACACAAATAAGGCAACTGAGGCAAAATAAAAGTGAAATAAAGTAAAACTCAAATGCTATGGACATTCTTGTAAATCAGTTCTATGAAGAGACCAAAGCATCAAAATTACTTCCGATACACAAAAAATAAAGTGAGACAAAAAATAAAATATCTGTTGATTTATTCATTATGCCTTTGAAGGAGGTACTTCTTGGAGACAAGTAAGATAACAAGCACTGTAGACTGTCATGTATTGACTGGGGCGCAAAACATCAGAAGAAGGAAATCTAAATATTTACACCTGTCCATTGTGCATTGCCTTTGGTGGTGCCACCTTACTGTAATTGATGTGGTTTCGCCCATGCTTTCTACGCAATCTATCAATAGGCTTTAGGCAAATAATTTCAACACAGGGATATAAAAGTATATGTCATAGCAAACAGTTGTTGTTTAGTCTTTTACAAGTTCAACTGCCAACCTCTAGCTCTGTGTGTCATAATGTTGGCAACAGCCATTTGAGGAGCCCAGAAATAGCAATGATTTTAAAAAGAGAATCCTACATCTCGTGACAGTTACGCAATAAATATCTTCCATTTGCTACTACTTTTATAGTACTCCTGTTTTGGTATCTGTACCCAAAATAAGATTACCAAGGACAGGCACTTTAGCCCACTCCAAGCAATAAACATATTATTGGGAATATAAATGGGAAAATGCATTTAAATTAAGATGTTGGGCAGAAGCTATATTGTATGGGTACAGACATTCTCCACTTAAGTTGTCATAAGAACTCATGCTTTCTAATTTTTAGAAAGGTTAGAAAAATAGTTGAAATATTTCAATTTTTAGGTAATCAAATACTGTTTAGATGTATCATAGTTGACATTTTATAAAGAGAGAGAGAGAGAGAGTTGACATTTTATAAACAGGTTGTTAAAATTGTGTTCATTCTAAATGTTTGAAGCAGAAGAGGCAATTAGAAGGGAGCGAACCAGGGCCGCTCACAAACCAATGCTGGTAACCACTAAGCCAAAATGTCCAGACCCATTGGCCTTGTCAGTTAGTGGTGCTTGAACCCCACTTTCATATTACTCCCTCTTTTCTTTTTGAGATTCGTCCTCGAATTTCCAACTTCGATATCCCTGTTCACACAAGGTCGTCATGGGAACCAGTGAAACACAAGTCTGCTGGCTCCCGGGAATCGAACCCGGGCCCGCCAGTTCACAACCACTGTGCCAAAAGGTCCGGATCCTTTGGCCTGGTCAGTTGGTCATGACGTGGTGACACTTAAACCCTGTTGTGAGATGCTTATACATCTTCACACTTTGCATTGCTAGCATTTTATAACTTTGGTAGGCTAAATAAAAATTCAAAAACTTGAACTATGCGGCTCCAGATGTCTTACTATGCGATGAATGTGGTGCAATAGATGTCGGTTAGCTCAGGAATGAGTGCAATCTACTATATACAGCATTTTATAACATGAGTCATGTGAGAATGGTCCAATACACCAGTAATGCGCAGGTGTGGCTGATTGTTTTGATGAAGAACCAGAGTTGTAAATCACCAGTCAGCAGTTTCCCACACCTGCAGGATCTGTGGATATGGGCTGAGTTCCAAATGGTACACTAAGCCATGGAAGCACCTGAGCAAATTTGAGGAAACCTTTGCGTGAAGGACGTACTACATGAACAAACAGAACAGCAGAACTACAAGGAAATGACAGGGAAGGAAGTATGGTGAGGCAAAGTACATATCCTTACAATGGCTGTCGCAAGAGGCATGTGCAAATGAACTTGCTGACCCATGTGACATTGCCTATAAATGTAATACTACACTGAGACATTCTGAAGACATGTAGAACAGAAGTGATGTAAAAATAGGTTATCGAAATATCAGAAATTTAATACAGATGTTGTAAGATCACTCACACTCACTCAAGATATAGTATTGAGAAAGTAACCTTTAGACCAAATTATCATACACAATTGAAATTCAACCAAGCAATCCAACCAACCAACCAACCAACCAACCAACCAACCAACCAACCAACCAACCAACCAATTCATTTGACACACTTTCTTCATCATCATCATCATCTTCTTCATACATTTCTAGTAATTTACACTGAGGCGACACAATTTACACTTCATTAATCCAAATACAGATTCTCAGCATTTAATTTGATTTTTTTCCTTTGAACAACATTTACACATTTTCAACACCAGAAATTCACAATTGCCAGAAAATCCCAAATAACACCATTTGCCATAATCATTATTCACACTTAACAGTCTAAATCTGCTAACATTGCAATGTGGTGAAAAGTTGCCAAAATTGCAAGATTTATAGTTAACCATCATCAACATTGCTATTCATATCAAACAGTATTCTAATACATGTATAACATTTGTGGCAGCTGCCACTAGAATAACATTGAGTCCTATATTCAATTTGGTAAAATGCTGATTTTCAAGTAACGATAAATGTATCTATAACAAACGTTTTTTAGCAGTTTCCTAAAAAACTAACAAAATGTCAAAACACACTAGCAAATGTAACTTAGAAGAAAATTTGTAAACTAAATTCTTAAGAAAGAAAATATAAAAAAATCTTTTGTGTGTTTTATGTGGGTGAATGAAAACCAGAATTCAGATCTAAAAGGTCACCACATTGTGTATCAAGCCAATATGTCCTTCAGAAAAATCATGGCTATGATCGCACATCCCATGTTCATTGGGCCTAACAGTTTCATGTCCTCCGCTATTGATGAGAAGGCTATAATGTAAGGACATATGAAGTGTACCAGAACCTACAATTATCTATGTGTCTGATTCCATACAACATAATAGGGAGAAGACTGCACATTGATCACATTCATGTAATCGGAAAATGGGTGAAATCAGTTGGAAGGACACTCGCCTTGTACCGTTTAATACAGGATTTGGCTAATGTTACTAATACCTAAATTGCAACAAGGTCTTAGCTACACTACATGTAAGAAAACAAGGAATCTATAATGGAAAGTATAGTCCAAAAAACTGAAAAAGGAAGACCCTAAACCTAAAACCTATATCAGCTCAAAAAAAAGAAACTTTATCAAAATTATATCATATTCCATATTGCACCTAACAAAAGCATTATGTTGACTTTAAATTATAAACATTCACCGAATAAATTCATCTATACGTAGCCATAAAATCTGAGTAAATATTTTCTTGTTTAAAGTTTATATCATGCATATTGCAAATTCAATATTTTGTATATTGCAAATTTCAATAGAGGTAACAACTCTTTGATAGCCACACCAAAATATACAGTCATTCAACAAAGCTCCAATAAGATAGTACAATATAAATCAGTGTTTGAATATCGTTCTTGCCCTTATTTTTATATAGCCTAGGGGAGCACTTCAAAGCTTGATATTTTTCCCAATTCATCATCTTGTTGTCCAAAAATGAAATTGCTGCAGTAACTGAATTCTACATGCCATAAAACTTTGTAATTAATATCCAGACTTTTGGAAAGTTTCGGAAGAACTCTCATCTCAGAGTACGACATTCTTGTTGTGATTCGACGAGATTTTTCTGTCAAACCGTGTCTGAATGTTCGATCCTACGCTTCTGCGAGCTGTCAGGACTTTGAGATGCCCCCAGGACCATGCCCACCAGTTTTCCATTGTCAATGTTTTGACGCCCTGATCTGGTGGTTGGTAATTGGGGATGATTTTTGCCCGAACACAAAACAGCGGACAAAAACACCCTCATGCGGGGTACCTCCACTTTTGTCAAGGATTATCGATTTCCTGGCACGGGCGCCAATGGATGATTAATACGCCCTCCTGTCCGAGTCATAAAGGAACGGTCGCTTTTTATGACTTCACGATTTCACCCCTTTTATCGGAAGCACCGGGTGGATTTGGCGGGCGTTCCGTGATGCCGTGTTAATAAACGATTCTGAAAACTTTTGTGCTGTTCGTCTGGTATCAATTTATAATGAAACCAGCTGTATATTTACCAATTCCCTGTCAATACGTGATGACAATTTGTGGTTCTTTTCCACATAGCAGGCTAATCGTTCCGGATCCAGCCTTCGTGACTGGACTCCCACAAGTAGGAACAAATGTTGAAACTTCAATAGAGCCAGCCTTTTGTCTGGCCTAACCTATAGTATCCTGCAAACAATATGTACCAGCAGAATATATATAGTAATTAGTTCCACTGTTAAAGTTTTATGTCATTCTACCATCATCGCTCTCAGCAGGTGTCTGGCTATTACCATCATTAAAAGCCAAGAATTTCCGCAGGTAGGATGCCACAAAAAACACAAGAGAGACAATGGGTAATAAGGGCCCCTCACAGATTGCACCTGGACATGATTGATTACATTAGGTGTAGACCAATGGGGACAGAGCCTTTTGATCATGTGATCAAATCTAACCAATCATGGTACTTTCCCTTCAAACAACTCTGCTGATGTTGAACCTACCTAGCTACTGGTAACCATTTTTGGTTGAAAAAACCTATGCCTCATGTTTTTAGAATGTTTCATGACATAAAAATGTAGTTTTGAGATGGGCTTATTTTTCTAATATAAAACAAATTTGATGTTGAGGTGTAGATTTTAAATTTGTTCAACAACAGCAAGATTCTATAAGCAATTGCCATGTGTCCAATACAATAGCGTCAAACACAGAAATCATATCATTGCCTCATACAATGTACAAATGACCTCTTCAGAACCTGATTAGAATTCAAAAGCTAGCTTTCAGTAGTAGATTGCACTGGACATTTTAACAAAAACTGAAGGAAAATTAGCTATGAATTTTACAGGACTAAACAGCTGAGGTTCACACAGAGTGTGACTTTGCATTTCACTGCTCTAGTTGACAAAGCAGTCAACAACGCAAGCAAACAAATAACAACATAACAAAACAAAACCCAACAAAACAAATGCCTTCTTCTGACTTATGGACTATTTTTGATAGCAACCTCACATCTATCTCCTGAACCACAAATCATATAAAACACAGCTCTATGTTAGTGGACAATTATTTTTGTTAGAATTCCAGAAAATGGCAACAAATCAGAAGTGTCATCATGGTATGATGCCGTAGACCTTGCCGATACGTTCCAGCCAATCACGGACAGCCTGTCGCAGCCCTGGGTCGGTCACGTGACACACCAGCTGGTTGATACACGGGAAGACGGCGGGCAGGAGAGTACAGAACTGCTTATCCGGCATCTGCACAAGGAAAAAGAATATTAGATGAGACTTCATAAATCTGACAATGCTTTTACCTTCATGTACAGAGGCTTTTTTTTGGTTTGTTTGTCTGTTTGTATGCTTGTGTGTTCAAAGGTATTTGAATGCTGGGACATTGACAGGAAAAAAGGACCAAGGATGGTCCCAGTATCTGATTTCCTGTCATCAATTTCCCTCTATATGCACATTTGTTACCTTATGAGAGCTGTTGGGAAAATGCTTTAGACATAATTGGTGAGAAATTCAAAATGATAAATAAAACCAAAAATTCCCTAAACTAAAAATATTTAACAGAGGTTTGAGATTTTTTGTTACCACTGTTGACAACATAATGTTCCTTTCCATCTGCACATTCTGTACATGTAAATACTGTAATAGAAGGATTCAAGTTGCAAAGCATTTTTGTACAATGTATTTTGCCATTCATCCATGACCATATCAAAATCTAAAAAAAAGATTAAAAAGGGACTTGATTGTTTTTTTTCCAAATGGTGCCTTAACATCATTTCACTTAGCATCTTTCGCTTGTTAACAGAAGAGGCCATTGGCATGCTTGAAGTTTTCTAGTTAATATATAACTTGATAGTCTTAATTCACTAAAAGAATCAATTAAAAGCTAATCATACATTCAGTACAGTCCCTTTGAGGTAAACAGTAAATCTTTTTCAAAATTTGTAATATTTCCTACATATCAAGTTTCATAGAACAGGATCCCAACTACGAAGCACAAGTGACAACGGGACCATAACCCGGAAAGTGAGAAAATCTTGTCAAGTGGTAACAAAGTTGGTCAATCTACCAAAAGATGACTCCTTGAGATAAGCAGTCTCCTCCGAGACAAGGAAAGCCGCCACTTCCAGACACCCCAGCCCTAATCTATTACACAACAGCTGTATCATTCTTGGAAATATGGGGAAAACTTGTTAACTCTTTAGACCTGAAACTACCGTGCGGCTGGTAAGCAAGTTAGTGCCACCTATTTGTGTCAGCGGCAATACGGGCGGGGCACGTATCAGATCGCTATGGCGATGGGGCATCCTCGGGCGGGGGAGGGGTTGTTGATCACTGTCAGGCGGTTGTGGACGTATCAGGAAGCTCCCACGTTCATTAGCGGTTAATCAACGACTGGTGTGTGAAAGGCGGCTTACCGAGAGGAACAAGGGTCATTACTCAAGCCACAGAGGTCAAGAGGGCAATGATCTAATCTCTTAATTGTCCTAATACAGGTTAAGTATCGTTTCAGCCATGATATCTATGCACACTTCTGTCTTCTAAGAGTTCTGCTAAAAGCATGGCGTGTGCTGCGAGCCCATTTTCGTCGAAAAATCGATAAGCGTACGTTTCAACGAGTCGATGGTAGCCAATGATTTTTTTCTACCGGGATGGCCGCATGCGATAGCGTCTAGAAGCGATTGGCGTCTTATCGTACCGGCTTTTAGCGAGCACCCTCTTAAACAAGAAGCTTGCCACAAATTATACACTTAGATACATAGATTCATTTGTCTTGCCGCGTTGAGTCATAAACTTTCCAATTTCGAGGTTTCCATAAGACAAAGACAAAAATGGTCGACTTTCTCCTATTGTCTTCATTGCTATCTCTCTATCAAGGTTAAAAAACAAATACTAGTTGCATAATCAAGTAACAACCACATACTGGAAGCTTTACCCTATTTTGATGTGGGAATATCAAGGCTTTAAATTTTCTTGTTAAAATGAAAAAGGTTCCAGTAATGAAATTAAATAAAAACTAGTGACCACCATTTTATCTTTACCCAATGGCTGTCTTTGCAATCTGCAATTTCAAAGGGTACCTCTAGGGGGACCTTGCAATGTTGAAAAACGAATTTAGATCACATACATGCAGGCCATGTCATAGCCCCCCACCCCCCAAATTCAAACGTTTTTTTTGGAAAAAAAATCATGTTATGACAAGCAAACTGAAAAAAAGAAAGAAATACAGTACAAGACATACTGTAGAGATGATAATATAATGAATAGCCCTTTGGAAATTTCCGGCTGATGATCACGACACGGTCCCAGCTGTTGCACGGAAGTGGGGCCCATGGACACTTTGCCGCCTGGGGGCTACTATCGGTCATTGCAACATCTTTTACACACAAGAGGTCATCAACCTTGCTTATCCTTCAGCTTCTTACTTTGAAAAAATACATTGTAAACTGACTTAACCCTCCCCTAGCTGAGGTAGCTTTTTTGCCCAAAATTTAAATGAACTAGAGGGTAAGACAGTAGAACGCAAACGATAGAGAAGCATATGTACCTCTCATTTCACAATACTAGTATTGAGTACAAGGAAGTGCAACTCGGATTTTCTGACTGGAAAATTGTCATCAACTCAAGGATATGTTGTAACAGTAACAGTTGTATAACAGAAGAAAAGACGGTGTTTGCAAGATTGGTCGATACACAACCGTGCGCAATACGGCGCCACTGACCACACCTGACATCGGAGAGGGCAGCTGCGACCTTCTCCGTAACCGCCGCCGACAGAGATAAATGACCGTAACGGTCACAGCTGCGTGATACGGCCGCCCCTGCGCCATCCTGCCATTAACCTGTCCAGTTTGGTTGAATGGTGGTCAGACGGTAGGGGCACCTTTATCTGATGGCTTCCAACAATGCTCCCAGGCAGATACTGTATGCAGGCCTAAGGTGTGGCATTAGCCACTAGATAAAATGTAACTGTCTACCGCAACATGTCTACAAACCTGGTGTTGAAACTTTTGAAGAACAAGTTTACTCTCTGGCACCGAACCAGAATTGTCATACTTTTCACTTTTACAAATAAGGCAAAATCTACTTGTTCAACTTGGATGTCTTTACAATAGTTGAATGTAATATTGTCCATGTAATTAAGAATATTTGTGGTACAATATAAAATCAATATGAGGTTAGTGTCTATCTTGACTACATTTTAGGCTGTTACATAGACAATTGATCAACGAGTACCCAAATGTTGCTGTTCTTGAAATTGGGAATCATCGCGTTTAAAGAGATGAAGGTTAATTAGATTGAAGACATCAATCAAATCCAACCTTCTGCAGAAGTTGCAGAGTTGATAAAACGATCTCTGTCCAGGTCTGCACCCTGGCGTCCGAATCTTTCATCACTGCGGACTTTTTCCTGTCGTGTTGGGACCTGGATGGTTGCTGTTGGGGTTGCTGCTTGGTGGCAGTCTGCTCAGCAGCGCCATCTAGTGACTGCTGCTGATTTTGCCCCTTACTTGGCACAGGAGGAGGTCCCTTCATGAGGCTGGAGGTCGCTCTATCACCCTGCTTTTCCTCCTACAGTTAAAGAAAAGGCTATTAAAGATGACTAACATTTAGCAAGCTAAGTGCCCATCAGCATATACTGGCTAATAGAGAACTCAGTATATAAGGGTTAAGCATGCAGACATACCAACAAGAACCTGCCAGGACTACCAAGCTTCATTTCATTAAAGTCACCTTTTTCCCCAAAACTTTTCAGTTTAAGAATTTTTACTTTTAGATACAGCCGGGGCATTTTCATTGGTTTTATCGAATTCCGAGTATGCATTGCTTGCACGTGTGTATCGGACATGTTGTTCAATGTGAAACCACCTGCTGTTGCAATGTGCCTGCAGTACTCACAAATTATGCTAGAGGGCGGTCATGTCTATGACCTCTACCAATAATATTATACAACATCCTTGCCTCTACCAAGTGTCCCACCTTTACAAATGTAGTCATGGACTGATGCTGCTTGTGTTTCTTATACTGTGCCACCAGTTTGTCGATGGTCTTGTTGGTTGCTAAGGTGTAGATACTCTCCATCTTCCCCTTCCGTTCCTTCTTGTCCTCCTTGGCCCTTGCCTCCTCCTTATTGTCGGAAGACTTCCCTTCTGCACTGCTGCCGCCACTGTCTGTGGAGCCCCGTCTTCCTCCTAAAAGGATAGGGACACATTGTTAGCTCTCAGGCAAGTGTTAAAAACCACAGACCAAGCATGCAAAAGATCTCAAAATTTACAATAGTCCAAACCCCGAGTTGAATGTTCTGTTTGCCTCTCAACTGTAAATACAGATTGAACTGCTGTTTCATATGTACACTAGCAATTTACACTTTTGTGGATACTGATTTTGAGTAAAAATTTATCATAATGTATCATATATAGTAATAGATAACTGTGAAAGTTATAGAAAGTTGCTGAGTCTGGTATTGCAAGCAACTCATCTTCTTTAGAATAAATAGCCACTTTTCCCTTAAGCCTCTCCTGATCTTTGAGCATCTGTGGAATATTCAGTTTCAATACTGTTGAGATTTACTTTAGTTCTAATTTTGTTGTTGCAAGCTTTTACAGACTTTTTTTACACAAAGCAGATCTAGACTTTACCTCCACCTTGACACATCCCCTGCCACCATCTAGTACTAATTTTGAAGCTTACCCGTCCTTGAATGATTGACACCCTCCCATACTCCCACCTCCTCCATCCTCCTCCCTCCCCGAGTGACCACTTCTGCACCCTGGGGAACCTGGTACGACACTGTGACACAGCGCAAGGAACCTCCGTTCATCTGCATATGCGACATGTCAACCGGGATCCCAGGAAAATGATTACCTTGCTGCGGCTCTTCCATCGTGACCTGCCCCAATGTTTGACCCTGTGGCTGGATCTGGTGAACCTCCCCCATTGGCGATGTCGATTTCTTCTCTGGGGGGACGGGCATCAGGACCTTCTTCTTCTCGTCTTTTGGATTCTGCGCTTCGGCGCTGAGCAGGAAGAGGTGAGGTTCGTCCGTGATGTTGTCGGCGCCATGTTCGCCTAAACTCTTGTTGATCAACATCTGGATGTAGTTGCTGCACAGCTCCGCGACCATACGGTTCAGCCGAAGGAAAACCCAGTCCTGGTTGTCCGCCACGTCCGGCATGATGTTCAGCTCCGGGTGAATGAACGACTGCGCTCGCTTAAAGTTCCTCCTCCGGGGGCCCTTTCCCGGCGCCGCTTCCGTGCTCGCCGTGCTGCAAGTAGACGACGTCCGCTCTTTGCTGTAGAGGATTTCTTTCACCTTCTCCGGAGTGAATGTCGAGCCGGCGTGTTGGCACTTTTCGATGAGAGCGTGCATGTAGAATGTGAGGCTACTTTCTGTCTGCTTGTACAGGTTTGCTGCAGCCTCCAGCTTCCCCACCTTCTGGAACAGAAACTTCAGACCTGGGCGAGCGTCGAACTCGCACGCCGTGTTGTACGACTCTAACAGGCACTCGAATATCTTGACCAGGTTTTTCGGTGACAAATAGTCCAAAAGTCCTGGCAAATGTTCTGACTGCTTGCTGTTTGAGCTGGAGTCTTTGGACTCGCAGTTTGCGGCAGTCCCACCAGGGGGACTCATCGGTGTGGAGACAAGGATGTGTTCCTCTGCAGTGCTCTTCGTGCCGGCACCGGATAAAAGTAAAGAACCAAGAAGCTGGAGAAGGAGCTGATGTGAGATCAGACCCACCACTACATTCTTGAAGGGAATCCTGTGTGGAAGAGACAATGAATGAGCATGCAAATATAGCAAGTGAATTTCAAAAGCTGTATAGTTCTTGATCTTTCTTGTTGACAGTTTATTTACTGAGATATGTAACATATCCCTGAAGTCAAAAGAAACAAGAAATAAAGAAATGATTGCTTCTAAACATATTTTACAGTCTACATGTACTATTACTACTTCTATTACTGGGTAGTACAACTGTCAGTCAGTCTAGTACAGAAAAAGGATATACACAGCAAAAAAGAGTTCAAAGTTTAAAAAAGAGTTCAAAGTGTACAAAGTCCAAGAGAACAATTGAAACAAGGGGAAACAATTATTTAAAACATATCTCACTAGAAATGATGCATCTACCAATTTCTCAACCATTTGATTTATAAACAGTCATCATAAGATGACAAGTCCTGCACAGATGCATTTTCTTAGTATCTCAGTGAAAGTTACCTTTTCCCCACAGGTGAGCCTTCCATGTCAGGTGGGTGGATAAGGAAGATGTAAGAACGGTTGTCATCCTCCAGGTCAGGGTTACTGGACGCCTGTTGGTCCTCTACTAGAAACACCTGTAAAACATAACAGAGAATAAAAAATGGACTCAAAATGAGACTTTATTCTTGTATCTGTATCTATATAGCCAGTACTACAGTTACTCCTAAACATTGCACACTTAACTCCACACAGTTGAATGAACAAATGTTGGTGATTTTAAATTCTGGTGTATTCCTGTATCAGAAAACTAAAAATAAATTTTTTCATAAGTTTCCTATTCATATGGTCTGAGAAATAATGGACTCTTGTGACAGGATATCAGTAAAACAAACAAACAAACAAACAAACAAACTTGTCCCCACCTGTTGCGCCAGACTGCGTATCCTGATACACTCCATCTCAGAACAGTCCGTCCGCGCTGACACCCTGACCTGTCCCACGTCTCCGTTAAACTCCAGCGAGCCAGCATTGAAGCACGCCATCAGGAGTTTCACGCTCTTCAGACTGGCGTTGACGGCGTGCAGCAGTCCCTCACACGCCACCGACCACATCTCCTCCGTAAAGGATGGACCAGCACTCAGCAGCAGATGTCTGGAGTACACAAAGTAAATAAAAGGGTATTGTTCAAATGTTGTACTTGTGATTCTTAATCTAATAAATGTACAAGCATATACCGCAGTGCCAGGAATATGGAAACACAGCCAGTACCAGGGACAGGGAAACATAGTCAGAAACAGGGACAAGGAAACACAGTCAGCACCAGGGACAGGGAAACACAGTCAACACTGGGGAAACACAGCACCAGTGCCAGGGAAACACTGTCAGCACTAAGGACGGGGAAACACAGTCAGCACTGGGGAAACACAGTCAGCACCAGAGACAGGGAAACACAGTCAGGGACAAGGAAACACTGTCAGCACTAGGGACAGAGAAACACAGTCAGCACCAAGGACAGGAAAACACAGTCAGCACCAAGGACAGAGAAACACAGTCAGCACCAGGGACAGGGAAACACAGTCAGCACCGGGGAAACACAGCACCAGTGCCAGGGAAACACTGTCAACACCAAGGACAGGGAAAACAGTCAGCACCAGGGACAGGGAAACACTGTCAACACTAGGGACAGAGAAACACAGTCAGCACCAAGGAAAGGAAAACACAGTCAGCACCAAGGACAGAGAAACACAGTAAGCGCAAGGGACATGGAAACGCAGTCAGCACCAGGGAAAGGGAAACACAGTCAGCACCGGGGAAACACAGCACCAGTGCCAGGGAAACACTGTCAGCACTATGGACGGGGAAACACAGTCAGCACTGGGGAAACAAAGTCAGCACCAGAGACAGGGAAACACAGTCAGCACCAGGGACAGGAAAACACAGTCAGTACCAGGGACAGAGAAACACTGTCAGCACTAGGTACAGAGAAACACAGTCAGCACCAAGGACAGAGAAACACAGTAAGCGCAAGGACAGGGAAACACAGTCAGCACCAGGGACAGGGAAACACAGTCAGCACCGGGGAAACACAGCACCAGTGCCAGGGAAACACTGTCAACACCAAGGACAGGGAAAACAGTCAGCACCAGGGACAGGGAAACACTGTCAGTCCTGGGCACTGAGAAAAAGTCAGAATCAGTGACAGAGAAACATAGTCAACACCAAGGACAAAAGAAACTTAAATCTTTAAGAACTTTCAAGACAAACTTACCTAAGACAGGCACACCCTAGTCTAGAGATAGCCTCCACAGGCTGTCCTATACACTCCACCAGTAGACTCAGCAGCTGTCGGATCATCACAGGCACGTCTGTGGACACCCAGGCCTCGTCCCGAGCGGCAAACAGGTTGGTGTGCTCCACCACCAGGTCTGTGGACAGGCCGCAGGCATGTTTGAAGTTGGCCTTGGACGTGTCCCAGAAGTCCGGGACGTGGTGGCTGCGCCGCACCCAGGACTGCAGCATGGGGAGGAGGAGGTGGGTCACGGCGAACACTGCAAACTGGGGGCCTGCAGTGGGGAAAACATTATGGAATGTGGTGAGAAAGTTACTTTTAATATACTTATTTCTGAATTGGTACCTCTGTACTACCTCAGCATGTACCTTTATCGTATCGTAAGTGTGGAGATCTGTACTTATCTAACCTAACCTAACCTAACCTAACCTAACCTAACCTAACCTAACCTAACCTAACCTAACCTAACCTAACCTAACCTAACCTAACCTAACCTCACCTCACCTCACCTCACCTAACCTAACCTAACCTTACCTAGCATAAGCAAACCTAACCTAATCTAACTTAATGTAACCTAACCTAGCCTAACTTAGCCTAGCCTAGCCTAACCTAACCTAAATCTATATTTGAGAAGAGTTGGACATTGAGCAAGGTAAATTATCTACTGCAGTTCATAAAAATGGTATGCCCCAGCATGCTATAGCCAAAAACTAGTTTTCAAAGCATACTACAACTAACTATGAACTCTACTCAAGCACTGGTGCATCCATTTCTGCTTGTTCTAACAAAACTCTAGAACAGGTGTGCAAACAGGTGAGCATTCTTACCTGGCACTTCTGCAACAGATCTAAGGAGTTTGAAGAGCAGCTCCAGGGTCTGAGGCTGGTATGTCTTAGGGCAGGTAGTGACAGAACCTGTCAGCCCTTCAAGGAGCAGGAACCACACCCGGATAACACCTGCACAGGTAGAGGGTGCTCTTTAAGTCTCGTAGGATAACTATACTTTAAGGATAACTACATTGTGCCACCTAGCAACTTTGTTCCAGACTGCAGACTACAACTATGCATATACATGTAAATCCTATTCACCAAACTATAAATGCCATCTTCGCAGCGGTGGTGTTTTCTTGGTGCTTTTGTTTTGTAGGATTTTCAATTGCTTACAAGCTAAAACAGCAAGAAGATAGTCGAGAATGAGATTTTACCTGTGTTGTCATCCATAGAGAAGACAGGATAGTTGCATGTCTTCCTCTCCCTCCCATCATCTTCATCTTCTTCTTCCTCATCATCACTGTCATACTCTGACCCTCCTGACCTTGAAGTAGACCTCTTCCTGGCGGCTGAATCTACGGCTTCCCTCCTGGTGTCTATCTTCAGTACATTGTTGATGTTGATGTGATTGGCACCCTGGGGGAAAAATAAGTACCTTGGTTATCTGTCCAATGAATTAACCCATATCTCATTATGATATTGATATAACATATAACAGTCTTACAATAAATATTTCATTTATAATATTAAACAGTCTATACATATCTTGCTGTCAAGTATAATATCGTTCCATTTTCACTGAACCTAGAATTACCCCCTCCTCCTTGTACTATTACCGTTTCTTGTCCATTCCTTATGGCAGACTACTCTGCCCTCCAGGATATTTCCATATTTCCCAACTTCCATTCAAGCTAAGTGACTGCTGAGCAATAAATTTCATAGACAAAGAGCAAATCATTCAAATTTGTGTGTTTTGTTGTCTTTATATTGCATTCTATTCTACTTATAAACCAAGGGTTATACAAAGCCAATTTTGGTTGCTTAACAGTGGATCGCTCAAGGGTTGCAATCTAATGGAAAGAGGGCCTAAGAACCAATAATTATGTCTACTGCAGTAGACTTGGACATGGCAATTAACATCAACAACAAAAAAATTACATTGATGCTGATACTTGCACTCATAGACCAATGCAAAGTAAGGATATCCTTCAACCTTTGACCTAACATTTGACCTTCAAACTCACCTTGAAGACAGGACATGAAGGCATGGTGTACATGGAGGCCAGAGTCTTGTGACACCTGTGCAGGTACTCCAGGGCAGGCAGACACAGGTCCCCACGCTCCCTCGTCTCTTCCTGGTCGGGTGGTGGGGGGGCCTCCACCTGCTCAAAGTCACTGTCAGTGTCATCGTCATCGTCTGAGTCCGAATCACCTTCTCGGACTCCTGTGGAGAGAAGAAGAAACATTTGCCTGAGTCTTACCTTTTGAAATGAATATACAAACAGTTGGGCAAACATCAACAGAATGTTCTTTTAGTAAAACCTGTCCATGAGAAAAATCTTTGAAGTATTGCGAACATGTTTTAGAAGACTGTGACAGTATGATACATTACAGATATTACTCTGAAGGGCCTGTGCAGAATATACAGATTCAAAAATACAATGCTTTCTACACAAATATGGTAATCAAAGGACAATTGATGCTGTTATTATAGCTGTATGACTGCATATATTAGTTTGCAATTAGTTGTCTCCAAGGAACTTTTTACTGAGGGAGCCATTTTGAGATTTGGTTGAGCTCAGTACAACATAATTGCCCTGGTTAAGAATTATTTCAGTAGGTTTTGCCTGCAAACACTATTCTTAATTGTTCTCCTTACCATGAGGCCCACGTATGAACTTGAGCAGACACAGGATACAGTCCATGGCAGCGTTAGCAAACACGTGGACATTCTCAGTACCGAGGAAGGCCTCGAACACATCAAACACTGGCGCGGTCGGCTGCTCATGTCGCTCCTCACTGATGAAATAGTCCCCTCCCTGTAACATTAATCAGAAATGACAAGTGTTAGGTTTACCACATAAACTTAACCTGTAATAGTAGTATGTACATGTACAGATTATTCATACATCAAAATCTACAAGTCAATCAATACAAAAGACTGAAAATAGCTATATAGATATCGTTTCATAAACTACCTAATTCAGTCTCTGTCTCGACAGTTAACCTTATATAAACTACCCAACTGTATTCAGTATACTGGTAAGAAATATCAACTTCTTCTCGTGGCCAAGTCACAAGTCATAGGTGAAATAATTTGGTCCTCTTATCACAACAAAAAGGCCACTAAGTCTTCATTACAAAGAGAATCATATATGTCACTATGCAAAATGTACAGGTACATATACACTACATGAACTGGTATTATAATACATTATGACATCTAAACAATAGCACACATTACCCTTCCATTGTAGCAACTTCTCCTCATGACTGACAGCATTTCACTAAATACAATATTCTTAAAAGATCTCTGTCAGTTCTGTGTGGACTATAAGCACTTCTGTGTTGTCAGTTACAAGCTACATCCTTCTGTACTATTGATTTCTGTGTTTGGGGATATTCATTATGTAACACAGCTGAACATGTAGCTGTTGGCTGACAACCCAAACAATTCAATACTGTAGTAACATTTACTTCCATATCTATTCTACAGTTTAAATGGAAGTCTCAGTAGACTCAAATCTTGCAGTAGACTATAGCATCCAGTGTCTTTTTATTAATAGAAAACAACACTTCAGCTATCTTTTCTGATAATACATATTTCCTTGTCAATTTTCCTCTATATCCCCAACCTTGACAATAATTTACAATCATTATGTATAATAACCCTGATCCCAACTCCCAGTCCAATCCAACCAGTGCTTTCATTCTCCTTTTCTTTTTCCACTGTATGCAGCAGTATTAGAATAGTCATGCTTATCATATCAAATGAAAAAAATTATTAGAGAAATGATTAAAGTCCACCTATATATATCATTCAACATGTTTTGTTAATGATGAAGAAAACTGGTCATCATCATTCAAATAAGAAATTAGAGTATCATCTTCAAAAACAAAACCTTTGAAAAAAATATTCTCAATATCTTAAAATCAATGCATTATCTACAGCATAGTAAAAACTGTTTCTACCTTTGGTTTGTACACCTTGACAACCCTCAGAGCTCCAAACAGTGGTCTCCAGCCTGACTTGATACTAGTGGTGCTGGCCTCAACCAGCTCGGCTATGGAACTCACAACCTGGAAACAAAAGTAAACTAAAAATCAGTTAAAGTCCTGTAAATCTACTCTAAATCATTTCACGAGTGCACTGTGTATCGCAAATTGTCATTCAAATATCTGTAATCTTCAAGTAGTGAAAAATTGCATGCACAAGTGCTTTTTATACTGGGATGCTAAATTTCACAAATTTTTTAGTTACAAGCAAAACACATTCTTTCAAGTCTTTATAATAAGAGCTTTATAATATAAAATCAAATTAGCTGTGTGACCCACAACAACTTTCTTTAAAAAAAAATGCTATCACAACATATCAGATTTCTATTGTTACTGTTAGTACCAGAATGACGGTGTCCAAAGAAATAGGTTATGCAACAAAACTGTGAAATGCAGTTCAGAGCTAGAGATGAAGAAAGAGGGGTTAGTTTGTTAAGGAAACCCAAAACAGAAGAGAAAAAATACTTTGGAATTGAAAAGAAAGAGTCCCTTGAAGAAGACACCATAGCTCCAATTGCTGTCAAAAATGAGAAGAAGAAAAAACATAAAATCGCCATAAAGTAATGCCATATAACAAAGTGCTCAACAAAAATAAAAAAATAGAAGTTACAAATTTTAACAATGAAAAGTCTGGAATCTTTCTGACAGAACCTTTTGTCAGATTCAAGTATATGCATGTTGCCCTTTTGATATACAATTATTTGTCTCCTGGTGTATATAACATGTAGTACGATATTTCCTTGTATAGTATTTAAAAAATGACCATTCTGAAATATTTCTTCAAAGAAGACAAATCTATTCTATCCCCTGAATTTTTCAATTTTCCCCAAATGTGACACAGTCAAATTTGTTATTACATGTATTTGATGGCCAGAAAGTCACCTGATATGAAAATCTACAGTGGGTCATATCTTCGCCACAAAATCTACCCAAACTGACTGGGTTTGGAGCTCTGCAAACTTCAGTTAATCCCCAAAAAGTAATTGATGAACAAGAGGACGCCAGTTGTTTCTCATGGCAGGTGTAGTACTGTCAAAAATGTCAGCCAGAGCTCACAGACTCCATGGCTGTTGTGTGATAAGAGATAGCTTCATACCCACTAGTTTGACCTGTTCCAACAGAGATGCCCCCCCCTCCCCCACAAACCAGTTGGATCAGTCCTTACCTGGTCCTGTACATCATTATCACACAGCTCCAAACACAGGAGGTTCTCAAAGGGTTTGAAGAGCGCCTCGTTAAAGTTGAAGTGCGGTTTCTCTTCTCGGTTGTTCAGCAGCTCGATCATGATGTCATGGATACACGTAACCGCCTTCTTGGAGACGTGACGATCCTTGTGACAGGCAGCCTACAAAAACATTTGGTTATGACACTTTTTTTTTCAAAGTCATTGACCCTTCAACAGAACAGTACAGAATTGTTGTCAACTTGTGTTATAAAATTGTGCAAAATATATTCTGCAGGATATTGAAATGTCCTTTGCAAGCAAAAGTTCCTCTAACATTTCTGCAGATAGCTATCCTAACTGCTTTGTTTTTTAACCTCAAGGATGTTGGACCCCCCATTTCAGCACCAAGGACAGACACTTGTTCAGAAACACTTCCATTTAAATAGTTAAAAACAATGCTTTTGTGAAGCCTGGCAATCTCATTGGCATGATGTTTGTAGTATCATAGCCAGTTGCTTGGGCAATTGCTATTTGCTGTATCTTATCACCTGAATGTCTAACCTTCGGTGACATACTTCTATTATCATTGGATTTTTATGTCCCTAAACAACAGTTGTAACAAAGTGCCAAAAAATTCTATCCTTGTAAAAAACAACTGAATCCTGCCTTACCTCTACTAGATGGGGTGCTACGATGCCCCAGGCACGCATGATGTGCAGCAGTGGTCGCTGGAAGCTGCGGGAACAGCGCAGCATGACCTCACCCAGGTGACTCAGGTGCAGGTAGGTGCTGAACTGGCCATTTCCTGCAAAGTTTATTTCTTTTTAAGATAGCTCAGGAATGACTAAAGAGTAGGGCACATGCACACCCTAACTTTCAATAATTACTTCTTTCATTTTTGAGGCTACCAACTTCAATTTGCTGAAGACTTTTGTTGCCTATATAGGAAAGTTGTGTAAAGTGCCTTTCCCAAGGGCACAAGATTGGTGACACGGCGGGGTTTGAACTCAAGACCTTCTGGGCCTGAGTCAAGCATGCTGCCGATTGCGACATGCTGCCCCACTTCTTTCAGAAGTTTCATAATATGAATTCATAATCATAACCTGACTTGGCTACACAAGTTATATGTATCTGTCCTACCTGTAGGTTTGGGCATCGTGACGGGGTCAATGACCTCGGGGGCAGTACTGAACAGTTGGTCAGCTGACACCTGTCTCAGCTCTGTCAGGAAACCCACCAGGGCATGCAGGTTCAGACTGGTAGCTGCCTCCTCAAACAACCTGGGGATGGGGGCAAAGGGCAAAGGTTAGATTTAGATACACCAGGGAATGCAGGTTCAGGTTGGTAGCTGCGTCCTCAAACAACCTGGGATCAAGGGGCAAAGGTATGTTTAGAAAAAAACAAGGAATACAGGTTCAGGATTGTAGCTGCATCCTGGGGTCAAAGAGCAAAGGTTAAACATGAAAACATACAAGGTCAAATCGTATAAAGAGGTCAAAAGCTACAAAGCATTTTACATGAAATTTGTGAACTTCTACAAATATTTTTATTTCTTTTATTTATTTATCTATTCATTTATTAGTTTGGCTGTTCAGAACACACAGCCAGGGCTGCCCAACTAGCCTATCACAAATATAATTTGCAAGATTCTGATCATGAAATCAAGTAGCAAAGATAAAAACAAGGATGCATCAAAGGTTGTTGTTAGCTTGATTTACAAAATAGAGGTTTATTTCTTGCATATCTAAATACTCTAAATTCAAATGAAACATGACTACCATAGGTGTTTTCTATTAATTGTACTTAGATGAACTACTGACCTGTCCACATCAGCTGACAGTCTGTACACAGCCTTGGCAGCATTAGCAGAGCTGAGCACACCTCCTCCCTTAGCTGACATCTCCAGCCCTGTCTCCTTCCTCCCCTCTGTGATCATCTCATGGATGTTGATACTGGGGATCACAGGATTGGCTGCTGGCATGTACATGGCTTCAGGGTCACCTGGGGTTAGAGGTCAAGGGTTACAGACCACGACTTTGGCATGTCACATTAGAAACCTCCTACTCTTCCAAGTTGTAGTTTGAAACTTGTCGTGCACAAGATTTTTTTATTTTTGTATCACAAGAAACAAGCTTTGAACATGCAGAACAAAGAAACTGTTGGTAGCTCATTGCATTGTTGATCTGTTCCAAAACAACATGCATTGTGGGTTCTGCATCAAAACAAGTCTGAAATTTCCATTTGATATGACTATACTGAGGAGGTTGCATGTTTTTCCTGCATTCGACATAAGTAAAAAATTGTCAGTGAGACTTTTACAATTTCTTTTACAGTAACCAATATGCAAAGCTTTGGTTGATCAGGAAGAAGATATCAAATCTAAGGCCCCTTGGCAGCTATTTTTCAATCTGTTTTCAATCATATGGCATGCATGTATCCTACGTATGTTCCAAGTGCTTTCTACCATGAGCTCGAGGTTGCACATCTCATGCACAATGAACAGTGATCGCCATGTACCACAGACTTACCATACAGTTATAAGCATGTCCAGCACCAGGGAGGGGTTTGCAGACAACAAACGTTAAAGCAGACAAACCACATTCAAGTACAGGTACAAGCAAAACTACACACAACATACCAGCACATTTATTTTCTTGTAGCGCACACACATTCACAGTAAGCAGATATGGTGGTCAATTCTTCATTGTTCCTACTTACAATAATCATAGCCTTCATTATGGCTTTCATAGAAAATTCTTAGCAAATTTTAACAGTGTATTCTGGGTCTCTGGACTGAATTTACATTAAGACAATGAACGACAAGTTTAGTAACTAGCTTTACTTGAATTTTGACCTTGACCTCTTACCTGAGAGGTCATCATAGGTCATTGACATGTCCTGTGGAAGCTCCTTCTGGTGTTGCACCTTGGGAAGGCTGGCCTGGTTGTCCCCTCCACTGAAGTGGGAGTGTTCTAGGTGGGACACATAGGCACAACACCTGGGAGGAGGGAATGGATGTTTATAGATATCAATCATACACCTCAGCTTTTCGTAAGAGAAGCATGTTCTTGGGAAGATCTCTTTTTCAGGCAAAAAATGTCACAAAGAAAAGCATAACAGCAAATTTCAGCAGGCCAGGTTCCTCCTCCATATTTCAGGTCCAATTAGGCCTATGTAGTTAAACTCTCTCAGTGTCCAAAGCTTGTAAACTTTGGGCCGATTGTGATGCAAGGTTTTAATCAGTTTTGACATTCAATGGGTTAAAAGTATAATTGTTCTTACAATGGTTTGTTCATAGTCATTCTGTTTCCTTACGCATCTTTTCCAAAAAAAGGTATGTTGTAAACATACTCCCTAAAAGAGTATACTCCCTAAAAGGACCGTTACTGTAAATCTTGAAATATACAGTTTTGTCAAGGAACAATCATTGCAGATGTGTTTTGTGCTAGTGTATTGTCTCCACTGAGAACACTGTGCAAAAAAATCCTTTTCACTCCTACCTAAAGACATGTTTCCAGCACTCAGCAGAGTGACTGCCCATCTCCAGCCCAGTGTTGAGCAGTGCGTCCATGCTCAGTACGTGAGCCGCGTGCAGACGGAGGGGCTGAGGCTTGTTCATCTTGGCCTTCAGACCCTTCTTGTCCCCGGGGGATACCTGAGGCTTGCTGGGTTCCAGTGATATACACGAGGCATTGGCCAACTGGGCAAACACTGCACCACATCTTTCCTGTACACCTGGGGGAAAATGAAAGAAGATACATATCTTAATCAGGGCTCGAAATACTGGTGATGTGCACATATGCTAGATATTTGTGTTGGGTTTTACCTTACCTAAACATAGATAGAACTAGGAGGATTGAAATCGTCTTTATTTGGTACAAGATGAACAGCACATTTTCCAGTCTAAAACCTTCTAAAATTTTATCAGATAGTAACAGTCTTCCATTGTTGTAAGAAGAAGGCAGAATGCTATGTATTGTGTATAGTATACAGATCTGATGCACCGGTGGTGTGTGTACCATACTGCCCATTGTGGTAGTGTATTGGAAGGAAAATGAAGTCAAACCAAACCTGTAAGCTAACATCAATGTGATTAGTAAGATGGGATCCCACAGGAATTTGTTATGGTTATCAACTGGAAAACCTGTACCACACACTGTTAATCACCAAAGCTACATGACCAACCATGTTAGTCATACTCCTTTTTAACACAAACAAATAACACAGACCTCTAACTTCACTTATGTCAGAAACATTGGAGTAACCTGGGGGAAATCGAATGGTAAGATTAAAACAAGTACAAAATTCAATTGGACCCAAGAACAAGAAAGCTACAAAAACAGTAACAAACAAATCAGCACCTGGGACACGTACCCTAAAGTATCCAATAGTCTTGCTTCTTGCCAAAGTTTGGTCAGATTTGTATAGCCTTCTCCCTTCTCCCTGCTACCTAACTCCATAACCAATACATTGGGGTGCTAAATAGATACTTCAGGGTGCTAAAGGTTAAAAAAGACTTACAAAATGTACATTGCACAGCTAGTGTACAGTTTCCCTCTATGAAACCTAAACCTACCCAGGGTGCAACTGAGTCGTGCAGCCTTCCTCAGCCCGTCCAGGCTCATACAGATGGCGTCTCTGTCCTTCAGGTTCTGCTCTTTCGCTCCCTCCGTCCCCAGGATGAGGGCGATGTTGCTGATTCCTGCACTGTTCTTGGCACTGAGAGGGACGGCCATGACATCCACCATGCTGTCCCAACAGGTCAGCAGGATATTATGGACTAGCTTCTGACCTGGAACACAACAGTCAGAAGAATATTATGGACTAGCTTCTGACCTGGAACACAACAGTCAGGAGAATATTATGGACTAGCTTCTGACCTGGAACACAACAGTCAGAAGAATATTATGGACTAGATTTTAACCTATGACACAACCAGTCAGAAAGATATTATGGACTAGTGTCAAACCTACAAATTAACAATGTCAAAAGTCAAAAGTCCTAAGGTCTTTTTATCATTATCTGCATATTCAAGTGTCAAAAAGTTTAGATTGGATTATGACGGAAAACAAATATATTGTCATAAATGTGCAAACAATAATTGCTGTACCTGCAGCAACTGCCGTTTCATTCCCAGCATCCTTCTGCACAGGAAGCACAAGACTGACAGTGGCATCGTGCATCATCTGCCCCCCGATGTGTCTGTTCCCCATTCCATCTATGTCTGAAATAGGAAAAAAACATAATCTTAGAAACAGAAAGGGTCAATATTCTTTAGCTTTGATTTTTTTGGGGGCATGAGCCATTCAAAAATTGTTTTAACACAATGCATCTTGCTGTGCATGCACAGACTAAACTACTAGTATGACCTGGCCTAGTACAGCAACAGTTCAACTTTCAATGCTCATAAGATACTAGATGCAATGACTTGGCCCTACCTGTTAACATGGTTATAAGAGCCTGGTCGGTAAGGAATTATCCCTACCTGTTAACATGGTTATAAGAGCCTGGTCGGTAAAGAATTATCCCTACCTGTTAACATGGTTATAAGAGCCTGGTCGGTAAAGAATTATCCCTACCTGTTAACATGGTTATAATAGTCTGGTTACTCTGTGGTGAGGAATTATCCCTACCTGTTAACATGGTTATAATAGTCTGGTTACTCTGTGGTGAGGAATTATCCCTACCTGTTAACATGGTTATAATAGTCTGGTTACTCTGTGGTGAGGAATTATCCCTACCTGTTAACATGGTTATAATAGTCTGGTTACTCTGTGGTGAGGAATTATCCCTACCTGTTAACATGGTTATAAGAGCCTGGTCGGTAAGGAATTATCCCTCCCTGTTAACATGGTTATAAGAGCCTGGTCGGTAAGGAATTATCTCCACCAGTTAACATGGTTATAAGAGCCTGGTCGGTAAGAATTATCCCCACCTGATAACATGGTTATAAGAGCCTGGTCGGTAAGGAATTATCCCTACCGAAGAAGTTATAAATATAAGAGCCTGGTTACTCTGTGGGGAGGAATTATCCCTACCTGTTAACATGGTTATAAGAGCCTGGTTACCTGTTAACATGGTTATAAGAGCCTGGTTACCTGTTAACATGGTTATAAGAGCCTGGTTACCTGTTAACATGGTTATAAGAGCCTGGTTACCTGTTAACATGGTTATAAGAGCCTGGTTACCTCTTATGGTTATAAGAGCCTGGTTACCTGTTAACATGGTTGTAAGAGCCTGGTCGGTAAGGAATTATCCCTACCTGTTAACATGGTTATAAGAACCTGGTTACCTGTTAACATGGTTATAAGAGCCTGGTTACTCTGTGGTGAGGAATTATCCCTACCTGTTAACATGGTTATAATAGTCTGGTCGGTAAGGAATTATCCCTACCTGTTAACATGGTTATAAGAGCCTGGTTACCTGTTAACATGGTTATAAGAGCCTGGTTACCTCTTATGGTTATAAGAGCCTGGTTACCTGTTAACATGGTTGTAAGAGCCTGGTCGGTAAGGAATTATCCCTACCTGTTAACATGGTTATAAGAACCTGGTTACCTGTTAACATGGTTATAAGAGCCTGGTTACTCTGTGGTGAGGAATTATCCCTACCTGTTAACATGGTTATAATAGTCTGGTCGGTAAGGAATTATCCCTACCTGTTAACATGGTTATAATAGTCTGGTCGGTAAGGAATTATCCCTCCCTGTTAACATGGTTATAAGAGCCTGGTTACCTGTTAACATGGTTATAAGAGCCTGGTTACCTCTTATGGTTATAAGAGCCTGGTTACCTGTTAACATGGTTATAAGAGCCTGGTCGGTAAGGAATTATCCCTCCCTGTTAACATGGTTATAAGAGCCTGGTTACCTGTTAACATGGTTATAAGAGCCGGGTTACCTGTTAACATGGTTATAAGAGCCTGGTTACCTGTTAACATGGTTATAAGAGCCTGATTACCTGTTAACATGGTTATAAGAGCCTGGTTACTCTGCGGTGAGGCGGGCAGGTAGCCTGCTGCCCCCAGGATGTTAACAGTGACGATCATCTTGTACAGCTCTCCCAGCCATGTGGAGGACAGGTACACCAGCACTCCGCTGTCATGGACATCCTCGATAAACTGTTTCTGCACAGAGGGAAAGGAAACAAGAATCTGGTCATATAAGGTTCAATTTTCAGAAAGAAAAAGCACCATGAAATCTAGTCTAGTGACATATAAAGTCAGAAAAGTGTTTGGAGTTCACAACAAATTAGCATTATTTTTATAAAATCCATCTGTTCCTGAACCTGAATCTGTACAGTCTGTATACCGCCCTTCAGAGTAACAAAACAGCTGCGCAGGCATGTAGCAGCAATTGATTATACATGTTTTACACCTAACCTTTGCACAAAAATGCCAAAAAACAGTTACTCAAGCAACTTGATATGATTTTGGAAATGGTCAAAAGTGTCTTTGCTATTGGTCTGACCACTTTCAAAATCATATCCAGTTGCTTGAGAAACTGCTTTTTGGCGTATCTTATTACCTGGATGTCTAACCTTCATCGACTTAAAGCTACATGTACATTTGTATCTAGTAAGAAAAACCCTTGGTGGTAATGAGTTTCTGTCTACGATAGGTCTTCTTTTCCTCCCATCTTCCTCCACTTCATCCCTTTATCCGTCCATCTATTTCACACTTACCTGCGTCATGGGCAGTCTACAGTCCTGTCCGTTGTAATGTCCCATCCTGACAAGCTTCAGGTTCAGCAGCAGGGCTGAGAACGTGGCAACATACACCCCGTCAGCATTCAGCACAGGCAGGTTGGCAGAGCCCTGGCCCTGCTTGTGTTTCTCCATCACTCCTACAGCCAAGGAAGGAAACAATATCCTCAAGATCTTTGACATATCTATGACCTTTTCTGTACAGGGCCAGAGCCAAAGTGGTCACCCTAAGATGAGATGGGTACTGTCAAGAAAGATGTACAAAATGTATGTATCTGCAAACTGAACCTGCAACAGGCCAACCCCTTGACAGAGGTAGCTGGACATCAGCTATTAGACCTGAATGACTGCAATGTTCCACCCTTGCTATACGGGGAACAACGGATGCTAAACCGGGTAATGAGTGGGTGAGTGAGAGTAATAGTTAAATGTTGTTCAGCTTTTGAAGGACAAAAAACTTTTACAACAGTATAAAGAGGTTTTGCTTTTTTAAGATTCTGTTTGTCTGTTTGCTTCCTTGTGTGTCCATTAACATTTGAATACAGAAGAGGATGGGAAGTTACGTCAAAGGTTCCAGAAAGGTCCCAGAGTAGGTTATGTTATTTCCTGTCTACAACTTACTTCCAAATGCATTACTGTTGCCTTATGGGAGCCAGTAAGGAAAATGCATTTGACAGGATCAGCAAGAAATTCACTATAATGAATATGATAAGAAATTGAAAAAAAATTAGTTGTTTGATTTTTTGTATTAATCCGACAGACAAACCTGCACAAAATCTTGAGGCAAAGGTCTGCAAGGCGTCGTCCACTCCCTCTGGCTCTATGAGCGGGAGGACTGAGGGAAGGACTCCGATCAGACAGTCCACAAAGTCACGGGCACCCTGCCTCTCCAGCTCCTTGTTCTGATGAGCAATGCGCTCCATCTCAGCTCTCTGCAGTGCCACCTGGCGTTCCATCTCAAAACTGCAGAGCAAGAAAAGCATACTTAATGCTAGTTCACTTTCATCAGTTGCTTTCAAAAACAGGGTACAAACTATTCTTAATTCAAAATATTACATTTTGAAACCACCATCCATGACTTGATATTCCCAAAACTCTACCCAAATTTTAAGTTAAAAAAAAAGATAATATGAGTTACCCGGGCCCAATGGATAAAGGTGAACTAGCATTGTATCAACGTGAACTTCATCAAGAAACATCAAAACACTAGTAATCTTCATCATTTTTGGCAACAAAAGGTGGTCGAGAAGAATATACAATATGTAGTTCTACTTTATCAATTTCACATACTATGATGAAGAAGAGCCTTCTAGTCTAAAAATCAATATATTCTAATTTTAACAAACCTTGCTGGTGGCTTTTGAATGGAAGTCTTTCTCTCCTCTACTTTCTCTTCATGAGTGGCAGGTGTGCTGTTCGTCCCACCTTCCGCTGTGTCTTGTTGTTGTCCCTCTTCCTCCCCCTCTTTCTCTGAAGTGGACTGATCTGCCTTCCCATCATCCTCCCCACTGGCACCATCCCCAGGTTCTCTTCCCTCCGGCTTTTCCTCTCCTGTCTTTTCTCCAACCTCCCCCACATCTTCAGAGCCAGCTCCTTCATTCTTCTCTTCTTCTCCAGATCCTAAGACATCTTCAGATTTCTCTTCTTCTATTTTGTCTACATTTTCTTCACTCGCCTGTGACTCTTCTTCTACCACACTTTTGTCATTTTTAGATTCTTCATCATTTTTTGTGTCAGGTGTCTCAGTCATTGACCCTTCCTCTTCAGTTTTGACCTTTGTATCTTCCTCTTCACCTTTGACCTTTGACTCCACTCCCACATCCCCATTGACCAATCCCTTGTCTCCCTCGGTGACCCCCCTCCCCTCCTCCTCTGCTTCCTCCATCTGCCTGTTGATGTCCTCTATCTGAGTTTCTGTCAGGGCCTGCCCCTGACTGATCAGCTCCACGGAGCGGAGTAGCCCAGCGATGCAGCTCACACTGGTGTAGCACACGTCAGAGTTGGAGGAGTGAGAAGCTTCAGCAATGCCATCTACCAGCCTGGGCAGGAATTGCAACAAAAACAACATTTGTAAATAGTTTCATCAGGGTGGTATATATATCACTGAATAATAAGGCTCTTTTTTCACAATTTGCTTTATTTCCACTGATGTTTCGGCGACTGTCTGTAACCTTCCTCGGGGCAATTCTGACTGGTTCACATTGTACTGTTATTTATATTAACAGTAGCAATACATGTAGGTGTCGCTGCTTATAGATGTGGTCACAAATGTTAACTATCTAGAAATATACAGCGATTGTTTTATGGAATGTTTACAATGCAGTACCAACAGTCCTCAAGATACACAGTCATTGAACTATCCAAACAAGCATTTACTGTTTACCTTGAAGTTCATCATTATACCAAATTTCTAAGCCAAGACATTTTATGTATGTTGTCACATCATGAAAATTGATCATCTATTACTTACAGTCTGAGTAGGTCAGTGTCTGCCTTCCTCTTCTTGGTTGGGTTTGCCTGGTGTTTAGTGGTGCTTACATCTGAGGTGGAAGGGCCAGCAATGTCTACCACTCTCTCTGGGACTGATAATACCTGCAATGTAGCATTCAAAATTTAAACTTAAACATTCAAACTTGCTGATGGACCAATAGCACACATTAAGTACATTCTGACACCCTTAGGAGGCTTGAGGTTAAAAGCATACAAGCAAAAATGTCCACTATGTTATCCAAACACTTTCAGCTCTTTTGCAAGACTGGTAAAATTATTACCTATGTCAGATAGAATGAAAGGTGGAAACAAACATGTACAGAGAAAAAAATTGAAAATAAAGATGAGTCTCTTTCTGTATTCATTTTATATGCATTTCTACATACTGGTATACTGTAAATGCAAAAATGTTCGCGGTGGATTAAAGTTCGCGGTTTTTGCCGTGACCACTTTACCGCGAAATTAAAACAACTGCGAACATTTTTCTATTGTGGTATTAGACTGCAGTCTATGGAGTAACTGCGAACTTAAATCCACCGCAAAAAGTCCTTTTTCCCGCTACCCCGAAATTAAATCCCCGCGAACTTAATGCATTTACAGTATCTTAATGGCAAAATTTAATAAAGACTGCCAAGAATACAATTATGTAGTTTTGAGTAACCCTAACAAAATAATAGAATATATGTTCAGAGTAATTTTTACCTCTTTGATAGCCTTGAGTGCTTCTAACCTATGGTGAGGAGGTGGGTACAGGAGAATCTTGTGCCACAGGGACTGTAACACTGGACGTAGTGACTCCACACTGCCGACCAATCGCAACAGCTCTGCGGCGATCCCGTAGATCGTGCGAGCTGCAGGACCAATCACAGAAGGCGCTGCAGCAGATGTGCCTGAGAAGAGCGATTTTGATCATTAGCTTTGCCAGAAGGCTATGTTTTTGGCTTTGCTATGGTAGAGTGGCTGTGGATGAATATGTGTTTGTACGTAAACAGCATAACTCTAGAAATGTCTCGGTTCGGAGTTCTTTTAATGATTTGGGGCCGATTTGACTGTCTCTCAGAAAAGCGCTACCGCCTTAATATCATATGCTACTTTTAGCGGTTGCCCAAAAACTGAGAGCCAAAACTAAGGTGGTGACCTATGATTTGCAGCTTATTTTCACGGACTACTTCGTCATCTGGTCATATCAAATTCCGAACCTGAACCAGAAACTGTGGGTAGATGTTCATGATATTACTTTTTTTATTATTAGGTAGATGGGTAGGTGTAGGGGGAGACTAGGGGTTAGTTAGATAATGGGCCTCCTAGTGCCTTCCTATGACACTGCAGCAGAACTTCCAGGTACAATATCTTATATAGTCAGTATGGCTTACAGTCTGAATGACTGACTTACAATTTGAAAAGTGATCATTGAAAAAGTGACCAAACTGACCTGACCCCCTGCCGTGATCTGCCACAAATCTGTCGTCCATACTGGTGGCCATGACAGACTTGTCAGTCACTGGACTGCCCAGCAGGAAGATCAGGGAGGGGCATAGCTGCTGCCTATAGGGGGAAGGGGGGGCAGGAGAGAAACACATCACATAAAACTTGTTTATGTTACTTCACAACATGTACTTTCATATGGCTAGTGTCTATGTATGAATTTCTTTGAACCTTGTGACAATTTACAGTCTGTTGACATGACTTCTGTCAAAAAGTCCTGCTTTATAATTGTTCAATAATTGCTTTAAGGGAAATCTATAAAATAGTTTCCTTTTAGAAACATGATTCCTAATGTGAACTTGAAAATGTATCATGATATTACGCTTCACATGTAGGGGATATAAGATTTTTCCTGTGTTTAATGTATTGCTAGTTCACCTCTATTAATGAGGTGACCTATCCGTTGTATTTAAAATGGTACTCAGGGATATCAAATCGACAGACAATGCAAAAACTGCAATCTTTTGCAACTATCGCAATTTGAAAAAACTGTCATTCAACTTGATATCCCTAAATATCCTATTTTTTCAATACAACGGACATTGGTCACCCCGCACATAAAGGTGAACTACATGTAGCAATATGGGCATTTCATCTACATTTCAATGGTAAATGGCAAACTTTTTCTTTAACCCACCAGACCAGGTCGAGAAACTCCTGGTTGTACTGCAGGTGTGGGGAGGAACTGGTGAACATGGAGTGTACACACTCCAGATACAGGGGCAGGAGGGGGCTGGGCTGCTGGCTCGTTACACTGCTGAAAATACAATCATACACAAATCAAAAAGAGTCCTTTCTGATATGAGTTGTTCAAAATCTACTGTCCTATGACTGCACCTGGGGCAATTTAGCCCTTGGCTGCTAAGAGGGAGCAGTTGACCCACCCAATAACAATAACATGTTAATATTATTTGACACTGTGCAACTGTGTATCTTATATCTTTATCTACGAAAATATATGAAAGAAAGAACACTGCAGCACATAGCAGCACAACTGTGTATTTGATATCTTTATTTTAGAAACAATGAAAAATACAAAAGAGAGAAAAAATTATTAGTAACTTACTGTGTATTCAATACCTTATTTAAAAAAGAGAAATACAAATTTCTGAGTAACTTACCTACAACACCCTGATATTTTCTCGCAGAAATACTTCAGTATCTTCATTACATCCCCCAGAAGGGACTCTACCTTTCCTCTGGTATCTACACAGAAAAACATCAAGATGTAATACACTGGCAAATGTTTATTTTTATTGGTCTTTCACAAAACCTCTTTTGAATTCCTGCTATCAACCTCCTCGTTCTGATATGTACCTGGATTGCAATTTAAAGTTTCTCGGCCATTACAATAAATATAACTCTATCAACAGCATCAAACATAAAAAAACACTACAAAACAATAAAAAGTACTTTGCAAGATCATATGTTTACAAGAATGAATGAGTGATACAGAAAGATAATTCCCACCTTTGGAGCTGAATTCAGCAATAGCGTCATTGGCATCATCAGTCTGAGGGGCATAGAAATGTCAGATAAAATTTGTAGATTTATTATGATAGAATATTATAATAAACGTAATACAGCATAACCCTATTTACTCCCTTTGGCAAAACTGTAGTGTAATACATGTAGCTCAGAGACAGCAGAATTCAGCATGCACTATGCTGCTCTTATATGATTGCATGGAACAAATAATGTCTGAAATGAAGCCTCACTTCTATCTTTAAATTTTTCTGAAATTCAATATCTCTCTGATTGTTTTCTGAAATAACTCTTTAGTCTTTGTAGAAGAGACTGAAGTAACAAGAGATTTACTGGTATCTGTCCTTGGTACTGAATTTGTTTTCTAACCACCCTGCCATCCACCATTGATAGTATGCAGAGGAACAGACACTGTCCTTGGTACTGAATCTGCACCTCATGCACACATTGCAGTATGACAAAAGTAAATTTCCAATTAAATGTTCCAACTATTTGCCAAGAAAACTTTGAAACCAAAATTCATACTTTCTTGTAACTTGTTCAAAATTCCTTACTTGCCCATCGTTAAAGTTGAAGACAAACACAGTAATGGCAAACAATAAAAACACTAAAAAACAAATGTTGACAACACAAACACCTCAGCATGCAGCATGCAGCAACCAAACCTTCTCTCTACCCTCTTCCAGACGTCTCAAATCTTACCAAACTCTGCATCTGTGCCTCCCGCAGCTGCTCGGCCACCTGACACAGTATCTGGCTGACTGTAGCTGTTACAGCTGTCTTTATGCTAGCTTCTTTGGACTTGAAAGTTTCTACTGAAATCTAGAGACAGATGCTAGTTTATACAACAATTTGAAAGTAGAATTTGCTTCTTGTAGTTTCAATAGTAACTGACAGACACCAATTCTGTTGTTTAAGATGTCTCCAGTAATTGTTGATTTTTACCTTTGTCAAGATGTTTGTGGCAGCATTTGTCTGTGGCTGAATAACATCAATCAAGAAGCTATGGATGGATGAATTAAAAAATGGTGTGTCATTCACCTATCAAAGAAAAGATTAGATTTTGTGCACCTTTGTGGGATTCCTTGGTACTGCAGCAGAACTTCATTTTTTTGTATATCTTGTTAGGGATGCAGATCAAGGAAATAACTTTCTGAATGTCCGACTAAAAACAAAGGTTTTTGAAAAAAAAAAAAATTTTGACAACACAAACAAAATTATTTTGGAACATCTCATTTTCTTAAGGATTGTCTTCAAAATATGATGCCAGCTACCACTAGTCGTAGCATTGTGTATTTTGTTGTCCTAGATTTCCGTCAATCATTCAAGAGACTGCTTTAGAACAGATTTGGTGCCTGTTAGTTGGTCGGTGTGTGCATACCTTGGAGAAAGCAATCTTGTAAATAGACTTGTGACTGTCGGTCAGTACGCGATGGCAGAGGAAACTGAGCGTTTGAATGACCACGGACTTGGCCATAGTACTCAACTGTCTGTTCCCACCCAGATGGGCCACAAAGCAATGCTGTAGGGTTAGTGGGGGGAGGGGGGCGGCGGGAGGCGGCAACGAAAGAAAGAAAAGAAACCAAAAATGAAACCCAAAAAGTATAGCCCTTCAGTTATTGAATAAAATCAACCAAATAGAATGAATTGTGAGTAGCACCAAATAAATACAGTTAGACAAAATATGGTTAGAAAGTTAGAATAACAGCAAATTAGTAAGATTAGTAAGAAACAAAATAACATGAAGGAAAGATTATCATACCACAATGAATATGTAAAAAAGAGCAGAAGGCTTTATTCTGTTTTAGTTTGCGGACACTGTTTTGTGCAGCAAAAGTGTGTAAGCCTGTAAGGCCAAGTGCAATGTCAGATTTCTTGTTGTGGTATTAGTTTTGTGATTGCTAACTTACCAACTGCAAAATACCAGACTGTTCATGTAATTGTGTTAATCAAAGGTACACATTGCTGATATAATAGTGTACAACATACAAAATGTATGTTAGTGTTTATTGAAAACACTTCACAAACTGAACAAAACACATTTTACAACATATTGACCAAAATATCATTTATGAATTCAATTAAGATATTCTACTGTAAAGCACTGAACCCTCTTACACTTAGTGTCAAAAACAAGAAGATTCTTTTCAAAATGTCTAACAAAGAACAGACAGTAAAGATTTTCATTAAAAATTATAGAAAGTAAAAACATAGCCTTCATACAAATAATATGCCGGGAAACCTTATTCTTACGTTTCCATTGTTATTCGCTTTCTAGTCAAAAATCAAAACACCTGTTAACTTCTCGCTAGAATATGATATATATATACTAGCACCTACCTCAGCTATAATGAGAATAGTCTCGGCACTGTTACAGCAGTTGGGGGAACATGTCATACTCAGGAACAACTGTAATGTAGCAAGGAAAGACGAAGTTACTTAGCAACACACCAGAAAAGCAATCGAAGAGAACAAACCTCTTCCATGGATAAGAACCCTAAAAACATTTAAAATTTGCACTCAGATCCAAGTCTATCCTAAGAGTTCTTTTGGAAACAATTGATAACAAATGACAAACTTTGTGTAAACCTCCTAGACAAAGAAAATCACTACCTTCATAATCTCCATCTGTACATCATCACTACAGTTGGGTGCAACTTTGAGTGTTTCCAAGATCTGGTACGGCATCTGTTGTTCTCTGGTCTCCTCACCCAGCGAGAGGAACCGATCGTCAACCAGCATTTTCTGAGTGGTGAATGATAGAGTGTAAATTGGGACCCTTCGTAAGGTTTAAAGGATGATAGACAAAAATAACAATGGGCTAGGAGTATGTTTATGGTGTGAGTAGACTAGTAATGACAAAACTGTACAAAAAGTATCAAAATGAAATCTGGAATGGACGAGAAAGATTAACAGAATAAGAGATAAGAAGACAGAACGAATGTACAGAACAACCTAATGAGAACATTGGTTCTTTGAATCTTCCAAAAGCAAACATGACAAGAGCGTTTTACCTGTATACCTCCAACTGCCTGTTGTCCCAGCTTACTGCTCTTGGTCTCCATAGCCAGTCGCAAGGCCTCAAGGACCTTTTCTCTAAAATAGAAATGAACTCATGATCATCATGCTCTTTTAAAGATTTTTCCGAGTCCAACAGTTCCAGTATTTAAGATATTTACCATTCTGATAGTAATAAAAATATGATGACCATTATACATACTGTGGCTCTCACAACAAAATAGAAATGCACAATCTCTCACCTGAGTTGGAATGGTTCATGTGCTTTGGTTTGTTCCTCATTTTCAAGTATACCTGTTGGGAAAGAGAGAAATGTCTTTAATGTTTTCTTTTAAACAAAAACATTGATTTGATGCAACAACGTCAGCAGCAACAGTTTCCTATTTTAAGTTTCATACTAATATTGTATGATATCATTCATCTACATTGAAAATTAAAATAATAATAATTATTATCGTGATTAGATAGTTTTAGTTCATTGCTTTCATAGTGTGTCTATTTCTTTTGTAACATAAGAACTGTTTATATTTCAACAGGCCCTGCAAAAAAAGCCCACACCTACATTGCACGTGTGCACTTTCCCATATCTCTTACATTGTTTACCCAACACCTTCTACAAACAAAGGTGCATACAAAACCCGGGTGTGTACAGAAAACCCATGACGTGTACTACGTGACTCTTCAACCATATAACCTGTACTTTAGACCTTTCAACCACGCTTTCTCTTTAAATCAAACATATCTATTACCAATACGTTTGAAAACAAGAACATTTGGGAGGCACTTTTTCGTTACCAAGGAGCTATAGCAAACATAGTGTTTTAACTTGTAGGTAACCATGCTACATGTGGTTGGAGGCTAGTCAAGCATCCGGCAAGGCTGAGTGTTTGTCTATTTACTTACTCGGGATTGTAAGGTCACCTGACATAGGGGAGAGGTCTTTTATGTGCAACTTTCACTAAAATAATATATACGCCAACCAAAACTGCTATTATGACTTACTACATGTAGTATGTTTATTGTACGAGAAACAATCAGGGATTCACAAATCCACTGGCCCAATCGTGCAAGTACATGGTCAATTCCACTTGCCTAAACTAATGTTTCATTACTGACTTCAAATACATATTTCTATGCATTTTTACCTGCCACAAGAACATACATGTATATACTTTTTTCTGCTTTTCCATAAAAAATAAATAAAAAAATTTAATTTCAAGCATGTTCATACAAATTATGCTTTAACTGCCAAACCTAGCTACTAGTAGTGGGCCACTTACAGAGATCTTTCAGGCTACTATACAATGTACTCTCTATCTGGCCTTTATTAAATCTATTAATATAGTAGTGCGTATCATCAAATCATAAGCAAACATCTGTGTCTCAAAGGAAAATCAATAACACGGGATCATTGATCTCCTGACATTTGCAGGGCATTTACTGGAGATGAATTGATATGTAGTTAACACACTGATATTGACCACACATTTAATCAGGCTGGAACACTCAGTCTGGATGTGTTACGACTAAGATGATGTTGGATGGGCACAAAATAATATAAGAAATGGTTTCATGTCTGTGCTTTTGTGATATTTCACATTACAAACAAGACAATAAAATATCTGTAGTTGTACAAACTAGGGTCATTTTTTTCTGGAAAAAAATTTTAAGCCACAAAAACCTCATCTACAAGGAGATGTTGGGTCTGCCTTTTATACACGAACTGCAGCATTTTGTATGTTTTTATGATCATTAGTGTTTTTCTCTTGGCCTCCCCCTTTGGTAATGGGAATTAGCATTGTACTATAACTGTAAAAATACAATTATATATATCTACCAGGCTGATAAAATTTACCTTGCTTGTTTCTCAGTCATTCTCCTGGTATTGGTCTCAAATAGATTTTGAGAAAATTTATAATTAGTTTATATATATAGTCGTTTCCAAATTCTTCCTTTAACGTATCCTACCAGGAAAACCTAAACTGGAAGTAACTCTTATGATTACATGTATGTTGTTTATTGCACCCTTTAATCAACTTTATTCATTGGGGTTAAACAATTGTGGCACTAATTTGCATTTGAAATTATGTATTGCTGTCCTCACTATATCCCCCAGGACAATCAGGCTGCCATGTTGAATAATCAAATGAAGAAAACTGCAGTATTGGTATCTACAGAAATTGTCTGGGACATTTCTGTCTTACTTAGTCCCAATAAGAAGTCCTTTTGATGCTGAACTAATAGAAGAAATTGGCCAAAATGGTAGGATTTTTTTGACTGGCAAACTAGTCTGGCATGTATCAACATTTTAATTTTCACTATTTGGGCCATTTTGTGCTATTTCTTTAGCATTGACTGACTGAGTTGGGCCTGGTAGACAATGTAGGTTTCTGTCAGCTACAAAAGAGTTAATGGACTGTAAAAGAGCTCCCATCAGTCGTATGCCTAAGTACCGACCAGTACATGTACCTTGGTACCTTGGCTAATGTGGCGTTTGACTCTTTGAGAGGCATGTTAACATACGTCCCATTGTACGTCCCTGGCTAGCCAAAACATGCACCACAGTTAAACACAATAACAGCTGCCTAAACACTTTTAACTGTAAAAACATGTTAGGAAGACAGTTTATAAATTATAGTCATATGGGCCATATTTTATTACAGCTTTCATATTTCAAATTCTGTACCTTTAACATTAACTTGGAAAACATTACCCCTAAGACTAACATAAGGCAAAATTAAACTAACATTGAACTGAATAAAACACACTACACATGTACAACTTTTAGTTTAACTGTACTCTTTTGACTCTCTACTATCAAGGAGCTTTTATCATAAGATTTCCCAATTTGGTTTTCTATTAAAGCTTACATAATACTTTTTACACATCATTGCACTGTTTTGAAAAGAGTTCTCAATACTTCTATTGTTGTTTTGAATACGTTAGCTACACCTGTACGTTCAACACCTGTTAAGTGGAAACAAACCCACCTAACAAGTTTTAAGGGGGAGGGGGGCGGTACCCGATTAGTGTAAACCCCGTAAACAACACGAGACTGTACCCACCACTGGCTGCCACGCAGGCATCTCTGACCGCCTTGTGTTTGGCACTTGAGGCATCTCTTGAGATCTGCGTTAAGACGTCTTCCATTGTGCTTCAGATCTACAAGACACACACTACCATATGGCACCAACGACAGAGTAATGTTGACAAATTTGCCGATTTCAGTACACAGTCTTGCCGTCAAATCTCTTCATCTTCCTGGCCCTACCTAAAGCGATCGTGACATTTAAAAGTTAACCGCCTTTCTTGTTCGATGACCCGAATATCCTTTAAGAATTTTTCCTGAGCGGAATGGCTGCGGAATGGCTGAAAAAAGGGGCAGGAACTCGAGACTTCAAGCGGCTCCTCCCCCGCTAAAATTTCACTCCAGATCCAGTAGACTGCACACGCGTCATGACCTATGACCTAAACTTTCACTTTTTTCCAAGATGGCAGCCGCTCAGCAACTTGGGGGACGGAGGGTGTGGGTTCGGCACCAAATCGAGCTGTTACAGCGAATTAGCCGACAGAGAGAAGAGGACAAATACACGGACTTCACGCTGAAGTCCAAGGGGAAGGAATTCCGCGTCCACCGCAATGTTCTGGCCGCTTGTAGCCCGTACTTCGACACACTCTTTCAGGTAAATTTTGGCGCGGCGCGGCCGCGGTTCCGGTATGGTGTGCTTCGCAGCTGTTTGATATTTTGTGGATGAGTGGAGCGCTAAATTTGCGGTTGATTGCTAAACTAGTCGATCCAGTTGTGATCATAAACCTAGCTCTTTCTAGATCCAGTGAAGTAGCAAAACGCTTCTCAGCCAAAAGAACAACAAAGAACAAACAAGGAGGTTAAATTTTTTTTAACCTCCTTGGAACAAAGAAGAGATATTTTGCTACATCAGTACCGGGATTTTCAGTTTTTTTAACGATTTTAACCTCCTAGAAGTCTTCTTTTTAACTGCAGATTACACACAATTCGGTATCTTACCGTATAATATTGTTGTTTTCCCATTGGCCTAATTTTGAAAACGTGCAAACCTCAGTGAAAACAGGGTAAGACTAAGAATGGTATGATCTTTCCTCCAAACATCTGCTTTGAGATTACTGAATTGTGTGCTGCTGATTCCATAGCTCCGCCTATCTCGTAATGTAATTAATTGATGGAGTCTCTCATTGGTCAAACTGCTGATTGCCATTCTCTCATTTGTTGAACTGCTGATTGTGATGGGCAGTCAGAATTGGTCTTGCCAGTCTAACCATTGGTCTAACTAGTATTCAAACTAATGCTATTACCTTTTTCTCCAATCAGACCAACATGATGGAACAGCAGAGTGGGATGGCGACCTTGAACTTCACCTCTGCAGAGGTCATGGAGGAGCTGCTGGCGTACATGTACTCCGGTTCGCTGCGGATACAGGAGGACATGGTGGAGGAACTACTGAAGACAGCAGACCACCTGCTGATGGCGGAGGTCAAAGAGCTGTGCATCCAGTACCTCCTAGTCAGTAATGAATCTCCCCTGCATGATAGTGTCCAGTATCCTGTCTGTAACCATTACTGAATTTTCCCTGTAGTGTGACATACAGTTTGTAACTCAACTGATTTGGGTTGGACTAACTATATATGGAAAGACTGGCATTCACAGAAATTTTGACTTCCTTGAAGGAGGTATTGTTTTCAGTGGCGTGATGTACATGTATGTTTATGTGTGGGCAAGGGTTTGACAGAGTTGCTGTCTTTGCCTTGTGATGATATTTGGTTTGTATGTACATGTAGTTGCGACCTAGCTGCTTTCCTTGTACATGTAGCACCAGCAGAACTTCTGATTTTTTTTTCGTCTTCTATTTTGGATATGGTCTTGTTCCTATTGTTTTTGTTCACAAATTTCCTCCCCCACAGGAACAGCTTGATGTGTCCAACTGCCTGGCCATGAAAGCGTTGGCTCAGGTGTACAAGGCCGATCATCTCCTCAAAGCTGCCAACGAGACCATCCGCAAGAACGTCCACGCTGTCATCAAACGGGAAGAAACTCTGGACATCCCCCTCCAGAGCGTACAAGAGCTGCTAGCAGACGATCTTTTGCAAGTAGCAAAGGAGGAGGAACTGTTTGGCTACCTCGTGTCATGGACCAAGCGCGATTTGCCAGAGAGAAAGGACCATTTCCCATCTCTATTTGCAAATATTCGACTCACCGACATTCCTAAAAGATACTTGGAAGAATATGTGAAGACAGAACAGTTGGTTACAGAGAGTGAGGAGTGCCAGAAATACATTGCCAAGCAGACGTCTACATCTGAGGAAGAATCGTCTGGACAATTGAATGCAAGGTCCGGAAAGATGGAGGAGGTTGTCATGGTAACGGGCGGGGTGAGCAGGTCGCCAGGCAACGAGGAGGGGACCACAGAGATGCTGTGTTATCTACCCAGGAAGGATACCTGGTGCCAGCTTTGTCCTCTTAACTACGCGGTCACGTTTAACGCGATAGCAGCTCTGAACGGGAAGGTTTATGTGGCTGGGGGACGGTTGTGGCCCGAGAATCGCGTGACTTCTTTCGTTTCATGTTACTCCGTCGTGGAGAACTCCTGGACTAGGGTACGCAACATGAGTGCCAAGAGAGCAAACTTTGCTTTAGTGCCTTGCAACGGGTGCTTGTACGCCATTGGGGGGAAGAGCGAGAGGATATTCCTGGGCGGCTCCATCGGCGAGGTTCCCGTGACAACGGTAGAGCGGTACTACGAAGCCAATCACACCTGGTCTTACATCCCATCCATGACCAAAGTCTGCAGTGATGTTGAGGCAGTTGCAACGAATGACCACATATATCTAACTTTTGGGAAGGACCAAAATGGCACGAACATCGCTGGCAATGGCCATCTACCCTACTACAACGTGAAAACAAATGTCTGGAGCAAAGTGTCGGCAACGTGCCCTATTTCAATGAGCAGGGGGGCAGATGACGAGAATCAGATCATGGTATCCTTTCTCAGGGACAACAAGATTCACTTTCTCGGCCTCGTAGACGGCGACTCAACCACTGACGGATTCTACCAGTACTACGACATCGCCACTGACCAGTGGACTGCAGTGACCATCGACTGGCCAGTATTTAGTCCTGGTGTTATTTTGCCTCAGAACATTTCACTCTACACACCCGTTCACAACGGGAACATCTTTATATGCTGCACTCTGGACAATGACAACATAGGTGTAAACAGTGAGAAGACGTACTACCGTGGACACATGCTGACCCTGAAGGATAAGCTCCTAGATCTCGAGCGTACGTATACGACAACCGGCGTGTCTTCGGTCAGACCAGCTCCAACGTCCTCAGGATGTCATCTCGACATTCCTCAGAAGCACCTAAGAGCCTTTGCAAAAGACGTGACAATGTCAATGCCATTGTTGTAATTGGTTTTGGTAATGATAAGATAATGTAATTTAAGTCTGGACCACTGTGACGTTTTTATCTAGTCTTCAGGGAGTAGCAAAGTTTCACCAGATATTACAAATGTGTGGGTATTTTTGCAAACTGTATAATTTGGTTATCGATGAAAAGCTGATTTAAGGAACAATGTGTAAGGACATGTAAGTAAAGCAGAATATGTTTTCCAGACCATGCCAAAGCTTTCCAAGTTTTGCATTTAAATGACATGATTAATTAAACATGATGGAGTAAAGAAGATTGAAAATTGTTGTGTGTAATTACTTACCTATGATCCAGGGGACTATTAGTTGATAGCACCCCTTTAGAATGTATGCACAAGATAAACTAAAACACTACCAGACAGCCTTATGTTGTAAAATCATATAATGTACTCTGAATAAGGCACAGTGACTTGTCCAATCCACAAGAAGTGCAGACTTTAACACACAGTATATACAGAAGGTAACCATTCTTAAAACACTATTTCACATTCACAAAATTTCACATGTACAACATTGAGAATTCTCCCTGTGAAATGAACAACCACAATCTGCATAGTCATCATCCTCATACTCAAAAACTTTATAAGCCATTTCATGTTTGTACCCTTATCTTGCTTGTATCTATGTGTATTTTTACCACATAAATTCTGCCTTGTGCAATCAGAAAATTGATACATCTGAAATTCATACTGAATATTTACAAACTGCATTACATTACAAGCATGTCTCGACTTTGTTAATTCCAGATTTGTTTGGCAATACAGTGTCCTGTTTAGTATTCCTTTATCGCTTCCCATGAGAAACATGAACTGCTTCCCATTGAAAAATTCTGTAGAATTCTGGATTTTGAGAAGCTATGACTGACGGTTTTTGATAACCACAATCAAGTACACAGCAGCAAGGCAATGCTAATTTTGGCAGTTTTTCATGGGTATTTCACTGCTATAAGAATATTCACCTACTCTATGTACAAAGTATACAGGGCTTAGTCACTTAAATGTTTTACACTGTCTACAGAAAATGGTATCACCATGTAAGTATTCCTAATAATCATACATAGCAATACATATGACACTTCATCAATTAGTTCACTTTGTGGCTTTCTTACGGACGGAGAGATATTTCAGTTATAAGTTGAAACCTGGATGGAACAAAACATTCACTGTTGCATAGTAGTTTTATCAGTTCCTATGTTGAAATTCCTTGAACAAAATGTACTATAGTTGAAGTGTTGATAGGGTTGATCACAACTACTTAAGCAGAATGGACGTCCCTTTGATCGGTGAGGAGACTCCAGTGGTGACCAGCTGCATGTTCTCCTTCAGGAAGTTACGTTTGGGTCCATAGAGGGTAGGTTTGGGGTGGGGGCCGGCAATGGGGCTGGAGGATCGCCCCACGGGGGGTTTGTAGACCTGGGGCATCCCGCGGATGTTGTAGGTCCACTGCATGTCATGGGTCTGGGGATAGAATAATAATATTGATGTTAGTGAATGGTAAGCAAAGCATAAACTTGCTGTTAATTTGGAAAGGTATTACAAATTTTCTAATCTACAACAAAATTCAAACCCAGGCATTCCTTTATCTTTATACAGCCCAAACTGCCCAAGAATACCGCATAGAACTAATGAAATTTGTACAGGTGCTCACTATTGACAAGGTTCTTAATGCTTGTGTTAATGGGAAATACTACAGTGTATCACAAAACTGTACCACAAAAAAAGTGGTCACATTTTCCAAGGAATCATTCTATAGAGGTGGTCCCATCTACAGGTTTGACTGTATACTCAGTAACTGCAAGATGTAGTTGAAATGTAGGGCTGTCATGATGTTTTGTTGGGAAGTTACATGTAGAAAGCTTCACTGAAATGTCTTTGAAGTGGGAGGTGGGCATCATCAGGAATACTCAACATCAGCAACTTATATCAAGGAAGACTGAAGCAGCCCAAAAAAGTCAGTTTCCCAGTACATGTAGTTACCTGTATGACCAATTTGGCATTGTATTGCTTGCCGTAGATTCGTGGTGTGAAGGAGATGCCGATCTGTGTGCCGTTTGTTCCCAACGGCAGTAGCTCCCCGGTTTGTGGAGTCACATGGAACTCAGGATCACTCCCCGCAACAAAGTATGCATGGAAGGCAACAGGATGACTGGAAAGAAAAAAATGAAGAATTTTGTAGTAGAAAATTTTTTTGTAAGAATGTAATTAAGATAAATACATTTACCAAATGATAGTCAAGTTATTCAAGCAACTAGATATGATTTTAGAAATGGTCAGGTAAAAATCATAAGCATTGATCCTGAAGAAGGCGACAATGTTTGTTGAAAATTTGATCAGTGTGTACTTTTGTGTTGGATGAAAGTTTAGCATTGGAGTTGTACTGTATGTAAAAATCATATCCAGTTGCTAGAGTAACTGTCATTTGGTGTACATACCTCTGTTGGCTGGTCAGCCTGAAGGCAACAGCAGACTCCTTATTCAGACCCACAGATTCGATGGTGATGATGTCATCAGGGGTTGGCTCAGTGGCGCACAGCCTGATGGGAAATCTCCACACCCCTCCAGTTGCAGACCTCACCAGTAACTCCACATTATGTCTGAGTTACAGAAAAAATAATCTCAATTTCACTGAATGAAGGAATGGATGGATTAAATGAATGAATGAAGTAATCTTAGACTGGATTAAAACCTCAAAGCTGTCCTCAGGTCCTTTTTGAAAATCAATTCCAGGATGGTGTTTATTTGTCTACCATTCAGTACCACGGACAGGATCCTGTTGGCTACAGCTAAAGCTATGAAAGTGGCACTGATCATTTTGCACAAAATGGGCTTGAACTTTCTGGTTGAGATTGTCGTGTCCGACATGGGTAATTCAAAAGTAAGAGGCAAGACTGAAAAATGAATAGAAAAATTGACAAATAAAAGGAAACTTATAAATGAAGGACAAAGGAATGATGGAACAGATAATGAAAAAAGACAAGTAATGAATAAACAAAAGAAAAAGGAAGAAATGAGAGTATTTTCTGTCCTACCTGAGAGGCTTTGCAGGAGCGAAGATGAGGTTGAAGACGAGCACCACGACCCCGCTGACCCTATCCCGCTGTTTCCTGACCAGACTCAGGCCCAGGGAGTGTTCCAGCAGGCTCTGGGCATCCTCCGAGTCATACTCTATCTCATACGAAAACTCTTCTGCCACTGTGTTGCCTAGGGGAAACAGACACAACTTGTTTAGTTTGTGCAAAGTACAGGGAATTCGTTCATTATTGCTGGGATTCACTTTTGCAGCAGGAGTAGAAATGGGGTTTTTGTGATGTTGTAAGGTCACAGTCTGAGTAATCAGTCTGAGCAATCAGTCTGAGCAATAATGTAGCATAAAAGCAAACAACCGTGAGAGAGAGGCACCTTTGCAAATGTTTCAAGAGTTACAAAATATACAGTTGTACTGCACTACTTGTATGGTGCAAAGTCAGTTCTATAAATTATTTGAAAACCAATTCTTCATGGAAAAGTTAACAAATAATATATATATTCAATTAATGTTCTTACTAAGGAACAACTACAGTCAAACCTGCCCGAGCGACCACCTCTTCTCAGCGACCACCTGGCCATTTCGACCGCTTTTTCTCGGTCCCGATTTATTTTCCCATTGACGAAAGCATTAAGCGACCTTTTCTCAACGACCACCTGGCCAACGCGACCGCGACCGGCCCAAATTGGGACCAATAACGACCGCATCATTTTCAAAATTGAGGTATTCATCGGTTTTTGATGATAACTAGCGCGATTTTGTGCCGAAATCGGCCAGTTTGCGTCGGATTTTGGGGTTAAATTTACAGTTTACAGTGTGCGTGTCGCTTCTTTGCGTGCGTGCAGTGTGGTTGCTATTTGCCATTCAACACAACGGAAACCATTTATACTTTGCATCGGGCATGTTTTGAGTCGATACTCTTCTCAGCGACCACCTGTCCAAATCGACCGTTTTTCCCCGGTCCCCCGGGTGGTCGTCTTGGGCAGGTTTGACTGTATCTGTATTTGCCTTCAACAGGATTTGGAGGAAATAGTAAAAAGGATGTGTCTAAGCAGAATAAACTGCAAGAAAATGACAAGGAACAGAAGATACGTACCCTCTCCAACAATGACTCCATCTGTACTTGGTCGTTGTGCATCTATGGGAGTGATGGCCCTGGTCTTCATCGGGTTGGGATACCCGCCGGCCGAGCTGGGAGCCGCGCCCATCAGCGTGACCTCTAACCTCTCCTCCACCCTGTTCCTGGCCTGACACTCCACGGTGGCTGCCCTCGCTGCATCCTTCACAGGGTGGGACTCGGGGACGCCGTGAATGGGGTAAATCCAGCGCACGTCACGCAGGCCACCGCTGCTGGTCCTACTCGCACTCCTGGTGATAAAACAGTTTGGATATTTCTATTGATGGGAATTTCTTGATAGTTAACACCTGTCCTACTATGCAACAAGAAACAGTTAGTATTGTTTTCAGTGTCTGTTTGTGTTTCAGCATCATATATTTCCCATATGCTAGTCACATTCACCACAAAGCGACAGAAACTAAAGGTCATTTGCCAGAGCGCGTCACCTTTTTTGACAACTGACAGACACTCCAGGTCATGGGGTCAGTGAAAGAGCCTACTATTTTATAAGGGGGTATTGTTTTCGGTGTGTGTGTTTGTGTTTTCGCAGTATTTTCTTTGCTTGTCACATTCATCAAAGACTGATATCAGGAAGTGATGTATGGACATTTATAATGTCAATCAAAACCTTATTTGCATAATCATTTAACTATAAGAAAGCGACATGTCTAAACATAGCTTTTGCTTACCTTTCACCACTTTCCCCGTCCAGTGTCTCGACCTTCATGGCCTGTGCCCCAAACTTCCAGCTATGTCCGTCCTCCCTCCTCACAGACACCACACACACCGCCTCGTGGAGCTCCATACGGTTGGGGGCAAAGGTCAGGGGGAGGTCAAGGGTTGCCCTGGGAGCCAGGTGGATGTTGTGAGGGTGTTTGAGGAGGAGACAGAAGGCAGACTCCGTGGTGATGGACTGCTTGATGACTGACTCACTGATCTTGTGGAGGAACTGCTTCTGGTCTGTAGAAAAAACAACAATGAGAAGTAAATCAACATTGGACACCAATCCAAATCTGATATCTACTTGATGTCAGACCTCCAGTCTTTATCAGATGGAATGACCACTGTTTCTTCTGACTTGTGACACTAACATTTACAGATCTAGGCATCTGACTTTGTTTTCTTAATACATTGTATCAACAATTAATACAAGATAGACCTGTTTTTTCTGAGAACAAAATTAACCAAGAATGTTTCATGTTGAATACAAACAAATATTTGCTCCCTAACTCAACAAAATATGGCTGTGGAGATGACAAAATGGTGTGAGCTCTAAATGCCAACATTGTTAAAAGATAAAACATTAGAGAAACAGAAGGCAGCCACAGTGAGATAAAACTGTTTCAACAGCATACAAAGCACCATCAATACAACCATACTGTTTCAAACATAGGGTAATGGTTACAGTTTCATGCAATACAAAAGAGGAGACAAAACAATGAATAAAAATCGGTGGACTTCTCCAAATTTGCACAAATGTACACATGAACAGCAGTAGAGAAGTGTTAACACCTGACTACCCTATCACCATTCATACCTTTCCCCTGCTCATAACCTGACAGGTGTGTAGAGACAGGTAGATGCATGCAGAGTTGGGAAGAGAAAAATCATTGAAAAATGTCATCTGCAGTATCACTACACATTAACCTCTTACCCTCACTCATGATCATTGACCAAATATGAGAGCAAAGTGGACACATTTAGACCTGCCTGTTTGCATATAAATGTCAAAGAAGATGTTTTACTTCGTATTATAATGCTAAACTTTCTTGAAACACTAAGGTGTAGATAGATCAAATTTTCAACGACCACTGTCACCTTCTTCTGGATTAATAATGACCAATCACTTCAGAACGTAAACTCGCAAGACCCCCTGGCACGTTTGACCAATTGCTGTTGCCACGTATCCCTAAGATCACCTGTCAATAAGATCACACATCTGCAACTCTCGTGAGTTTACTTTCTTAAGTGATTGGTCATTATTGATCGCAAAGAAGGTGACAGTGGTCGTTGAAAATTTGATCTGTGTATACCTTTGTGTTGGAAGAAAGTTTAGCATTGTACTAATATGATTACTAGCAACACAGATAAGCTTCTATGATAAATTAAAAGACAACGTTTTTGTATCCGATGGAAATGTGAGAGCGTACCTGTCAGAATGACATCCACGATGACAGGTTCATCAAATGGGTTTCTGAAGGGGATGATGAGGGAGGTGTTTGACTGGAACTCAGCGCTGACCATGACTGGGTCCAGGGGCTGGGGCAGGATACCGGTACCTGATGCAAGGTACACCCAGTCTCCCAACTAGAAGATGGAATACAAAATGTTATGTTGATCCAATTGTTAGCTTAATACAAATGTACAGAAACTTCAAGATATAGGCCAAGCCCATAGCTTAGCCCAACTCTGTGAAAATGTAGAAATGCAAAACAAATATGCAAATATTTGAAGGACATGCAGCTGCTCTCTCATTGGTTACAAACAAATGTATCTAATTTTCCCATTGGTTGAACTGCTAATTGTGATGGACAGTCAGGATAAGTCTTTTCTCCCGCTGGTCTTTACCATTGAATACATACTACTTACCTTCAAGATGTTTAAAGAAAAGGTGAATGGCGACAACTAAAGATAGAACAAATTCCAAGAAAAAACGAACTCACATGTTCACTGCAGAAGGTGATCTCAGCTGTGTGATTAGCGCTCCCTAGTGCTGAAGGAAGGAACTGCAGCGGCACCATGAGGCTGGACCTGGGCTGCAGAATTATCTGGTGGAGGAGAAAAGTAAAAATCATCATTACTCATTCAAAGTCCAGATTAGGACACATTCACAACAGCTATATCATGATGGTAGAATGTAGTTTTCGTGTTTGTTTTCTTTTTTTGTTAGCTATTTCCTCCTCAATGTTTTTCTGGAAGCAGCCCTTGTATATAGCTTACTAAAGGAAAGTAGAGTCTGTGATACCCGTAGTATTAGGTAGTAATAGTTGTTCTTCCTATAGAGTGGAGACTTACAGGTTTGGCAGGGTCCACCTCCAGACTGAAGTTGTTGGGGTTACTGTTCTGTGGCTCCAGCTCTATGGGCTCATCAGTGGGGTTGTACAGGCGGATGAACTGGCGAGTCCATCTTATAGGGGATTAGAAAACACAGATTAAGAAAATGCTCTTATAAAGATATGTAAACATATAATTCGAAAGGTTTTGGAATACCATACGATGACTAAACTCTGGACTACTTGAAAAACAACGTTTCATTTTAGCTTGTCCGTTTTTTTTTTCTTTTTCACCTGGATCTAAAAAAACTTTCACTGCTTCTTTTGCTGAAGCCGTACTACAACTTCTTTAAATATTCTGTGTACCCTTGACACTATTTTGTAGCAAAAAATAGACAAAAGGACATAGTATGGTGTTCAGGGACAAGTTTGTATACCTGTGTGTGGATGGTGTTCAGCACCAGGGACAAGTTTGTATACCTATGTGTTGATGGTGTTCAGCACCAAGGACAGGAGCATTTGTCTGATGTAGATAATGCCTAGGTTACACATAGCCGAATTTGGCTCCCGACTCTCTCCCGACTATGGTTTAGGAGTGATTCGGGAGCTAGTCGGCTTTAGTCGGCTGGCGTTCGGCTGAGTCGGCTGGTGTTCGGCTGCCTCAGCCGAATGTTTTGAAATGTTCAAAACATTCGGCTCTGAACGGCAGGTCTGGAATGGGTCGGTTGGTGGTCGGCTAGTGTTCGGCTGGTGTTCGGGAGTAACTCAGCAGTGAAGTTTTAACTGCTTAACCAAGCCACAAACACTGCTAAATACTCCCAGTTTGCTTCCAACCTACTAACGATTCACCCGAAACCCGTAGACAAATCTCTGCTAACTCAATCCCAAGAAAAATGCCTATTACCAGGACGTAGGCGAATGACCCCCGAACTTCCCCCGACCGACATTCAGCCGAAAACAAAAAGACCCATAAATACCATATCAGAGCTATCTGTGATCCAAATTTGATCTCCTTGTGATGTTTAGATAATAGAAGAAAGGATTATTTTGATTAAAAATAAAAATGGCTACTTTTTAAAAAAAAATCGCTGATTATGTCCATTTCAAGTCGTAAGAGGGTTAGCAATCGGTTGGGAATCAGTCTGGAGTGATTCGGCAGTCTGCGGCTAGAGGTCGGGATGGTCGGTAATAGGTTAGTTAGCATTGGGGACACAGTCGGGAGTAAGTCATTTACTGGTCGGGAGATGGTTGGGACATGTTCGGGACAGGCGTGGTCAGACTGCTCCCGAACACCAGCCGACATGAGTCGGCTAAGGGTAGGCTGATGTTCGGGAGCTAAATTCGGCTATGTGTAACCTAGGCATAAGGTAAATCCTGTAGTTTGTAAATATCAGTATGGTTCACATTCAAACTATTTAGAGGAGAGGAACTCTTACCTTCCAAGTTCGCATTCCATCTGCGGCAGGACTTTCGGTGCAGGTGTGTTTGCTACAAGATCAAGGTCATACCAGAACTCCCCCACAGTATCACCATAGAAGATCAAACTGTTGAGCATAAAAGATTACCTTTTAAGGAATTCTCATAGATGAATTCTCATAGATTCAGAACAATTTTCTCTCAAGCAAATACCAGTACAAAGCAGAAAATTACATTTAGGAGGAAGATTTCTTTGAAAGATGGAAAAATCATGCTAACTACATCTACATACTTAGCATTAAGTATCATCCTGTCTATTATCATTTTTAAAAGAAAATCGCATTTAGCACAAAAATTTCTTTGAAAGATTTCTTTAAAAAATCTAACTACATGTACATGTTAAGGATTAAGTATCACTGTATGTCAATTATGATTGACAGCCAAAACAGACAGCACTGCCCACCTTCCCCTGGTTTTCCCCACTACGGTCGGCGCAAACAGCAGCTGGTACCACTTCTCTTCCCCGGGGGTCAGGGTGACCTTGGGTTCACCGCTAAGCCCCGCCCCCTCGATTGTGACAGACAGGGTCAGCTCCTTATTCGTGGGGTTTTGGATGGGAACTTCCATCATTGCTGCAGACTGGAGAAAAGAAGAGAAAATTTTTACTTCAAGAATGAACTTTACGGTAATTAAAAGACTGTGAGCTAAGCTAAAAATCTACAAGAATGATATCCCATTGAGTGCAGCAGTGTTCTAGCCAGCCTGAAATTTTTTTCCGTCCCCTGGACTTTAAATGGAAATCCTGTTGAAGGCCTGATCCTAGAGGGGAAGGGGGCATGCTCCCCGGGGAAAATTTTGAAAGGTTGACCCACAGAAATGCTATTTCCTTTATTTTGAGGGGCAAATTTTGCTGGTAGACTCAGCTTGATTCAAATAATAACTAGTAATAGTATACATGCAAATTTTTGTCCATGACGCAGGATGGAAAATTCCACAAAGGACAGAAGGTCGGACTCTGGCTAGAACCCTGGCGTGCATACGCTTATAAGAATTTTAGCAGTGCTGCAAAATAATCAACATTAACCTTTCCTTTCCCAAGCTGTAGCAGCTTCAGTGATCTCCTACCTGTCCACCAGCACTTGGGATAGAAAGGGTTAAACCTTTACCCAGGAATTCATGTGTATCACCTTGCAATTTAAAGCATGCATAATGGCTGCAAAGTGCTGTGGTGCATGCAGTTGTACACACCCTACACCAACTATACAGACTACAAACTATTGAAGCCTCAATGTCCATAGTGACATACTGTGGCGGTGCAAAAAACTAAGTGCATTATGTGCTTTAATACATCTAATAGTTCATGCTTGTGCCTTTAAGCCGTGGCATCTGACAGCGTGCACAATGTTTTTTCTATTTCTTTACCTTTGGAATGCCACCTTCTCTCACAAAATCCAACAGCTTTGGAGACAACAGATAGCAAATGTTTGTTAGAAAGATTAACACACAACAGCAAAAAAGATCAACAAAACATCACAGCAGCAGTTGAGTTGTTGTATTACATGCAAAATCCACTTATTTCTAATACGTAATAGGTATTGAAGCTCAAACTTGCATTATTTGTTACTTAAAGTTTGTAGTTATGAAATTATGTTCTAGAGTTACGTAGGTTATATTTGTAGACTTGTTAGAATTAGTATCAAAAAAGGTTTAAATCATGCCATAGAAGTTGACAAGCCATCAGGTGTGCTACCTGTGCTGAACAGGTGATCTGGAGACGCTTCTCTGGCTCAGGTGGGCTGGCCTGGATCTCCAGGGAGTACCACACCCGGTAACCACCAGGGAAGTCTCCATCTGCTGTAATATGGCCAATGAAAATTTCAATCAATTTGACTATTTTCCATGTCATGACCACAACAGATACATGTACATATTCACTTGTACATTGATTCATCTATTGCTTGCATTTAGGAGAAAACATTAAGCATACAAGAAGAAAATGTGAGCAAATTTTGGCTGAAATGAGGAGCAAAGTTAAAGTAAGACAATTCTTACTATCCCCCGCAAAAGATGACATTCGAGAGCTGGGTGTGACGGGGGAGGTGGGCAGTTCATCATCCTCATCGCTACTAGAGTCCTCTTCCCTGTGGATGGAGAAACAATGTCAAAATCAACTTAAGACAGCATTATTGTGTATAACAATCATGTTAGCAGATCCCCAAACCCACTCATTATAGAAAAAAGTGGGACACTGCTTGCAGCTTCCAATTACGAAGTCAAACCCTAAAGCTTAGATTGTAATGCACAGAATTCCACATCATTAGAATAGTCCCACTTGTCACCATTGCTATCTTGCACTGTTTGTACTTTTTTAATATCTAATGTAATGTTGCAATTAGCCCTTAGACAAGACCTTGCAAATAAAACTTTCGTATGTTGTTACACATAGATATCAGCACCAAGGACAGGTATTCAATATTCCTGAAGCTATACAGTTTTCATGTTTGGCTTCCAAAATGATGCCTTCGTAGTTTTGCAAAGGATTTTTGAAATGTTAAGTTGCCTTTCATAATGGTTAGTGTTTATTCTCAAAAAGGGAACAAGTTGAGCTTCAACAGTTGTCATATTTTGGGTTTTTGAGAAATATTTGCAAAAACATAGGACTTCTAAAAATGCAAAGTACTTGATCAGATACTAGGATAGGGTTTCACCAGTTGTCGTACCGTGGTTTCTGTGCATCTCCTGCCACAAAGGTGATGACACCACTGAAGGTTCCCCTCTGCCACGGGGTGATTGACACCCTGTAGGGCGTGGTCTGCCCCGGCAACACCGTAACCGTGGGCGGCCCCGACACGCAGGACAGGCTGGAGGATACCTGGTAGATGAGTTTCCTGTTGGACACGTTGGGAACCTGCACCACTTTGGTCACCCTGAAAATATGTATAGGTATCAAGTTAGCTCTGAAGACTAATCATTTACTTAGTTATATGGCACATCACATAACACAACTGTCCATTTTTTTGCTTAGAATTGGTGATTACAGCCTAACCTTTTCCTTGCTGCCTAACCCCACAACCAATGCAGATTTGGAGACAATATGCTACTTCAGCAGGAGAGAGTTAAGAGAACATAGAAATAATAGGCTTTGTCTGACACATTGGGAAGTAGCTCCACTTGTAAGGTGCAGTCACATTCATTTGTGCATTTCTTTGTCGTAGGATTTATACCCAGGCTATGACAGAAATGATCGTTGACAAGCCTTATAATTAGGATCCATAGCAATCTTTTTGTCATAAACAGCTGAAGTTTGTATGAAACGTAAACTGCTCATGCAACAAATGTGACTGTACTTTGAAGCATTGAGGGTTCTTTAATGGCTATCATAACAATCAACAAAACAACTTACCTTTCCCTTGCCCTGCATGGCACAATTATGTGGTCCAGAGCCAGAGGCTTCTGTCCCAGACCCTTCAGGTTAAAGATGTGCTCTGTGCCATCCTCATGGTTCCTCAGCAATAACCTTCCCTGCAGGTAAGAAAGTATAATTAGTCATGGGGCAAAAGTACTGTGAATCAATTTCAGTTCAACAGGACTTAATTTTTCAGTAGTAGGGGGAAAGAGTTGCTTTTAGTATTCTGACTTTATGGCCGAGACAATACAGCAGTACAGTGATAAGACAGAGCACATGTTAATTTGGGTTTGTGGTGAACATAAAACCACCACTAATATTCCACAATTTGCAGTATGTAGAAAACAGGGCAGAGTCTATCTTTGGCTCTTACAGTGATCCAAAAGTAAAAGAAATATTTGAAATCACATTCAGCACGAAAATGTTTCTACCACCCATGCCATATAGCTGAAGCTTTTAGATCCCAAACTACCTACCAGTGACAGACACTCCAAGACAGGCCTGAACATGAGGGGGTAGAGAGTTGTCTGCTGTGCGCGGGCCAGCATCAGGGGGGGTCCGTAGAACCCGTCTCCTTCCAGCTCTGCCTTCAGCTCCCAGTCATGGAGGGTCGGGTTGTGCTGCAAAATGACAGGAGGGTTTAGAAACAATGAAAAAGAGCTGAAAGGTAAACATTGACAAGTAGTAGGTCATTGACATGTATACGACCAATGGTTTATCAATTACACACCTTCGATGATTACAAGTTCTGTGACAGCTAGACAAAATGAAATTCACAATCCAGATGCTGAATCACAAAGCCTTTTGATTCAGCAGCTGAATCACTTACCGGATCCAGCAAAGGGATTGTACTATGCGTTGTCAAGTGGTTACCAACCCTAACTCTGGACCAAGGGGTTTGGAGTTTAAATCCAAGCTTTCGTTGCTCACCTGAAATTCACTCTACTGGAAAGGGTCACAGTCCTTAAGACGGAATGTTAAGCCCTGGTCCCCCATTCATTGTACTTGTCATAATTTTCAGTACAATGAGACTATATATACTGATCAAACCATCTAACAGATATTCTGTATATTGACCCAATCAGTGTTTATAGAACTGTACTTACAATGGGAATATCCTGTGACACAGACTGGTGTGCAGGTGTGACAAACTCCAGTTCAGCGGTGCTGCCGTCCGGGTTCACGATAACCTCCAGCTGGAAGACACGCACGTCGTTTGGAGCGAAGAGGACGATGCGGCAGGGGTAGTGGCCTGCGCCCTTTGGCTGGAACTTGATCGGGATGTTGATGGTGCCGTCGTCTAAAATCACACCTGCAGAACAAACAAACAAATATATTGTAGATTAAAATGCATACTACATGTAATTCTTGCTTTTATGCATCTTGAGTAAGTCCTTACCACACTAAGGCCTACGTCACATTTCCAAACCGGGGCCTGGCTGGGCAGCATTCCGGGAAAAAAACAACCTAACTACACAAGACATAAAGAAAATTGTTGTGGGCATTATTTGTGTATATTTTTACGTGTACATTTCTATTTTTCGTTTTCCTAAACAGCCCGGCCGGGCCCCAGTTTGGAAATGTGACGTTAGCCTAAATGGTGTATAAGGCAGCACCCATCTACATTTCCTTAACCCTTAGACCACACAGCCATGCAAGTACTACAGGAGGAGGTTTGTGTGATTCTCAGAAATAGCAAAAGTGTTATAATTACTCACCTTGGTTTCCAACAATTCCTGCTGCTGATCTCTCCATCCTGGGTCCCTCCCTGGCCACCTCTGAAGCCGGTTTGGGCCGGTTGTTGAGCGGCGAGGGGACGAACACCTGGATAGGAGCGTCAAACAGCGGGGAGCTGACCTGTACATTAAATGTGGTGCCTGAAAAAGAAATAGTAAGTACAAAATGAGTAAACACAGGTTTATTCAAATAGTTTTTTTTTACATTCAAAGACATGAAACAGAGGGGTTTAAATGTTTGCACCATAAATTAATGGGGAGATACCGAATTAGATATGAATGTTGTTAGAAATATGGGCAAAAATAAAGTCATAAACAAAGTTTCTACCTTCTGGAGGAGCAATGAGCATGTGGGAGGTGGTGATGTGTCGTGAGCGATCCACCACACGGTCGTGTAGACCCATCGCTGCAATGGCTGCTGTCACTGTTCCACTGGCCAACGTACCAGCAACCTACATGTACAAAAAGGGAGATCAACATTGAGGTCAAATGTCTACAGACTGAAGCTATACTTGGCTTAAAGAACCACTTTCATAAACATTACTGTACAATGCATGTCATATCTCATCTTACAGACAACATATCATTAAGATACAGATTACATGATTTAAGTCCCAATAAATCAATAGATGTATAATAAACAGTGGCTCCACTATTTTTCAACGCATAATAGTGGAAAGGTCTAACTTTGATATTTTGTGTACAAAAATAGCCTTTCAATGGTTTTGTATTAACAAGGTTAGGTTCTCTCACCTTTCTCCTCTCGCGCTCATACTCGGACATCCTCTGCTGTGCAGCGATGACTAACGAGCGTTCCCTGGCAGCGTTGGTGATGGGGATGACCAGGTTCTCCTTCAGGACAGAGTTGTTCTCACACTTCCAGTAGATCACTCGGTCATCTCCTCCAAACAAGCCCCTCCCCTTACCTGTGGCAAACAATGATATTGTTATCCATCATTATCTCATGTGATGTTACTTCATTTTAGTATCTTACAATCTCCAACTTTTAATTGAAAAGTTGTGTTGCATCAAGCTATTAAACCAAAAAAAAATATCTGAGTCTTCCTATGAAACTCAGGAGAAATGTTCACAAAACTGAGAGTTCAAGCAAGATATACTTGTTAGACTTTTCTAAAGGAAATGGGAGTTGTTGCAACTTCAAGATTCAACATATTGTAGTGAGAAATATGGCTTTTTAAAAGCAACTTGAAACTTCAAACTAAAAAAACAGTTTTTGGAAAAAAATGAGGTAAAAGATATATTCTTGTAATAAAAAGTTAGAAAACCACTTGAAACTGTATTGTGTGAACTTTGAACTTTTGTGGCAACAATTGTTGCCATGGAAATGAACTACAAAACATCATGTGACCTGGGAGAGGAGCACTGCATCTCTTGGGGAGGAGTCTGCAGCCTGTTTGATGGGGACACATGATTGGACAAGAAGATGTAGAGAAAGACAAATCAACCAAAGAAATATTGACACAAGAAACAGTTCCACTGGAAAGGCTTGCTAACAAAGAGTTATTTAAAAAAGTGTCACGGAATATATTTTACCGGTCAAAAACTGAGTTATTCTTCATCTTCAACATGTACTATCTTCTGTACTATTTCTGTCAATATTGCGATGATGATTGGATGAAGTATTCTAGGGACAACTACAATAAATACAATGTACAATATGTAGTGTCTACAATCAGAATACAGAAAAGTACAGGCACAAAATATACACAGTAGGGACATCCTCATAACTTTAAACAATGCTTAGAGTTGGATATACAAATGTTAGGTTGACAGGTTGTTTGATGCGATTAAACCAGAAGATAATGTGTACACCAGAAGATAATGGGTTTTGTGAGACACTGAAGAGCAGTGATGCTAGCTATACAGATACATAAAGTGAGTTCGTGGAGTAAACCCCACACATACCTGCAGCAGCTGCACTGCTGATCCTCACGCTGTGTGGACTGGGGACCCACGGTAACACTGACGGCAGCGGCAGCACCGCAGATGCCTCGATGGAGTACAGAAACTCTCCCACCTCCTCGTTAATGAAGAGAACGGAACACTGGCGATGTCCCGTCTGGAAGGGGAGGAACTCAATCTCCACCTCCGCAGAGCCGCGCCCATCCAGGTGGACAGAGGCCTTTGGGCTGAAGAAGGACCCAAAGGCTGTGTTGTCTGTGGTGGCTGTAGGAACATGGAAGAAACAAATCTTAGAAACATGGGAAGTACACAATGTATTTTCAAACCAAAATGATATGATAGGCTTTTAGTTTGCGCCTGAGTGGCAAATGTATGAATACACAATTTACAAAATATGACTTGTCACGTGAAGTTGAAATATTTTCTGTTCCATGTTTTCATTACTGTAAATATTCAAAGAATTGCCGTGTTTTCATTTTGAATTCAGTTTTCACCAAGGAGTCAGACCCTAAAAAATAATGACACAAGGACTATATATTTTTTGTGTTATATTATGATCTCATTTTCACTCCTGCCATGAAATCAAATCCGTATAAAATTGTTACAGTTACAGTTTTATGGTACAGTAATCTGAAGTTACAGAACTATGCTGTTAGCAGCATCTTTTCATAAGCCTTGCCAGTTCCACATCTTTCAGTTCCTTCAAAGACCACATTGTTGAATTCAGTATTCACACAAATTACAGAAGACTCACATTTCTCCACTGCTGCTGTGATCTCAATCTTCTCATCATTAGGAGGAGGAGAAGGAGAATCCACCTTCTTCTGGCTGTGGTGAAATGGTGACAAACAAATATGAGCATAAACTAAAACAAGACTGTTTCAACAAACACTAATGCCTGTTAGTAGATAAACGCTACATACAATTACCTACATTTGTTACTGTTATAACATGTCATGTACTATCCTAAAACTACAAGAATACTGCACAAGCCTCTGTGATTTTACTTTAATGTGTTGGGTATCACAGGGACAGACTAACTATTGGTGATGTGAAAAACACTGTAACAAAAACAAACCACGTCAATTTTATGAGAAAATACCTTTGTATACGCTGTATTCCTCTATAGTATGGAAAGCAAGAGAGAGGAAGCACAAACACCACATTTTTAGAACACTTCTCAAAACTGTTGTCATCAGTGTGATATATTATAATAGTAAACTGCAAAACTGAAAGCTTTTAGAACATTCAAAGCTTTCTAACATTCTCTAAGTTTTCAGAACTTTTGTGTTAATTCATCGGTTCAATTATCAAGTTGAAAAATTCCATCAGAAAGAAGTTGACAAATAAGATGCTATCTCTATTTACCCATGGTCAATCTTGGACTTGACCTTCTTCATCGACTTTGCCGAGCTGCTCTTCTGAGAGGCCGACTTCCTGGCCTTGGGTGAGGGGAAGGGCTCTCGCGCTTCCACAAGTACTATACGGAACTCTCCCGGCTCGTCAAACGGGTTGGTGACGTTCAGCTTGCACCTGTACAGCTCGTAGCAGGGTGACTCGATCTTGATGTTTCCCTGTTTGTTAGAGAAGGACTGCAGGTGATGCAGTATATGGGGATATAGTTATAGTATAGCCACCACAGCTGCATGCCGCACAAACAACTTGTAAGGCAAAATAGAATGAACACAAGGCAACACTTTGAGACTGTCACAGTATATTGTATAGGATTCACATACTAGTAATATGCAAGGTAAAATCTTGCTGCAGTTTCAAAGGAAGCTGACAGAGGGTCATAATTATGTCCTCTGGAAGTCAACACCATACCAAAAATAAAGAACCTTAGTAATAGATTTATGCTATAAAACAAATAGCAATCCTTCATCTAAAGCAATTAAAAAGCCTGTCAAACATTTTAAAAAGTAGGCTAATACATACCAAAAATTAAGAGAAGTAGTTTGATTTTTATGCTATAAAACAAACAAACAAACAGTGATCCTTTATCTAAAGCAAGCAAAAAGCCAGTCAAATATGCCAGCCAAAACATTATAAAGAATAAGGGTTTATACATTACCTGCCCCCCTCCCCCCAAAGTTTAAATTGTGACCTTGAAGCGCAAAGGTCAAATGTATTACCTTAGGAGTGATGTTGTCCACTAGTGTCCTGAGGTTAAACACAAGGGTGGATCCGACTGAGGCGCCTGCCCTGCGCCCCACCAGTACCAACACGGCCTCCGCAGGCCGCAGCAGACGACTGGTGAACTCCACGGGAAGGTTGTGAGTTCCACGTGGCGGGACGGAGATGGCCTCCGCCTTGGGGATGATGAAGTCACGGGCATCTCGGCCAGCAATCATCGGGTGGTAGATCAAAGGCTTCGAGCTGGGGTTGGTCAAACGTACCTAAAAAAAGCGCAAAAAAAATATATATATTTAATATATTTCAACCATGTCTAAAAGACTGTCATATAATATCAAAATCGTCTGTAATGATAATATCTGACGGCTTTTATACATTTAGTAAACTATGACAAACTTGCATTTCATATTTTCTTATTGAAATTGACAAGACACCTGGGCTTCCGATATGATACTACTGATAGCAGTTGTTCATAATATAATCATATTGAAAAATTTTAATAAGCCTTAAGTTAAAAGTAAGATATCACAGAAATACGATAATAACAAAGACCTCAACTATTATGCAATAAAAATCACCGTAATGATTATGGTTTATACACCAATGATGAAAAACCCAGGTTTAAAACTGTCCCTGTCCTTGGTGCTGAAGTGTTACTATTGCATTTAGCCTAGTAACAAACACAAAATAGTCCCCTTGTATAAGGACCATTCCCACCTCTTTCTGCACAGTGGCATGTAGGGACCCCACAAACTCCACAGTAGCCTTGGGTAGGTAGTGTGGCAGGCGCTGGTACAGATGCACACACAGTAGTAACATGGCTACTGGGTTGGGGTCGGTGATGTCAATAGCCTGGGGAAAGAACAAAATAAATTCAGAATCTGTGATTTTTATATATTCAACACAGCTATGCTAAACATTTGTTGATTAGAGAGTTTGAGTATGAATCAAATTTGAAAAACTACACTTGGTGTGATTCTATGAATCTAACCTCCATTAATATTTACCATGTGGCGTTTATCTGCCACTTTGAAATACAATGTGTTTGACAGCTCTCTACTGAAGCACCGCCCAAATATGTACAGTTTACACATACCGGAATGCACGGTACTGGGAACATTGCATCAGAGATCTAAGATGTATTTTTCAGGGCAGCAGATCATATGCATGTATGTGACCTGTAGGCATATTATGTAATAAAAAAATGCTATCAAACATTGAGAGAATATGGTCAAGTTTTAACATCCCACCTGTATGTCATAGTCCAGTCCTATAGTCTTGAAGGCACTGGTGATTTTAAGTGCATTGTGTAGGCACTGCTCTGGGGTGGATGGGTGGGTGTACATACTGTTCAGATGGGTCTTGATCTGTGGAGAAAGTAAATTAGTTAAATATATCAGAATGGCTGTGCTTGTAACAGAAATATCTGGCATTTACAGCTTTTTCAGCATTACACCACCTGAAAGCAGAATAATCTGCATATTAACAATTACAATTGCTTATACTTGACATGACTATAAAAGTCAGCTCTGAAAAAAAAAGTTAACATTTGTAAGCTATATGTATGTTGTATAAACAAATCCCGCAAAACGTCTTTACATCTACATTCATTGTTTTTGTCTGAGGATCCTCAAAGGCTTATCACAGTTTATACATCAGTACAATGTGCTTTAAGAGAAAACCAGCATGTCAAAGTTCAAGTTCGTACCAGGAAGGGTACATGTGCAGCCAGTACAGCTCCCAGAACCAGTCCATCTAGCAGGTCAAAGTCAAAGTTCACCACCCAGCGAGACGGAGGGACGCCACCTAGAGAACACAACACGAACTGCAACTCAGGACAAGGTGCTACGACTACATGACTGTTTGCTTTTGATTGTGCATGTCTGAAACTTAATGGAAAAAATCTGTACTCCTGGCCAAAATTCCTGGAGATCATTCAGACAACACAGGCAGATGAGTGCTGCATGTACAAGATATATCCTTAGTTCAGAATGTTTTGTAAAACACTCAAGCAATACTAATGTCAGAATTAACAATTTTTTTCTTTAAGTGCCACACCAACTTGCAGAACATCAAAGCAAACATGGGCAAAGAAGGATTGAGGGGTGTTAACAGTTATATTTTTCAGAATCTATTGTTTTGTACTCTTTGCATGAATTGATGACATTCTCTAGAGAAAAAATGTTATATTTGACATAATTTTCATCTGCCCCAATCCTCCTTGGTTGGTGTGCGCATTAGTTATGACTCCATGTATGTTTTTGGTGGAAACTCTCAGTGCTGTTTCTGTAATGTCATGCTTCAAACACTTCTTTTGTTACCTTTGTTACTCATGTGACAGAATGGATATGGAAACCTTATTCCTGTAAAGGTTTAGAAATGATTAAAAAACAGTTATGCTTCCTCGCTTTTTACAGTGATTGTTATTATAAAAAGTTTGGCTGCATACAGATAACCCACAAGATATCCCACTTTGTAGCAACTTCCTTCTAGTTTATTTTAGCAACCAACCAATGTTTCAAAAAGTGTCACTTGACCATTACCCTGATCAGCAACAAGCCACTTACCTAAACACTATCAAGAAACTACCTGCCTTCATACCTAGCCGATCAAAACAAATAATAAACTTGATAATAAAAACCCAAATGATTTGTAGTAATAGTGTACACTCTTACCTTTGTCACAGTCAGCCCAGACCTTGTGCCTCATGTGTTCGTAGTAGTGGTTGAGCCATGCCAGCAGGATTCTCTCCCCCACACCGTAAATGTTACTGGCCAGGGGGTCGGGGTTAACCATGGGGAGGGGGATGTCCTTGATGGGGAGGGGGATGTTCTTGAACTGTCTGGGGGTGATTCTGGACAGCACAAGAACCTGGAAATATGAGCACAAAAGGTCAGAGGTCATATAAACCTAGAAAAGGGTCAGTCTGGATGAGAGGTAATGAAATTGCTAACAATGGGCTATAAACACAGCTTCATAAAACCATCAGTGTTGTAAACAAGAAAATAAGGCAAAAAATAGTTAATACTGGCTATAGACTATACATGACATAAACAGCATAAATGCATTAAAAGGCACCAGTTACGAATGTCCTTCCCTGACCTTGAGCAACTGTAGCAGCACGTCACTCCAGGCTTTCTTGGACACAGACTCAAACAGAACCTCCTCCAGCTCACGCCTCTCTGCCTCCTCTTCAAACGTTAACTGTACAGGAAAGAGAACAGACAAAATATAAGTTTCAAAAACAAATCCTGAGGTAAATGTGACAACAGTCATGGCTCAAATACATTTGTAAATGGGACTGGATTTGACTTATATCTGTGTTATGTTGATGGTAAATTGCTATGGTCCTGTACAACGAGTGATCACACAATATTCCCAGTAGTTTTACGTTTGCAGTGAGCTCTCATTACAAACTCATCACACAGAAAAACATGCTCTGAACTACATCTCTTGCTACCGTAGATCTAAAGCACTGTGAATGCCTCTGTTTCCCTTCTTACATAAACTTTTCAGTGGTGAAAAAGCACATCATAAACTTCATGTCTACTGCTAACCCATGATAAAGGAACTGCACCACATTGTGATAATCTAAGCAAAACTTTGTCAATCTTTGCCTGTGAATAATTTGGTGTAAATTCATAAAAATTTGATTGTTTTTGGTCAGGTTTCCCTGTCTCAAGACCTGCAAGACCACTTTAGTCTAAACATCTTGGGAGTGCCCTGAAATTCTTCATTCCATTGTTTATCCCACCTCGGGTTCTATCCCTGCCGCGGCTGCCATCTCCCTGCTCCTCCTCTCCTCCTTCGCCCTGTTCCTGGCCTGCACCTTCACCCACCAGCGGAAGTCTTCAGGTTCCATCAGGTACTCAGGACGGATGGCCGCAACACAACCGCCTTGGCTCCTGGAGTAATTCAAAGTCAACTAGTTACTGATCAAATAAAAAAATCTTTAAAAGAGTTTAAAAGTATTGTTTTGGTTTAAAAAGTGGGAGGTCATCTCTTGCATTTCAACAAGCTGCAACCAGAAGATGACAGAAATGACACCAGGATTTCACCCCCTGCCCTAATGGGTTAGTCCAACTGCCATTCAGAGGTCATCTACAGGTCAAAACATGGTGAAGGTCACATTTTTTTGCCAGATTTTAAATGCATCTGTCCTCCTTAGCAGAAACCTTACCTTTGTGATAACAAGTTCCTCAGAAAAAAAAATCATTAAAAGAAGTCAATATTGGGGTCAAGGCTATGCACAGTGCAATCAACTGTACAACTCAATTGCTGGTCCCTCCCCTCAAACTCACTGACCAGGATCATAATTTTGACACCATCCTTAGGCAAAAAAGTACACTTACTTGATGAAAGTGAGTAGCGTAGCATGTTGCCAGTGCAGCTGTAGAACCCGTTCTGTGGGGTCCACAGGCAGGGGCTGGTTAATGGGGATCCCTGGGACCGGGCGGCCGCTCAGGTGTGTGATCATGTCGTACACAGTCTTGATCTCCTTCTTCAGACTGGAGGCGTCCCAGCTGCCCCCGCGGGACGTCACCTTGCTGCGCTCGTCTGGGTCTGTGTGCATCCTGCTTACACCCCTGGTACATGGAAGTAATGTTATAATGTACAGTAACTGTTATGAGATTCTTCAACAGTTTTGTCTGCGAAACTAGATAGTTCCTGGAAAGTGCTACCATGGCAAAGAAGACTTACAAAGAAAAATGTTGAAATCAGCTCTATTTTACAATGATGAAGAATATCTTTAATATTCTTCATGTAAGGTAGAATTAGAGTCCAAGCATAAGAACAAGATACCTTTTAAAAGCTTGTCCCTTCCTTTGAGGCAGACAAAGAGATACAGAGGGGATCCAAGTATTTAGTAGGAGCAATGTTAGATGTAAGCAAGTATTTGGTCTGATAGGTGTTGCAAGTAAGACACATGGATAAGGAAGTAGAACTATTATGGGGATAGATTGTTGTCAGAGAATACCAGCAAACAGAAAACATTACAATTTTCCACCCCAAAATTTGGGCAGAGATTGTTTCATCAACAAATCAACCTTTTTTTCATTCTGAAAATGTATTACTGTTATTTCTTTAGAAACCAGCATGCAAGGATTAATGAAAGATATGCAGAGGAAACTTACTTCCTGAGAGACTGTGGTATAGTGATGGGGAAGGGTCCTCCGGGCCAGCCATGCATGGAGAACCAGCGCTGTGCAGACAGTGCCACCTCCCCGTGGAAGATGCCTTCCTCCGAGTCCTCTTCGGGAAACGCTGCCGACCCCAGCGAGCGTGACGCGGCCTCCTGTCGCTCCTGCTGGATCTCTGAGTCAGCGGCTGGCAGCTGGGGCACCGCGCCCTCCCTAGGGCTGCTGGGATAGGTGTCACCTGTATGGGCAGATTCAAATTCAAATTTAGAATGAACAGTTAAGATTTGGCCTTTGATGTTGTTTTCTTGAAATCTAAAGGCTCTAAATCTGTGTCCAACTGACGGAGCAGTTATTATTCTTAACTGAGTTTACTATTGAGTTTAATTAGTTTAAAAATCAGTGCACTGATGTCTAATCAGTGTACTACACTGTAATTTCTTGAAAAATAAATACCATTTTTGTAGCAGTACCATGTATTAGATGGCCATTCCTATGCAGAAGAATACAACTGTACACAGAATACAGAAATACCATTTTAAACGCTTCATCAACGTACCATACACACTTGTTTGATAGATAGAACTAAGTGTAAGTATTTGAAATCTACATCAAGAAGAAAGCCATACCTGTTACACTATTGGACGTGTCCTCATAGCTGGAGCTGCTCATCCCAAACGCGGTGCTCGTGCCTGTGGTGCTGCCGTGGGTGGAGGGGCGGCGCGGGGAGGCTGTCGGGATGATCACGGCTTCACCTAGAGCACCCGTCCCCTCACGTACCACAATTTCCTACAAGATAGTCAACAATACACAAATGAAATAAAACTGTTTCAGGCTTACCACAATATGACTTTGAAAACATGATTCTGTGATATTGCTTTGAGTGACAAAACTCTCCTTTAAACTTTCTAAAATCTTCAAATGTAGATAAGACAGAATTCAAAGACCCACCTAAAGTAATGTCTACCATACTAAATTGAAGAATGTGTTCTGTCCTTCTTTCTTTCTTTATTCACAATAATACAACTCATCACATGTGTCAGCCTAGGTAGCTTGCACTGGTAATGGCTGACCCACAAAAATGCAGATGGACATACACAGAATGTATTCATTGATTGACTGTCAATTGATCTATTGAAAACCATATCAATTATTAGTAAAGATTCCAAAATTTTTCATCATGAATTTCATTGACTTAAACAGCATCAACGTAATCGCCAGCCAGGTTTGTGTTACTGTTGTAATAGTACTTGTATCTGTCCTTAGTGCTGAAATCCTCATTGTTGTTATGGGTATCGTTATCCATTCCACAGTTGTCAGACTTACCCTTGTCTCCTCCTCATTGCGTATGATGTGGTGGTCGGTACGATGCTTGGCGAGGAACGGGTAGTTACTCAGCACGCAGTTGTCTGCTGTAGCGCTCACGTGGAAGGTAAAGCTGTGGATAACATAATGAATCATAATATTTTATGTGCTCCTATGTATTATGCACAGCTTCTCTGATAGCTCTAACCATTCAATAGCCTTGCAGTATACTATTATCTACAGATGTCCTAAGCTCACTAGCAACAGCATAATGTACCCCTATATTGTAAATCTTCAAATGGTTGCAGTTGTTTCAGTTTTGCGATTTTTGTGATAACCAAAATCATGGCAATGTCAACACACGTTTCTAACTGGACTACAGAATTGTTTCCATCACAAACATAGAACACCACAAAAACCTCTTTTCCCCTCCTGAAATGAAATTAAGAACCAAACTAGATAAATGAATCTTTTGGTATTTTGCATATCTAAGGTCAAACGTTCACAACTCACCTTCTCCCCTCATCATCTACAAATGTGATTGGCTGGCTGAAAGAGACCGGACGCGGGGAAGCGAATGTCACAACACACGGGAAGATGAACGGTTCCTCCTGCCCCGCGTCCTGCGAACACGGCTGGATGTTCTGTCCTTTTGGGAAGTCGACCTTCAGAACAGATGCTATGCTCCCGTCGTCCAACTCAATGTCAGGGATTTCCACTTTGATGGAGGAGGGCCTAAGTTTGGATGATTATACGCATATAATGGTCAGTCAAATGATACCATAGCATAGAAGCAAGTTGTAAAAATAGTACCTTGACCTGTATTATATTTTTCTTGAATAGTACAACACACCTTCTGTAGAAATAATTTGAAAAATGGTAGAATATTCAAATTATTTGACTGATTGAATGTGCTAACAGAAGATTCAGAAGTATTGGCCTAGCTGGAATTTTAGGAAAGTTTTGTGATACAATGTCAATGTATGTACAGGATTTGGTATAATTCTTAAAAATACGGAAACAAAAACTTGTGGAGTGATGTTCAAACTTGATGCTAGAATAATTCTTAAGCGGTTCTCAACATCAATCTTTTACATGTTGGTGATTCCGTAACTGTAATTGAGTTTTCTTGTTTTGAACTTTTCAAGCAAGTAGATACTGTAAACTGATTTTGATATACAAGATAAAGCTTTATCAACTCACTTGGTGTAGGCCGACGCTACAATGCTGAACTCTGCTGACACTTCTGTAGCCAGGGGTACTGGCATCAGCACCACCTGTAAAGGGTCAAAGGTCACTTTGGGTGACCTCATGTTACCCCTGACCTGCAGATACTGGTACGGGAGCTCCCGCTTGCCATTCAGGATGATGGGGACCTTGGCATAGAACTGTCCAGGGCAGTCTGGGTAGAGAGAAAATGACAAATGTTATTTTATGTCTATTCAAAGACTTTATACAGACTAAACTGTAAATTCTGTTACAGACTCTTGCACTGTACACAAATTCAGGTTTGATCATTAGCAATCTGTAGAACTGTAGATTCTATAGAACTGTAGATTCTGTAAAACTGTAGAACAGTAGATTCTGTAGACATGTAGACTCTGTAGAAATGTAGATTCTATAGAACTGTAGATTCCACAGAAAAGTAGATTCCTTAGAACTGTAGATTTTGTAGAATTGGCAATTCTATAGAACTGTAAATTCTATAGAACCACATATACCGTAGAACTTTGAAATCTGTAAAACTGTAGATTTTGTAGAATTGTACATTTTGTAAGACTGTAGACTCTACAGAAGGGTACATTTTTTAGAAATCCAGAATATATGCTATACAAAAGTTTCCATACTTTTTTTGCATCAAACAAAGTTTCATGATTTGTCCTTACTTGGACAGAACAGCACTCCCAGCTCATACGTCTCTCCAGGCTGAAGAGTGCCCTCTATCCCTTTCTCTCGGTAGTTCACGAAGGGTACTCCGCCTGGTCCCAGGAACTTGAAGGTCCCCTCTTCCAGGGCCTCCGACTTACAGGCTTCCAGATCCAGCCCCCAGGTGATGGGGGAGGGGCTGTTGTTCACTAGGATTGTGTACTAAAGGTGGAAAAGAAAATAACTGTGGTTAGGAAAAATGGTCCTTATTGAAAAATAATCACTGTTGGATTAGTTTTTGCCAGAAATAAGAAGCTTTCTATTGGGGCAGTTAAAAATAGCACCTTTGCTTTAGACATAATAGCACCATATCTGCACCTGACTGGTTGTATTGTCATGGCTACAAGCTAGGGTTTGTCACCAGGTGTCAAATGGTGGTAGATGAACAAATGAACCAGGAAGGATCATGATTTGTGGAAATATTTTTCTGCAGTTTACAGAGATTTTTTTTCTTTTCTTGTCTGTTGAGTATTACCTTGTCATGATCCTTACCGTGTCCAATGCATAGTCTCCTAAAAGTACCATGCAGCATGTGTAATTCACTTTTATCCAAGGGTAAACTATATCTGTTGTTTGTAAAAAAAAAAGCGTATTTAGGGATATAAAGGTGCTGGATGGTGGTTTCAAATTGGAACATTCTGAAAATATTGCGAATTTGAAACCACAGCCTGTAGGCTTGATATCTATAAATGCGCTGTTGTAAAGACAACAGATAAAGGTCACCCCTCGGATAAAGGTAAACCAACGTTATATTTCTACTTTGACTGTCCTAGTCTACAGTACTACACCATATCTGTCCCTACACCTCTCTGAAAGCCATCTAACCTGATCTAGGTTCTGGACCTGGGAATCAGCGCTGTTGGACTGGAAGCAAGCAGGAAGGGATGCAGAGGTCACACAAGGTCAAACAGCAAAACACACATGTCAATTAGAGCAAGTTAGTGCTGTGAATTTTGATTATGAAAGTCAAATTAGATTTTAAGAGCACTTAAAAATGGCTGCATACAAAAAAGGGTGCAACTGTTTAAAGCAAAACATCTTATAGAGGCAAGGAAGCACAATCATTTTTCTTGCAATGATATGATTAGTTCTATGATGAAAATTTATCAAGTAAATGTTACATTGGAAGAGAAGCATGTACATGACTGTGTATTAGTCACAACATAATGATTAGCAGTTTAGGGAATAGAAAAGATCAGTAGGCAAATTATTGCAATAACACAACACAATTTCGTCGATGATGATTTTAATTTCTTTAGATTGAGATCTAAATGAGGTCTCCATGATAAGACACTCCCAGCTAGCATGCAAAGCAACTTAAAATTCACCTGAAAAAATAATAAATTTGAAAAACGATTCCTTTGAGTTCTTAAACAAGTCTTTTGAGGTTTTCTTAACCTTAGGCATACTGCAGGTGCTCCCAGACACCACTGTGGAGAAAAGCATATCTGTTTGAGTAGCTTTCTAAAGGTTAACAGTGTCCATGTGTTCTCCACTCACCCCTCTCTGTCCCACATCAGAAGCGATGCCCAGCTCCATAAACCCAGGTGGCAGGTAAAACTCCAGGTTCAAGTTTGACACTTGTAGCGGCTGCCTCAAGGCCGTTGCCAGGATACGCCTGCGAGGGGTCGCTATGGAAACCTCGATGATGCGTGGCGGGATGATGTGTTGGACGGAGGGGGCAGGGGTGGGGGGGAAGGAGCTGGGGGTGGGGCTGGGTGCGTCCATGGCGTTGATGTGTACTGGCATCAGGAAGTCATATGAAGCAACCTGTGTGGAAGAAATTTACATTCAATAATATGCAATGTGATATATGACAGTGACAACATTCCAGTTTGCTTCAAGTTTTTGAAAATCTTACCTATTACTAACCAACTGCCAGATGTTTTAAGATGCATTATCCAATCATTATACTAGAATCGCTGATTGTACTGCAAAAGATCCTGATCGCAAAATCTGACGACAGCAACTCCGATCACAATCGTTACAGTTGGGGATTCCACTATATTGCGATCCTTATAATGATACATACAAATAACCATGGAGGAGTGTCAGAGGTGTCTGGTAGTCCCCTGGATCTATAAAAAGAATGTCGTTTCAGGGCGTCTTACCTCAGTAGGACTGAACACAAGCTCACATGGCACTATCTCCTCCCCCTCCAGCATGATACGGTACATCCCTGGAGTTAGGGGGTCGATCGGGTCAACTGTAGGGGGAGGGAGGGAACATGTTACTCAAACCACCAATCTTACAAAACTGCACTGAATTTGGTCAGTTACAGTTGGAAAGACACATTCAACACAGTTTTGGATCTCAGAACAAATTCCAAACTTTTTACATATCTATAGCTTTGTATATAAATAATCTTTTACAAAAAAGATAGTACATTATTCATTTGGCTGTTGTACCAAATGATATGTGAAATTTTGCTGTATAAGATTGCCGAACATGACAGTCACATCTAATTTGAAGAATCCTCTTCAAAAATCAAAGTTGTTGGGATAACTAAACTACAAGAAATTTATATACTATAATTCAAAGTGTAACTGGGTTACATTTTGACGACAAGAAACAGATTTCTAAGAAAACTTACTCTCCAAGTCTTGCTTGAGGAAGTTGATCCTGAAGTCCATATATCTGGTCAGGTCAAACTCAGCCTTAGTCTTGGTCCTGGTCAGGTTGCCCAGCACAAACGGGATGGTGAACTGGGACCCACAGAACACCCCTCCCAACTTGAACTCTTTCTACAGGAACAAATATTCACAAAGAAAAAGTCAATAATAATATCTTTGTAAGCACACTTGTTGTAGTCTATGTAACACAACTCTGCTGTCCAGGGCTGTAACTGGTCCCTCCCTGCAGAGGCTGGGTCGATGTTGGGTGGGCTGCTATAAGCAAGATTCAATCAGGCTATACTTCTTGTATGTTGGGAACTATCTGGTATGATGAAGTGTAACCCCATTAACATTTATTCGCCAAATTACCTATATTCACCACTTTGAACAGTGTGTTTAGTGCAGTATCCCACAGATACATGTATGCACTTTTACAAACTTTTTTTGATATGCAGGAGTGCATTAAACTTTGGAACATTACATTGATTTTGTAGATCTCTTTGGACACAGTTTTTCAAGGTGGCAGATATTTGTGACTACATTGAACACTTATAGGTAACATGCATTGGCATAATACCGGTCATAAGCCTTATACCGGTCGATTAAAAATAGTGGAACTTAAAGAGATCTACACATGCAACAATAGTTATTTCTGAGGTATGCACACTTCAGACATCTAGGTGTCCAATACATAATTTACAAAGCATCGATAACAATGCATTCGAAGACAACAAGGCCAAAAGTTTTCAGGTCATTTTCGGGGCAGGCGAGCTCGTCGTGGGACAAACACACTGTCACGTTCATCGCCAGATTTGTAGATAATAATCACATGTGCTCAAGGCACAAGACGAGCATGATTCAACAGCAATCTTGAATTTCTTTTGGTGACCTACAACTCGTGTAAAAGTGTGAGGAACCGTTGCATTATCGCCCGGATCTACGGCTGAATGGGTCAAATTGAACGTACGCCGCCATTTTCCCGCCATTTTTAATGCTACGGCAGCAGTAAAGTTTTACGTCATAGCGGTTGTGACGGACCAAAATTAAATGAAAATTCTTGTCAGTTACCTTATATTACCATCCTCATGTCTGAGGGTCGGGGACTATGGTAGTATACGCCCATTTTCTCATGACTTTTTGTATGCTCATGCACATTTTTGTTTTGTGCAACTACTAACAGGAAAGAAAGGAACAACAGAGGATGTATAAAGGTACATAGCGGCAGTTAATTGTGCCGTGTTTCGTTCGGCCGGTATAGTGCACCCCCTTCCAACCACGCGCCCGTTCTCCGTGCAATTCCGCGGTGTGTTCCAATTACGATATTATGTTTTTAGCAGGACCAGAGAGACAAAATAATTTACACAGAAGAAGTGGCAAAGGTAAGCTGTAACAGCAACATGTAACTGGAGAAAATGATGCGTTGATCATTTGCCAAATTAGCATTGCTTGAGAAATTGCAGTAAACCGACCGGTATTATGCCAATGGATGTTACACTCCAGTTAAAAATACCATTCTAATGATCCAAAAAACTGGATTACAAACCACTAGCCTAAGAGCAACACAAGTCAAATCATAGCTTGGATGAAACCTGTAACATAATGATAACTACAAAACTGTTTCTGTCCGTACCATGTCGATGTCGACACATGGCGGATCCACCTTGCCTCCCATCCGCAGCTCCACGGTCTTCCAGCCGCGTATCGCTACCTGGATCCTCGTGTCAAACTTGATCACTGCGTTTGGAGTCAGCTCAATCTGATGAAAAAGAAAGAAAATGCATACTAAGTGAAGGTTTCACTCTCAGAATAGTTTTTGAAGTCAGAAATAGGTGCTTTGCATTTGATATTGAGAACCTGTACCTAAAACCCAGCCTTACACAACATGAACATTGAATTGCCAATGAACCTGCAAACTCTAAATGACATTTTCAGCACTGATCATTGCACAATTTGGCTGATTTTTGCAGGTTACTGAAGTCTGTAATATATGATAGGGCAGATTTGCAGGCAAAAAATATGATTGTGTGACTCTCATAATTTTACAATTGGGGGACCTTTTGGTGACTGACACATACAGCCAAAGCTCGTCAACTGTGTGTAAAAGGGCTTAACAGATTATGATATCACCGTGGCAGTACATGTAAAACTGTAACTGACATTCTGATGAGGTAAGAACCTACCTTGAGTTCAGCATAGCCCCCTACAGGCACTGCTCCATGGATGGGAGACACAGTCAGGCCGGGGAAGGGGTTGGGGTCAACGACCTGCAAACAGAACGTAACAAAATCAATAAAAAAAAAATTAGATATAATTATTTACTTTTCAATCATAATAATCATCATTGAACTGTACTACATGGTGGTTTTGTCATTTGCCTACAGTTCTCAGACACTGAGTGAACTATTATTGGGAAGAAACAAATGAAAACATATAACACCTTCCTGTACTTAAAAACAAACCTGCAAAGACTTCATTCTAATACTCAAAGACAGTTCCTCACCTGGTAGTAGGCGTGGTGCTGGCTAGTGTTGTGTAACAGAGCTGTACGAGTCGTTGTCATGTTGATGGGCACCGAGCCAAACAGGATCCGCCGCTCTACAAACTGTACCGCTGTCTGTCCCAACTGGAACCAGGAACAAGCACTTTTAGCTTCAAACATTCTACGTGTTGCTTGGTTATAGAGTATACATGCTACACATTGATTAAAAAGCTACGGGCAGATGTGTGACTAGAATTAAGAAAAATTATGTACTAGACTGTTTTGACCTCTATGTCCTAGCAAAAATGAAATTATTTACAGTTATTCAACAATACTGTCCTTTTTGCCTGGACTTAATTTTTGAGGTAGTGGTGAAAATTTTTTTGTTTGTTTTTAGTTTGTGGTTGAAACAATTCTGTAGCACAGTAGTAATATATTGGGTAATATATTCATGGTATCATCAATTTTTTTTATGGAGAGGTCACTGTAAATGCCACAAAGATGAATCCACTGCAAACATTCTAAGATTAACAGTAAAATACAGATAACAATAAAACTGATTGGATGTCAGTTTGATGCTTCTTACTCTAGTACTCTATCCATCCCCCTGCCCCTCAATAAAATTCCTCACTTTTGCAGAACACTTGAGATGTTCCGTCCCACCCCCGTTGACCAGCAGGTTGAACTCTCCCTCCTCGGGTGCCAGGTAGGAGGGGTGGAACACCACCTCACAGGCCAGGTCTTTAAAAGCATCAACAGTTCCTGGAACATAAAAAAAAACACAAACATGTCTCAACTGTCTAAAATTAAAATCCAACTGACTGTTTGACCGTTTCCAAAATCATATCCAGTTGCTTGTCATATGAGTAACTGCTTTTTGGCTTAAATCCAACTGTTTTATCAATGATGCAAGAATCTGAATTGCAAAACTTGCTAACTGTTGTATTGCAGAATTTGCTCCTATTATGTATTCTCTACTTTGTATGATGCATTTATGATGCAAGTTAACACAAACCATTATCTGCAGACTAGCCCCGTGCTATAGGCCACGTGTGGCCAAAGGGCTGCAGAAACGGAGATGGTATCCACCCCTATACACTGAAAGTGTGTGAACGAAGGGCTTCTGTTTTCATTGCATAACGAGAAGCTATGTTGTGGTGTACCTTCTTGAGAAATTCTTCGAATTCTTGAGGATTCGAACCCCGAATCTTGTGATCCAGAAACAGGATTGCTCAAGTCTAGATCACAGCAAAGCTATTGTCTCACCTGAAGCAGGTCTGATAGAGAAAGCCATGCCTCTCTCCCCCAGGATGGGATGCCACTGGAACTCAGCAGGGTAGTTCCTCTTGTTGTGTAGTGTGACAGTTCCCCTCAGTCCTGTACATGAGCAAATTCAACACTTAAACCTTCAGCACTCTAACCCAACTATTAAGAAGTACAAATCAGGTACCATAAGGAATCTGTAGAGGGTTACTGAAAATTAACCATTCAATAAAATACCATGTATACCGTTTGTATATCGTTTTTTTAAATACATATAACCATTATACCATATAAACATTAGAATCTTTTCTTTCTTTGAGTAAATTCTCTCCTCTTTCATTTTCCGACACTTTTTTTATATGCTGACAGTACCCAACATAGCACAGGTGCATTCTGAACAGGCATCTTTATAAAACTTTTTTTAAAAGATGGGGAAAGGATTATTCTGCATTTAGTGGCGAGTATTTTCCCTTCAATTCCCTATTTCTTTTCATACACAGTGCAGTTTTCGAACTTATTACTTACCAGCATCAGCAGGCATCCCAGGGAAAGGTTTGACTACCAGCTCCTGAGTGGACAGCTCCAGTGCAACTGGCACTACCTCAGCCATCACTAGTACATGGTGGGTGTGGTGCCCATTCACGGTGTACATCACAGACCTACCAGAGAGGATAAGAGAAATGGTTATTTTTCTTGCCCTGCAGAGAAGGATTGTACGTCATTAGGTTTTATTTTTATCATGGAAGCTCATCTGTGTTGGTAGAAATCATAGTACAAATTGAATGCTAAACTTCCTTAACACAAAGTTAAATTACATGGGTCAAATTTTCAAAGACCAATGTCACCTACTTCAGGATCAATACTGGTAACAGTGGTTGTTGAAAATTTGATCCGTGTATTGTGCTGGAAGAAAGTTTAGCATACAACTAGGTTTTACTTGTGCGGCTTTAGCAGTTCACTGAAAATTCAACACACTGCAACACTACTGCACTACAGAGGTGTTTCAACTGTTACCATAAAACACTTAGAAAACTGCTTATCCCCTTATACTGCAAAATAAAATAAAATGGATTTACAGTGTAACACTAGTTCACCTTTATCCGTGCGGTAATCTATATCCGTTATTTTAAAACATGGTATTTAGGAACACCAGGACAGAGGTTTCAAACTTCAATAGTTGCAAAATATATAAGAATTTGAAACCATGCACTGTTTGTTGACTTGATATCCCTACCCTGTTCTCAAACACAAAAGATAAAGGCTACCCGGCATATAAAGGTGAACTATTTTCATAGATCCTTGTGATAAGACTGAAGAGTCCTCACCTTTGGAACCTGCCTTTGTGGTGGGACTCAAAGATGAGAGGCAGCTGAGCCTTGGCACAGGGGGGGACCACCTGGGACAGGGGGCTGGTCTGGCGCAGCTCTGTACAGTCAATCTGGGGGAAGAAACATCATAAAAGTCAGAATTTCAATATAGAACACAACACGGTGTATTCCAGATCACCCGAGGTACCAAAACGACGGCAATCCCACCCGTGGGAGGGCTGGGACAGAGGGTGATACAGCATACACCGTGTTGGACTATATTCATGTCATGCCCAGATCGAAAAACACTGATTTAATAGCCAAACTACTCATAAAAAGGCATAAAATTTGACACATTGTTTCAACCTGCGCCAACAACTTTATTCTGAAAGAACATGAGAAAAATTTGAACAAAAGAACTTAGTTTGCTTGCAGTGGAGTGCGTTCTGATTACTAATCAATGGAAGCCTGTGTGATAGGGATAATTATCACGTGGTCCAAAAAACCTTATCAAACATTACCGCGGCCCAGGTATGACATAAAGTAAGATATATTTTTATAATAGAAAATGGAAATCTTTCTCTAAAAAAGGCATGACATACATTGGGCTAAAACTGAATTTCACTTCAAAACTATGTTATGCATGGAGACCACATAGCATCCTCCTCATTTACATCATCTGAGGAGGTAGCAATGTACTACTTACATCCACCACTACCCTGATGTGCTGGTTCAGGTTGTTCATGATGTTCAGTTCCTTCACGCTGGTGGAACGCAGGCACACCTCCCCAAACTCTATGGTAGGGGGTCCTGCAAAAACAATTTACTAACATCAGTACACTCGTCTGGAAAATTATTGCAAAAGAACACCATGGCAGCTTTTCAAATGTTCGTTATCATGGGTGGGTGGTGTTGAATGGCCTTTTGGAATAGCTAAGACACGGCATCAAAAGATCTTGGGTTCAATTCCTGAGCATTTCTACATGTTATGTCCGTGGGAAAAGCACTTAACACGGCTTTTCTTACTCCATGCAGGTGTAAAAATAGCTAAATCACTTTGGTTAGGGCTGTACATGTGGTGGAAGGAGATGGATGGGCTCTGCCTTCCAATACCGTATTGTAGACACAGTGGATGAGAGCTCATCATCATCCGGGCTTGCTGTTTGCACGGACGGCCATGACTCTCATACCTCTATAGCCTCAAAAAGGCCATGGCACCACCTTAACCTTTTTACACAGAAAATAAGATTACTGCAAAACAATACTAGTGTAACAGCTTTTACAGTGTTTGTTGTTGAATGCCTTTCAAAAATATTCAAGAAAAGTTCATTAGGGCCTTGCCCCTTGACCTACCAATGACGACCTGGTGCAGCTCCTGTGGTGTCAGTTTCTTCTTACAGTCAGACTTTTCCTGGGGCGTGGTCGGGACGGCATTCAGTCCTTCGCTAACCGGCCGTACCGTGGCCGTCCTTTCCGCTTCCCGCAGTTCCCTCGTGCTCAGGAGACGAGTCTTCTCGTTGGGCAGTGGGCCGGGCTCGCCGGCAGTTAAGGTGTCCTTGTCTTTGACCTTGGGAGGTCGGAGGCCTGACGCTGGTTTCATCCCCATGTCTACTTTGTTGTTCAGTTCCACAAACTCTCTGTGGAAAGAACATAAAAGGGAGAAAGGATGTAAGAGACAATCGAGATTTGTTTAAAGCAACTACCAGACCAAAGTCATTTGTTGTCTTATGGAAGGGTGTGGCATAATCGGCAGTGCTTTGGGCTCAAGCCCAAGAGGTCCTGGGTTCGAAATCTGCCATGTCATTGATCTTGTGCCCTTGGAAAAGGAACTTTGCACGACTTTTCTAACTTCACTTTGAAAAGTACTACCTAGCTTCGGCTAGGGTTGACCCTTGGATAGGACGTTAAATGGAGGTCCCATGTTTGGGGAGAGCCACACCCCGAGCATGTTAAAGAACCCACGCACTTATTGAAAAGAGTAAGGATCCTTCCCGGTGCAAGTGGATCATACTTGGGGTACCTTGTGTACGTGCCATAATGATCATCGTCATAAATGTGGGCACTAACGGAAGAAAGAAAGTATCAAACCCTGCACTAGGTTGAACTACTGCAGGACAGTACGAACCTCTCCATTTTCATCTTCTCCCTGTTTGTCCGCTGTTCCCTGAGGAAGCCGATGTACTTCTGCTTGTGCTCATGTTTCTTCTGCTCCTCCTCCTCAGTGTAGGCATAGTCTGGGTCCACAAAGGTGTGGCGCTCCGCTTTGGTGAAGATGGTCCTGGGAAGGGAACCAGTACAGGTCACGATAGTTTCACAAATCATCAAAGTTTGAACCAGTTTAGTGCCACAGATTAGAAATAAACTGTATTTTGTGGTTGTTGTTTTTCCACAGTGTCACAATGATTTCTACACTGCAAAATATGCTTTTTCACTGTATGACAACAGTGCTAACGCTAGTTCACCTTTATCTGCAGGATAACCTATATCCGTTGCTTTCAAAAGCGGGACATCAAGTCGACGGACGATAGTTTCAAACTACAGTAGTTTGAACATATTACAACTTGAAACCACCGTTCGTCTACTTGATATTCCTTAATACCATGTGGGTAAATGCAACGAATATATGCGGATAAAGGTGAACTAGTGTTACAGACTTGTTTCAACCGGGAACTTAAAACATCATATAAACTTCCACAACTGCACAAAATTAATCCAATATGTAAATTTACTGTTACTGTAGATTTCAATCTAAGAACTTGCAGTTTGATCAAACTCTAAACAATGTACTATAGATGATTACAACACTGGGTATAGAATTAGTGCAATAAGCTATTAGGTTGATGGGTTAATAAGTTGTTAGGTTATGTGACTCAGCTCATACCTGTATTTCTCCCTCCTATCACTGGGCCTGATACTGCCTGCCCTGTCGTTGGGATAGGCCACCAGGGCGTTCCTGTCCTCGCGTGACCCAGTCAGAGTCTTGGGCGTGTGGATGGAGGTCTTCGTGGAGTTCAGCACGGCGGCACGCGGCGTGTACGGCTTCGTGTCGGAGAATGTCACGTCCACAAACTGTCCGGTCTCTCCTACCACAAGGGGGGTTATACCTAAGGGGAGAAGAGTAAAAGGATTTAGACAATCATGCTAAACTTTCAACTGTAAATTTGCAGTAATGCACTTTTTTTTTCAATGAAACTACTGTCCGAATTTCTGTCCAACAGATGTTAAGGGAGACTAAATTACAACAAGTTGAGGAATCCTGTGACAAGTTGAGGAACGTAGCTTGGAAAACAATTTTTAGCCTCCCCAACTTCTGCTTGGAGAACGATTTAGCTTAACCAACAATTTAACCTAACCAACTTTTCCTTAGAGATGACAAAAATATACCTGAAAGTTTTGAAAGCCTGTTACGTTTTAAAGTATCTAATAGGTTGGTCAGAAACTCTCAACATGATAAATCCCTTCCTAATGGCATGCTAGAATCCGGCCTGCCAGAATCCTCCCTTAACATTAAAATGCACGTCTGGCCCTTGTAACATACCCGAGCCTACGTAACCTAGGATCTTCCCTTTACTTAACATTAAAAATGGACGGCCCTTATACACCATACCTGAATCTAACCTAGGATCCCCTCTGTAACATTTATAATGGACTGGCCCTTACACAATACCTAAATCTAACCAAGGATCCTCATTTATTAACATTAAAAATTGACTAGCCCTTACACCATACCTGAATCTAACCTAAGGTCATCATCATCATCAAAAATGGACTGCCCTACCTACCATCATACCTAAATCTAACCTAGGATCCTCCATGAACATTAGATCTGAGTGCACTGTCCCTTACATACCTGGGTTGAACCTGGGGTCTCTCTTCTTGACCAGAGGCTGACCAATCCCGTTCAGCTCCACAGGGAAGGAGTGGATAGCCTGCTTTATCAAGCGGGCGGGGTCGTCCTCGTTGGCACGGAAACCGACAATGTCCATGACCATGTTGCTCCTGAGGTTGCCGACTTGTTTTGGACCAAAGGAGAAGACAATGTCCTGTCCCTCTCCTGAAGGGGCAAGAGTTTTTTAGGGTAGAAATTATGTAGTTGATATCAGAAAAAATATTTCTGTAGATGTTTCAGATAAAATAGAAAATGAAAAACAACATACTGTGAGTCTTTCACAGGTAAATTCATGACACTGTGAATATGCTTGTCCTTGGTCTTAATTTCTATACAGTCAGCAAATCTGTGAATTTAGTTGGTCCTGGAGTGAATAATGTAGACAAGTTTGACTATGACTTTGAATGATAAGAACAGTATCAGTTTCTTTACTTTTAACATAATTTTGCCCTAGTGAGAAATTGTGTTTAGTTGAGTAACATTTCATTCACAAACAGACTGGTCTACAATCATTTATCCCTACCTGGCCCAATCTTGCCCTTGTAAGGCGTGCTGCTGAAGTGAGCGATCTTCCTGAACTTGTATGTCAGCGGTAACATGGTGGACTCGTTCCTCAGCGTGCACAGCGCGTCCACGTGCTCCCCTACCGGACACTCGTGGAAGTCCAGCGCGTTGTGCGGGGAAAGGTTGACCAGTATGGGGAGAGCTGTTGCAGTTATGGCCACTTCAACGCCTGTGACTAGTAACAAAGAAAAGACGATAATTTTACACATACTAGTAATACATAATAAGGTTGTTTAGTAAAAGCTTTCTAGCTCCATGAAACTGTAGGTATTGTAATCAGTCAGTGTGCACTATTGCAGTAGGAGGATGTTAGGTGGAAGTGGTGCGATAGGATACTTGGAGAATTGGAATTATTGTTTGGCTTGGGTCCAATGGTGTTGTAGCTGAGAGCAAGGATAGTTAATCATGGCTACACCCACACAGTAACATCAGGTCCTAACGACTTAGAGCTTGTCACAACAATATTCAGTCAATCGTATCAGGCTCTTGTTCTGATTTTCAACAAAAAAAGTTTTTATTGACTAAAGCCTTTTCAAGAAATAAAAAGAAACAACCTACCTCCATTTCTGGCGCTCCCATTCAGGAAGTCCCTGGTGACCATGCCCTCTCGACTGCCAATCATCTCGAACCTCATGTACAACGCGTAGTCCTGGCGGGGCGGAGACTTTGTCAATCCTTTCCAGCCAATCTCGGCCGAGCTGAAGCGAGGCGCGAACCGGAAATGGATCGGCACGCGCTGGTACGGACCGACGACACCTTGGTTCGGGATTGCTGTGACGAGCGAGGTCAGCGGGTTGGCGCTACCGCGGGCGCGCTCCTTGTCCGCTATTGCCAGGGTGGCGGCTGTGCTCTTTGTCAGGTCAACTCCCTAGTGTATAAAATCATTTAGTTGGTATCACATTTGTATTCTAGACAATCAGTTAGGGATGGACCAGGAGGGTAACAGCATGGGAAAGGGAGTTTGAGTCAAAGGGTGGAATTAGATCTTTGTATAGGTTGACATTTTAATTCTTCCAAGGATCTTTTATATCAGATATAAAAGCTCCTTGATTCTTCCAATATTCTGCACTTTTTCTATCAAGTTTCTTTAAAGTACACTTCAAGTTTCAAGTAATGGCTGCTTTGACAGTTGAGGGTATTCAAGTTAGCAAATAAAATAGCAAACAGTTTGCCTTAAACTTTGGGGTTTGCCTAATAATTGTAAAATTTCCGTCTAAAAGCCACCTTTTCCCTCCACCATTCAAGCGACACCACTGCCACACATGTTAGCATATTGCACAATAAACGGGGTTAGTTGGATAGGGACCATTCCTTGTCAATCAATGTTTCAACAATCAAACATTGGTCTTCCATTCCCATTTCACATTGACAATTCTGTTATTCATGTTCCCCAAACTTTCCACAAACATTGTATTTTTATCAGAGAAACAAATTTTGTTAAGGGTAAGATCTTGATGACATACAACAGTCCCTTCAATCCTATATATCCTCCTTATCCCCTGATAATAAACCTGTCAGGTACATAATATCACCTCTTTAACCATGACCCTCATCCATGGTGGCTGAAGGAGAAAAAAGGGAGTAAAATAATGTGCTTCTTGTATGTATTAGAATTTCAAGTAAACATTGAGTCTTATCAGTATATACTATAAACTACATTCAAGTTGATATTCTTTCAGCAAATGATGAATTCCTGGTGTATATACATTGTATATCCCGATAAACTCTTGATATTATAGCATAAGACACCAATCTTGAAAAGAATATTTCCTTGAAATCAAATAACTTTTCTGTAAAACTCTTAAAAGACTCTTTGTTAAACAAAAGAAGAAGAAAATAAGCAGAAACACAAAGAGGTACTGCACTACTATCAGCTCCACCCCCGAGGTATTGCCAAAAAAGTCTAAATCACTTACAGCCTCTTCTCCTACCCCTCCTTCATCCAGTATGGCCACAAAGCTGATCTCTTTTGGCCCCTCGTTGTACAGGTAGCCTGTTTCAATACAGTCTGTCCCGTAGAAGGTGGAACCGAACTTCACACAGTCTAACGGCTCGTTGTCCTTGTTGTGCAGGTGCAGCTTCTGTTCCACCACACACCCCTTGATGACGAGTGTGCGCGGGTCCTGCCCTTCCAGCCGCACTCTGTAAACATAGCAGGGCTGTGAGGACTGCACCATTTTACACATCGGAGGGGGGGGGAGGATATTGGGAAAGAAAAGGGCTTGGCCAAATTGAAATAAAGTTAAACACAATAGATGGAAGAGTGATGCTACTTACTCAACCTCTTCTTCAAATGTTCCAGAATCTTTGGTTGCAAATTCAATCTGTAAAGACAACAGAGTTCAAGTTAGTCTTATCTTGTTAACAGAGAGCATAGTCTTAATACCTCATGTTGTTATGTCTAAAATCATAAGTGAAAAGCTTGACATTAAAGGCTGCATGTGTCATGTCCATTGCTTTTTTTCAACTTTGAACATGTTTCGTTGTGACCCGTTAGCCCAGTATTGCAAAAATATGCAATGTAGGCCTTCATATATCATTTGTTGATGAAGGTTAGACATCCAGGCAATATGATATGCAAGGGAACACTTATATACTCAAGCAACTGGACTTTAAACCAGCTTTTGATTTAAAAATTTGGAAAATGGACAGACGTTTCAGACAGAATCTGCTGTCTTTCATTCATTTATTGTGCAGAATGAGTTCTTAGGTCTAACAGGACATATTTTTTTTAACAGACAGAATTTCTATTATTATAGAAGTGAGAACATTTGAGACTGACCCTGATGATCTGGTATGACCTTGGCTCTACTGTCCCTGACACAGGTGCGATGGTGATGGGCAGGGATCCGCTGTACTTGATCTTGAACTCCCCCGGCATGGAGCCATGGTTCTCTACCACGGTCTCACGCCTCAGGATCCGACTGTCCGCAACGACCATGCCGTAGTCAACGGGGCCATGGAGAACCATGATAGGACTGGGGGTGAAGCTATTGAAAGGTTCATAGAAAGTTTGAATTATTAATCAACACTGAGGAACATGAGATATTATGCATGTAAGCGTGTAGCGTGTAATATCCCCAAAAATTTGGCCGAAAAACACAAAAGCAGTTTCTCTTGTCTACAAGTCCAGTGTCATACTTATCTTTCTCTAGGATGCTGTCCAAACAAACTTATATTATTAACAAAAATTCACTTTCCTCCAATTTCATCATTTGGGTTGAATATGCAGATTCAGACATCAGAAATACATGTTCATGTTCATGATCTATATCAGAATTTAGATATTTTTCAATGATCCATATCCTCTAGGGAAGTTCGTTTTAGCACTTGAAGTCGACAACATACAATATATATAGGTTAAATTCCCCTCAATCTGATTGTAATATTTTACTGAGAATTTGTATGATTGTACATTTGTAGGAAAGAACTAATTTGTAAGTGACTAGTTTTGTGTTTACAGAGACTTTCATGCAAACGAAAACACCATCAATACTCATCTAAAGGGACATATTGTAAAATTATGGCGCCAAAATTTCAAAAGTTCTGAACTTCAAAATCTCAAGTCAGATTGACATTTGTAACTTATCTCCAACTTATCTGCGTCATTTTAGCACATTTCTAGCGCTAATTAACAACGCCAAAGTAAGCCCCGAACAAATTCACTTACTTCCGGGTAGCCTACCCGGAAGTAAATAAGTCCTAGATTTCCGAATCCACCGTTGCGGTCGCAGATCTTCAGAGCTTCGCGGGGACTTTCAACAAACTTCAGTAACGATTCGAGCGAACCACCGAACGCGTTCTAGAGCGCACCTTGGTTCTTCGGAGAGTTGGAAGAAATGGCCGACAACTCAAGCGGCGATGGGAAGTGCGCATATTTCAAGACATCCTCATGGCACAGCAAAGTCATGTCAATACGTTATAAATATTGTTGTGCGGTGTAATAAGGTAGACTCAACTCATAATGCAGAAAAATGACCGAAAACAGTGATTTTATTTTTTACATTATGTCCCTTTAAGCCCTGTAGTATCGGAGCACTTACGCGTAGAGCGGTATCTCCACCACATCTTCATCCACCAGTAGGATGATCCTGTCTTTACAGTCATCGTTCTTGTCTGTCTGGAAGTCCACGGTCGCAACAACCTCCAAACCGGACGCAACGGGACGGTCTGGGTTACGGACCTTCAACTTGAACTCCTGAAGACAATATAGACAGTGTTTAGAAGTGCTGTATAAGATTTGATAAGCCCTCTCATGGAAATCAGAACACATGGGTGGTGACAGGAATTTTAGGTTATACAGTATGTCAAAGGTAAAGGCTCTGAAAAAGAAAACAAACCCCGACTGGATGTAATTGTTATGTAAAATTCCAAACAATGGTTGGTAAAGGACTGTTTTCAATTTCAGAGCCTTTACCCTTGGCATATTACCTAGATTTCCTGTTGCTGCACAATGTTGTGTTCTGATCTCTGAGAAGGCTTATACACGACAAAAAAATCATTACTAGTGCATGTAAATTTTACAGAATCTGATATGTTTCTGTTGGATGTTTATAGAATTGATCAAATTATATCTACATCTATTATTAAATTATATACAACAGAAATATTGCTGACACCATTTTGATTTTCCAATGATACAATTTACGTTAATACATTGATCACTACAAGTGACTATCTTACATTTGATTGACCATGATATGCAACTAACGTTAATTATGTTAACTTTAGTATGTGTGTTTTTGCATGTCATATATGTTATAATGTTCAAACGTCGCTATGATCAATCCCTGCATTTTCATTAATATGTTCTCAAAGCTTTTGATTAAAACTGTCAGGGAACAAACAGTTTATTCTTGTTTGCAGACAACCTAATATTAACTTTGAAAACAGTTAGCACTAACGCCCCCCTCCCACAAACAACTGTTTACGTTGCCAGTTTCCTAAATAACACCGCCAAAAACGTAAATTTTCCACTTAAAACAAGCTGTTCTCGCAGTGCACGGGAATAAAATGAAGCATAAAACATTTACGAAGCCTGTACTACGATTTGTACGCCCCATTAGAGTCCCATAAATGCAAATTAAAAGCAGGCTAGCGTTGAGATTTGAACTCATCACGCAAGGAAAGTGGTCCTACTCACGCTGGTTGAAGGCGCGTGGAACTTGATAATTTTACTCGCTCTGCTGATATTCTGGACGGTCAGGGTACATTTGTATTGTTCGTTTGGAACGATGTCTATGAATTCCACCACGGGAGGGTTGATTCTGACCCCTGCCACGTCTCCTTCCATGGTAAAACGTTTGAAAAGTTCCCGCAGAGTTGATTTAATTCAGTCCCCGGCCGCCATGTTGTTTGGAAACAGTTGCCAGGCGTTCTCCAACGCCACGACCTCATAGGTTACCATTAATTTACATGGTTAAGCAAAGAAACGACTTTGTTTCTGTCACTAAAATCTACCAAACATACTACAGAGTCATGTTACAAATTACCAAGTAAAACGTGTATCATATTTGTATCTATTATTTCTACAGTATACAATAATAAGAAAACATTGACTACGTAGTGATGTGATGTGATGTGAAAACCTATAGGGTCTTGAAATGAGACTGGAGAGCGGATTCTGCGGCAAATGTAGTGTTTGAATCTTATAAAGTCTTATATGATTTTAGTCGTTGTGCACGATTTGGGTAAATATAATACACAATAGCAATACGCGATCAAAAGTATCATTTTTGCAGCACTTTTTTGAAAAAAAAAAAGGTTTTCAATCCCGTGAATATTCGAGATGCCAAAAGTTAACAGAAGTAGGGGCATGAACATATTTTAAATCGCCATAAGAAAAGCTTCATGTATAATTGATTTTTGCTTCATGTATAACTGTTTCTTTTCTACTGCTTATGAAGTACAGTACTTCTGTATCTGACACCAGTCAGACAGTCACCAGTGTGATCAAAAAGATAGCTTCTTAACTGCCAAAGGCTTACTGGCTCAGTGCCTTTGGTACAAATCCACCTGTTGTGTTTCAAGTAACGACAACGGTTACTTATACTATTCAACTCCCAAGATTAAGACAAAAAGCAAGCAATTCTGAGTGTTTTGTTGTATCTTGTGCTTTTTTGGCTACCTGAATAATCATAGTGCTCACTTGAAGCCAGATTCTCATTGTGTAGCTCAAGTACATGTATCAAGTATCAAATATCAACACATGAACGGTCTCACAGCGACATCTATCTTATTACGTCAGTACTGCACGGCGTTGCGGCAGCATACTGTAGCACTGTAGCGGTAGTACTTTCAATTTCTTGTTACGCCATTTAACGTTTTACATCTAAATCTCGCTTTTAATTCGATGCAAATTCCTATATTAGACAAATGTAATTTACTTAATTTTCCTCACGTTCTTAGACAAAAAAGAAATCTATATTAGACATCGCAGAACTACACAATAGAGAAAAAAATGCTGTTTCAAAACTCAACAGGGATGTTAGATTAGGGTAGTTAAATGCTTCGTTGTCTTTAGATATACTCATTACTTGCAATTAGCCTCAAAAGTGCTCCATCCAAAACTTTTTGGGACATTCTAAAACTGATTCCCTACTGGAGGCATTATTACGATTTGTATTTTCAACTCAATCGCAGTACTATCGGCTCCGCATCTGAGTCGTTGCCAAAAAATTGAAATTAGTGCCGCGTGGATTCCTCGCTTAAAGGACCAATTATATATATGCGGAGCAAAAAGGAGATTAACCTCCTCGGGAACAAGATGGCCAGCTTACAAAAAGTCCGCTGCAGTGAAACCTTTCTCAAGGGAGGGAACCCTACAATGTCTTTGGCTGGTTTGGACGATTTCTTACCGGTGCAACGGTCAGCATATGAAACCAAGGAAACCAAGAAAAACCTCCTTGATGAAACGAAGAGTACTTCTGTGTTTGATCCGGACACAGGAGAAGCGGTAGCCGATCCTGTAAAATTCCTCCTGGATAATGGCGCACAGTTCTCGGTGTACAGTTTTGATCTCGATCGGCGAGTCCTGGGGCTGGTCAAAGTGATGGAAGGAGTCGACATCAGGAAAAAGCCATTTTTGTACCAGGTACTAGTATCAATGGAGTAGTACACAGTATGAAATGTTTTATTACTAACAACTTCTTTGAATTTCAGGTACTATCACTGACTGGGATTCATAGTCTAAGCGATGTAAAATCGTCTCCTAGCAGAGTCACCGACACACCCATTTGTCTCTCTCTTATTACATTGAAAATACATTGTACTGTCTTTAGTATTTACGCGCTGATTACAGACACCGTCATTGCTTCTTTATTTTCCCACAATGCTTATTATGTTTTACCAAAACAATGCACCACAACATAAGTAATGGTTCGGAAGAGATTATAGCCACGGGTGGGATTCTGCCTCCGAAAAAAGCAGCTGTCACCAGAGAACGCCTGCAAGCCGAGGATGGCTGAAGGCCAGGACCTCTGACATGTGAAGCCAGATCGCGACTCACTCACGGCCGTGACATCTTTTATTTATAGCCACATTTTGATAAGTTACTATAAGCCTCCTAGCTGAACAAAAGTAACGTTAATTACCAGTAAAGTGTAACATCCGTCACCGTTGTTGGATGCTGTCTATACCTGGTACAAGAGGTCCAGTTTGTAAATATCCACATGTCCTCTTATTCACATGCGGCCCGAAACTGTAAATTCGAATTCGTTCGACGGACAAAGCCAAGTTTTGTGACACTATTGTTGGACTGACGGAAGCCTTCCTAGGTCTGTCGCCGGGAAGACAGCACGAGCAAGTGAACCCCAAATAATCAGATGATGTGCCTGAAAAAAAAAAAACTTTGATAAATGCTAATTTGCGGAATTCACAGAACCTTGCAACGCAAACAATACGAGAACAAATTTACATTCGTCAAACTATACAACAACGTTAAGTTGAACTCATTCATAGTTTTCGTCCGAAGTTATACTAGTATTACGGGCCCGACATTGTGACTACACAGCGTGCTGTGTGTCAAAATTGTCAACAAAACGGGAGATATTACGATATTCCCGCTTAACATCTGCCTTGAGATTCAACGTTACGTGGTTGCGTACGTGATTAAAAAGGCTATAGTCTCTACCAGACTCCGCCTGGCCGAATAGAAAATGGGAAATTTGGCCAAGTTATGAATAAAAGCCTAGTAGGAGTTAATTGGCCTATGAGTATTGCCCGGCCGCTGTGGCGAGGAAATAAGTCCTCTGGCCGGCCAACTCCCCCAGCCGGCTAGCGTACTATTCCTATGGACTCTATTCGTCCAACTTCTACTATTAGACCACCGATCCACGGAGCCTGGAGGAGGCTAAAGAGGCCAGGCCAGTAACTGTCCGGGATCGGTTGTGCCCGAGTGTGTCAATTTATCAAAATCAGCTATGTCTGTTCTTGGCTACTTTCAAGATGTTCTGCTTTGATCCCGTGGGACCAGTCTTCGACCAATTGTTGCTCGATCTTTTCTATTTCTGGACGAACAAGGACAAATGACGCTTTATATGAACCACCTGATTATATGAAATGTTTTATTGCAAATTCATGCCCATGGGGCTAATTGCAAGTGAACAAAATCAAATGCAAATGTTCCACAACCTCAAACCTCTGACTATGCATATTTCTTTGAACAACCAGTGGACATGGTCTTGGAATATATGCCAAGTCCAATGTCCGAATTTCCAGGCAATCTTTTAATCATTAAATGGGGTCATGCGGGGCCATGCGGAACTGCAGCCGACTCACCGAGAAAGTCAACTACAAAGGTCACGCGCACTGATACACCGAATGGACAAACAGCTAGTACTTGTAATCTGATACATACGATCTGAAAGACGACTCATTATACTACTATACAGCAAAGTTCTTTCCCCGCTGTCTTTCACGTTGCAGAGTTTACAGACATTTCCAGATTTTGGCCACACTACTTTTTTACCCCTAGGGGTCGCGGACAAATACAGTGTGCTTTGATACCATAACAACCTTTAACAAGATGGCCAGCTTACAAAAAGACCCAAAAAGTCCGATGCAGGGAAACCTTTTTGAAGGGAGGGAACCCGACGGTGTCTTTGGCTGGTCTGGACAACTTGTTACCGGTGCAACGGTCGACATCTCAAAGTCAAACGAAGAGTACTTCTGTGTTTGATACTGACACGGGAGAGACCGTATCCGATCCTGTAAGGTTCCTCCTGGATAATGGCGCACAGTTCTCGGTCTACAGTTTTGACCTCGACCGGCGAGTTCTGGGGCTGGTCAAAGTGAGGGAAGGAGTCGACATCAGGAAAATGTCATTTTTGTTCCAGGTAACTTACAATCAAGGGGACAATATGGAACGTTTTATTCCGATCGATAACAATTTTTCTGGTATCACCGACTGGGGATTGCTGGGATCCATAGTCTAAAAAGAAATTCAACGTAAATGATTCAAGAACGAGTCATTTACCAAATTTCGTCAAAACGCAAGTCTTCAACCGACCAACATGGTAACAACGTCAAGTTGAACTCATTTGTATCTTTTGTCCTTCGTTACGGGAGCTGTCATTATGTATACATTGCGTGAGGCTGTGTGTCAACAAAACGGGAAATGTAACGATATTCCCACCTAACATCTGCTTGGAGATTCGACGTTACGTGGTCGCGTGACCTGGGGATCGGTTGTGTCCAAGTGTGTCAATGCATGAAAATCTATGTTATTGATTACCTTCATGGTGTTCTGATTTGATGCTGTGGGACCAGTCGTCAAACACTTCTTATTTCTAGCAAGGAGGTCATTAAAGAAAGGCCTAATCCTTATTTAACCTCCTTGTTTCTAGGGAGAGAACAAGGACAAATAACGTTATCGAGTTCCACGACCCCATACCCCTGGCAATACATGTTCTTACATATCTTGGGATATATGGCAAAATCAATGTACAAATTGTAACTGTTTTTCGCTGATAAATTTGCATATGTGGCATATCACTTATATTACTCTTACTGCCTTCAACGCGTATTGTTTCCTGGCATACTAACGTGAAAGTATATGTTGTATGAAATCTTGATAATTGTTTCAGGCACAGCGAGAAAGTGCAGAGGAACTCTTGCTCCTCCCCTTCGATGTACTGCCAGCAGTGGCAGATGCTCTGTCAGAAACTTTGTCAGGAGTCAAAAACATCTTCCTTCATAGCACTGGTGAGTAACAATAAAAATAAAACTAGAACAATGCATATGATTCAACACTGAATATCACAAGAGCTTTTTATTCAAAATTAGAAAACAGTTACTGTAGCAGTCTAGATCTGTTCTGCTAAAGTAATCAAAACGAGAGATTTATTGTCATGATTAACGTTAAGAAAAATTATGTGTTGTAGAATATCATTTTATGTTGCTCAATTTCAAATTCATCGCTATCAAGAGTAGAGGTAAGATCAAATAGTGCTATCTTATGTGTTAAACCACGAGAGGATTATAAAAAAAGAAAGCCATGTGATCAGTAAGTAATCTCTGAAACAGTCTGTTGTTATGGATATGATATACATTTCGTAATGTTTGGTCTATTGTGCAGGTCGATGTGGGTCCACCCTGATGTGCAAAGGTCTGGATGTGATGAGTCAGATACAGGCTGTGTCAGAACCTGACGTCTTCACTTTGATCTTTGAGGTAAGAACATCTCTGCTAGGTAGGTCAAAGGTTAAATTGAGATGACCTGGGGTCTAGGTCATGGGTGAAAGGCCACTGACCTCAGTGTCCATGGTACCCAAGCAACTGTTGCCTAGCAACTGTGTGATCAAAAAGTACTCCTGGGACCCTGGGTGATACTGTTACACTGATAAACCTAATTTTTATTCATGATTAACTGTGAAAGGTATGAAACAAGCGAGAAGCAGAACTCCAGTTAATAGAATCTGAGGAAAGTGTCTGAGAGACATCGAAAGACAGTCAGTAAAGAAAGTAAGTTCCGGGTACTAGTACTTACTGGTTGCACATAAAGAATTCTCATATATTCTACCAACCTGACTAAACTATTTTTGGAAGAAAAAAAATGTTTTTGGATGTATTTTCAAGTCAGTCAGCGAACAACATGGAGTGATGTGCAAATTGTTGATATGGACTGACTGAATTATCATAAAAGGAATAAATAGTAGGTGTGTATATTATGTAATTATTGTTTGCTTTTCTTACCAGCATATTTGCACAAGAGATGTTCCGCTAACATCAGAAGAGACGGAAGAAGTCGTAACACTGCTGAAACACAGCATCACCCTGCTGAACTTCTGGCTCCTACAAAACGACCCGTCCCGGACAGTCATCTGTTACAAGCCTCGAAGTGTCGCAGTCCTTGTAGCAGACCTCATGCAGAAAGCAGTACCGGAGGCAAAAACCATCTTCCTGTATAGGGACCTTCCTGGCTACTACGACTCCACTCTTAATCTCATGTTTTCTGGTAGCTATTGGGGTTACTTCTTCGTAACTGCATTGAGGTTGGATGCATTCTTTCTCTCTATGATGCTAAAGGGTGCGCCGAGGATGTTCCAGTATATATTTGAACATCCACGCATGGCCACATGCCCTGTTAGACGTGGCGTGCCGTTCATGTTTGTCATATTTTGGATCTTGCACATGCAAAAGGCGTTTGATCTGATTCAGGATGATTCAGCTAATTTCTTCCATGCATGTTTGAGTTATGAACAGCTCTTGGAGCACAAAGAACGATGTATCCTAAAGGTGCTAGAAAAACTTGATGTTGATGTTCCGAATGATACCGATGTTTCTGACATTCGAGCTGTGTTTGGTGTGGATAGCCAGGAGGGTAGCCCCATGCAGAGTCGAAGGAAAAGGGGGGATGAGGTATTGAGTTCCTGGGTTGGTACTTGGGAGAGGAACTTCTTTTTAACAGTTCTGGCACATTTCGATGGAGATGTGAATGACCCTGACTTTGTCCTGCCAAACAGCATGGTCATAAACTGACATCCTCTAATATGACAAGAGACTTATCTCCAAGTAGATGTAAAGATCTAGCTAATTCTTGGTGTTTCACCGACATTTTTACTCTCTTCTATGAGCTTAACTGTTGTTGAAGAGTACAAACCCGCTACATAAACAGGGGTAAAAACAGAGAATGAGCCAGATTCTTACAAAGTACAATGTATATGTCTTGGAGTTAGAGATTTCTGTATGCATTTCTGATACAATTTCAGTGTGACGTTTACCCATGCCTAAAATCTGTGAATAGTTTCATCAACTTAGTAAATGAAAGGATAGCAAAGTTCTTAATTACGCCATGTTGATTTCATTATATGGATGACATCCAAATGCATCAATTTTTGTTTGTTTCAAAAAATAGTTCAAGACCATACTGTAAACCGTACAAAGCAGCTGTAGAATGAGCACATATGCCATAAATTGAGATATTCAAAAACAGGTATTATAGAATGTCAAAGTGAACTCCAAAGTCAATTAAAATGTGAAAGAACAAAAATGAAGAATCTATTGTTAGGTATAACATACTCTGCATATTTAGTCATTTGTTCAACCTTCCTGACCGCTTAGGGTAAAATGGCTTGTGCATTCAAGCAAAAGCATGTACCTGTCACAATCCAAGAATTTTAAGAAATGTAAGTTTATTAACTAGTTTAGGAAGTTGTTGATTTGTATTAACTTGGTTAGATTTCTATTGACCCAATGTTGTATACTATTTTTTTCTCTAACTTGATTGTTTCCATCTAATACACGAAAAAGATGTAAAACATAATTTGTGCCAAAAAGTTATTAACAAAGTTGTCTTGTACATTAGTACTTTGGTGGACAGTAAACGCATGTTATAATTGTTGTATAACAGTTGTCTAAGAAATGTAAATATCCATTAGCCACAAGGTAGACGATGGAAGTTGACATTGTATATGTACTTTATTACATCAACAATACAAATTTTCATTACATGAATCTGATTCAAACTCAGCTCATTGTCTCCTTGCTTACTGAAGGATTGGGTAAAACTAAAGCTAAAAACTTAAAGAAAAACCTGTGAAGGACAAGATTGTTTCTTACAAGATGTCTTGGGTACTAGCTTTAAGAAAACCACATTCCTAAGATTAAAACTTGTAGGAAATAATAGTTTGAATGTGACAAACTACACACAAGAATATAGCACAATGTCCTCGAATTCAAAAGTGACCAACTCTTCACAAAGAAGTCAAGAATGCACTTTTAATATTTCCATCCTTCCATTGCACTGTTGGTGCTTCTATGTGCACTGCCGAGAGTTATGCTAAAGATGTGCAGTTGAGCCATTGGTACCTGGCTGAAAATGGATTCAAAAATGAGTATTGTATTGAAAAGTATTTTAAAGGGGAGACTGAAACCTTCTTAAAGGTGGGATTGGAAAATCTACTCATCAATTCAGGTGAAAGTTTAAGAAAATGGTAAGGTGTTAAAAATGTAGACAATTCCACTTAAAAAGGGAGGCTTGACTACTATGAGTACCATAAAGATCACAAACAACTACCCTAATTATGACTACTGTAAAAGTTCTAATTTTATTACAATATTTTGACGAAATTAAACTTCCTGTTTACCCATAACACCACATGACCCACCAGGACCAATCACATGCTCAGCTGCAGTGACCAATCAGCATCAAGCTCCTGTCCAATCATCACATCTGTCACAAACCCTTCTCTATAAAGTCCAGTTTTGCTCATTACTTTCTTTGTAACTAAATGTGTAAATCCAAAACAAAACAATGGGCTAGTAATATAACCCCCAGATTACATTGTTGAAGCAAACAAAAATGTCTGACATAGAGTTGACCACTTGAAGAAATCATGTTTGTTTGAAACTACACTGAGCCGATCTACATGTATTCTGTTAAGAAGAATTTGATTTGGACTCTCAAAAGATGCTAACAAGGCTGAGCACACAGTTGGCCCTGGCGTTCACTGTTATCTGGGTGGAACTAGCAGATGTGCATTTCCACAAAGTGGTCCCGATTCTTGAAAATTGGTCCCCAAGCACCGTTGTCTTCTTTTGGCTCTTCTTTTCCACTGCTGCCATTGCGTATCTGCACCGGAGTGTTGGCATCCTGCATAGAACAAATTGTAGAAAGAGTTGAGTAAGAAAAATTTTTCATTAGTCAGAGCTTACAGTTTGGTATACTTTTGTTGGAAGAGAAGAAATCTTATTGCTGAACCAGGAGCACTTGTTTTAATACCCATGCTAAACAGGACAAGGCCATCTTAAGGGAATAGATGGGAAGGAAATATAATGCCTTTGCTGGCAAATGTGGACACTGATAAATCAGCATCTTACCAAAGTCAGGTAAACATACATCTGCTGGCAAATGCTGGCCTTGCATCTTCTATGTGCATTTGGAAGTTTAACGGACCACTGAGCAGTCTTTTGACCACAACAACGAACCTTGCTGGTTGGATCCTGCTGGACAGGTTGGCGGTTCTGGTAGCGCCGGATAGCCGCGGGCTCGCGACCGTCCATGTCGTGCTGCTGATTGTTCACACTGGCATCCCCACTAGAAACAAGAGTCAAGGGTCATTAGTCACAGGGAGAGTGATATAAAACTGTCCAAGAGAAAAACATTAATCAAACTCACAAACAAAGATTGAGTCTATAGCTTATGAGGTAGGTAGCAGGCAAAGCATGGGGATAAAACCTAGGATGAAATTGCATAAGAATGGTCTCAAGCTTTAATCCATAACTATTTCCACTAAAAGCCTTCAGTAAGAAGACAAATACTTTTTTTCACTATGAATAGATGTAATACGGTACAGTGCTGCTATTGCTGTAAAACCGTTATCCCCATCTCCTTGTAGATGCTTGCGTATTTTATGTCCTACTTTATGTCCTCAACATTTCCTGTTGCATCATGCACACTGCTCTAAGTTTCTGCGTAGGCCCTGCACTCTACAAGTGTGCTTAAATCCACATTCCTGCATACAGTCCTATATGCAAAGTGGAGTTACAGGCTAGTACAAGGTCACTGCTTGGTTTATGGACATTGGACTCACTCAGTTCCCTAATGTCTATCATTTTACTTTTAGTAAGCAATGAATTTGAGGTGAAACAAAACCCTTGTCTCAGGTTCATATTTCACAATGATTACAAGCCTGCTTAGGCTACTTTTAAGGGGATTTCTACTTGCGTCATGTTTTTTTTCTGTTTGTCGAGTACGGAAAGCAGTGGTGACCCCTCACACTTGGGGGCAGTGAGCTGATGCAATGTTTTCACTCTAGCAGCTTATTACGATTCCGGCACTGTTGCACAGAGGGGCACTTGTGGGGATTTTCAACATGCATAAAAGATGAAGTCTGTTGGAAAATGCTGATTTGTTGAGAAGCATTGAAAAGTGCGTTCCCTCCTGAATAGGATCTAGGATTAGATATGCCTGATGGGGTCAGACACAACTTGTCTGACTGGTCTGAATTATTCACACTCATTTTGTTAATTAGGCCCCAGGTAAGTATCAGGGGAACACTTTTTATTTATATGAATTAAAGTTAGATAGTATAGTAGTTAGGAAGGGAAAAGGGGGAATGGGCACTTCCAATTGGCACATGGAAGTTAGTTTTAATATGGATGGAATGGAAGTTGAAGGCAAACCTTCAGAATCAGGATGCTCGAGGCTTAAGCGTAAGCTCCCTCATATATGAGGCCGCCAGCCGAAATGACAAATGCAATTCCCTCACAATATGTCCGAGCTGTGACGACTCCAGGATCGACCTCAGGTCCATGGATCCATGTGTTACCACTTGAGGCACAGGGACATGCAAACCCTCATTAACCAAAAATCAACATTAGACATGCCTGCGTCCCCCTTACAGGAGCCTATACGGGAGGTAGGCCTTGGGCCAACTCAGCAATAACAAAGATAAATAGTATCACATGTTCCAATTAAGTACTACTGATCTATCTCTATTTGTAACCTGTCTTTTTTTTTGGTTGGTAAATGTACATTTTGTACATGTACAAAATGTACATTTTGTACAGTACATGCATGTTTCTAATGCACTGCATTCATATCTGCTAACCTCAATTAGTCAATGTGCTGTGTATTTTGGGGGATACTGTGCTCCGTAGTTCCAGAATTCTACCAACCTCTATTCTCATGGTGGCAACGTCATTAATTGAAGCCTCATGTTGCCAGACACATGGCTGTCACATTAACTAGTTCTTGACCTAAATTCTGGTTCAACATACTACAGTACAGTACAGTGCATTTTTTAGATGTCCCTGTCATATTAACTAGTTCTTGACCTAAATTCTGGTTCAACATACTACAGTACAGTACAGTGCATTTTTTAGATGTGCCTGTCATATTAACTAGTTCTTGACCTAAATTCTGGTTCAACATACTACAGTACAGTACAGTGCATTTTTCAGATGACCAAGGTACGAAAATGAATGAAAGAAAACTGAACATTGCCTATTCCCTACACAATACTTGATCAAACTTTAAATCTTCCTCTATTGTTTTTTGTAGGAATCTAAAAAAGTGTAACTTCCCAATAAGTGTGAACAAGAATGTTTAAAAGAGCCCCTTAAATCAAAACATCTGTGGTTGCTGAACTGGTTTTCCTGACACTAAAGGTACATAACTCTCTGAAGTTGTTTTCGCACCTTAAATCTTGCATCTACATCTCTGACACCATTTTCCAATTTATGTGTGTGCTCAATGATTAATGGTTAACCACAATAAACTCATATAAGCACTTCAGAAAAGCTTTATCTTTCTAGGGCGGCACACAAAGTTATTTCAACAGTATTTCATTTGTTTTGTTCCTTTTCAGTTGATTCAGCTGAGGCAGCCAATGCTAACGTTACACAAGTCAAAGGCCTTGAAGGCTGGTCATTAATACATAATTTGTACAATTGCATCATATTTGTCCCCAATTACCAACAAAAGAACAGACCATTCAATGCAGGGTTCTCCCCAGAGAGTGGAATAAGGGAGGCCCTCCACTATACTCTCAGCCAGCTCCACTATACTATTTTTCAAATTTAGTGTGTTTCTTCCCTATTTTCTTTGTTAGTTTTGCTAAGATTAATGACAATTCACAGATTTTTGTACCAAGTGGCATCACTTTTCCAGTCAGCATTGTCTGCAAAAACTTGTGAATGAGCAATGATCAAAACAATAGTAGTTTTGCCACAACAAAGGAATAACAACAGTATATTATACTTGTAGTATTTGACACCCTCTGTCATTGCAAAATGAACCCATTTTCATGAAAGTGCAGCGCGTTGGTGCGGGTTATTTTTGCCAGCCCCTCCACTATACTAAAAAATTCTGGGGAGAACCCTGCAACGTGTAATGTTATATGATGTAATATATCATATGATACCATAACAGCTGGCCTTATCCTATCTTATACTGGAAGCAGCATTATTTTTTTCAGAGAGAGGGGGCGGTTGTTGTGTCAACAGTACCCAGCAGGTCTTGCATCATCCTTTCTACACTCCCGGTGCCAGGGTCTAAAATTGTCACAAGTTGGCATATTTGGCACTGAGAGAATATAGTAGAACTTTAAAAAAGGCAGCTTTCTTTCACGTTTTCCTTAGAAAACAAGGTTATATTCGTGCTACATGTTAACTATTCAGAAACACAGGGGTCTGGGTTTTCTTTATACCGTCTTTATACTTCGAATAATGAATAAATTATACAAGAGCCATAATTTCGGCATAAATAACGTTACCATCATGCATCAGCAGGGTAAATTATATAGGTCAAGCACAAATTCAACATTCCTCCCGTTTTTTTTTTTTGTTTTTTTTTACGTTAGTGAGGTATGAGAACAAGGTCTGGAGCAAAGTGAACTGTCCTCTTTTCAAACTGAATGCTATACAGAGAGAGGAGGCTTACCCGTTCTTGTGAATCTGCATGTTGCGATGATTTCTCGGAAAACAGGGCTGGAGAATATCGGAGCTGTCCCGTGTTCGTGTGGTTGTTTCGCGCCCGAGAAAGCCGTTTGCTTGACAGCAGAGCTTCGAGGGCGTGCAGAGCTGGCAGAGAAGTATTGGAGGAAGCGTCTAAAGGAGATTTGGCGAAATCTGGTCGACTTTTATGCGGACGAAAATGGACAGACAACCCACTCACTCAACCCACTTCACTTCCGTGTTCACGTGATCGGTACATGCTCACGGGTCGTTTCATTTTCTCCTAGAGGGGTGTAACTAGCTTTGATATTGATATGATGTTTAGTGTGACACCCAATGCCATATAATCAAACCAAATGAGACACATGAAGACAATTAATCTGTTAAAATCATAAGAACATCTATTTGATACTACAGTAATCAGATGTATATTTTGATGAGTCTTATCCCTATGGTATAGAATGATGTCGTCTAGTTTAAACAATTACGTCACTTTAGTTTTCGCAACTTGGAAATACAACGAAACAATTTTGTAGGGTCACTGGAAACGATGAATTTAAGAAATTTGATATCTGTGTAACGATGTTTATCTACCCAAACTTCTCTATAACCTCCTTGGTATTAAAAAAACAACAACTATGAGATCTGGTTTTAAGTCGAGAAAGAACTTTTGGTTCAGTTAATAGAGCTAGCTATACTTTCAGTTATCGATTTTGTCGATGGTATACATAGCTATAAAAATGCTTTATTTTATGTTAACCTGTCAGAGCTGACGTTTCGATGACCTCTTCAAGACAGGTTACAGTGCTAGTATGACATTGCATGTGTGACACTGTGGCGACACCTAGCTGCAGTGTGAGGTAGAACAAGTCATGATCACTAAAGGCATCAGTTACTTTAATACCCAAAGAAGTTGCCAGGCAGTCACCTAAACTTCGGCCCATACTGTAAATACTGTATCTGGTTGGGAGTAAATAAGAACTTTTTTGTACAGGTCGCCGGTTTACAAGTCTGATGAATACACTTGTGAACGAACTCAGCTAAACAACAAGCAAACGCTGACGACCAATTGCAAATATCATACCTCGATATGGCAAATTTAATCTATTCATCATTTGCTGAATGTCAAGTAAACCATTATCATTTTACACGGACATCATGTACATTTGTATTATATCGGCGGTTTGTAGGGAGGTCATTGACCTTGCCACTAGGGCCGGATCTGACGTCATCACCAGGAAGTAACACTGAGCAGGTCTGTCGACCGCCATCGGACTAGAAACTTAACTTCAAATTTTCTACCAGTAACTGTCCAGATAGGTAAGTGACCAAATCGCTTTAAGTTCTATCTCATATTTCATACTGTTTCTAAGCCTGTGTTATGTTTCATTGGATCGTTCGTGGTTTTGTTGTAGTGATTATAAAATCATGGTTTCAACGCAGTTCGCAAACCCAATGATAACGTTCGGAACATAAAATTCTGTCTCCTGTAGACAATCTCCCGTGTGCCATGTAACATTACTTTATTTAACGTTACATGTATTGGTGACGATTCTATTCTTCCGGAGTCTGCCTAACGCCTCCAGGTTACATAATCACCGCCTCTTACGATCGCGAACCGCAGATTCTAGGACCGTCGGACGGTACAAGTTGAGTAGTCTCTACCAGACTCCGGATCGCTGGAAAAATCGTAGAAATGGAACAAATCAGAGGAGTAAGCCGGCCAGAGGAATATAACCGGCCAGGGAACAGCACGCGATCGTCGGGATCCTGGGATCGCGAGCTGTTCCCTGGTCGGTTATATTCCTCTCTATTTGTTCCATTTCTACGATTTTCCAGCGATCCGGAGTCTGGTAGAGACTACAAGTTGAGGAAGTTACGGCGTAACTTACGGTGCAACCGTTCACATATCAAATAGGGAGAGGAATGTAATTGTATTATATTTGGAGGGAAAATGTTCAACATGTCGTTGACCCGAAAGAAATAATACACAATTCAAATGTAGAGCCCTGTCGGTGTCTCTGTAAAGCGTGAAGATGCAAACCTGTACTAGTGAGCACAGACTGGCATGAATGATCATGAATGTTGGATCATTTGGTTCCTTTTTCGATTTTTTTGGTTCGGCCACTTTCCTCTATATGTATAGTGAGTAACTACCTGTCTAGTGACCATTTCTGCTTGAGAGGTCGCTTTAAATGATTAACATAGTCGGCATGCCATTGTTTGTGCACCAAAGAGAGTAATAAGTGTGGAGTAAAATTGCGATTCATGCACCGTAAACAGATAAAAGTCCACAGGTGGTACATTGCAAATCCTTCTGGAGAACAATGATAGACACACCCAAGCACAAAAGTTCTTTTATTTTTTTAATCAATTATTTAACTACCATTACTACTGACATGAGAATTGGGACAGGATAAAAGACAACGATTTCTGTTTCCAAAGGACCTTAAACTATCATTGAACTGACAGGAACACTAGGTGAGGGTATTCTTTCAAGGACTTGAAGGCTAAGGCTCCAGTGCATGCCGTGGATATGTACATATCAAATGTGATTTTAGTGAAGATCCAAAATCGCCATTGACTAGTATTTCATAACGATACATACATATAATTAATATAGAAAATTTCAATTTTACAATGTTCCTTCTTTCAGCTGATATAGCAAGTGAGGGTCAGCATGGGGCAAGGACATTCCAAGTCCCAGCTACAAGACCGGCCAGACAAGCCGAGAAAGCGATGGTCATTGCGTCACCGTTTCCGGCATCAGAGGACAGCAGGCCCGGAGTGCGGCGCAACTGCAGCCGACCGAACTTCTGGGCATGGTGCTATCGGCGGATGTGACGTCACTGTTAATACTCCTGAATTTATTCAACATACACAAAAACAACAGAAGTCTCAAAGTGATGAAACTTGCAGGGAAGAAGAGAACGAAGGGGAACCGCAGAATGTGATGGCCTTGCAGCTCAGAGATGACGAACCTCCAGATCCGGATGGTGATCTTGATGACATCGTTGCTGAAGTAGTTTTGGACGAAACAGCAGTTCTTTCAAGGAGACCAGGTAAAGGCTTACACGTCTGTTCATAGTTTGATACTGTGGACAACTCAACAACAGTTCACATTGACCCTACAACCTCTGTTTTCCACAATACTAAGTCACTAGGGCTTCTTCAGTGGGTTCTTTCAACTCTCATGATATATACAGCCCCATTCATTTGAATTGAGGAGCATTTTTGATCGGTTTGGGAGTCGACTGACGTCACCAAAGTAAAAAAGAAACATGTTTGTCATATCAGGCATGTTAGGCTGAAATGGTCCATTGGCTTCCATCACTGACATAATAGTCCAGACCTCTGGGGTAATGAACCAATAAACCAATCAATTCATGTAACTACAATGTTGTAGTTGAATAGGTATTTGTTTCTGGTGTGCTAACATGTTGGTCAGTTTTACATGAAGCGCCTGAGCTAACAATTTCTTTCCTTTATTGTCATCTGACAGAAGATACCAGTATCATGGCGTATCGGACTCAACAGGAGGGTAGCAACAACAAAACATACAATATCGGGCCCCAATCGACTGTACACATCTATGAAGGGCCGTCATCTGTGGAAGGTAGGCGATTCTTGATATAAGTTGATATATATTAATTCTAAAATAAAACCTTACCAACCATTGAAAAGTTGGTATCTGTACACTTGGTACACTATACATTAACTGACTTCACAACTAGGTAATTCCCGCCATTTACTACCATATGATTATGGTATATTTAAATTGATTATGCAAATTAGACCCCCATTTGCTTTACTTATATCTGTTAATGTTTTAACTGCAAAAAAATTATATACGTTACGTGTAACTACTATCATTAAAAAGAATTACGGCTTTTCCTTATTACGTTATCTGAAAAAATCTGTACACTCGATATTTTTTGTGCCACTACAAATATATCTTTTTCAAATATTCTTTGAAAATGTGCAAATACATCTTATATTGTCTTACATACAGAAAGTAAATGTGTCCATAGTAAGAAATATAGAAATTGGCGCTAATATTTGATACGAATTTTTCGGTTTTCTACAGAAAGGGTCGAGTTGAATACGTCATCATTCCCACTCGAAGAGTGCCAAAAGGCATTGAAACTGCACTATGAAAAGGAAATGGGCCAGTTGCACCCCTTGGCTTGGAATCAAGACTTCATGATGAAGACAGACGACATTTTCACCGATGTAGATCTCCTGCTACAAAGTCCACAAGGCGGAACAGTTAACCGCAAACCTCTTTCGTCGGTGACAGAAGCTCTGGTCGGCAGGTCAGACTGCCCCTGCCCCCCGCGAGTTTTAATCGAAGGCCAGCCTGGTATCGGCAAAACCACCACACTGTTCAAATTAGTTGTCGACTGGGCTAGAGGTGATAACAAAGCCTTGTCAGAGTTCGACCTCGTCTTCTGTGTAGCGCTAAGAAAGGTAGCGGAGTCCCAATCACTCGTTGACAGCATCTTTGACCAGCTGTTGCCGGAAGATGCATCATTTGATAAAGCCAGCCTCGAAGAGTATCTGAAAACAAATAAGGACATTCTGATCGTCCTCGATGGCTACGACGAATGGGATCCGATAGAGTCCCACGACATCAGCAAGGTTCTTTGCGGTAAGATCCTTCGCGACAGTCGTGTCATCGTATCAACAAGGCCGTCGCGAACGTCCGACCTGCTGAAGATGATGAACCCGGATACGCGTCTTGAGATAAACGGGTTCCATCCGGACAACGTCGGCACTTACGTTCGCAAATACTTCGGTGGCAACATCCCCAAAGCAAGGAGATTACTGGAGAAACTCGAGAGTAATTTCCTCAGTACAGGGATAACGTTAACACCGATGTTTCTGCTTCTGATTTGCATATTGTGGGAGGAGAGAGACGATCTACTCCTGAGTGACAGGCTGTGTCCCTTGTACGATCAGCTCATCCTCTATCTTGTCACACGCTTCTGTGTGAGAGAGAATATCCCACTTGATAATGAAAAGTTGCCACCAAACATCAACACGGCGGTTCTGTTTGTTGAAAAGATCGCATTTGACGGCTTGATGCAGGGTAAGCTAATATTTAATGAGGATGAGGTTTCTCAAGGCAACAAAGAACTTTTGGCGACTCTTGTCAAATTAGGTCTCCTCCATAAGCAACCCAGCCCTTCCAAGTTACGTCCCTCGCCTCAGTACTCTTTTTCTCACAAGACAATGCAAGAATACTTTGCTGGGCGATACATCGCATCCTACGTAACAGACCAGGACGAGTCAATCGGAAGAACACTGTTGGAGAAAAGTTTCGGCACCGTTCGTAAGGTGAGAGAGATGGACAATGTGCTCATGTTTGCATGTGGAAAGCTGGGAAGAAAGGCTGCAGTCATCTTCCAACACCTAGCTAACCTTCATCAGAAGGACCTCGCACCTCTCTATCAGACCTTCCTGGAGATACCTCTGCTATGTTATTACGAGTGGGGACAAATGGATGGGTTTATTGAGCATTACCTACGAAGGAGAGTCATACAGTTCTCAAATCCAAGCCCGCGCCTATGTAGTGCTCTGGCTAGTCTCATCAAATGTGACAAACTCTGTGAGGTACAGCATGATGGACTCTCTGGTGAGACAAATACACACGACAGCGCGTCCAAATTGGAAGAAAGATCCTCACAACAAACCGGGACAGTTCTTCGACTTGTACGTACTAGAAGGCTTTGTCTCGGACCCATCCTAGACACGTTGGGGGTCTGCTCGTCCATTGTCGAATTAAGTCTTCGGCAGTCCTCTTTGGGAAGGTATGGCCCAGCACACACACGACCAAGTCTTCAACTATCCCGGCAGCTCCCAAATTTAAAACGTTTGAGAAAGCTGGTTTTGTCTTGGAACTATATGCACTCAGAGGATGCTCGGCTGATCCTTCCTGCCCTGGAGTCATTGACTTTACTCGAGGAACTGTACTTGTCTGGAAATGACCTATCTGGGACCAGTGACATCTTCTGCAACATACTGCCATTTCTGTCCGAACTGAAGATTCTGAAGGTCTTTGATTGTAACATGACATCGGATGAAATCCATCGAATCGGTAGGATTTACTTTTACCTTTGCTGATGATGGAGTGAAGATGTAATGAAAAATGTCGGACTGTTCTGTTCATAATTTTCAAGTGTTGGTGGCAGAATGTTTCATATTTATGTAACGTTGATTACTTACAATCATTTTTTCCAGGTCTAGCCCTGGTGGAACACTGCAAAAAGATGCGCCAATTCGACTTTGACGATAACCGCATGGACTTTGATGAAAGACTAAGTGTTCTCAAAATTCTGAGATTCTCTTCCACTCAAAAGATGACAACGGAGTATAGACAACAAGAACAGAGCTCCAGTAGTGACCAATCAGCACAAGCATCTGTGAAGGGGGTTAGGAGACTGCACCGAACACTGTTGAAAAAGTTGGATTTTACAAAATAATGCAGCAACGCGAAAACGTCAGATACGGGTGTTCCGGTGTCACAGCGATCTCGCTGGGAAAACGATGAAATTCCGAAGCACACTTTATTGCAGAATTTTGCGCTGCAATTGATATCTGTGTAGCAATGTAACGGAGCCCCGTTATATCTACTCAAACTTGTCTATAACCTCCTGTAAAACTATGAGATCTTCATGGTTATGTGGAGAAATAACTTTTGGTTCAGTTAATAGATCTAGTTATACTTTCAGTTATTCATTTTGTCAACGGTTTATATAGCTACAATAATTTTCTTTATTCCTAACCACGCAGAGTATGTTAACATGAGCTGAAGTTTCGATTACCTCTTCAATGCAGTGATAAAAGTTACTAGTATGACGTTGCATTTGTGACACTGGCGACACCTAGCTGCAGTGTGAAGTAGTACAAGTCATTACCGTTATTTACCTGAAGAAGTTGCCAGGCGGTCACCGAAACGTTGACCCATATAAATGCTGTATCTGGACGGGAATAAAGCATTTTGTACAGTCATTTACCATCCCGATAAATGCACTTGTGAATGAATTCTGTTTAACAAGCAAAGCGCTAATGACCAGATATACCATCCCTGTATAGCAGATTTGATATCCATTCATTGTTTGCTGAATGTCAAGCAAACCATTATCATGTTACACGGACATCATGCATTACTGTAAATGCAGAAATGTTCGCGGTGGATTAATGTTCGCGGTTTTCGCGGTGACCACTTCGCGAACATTTTTCTAATATGGTATTAGACTGCAGTCCATGGTGTTACCGCGAACTTAAAACCACCGCGAACTTAAATGCATTTACAGTATATCGGTGGGTCGTTGGGAGGTCATTGACATTGTTAAAGTTTAAACCGGGCCGGACGAACTAGGGCCGGATCTGACGTCATCACGAGGAAGTAACACTGAGCAGGTCTGTCGATCGCAATCGGACCGTAACAGGTTTTTCTACCAGTAACTTTCCAGACAGGTAAGTGACCAAATCCCTATGTTCACTGGATCGTTCGTGGTTTGTTGTAGTGCAGAAAATCATCGTTTCAACGTTCGCAAACCGTATGATCACGAACATGACATTCTGTGTCTCCTGTCGACAATCTCCCCTGTTCCGTGTATATTGGTCACCATTCTATTCTCCCGACGTCTGCCTAACGCCTCCAGTTTACATAAACACCATCTTTTACGATCACTACCAGCAGATTTTAGGAAGGAACAAGTTGAGAAAGTTACGGGACAACTGAACCGTTCACATACCAAAAAGGGAGTGAAATGTAACGTTACTGACTTGTATTATCACGGAGGGAATTGAAACTGTCCAACATATCGTCGACCCGCAAGAAATGATACCCAGATTTTACATGTAGACCCAAGGACGGTTCACCCCTATCAGTGTACCAAAAAGCGTCACTATACCAAACCTGCACTAGTGAGCACAGTTTTGCTTGGACCACTTTCCTCTATATGTATAGTCACTAGTGACTACCTGTCTAGGACCAGTTCTGCTTGAGCGGTCGCTTTAAATGATTAACATATGTTTGCTCGGCAAGATACAGAGTTGGTCAATTGGCCCGCTCACATTGTTTGTGCACCAAGGAGAGTTATTCTTTGGAGTAAAATGGCGATTCGTGCACCATTAACAGATCAAAGTCCACCACCGGTACATTGCAAATCCTTCTGGAGAACAATGTTAGACATACTCGAGCACAAAGTTGTTTTTTTTTATCAATAATCTAGCTACCACTGACATGAGAATTGGGACAGGAAAAAAGACAACGATTTCTGTTCTGCATTTATCGTCTAAAGGACCTTAAACTAGCTCGCTGGGTGAGGGCATTCTTTCAAGGACTTGAAGGTTAAAACCCCAGTGTACGCCGTGGACATGTACATATCAAATAAGCTTTTAGTAAAGAGTCAAAATCGCCATTACTAGTATTTCATACATACGTATACTATAGAAACTTTCAATTTTACAATGTTCCCTCTTTCCTCATATAGCTTTATACAAGTGAGGGTCAGTATGGGGCAAGGGCAATCCAAGTCCCAGCTACAAGGCCGGTCAGACAAGCCGAGAAAGCGATGGTCATTGCGTCACCGTTTCCGGCATCAGAGGACAGCAGGCCCGGAGTGCGGAGCAAATGTAGCCGATCCTACTTCCGAGCAAGGGGCTATCGACGGAAGTGACGTCACTGTTGATAACCCTGAACTCCCTCCACAAACACAAACACAAAAACAACAGAAGTCCAAAAGGGAAGAGGAAGACGAAGAGGACCCACAGGATGTGATGGCCTTGCAGCTCAGAGATGACGAACCTCCAGGTCGTGCACGTGATGATGATCTTGATGACATCATTGCTGAAGTAGTTCCGGACGATTCAGCAGTTCTTCCAAGGAGACCAGGTAAAGGCTTACACGTCTGTACACAGTTTAATACTGTGAACAAGCCAACAACAGTTCACATTGTCATTAAATGACACTACAACCTCTGTTTACTATGTCAGTAGGGTTCTTAAGTGGTTTCTTTTAACTCTCATGATACAGACATTCCCATTCATTTAAATTGAGGAGCATCCTTTCTGTTTGGGAGTCAATTAGTGTCACCAAAGTAAATAAGAAATATGTTTGTCTTATCAGGCATGTTAGGCTGAATTGGTCCATTGCCTTCCATAATAGTCCGGGCCTCCGGGGTGATAAACCGGTAATCAATTCATGTAACTACAATGTTGTACTTGAATAGATCTTTGTATCTGGTGTGCTAACATGTTGGTCAATTTTACATGAAGCGCCTGAGCTAACACTTTCTGTCTATAATTGTCATCTAACAGAAGATACCAGTATCATGGCGTATCGGACCCAACAGGAAGGTAGCAACAACAGAACTTACAACATCGGGCCCCAATCGACTGTACACATCTATGAAGGGCCGTCATCTGCGGAAGGTACGCGGTTCTTGACATATAAGTTAATTCTACAATAAAACGTCACCAAACATTGAAAAGTTGGTATCTGTACACTCGTGTACACATTAACCAAAGAGCTTTTATATCTGATATAAAAGCTCCTTGCATTAACTTACACATTTCACAACTAGGTATTTCCAACTCTTTACTACCATATAATTATGGTATCTTCAAATTGATTATGCAAATTAGACTCATTTGCTTTAGTTATATGTGTTCATGTTTTAACTTCGATAAATTAAATACGTTACGTGTAAGTACTATCATTAGATAGAATTACGGCTTTTCCTCATTAGATTATCTGACAAAAATCTGTACACTCGATATTTTTGTGCCACTACAATATATATAATTCATATTTGCCACTACAAAACTATCTTTTCCAAATATTACATGAATATTAACACATTAACACATCTCACATACCTGCACTACACGCAGAAAATAAATGTGTCAGAATATTTAAGAAATAATATTGGCACTAATATTTGATATAAAATTTTCGGTTTTCTACAGAAACGGTCGACATTAATACGTCATCATTCCCACTCGAAGAGTGCCAGAAGGCATTGAAACTGCACTATGAAAAGGAAATGGGCCAATTGCATCCCTTGGCTTGGAACCAAGACTTCATGATGAAGACAGACGACATTTTCACCGATGTGGATCTTCTGCTACAAAGTCCCCAGGGCGGAACACTTAACCGCAAAACTCTTTCGTCCGTGACAGAAGCTCTGGTCGGCAGGTCAGACTGCCCCTGCCCCCGGAGAGTTTTAATCGAAGGCCAGCCTGGTATCGGCAAAACCACCACACTGTTCAAATTGGTTGTCGACTGGGCTAGAGGTGAAAACAAAGCCTTGTCAGGTTTCGATCTCGTCTTCTGTGTTGCGCTAAGAAAGGTAGCGCAGTCACAGTCACTCTTTGACTGCATCTTTGACCAGCTGTTGCCGGAAGATGCATCATTTGATCAAGCCAGCCTCGAGGAGTATCTGCGAACAAACAAGAACGTTCTGATCGTCCTTGATGGCTACGATGAATGGGAACCGATAGAGTCCCACGACATCAGCAAGGTTCTTTGCGGTAAGATACTTCGTGACTGTTGTGTCATCGTATCAACAAGGCCGTCGCGAACGTCCGACCTGCTGAAGATGATGAACCCGGATACGCGTCTTGAGATAAACGGGTTCCATCCGGACAACGTCAGCACTTACGTTCGCAAATACTTCGGCGACAACGTCCCCAAAGCAAGGAGATTACTGGAGAAACTCGAGAGTAATTTCCTTAGTACAGGGATAACGTTAACACCGATGTTTCTGCTTCTGATTTGCATATTGTGGGAGGAGAAAGACGATCTACTCCTGAGTGACCGGCTGTGTCCCTTGTACGATCAGCTCATCCTCTACCTTGTCACACGCGTCTGTGTGAGAGAGAATATCCCATTTGATAATAAAAGGTTGCCACGAAACATCAACACCGCGGTGCTGTTCGTTGAAAAGATCGCATTTGACGGCTTGATGAAGAGTAAGCTCATATTTGATGAGGACGAAGTTTCTCTAGGCAACAAAGAACTTTTGGCGACTCTTGTCAAATTAGGTCTCCTCCATAAGCAACCCAGCCCTTCCAAGTTACGTCCCTCGCCTCATTACTCTTTCTCTCACAAGACAATGCAAGAATACTTTGCTGGGCGATACATCGCATCCTACATAACAGACCAGGACGAGTCAATCGGAAGAACACTGTTGGAGGAAAGTTTTGGCACCGTTCGCAAGGTGAGAGAGATGGACAATGTGCTCATGTTTGCATGTGGAAAGCTGGGAAGAAAGGCTGCAGTCATCTTCCAACACCTGGCTGACCTTCATCAGAAGGACCTTGCACCTCTCGAGGGCAATTTCTACGCATTTTATGACCGTGGAATCACAATTAAGGACTGGAGGAGTGACAGAAAGTTAGGCAGCCTTGCTAGTAGAGAGGATTACTTGACCTTCGAGATGGCAGGCCTTTTTACTGAAACTCCAGGCATTCTCTTCGTGTATCAGACCTACCTGGAGACAACTCTGCTATGTTACTACGAGTGGGGACAAATGGATGGATTTATTGAGCATTACCTACGAAGGAGAGTCATACAGTTCTCAAGTCCAAGCCCGCGCCTGTGTAGTGCTCTGGCTAGTCTAATCAAATGTGAGAAACTCGGTCAAGTACAGCATGATGCACTCCCTAGTGTGACAAATACACATGACAGCGCGTCCAAATCAGAAGGATCCCAGCAACAAACTGGGATAGTTCTTCGACTTGTACATACTAGAAGGCTCTGCCTCGGACCTATCCTAGACACGTTGGGAGTCTGCTCGTCTATTGTCGAATTAAGTCTTCGGCAGTCCTTTTTGGGTATGAATGGTCCAGCACACACAAGGCCAAGTCTTCAACTATCCCGGCAGCTCCCAAACTTAAAATGTTTGAGAAAGCTGGTTTTGTCTTGGAATGATATGCAATCAGAGGATGCTCGGCTGATCCTTCCTGCCCTGGAGTCATTGACTTTACTCGAGGAACTGTACTTGTCTGGAAATGACCTATCTGGGACCAGTGACATCTTCTGCAACATACTTCCTTTTCTGTCTGAACTGAAGATTCTGAAGGTCTTTGAATGTGGGATGACATCGGATGAAATTCACCGAATCGGTAGGATTTACTCACCTTTGCTTCTGTTGGAATATAGGTGTAATGAAAAATGAATGTCGGCCTTTTCTCTTTATATTTGTCCAGAGCTGGTGTTGGAATGTTTCGTACTTACTCAACATTGATTACTTACATGTACAATCATGTTTCCAGGTCTAGCCCTGGTGGAGCACTGCAGAAAGATGCGTCGATTCGACTTTGACGATAACCGCATGGACTTTGATGAAAGGCGTAGTGTTCTCAAAATTCTGAGATTCTCTTCCACCCAAGAGATGACAACGCAGCATAGACAACAAGAAAAGAGCTCCAGTGGTGACCAATCAGCACAAGCATCTGGGAGAGGGGTTAGGAGACTGCACCCAAAATTGTTGACAAAGTTGGATACGATTTTACAAATTAATGCAGCAACTGTGTCAAGTCAGCAGCTATGAATAAGAACGTAGCATCCAATTCGGACGTGGATTCGAAGAAACTAAAAATTAAAAAAAAAACTCTTAATTTCCCTTAAACCTAATATGATTATAAAGAATTGCTGCATGTTGTCTATTATCACCCAATAAATGTATACATTAACGTAAATGACATTGAAAAAGTATGATATCAACAATTAATTACTAGTAAGCACAAATATAAAAGTAGCAGACGACATCTAGTGACAAATTCATGAACTCCGACTCCACACAGCAGGGAATTTCCAGATACCCGACATTCGTCATATCCCAATAGCTTTCAAGCCTTGTAGAAAAGTTACTAAGTAATTTTTAGTAGTCTAATAGCTCTCATTTTCCCGTCGACAGCTTAGCTTCTCCTATGAAATTCAAGTCATTAAAGTAACGCACACTTTATTGTGTACATTCCATTACCTTCGAAAGTTCGGAATATTCAGTGTTATATACATAAAAATACGCATAGAATCACGTAGCTTAGTGAGTTTTAAAATCCAAACGACTTTCAATAATCCTTGAATGACTTATTGAATCCGATTAAGGCACAAAATATCCACATTGTATGACGTCATAACGTCTAAAATAAAGGCAACGGTGAAAAGTAGCCTTCCAGATCCATGACATTTCGGGGTGAGTCTCATAGTTTTTAAGCTTTATAAAAACGTAACGGAGTAAATTGTAGCAGTCAAAAGGCTTCATATTCCCCTTCGAAGGCTTCCCCTATGATATTCAAATGATTAAAGTAACGTACTATTTGTAGTCGTGACGCCTTAACGTTTTAAAGTCAAGAATACACATTGTCATTTATGTAAATACAACAATATGCACCCCCAAGAAACCCTAAACAATTAACATGTAGCAAGGAAGCTAAGTATTTTTTTTAAATCCAAACGACTTTTGTCAATCACTAAATCACTTTCAGTTTCATGCATCACAATTAAAGTACATTACGTCATCGTGACGTCATATCGTCTTAAATCAAGACAATATTGAAAAAGGGACTTTCCGGGCCCTGAATGCGGGATTAGTCATATAGTTTTCAAGCCTTGTAGATAAGTAATTTTTAGCAGTCAAATTGCCTTCTACTCTCTGTTTACGGCTTCTCCTATGAAATGCAAGTGATAAAAGTAACGCACACTTTGTGTTATTGACGCCGTAACGTTTGAAAGGAAAGAACATACAGATTTATATATACATATAAATACAACGTGATGTACCTCCAAGACATTAAACGCCTTGTAGCAAGGCAACTTAAGAATTTTAGTCCAAACGACTATTAAAAACTCACTAAAAGACTCATTGAATCAGATTCAAGCATCATGATTAACGCACATTGCGTCATCGTGACGTCAAAATGGCTATGAGCAAGACAACAGTGAAAAAGCAACTTTCCGGGTGACCGACTTTTGAGGGAAATCCAATGCTATCAACTTTTAAAGACTTGTAGCAAAGTAACGACGTAATTTTCAGTACTCAAATGGCATTCTACTTTCTGTCCACGTATTCCACTACGTAATTCGAGTGATAAAAGCATTGCACACTTGGTAATATTGACGCCGTAGCGTTTGTAAGTTAAGAATATACGGTGCCATTTTCTGGGTCCCCGACTTTCGCGGTTAATCCAATACTACTACGTTTTAAAGCCTTGTAGAAAAGTAACGAAATAATTTTCAGTACTCAAATGACATTCTACTTTCTGTCCACGTATTCTACTATACAATCCAAGTGATAAAAGTAATGCACACTTTGTAATATTGACGCCATAGCGTTTGAAAGTTAAGAATATACGGTGCCATTTTCTGGGTCCCCGACTTTCGCGGTTAATCCAATACTACTAAGATTTAAAGCCCGGTAAAAAAGTAACGAAGTAATTTTCAGCACTCAAATGGTATGCTACTTTCTGTCCACGTATTCTACTATACAATTCAAGTGATAAAGTGTACACTTTGTAATATTGACGCCAGCCCCACCCCTACGGTGGTCATTACAGAATTTTACAAAACACAGATTTTGGATTATATAATTGATACAAAAGGCAGAAAGGACAAGAAAAAGAGTAGTTTCTTGTTACGGGCCGTAACGTAACAAAGTTCCCGTCACTGACCTACGTACGTGAAATACGTACGTGAGCACTGTGCCCGCTACCCTTGCAACGGCAAGGCCTACTACAATACTACAATAATTCAAGACATTTCAGAACATGTCTATAATGTCTGATCCCACCAGTCAGAACGCTCAACCACAATATCTTTCAACTTTCTATTTCGAATCCTCACTAAGAGACCTTACGAATGATACCAAGTTTGCAGGGCCGGAACTTGAACTCTAAGCTACAATCGCGTTATCAAGTCATCCCCCTACCAGGTGCCGTGACAGGCGGTGTTTCGAAAAAGTAGCCAGCGATTGCGCCTAAACAGAGCGCCCATACTCAAGAATAACTCGAGAAGGAAGTATCCGAACATTTTGCAGTTTTCACCCTTCGAATCCTCACTAAGAGACCTTTCGAATGATACCACGTTTGCCGGGCCGGAACTTGAACTCTAAGCTACAGTCGCGCCATTAGGTCATTACCCTACCAGGTGCCGTGACAGGCGGTGTTTCCAAAAAGTAGCCAGCGCTTGCGCCTAGACAGAGCGCCTATACTCAAGAATAACTCCAGAAGGAAGGATCCGAACATTTTGCGGTTTTCACCCTTCGAATCCTCACTAAGAGACCTTTCGAATGATACCAAGTTTGCCGGGCCGGAACTTGAACTCTAAGCTACAATCACGTTTTTAAGTCATCACCCTACCAGGTGCCTTGACAGGCGGTGTTTCCAAAAAGTAGCCAGCGGTTGCGCCTAAACAGAGCGCCTATACTCAAGAATAACTCGAGAAGAAAGTAACCGAACATTTTGCGGGTTTGCACCCTACGAATCTTCACTAAGAGACCTTTTTAATGATACCAAGGTTTCCCGGTCGCAACTTGAATTCTAAGCTACAATCGCGTTATCAAGTCATCGCCCTACCAGGTGCCGTGGCAGGCGGTGTTTCCAAAAAGTAGCCAGCGGTTGCTCCTAAACAGAGCGCCTATACTCAAAAATAACTCGAGAAGGAAGTATCTAAACATTTTGCGGTTTTCACCCTTCGAATCCTCACTAAGAGACCTTTCGAATGATACCAAGTTTGCGGGGGCCGGAAATTGAACGCTAAGCTACAATCGCGTTATCAAGTCATCACCCTACTAGGTGCCTTGACAGGCGGTGTTTCCAAAAAGTAGCCAGCGGTTGCACCTCAACAGAGCGCCTATACTCAAGAATAACTCCAGAAGGAAGTATCCGAACATTTTGCGGTTTTCACCCATCGAATCCTCCCTAAGAGACCTTTCGAATGATACCAAGTTTGCCGGGCCGGAACTTGAACTCTAAGCTACAAGCACGTTATTAAGTCATCACCCTACCAGGAGCCGTGACAGGCGGTGTTTCCAAAAAGTAGCCAGCGGTCGCGCCTAAACAGAGCGCCTATACTCAAGAATAACTCGAGAAGGAAGTATCTGAACATTTCGCGGTTTTCACCCTTCGATTCCTCACTACGAGACATTTCGAATGATACCAAGTTTGCGGGGCCAAAACTTGAACTCTAAGCTACAATCGCTCTATTAGGTCATCGCCCTACCAGGTGCCGTGACAGGCGGTGTTTGCAAAAAGTAGCCAGCGATTGCGCCTAAACAGAGCGCCTATACTCAAGAATAACTCGAGAAGGAAGTATCCGAACATTTTGCGATTTTCACCCGTCGATTCGACACTAAGAGACCTTTCGACTTATACCAAGGTTGCCCGGTCGCAACTTGAATTCTAAGCTACAATCGCGTTATTAAGTCATCGCCCTAACAGGTGCAGTGACAGGTGGTGTTTCCAAAAAGTAGCCAGCGGTCGCGCCTAAACAGAGCGCCTATGCTAAAGAATAACTCGAGAAGGAAGTATCTAAACATTTTGTAGTTTTCACCCTTCGAATCCTCACTAAGAGACCTTTGGAATGATACCAAGTTTGCGGGGCCGGAACTTGAACTCTAAGCTACAATCGCGCTATTAGGTCATCGCCCTACCAGGTGCCGTGACAGGCGGTGTTTCCAAAAAGTAGCCAGCGGTTGCGCCTAAACAGAGCGCCTATACTCAAGAATAACTCCAGAAGGAAGTATCCGAACATTTTGCGGTTTTCACCCTTCGAATTCTCACTAAGAGACCTTCTCTCGAATGATACCAAGTTTGCGGGGCCGGAACTTGAACGCTAAGCTACAATCGCGTTATCAAGTCATCACCCTACCAGGTGCCTTGACAGGCGGTGTTTCCAAAAAGTAGCCAGCGGTTGCGCCTAAACAGAGCGCCTATACTCAAAAATAACTCGAGAAGGAAGTATCCGATCATTTTGCGGTTTTTCACCCTTCTATTCCTCACTAAGGGACCTTTCAAATGATACCAAGTTTGCGGGGCCGGAACTTGAACGCTAATCTACAATCGCGTTATTAAGTCATCACCCTACCAGGTGCCGTGACAGGCGGTGTTTCCAAAAAGAAGCCAGCGGCTGCGCCTAAACAGAGAGCCTATACTCAAGAATAACTTGAGAAGGAAGTATCCGAACATTTTGCAGTTTTCACCCTTCGAATCCTCACTAAGAGACCTTTCGAATGATACCAAGTATGCGGGGCCGGAACTTGAACGCTAAGCTAAAATCGCGTTATCAAGTCATTACCCTACCAGGTGCCTTGACAGGCGGTGTTTCGAAAAAGTAGCCAGCGGTTGCGCCTAAACAGAGCGCCTATACTCAAAAATAACACGAGAAGGAAGTATCCGACCATTTGCGGTTTTCACCCTTCGAATTCTCACTAAGAGACCTTTCGAATGATACCAAGGTTGCCGGGCCGGAACTTGAACTCTAAGCTACAATCGCGTTATTAAGTCATCACCCTACCAGGTGCCTTGACAGGCGGTGTTTCCAAAAAGTAGCCAGCGGTTGCGCCTAAACAGAGCGCCTATACTCAAGAATAACTCGAGAAGGAAGTATCTGAACATTTTGCGGTTTTCACCCTTCGAATTCTCATTAAGAGACATTTCGAATGATACCAAGTTTCCGGGCCGGAACTTGAAGTCTAAGCTACAATCGCGCTATTAGGTCATCACCCTACCAGGTGCCGAGACAGGCGGTGTTTCCAAAAAGTAGCCAGCGATTGCCCCTAAATAGAGCGCCAATACTGAAGAATTACTCGAGAAGGAAGTATCCGAACATTTTGCGGTTTTCACCCTTCGAACCCTCACTAAGAAACCTTTCGAATGATAACAAGTTTTCCGGGCCGGAACTTGAACGCTAAGCTACAATCGCGTTATCAAGTCATCACCCTACCAGGTGCCTTGACAGGCGGTGTTTCCAAAAAGTAGCCAGCGGTTGCGCCTAAACAGAGCGCGTATACTCAAGAATAACTCCATAAGGAAGTATCCGAACATTTTGCGGTTTTCACCTTTCGAATCCTCACTAAGAGACCTTTCGAATGATACCAAGTTTGCCGGGCCGGAACTTGAACTCTAAGCTACAGTCGCGCTATTAGGTCATTACCCTACCAGGTGCTGTGACAGGCGGTGTTTCCAAAAAGTAGCCAGCGATTGCGCCTAAACAGAGCGCCTATACTCAAGAATAACTCGAGAAGGAAGTATCCGAACATTTTGCGGTTTTCACCCTTCGAATCCTCACTAAGAGACCTTTCGAATGATACCAAGTTTGCCGGGCCGGAACTTGAACTCTAAGCTACAGTCGCGCTATTAGGTCATTACCCTACCAGGTGCTGTGACAGGCGGTGTTTCCAAAAAGTAGCCTGCGATTGCGCCTAAACAGAGCGCCTATACTCAAGAATAACTCGAGAAGAAAGTATCCGAACATTTTGCGGTTTTCACCCTTCGAATCCTCACTAAGAGACCTTTCGAATGATACCAAGTTTGCCGGGCCGGAACTTGAACTCTAAGCTACAATCGCGTTATAAAGTCATCACCCTACCAGGTGCCTTGACAGGCGGTGTTTCCAAAAAGTAGCCAGCGATTGCGCCTAAACAGAGCGCCCATACTCAAGAATAACTCCAGAAGGAAGAATCCGAACATTTTGCGGTTTTCACCCATCGAATCCTCACTAAGAGGCCTTTCGAATGATACCAAGTTTGCCGGGCCGGAACTTGAACTCTAAGCTACAGTCGCGCTATTAAGTCATCACCCTACCGATTGCCGTGACAGGCGGTGTTTCCAAAAAGTAGCCAGCGGTTGCGCCTAAACAGAGCGCCCATACTCAAGAATAACTCGAGAAGGAAGTATCCGAACATTTTGCGGTTTTCACCCATCGAATCCTCACTAAGAGGCCTTTCGAATGATACCAAGTTTGCCGGGCCGGAACTTGAACTCTAAGCTACAGTCGCGCTATTAAGTCATCACCCTACCGATTGCCGTGACAGGCGGTGTTTCCAAAAAGTAGCCAGCGGTTGCGCCTAAACAGACCGCCCATACTCAAGAATAACTCGAGAAGGAAGTATCCGAACATTTTGCGGTTTTCACCCATCGAATCCTCACTAAGAGGCCTTTCGAATGATACCAAGTTTGCCGGGCCGGAACTTGAACTCTAAGCTACAGTCGCGCTATTAAGTCATCACCCTACCGATTGCCGTGACAGGCGGTGTTTCCAAAAAGTAGCCAGCGGTTGCGCCTAAACAGAGCGCCTATACTCAAGAATAACTCGAGAAGGAAGTATCCGAACATTTTGCGGTTTTCACCCTTCGAATCCTCACTAAGAGACCTTTCGAATGATACCAAGTTTGCCGGGCCGGAACTTGAACTCTAAGCTACAGTCGCGCTATTAGGTCATTACCCTACCAGGTGCTGTGACAGGCGGTGTTTCCAAAAAGTAGCCAGCGATTGCGCCTAAACAGAGCGCCTATACTCAAGAATAACTCGAGAAGGAAGTATCCGAACATTTTGCGGTTTTCACCCGTCGAATCCTCACTAAGAGACCTTTCGAATGATACCAAGTTTGCCGGGCCGGAACTTGAACTCTAAGCTACAATCGCGTTATCAAGTCATCACCCTACCAGGTGCCTTGACAGGCGGTGTTTCCAAAAAGTAGCCAGCGATTGCGCCTAAACAGAGCGCCTATACTCAAGAATAACTCCAGAAGGAAGTATCCGAACATTTTGCAGTTTTCAACCTTCGAATCCTCACTAACAGACCTTGAACTCTAAGCTACAATCGCGCTATTAGGTCATCACCCTACCAGGTGCCGAGACAGGCGGTGTTTCGAGAAAGTAGCCAGCGATTGCCCCTAAATAGAGCGCCCATACTAAAGAATTACTCGAGAAGGAAGTATCCGAACATTTTGCGGTTTTCACCCTTTGAATCCTCACTAAGAGACCTTTCGAATGATACCAAGTTTGCCGGGCCGGAACTTGAACTCAAAGCTACAATCGCGTTATCAAGTCATCACCCTACCAGGTGCCGTGAGAGACGGTGTTTCCAAAAAGTAGCCAGCGGTTGCGCCTAAACAGAGCGCCTATACTCAAGAATAACTCCAGAAGGAAGTATCCGAACATTTTGCGGTTTTCACCCTTCGAATCCTCACTAAGAGACCTTTGGAATGATTTCAAGTTTGCCGGGCCGAAACTTGAACTCTAAGCTACATTTACGCTATTAGGTCATCGCCCTACAAGGTGCCGTGAGAGGCGGTGTTTCCAAAAAGTAGCCAGCGATTGCGCCTAAACAGAGCGCCTATACTCAAGAATAAGTCCAGAAGGAAGTATCCGAACATTTTGCGGTTTTCACCCTTCGAATTCTCACTAAGAGACCTTTCGAATGGTACCAAGTTTGCCGGGCCGGAACTTGAACTCTAATCTACAATCGCGCTATTAGGTCATCGCCCGACCAGGTGCCGTGACAGGCGGTGTTTCCAAAAAGTAGCCAGCGGTTGCGCCTAAACAGAGCGCCTATACTCAAGAATAACTCCAGAAGGAAGTATCCGAACATTTTGCGGTTTTCACCCTTCGAATCCTCACTAAGAGACCTTTCGAATGATACCAAGTTTGCCGGGCCGGAACTTGAACTCTACGTTACAATCGCGCTATTAGGTCATTACCCTACCAGGTGCTGTGACAGGCGGTGTTTTCAAAAAGTAGCCAGCGGTTGCGCCTAAACAGAGCGCCTATACTCAAGAATAACTCCAGAAGGAAGTATCCGAACATTTTGCGGTTTTCACCCTTCGAATCCTCACTACAAGACCTTTCGAATGATACCAAGTTTGCCGGGCCGGAACTTGAACTCTACGTTACAATCGCGTTATTAAGTCATCACCCTACCAGGTGCCTTGACAGGCGGTGTTTCCAAAAAGTAGCCAGCGATTGCACCTAAACAGAGCACCTATACTCAAGAATAACTCGATAAGGAAGTATCCGAACATTTTGCGGTTTTCACCCTTCGAATCCTCACTAAGAGACCTTTCGAATGATACCAAGTTTGCCGGGACGGAACTTGAACTCAAAGCTACAATCGCGTTATCAAGTCATCACCCTACCAGGTGCCGTGAGAGACGGTGTTTCCAAAAAGTAGCCAGCGGTTGCGCCTAAACAGAGCGCCTATACTCAAGAATAACTCCAGAAGGAAGTATCCGAACATTTTGCGGTTTTCACCCTTCGAATCCTCACTAAGAGACCTTTGGAATGATTTCAAGTTTGCGGGGCCGGAAATTGAACTCTAAGCTACAATCACGCTATTAGGTCATCGCCCTACCAGGTGCCGTGACAGGTGGTGTTTCCAAAAAGTAGCCAGCGATTGCGCCTAAACAGAGCGCCTATACTCAAGAATAACTCGAGAAGGAAGTATCCGAACATTTTGCGGTTTTCACCCTTCGAATCCTCACTAAGAGACCTTTCGAATGATACCAAGTTTGCCGGGCCGGAACTTGAACGCTAAGCTACAATCGCGTTAACAAGTCAACACCCTACCAGGTGCCGTGACAGGCGGTGTTTCCAAAACGTAGCCAGCGGTTGCGCCTAAACAGAGCGCCTATACTCAAAAATAACTCGAGAAGGAAGTATCCGAACATTTTGCGGTTTTCACCCTTCGAATCCTCACTAAGAGACCGTTCGAATGGTACCAAGTTTGCCGGGCCGGAACTTGAACTCTAATCTACAATCGCGCTATTAGGTCATCGCCCTACCAGGTGCCGTGACAGGCGGTGTTTCCAAAAAGGAGCCAGCGGCTGCGCCTAAACAGAGCGCCTATACTCAAGAATAACTCCAGAAGGAAGTATCCGAACATTTTGCGGTTTTCACCCTTCGAATCCTCACTAAGAGACCTTTCGAATGATAACAAGTTTGCCAGGCCGAAACTTGAACTCTAAGCTACAATCACGCTATTAGGTCATCGCCCTACCAGGTGCCGTGACAGGTGGTGTTTCCAAAAAGTAGCCAGCGATTGCGCCTAAACAGAGCGCCTATACTCAAGAATAACTCCAGAAGGAAGTATCCGAACAATTTGCGGTTTTCACCCTTCGAATCCTCACTAAAAGACCTTTCGAATGATACCAAGTTTGCCGGGCCGGAACTTGAACTCTAATCTACAATCGCGCTATTAGGTCATCGCCATACCAGGTGCCGTGACAGGCGGTGTTTCCAAAAAGTAGCCAGCGGTTGCGCCTAAACAGAGCGCCTATACTCAAGAATAACTCCAGAAGGAAGTATCCGAACATTTTGCGGTTTTCACCCTTCGAATCCTCACTAAGAGACATTTCGAATGATACCAAGTTTGCCGGGCCGGAACTTGAACGCTAATCTACAATCGCGTTATCAAGTCATCACCCTACCAGGTGCCGTGACAGGCGGTGTTTCCAAAAAGTAGCCAGCGGTTGCGCCTAAACAGAGCGCCTATACTCAAGAATAACTCGAGAAGGAAGTATCCGAACATTTTGCGGTTTTCACCCTTCGAATCCTCACTAAGAGACCTTTCGAAAGGTACCAAGCTTGCCGGGCCGGAACTTGAACTCTAAGCTACAGTTGCGCTATTAGGTCATTACCCTACCAGATGCTGTGACAGGCGGTGTTTCCAAAAAGTAGCCAGCGATTGCGCCTAAACAGAGCGCCTATACTCAAGAATAACTCCAGAAGGAAGTATCCGAACATTTTGCGGTTTTCACCCGTCGAATCCTCACTAAGAGACCTTTCGAATGATACCAAGTTTGCTGGGCCGGAACTTGAACTCTAAGTTACAATCGCGTTATTAAGTCATCACCCTACCGAGTGCCGTGACAGGCGGTGTTTCCAAAAAGTAGCCAGCGGTTGCGCCTAAACAGAGCGCCTATACTCAAGAATAACTCCAGAAGGAAGTATCCGAACATTTTGCGGTTTTCACCCTTCGAATCCTCACTAAGAGACCTTTGGAATGATACCAAGTTTGCCGGGCCGAAACTTGAACTCTAGTCTACAATCGCGCTATTAGGTCATCGCCCTACCAGGTGCCGTGACAGGCGGTGTTTCCAAAAAGTAGCCAGCGGTTGCGCCTAAACAGAGCGCCTATACTCAAGAATAAGTCCAGAAGGAAGTATCCGAACATTTTGCGGTTTTCACCCTTCGAATCCTCACTAAGAGACATTTCGAATGATACCAAGTTTGCCGGGCCGGAACTTGAACGCTAATCTACAATCGCGTTATCAAGTCATCACCCTACCAGGTGCCGTGACAGGCGGTGTTTCCAAAAAGTAGCCAGCGGTTGCGCCTAAACAGAGCGCCTATACTCAAGAATAACTCGAGAAGGAAGTATCCGAACATTTTGCGGTTTTCACCCTTCGAATCCTCACTAAGAGACCTTTCGAAAGGTACCAAGCTTGCCGGGCCGGAACTTGAACTCTAAGCTACAGTTGCGCTATTAGGTCATTACCCTACCAGATGCTGTGACAGGCGGTGTTTCCAAAAAGTAGCCAGCGATTGCGCCTAAACAGAGCGCCTATACTCAAGAATAACTCCAGAAGGAAGTATCCGAACATTTTGCGGTTTTCACCCGTCGAATCCTCACTAAGAGACCTTTCGAATGATACCAAGTTTGCTGGGCCGGAACTTGAACTCTAAGTTACAATCGCGTTATTAAGTCATCACCCTACCGAGTGCCGTGACAGGCGGTGTTTCCAAAAAGTAGCCAGCGGTTGCGCCTAAACAGAGCGCCTATACTCAAGAATAACTCCAGAAGGAAGTATCCGAACATTTTGCGGTTTTCACCCTTCGAATCCTCACTAAGAGACCTTTGGAATGATACCAAGTTTGCCGGGCCGAAACTTGAACTCTAGTCTACAATCGCGCTATTAGGTCATCGCCCTACCAGGTGCCGTGACAGGCGGTGTTTCCAAAAAGTAGCCAGCGGTTGCGCCTAAACAGAGCGCCTATACTCAAGAATAAGTCCAGAAGGAAGTATCCGAACATTTTGCGGTTTTCACCCTTCGAATCCTCACTAAGAGACATTTCGAATGATACCAAGTTTGCCGGGCCGGAACTTGAACGCTAATCTACAATCGCGTTATCAAGTCATCACCCTACCAGGTGCCGTGACAGGCGGTGTTTCCAAAAAGTAGCCAGCGGTTGCGCCTAAACAGAGCGCCTATACTCAAGAATAACTCGAGAAGGAAGTATCCGAACATTTTGCGGTTTTCACCCTTCGAATCCTCACTAAGAGACCTTTCGAAAGGTACCAAGCTTGCCGGGCCGGAACTTGAACTCTAAGCTACAGTTGCGCTATTAGGTCATTACCCTACCAGATGCTGTGACAGGCGGTGTTTCCAAAAAGTAGCCAGCGATTGCGCCTAAACAGAGCGCCTATACTCAAGAATAACTCCAGAAGGAAGTATCCGAACATTTTGCGGTTTTCACCCGTCGAATCCTCACTAAGAGACCTTTCGAATGATACCAAGTTTGCTGGGCCGGAACTTGAACTCTAAGTTACAATCGCGTTATTAAGTCATCACCCTACCGAGTGCCGTGACAGGCGGTGTTTCCAAAAAGTAGCCAGCGGTTGCGCCTAAACAGAGCGCCTATACTCAAGAATAACTCCAGAAGGAAGTATCCGAACATTTTGCGGTTTTCACCCTTCGAATCCTCACTAAGAGACCTTTGGAATGATACCAAGTTTGCCGGGCCGAAACTTGAACTCTAGTCTACAATCGCGCTATTAGGTCATCGCCCTACCAGGTGCCGTGACAGGCGGTGTTTCCAAAAAGTAGCCAGCGGTTGCGCCTAAACAGAGCGCCTATACTCAAGAATAAGTCCAGAAGGAAGTATCCGAACATTTTGCGGTTTTCACCCTTCGAATCCTCACTAAGAGACCTTTCGAATGGTACCAAGTTTGCCGGGCCGGAACTTGAACTCTAAGGTACAATCGCGTAATCAAGTCATCGCCCTACCAGGTGCCTTGACAGGCGGTGTTTCCCAAAAGCAGCCAGCGGTTGGGCCTAAACAGAGCGCCTATACTCAAGAATAACTCCAGAAGGAAGTATCCGAACATTTTGCGGTTTTCACCCTTCGAATCCTCACTAAGAGACCTTTTGAATGGTATCAAGTTTGCCGGGCCGGAACTTGAACTCTAAGTTACAGTCGCGCTATTAGGTCATTACCCTACCGAGTGCTGTGACAGGCGGTGTTTCCAAAAAGAAGCCAGCGATTGCGCCTAAACAGAGCGCCTATACTCAAGAATAACTCGATAAGAAAGTATCCGAACATTTTGCGGTTTTCACCCTTCGAATCCTCACTAAGAGACCTTTGGAATGATACCAAGTTTGCCGGGCCGGAACTTGAACGCTAAGCTACAATCGCGTTAGCAAGTCAACACCCTACCAGGTGCCGTGACAGGCGGTGTTTCCAAAAAGTAGCCAGCGATTGCGCCTAAACAGAGCGCCTATACTCAAGAATAACTCGATAAGGAAGAATCCGAACATTTTGCGGTTTTCACCCTTCGAATCCTCACTAAGGTACCTTTCGAATGATACCAATTTGCTGGGCCGGAACTTGAACTAAGTTACAATCGCGTTATTAAGTAATCACCCTACCGAGTGCCGTGACAGGCGGTGTTTCCAAAAAGTAGCCAGCGGTTGCGCCTAAACAGAGCGCCTATACTCAAGAATAAGTCCAGAAGGAAGTATCCGAACATTTTGCGGTTTTCACCCTTCGAATCCTCACTAAGAGGCCTTTCGAATGATACAAGTTTGCCAGGCCGAAACTTGAACTCTAAGCTACAATCGCGCTATTAGGTCATCGCCCTACCAGGTGCCGTGACAGGTGGTGTTTCCAAAAAGTAGCCAGCGATTGCGCCTAAACAGAGCGCCTATACTCAAGAATAACTCCAGAAGGAAGTATCCGAACAATTTGCGGTTTTCACCCTTCGAATCCTCACTAAGAGACCTTTCGAATGATACCAAGTTTGCCGGGCCGGAACTTGAACTCTAATCTACAATCGCGCTATTAGGTCATCGCCATACCAGGTGCCGTGACAGGCGGTGTTTCCAAAAAGTAGCCAGCGGTTGCGCCTAAACAGAGCGCCTATACTCAAGAATAACTCCAGAAGGAAGTATCCGAACATTTTGCGGTTTTCACCCTTCGAATCCTCACTAAGAGACATTTCGAATGATACCAAGTTTGCCGGGCCGGAACTTGAACGCTAATCTACAATCGCGTTATCAAGTCATCACCCTACCAGGTGCCGTGACAGGCGGTGTTTCCAAAAAGTAGCCAGCGGTTGCGCCTAAACAGAGCGCCTATACTCAAGAATAAGTCGAGAAGGAAGTATCCGAACATTTTGCGGTTTTCACCCTTCGAATCCTCACTAAGAGACCTTTGGAATGGTACCAAGCTTGCCGGGCCGGAACTTGAACTCTAAGCTACAGTTGCGCTATTAGGTCATTACCCTACCAGGTGCTGTGACAGGCGGTGTTTCCAAAAAGTAGCCAGCGATTGCGCCTAAACAGAGCGCCTATACTCAAGAATAACTCCAGAAGGAAGTATCCGAACATTTTGCGGTTTTCACCCGTCGAATCCTCACTAAGAGACCTTTCGAATGATACCAAGTTTGCTGGGCCGGAACTTGAACTCTAAGTTACAATCGCGTTATTAAGTCATCACCCTACCGAGTGCCGTGACAGGCGGTGTTTCCAAAAAGTAGCCAGCGGTTGCGCCTAAACAGAGCGCCTATACTCAAGAATAACTCCAGAAGGAAGTATCCGAACATTTTGCGGTTTTCACCCTTCGAATCCTCACTAAGAGACCTTTGGAATGATACCAAGTTTGCCGGGCCGAAACTTGAACTCTAGTCTACAATCGCGCTATTAGGTCATCGCCCTACCAGGTGCCGTGACAGGCGGTGTTTCCAAAAAGTAGCCAGCGGTTGCGCCTAAACAGAGCGCCTATACTCAAGAATAAGTCCAGAAGGAAGTATCCGAACATTTTGCGGTTTTCACCCTTCGAATCCTCACTAAGAGACCTTTCGAATGGTACCAAGTTTGCCGGGCCGGAACTTGAACTCTAAGGTACAATCGCGTAATCAAGTCATCGCCCTACCAGGTGCCTTGACAGGCGGTGTTTCCCAAAAGCAGCCAGCGGTTGGGCCTAAACAGAGCGCCTATACTCAAGAATAACTCCAGAAGGAAGTATCCGAACATTTTGCGGTTTTCACCCTTCGAATCCTCACTAAGAGACCTTTGAATGGTATCAAGTTTGCCGGGCCGGAACTTGAACTCTAAGTTACAGTCGCGCTATTAGGTCATTACCCTACCGAGTGCTGTGACAGGCGGTGTTTCCAAAAAGTAGCCAGCGATTGCGCCTAAACAGAGCGCCTATACTCAAGAATAACTCGATAAGAAAGTATCCGAACATTTTGCGGTTTTCACCCTTCGAATCCTCACTAAGAGACCTTTGGAATGATACCAAGTTTGCCGGGCCGGAACTTGAACGCTAAGCTACAATCGCGTTAGCAAGTCAACACCCTACCAGGTGCCGTGACAGGCGGTGTTTCCAAAAAGTAGCCAGCGATTGCGCCTAAACAGAGCGCCTATACTCAAGAATAACTCGATAAGGAAGAAACCGAACATTTTGCGGTTTTCACCCTTCGAATCCTCACTAAGGACCTTTCGAATGATACCAATTTGCTGGGCCGGAACTTGAACTAAGTTACAATCGCGTTATTAAGTAATCACCCTACCGAGTGCCGTGACAGGCGGTGTTTCCAAAAAGTAGCCAGCGGTTGCGCCTAAACAGAGCGCCTATACTCAAGAATAAGTCCAGAAGGAAGTATCCGAACATTTTGCGGTTTTCACCCTTCGAATCCTCACTAAGAGACCTTTCGAATGGTACCAAGTTTGCCGGGCCGGAACTTGAACTCTAAGGTACAATCGCGTAATCAAGTCATCGCCCTACCAGGTGCCTTGACAGGCGGTGTTTCCCAAAAGCAGCCAGCGGTTTGGCCTAAACAGAGCGCCTATACTCAAGAATAACTCCAGAAGGAAGTATCCGAACATTTTGCGGTTTTCACCCTTCGAATCCTCACTAAGAGACCTTTGGAATGGTACCAAGTTTGCCGGGCCGGAACTTGAACTTTAAGTTACAGTCGCGCTATTAGGTCATTACCCTACCGAGTGCTGTGACAGGCGGTGTTTCCAAAAAGTAGCCAGCGATTGCGCCTAAACAGAGCGCCTATACTCAAGAATAACTCGATAAGGAAGTATCCGAACATTTTGCAGTTTTCACCCTTCGAATCCTCACTAAGAGACCTTTCGAATGATACCAAGTTTGCCGGGCCGGAACTTGAACTCTAAGCTACAATCGCACTATTAGGTCATCGCCCTACCAGGTGCCGTGACAGGCGGTGTTTCCAAAAAGTAGCCAGCGGTTGCGCCTAAACAGAGCGCCTATACTCAAGAATAACTCCAGAAGGAAGTATCCGAACATTTTGCGGTTTTCACCCTTCGAATCCTCACTAAGAGACCTTTCGAATGATACCAAGTTTGCCGGGCCAGAACTTGAACGCTAATCTACAATCGCGTTATCAAGTCATCACCCTACCAGGTGCCGTGACAGGCGGTGTTTCCAAAAAGTAGCCAGCGGTTGCGCCTAAACAGAGCGCCTATACTCAAGAATAACTCCAGAAGGAAGAATCCGAACATTTTGCGGTTTTCACCCTTCGAATTCTCACTAAGAGACCTTTCGAATGGTACCAAGTTTGCCGGGCCGGAACTTGAACTCTAAGCTACAGTTGCGCTATTAGGTCATTACCCTACCAGGTGCTGTGACAGGCGGTGTTTCCAAAAAGTAGCCAGCGATTGCGCCTAAACAGAGCGCCTATACTCAAGAATAACTCGATAAGGAAGTATCCGAACATTTTGCGGTTTTCACCCTTCGAATCCTCACTAAGAGACCTTTCGAATGATACCAAGTTTGCTGGGCCGGAACTTGAACTCTAAGGTACAATCGCGTAATCAAGTCATCGCCCTACCAGGTGCCGTGACAGGCGGTGTTTCCAAAAAGTAGCCAGCGGTTGCGCCTAAACAGAGCGCCTATACTCAAGAATAACTCCAGAAGGAAGTATCCGAACATTTTGCGGTTTTCACCCTTCGAATCCTCACTAAGAGACCTTTGGAATGATACCAAGTTTGCTGGGCCGAAACTTGAACTCTAAGCTACAATCGCTCTATTAGGTCATCGCCCTACCAGGTGCTGTGACAGGCGGTGTTTGCAAAAAGTAGCCAGCGATTGCGCCTAAACAGAGCGCCTATACTCAAGAATAACTCGAGAAGGAAGTATCCGAACATTTTGCGGTTTTCACCCTTCGAATCCTCACTAAGAGGCCTTTCGAATGATACCAAGTTTGCCGGGCCGGAACTTGAACTCTAAGCTACAATCGCGCTATTAGGTCATCGCCCGACCAGGTGCCGTGACAGGCGGTGTTTCCAAAAAGTAGCCAGCGGTTGCGCCTAAACAGAGCGCCTATACTCAAGAATAACTCGAGAAGGAAGTATCCGAACATTTTGCGGTTTTCACCCTTCGAATCCTCACTAAGAGACCTTTCGAATGATACCAAGTTTGCCGGGCCGGAACTTGAACGCTAATCTACAATCGCGTTATCAAGTCATCACCCTACCAGGTGCCGTGACAGGCGGTGTTTCCAAAAAGTAGCCAGCGGTTGCGCCTAAACAGAGCGCCTATACTCAAGAATAAGTCGAGAAGGAAGTATCCGAACATTTTGCGGTTTTCACCCTTCGAATCCTCACTAAGAGACCTTTGGAATGGTACCAAGTTTGCCGGGCCGGAACTTGAACTCTAAGCTACAGTTGCGCTATTAGGTCATTACCCTACCAGGTGCTGTGACAGGCGGTGTTTCCAAAAAGTAGCCAGCGATTGCGCCTAAACAGAGCGCCTATACTCAAGAATAACTCCAGAAGGAAGTATCCGAACATTTTGCGGTTTTCACCCGTCGAATCCTCACTAAGAGACCTTTCGAATGATACCAAGTTTGCTGGGCCGGAACTTGAACTCTAAGTTACAATCGCGTTATTAAGTCATCACCCTAAGAGTGCCGTGACAGGCGGTGTTTCCAAAAAGTAGCCAGCGGTTGCGCCTAAACAGAGCGCCTATACTCAAGAATAACTCCAGAAGGAAGTATCCGAACATTTTGCGGTTTTCACCCTTCGAATCCTCACTAAGAGACCTTTGGAATGATACCAAGTTTGCCGGGCCGAAACTTGAACTCTAGTCTACAATCGCGCTATTAGGTCATCGCCCTACCAGGTGCCGTGACAGGCGGTGTTTCCAAAAAGTAGCCAGCGGTTGCGCCTAAACAGAGCGCCTATACTCAAGAATAAGTCCAGAAGGAAGTATCCGAACATTTTGCGGTTTTCACCCTTCGAATCCTCACTAAGAGACCTTTCGAATGGTACCAAGTTTGCCGGGCCGGAACTTGAACTCTAAGGTACAATCGCGTAATCAAGTCATCGCCCTACCAGGTGCCTTGACAGGCGGTGTTTCCCAAAAGTAGCCAGCGGTTGGGCCTAAACAGAGCGCCTATACTCAAGAATAACTCCAGAAGGAAGTATCCGAACATTTTGCGGTTTTCACCCTTCGAATCCTCACTAAGAGACCTTTTGAATGGTATCAAGTTTGCCGGGCCGGAACTTGAACTCTAAGTTACAGTCGCGCTATTAGGTCATTACCCTACCGAGTGCTGTGACAGGCGGTGTTTCCAAAAAGTAGCCAGCGATTGCGCCTAAACAGAGCGCCTATACTCAAGAATAACTCGATAAGAAAGTATCCGAACATTTTGCGGTTTTCACCCTTCGAATCCTCACTAAGAGACCTTTGGAATGATACCAAGTTTGCCGGGCCGGAACTTGAACGCTAAGCTACAATCGCGTTAGCAAGTCAACACCCTACCAGGTGCCGTGACAGGCGGTGTTTCCAAAAAGTAGCCAGCGATTGCGCCTAAACAGAGCGCCTATACTCAAGAATAACTCGATAAGGAAGAAACCGAACATTTTGCGGTTTTCACCCTTCGAATCCTCACTAAGGTACCTTTCGAATGATACCAAATTTGCTGGGCCGGAACTTGAACTAAGTTACAATCGCGTTATTAAGTAATCACCCTACCGAGTGCCGTGACAGGCGGTGTTTCCAAAAAGTAGCCAGCGGTTGCGCCTAAACAGAGCGCCTATACTCAAGAATAAGTCCAGAAGGAAGTATCCGAACATTTTGCGGTTTTCACCCTTCGAATCCTCACTAAGAGACCTTTCGAATGGTACCAAGTTTGCCGGGCCGGAACTTGAACTCTAAGGTACAATCGCGTAATCAAGTCATCGCCCTACCAGGTGCCTTGACAGGCGGTGTTTCCCAAAAGCAGCCAGCGGTTTGGCCTAAACAGAGCGCCTATACTCAAGAATAACTCCAGAAGGAAGTATCCGAACATTTTGCGGTTTTCACCCTTCGAATCCTCACTAAGAGACCTTTGGAATGGTACCAAGTTTGCCGGGCCGGAACTTGAACTTTAAGTTACAGTCGCGCTATTAGGTCATTACCCTACCGAGTGCTGTGACAGGCGGTGTTTCCAAAAAGTAGCCAGCGATTGCGCCTAAACAGAGCGCCTATACTCAAGAATAACTCGATAAGGAAGTATCCGAACATTTTGCGGTTTTCACCCTTCGAATCCTCACTAAGAGACCTTTCGAATGATACCAAGTTTGCCGGGCCGGAACTTGAACTCTAAGCTACAATCGCACTATTAGGTCATCGCCCTACCAGGTGCCGTGACAGGCGGTGTTTCCAAAAAGTAGCCAGCGGTTGCGCCTAAACAGAGCGCCTATACTCAAGAATAACTCCAGAAGGAAGTATCCGAACATTTTGCGGTTTTCACCCTTCGAATCCTCACTAAGAGACCTTTCGAATGATACCAAGTTTGCCGGGCCAGAACTTGAACGCTAATCTACAATCGCGTTATCAAGTCATCACCCTACCAGGTGCCGTGACAGGCGGTGTTTCCAAAAAGTAGCCAGCGGTTGCGCCTAAACAGAGCGCCTATACTCAAGAATAACTCCAGAAGGAAGAATCCGAACATTTTGCGGTTTTCACCCTTCGAATTCTCACTAAGAGACCTTTCGAATGGTACCAAGTTTGCCGGGCCGGAACTTGAACTCTAAGCTACAGTTGCGCTATTAGGTCATTACCCTACCAGGTGCTGTGACAGGCGGTGTTTCCAAAAAGTAGCCAGCGATTGCGCCTAAACAGAGCGCCTATACTCAAGAATAACTCGATAAGGAAGTATCCGAACATTTTGCGGTTTTCACCCTTCGAATCCTCACTAAGAGACCTTTCGAATGATACCAAGTTTGCTGGGCCGGAACTTGAACTCTAAGGTACAATCGCGTAATCAAGTCATCGCCCTACCAGGTGCCGTGACAGGCGGTGTTTCCAAAAAGTAGCCAGCGGTTGCGCCTAAACAGAGCGCCTATACTCAAGAATAACTCCAGAAGGAAGTATCCGAACATTTTGCGGTTTCCACCCTTCGAATCCTCACTAAGAGACCTTTGGAATGATACCAAGTTTGCTGGGCCGAACTTGAACTCTAAGCTACAATCGCTCTATTAGGTCATCGCCCTACCAGGTGCTGTGACAGGCGGTGTTTGCAAAAAGTAGCCAGCGATTGCGCCTAAACAGAGCGCCTATACTCAAGAATAACTCGAGAAGGAAGTATCCGAACATTTTGCGGTTTTCACCCTTCGAATCCTCACTAAGAGGCCTTTCGAATGATACCAAGTTTGCCGGGCCGGAACTTGAACTCTAAGCTACAATCGCGCTATTAGGTCATCGCCCTACCAGGTGCCGTGACAGGCGGTGTTTCCAAAAAGTAGCCAGCGGTTGCGCCTAAACAGAGCGCCTATACTCAAGAATAACTCGAGAAGGAAGTATCCGAACATTTTGCGGTTTTCACCCTTCGAATCCTCACTAAGAGACCTTTCGAATGATACCAAGTTTGCCGGGCCGGAACTTGAACGCTAATCTACAATCGCGTTATAAGTCATCACCCTACCAGGTGCCGTGACAGGCGGTGTTTCCAAAAAGTAGCCAGCGGTTGCGCCTAAACAGAGCGCCTATACTCAAGAATAAGTCCAGAAGGAAGTATCCGAACATTTTGCGGTTTTCACCCTTCGAATCCTCACTAAGAGACCTTTGGAATGGTACCAAGTTTGCCGGGCCGGAACTTGAACTCTAAGCTACAATTGCGCTATTAGGTCATTACCCTACCAGGTGCTGTGACAGGCGGTGTTTCCAAAAAGTAGCCAGCGATTGCGCCTAAACAGAGCGCCTATACTCAAGAATAACTCCAGAAGGAAGTATCCGAACATTTTGCGGTTTTCACCCTTCGAATCCTCACTAAGAGACCTTTCGAATGATACCAAGTTTGCTGGGCCGGAACTTGAACTCTAAGTTACAATCGCGTTATTAAGTCATCACCCTACCAGGTGCCGTGACAGGCGGTGTTTCCAAAAAGTAGCCAGCGGTTGCGCCTAAACAGAGCGCCTATACTCAAGAATAACTCCAGAAGGAAGTATCCGAACATTTTGCGGTTTTCACCCTTCGAATCCTCACTAAGAGACCTTGGAATGATACCAAGTTTGCCGGGCCGAAACTTGAACTCTAGTCTACAATCGCGCTATTAGGTCATCGCCCTACCAGGTGCCGTGACAGGCGGTGTTTCCAAAAAGTAGCCAGCGGTTGCGCCTAAACAGAGCGCCTATACTCAAGAATAACTCCAGAAGGAAGTATCCGAACATTTTGCGGTTTTCACCCTTCGAATCCTCACTAAGAGACCTTTCGAATGGTACCAAGTTTGCCGGGCCGGAACTTGAACTCTAAGGTACAATCGCGTATCAAGTCATCGCCCTACCAGGTGCCGTGACAGGCGGTGTTTCCCAAAAGTAGCCAGCGGTTGCGCCTAAACAGAGCGCCTATACTCAAGAATAACTCCAGAAGGAAGTATCCGAACATTTTGCGGTTTTCACCCTTCGAATCCTCACTAAGAGACCTTTTGAATGGTACCAAGTTTGCCGGGCCGGAACTTGAACTCTAAGTTACAGTCGCGCTATTAGGTCATTACCCTACCGAGTGCTGTGACAGGCGGTGTTTCCAAAAAGTAGCCAGCGATTGCGCCTAAACAGAGCGCCTATACTCAAGAATAACTCGATAAGGAAGTATCCGAACATTTTGCGGTTTTCACCCTTCGAATCCTCACTAAGAGACCTTTGAATGATACCAAGTTTGCCGGGCCGGAACTTGAACTCTAAGCTACAATCGCGTTAGCAAGTCAACACCCTACCAGGTGCCGTGACAGGCGGTGTTTCCAAAAAGTAGCCAGCGATTGCGCCTAAACAGAGCGCCTATACTCAAGAATAACTCGATAAGGAAGTATCCGAACATTTTGCGGTTTTCACCCTTCGAATCCTCACTAAGAGACCTTTCGAATGATACCAAGTTTGCTGGGCCGGAACTTGAACTAAGTTACAATCGCGTTATTAAGTAATCACCCTACCGAGTGCCGTGACAGGCGGTGTTTCCAAAAAGTAGCCAGCGGTTGCGCCTAAACAGAGCGCCTATACTCAAGAATAACTCCAGAAGGAAGTATCCGAACATTTTGCGGTTTTCACCCTTCGAATCCTCACTAAGAGACCTTTCGAATGGTACCAAGTTTGCCGGGCCGGAACTTGAACTCTAAGTACAATCGCGTAATCAAGTCATCGCCCTACCAGGTGCCTTGACAGGCGGTGTTTCCCAAAAGTAGCCAGCGGTTTGGCCTAAACAGAGCGCCTATACTCAAGAATAACTCCAGAAGGAAGTATCCGAACATTTTGCGGTTTTCACCCTTCGAATCCTCACTAAGAGACCTTGGAATGGTACCAAGTTTGCCGGGCCGGAACTTGAACTCTAAGTTACAGTCGCGCTATTAGGTCATTACCCTACCGAGTGCTGTGACAGGCGGTGTTTCCAAAAAGTAGCCAGCGATTGCGCCTAAACAGAGCGCCTATACTCAAGAATAACTCGATAAGGAAGTATCCGAACATTTTGCGGTTTTCACCCTTCGAATCCTCACTAAGAGACCTTTCGAATGATACCAAGTTTGCCGGGCCGGAACTTGAACTCTAAGCTACAATCGCGCTATTAGGTCATCGCCCTACCAGGTGCCGTGACAGGCGGTGTTTCCAAAAAGTAGCCAGCGGTTGCGCCTAAACAGAGCGCCTATACTCAAGAATAACTCCAGAAGGAAGTATCCGAACATTTTGCGGTTTTCACCCTTCGAATCCTCACTAAGAGACCTTTCGAATGATACCAAGTTTGCCGGGCCGGAACTTGAACGCTAATCTACAATCGCGTTATCAAGTCATCACCCTACCAGGTGCCGTGACAGGCGGTGTTTCCAAAAAGTAGCCAGCGGTTGCGCCTAAACAGAGCGCCTATACTCAAGAATAACTCCAGAAGGAAGTATCCGAACATTTTGCGGTTTTCACCCTTCGAATCTCACTAAGAGACCTTTCGAATGGTACCAAGTTTGCCGGGCCGGAACTTGAACTCTAAGCTACAGTTGCGCTATTAGGTCATTACCCTACCAGGTGCTGTGACAGGCGGTGTTTCCAAAAAGTAGCCAGCGATTGCGCCTAAACAGAGCGCCTATACTCAAGAATAACTCCAGAAGGAAGTATCCGAACATTTTGCGGTTTTCACCCTTCGAATCCTCACTAAGAGACCTTTCGAATGATACCAAGTTTGCTGGGCCGGAACTTGAACTCTAAGGTACAATCGCGTATCAAGTCATCGCCCTACCAGGTGCCGTGACAGGCGGTGTTTCCAAAAAGTAGCCAGCGGTTGCGCCTAAACAGAGCGCCTATACTCAAGAATAACTCCAGAAGGAAGTATCCGAACATTTTGCGGTTTCACCCTTCGAATCCTCACTAAGAGACCTTTGGAATGATACCAAGTTTGCTGGGCCGAAACTTGAACTCTAAGCTACAATCGCTCTATTAGGTCATCGCCCTACCAGGTGCTGTGACAGGCGGTGTTTCCAAAAAGTAGCCAGCGATTGCGCCTAAACAGAGCGCCTATACTCAAGAATAACTCCAGAAGGAAGTATCCGAACATTTTGCGGTTTTCACCCTTCGAATCCTCACTAAGAGACCTTTCGAATGATACCAAGTTTGCCGGGCCGGAACTTGAACTCTAAGCTACAATCGCGCTATTAGGTCATCGCCCTACCAGGTGCCGTGACAGGCGGTGTTTCCAAAAAGTAGCCAGCGGTTGCGCCTAAACAGAGCGCCTATACTCAAGAATAACTCGAGAAGGAAGTATCCGAACATTTTGCGGTTTTCACCCTTCGAATCCTCACTAAGAGACCTTTGGAATGATACCAAGTTTGCCGGGCCGAAACTTGAACTCTAAGCTACAATCGCGCTATTAGGTCATCGCCCTACCAGGTGCCGTGACAGGCGGTGTTTTCAAAAAGTAGCCAGCGATTGCGCCTAAACAGAGCGCCTATACTCAAGAATAACTCCAGAAGGAAGTATCCGAACATTTTGCGGTTTTCACCCTTCGAATCCTCACTAAGAGACCTTTCGAATGATACCAAGTTTGCCGGGCCGGAACTTGAACTCTAATCTACAATCGCGCTATTAGGTCATCGCCCTACCAGGTGCCGTGACAGGCGGTGTTTCCAAAAAGTAGCCAGCGGTTGCGCCTAAACAGAGCGCCTATACTCAAGAATAACTCCAGAAGGAAGTATCCGAACATTTTGCGGTTTTCACCCTTCGAATCCTCACTAAGAGACCTTTCGAATGATACCAAGTTTGCCGGGCCGGAACTTGAACGCTAATCTACAATCGCGTTATCAAGTCATCACCCTACCAGGTGCCGTGACAGGCGGTGTTTCCAAAAAGTAGCCAGCGGTTGCGCCTAAACAGAGCGCCTATACTCAAGAATAACTCCAGAAGGAAGTATCCGAACATTTTGCGGTTTTCACCCTTCGAATCCTCACTAAGAGACCTTTGAATGGTACCAAGTTTGCCGGGCCGGAACTTGAACTCTAAGCTACAATCGCGCTATTAGGTCATTACCCTACCAGGTGCTGTGACAGGCGGTGTTTCCAAAAAGTAGCCAGCGATTGCGCCTAAACAGAGCGCCTATACTCAAGAATAACTCCAGAAGGAAGTATCCGAACATTTTGCGGTTTTCACCCTTCGAATCCTCACTAAGAGACCTTTCGAATGATACCAAGTTTGCCGGGCCGGAACTTGAACTCTAAGTTACAATCGCGTTATTAAGTCATCACCCTACCAGTGCCGTGACAGGCGGTGTTTCCAAAAAGTAGCCAGCGGTTGCGCCTAAACAGAGCGCCTATACTCAAGAATAACTCCAGAAGGAAGTATCCGAACATTTTGCGGTTTTCACCCTTCGAATCCTCACTAAGAGACCTTTGGAATGATACCAAGTTTGCCGGGCCGGAACTTGAACTCTAGTCTACAATCGCGCTATTAGGTCATCGCCCTACCAGGTGCCGTGACAGGCGGTGTTTCCAAAAAGTAGCCAGCGGTTGCGCCTAAACAGAGCGCCTATACTCAAGAATAACTCCAGAAGGAAGTATCCGAACATTTTGCGGTTTTCACCCTTCGAATCCTCACTAAGAGACCTTTCGAATGGTACCAAGTTTGCCGGGCCGGAACTTGAACTCTAAGCTACAATCGCGTATTAGTCATCGCCCTACCAGGTGCCTTGACAGGCGGTGTTTCCCAAAAGTAGCCAGCGGTTGCGCCTAAACAGAGCGCCTATACTCAAGAATAACTCCAGAAGGAAGTATCCGAACATTTTGCGGTTTTCACCCTTCGAATCCTCACTAAGAGACCTTTCGAATGATACCAAGTTTGCCGGGCCGGAACTTGAACTCTAAGTTACAATCGCGCTATTAGGTCATTACCCTACCGGTGCCGTGACAGGCGGTGTTTCCAAAAAGTAGCCAGCGATTGCGCCTAAACAGAGCGCCTATACTCAAGAATAACTCCAGAAGGAAGTATCCGAACATTTTGCGGTTTTCACCCTTCGAATCCTCACTAAGAGACCTTTCGAATGATACCAAGTTTGCCGGGCCGGAACTTGAACGCTAAGCTACAATCGCGTTAGCAAGTCAACACCCTACCAGGTGCCGTGACAGGCGGTGTTTCCAAAAAGTAGCCAGCGATTGCGCCTAAACAGAGCGCCTATACTCAAGAATAACTCCAGAAGGAAGTATCCGAACATTTTGCGGTTTTCACCCTTCGAATCCTCACTAAGAGACCTTTCGAATGATACCAAGTTTGCCGGGCCGGAACTTGAACTCTAGTTACAATCGCGTTATTAAGTCATCACCCTACCAGGTGCCGTGACAGGCGGTGTTTCCAAAAAGTAGCCAGCGGTTGCGCCTAAACAGAGCGCCTATACTCAAGAATAACTCCAGAAGGAAGTATCCGAACATTTTGCGGTTTTCACCCTTCGAATCCTCACTAAGAGACCTTTCGAATGGTACCAAGTTTGCCGGGCCGGAACTTGAACTCTAAGCTACAGTCGCGCTATTAGGTCATTACCCTACCGGTGCCGTGACAGGCGGTGTTTCCAAAAAGTAGCCAGCGATTGCGCCTAAACAGAGCGCCTATACTCAAGAATAACTCGAGAAGGAAGTATCCGAACATTTTGCGGTTTTCACCCTTCGAATCCTCACTAAGAGACCTTTCGAATGATACCAAGTTTGCCGGGCCGGAACTTGAACTCTAAGCTACAATCGCGCTATTAGGTCATCGCCCTACCAGGTGCCGTGACAGGCGGTGTTTCCAAAAAGTAGCCAGCGGTTGCGCCTAAACAGAGCGCCTATACTCAAGAATAACTCGAGAAGGAAGTATCCGAACATTTTGCGGTTTTCACCCTTCGAATCCTCACTAAGAGACCTTTCGAATGATACCAAGTTTGCCGGGCCGGAACTTGAACGCTAATCTACAATCGCGTTATCAAGTCATCACCCTACCAGGTGCCGTGACAGGCGGTGTTTCCAAAAAGTAGCCAGCGGTTGCGCCTAAACAGAGCGCCTATACTCAAGAATAACTCCAGAAGGAAGTATCCGAACATTTTGCGGTTTTCACCCTTCGAATCCTCACTAAGAGACCTTTCGAATGATACCAAGTTTGCCGGGCCGGAACTTGAACTCTAGCTACAATCGCGCTATTAGGTCATCGCCCTACCAGGTGCCGTGACAGGCGGTGTTTCCAAAAAGTAGCCAGCGGTTGCGCCTAAACAGAGCGCCTATACTCAAGAATAACTCCAGAAGGAAGTATCCGAACATTTTGCGGTTTTCACCCTTCGAATCCTCACTAAGAGACCTTTCGAATGATACCAAGTTTGCCGGGCCGGAACTTGAACTCTAAGCTACAGTCGCGCTATTAGGTCATTACCCTACCAGGTGCCGTGACAGGCGGTGTTTCCAAAAAGTAGCCAGCGATTGCGCCTAAACAGAGCGCCTATACTCAAGAATAACTCGAGAAGGAAGTATCCGAACATTTTGCGGTTTTCACCCTTCGAATCCTCACTAAGAGACCTTTCGAATGATACCAAGTTTGCCGGGCCGGAACTTGAACTCTAAGCTACAATCGCGCTATTAGGTCATCACCCTACCAGGTGCCGTGACAGGCGGTGTTTCCAAAAAGTAGCCAGCGGTTGCGCCTAAACAGAGCGCCTATACTCAAGAATAACTCCAGAAGGAAGTATCCGAACATTTTGCGGTTTTCACCCTTCGAATCCTCACTAAGAGACCTTTCGAATGATACCAAGTTTGCCGGGCCGGAACTTGAACTCTAAGCTACAATCGCGTTATTAAGTCATCACCCTACCAGGTGCCGTGACAGGCGGTGTTTCCAAAAAGTAGCCAGCGGTTGCGCCTAAACAGAGCGCCTATACTCAAGAATAACTCCAGAAGGAAGTATCCGAACATTTTGCGGTTTTCACCCTTCGAATCCTCACTAAGAGACCTTTCGAATGATACCAAGTTTGCCGGGCCGAAACTTGAACTCTAGTCTACAATCGCGCTATTAGGTCATCGCCCTACCAGGTGCCGTGACAGGCGGTGTTTCCAAAAAGTAGCCAGCGGTTGCGCCTAAACAGAGCGCCTATACTCAAGAATAACTCCAGAAGGAAGTATCCGAACATTTTGCGGTTTTCACCCTTCGAATCCTCACTAAGAGACCTTTCGAATGATACCAAGTTTGCCGGGCCGGAACTTGAACTCTAAGCTACAATCGCGTTATCAAGTCATCGCCCTACCAGGTGCCGTGACAGGCGGTGTTTCCAAAAAGTAGCCAGCGGTTGCGCCTAAACAGAGCGCCTATACTCAAGAATAACTCCAGAAGGAAGTATCCGAACATTTTGCGGTTTTCACCCTTCGAATCCTCACTAAGAGACCTTTCGAATGATACCAAGTTTGCCGGGCCGGAACTTGAACTCTAAGCTACAATCGCGCTATTAGGTCATCGCCCTACCAGGTGCCGTGACAGGCGGTGTTTCCAAAAAGTAGCCAGCGGTTGCGCCTAAACAGAGCGCCTATACTCAAGAATAACTCGAGAAGGAAGTATCCGAACATTTTGCGGTTTTCACCCTTCGAATCCTCACTAAGAGACCTTTCGAATGATACCAAGTTTGCCGGGCCGGAACTTGAACTCTAATCTACAATCGCGTTATCAAGTCATCACCCTACCAGGTGCCGTGACAGGCGGTGTTTCCAAAAAGTAGCCAGCGGTTGCGCCTAAACAGAGCGCCTATACTCAAGAATAACTCCAGAAGGAAGTATCCGAACATTTTGCGGTTTTCACCCTTCGAATCCTCACTAAGAGACCTTTCGAATGATACCAAGTTTGCCGGGCCGAAACTTGAACTCTAGCTACAATCGCGCTATTAGGTCATCGCCCTACCAGGTGCCGTGACAGGCGGTGTTTCCAAAAAGTAGCCAGCGGTTGCGCCTAAACAGAGCGCCTATACTCAAGAATAACTCCAGAAGGAAGTATCCGAACATTTTGCGGTTTTCACCCTTCGAATCCTCACTAAGAGACCTTTCGAATGATACCAAGTTTGCCGGGCCGGAACTTGAACTCTAAGCTACAATCGCGTTATCAAGTCATCACCCTACCAGGTGCCGTGACAGGCGGTGTTTCCAAAAAGTAGCCAGCGGTTGCGCCTAAACAGAGCGCCTATACTCAAGAATAACTCCAGAAGGAAGTATCCGAACATTTTGCGGTTTTCACCCTTCGAATCCTCACTAAGAGACCTTTCGAATGATACCAAGTTTGCGGGGCCGGAACTTGAACTCTAAGCTACAATCGCGCTATTAGGTCATCGCCCTACCAGGTGCCGTGACAGGCGGTGTTTCCAAAAAGTAGCCAGCGGTTGCGCCTAAACAGAGCGCCTATACTCAAGAATAACTCGAGAAGGAAGTATCCGAACATTTTGCGGTTTTCACCCTTCGAATCCTCACTAAGAGACCTTTCGAATGATACCAAGTTTGCCGGGCCGGAACTTGAACGCTAAGCTACAATCGCGTTATTAAGTCATCACCCTACCAGGTGCCGTGACAGGCGGTGTTTCCAAAAAGTAGCCAGCGGTTGCGCCTAAACAGAGCGCCTATACTCAAGAATAACTCGAGAAGGAAGTATCCGAACATTTTGCGGTTTTCACCCTTCGAATCCTCACTAAGAGACCTTTCGAATGATACCAAGTTTGCCGGGCCGGAACTTGAACTCTAATCTACAATCGCGTATCAAGTCATCGCCCTACCAGGTGCCGTGACAGGCGGTGTTTCCAAAAAGTAGCCAGCGGTTGCGCCTAAACAGAGCGCCTATACTCAAGAATAACTCCAGAAGGAAGTATCCGAACATTTTGCGGTTTTCACCCTTCGAATCCTCACTAAGAGACCTTTGAATGGTACCAAGTTTGCCGGGCCGGAACTTGAACTCTAAGCTACAGTCGCGCTATTAGGTCATTACCCTACCAGTGCTGTGACAGGCGGTGTTTCCAAAAGTAGCCAGCGATTGCGCCTAAACAGAGCGCCTATACTCAAGAATAACTCGAGAAGGAAGTATCCGAACATTTTGCGGTTTTCACCCTTCGAATCCTCACTAAGAGACCTTTCGAATGATACCAAGTTTGCCGGGCCGGAACTTGAACTCTAAGCTACAATCGCGTAAACAAGTCATCACCCTACCAGGTGCCGTGACAGGCGGTGTTTCCAAAAAGTAGCCAGCGATTGCGCCTAAACAGAGCGCCTATACTCAAGAATAACTCGATAAGGAAGTATCCGAACATTTTGCGGTTTTCACCCTTCGAATCCTCACTAAGAGACCTTTCGAATGATACCAAGTTTGCCGGGCCGGAACTTGAACTAAGTTACAATCGCGTTATTAAGTCATCACCCTACCAGTGCCGTGACAGGCGGTGTTTCCAAAAAGTAGCCAGCGGTTGCGCCTAAACAGAGCGCCTATACTCAAGAATAAGTCCAGAAGGAAGTATCCGAACATTTTGCGGTTTTCACCCTTCGAATCCTCACTAAGAGACCTTTCGAATGATACCAAGTTTGCCGGGCCGAACTTGAACTCTAGCTACAATCGCGCTATTAGGTCATCGCCCTACCAGGTGCCGTGACAGGCGGTGTTTCCAAAAAGTAGCCAGCGGTTGGGCCTAAACAGAGCGCCTATACTCAAGAATAACTCCAGAAGGAAGTATCCGAACATTTTGCGGTTTTCACCCTTCGAATCCTCACTAAGAGACCTTTTGAATGGTACCAAGTTTGCCGGGCCGGAACTTGAACTCTAAGTTACAGTCGCGCTATTAGGTCATTACCCTACCGGTGCTGTGACAGGCGGTGTTTCCAAAAAGTAGCCAGCGATTGCGCCTAAACAGAGCGCCTATACTCAAGAATAACTCGATAAGGAAGTATCCGAACATTTTGCGGTTTTCACCCTTCGAATCCTCACTAAGAGACCTTTCGAATGATACCAAGTTTTCCGGGCCGGAACTTGAACGCTAAGCTACAATCGCGTTAACAAGTCAACACCCTACCAGGTGCCGTGACAGGCGGTGTTTCCAAAAAGTAGCCAGCGATTGCGCCTAAACAGAGCGCCTATACTCAAGAATAACTCGAGAAGGAAGTATCCGAACATTTTGCGGTTTTCACCCTTCGAATCCTCACTAAGGACCTTTCGAATGATACCAAGTTTGCTGGGCCGGAACTTGAACTAAGTTACAATCGCGTTATTAAGTCATCACCCTACCGAGTGCCGTGACAGGCGGTGTTTCCAAAAAGTAGCCAGCGGTTGCGCCTAAACAGAGCGCCTATACTCAAGAATAACTCCAGAAGGAAGTATCCGAACATTTTGCGGTTTTCACCCTTCGAATCCTCACTAAGAGACCTTTCGAATGGTACCAAGTTTGCCGGGCCGGAACTTGAACTCTAAGGTACAATCGCGTATCAAGTCATCGCCCTACCAGGTGCCTTGACAGGCGGTGTTTCCCAAAAGTAGCCAGCGGTTGCGCCTAAACAGAGCGCCTATACTCAAGAATAACTCGAGAAGGAAGTATCCGAACATTTTGCGGTTTTCACCCTTCGAATCCTCACTAAGAGACCTTTGGAATGGTACCAAGTTTGCCGGGCCGGAACTTGAACTCTAAGCTACAGTCGCGCTATTAGGTCATTACCCTACCGAGTGCTGTGACAGGCGGTGTTTCCAAAAAGTAGCCAGCGATTGCGCCTAAACAGAGCGCCTATACTCAAGAATAACTCGATAAGGAAGTATCCGAACATTTTGCGGTTTTCACCCTTCGAATCCTCACTAAGAGACCTTTCGAATGATACCAAGTTTGCCGGGCCGGAACTTGAACTCTAAGCTACAATCGCGCTATTAGGTCATCGCCCTACCAGGTGCCGTGACAGGCGGTGTTTCCAAAAAGTAGCCAGCGGTTGCGCCTAAACAGAGCGCCTATACTCAAGAATAACTCCAGAAGGAAGTATCCGAACATTTTGCGGTTTTCACCCTTCGAATCCTCACTAAGAGACCTTTCGAATGATACCAAGTTTGCCGGGCCGGAACTTGAACGCTAATCTACAATCGCGTTATCAAGTCATCCCCTACCAGGTGCCGTGACAGGCGGTGTTTCCAAAAAGTAGCCAGCGGTTGCGCCTAAACAGAGCGCCTATACTCAAGAATAACTCCAGAAGGAAGTATCCGAACATTTTGCGGTTTTCACCCTTCGAATCCTCACTAAGAGACCTTTCGAATGGTACCAAGCTTGCCGGGCCGAAACTTGAACTCTAAGCTACAGTCGCGCTATTAGGTCATTACCCTACCAGGTGCTGTGACAGGCGGTGTTTCCAAAAAGTAGCCAGCGATTGCGCCTAAACAGAGCGCCTATACTCAAGAATAACTCGATAAGGAAGTATCCGAACATTTTGCGGTTTTCACCCTTCGAATCCTCACTAAGAGACCTTTCGAATGATACCAAGTTTGCTGGGCCGGAACTTGAACTCTAAGGTACAATCGCGTAATCAAGTCATCGCCCTACCAGGTGCCGTGACAGGCGGTGTTTCCAAAAAGTAGCCAGCGGTTGCGCCTAAACAGAGCGCCTATACTCAAGAATAACTCCAGAAGGAAGTATCCGAACATTTTGCGGTTTCACCCTTCGAATCCTCACTAAGAGACCTTTGGAATGGTACCAAGTTTGCCGGGCCGGAACTTGAACTCTAAGCTACAGTCGCGCTATTAGGTCATTACCCTACCAGGTGCCGTGACAGGCGGTGTTTCCAAAAAGTAGCCAGCGATTGCGCCTAAACAGAGCGCCTATACTCAAGAATAACTCGATAAGGAAGTATCCGAACATTTTGCGGTTTTCACCCTTCGAATCCTCACTAAGAGACCTTTCGAATGGTACCAAGTTTGCCGGGCCGGAACTTGAACTCTAAGCTACAATCGCGCTATTAGGTCATCGCCCTACCAGGTGCCGTGACAGGCGGTGTTTCCAAAAAGTAGCCAGCGGTTGCGCCTAAACAGAGCGCCTATACTCAAGAATAACTCCAGAAGGAAGTATCCGAACATTTTGCGGTTTTCACCCTTCGAATCCTCACTAAGAGACCTTTTGAATGATACCAAGTTTGCCGGGCCGGAACTTGAACGCTAATCTACAATCGCGTTATCAAGTCATCACCCTACCAGGTGCCGTGACAGGCGGTGTTTCCAAAAAGTAGCCAGCGGTTGCGCCTAAACAGAGCGCCTATACTCAAGAATAAGTCCAGAAGGAAGTATCCGAACATTTTGCGGTTTTCACCCTTCGAATCCTCACTAAGAGACCTTTGGAATGATACCAAGTTTGCCGGGCCGAAACTTGAACTCTAGTCTACAATCGCGCTATTAGGTCATCGCCCTACCAGGTGCCGTGACAGGCGGTGTTTCCAAAAAGTAGCCAGCGGTTGCGCCTAAACAGAGCGCCTATACTCAAGAATAACTCCAGAAGGAAGTATCCGAACATTTTGCGGTTTTCACCCTTCGAATCCTCACTAAGAGACCTTTCGAATGGTACCAAGTTTGCCGGGCCGGAACTTGAACTCTAATCTACAATCGCGTAATCAAGTCATCGCCCTACCAGGTGCCTGACAGGCGGTGTTTCCCAAAAGTAGCCAGCGGTTGCGCCTAAACAGAGCGCCTATACTCAAGAATAACTCCAGAAGGAAGTATCCGAACATTTTGCGGTTTTCACCCTTCGAATCCTCACTAAGAGACCTTTGAATGGTACCAAGTTTGCCGGGCCGGAACTTGAACTCTAAGTTACAGTCGCGCTATTAGGTCATTACCCTACCGGTGCTGTGACAGGCGGTGTTTCCAAAAAGTAGCCAGCGATTGCGCCTAAACAGAGCGCCTATACTCAAGAATAACTCCAGAAGGAAGTATCCGAACATTTTGCGGTTTTCACCCTTCGAATCCTCACTAAGAGACCTTTCGAATGATACCAAGTTTGCCGGGCCGGAACTTGAACTCTAAGCTACAATCGCGCTATTAGGTCATCGCCCTACCAGGTGCCGTGACAGGCGGTGTTTCCAAAAAGTAGCCAGCGGTTGCGCCTAAACAGAGCGCCTATACTCAAGAATAACTCCAGAAGGAAGTATCCGAACATTTTGCGGTTTCACTCCCTTCGAATCCTCACTAAGAGACCTTTCGAATGATACCAAGTTTGCCGGGCCGGAACTTGAACGCTAATCTACAATCGCGTTATCAAGTCATCCCCCTACCAGGTGCTGTGACAGGCGGTGTTTCCAAAAAGTAGCCAGCGGTTGCGCCTAAACAGAGCGCCTATACTCAAGAATAACTCCAGAAGGAAGTATCCGAACATTTTGCGGTTTTCACCCTTCGAATCCTCACTAAGAGACCTTTCGAATGGTACCAAGTTTGCCGGGCCGGAACTTGAACTCTAAGCTACAGTTGCGCTATTAGGTCATTACCCTACCAGGTGCTGTGACAGGCGGTGTTTCCAAAAAGTAGCCAGCGATTGCGCCTAAACAGAGCGCCTATACTCAAGAATAACTCGATAAGGAAGTATCCGAACATTTTGCGGTTTTCACCCTTCGAATCCTCACTAAGAGACCTTTCGAATGATACCAAGTTTGCTGGGCCGGAACTTGAACGCTAAGGTACAATCGCGTAATCAAGTCATCGCCCTACCAGGTGCCGTGACAGGCGGTGTTTCCAAAAAGTAGCCAGCGGTTGCGCCTAAACAGAGCGCCTATACTCAAGAATAACTCCAGAAGGAAGTATCCGAACATTTTGCGGTTTTCACCCTTCTCCCTTCGAATCCTCACTAAGTACCTTTCGAATGATACCAAGTTTGCTGGGCCGGAACTTGAACTCTAAGTTACAATCGCGTTATTAAGTAATCACCCTACCAGGTGCTGTGACAGGCGGTGTTTCCAAAAAGTAGCCAGCGATTGCGCCTAAACAGAGCGCCTATACTCAAGAATAACTCCAGAAGGAAGTATCCGAACATTTTGCGGTTTTCACCCTTCGAATCCTCACTAAGTACCTTTCGAATGATACCAAGTTTGCCGGGCCGGAACTTGAACTCTAATCTACAATCGCGCTATTAGGTCATCGCCCTACCAGGTGCCGTGACAGGCGGTGTTTCCAAAAAGTAGCCAGCGGTTGCGCCTAAACAGAGCGCCTATACTCAAGAATAACTCCAGAAGGAAGTATCCGAACATTTTGCGGTTTTCACCCTTCGAATTCTCACTAAGAGACCTTTCGAATGGTACCAAGTTTGCCGGGCCGGAACTTGAACTCTAATCTACAATCGCGCTATTAGGTCATCGCCCTACCAAGTGCCGTGACAGGCGGTGTTTCCAAAAAGTAGCCAGCGGTTGCGCCTAAACAGAGCGCCTATACTCAAGAATAACTCCAGAAGGAAGTATCCGAACATTTTGCGGTTTTCACCCTTCGAATACTCACTAAGGTACCTTTCGAATGATACCAAGTTTGCTGGGCCGGAACTTGAACTAAGTTACAATCGCGTTATTAAGTAATCACCCTACCGAGTGCCGTGACAGGCGCCTAAACACAGAGCCTATACTCAAGAATAAGTCCAGAAGGAAGTATCCGAACATTTTGCGGTTTTCACCCTTCGAATCCTCACTAAGAGACCTTTTGAATGGTACCAAGTTTGCCGGGCCGGAACTTGAACTCTAAGCTACAGTTGCGCTATTAGGTCATTACCCTACCAGGTGCTGTGACAGGCGGTGTTTCCAAAAAGTAGCCAGCGATTGCGCCTAAACAGAGCGCCTATACTCAAGAATAAGTCCAGAAGGAAGTATCCGAACATTTTGCGGTTTTCACCCTTCGAATCCTCACTAAGAGACCTTTCGAATGATACCAAGTTTGCTGGGCCGGAACTTGAACTCTAAGTTACAATCGCGTTATTAAGTCATCACCCTACCGAGTGCCGTGACAGGCGGTGTTTCCAAAAAGTAGCCAGCGGTTGCGCCTAAACAGAGCGCCTATACTCAAGAATAACTCCAGAAGGAAGTATCCGAACATTTTGCGGTTTTCACCCTTCGAATCCTCACTAAGAGACCTTTGAAATGATATCAAGTTTGCCGGGCCGAAACTTGAACTCTAGTCTACAATCGCGCTATTAGGTCATCGCCCTACCAGGTGCCGTGACAGGCGGTGTTTCCAAAAAGTAGCCAGCGGTTGCGCCTAAACAGAGCGCCTATACTCAAGAATAACTCCAGAAGGAAGTATCCGAACATTTTGCGGTTTTCACCCTTCGAATTCTCACTAAGAGGCCTTTCGAATGATACCAAGTTTGCCGGGCCGAAACTTGAACGCTAAGCTACAATCGCGTTAACAAGTTAACACCCTACCAGGTGCCGTGACAGGCGGTGTTTCCAAAAAGTAGCCAGCGGTTGCGCCTAAACAGAGCGCCTATACTCAAGAATAACTCCAGAAGGAAGTATCCGAACATTTTGCGGTTTTCACCCTACGAATTCTCACTAAGAGACCTTTCGAATGGTACCAAGTTTGCCGGGCCGGAACTTGAACTCTAATCTACAATCGCGCTATTAGGTCATCGCCCTACCAGGTGCCGTGACAGGCGGTGTTTCCAAAAAGTAGCCAGCGGTTGCGCCTAAACAGAGCGCCTATACTCAAGAATAACTCCAGAAGGAAGTATCCGAACATTTTGCGGTTTTCACCCTTCGAATCCTCACTAAGAGACCTTTGGAATGATACCAAGTTTGCCGGGCCGGAACTTGAACGCTAAGCTACAATCGCGTTAACAAGTCAACACCCTACCAGGTGCCGTGACAGGCGGTGTTTCCAAAAAGTAGCCAGCGATTGCGCCTAAACAGAGCGCCTATACTCAAGAATAACTCCAGAAGGAAGTATCCGAACATTTTGCGGTTTTCACCCTTCGAATCCTCACTAAGAGGCCTTTCGAATGATACCAAGTTTGCCGGGCCGGAACTTGAACGCTAAGCTACAATCGCGTTAACAAGTTAACACCCTACCAGGTGCCGTGACAGGCGGTGTTTCCAAAAAGTAGCCAGCGGTTGCGCCTAAACAGAGCGCCTATACTCAAGAATAACTCCAGAAGGAAGTATCCGAACATTTTGCGGGTTTCACCCTTCGAATCCTCACTAAGAGACCTTTCGAATGGTACCAAGTTTGCTGGGCCGGAACTTGAACTCTAAGTTACAATCGCGTTATTAAGTCATCACCCTACCGAGTGCCGTGACAGGCGGTGTTTCCAAAAAGTAGCCAGCGGTTGCGCCTAAACAGAGCGCCTATACTCAAGAATAACTCCAGAAGGAAGTATCCGAACATTTTGCGGTTTTCACCCTTCGAATCCTCACTAAGAGACCTTTGAAATGATATCAAGTTTGCCGGGCCGAAACTTGAACTCTAGTCTACAATCGCGCTATTAGGTCATCGCCCTACCAGGTGCCGTGACAGGCGGTGTTTCCAAAAAGTAGCCAGCGGTTGCGCCTAAACAGAGCGCCTATACTCAAGAATAACTCGAGAAGGAAGTATCCGAACATTTTGCGGTTTTCACCCTTCGAATTCTCACTAAGAGGCCTTTCGAATGATACCAAGTTTGCCGGGCCGGAACTTGAACGCTAAGCTACAATCGCGTTAACAAGTTAACACCCTACCAGGTGCCGTGACAGGCGGTGTTTCCAAAAAGTAGCCAGCGGTTGCGCCTAAACAGAGCGCCTATACTCAAGAATAACTCCAGAAGGAAGTATCCGAACATTTTGCGGGTTTCACCCTTCGAATTCTCACTAAGAGACCTTTCGAATGGTACCAAGTTTGCCGGGCCGGAACTTGAACTCTAATCTACAATCGCGCTATTAGGTCATCGCCCTACCAGGTGCCGTGACAGGCGGTGTTTCCAAAAAGTAGCCAGCGGTTGCGCCTAAACAGAGCGTCTATACTCAAGAATAACTCCAGAAGGAAGTATCCGAACATTTTGCGGTTTTCACCCTTCGAATCCTCACTAAGAGACCTTTGGAATGATACCAAGTTTGCCGGGCCCGAACTTGAACGCTAAGCTACAATCGCGTTAACAAGTCAACACCCTACCAGGTGCCGTGACAGGCGGTGTTTCCAAAATGTAGCCAGCGATTGCGCCTAAACAGAGCGCCTATACTCAAGAATAACTCCAGAAGGAAGTATCCGAACATTTTGCGGTTTTCACCCTTCGAATTCTCACTAAGAGGCCTTTCGAATGATTCCAAGTTTGCCGGGCCGGAACTTGAACGCTAAGCTGCAATCACGTTAACAAGTCAACACCCTACCAGGTGCCGTGACAGGCGGTGTTTCCAAAAAGTATCCAGCGATTGCGCCTAAACAGAGCGCCTATACTCAAGAATAACTCCAGAAGTAAGTATCCGAACATTTTGCGGTTTTCACCCTTCGAATCCTCACTAAGAGACCTTTCGAATGGTACCAAGTTTGCCGGGCCGGAACTTGAACTCTAATCTACAATCGCGCTATTAGCTCATCGCCCTACCAGGTGCCGTGACAGGCGGTGTTTCCAAAAAGTAGCCAGCGGTTGCGCCTAAACACAGAGCCTATACTCAAGAATAAGTCCAGAAGGAAGTATCCGAACATTTTGCGGTTTTCACCCTTCGAATCCTCACTAAGAGACCTTTCGAATGATACCAAGTTTGCCGGGCCGGAACTTGAACGCTAAGCTACAATCGCGTTATCAAGTCATCACCCTACCAGGTGCCGTGACAGGCGGTGTTTCCAAAAAGTAGCCAGCGGTTGCGCCTAAACAGAGCGCCTATACTCAAGAATAAGTCCAGAAGGAAGTATCCGAACATTTTGCGGTTTTCACCCTTCGAATCCTCACTAAGAGACCTTTCGAATGGTACCAAGTTTGCCGGGCCGGAACCTGAACGCTAAGCTACAATCGCGTAATCAAGTCATCGCCCTACCAGGTGCCTTGACAGGCGGTGTTTCCCAAAAGCAGCCAGCGGTTAGGCCTAAACAGAGCGCCTATACTCAAGAATAACTCGAGAAGGAAGTATCCGAACATTTTGCGGTTTTCACCCTTCGAATCCTCACTAAGAGACCTTTGGAATGATACCAAGTTTGCTGGGCCGAAACTTGAACTCTAGTCTACAATCGCGCTATTAGGTCATCGCCCTACCAGGTGCCGTGACAGGCGGTGTTTCCAAAAAGTAGCCAGCGATTGCGCCTAAACAGAGCGCCTATACTCAAGAATAACTCCAGAAGGAAGTATCCGAACATTTTGCGGTTTTCACCCTTCGAATACTCACTAAGAGACCTTTCGAATGATACCAAGTTTGCAGGGCCGGAACTTGAACTCTAAGCTACAGTCGCGCTATTAGGTCATCGCCCTACCAGGTGCCGTGACAGGCGGTGTTTCCAAAAAGTAGCCAGCGGTTGCGCCTAAACAGAGCGCCTATACTCAAGAATAACTCGATAAGGAAGAATCCGAACATTTTGCGGTTTTCACCCTTCGAATCCTCACTAAGAGACCTTTCAAATGATACCAAGTTTGCTGGGCCGGAACTTGAACTCTAAGTTACAATCGCGTTATTAAGTAATCACCCTACCAGGTGCCGTGACAGGCGGTGTTTCCAAAAAGTAGCCAGCGGTTGCGCCTAAACAGAGCGCCTATACTCAAGAATAACTCCAGAAGGAAGTATCCGAACATTTTGCGGTTTTCACCCTTCGAATCCTCACTAAGAGACCTTTGGAATGGTACCAAGTTTGCCGGGCCGGAACTTGAACTCTAAGCTACAGTTGCGCTATTAGGTCATTACCCTACCAGGTGCTGTGACAGGCGGTGTTTCCAAAAAGTAGCCAGCGATTGCGCCTAAACAGAGCGCCTATACTCAAGAATAACTCGATAAGGAAGAATCCGAACATTTTGCGGTTTTCACCCTTCGAATCCTCACTAAGAGACCTTTCAAATGATACCAAGTTTGCTGGGCCGGAACTTGAACTCTAAGTTACAATCGCGTTATTAAGTAATCACCCTACCGAGTGCCGTGACAGGCGGTGTTTCCAAAAAGTAGCCAGCGGTTGCGCCTAAACAGAGCGCCTATACTCAAGAATAACTCCAGAAGGAAGTATCCAAACATTTTGCGGTTTTCACCCTTCGAATCCTCACTAAGAGACCTTTGGAATGATACCAAGTTTGCCGGGCCGTAACTTGAACTCTAGTCTACAATCGCGCTATTAGGTCATCGCCCTACCAGGTGCCGTGACAGGCGGTGTTTCCAAAAAGTAGCCAGCGGTTGCGCCTAAACAGAGCGCCTATACTCAAGAATAAGTCCAGAAGGAAGTATCCGAACATTTTGCGGTTTTCACCCTTCGAATCCTCACTAAGAGACCTTTCGAATGGTGCCAAGTTTGTCGGGCCGGAACTTGAACTCTAAGCTACAATCGCGTAATCAAGTCATCGCCCTACCAGGTGCCTTGACAGGCGGTGTTTCCAAAAAGCAGCCAGCGGTTAGGCCTAAACAGAGCGCCTATACTCAAGAATAACTCGAGAAGGAAGTATCCGAACATTTTGCGGTTTTCACCCTTCGAATCCTCACTAAGATACCTTTGGAATGGTACCAAGTTTGCCGGGCCGGAACTTGAACTCTAAGCTTCAGTCGCGCTATTAGGTCATCGCCCTACCAGGTGCCGTGACAGGCGGTGTTTCCAAAAAGTAGCCAGCGATTGCGCCTAAACAGAGCGCCTATACTCAAGAATAACTCCAGAAGGAAGTATCCGAACGTTCTGCGGTTTTCACCCTTCGAATCCTCACTAAGAGACCTTTCGAATGATACCAAGTTTGCCGGGCCGGAACTTGAACTCTAAGCTACAATCGCGCTATTAGGTCATCGCCCTACCAGGTGCCGTGACAGGCGGTGTTTCCAAAATGTAGCCAGCGGTTGCGCCTAAACAGAGCGCCTATACTCAAGAATAACTCCAGAAGGAAGTATCCGAACATTTTGCGGTTTTCACCCTTCGAATCCTCACTAAGAGACCTTTCGAATGATACCAAGTTTGCCGGGCCGGAACTTGAACGCTAATATACAATCGCGTTATCAAGTCATCACCCTATCAGGTGCCGTGACAGGCGGTGTTTCCAAAAAGGAGCCAGCGGTTGCGCCTAAACAGAGCGCCCATACACAAGAATAAGTCCAGAAGGAAGTATCCGAACATTTTGCGGTTTTCACCCTTCGAATCCTCACTAAAGTACCTTTCGAATGATACCAAGTTTGCCGGGCCGGAACTTGAACTCTAAGCTACAATCGCGTTAACAAGTTAACACCCTACCAGGTGCCGTGACAGGCGGTGTTTCCAAAAAGTAGCCAGCGGTTGCGCCTAAACAGAGCGCCTATACTCAAGAATAACTCCAGAAGGAAGTATCCGAACATTTTGCGGATTTCACCCTTCGAATCCTCACTAAGAGAACTTTCAAATGATACCAAGTTTGCTGGGCCGGAACTTGAACTCTAAGTTACAATCGCGTTATTAAGTCATCACCCTACCGAGTGCCGTGAAAGGCGGTGTTTCCAAAAAGTAGCCAGCGGTTGCGCCTAAACAGAGCGCCTATACTCAAGAATAACTCCAGAAGGAAGTATCCGAACATTTTGCGGTTTTCACCCTTCGAATTCTCACTAAGAGACCTTTGGAATGATACCAAGTTTGCCGGGCCGGAACTTGAACGCTAATCTACAATCGCGTTATCAAGTCATCACCCTACCAGGTGCCGTGACAGGCGGTGTTTCCAAAAAGTAGCCAGCGGTTGCGCCTAAACAGAGCGCCTATACTCAAGAATAACTCCAGAAGGAAGTATCCGAACATTTTGCGGTTTTCACCCTTCGAATTCTCACTAAGAGACCTTTCGAATGGTAGCAAGTTTGCCGGGCCGGAACTTGAACTCTAAGCTACAGTTGCGCTATTAGGTCATTACCCTACCAGGTGCTGTGACAGACGGTGTTTCCAAAAAGTAGCCAGCGATTGCGCCTAAACAGAGCGCCTATACTCAAGAATAACTCCAGAAGGAAGTATCCGAACATTTTGCGGTTTTCACCCTTCGAATTCTCACTAAGAGACCTTTCGAATGGTAGCAAGTTTGCCGGGCCGGAACTTGAACTCTAAGCTACAGTTGCGCTATTAGGTCATTACCCTACCAGGTGCTGTGACAGACGGTGTTTCCAAAAAGTAGCCAGCGATTGCGCCTAAACAGAGCGCCTATACTCAAGAATAACTCCAGAAGGAAGTATCCGAACATTTTGCGGTTTTCACCCTTCGAATCCTCACTAAGAGACCTTTCAAATGATACCAAGTTTGCTGGGCCGGAACTTGAACTCTAAGTTACAATCGCGTTATTAAGTCATCACCCTACCGAGTGCCGTGACAGGCGGTGTTTCCAAAAAGTAGCCAGCGGTTGCGCCTAAACAGAGCGCCTATACTCAAGAATAACTCCAGAAGGAAGTCGCCCTACCAGGTGCCGTGACAGGCGGTGTTTCCAAAAAGTAGCCAGCGGTTGCGCCTAAACAGAGCGTCTATACTCAAGAATAACTCCAGAAGGAAGTATCCGAACATTTTGCGGTTTTCACCCTTCGAATCCTCACTAAGAGACCTTTCGAATGATACCAAGTTTGTCGGGCCGAAACTTGAACTCTAAGCTACAATCGCGCTATCATGTCATCGCCCTACCAGGTGCCGTGACAGGCGGTGTTTCCAAAAAGTAGCCAGCGGTTGCGCCTAAACAGAGCACCTATACTCAAGAATAACTCCAGAAGGAAGTATCCGAACATTTTGCGGTTTTCACCCTTCGAATTCTCACTAAGAGACCTTTGGAATGATACCAAGTTTGCCGGGCCGGAACTTGAACGCTAAGCTACAATCGCGTTAACAAGTCAACACCCTACCAGGTGCCGTGACAGGCGGTGTTTCCAAAAAGTAGCCAGCGGTTGCGCCTAAACAGAGCGTCTATACTCAAGAATAACTCCAGAAGGAAGTATCCGAACATTTTGCGGTTTTCACCCTTCGAATCCTCACTAAGAGACCTTTCGAATGATACCAAGTTTGTCGGGCCGAAACTTGAACTCTAAGCTACAATCGCGCTATCATGTCATCGCCCTACCAGGTGCCGTGACAGGCGGTGTTTCCAAAAAGTAGCCAGCGGTTGCGCCTAAACAGAGCACCTATACTCAAGAATAACTCCAGAAGGAAGTATCCGAACATTTTGCGGTTTTCACCCTTCGAATTCTCACTAAGAGACCTTTGGAATGATACCAAGTTTGCTGGGCCGAAACTTGAACTCTAGTCTACAATCGCGCTATTAGGTCATCGCCCTACCAGGTGCCGTGACAGGCGGTGTTTCCAAAAAGTAGCCAGCGGTTGCGCCTAAACAGAGCGCCTATACTCAAGAATAACTCCAGAAGGAAGTATCCGAACATTTTGCGGTTTTCACACTTCGAATACTCACTAAGAGACCTTTCGAATGATACCAAGTTTGCCGGGCCGGAACTTGAACTCTAATCTACAATCGCGCTATTAGGTCATCGCCCTACCAGGTGCCGTGACAGGCGGTGTTTCCAAAAAGTAGCCAGCGATTGCGCCTAAACAGAGCGCCTATACTCAAGAATAACTCCAGAAGGAAGTATCCGAACATTTTGCGGTTTTCACCCTTCGAATCCTCACTAAGAGACCTTTCGAATGATACCAAGTTTGCCGGGCCGGAACTTGAACGCTAAGCTACAATCGCGTTATTAAGTCATTACCCTACCGAGTGCCGTGACAGGCGGTGTTTCCAAAAAGTAGCCAGCGGTTGCGCCTAAACACAGAGCCTATACTCAAGAATAAGTCCAGAAGGAAGTATCCGAACATTTTGCGGTTTTCACCCTTCGAATCCTCACTAAGAGACCTTTCGAATGGTACCAAGTTTGCCGGGCCGGAACTTGAACTCTAAGCTACAGTTGCGCTATTAGGTCATTACCCTACCAGGTGCCGTGACAGGCGGTGTTTCCAAAAAGTAGCCAGCGATTGCGCCTAAACAGAGCGCCTATACTCAAGAATAACTCCAGAAGGATATATCCGAACATTTTGCGGTTTTCACCCTTCGAATCCTCACTAAGAGACCTTTCGAATGATACCAAGTTTGCCGGGCCGGAACTTGAACTCTAAGTAAAAATCGCGTTATTAAGTCATCACCCTACCGAGTGCCGTGACAGGCGGTGTTTCCAAAAAGTAGCCAGCGGTTGCGCCTAAACAGAGCGCCTATACTCAAGAATAACTCCAGAAGGAAGTATCCGAACATTTTGCGGTTTTTACCCTTCGAATCCTCACTAAGAGACCTTTCGAATGGCACCAAGTTTGCCGGGCCGGAACTTGAACTCTAAGCTACAGTTGCGCTATTAGGTCATTACCCTACCAGGTGCTGTGACAGACGGTGTTTCCAAAAAGTAGCCAGCGATTGCGCCTAAACAGAGCGCCTATACTCAAGAATAACTCCAGAAGGAAGTATCCGAACATTTTGCGGTTTTCACCCTTCGAATCCTCACTAAGAGACCTTTCAAATGATACCAAGTTTGCTGGGCCGGAACTTGAACTCTAAGTTACAATCGCGTTATTAAGTCATCACCCTACCGAGTGCCGTGAAAGGCGGTGTTTCCAAAAAGTAGCCAGCGGTTGCGCCTAAACAGAGCGCCTATACTCAAGAATAACTCCAGAAGGAAGTATCCGAACATTTTGCGGTTTTCATCCTTCGAATTCTCACTAAGAGACCTTTTGAATGATACCAAGTTTGCCGGGCCGGAACTTGAACGCTAATCTACAATCGCGTTATCAAGTCATCACCCTACCAGGTGCCGTGACAGGCGGTGTTTCCAAAAAGTAGCCAGCGGTTGCGCCTAAACAGAGCGCCTATACTCAAGAATAACTCCAGAAGGAAGTATCCGAACATTTTGCGGTTTTTACCCTTCGAATCCTCACTAAGAGACCTTTCGAATGGCAGCAAGTTTGCCGGGCCGGAACTTGAACTCTAAGCTACAGTTGCGCTATTAGGTCATTACCCTACCAGGTGCTGTGACAGACGGTGTTTCCAAAAAGTAGCCAGCGATTGCGCCTAAACAGAGCGCCTATACTCAAGAATAACTCCAGAAGGAAGTATCCGAACATTTTGCGGTTTTCACCCTTCGAATCCTCACTAAGAGACCTTTCAAATGATACCAAGTTTGCTGGGCCGGAACTTGAACTCTAAGTTACAATCGCGTTATTAAGTCATCACCCTACCGAGTGCCGTGACAGGCGGTGTTTCCAAAAAGTAGCCAGCGGTTGCGCCTAAACAGAGCGCCTATACTCAAGAATAACTCCAGAAGGAAGTCGCCCTACCAGGTGCCGTGACAGGCGGTGTTTCCAAAAAGTAGCCAGCGGTTGCGCCTAAACAGAGCGTCTATACTCAAGAATAACTCCAGAAGGAAGTATCCGAACATTTTGCGGTTTTCACCCTTCGAATCCTCACTAAGAGACCTTTCGAATGATACCAAGTTTGTCGGGCCGAAACTTGAACTCTAAGCTACAATCGCGCTATCATGTCATCGCCCTACCAGGTGCCGTGACAGGCGGTGTTTCCAAAAAGTAGCCAGCGGTTGCGCCTAAACAGAGCACCTATACTCAAGAATAACTCCAGAAGGAAGTATCCGAACATTTTGCGGTTATCACCCTTCGAATTCTCACTAAGAGACCTTTGGAATGATACCAAGTTTGCCGGGCCGGAACTTGAACGCTAAGCTACAATCGCGTTAACAAGTCAACACCCTACCAGGTGCCGTGACAGGCGGTGTTTCCAAAAAGTAGCCAGCGGTTGCGCCTAAACAGAGCGCCTATACTCAAGAATAACTCCAGAAGGAAGTATCCGAACATTTTGCGGTTTTCACCCTTCGAATCCTCACTAAGAGACCTTTGGAATGATACCAAGTTTGCTGGGCCGAAACTTGAACTCTAGTCTACAATCGCGCTATTAGGTCATCGCCCTACCAGGTGCCGTGACAGGCGGTGTTTCCAAAAAGTAGCCAGCGGTTGCGCCTAAACAGAGCGCCTATACTCAAGAATAACTCCAGAAGGAAGTATCCGAACATTTTGCGGTTTTCACCCTTCGAATACTCACTAAGAGACCTTTCGAATGATACCAAGTTTGCCGGGCCGGAACTTGAACTCTAATCTATAATCGCGCTATTAGGTCATCGCCCTACCAGGTGCCGTGACAGGCGGTGTTTCCAAAAAGTAGCCAGCGGTTGCGCCTAAACAGAGCGCCTATACTCAAGAATAACTCCAGAAGGAAGTATCCGAACATTTTGCGGTTTTCACCCTTCGAATACTCACTAAAAGACCTTTCGAATGATACCAAGTTTGCCGGGCCAGAACTTGAACGCTAAGCTAAAATCGCGTTATTAAGTCATTACCCTACCGAGTGCCGTGACAGGCGGTGTTTCCAAAAAGTAGCCAGCGGTTGCGCCTAAACAGAGCGCCTATACTCAAGAATAAGTCCAGAAGGAAGTATCCGAACATTTTGCGGTTTTCACCCTTCGAATCCTCACTAAGAGACCTTTCGAATGGTACCAAGTTTGCCGGGCCGGAACTTGAACTCTAAGCTACAGTTGCGCTATTAGGTCATTACCCTACCAGGTGCTGTGACAGGCGGTGTTTCCAAAAAGTAGCCAGCGATTGCGCCTAAACAGAGCGCCTATACTCAAGAATAACTCCAGAAGGATATATCCGAACATTTTGCGGTTTTCACCCTTCGAATCCTCACTAAGAGACCTTTCGAATGATACCAAGTTTGCCGGGCCGGAACTTGAACTCTAAGTAAAAATCGCGTTATTAAGTCATCACCCTACCGAGTGCCGTGACAGGCGGTGTTTCCAAAAAGTAGCCAGCGGTTGCGCCTAAACAGAGCGCCTATACTCAAGAATAACTCCAAAAGGAAGTATCCGAACATTTTGCGGTTTTCACCCTTCGAATCCTCACTAAGAGACCTTTGAAATGATACCAAGTTTGCCGGGCCGGAACTTGAACTCTAAGTAAAAATCGCGTTATTAAGTCATCACCCTACCGAGTGCCGTGACAGGCGGTGTTTCCAAAAAGTAGCCAGCGGTTGCGCCTAAACAGAGCGCCTATACTCAAGAATAACTCCAAAAGGAAGTATCCGAACATTTTGCGGTTTTCACCCTTCGAATCCTCACTAAGAGACCTTTGAAATGATACCAAGTTTGCCGGGCCGAAACTTGAACTCTAGTCTACAATCGCGCTATTAGGTCATCGCCCTACCAGGTGCCGTGACAGGCGGTGTTTCCAAAAAGTAGCCAGCGGTTGCGCCTAAACAGAGCGCCTATACTCAAGAATAACTCCAGAAGGAAGTATCCGAACATTTTGCGGTTTTCACCCTTCGAATCCTCACTAAGAGACCTTTCGAATGATACCAAGTTTGCCGGGCCGGAACTTGAACGCTAAGCTACAATCGCGTTAACAAGTCAACACCCTACCAGGTGCCGTGACAGGCGGTGTTTCCAAAAAGTAGCCAGCGGTTGCGCCTAAACAGAGCGCCTATACTCAAGGATAAGTCCAGAAGGAAGTATCCGAACATTTTGCGGTTTTCACCCTTCGAATCCTCACTAAGAGACCTTTCGAATGGTACCAAGATTGCCGGGCCGGAACTTGAACTCTAAGCTACAGTTGCGCTATTAGGTCATTACCCTACCAGGTGCTGTGACAGGCGGTGTTTCCAAAAAGTAGCCAGCGATTGCGCCTAAACAGAGCGCCTATACTCAAGAATAAGTCCAGAAGGAAGTATCCGAACATTTTGCGGTTTTCACCCTTCGAATCCTCACTAAGAGACCTTTCGAATGATACCAAGTTTTCTGGGCCGGAACATGAACTCTAAGTTACAATCGCGTTATTAAGTCATCACCCTACCGAATGCCGTGACAGGCGGTGTTTCCAAAAAGTAGCCAGCGGTTGCGCCTAAACAGAGCGCCTATACTCAAGAATAACTCCAGAAGGAAGTATCCGAACATTTTGCGGTTTTCACCCTTCGAATCCTCACTAAGAGACCTTTGGAATGATACCAAGTTTGCCGGGCCGAAACTTGAACGCTAAGCTACAATCGCGTTAACAAGTCAACACCCTACCAGGTGCCGTGACAGGCGGTGTTTCCAAAAAGTAGCCAGCGGTTGCGCCTAAACAGAGCGCCTATACTCAAGAATAACTCCAGAAGGAAGTATCCGAACATTTTGCGGTTTTCACCCTTCGAATCCTCACTAAGAGAGTTTTGGAATGATACCAAATTTGCCGGGCCGAAACTTGAATTCGAAGCTACAATCGCGCTATTAGGTCATCGCCCTAACAGGTGCCGTGACAGGCGGTGTTTCCAAAAAGTAGCCAGCGGTTGCGCCTAAACAGAGCGCCTATACTCAAGAATAACTCCAGAAGGAAGTATCCGAACATTTTGCGGTTTTCACCCTTCGAATTCTCACTAAGAGACCTTTCGAATGATACCAAGTTTGCCGGGCCGGAACTTGAACGCTAAGCTACAATCGCGCTATTAGGTCATCGCCCTACCAGGTGCCGTGACAGGCGGTGTTTCCAAAAAATAGCCAGCGGTTGCGCCTAAACAGAGCGCCTATACTCAAGAATAACTCGAGAAGGAAGTATTTGAACAATTTATGGTTTTCACCCTTATTGGAACCCTTCGGAAACCGCATAGCGAACTCTTACATTTGGACTTCGGGAATTTCAAACAAAGTGTGCATTACTTTCAACACTTGAATATCATAGTAAAACCCGTGGGCAGAAGGTAGAAAGTTATTTGAGTACCAACAATTACGTTGTTACTTTTCTACAAACGAATGAAGGCTCACCTGGGGGTAACCACTAACGCTAAGCGAACGCTTCGGTAACCGCATAGCGAACCCTTACATTTGAACTTCGGGAATTTCAAACAAAGTGTGCATTACTTTCAACACTTGAATATCATAGTAAAACTCGTTGGCAGAAGGTAGAAAGTTATTTGAGTGCGGACAAATGGGGTTACGGACACTATTGGGGTACGGACACTACTGTTGTCTGTGCCTCTAAGCTCTCTAACCTCTCATTTGCATATACCATCAATCATGTGGTTAACAAAGCTGCTGACAGCGGCACCTGCCAGCTTAAACAGTCTGGTTAGCAACTTAGTGGGGGGCAAAACTGCTATAATTTTTATGACATGCAGTGAAGCTTTAACTCCAAGCAGAGGTTTGGTCGGGGAATGGTAATGGCCAGGATTTCTTTAGCCTGGAAGCCAGGCAGGTACAGAAAATGGTGACCAGACCAAAGCCTTATTGATGCTTGTCATTTCTTGGTTGTTTCTACAGTCAAACCTGTGCAAGTGACCACCTCTGCATAAGGACCACCTGGCCAATGTGACTATTTGTAGTTTTAATTGAATGAAGTATTAAAGCTACTCACCATGTCCTAGTGTGTTGTTTTTCATCCATCATGGGTCAATGAAGACCTTGACTTCAGTCACTCTTTTTGATGTGCCCAATTTTGGCATGGAACTGCTGGCCACAAAGGTAGTGCACTGATCCGGTAGCAGCTATGTAGAAGGTTTTCCCTCCCTTGTGTTACTTAAAAGGATAAATGAATGAGATCTTTAGAAATTAATCTGTATTCAACATCTGATACATTGTGAACCTTTAATATCAATGGTAATGTTAAAACTTTTTGTTTTGGTTATCAAAATTGATGATATGAACTGAAACAGTATATGGCTCATGTCTAATGTTGTTACTACTAAAAGAAAAAAAAATGAAACAGTAACAAACCATTGATAAAGTTAACTGCCACCTTTGAATGTCTTCAGAGCATTTCAGTAGCTTTCCAGTGTCTCACATACTTTAGACTAACAGTAACAAAGATTTGAATGATCCTGTCATTTGGTACAGGCTAAAGAACACACTGTCAAGTGAAATGAGTGTCATAGGAAAAGCAGGGCTCGAAATTGCCCACATGAAAATGCAACCTCATTTTGCTTAGTGCAACTTAATTTTAAACCCAGGTTGCACACTGCACAACCTGAAATTTTGCAGTTGGAACACTGCTTTTCCCCACCTAAGTGCATATTAAGCTTTTGTATTTATCTTTTTATAACATAAAACATATTACATAGTTACATATAACTGGAAGAAAAGATAAGGGATAAGTAGCTGTTTTGAAGAAAGTAACAACTTGAAAGTGGGGCAACCTGAAATGTTGATGTCGCAACCTGGCTTTTGACTCAGGTTGCCACTTGGACAACCTGACTGAAAAAAGTATTTCAGGCACTGGAAAAGTATCATATATAGACAGACATGTAATTATCATCATCGTGCACTGGTCCTGTAGCTATTATATATTACCTGGTTATGTAAAACAAAATATATAGTGATCTTGTAAAGTATTCTTGTTATCCATGCAAACAACTTAAACATGTGCGAGCTTTGGTAACAGAAGGTACCTCTGGTAGGGGGCAAAACGGTAGCACACCAGGGCAAAACATCCGCTAATATTGACCTATAAATCTTCCTGGCGTCTTTTGTTGGAGAAAATCACGTTTCACGCTTGTGTTAATAGCCAGACATGGTGATTTGAAAAGCTGGGTGCAGCATTGTGGCATACGAACACAGGAAGTGGCACCGGGAACAATTGATATTTATGGAAAACATAATCAGCTGTCTGTTGGAGTCGGGCGTTAACAAAACATGCAAAATATGCCCTGTGAAATGAAAGGGTAATATTGTAAACAGTTACGATTTTAGTAGGCACTGTACTGTAAGATTCATTTCTAAATGCCGGAACCTTTATTTCTTGGTGAGGGGAAAGGACTTTTCATGGTGTTTCAAGTGCAATGGAATAGATTTTTGTGGTACAGTACACTAATACATTACAAACACATATTTCCAATGTAATGAGTTCATGTGGAAAGGAGAATAAAACTCACCATGATGTTTCAAGATTAACTGTTTTCTTTTTGGTAGAACATAAGGTTTTGGGCTAGGAAAGTCCAACAATGATGGGACTTGGATAGGGGGCTCTGCAATTTAAGTTAATGAAATATGAGCCCATTTTTAGACCTCTGGATACCCCTTTTCACACCCTTTTATAATGTTTACCAAAGAATACTTGGGCAGACTTTGATATATTCTATTGACAACCCAACTAAAACATACTGGCACGAAAAGAATTATAAAGTTGGAAGCAAAATATTTAAAAGTTCAGAGGGTGCATTATTCAAATATCCTCAGCAGACAAGGATGCAAGGGCAATGTATAACCTAACATCCTTTTCTACAAAATCTCTCTTTTTGTTTGCAAAAAGATGCATTTAATATGTATTTAGACTTGTTATATCTCCCTCAGAGGAGTGCTGCCAATCATTTTGACCAGTATGATCCCCATCTGTTTATGGTAGACGATGAAATAGTCTGAAAATTTGCAAATCTTTGGGATAATAACTAACCACGGACAGACACAGACCCCTGAGTGACAGCAATCTACCCTATAGGGTCCCAGATCAATTTCAATAGGGACAACCCCATGGGAAAAAATGATATGAATAACTTCTGGTGCCCATATTTCATTGCAGTTTGAGACAGACACAAAAACATAATTTACTAATTTTTACCACTGTAATGAGCATGAAGTTTTACTTTGTTTGAAAAAGTTAATTTTGTCCATTGTATCCACAATAAAAATTGTTCAAGCTTCAAGTTTAACATTCTACAAAGTTGTTGGTTTTGCAAAGTGTATAACGTGAAGCATTTGTCACACCTATTTCTATGCAAATATTGCTAATCAACCCTTTTATTTATCACCACCTTGTATGGGGTGTTTTCCCATTGTCCCCATATGTCTGAACTCTTTCACTGTTGGTCATATGTAAAAACTCTGAAATTAACCTGATGTCAGTTATGAAAATGGTCCAGACTTCTCCCTGTAAATGACTTAAAAAAAATTAGTATTGGGATAAGTGACAAAAATATTGTTTCAATGTTACTATTTTTTGGCATTTGAATCAGAAAAAGCAAGATTTTCTTATTTGACACATAGGTTAAAGCATTGCGGGACGTGTTTCAAACATTGAAGCAAATGTTTCGTTCGTTGTAAAAAGAAAGAAACGACTTATTGATGTTAGTTCTGGTAACATATTGTTATGTATCAGAAACAGACAAACTACATTCATACAAACCAAGAACTATTGATATAACTCCGAATCTGCAGCTAATGATAACTGGCTAAGCCAAAGTTTTGCCATATAAGGTACTTAGCATCTCACTGTTTATGACATTATAGGTGATTGACACCACGGTGTGAAACTGTTTAATGAACTCAACCCATCATTGGACCATCTGTCAGGGATTATCCCAGAGTGGGTGTAATATACACCCAGCAGCAAGGGGGAGCCGCAGGGGTCCTGTGTACACCAGGAGGATTTTTAGATGGACCGTCTGATTTCCTGGCACAGGGTGGCAGGCGTCCTGACAATGCTTTATGCCAAGTTCAGAAGGGCTGCCCTTGTAACATTGTCAATCTAGATTCAGGAATGTACCACTATGATTTTCACAAAGTTTTTGACCTCTTACTTCAAATTACATTGAATTAGATAGCTTTTCTATGAAGTTTCTATGAAAATGAACCCCGCCCCAAATCATGGTACCTGTTCCTTTGAAAGATTTAATAGTATCATCAGTAAGTATGTATATGGACTAATAACTAAAATGCCCTGTGACCAGCTATCAGCCTTTGGGTAATACATTAAATTGTCCATGAGTATTGTCTATGAGTATAAGAGTACAATTATTGTAAGTGATAAGTTTATATAAAATACAGTTTATGTATGTTCTCTTTTTCCTTGTTTTGTTCTTCATGACTTGCATCTCTGAAATATCATCAATTTTGAGTTCTACAACTTTATTCACCAGTCTTCTCACAATAGCGAACAAGAGTGTACCACTAAAAAAAAGGAAATGGTGAAGTATAAAAGAACAAGCCAAAAAATGTCATCTGCTTGAAAATGAAATACCATATCATCTGCTTGAAAATGAAATACCATTCTTTTGAGCTGTACAATTTTTTCAAGTTCATCTTTACAATGCAAAAAAAAGTGTACCACCCAAAGGACACATAAAGGTGACCAGAAAGGTGTACAAAGAGGAGCCCCAAACCAACCATCTGCTTGGAGCTGAAAGTTCATTGAATTCTTTCTATCATAGCCCACCCAAGAATCCATAAGGTCAGACAGAGGTAAATGTACATTGTCTTCATTGTGCATTTAACACCTTAAGTGTTTCCCTTAATGGGAAGACTCACAGAGACATGATGGAACGCTCACTGATGACATCTCTGTGTCTCTTCTGGTGGACATGATAACTCAGACAGATCCAGTTACCATGGTGATACTTTCAAAGGGCAGTGATTGACATAAAGGTTATCTGGCCTCCTTGGGCAACCAGGCTAACTTTATAATATGAATGAATGAAAGTTTATTAATGTCTTGCTTATAAGACAGCGAAACAAGAAATAAAATTGCAGAAAGTCAAGTGAAATTGAACGTAAGTAATAAATGATGATGATGATGATGAATCAAAACTTAATTTATCACAATCCATACCTCATCTCAATGCATATTCTTGTCAAATTCCCTTTTTAAGCTTGGATGCTTGGATTCAGTATAAAGCAATAGTATCATTGTCATCAATGGGAACAAGATAGTTATTGAATTTAAGAAAACATCACTATGGGTACCAATTGTTCAATAAAAAATTATTACCACATCAGATTTATACTTCTCATTCATACTTTTAAGCTAAAATTATTCTTGATTTTAAGATCTAGAAGTTGTAGGAAAAACAGAAACTTAGTATATCAAAATTATTATTTATTTATTTTTTATTTATTGATCTTTAGGGTAGTCCCTTCAGTTAACGTGGTAACTGATTTCCAAGGGAGCCCTATAACAATAATAATAACTCAAAGTACAAAAGATAACTACAAACATAGGATTGAACATAACAAAGCAATAATCCAATTCGGGTTTGTAAATCATACAAGCAACTTAGGAAAACTCAAAAGAATAACAACTCATACTTAACTAGAAAGGTAATATTTGCAAGCAAATACAGAATGTTACCTTCACATGGTTTAGTCTAGCATTTCTACCTGGAAGGGTAAACTGATTAAGTTGCAGATGTTGACACAGGATAAGTCAAGACATGCAAGAAGGTACAAATAAATTTTGATGATTTTTTATCTGTAACGTTATACATCTTGAATAATGAACACAACGTCCAATATTGTTCCAAACAGGGTTTCTCATCATCATCTCATCACAGCCCCATAGCTACAAGCCACAGGGGCAGTCTGTCTGTCCAAAAAGGTTATCCATTTCTGACGGTCGTCAACAGGGTTTACTCGACGACATTTAGCGTGTCGTCTGCGGGAGCGTCAAGGCCTATGAATTTTTTCGGCTTGGGGAGGTCCAGGGAGAAATTTCTTGGCTTGCGGAGAGAAAGCCATGGAAAAAAAACTGGCTTCCTTCAACAATATGTATTCAAATGTCTAAAAAAATAAAGCTTTGAATCACTTGGGAAATTCATATTCTCTGTCTCTGACTTGGTGCAGAACGCGAGCCGCGAAGTTCAGTTGATAACATAAGAATAAGTTTAATTTTGCGCTTTCCGTCATTGTTGACGAACAAACTCGGCGCGTAAGTATAGACAAATTTTGCAAAAATCTCTAAAAAATCAGCGGATGTTTGCGGACGGTGCTGACTTTGATGATAATTCCTAACGCGCGCCGGCGGCGAGAGAGAAGCGAGAAGCGACTGGTCGAACCCAGTCGGTGCCGCGCCCCTCCCCCTAATGTTCTGGTCAGTCGCATCGTGTTAGCGCCGATGTTTTTGTTGTCATTTTCCCGGCCCCGATTAACTGTCAGTTGTTGCTACCATAGAAGGAAAAAAAATCGAACAATATGTGAAATTAAATAAGGTACTTTCAAAATAGTCTCCGGTAAGCCGATCGGACCTCATATGCTTGCGCTCTATACGGGGGCGGGGCCCTACATGAAACGTGACAAATAGGTGTGCTTTTGATTCTTTAATTGACTGCTTATAAAATATGGACCGAATCTACCGGTGTCATCATGTTGCACCAAATTTGGGCTGACCGTCTATGAAAATTAAGATGTCGAAGATATTTCCCAAAAGGTAGGCAGAGATTTGTTGATGTTGGCGGTGTTGTTTTCTTCGTAATGATTTTCTTAGTCGGACCATCGCAAACAGTGCATTCAGCCCCTTTCCCCGTGAAAACATCAGCTAGATTGTGCTAGATACAGCCTCACATGAGACAAGAAGTACATACAGTCACAATTTTATTGTCAAATATTATAGAATCGAATTCTCGTTTCTATCTACTTGAATTAGACTAACTTCTGAAGAGAGCAAAATTAAAACAAGCGTACCAAGTTACGGCACACTGCGTAGCACAAAATCGGAAGGTACATTCACAGCTTGAAACGTCTCACAGAGTTTGCCGCTTGTACAACGCAGCGCGAAGGGTTCTCCTCAGCATGCTCAGTCACACTTTTACGTTTTCTATGAACCATATACCCAGTGTGAAATCGAAGGTTACACATATCCTGTTTATGTCGCAGTAAGAGCGCAGCGCGATCGCCGTCTAGTGGAAATTTCGAAAGGGGGCCTTACCAACTACTGTAAATCGCACAAATTCACAGAAACAGCTGATTAGAGTAATCGCTAAAATTGCCACAAATCTATTATATTCGTTAACGTCCCGCAGTTGCCGGACACTCTCAGAGCAGAAATTGATATGGCTACCCCTGCACACTGCAAGTGATCTTCACAGTACGCAGCACATCTCCGCTATGCTTCCTGTCACAGTCAATCTGTGTAAATTCATTCATATTTTGAACGGCCCAATCATTTTTTCAGAGCCCGCAATTCATATTTCATAAATTTCTTTTATTTTTAGCAAACAATTTTGATTTACGTTTGATGTACGTAGTTTGTTTATGCCCTCATTATCAATACGTGCCGCAGTCGGTACACTTCAAACCCGTCCACCTGTCAATCATGCAAACTTCAAGGGGTTAGGTTTCTGCTACACTTAACTTTCGCGTTGGCTTATGCTGATTTGTGCCTGGGGATTTGTGCTGTGCCGGCCACTCCCACCGTGTATAAAGCTGTAAGTAGATTTATTGTAATTCACCCAGACTTCGTTTCCGTGCTCCACTTGCTTGCTGGGGACCAACGCAGCGCTGTGGTAACTTACATGATAAACAACAAGGTGAACGGAATGGCCGTGACCTAACATGGGGAGGGCGTTCCACGCTGCAGTTAATCGTGTTTGTTCAGGTCAGTTTAATAGCGAAATAAACTCATCAAGTCCATCGTTTGTGTTTCACATACCTTTATGTCTCAGGCGTAAAACTTTGAGTTTGCATGACGATCGTTATGCATGTTTTTTTAATGTAACAGCCGGCAACACGCAGTGACCTTGCGTCTAACGTAGTCATGTGTTGTTGTTTTTTGCTCAATTGTTCTTGTTGACTCAAAAATCGGTTAACTACAACCGTGACACCAATCCGTGTTTCATTTAGACGACAGCTCTGTGTATGAACTTGAAAAACGAACAGGTCTCGCTACATTTTTATGAATGAATGAAGACCTTTATTGTACAATTTTGCCCAACCGAGCTAAGTACAGGTCATAATAAGTCAGGACATATACATATAAAAGTGTCACAAATCTAGTCTAACACAAAAGTTCGGCTTCTTCTCGCTTCTTGGTAATAGTGAAAATGTAGGACTGTATGGGTTTCGCTATTGTCGGTTTGTCAAAACGCATGAGAAATATAAACTTGTTAGTGTTACTCATGTGTCTAAAATGAGGGAATCTACTTTCTATATAACTAAATAGAGTATTTCTATCATACACATACATATCACAATCAACAGTGAAGTGTACTTCATCTTCTACCATGTTTGTGGTACAAAATTGGCAGACTCTTTGTTCTAGAGGAGTGCGGTTGTGCCTTCCTGATTCAATTCGCAGTCGGTGGCAACTGATTCTTAGTTTAGCAATGGTAGTTCTATGCCGAATGTTTGCAATTTTCAAGTACTGCTCTTCAATGTATGTGGATTTCAGTAGTCTGTACGTTCGGAGTTTGTTTTTTGCACGTAAACCTTTATTATCATTATGAATGTTGGTTAGAAAATTCTGGAAATAAATATCTTTCAGTCGTTGGTGGATTGCAGAAATTAGGTGGGATATGTTTGGATCTGTTGACTTACGGGCTTGCCAAACAAAAGGGTAGCCACACTCCTCCAAAGTTTTGCGAACACCAGATGCCCAACATTTGGTACCTGATGAATCTAGATTAAGCTGACATAAGAGAGCGTCTGCCTGCCAACGTTATGTGCCAGTTACTTATCATGTCAGGAGACATCCAAAGAAATCACCACATACACGTAGCGTTACCACAGTTGTCGGCCTGTCTGAGAAAATTGCAGTAGTGCTCTGAATGCGTTTGTTCACCAAATTATCGCGTGTGTACGCACGAGTGCTGGCGTACTACACATCGTGTGTGTTCTCGATTCTACGTAACTCAAACACAACATAGAATCCGAACAATGTTTGGATGGCTCAGAGTTAAACTGACTTGTGCAGGTAGCAAAACCTTTAGCTTAAACAAAATCAAGAAAAGTATCGAAACAAATGCTTAGATTTGACTCGATATAGACCTTAACCGAGACACATTATACTTTGGGGGCATTAAATTTCATTCTGCCTGCCCTCAATTTCATTCTACCTTCCTTGAAGTTGATATGTTAAGTTAACGTTAGTATGCAAAAGGTGCCGATATTCGGCAAAATAAAGTCAAAGCTCTGTGAATTTCTTGATCCGATTTATTACTTCTTGGTAAAATGAATTCCACAAATCATTCAGAGGACGGCTTCTGCCTCAATTCAGACCGTCCAAAGCAAGATGAAGTCATCATTTGACGGGCGGACACTTCCGTGTTGCGTAGTGGCGGTCGTTGACCTCGTTCGAACACCATGTTCCATAACTCCCGGGCGGGTTCCATAGCTACCGGTCGTTGACCTCGGGTCCTTGGAACGTGGTTCTGATGTTCTATGGGGGCTCGAAAGTTCGATTTTGTGTTAAAATTGCTAGTTTTTTTTACCCTTTTTTGCCCCATAAAATCATTTTTTGGTATCTTTGGGGGACCAAATGACCAAGGTGCAGTGTCTTATGTGCAGACCTACCAGCTTGCTGAATTACGAGATATTCCAAGGTCTAGTTTTGGAGATATTCATGTTTTTTATTTGTGCGGAAAAGAAGAAGAAGAAGAAGAAGAAACGATGCAAAAACAGTATGTACCTTCTGTGAAGGTAACATAATAACAAAAACAACTCAAGATCACAAACTCATAGGGTCATTGGACGGTCATTGCGGTCAGAGGTCAGATGTCAGTGCCATTTGTCCTGATCAATCGGACTGAACATAAGAAAGAATAATCCAATTCGGATCAGTAAATCATATTACATGTGTATGTTGTCCATTCACAATACAAATGTCATAAAATTAAATGTAGTACCCAATGAAGTAAAGGTTCTTGGTTTACCATCACCCCTTGACCCCTTTGAAAGTATTAGGTCACCGACTTGACAGTCAATATTAACATTGGCTGTACAAATGTACTCGCTGTTGGGAGGCAATATGGACTGAATAGATTGACAGTGTGGTTATACAGTGAAGACAAAAAGAGGGCAAACAGCAGTGATTCTTACATTCAGAACTACTCTCTGTAGACCTTGCAAGCAGGAGCTCCCTGAGCTGACAGAATTGGACATACGATTTGAAGATACTGACATACCAGCAGCAACACGAGCGCAGTAATCCACAAACAAACAACAGGTAAACATGATGCTTGTACGCTGTAGATGTTCTGCTTTTGCCATCATGTCATTTTGTCTTCAGATAGGGAGTCGTAAAATGGGGACTCTGTGTTCAAGAAGTTGAGTACGTAAACAGCCTGACAATTCTCAACCAGGGCCTGGCCAGGCTGTTTGTGGAAATGAGAAATGTATAACGTTAAATGCAAGTAAAAATATACACAAATAATGCCCACGACAATTCTCTTTACATCTTGTGTAATTTGGTGTCTTAGTATATCATGTAACTTTTTGCTCCGGGACTCGAAAGCTGTATGGCCAGGCCCCATTTTGGAATGTTTGTTTGAACCTTTATCTATTCATAAATTACTAGTAAGTTCAAATCAGCTTCAGCAGTTTTCATTGAGGTCATGAGGGTCAGGTAAAATATACCAGATACAGATTACATCAAGTGCCAATAAATTTACCAACAACATCACTACACAAAGATTGATTAAGTACAAAACATAATAGTCCAGTGAAAACTGGGCGTTCAAAGTCCATGTCCATTCATTTGGGCCATTTCCTTCAAGAGTCTCTTAAAGCACTGGTCAGTGATGTGATGTGATGTAGGCCTACTCAGATCATTTGGTTAAACTGGCTGCAATGTAGTGAATGATTGGGTAATTGCTCTTCTGTGAATTCTTTAGAATTCATGCTAAATTTATTGACTGAAACAAAAAAAATGTTTGTTGGCTTGACACTTACAGGGCACAATGAGTATTGAGAAGATAAGCTGGGAGTACAAGGGGATTACTCTCCTTCAGAACGTTGCCAAGGAAACCCTGGATGCCCTGCCTAACTTCCAGATTCGAGATGACGACATCGTTGTGGCAAGTTTTCCAAAGACAGGTACTTAGGGTGCAAATAATCATTACCTTCGTTTGAGTAGAGGAGATAATCATTGACAACTAATATGATTTATGCAAATGAGGACCTTATTTGCATAATCAGATACACATAATACATCAGTCACAGAGGTTAAGATTATTTGCTGACTGAGTACTAGAATGTGGTTGTAAAAGTCTAGTACTGCATTTTGATAAGAAATTGTCTTTCTTGCACCAATTCAATCTTCTTTTCCCCAAGGGACAAACTGGCTGTTGGATATCGTAGGTAAGATCCTGAGAGCTGCAGGAAAAACAGACAGCAGTACAGACAGCCTGATTGCTCCAGGGCTCTTAGAGGCAAAGTTACCTACAGCCACACAACCAGGCTATGTCACGCTCGCAGACATGCCCTCTCCTCGACTTGTGGTAACACACCTGCCTATTCAGCTGGCACCCGATGGGATATCCAAGCCACAGAATAAGGTACATGTACATCATGAGAACAAATTATTACTGTAACATAGATTGGGCTAAACCAATTTGATTTGTTCACAGCTCTCAGATTTTGAGTAAAATCAACATAAAAACAGACCCTAATATATATATGGGAAAAATTTGTATTGCAGATCAAAGCCTTTTGTTTTCATCCTGACTGCTTGCTGAAATTTTCCTATGAAATATCCATGAACCATGAAAATAAATTGGTTTGGCCTTGTCAGTCCAAATGTGCTTCAATGGGAAGAAGTCTTGTTCTGAGCTAAAATCAATGATCCACAATCAATGCATAATATTGTGTAGCTAGGTGGTAACCTGCTCTTACCAAAACATTATGTAACATGAATACATGTATTGTAGTTTCTCAATAACAAACTTCATGGCAGAAAACAACTACAAATGTTGTAATTATTGAAATTTGTAACAATCAATCCAGCACAATAACCTGTTGAGCTACATTTGTACTGCACTGATTCTTTGACTAGTTCTGATTCAATTTGGCTACTATAGTAGCCCTGTGCTTCCTTCCTCTTCAGGGTATTAAGGTTGGCTAAATTGGCATTTTGACCTTCCATTGTTTTCTCATTAATGAATTAAGAAAGAATGGAGCTGTAACGAATTTTGATATAGATGGGCATGAAAGAATTCTAAATCTGATTTTTTTTGGACCATGATGATGATGTAGTCAGGTTTTATTGCCCCTAGTATTATTTTTTCGATGACAAAATACAGGACTTTGGTACATATATACCACTGCAATGAAATTATGTTTTTCATGTGCATAATGATGAAAACTACAAAGCTACAAACTCACGGTTGCACAAATGGATATGTAGTTGTGTTACAAAATGATTTTTTTAATGAGATGAAAACAAATATTTTCCTCTTGTTGGAGAGTTACAAGTGCTTCCTGTCCACAAGAGTTTTCTCTGCACTATTGACAGGAACAACCTGTCAATAAAGAAAGTTTGTAACTTCACTTTCAGACACTTATCAAAACAGTATGTTTCTTTTACTTGATCAACATAAAAAGGTGAAAATCCTGGTGCCAATGAGGAACCCGAAGGACACGGCTGTGTCACTCTTCCATTTTGGCAAGAAAATCCTGGAGTTGATGGGCATGACAGATGACGTTCCATGGGAAGAGTTCGCTCATAACTTCACCAATGGAAAAGGTATTATAGACAGATATTTCTCACCAATGCCAGGCCTTTTCTTGTCCTTCTTGGCAAAAGTAGTAAACCTTTTGTTGTGCATTTAATAGCATTTTGGAATTATTTCTTCTTACTTTATTCAAACTTTCAGTTGAGTAGTAATGTTACTCTGTGTAATTCTGAGTATACCTTACAAGTACATCATATGATTGACATGTTTAAATGACAATTTATAGTGCTATATGGACCATTTGAAGACCATGTCTTGGGCTGGTGGCAGATGCGTGATGACCCCCACTTCCTCTTCCTCAAGTATGAGGACATGAAGAAGGTAATTACATGCAGCAGTACACACAAACCATTACAAACGCTTAAGCTATAAAAGACACTAGAAAAATGTGGGCATTCAGACAACCAACCTGTATCAACTTGGTAACAATTTTTTTTATACCTGTAAATTACTGCACCAATCTTGGACTGTACACATACAATAACAAGTATATTGTAAGCCAATAAAACAGAATATTGAAAATAAATTAAAACACTGTGGACTTGAAATTTATATCTGATCAAATATTGTTTAATACACAGTCTCCCCCAAATTTTGAATGTGACAATAATCTTAAGTATGGATGATTCTATGCCATGTGTATTTGCTTTAAGGACCTGCTGAGTGCTGTGAAGACCATTGTGGCATTTCTGGAGTTTAATCTGGATGAACCAACCATAAAAGGCATTGCAGAGGCCAGCACTTTCACCAACATGAAGGCAGACATGGACAATTCAAAGGTAGCTGAGAGACAGATGATACCCAGGAAAGGTATACCTCTGATTTCTGATTTGTACCTGTAATGTTTTAACACGAGGCTGAAAAAATTCTGACTGGACAAGTTCACATGAAAACATTTTCCAAGTTGCAATTAAGATACTGATGAATTCTATATGCATCTGAAGCAGTACATTTGTATCATTCTGCAATAATGTGCATTGGACAGAAGTCTATCGGACAGAAGAGAACTGATCTGACTTTCTGCATTATTGCCATTTACAGTATCATGAGCTTACAGATTATGACCAGCCTTACTACAGTTTATGACTGACATGATGTTTTTTCTGTATATTCTTATACAGGCATCATTGGAGACTGGAAGAACATGTTTACACCAGATCAGAGTAAAGCCTTTGATGCTTGGTATGAGAAGAAACTTGCTGGAACAGGCATTGTGTTTGACTTTGAATAAACATAATGTATCATTTTTAAAAAATCCAGAATCATAAGAGCACCATTATCAACAAACTTTCGTCAATGAAATCTCCTTGCCTTAATTTTACAAACTGTACATGAACACCAATTAATGTGCCTTATATAATGAATTGCCTTAACTCTAGAATACACTCTGGTAGTGCAAACATGGACACATCATCAGTGATGACACTATATGCTGTGTTGAAAAATTAAAATATACCATGATTGCCTAGTAGTAACCTATTACAAACGTCATATCAGGTTAAAATATTTGTCTTTGATAAGTTTTCAAACTACTAAACGAGTGGAATACATTGAATTTCATGCACAATGGAGCACAAATTTTCTGTCATGATGTCTCTATATTCAGTACCCAAATCCTACTGTTATATGAAATTGGGCTGCTCATGTAAACTAGTATTGACAGTGCTAATGAATGCAAAATAAACCATGAAATTTTTGAAATAAGAAACTGTTATTGAAACAAAATATTTCTAAATACATATTAATGTACAATAGATAAAAATTCTAATGACTTCAAATCCTTGACCTTAAGTTATAAGCAACACAAACAAATTCCCCATTAAACTTCAAATCCAATTTGCAGATCCATAACAATCAGATAGGACAAAATCCACATCAAATAAGCATCCAATATACACCTACCCACCACATAAAAATTAACACTAGTGGTCAGCAAGTTGCGGTGCAAAGATATAACACAAAATGTGCTGCTGCAGTACCAAGGTCAACCAACAGAGGGTCCAAAATCGACCTGCGCCATCATCATCTCCACACCTACCAACCTTCTGAAAACAATTCCAAACCTTCCAGTGGTTCTTGAGATATACCCCACATTTCCCTCCAGAGAGAAAACATTATGGCAACAATACCTCCATCTTCATTGATGTAATGATGAAGTACAATCATGTATTTAGAAATCCGACAGTCCATCTACTAAGGTGGTCTGGTTCCTGCTGCCCCCCTAAGCCATGGATAGGATTAATGAAGACTTTCTATCCATGACAGATGAAGACAATCTGGCCACAAGAGGACATCAAAGTTCAGGTCTCCACCCAGCAGAGAGGATGGTCCTTTGATGGGATTGTTGTTCTGTCCACTCGCCACCCTGAAGGCTTCTGTTGGAGGTTTTCAGATGTAAAACCTGCCGGAGAATTCCTGATGTTGGCCGGCCCCTCCCCTGGTGAGGTCACCTCCACACAATACAGCCCAGGAGCACTAGAACAAAGGGTTTTGTCGCCTCCGGAACAAGGCTTGAAATTGGGGTTTTCTTTCCTGATTGGGACAAATTACATGCCTGGATGCACTCATTCCCTGAGTCTGACTTCTTCACCTCTGAGATGTCTTCACCTCTTAGTCTGGGATTACAGGCGAAAAGAAGCAGGAAATGACTTAAAGATATACTTGAAAACCTTGTACCCAAGTCTGACTTCTTCACCTCTGAGATATTCTTTTGCCCTAAGATCACAGGAGAGAGGGGGCAAGAAAGCAAGATATGCCTGAATGGACTTTTACCCTGGGTCTGACTTCTTCACCTTCAAAAGGTCCTAGGTTTGTGTCCTTGATCTGAGCCATGAAAGGGAACAGGAGGAAGAAATATTGTAGACTACTTGAAGGCATGCTGACATTAGGGTGCTTCAGTCCATAGAGCAATGTTTCCATTGGAAGATTCTAACAACCTGGATTTTTTCAAGCTTCTTGTACAAGTGTAACACTTCCTGTACATTAAATTTTACAATTCAAAAGTTTTCCTCCAATTGTAAACCCTGAATATCTCTAATTGATTGAAACACCCACCACTCATATAAACAATACACAGTCCACAGGAGCTCAACAGTTGTTGATGCTTTTACAAGTAAGTCAAAAGGAAACTATAAGGACCCATTTGACTTTTTAATGAACCCATCCAGATTGCCCATAAACCCTATTCATGACTGATTGAATATTTACCACACTGACAGAGGTTCTGATTGTGTTTTCTCACCACACAAAAAGCTGTGAAAAGCTGGACAAGAGGGACATAAAGGAGCTGATGGGCCCATTCAAGCCTGCCACAGAAAGGATTTGGGCACTTCTTCTTTATTACTGGGAGGACAATAAATCCACTTACAGGATTAGAATTGACCAAATGTTGTGGTTTTGGACAGGAACATTTGTGGCCAGATGACTACAAGGTCTGGTGTCTTCTGTGGGGAGGGAGATCAGGGGTTGGGCAAATAAACTACAGACTGTAGGGTGGGGCAAGTGTTGGTTTTGAGATAACAAGGAGGTTGAAACCTCCTTGGAGATAAAATGTCTAAGATGGTATGGAATACCTTTCACTAGGGAATACAAAAAATACCTTCTTTCATAGCCAAGTTCAACATCATGAAACAAATGCAATGACTTAACACTTTATGTAGGAATGGAAAAATCTCGCCAGAGATTTGTATTAGAATCAGCAACTTATTTGTCCTACCTACATTCCCAAAGTTGTGAAAAAAGTTAAAATAACTAGTATCAGAATTATAGCCGGACTGCAAAACTTGTCCAGTCATCACAGACCTCCGCTGGTCATGAGAAGACGGGAGTTCAAAGTGAAGGAGACAGAAAAGGAACCTTTTTATCCCAGAAAAAGGGTCAGTCGTCTGGAGTTCAAAGACCTTCAAAGGCCTTCAGCAGGACTTAACCAAAACCTCATTGTGTCCGGTTGGCAGCAGACATCTTGACTGGTCCTGTCCGAGGGGGTACAGGACAATACGTCCTCCGGACACACAATACAGCCTCAGGAGAGGGAGGGTCTCTTCTTTGGACAGGCTCACACTGACCATCACACAGTGTGTGGTCTCTGGTTAGGTGTGGGATCAGTACAGTATAATTCGTACGTTGTTGCTTTAGTTTACTTTGTGATTAATACAAAAAGTGAAAAAGAAGACACTATATGTACAGACAATTTGCTATCATACCTATATGTTACATAATTTTGGCATAATGTTGGAAACTTTATGGGTGGGTTACACTAATTGGTTTCTATGGCAACTGAAAACAAACAGTTCCCGAGATCCGTCACTCTGATAGTCCGAGAACAATGCTCTTTCCCAGGGAATCAATTTCATATGGAGAAAGAAAATCTTTAATTGAGAAAAAGGTTATTTTTTTTAATTATTCTTTATAATTATTTTGGAATGTATTTCTTTTGTGGTCACATCAAGACACATAATTATTTAGTTCTAGATAAGGAACCAAGTGTGTATATTAACATATGAGACAAAAGTATTTTATGTCTGACCAAGTTGATAAAAGCCACTTGGTCTGACTCAGAATGTTAGTCCAAAAATGTGGGATGACAACTATAATAGACCATTCCATGCTCCATGAGAAATATGTGCAATGCAACATTAAAGGCCAATTGATTGTGGGAGCCATAACTCATAACTCCCATTGTCAATGTTTTGTATGAGTACTACGTATATAGCTGGCCCGTATGAAAAAAAGATTAGAAATAACACACACATGGCCAAATTAATGCTCACAATGTCACTTGTTTCTACCTCCATGTATGTCTTAGTTCTACACAGCTTACACAAGATTTTTTTCATAGCGAATTAAAAACACAGCAAATCATTGAATTACCTGGGCGCCGCCATGTTTGTTTAAAGCCCCTCTGATTACCCAAATCGTGTAGCATGTCATGCAGGTTACGTGTTTCTCCAAGTCCTGTATATCAAGAATCCATATCTTGACTTGTAAGAATCGCTTACAATAGAAACTAAAACGTTTCTATGAGAGAAAAAACGTTATGACGTTTTGACTGTAGCATACAGGTATCAGACAATTACTCTCCAAGCAGATGTTAGGCTCCGGCTGTTTTTAAACGTTTTTTAGTCGTTTTTATCGGATTTTCCATTTTGTATCTTGTACCATCAAAACCTTTGACGGTACAAGACGACTGAAAAAACGTTTAATAAAACAGCCAGAACCTAACATCTGCTTGGAGAGCATAAGACAATATCTTCACTCACTCCCTCTCTCTGTCGCCCTCTGTTATGGGGTAAGAATTGGTTTTGGTGGAATAGGATGGTCAACAATTTATTAAAATATACACTTTTTCTTCGGGCATTATCTTCTTTTCTTCCTCAATCACTCACTGAGCACAATCACTGTTTTACTCCTTAATATGTCCTTATTCATAGGAAGTTTTGCTTTATTTCTGCAACTATCTCTACTTTCGTTTATTCTTGACTATTATACTGAACGTTTTGGATCCGCTCAAAATTAATTTCAAATGACATTTGAAGTCCACCGATCATCTTTGCTTGTGTTAACGACCGGCGAAGGTCAATGGGGTCAGTCGGAAATGTCGTCTGATTTGTACCGGGGAGGAGTTCTGTATTGTCCGCCTCCATCAGTCCTGTCAGCGCCGTGAAACTGGGCGAGACACGTCCCAGGCCCGAGCTTCTGGTGCAGACGGTCTAACCGGTCATTATCTCAGGAATCAAAGCGCGAACTTGTGGTGGGGACATTTTAAACTAGTCATCATCCTGCCTTCCGCCAGGTTCTGAAGATGCGATCAGACAGGCGGAAGAACTTAACAAAGCGACCTGCTGCACGCAGCACCGCGACATATGCTGCTTTTGGGTGGACGGTGGATTTCAACATTGTCGTTAGAAGAACGTAAAGATTCTATTTGATGGACGTTAACTGTACATGTGTAGTCTTCTCAAATTTGACCAAACTATTTACAAGAGCTCGCGGGTCCGTTAAGAGTACTGATTGGGAACTAAAAGCTCATAGCTTTTCTTTGTGTTATTGCCGACTCACCTATGCGATTGTCAAGTATTCTCCAGACGAATTTTGATGTATCGAACTTGTCTTTTGTTGTACCTAGGCTTGACAAAAATGGATACTTTTAGAAGTACATTGTCATGATACAACATTGTTCACTTTACTTTCGCAAGGGAAGTTGTGAAATCGTATTCACCTTATTTTTCTTCTGCAAAGAAGCAAAAAGCAGACCCTAGTACCTGTAAAGAATGACTTCATAAAACGACATTGTTACGACAGTAGTATCGTTTTAAGTTGCAATGTATTTTGAAATGCATTGATGACAATGATTGAAGGTACAAAAGCCTTTGTTTCACCGGAGTTTGACCAACCTATTCAAAATAGCACCGAATTTGAGCAGCTCATGTGACAAACGTAAGGCGGAGCCCTTACTCTGGATGACGCCCTCCCTGGTTGGACATCGCTCTTGTAGCAACGCCCACTGCAACCACTCTGCTCCGATTGGTTGTATGGTAATGTACGCCATCGAGATCCTTTTGTCTACCCTCGTTCTTTTGTTCACTATTGCCCTAAATAGTCGCTCGACAAGAAGCGTGGTCAGTTCTTCAACAACAAACTGTCACGAAGCAACGATATGAGCAACACCGACATTGAGACAGCCAAGTGGGTTCTGAAGATGGAACAGACTCCGGACGCCGCGATGTTCAACAGAACCTCGCCGTCTGTGTCTCCCCGGCCGTCCTCACCGACATCGTCCTGGTCCAGCGGCGGCTCGCCCGCCCCCTCCTCACCCTCCTCACGCTCCCGTCCGGGGAAGATCAGGAGGAGCAAGAGTCTGAAGAAAGCCGAGAAGCAGTTATCGGAGGAAGAACTCCAGGAGCTCCGTCTGAAAGTCAACCATCGGGAGAGGAAGAGAATGCACGACCTGAACTCGGCGCTGGACGGGTTGCGGGAAGTCATGCCGTACGCTCACGGTCCGTCCGTCAGGAAACTCTCCAAAATCGCCACGCTGCTGCTGGCCAAGAACTACATCCTCATGCTCAACAGTTCCTTGGAGGAGATGAAGCGGCTCGTGAGCGACATCCAACACACTCGCCGCGCCGGACTGCCCTCAACCACCCTCCCCACACCATCAGGGGCCGCCGTACCGCCCTTCCACAGGCTGGCCATGCCTCCGACCCCGATCGTTCCTACACACACTCCGGTGAGCAGCACTACCGTACCGACGAGCAGCGCCTTCGGCTCCAGTCATCACCATGCCCGAAGCCCCTTCAGCCCGTGGCCGCTGCCCTGTGCGTGTCCGCAGTGTCCGCCCGACGCCAGTAGTCGCCTGCCCTTTGGAAAGCTCCCAACCTTCACCAGGTGACAACAGAGTATTCCAGACTACTGAACTGTAATATAGAATGGACATTTTCGATGGGCTTTCTTCTTGTCGTTTGGTTTCAAGTACATGTATATACAGCAAAGAAATAATCCCATTGATTTCGTATCAAGCAATGCCTAGTCATACAATGTCAAAGCAAGCTTTGAAAGCATTTTCAAGTACAACGTACAATATCTGATATCGATAGGGTAGTACTGTCTGTGAATTATCTACATGTACATCGTTTTTACCAAAATATGGGCTTTGAATCTGCCAAGATATTGTGCCCGACAAAAGTGCCTTTGTTTCAAATGTAAGGATCCTGAACAGCAAGGTTCTCTGCTTACTGATTTCGTCAGTATAGATGATTTCCAGTTTATTCTACTCTATATACTGTACTTGGCTGGTCATGTAAAGACTACCACGTGGAAATTTAAACTGTGACTATATGAACATGAATTCTCAGGTTGTTCGAAAACGAGCACATGTGTGTATGTAAATATCTATGGAATTTGTGTTGTACAAAGCGATATTAAATTTACTTATATATCAAATATTTATTGTTGTCTCATTCAATTGAATTTACATGCGTAATGTTATATATTTTGGGCTGACGATGTTGTCTCATGGAATAGCTTCCAACTATCAATCAAATATAACCATGTCTCATATAACTTTTATTTAGTGCCGGCGTTCAAAAGGGACTCACAAAAGTATAACTTTAAAGTATAGGTACATGGTGGCTTGGTTAACAACTACGCACGACTGCCAACCTTAATCAAGGGAGAATCAGAATGTAGTACTAGTATGTATGAAAATGATCGCAAAAACAACGAAAGTGATACACACTTTTGCACATATGAAGTGCTTGATAACAATGGATTTAGGCCCTTTCTCTAGTCCAGCATGCTGTCATATCCCTTGTTAACAAGCCCGAATGCCACGAAACTCCCGCCGTCTTCCCCACAATGGACAAGTGCGGCTGTTTAAGGGAAGCAGATGTGCATTAGAGCGCTAACGAGGGTTACATATCGCACCCGTGGATAATGACAGGTTGGACGGACAGGTCCCCCTCCGGGCCGAGCTGGGCTCCTCCGGTGTTTTTGTTCTCCCATTGTTCTTCTGGACCCCGAGTGTGCGCTAAGAGATCTTGCCGAAGATTTCCTCAACACAAATCTCATAAAAATTGCACTAAAATTTAACACCCACCGACAAAATCCGGGTTAAATCATTTGGCCACAAAATCAATCTTGAACACCTGTCTACGTTGAACTGTTAAAATGTTTGGCCATCGTATGCGAGTCTAACCGTTTGTTAGTATGATGTCTTTACGGCGTACTGCCGACCATTGAAGGGACATTGATACAACACAGGACTTCATTAGCTATTATAGTGATGTACCAACAACGTATGGAGTATGAATGGACTGACGCACGACAGTAATGACAGACAAACGTTATCTTTGACATTTACCAGGGATTACAACGGATTTAAGGCAATCATTTGCTTTGTGAGGTTCATTGTTAAGAACTCTCTACACATCAATGCAATGGTGTTGAACTTAAAGGGCCTGGTGTACATGTAACTTGAATATTGCATGTAACTTGAATGTAGTTATTCCTATATCCAATATGATAGGCAGTGTCTGGAACTACATGTAATTGTGTGCACTTAAAGCACATCTCATTGTTACCCGCATCCTTAACTTATCATTGATCTCAATAATACGAATTCTTTTAGATTTTAAAGCTGAACGAGTTTTACTACCATTTTTGAAAGAACGTTATGATTTATACTCAAACAGCCACATCTGCCTTTAGATCGTGCATGCTTCCACAGAGTTTATCCCAACTGAAACTAAGTACATGTTGTATGTAGATTTTTCCTTTTACTGATCAAAGTAGACAAAGAGTCCCGAATGACGCCTTCTGGTATGACGATTATTGGGAAGATGCGATGAGCTACTATATATATGATTACGTCCCCTGGACAGTAGAACCGTCCAGACACCGTGTCATCGGATGGCACCAAGTGTCTTCCCCCTCCCACGGTGTCTGTGTGTGACACACGGACGCCAAAGATGTTCCATAATCACTCCGTAAACACACAGGTTTTGTGCCGTAATTGGTCACACGAGGAGGGGGCGAGTGAAAAATCAATTTTTGCATTAAGTGTACCTCTTCGCCTCTTGTCTTGTTTGATTGTTTGTTTGTCGTTTTTTTTGTGTATCTTCCATCATCATCTCCTTGTTGTTCTCCATTGATACTACTGTAGTTTGCCGTCAATGCTTTATGACAAATACATGCACAAGAGATTGGGAAGAAAACAGTAATGGTGAAATCTATCATAAAATAGGAACTGAAATATCGTTCAATGTCATTCAATTTCGATGAATACCTGTTACATGTTAAAGACGCAATCATGAATGATATTATTTATACCTTTATTCTTTTTCCTAAGCTTTGGAGTGATGGGAACGAGAGCTGAGAGATGATATTACACAATATGTAAATAGTTAACGTTATGTGACGTGTTTTTTCTTGCTGTAGGAAACATGGAAGTACAACATTGATCAAACTGTCAGTATATTGATTCAGGTTACAAAAATTGATACTATTTGAATCACTTCCCTCAACAAGCCTCCTCCACGAAAGTAATGTTATTTTGAAAATGAGCAAGACAATAGAAATACATGATGTTAAACTACTATTCGAACAAAAGATTAAACACAACGATCAATTAACAAGGAGAGAAAAGAACTACAACTGTCACGACTACAATATCAACATGTGTTGATGCGATTAGATATAACGGTAGTTCCTTCATAGAACTACTGTAAAATGACAGCTTGTTCTTATCAAACAGAAGTGGCTTCTTCATATGGACAATTTGTGTGGACCAATATAACTAGCAGCTTCCACATACCTGCCAAACATGTGTTACAAATAACATCTTCCTGGTGGCTTACTTATACTTAACGTTACATTTAACGCTAATTCATCTTTATCCATGGGCTAACCTATACTCGTTGGTTTATGGACATCAAAACATTTTCAAGATACTGCAATTTGAAAACAACATACGTCGAAGTGATATCCTTGAATAGTCTGTTCTACAAAAAAAACGGGTATAGGCTACCCCGCGGATAAAGGTGAACTAGCTAGCTTTACCTCCTCCCAATGTTATGCTTTGCCTGGATAAATGCATGTACGTCACAACCAATGACACACGCATGTCTGTGTACCGTATGACCGCCAGGCTGGTAAGTGGCTGGTGTTACCCATAATGACACACCTAATGAATAGCCAACTAGAGTTCGGCGACCTCATACCTCCATGAAAATTTAGAGCTTTTGTAAATTTCACGCAAATGACTAAGACATTGACATAATTTATGCATGGTGTTGTTCATCATTGACAATCGTACACATGTCGCAATTATAAAATTCCCATTATTAATCATAAAGTGGTTTTTCAATTTTTACATAAATTATGCAAATAAGTTCCTCATTACCATATTTAGTATCTGCTTATATTCCACCTATCATAATTAACATGTGTTACATTTATCAGAAGTCCAGTTATAGAAAACAATGGAATTATACAATTTCCTCATTACTTATGCAAATTAAGTCCTCATTTGCATAACATGTATATCATTATGAACATCTTTGCCTAAGGTACCCGCATGCCTAATATGATGACAATCCGTCAATCCTTTCTGCAGTTATCCTCTTTGGAATGTCTTGACAAAAATGCCCCTGCAGTTCCTAAATTGAATGTTAGGGGGCTGAAACTTGCTCCACTTTGTCATGACACTGAAAGCTATCTACCACCCAAACTTCAAGACCATATAACGTCCAAGACAAGAGATACATAGAAAAAACTGCTATGATTGAATGTTGTCATTAATTATGCAAATTTGCTCCTATTTTGCATAATTAGTATTTCATCTTGTACAACATTGCCCAAGGTACCTACATACCAAAAATCATGAAAATCCGCTGTTCCCTTCTTGAGTTATCCTCGTCAGAAGTTTTTGACAAAAATGCCCCTGCTATCCCAAAACTAGACGCTAGGGGGCCCAAACTTATGCCACTTCTTCCTGAGCACAAGAGCTATCTAATACTAAAAAATCGTGACCATAGCATGTTCAGAACACCAAGATAGCAAAACCGGAAGTTGCGCTGCAGTACCAAGGGAAGTTGCTAGGGGGTCCAAAATCTAATCATTTCCAGCTTTTGTCACACACTACCAACACACCAAGTATGAAACCAATTCACCCAGCCGTTCTTGAGTTATCTTGTTTACACACAGACAGACAGACACACAGACAGACAAACGCGGGGTAAAATATAACCTCCATGACATTTCATGGAGGTAATGATAGGGGAGATAACAGCCGGCAGATGGGCACCCCACATCACCAAACCTGTCAATCATCCCTGCACGTTTTGTCTGCACACCTCCCCTGCCCCGGGGGTCACCAGACACCTCTACCTGCGCGCCACGCCTAGCCTTCCTGTCACACCTTTCGGCAGGTGAGAACCATAAAAGGCTACGCCGAGCATATGGCAACAAAAAGGGCAGTCATAGCCGGCGGGTGGAGTGATGTGGTCCAAATGAAGGGTCGGCTTTTTCTCAATAAGAATAGGTCACAGAAAGGACAAGGGTGTATGCTAGTGTTTTTTTAATTTCTTCAGAACACAGTTAACAGAAATTTCCCGATAGTGAAAAAGTATATCATGTTCAACTCATGTATCCGACTTCGTAGTTCATTTTATTTACACTTTATTCCAAATGAGAGACCAAATCACTCATACATGACTGTGCTGTTGTCGATAATATTGTGTTGTTCTACATGTAGCCTTGCAATACTATTGTCTATGTAGCTAGTAGTTGTAATAGATTGCTATGCATTGTACCTTGTGCGATTGTTGAGCAATAAAGTTCATTCATTCATTCAATCCCAATAGAAAACAGGGCGGATGTTTGTCAACAGTGGTTGTGGAAGTGGCAACGGATCTGTGATGATATATTGCTTTTATGACGAGTTTGAGATCAGATTTTGTCCTAGAGCAGATGGAATACTCGTGCACGGAAACAATCAATATGATTGACATTGATAGCCATGAGTCATACCTACAGACACATGCGGGTACTCTGTGATATCCATATGTTGATAGTTCATGAGCAATCATATCATAATTGATACAATAAACGTAATTACTTTTGTTCAAAGCACATCTGTCGACACCCAAGGTAAATAGTAAAAGTAAAGCAGTGATATGTATGACAGGTTTATATGAAAAAAAGAAAACTTTAAATGTACACCACAACATCTGCTTGGACAAGCAATCTTTCTATTTTACCACTAACGTTACATGTACAATCCCTAAGTGCACGTGTGACAAAATGCCGAGTTGCTAGAGATGACAACCTTTTATCCGTGTGAAATCTACCTATGTGTTTATTGCCCCCAGGTGAGGTTACGTTATCTTGTCTGAAGACTCTCTGAATCTTATCTGAAGAGGCTTTTCATTAAGGGCGCTGATAAAGATTCAAGAAAGTGGCCGATTAAGTTCCGTCACTCATTATGATTGACAGACAAGTATCTTATCCCCCTCCTACGTTCCCATGTGGATTTTGTGTACACCTTCTTGCCACCAACCACTTTTTTGCTCGTTTTCGGTGTCTTTTTATGCGTTGTAGTCTAGAAATACTTAGTAATTGTTTCATGACATCGTTAAAAGTTTATTGGCCATAAAGATGAATTCCTGTTATGTGTTTACTTCTGCTGATGGGGCTCAGTTCAAAATATGTTATCACAAACAAAAAAATGATCCAAATGTTTTATTCTATTTCGCGAGCTTGGTATGTATACCTCGAGGCGAACTTCGCTTTACATTAAAGGAAATCAGGGGAAATGATTTCAAAGAAAAGCTGACAAAATACCGACTAGATTTTTTAAAATAGATTTTCTGTCTTTCAAGATTTTATTTGAAGAAGGTAAGGTACACGTAGCTTGAACTGCGAGAAGTAAAAATCTGTTTCGTTCCCAGCTTGTCGGACGGCCATGTGTTTCTTTTGTACTTGACCCTTGTCAGTGTCCCTTTCATGTTCGCTCTCGGACGTGTTAAGCTGGTCATTCACTATAAATCTCCCAACAAAGGGCGGCTGATGGCAACACGGCGGAAACACTGGACCTGATAAAACTTGTGGGTTGATCGGATCAGACAAGATTAACGTAGCGAACATCAAAGACCCGCTCTATGCTAAAAGTAGTTCTATTTGCGTGTAATCCATTTACAGTTGAGACGGCGTACAACAACAGCACGAGCTGTCTAGTTTTAGATTTTACTATGTCTAAAATAGTTTATTGCAAATGCTAATGAAATGAAACAAACAAATAGTGTATAACAGTATATGTCTACTCTAGTCTAAAAGCTAACTCTAAACTGTAACTTGTTGGGTACTACTTCTTTTCCTTGTATGTATGTGTATGTGTGTGTATGTGTGTGTGTGTGTGTGTGTGTGTGTGTGTGTGTGTGTGTGTGTGTGTGTGTGTGTGTGTGTGTGTGTGTGTGAGTGTGTGAGTGTGAAAGGTACTATATGTAATGTTAAACTGCAAAAGCAACAGTTTTCATATCCAAACCTCCCGAACCCCACGTATTTGAATGCAGATGATATGATATGTGCCCTAAACTGTTGAACTTGAAGTAATATTACTGGCTGTTTGACGTTTCTAAGAAAAGTAAACTATAATGTTAGAATATTATCCTCAAACATATAATAAAGTTTTAAAATACTACTAAGCCTGCACATGGACGTTACTGCACGATTTGAAACTCCACTATGATTCAAACTGAATTTTCACCAAAAACGTTTCGAAGTACCAACCGTTCTTTCGAAATCACCTGTGACATGACGTTGACGTCGTCTTTTCTGTAATTACGGAATTTGGGTGTGGAAACAACGACTTAAACACGGCTATAATCATAACCATTACAGATAAACATAGTACACAGGGTACGGTTCGGTCAGAAGGTCACCCAGACCCCATCATTATGGTTTGCACGCCTGTCGGGCTCGGTTTTCCCGCCCTTTGTTGTGCATGGCTCAGACGAAGGTTCTGTGACAGAAGACGTGACACCAGGCTGTTCCACCATGAGGCTGCTGTCCCCCTACCCTGTCATTACCGCGCCGCTAACGAGGGCGTAAGGCGGGCTGATGGAACAGACCTCCGGGTTAGTCTGATAACGTCATGGGTTCATTTTATCATTGAAAAACAGATTCTCATATAAAATATATTCACATATTGAACGATGTCATACAGGTAGACCAATCGTTCTTGATGCCTATGGTATAGCGCTTTGCAAGTCTCCAACTGTCCGACGCCATTGGCAAAGTCTTCAAGTAGAAAAACGTCAGTCTTGTAAGATAGTGTTGTGAAGAAGAATACACATATGACGAAATTGTAAAGTCTAATCTGTGTAGAAAATAGTAGTTAAACAGTCAGTCTGGTGTTTGGTGTTCCTAAAAGGTCAGAACCATTAATATGAATCTTTGCAATGTAGCCGACTAGACGACTTTTTGTGTGAAAAAATCTAAGACTCGTCTGATTTCCCTTTTTAGAATTCGGCCTGATTGTTGTAGAGTGTGGAAAGTTTACATTGTAGTTTGTAAGAAACAGTATTGTTCGGGCACCTTTTGAATCTCTGGAATGGATCAGTTCCGGACACAAGTGTGCCAGACTGTTGTAGTTCCTCACAAGGCACGACCGTACTGAGGAGGGATTCCTCAACATACTGCAGCGCGTGGCACTGCACCTGTCAACACCAAGACAAAGGGGAAGACGATAGGAACCATGGGGTCTGTGTTTAACACACAAGCTCTGCTGTGCGGAGTTGTAATTGACCCCTCTCTGGCCGTTCGGATGTTGGTCGGGCTGCTATAAGCGAGATTTAATCAGAACCCACTAAGCTTATTCTAGATCGTCATCGTACATTTACAACCAGGAGTTCAAAACCTGGCTATTTTGTCAGGTTTGAGCCAAACTCCAAATGATGCTAATATCTAACATTCATCAGGAGTAGGGATTGCTTTGTAATGACTTCAGAGGTCGTTGGAAAAAATAGTACAAATTGACCAAATAGACAGATAACTTGCCACAGCAGTTAGCCGGCCTAGGAGTACAGTTGTAGCTTTTTGGCATTTCATCTGTATAATTATGTGTCCAATTTTCGCTATTTTTAAGGGACTTGTAAGTCTAGTAGAAACTATGTACTTTCGTCGACAGAGAGTTTGCAACAACAAAAAAAGATCCACTAGACATGATCTAAATTCCTGCACAAGTAAATTGTCGAAGATTGGGTGACAAAAAAAGAAGTACAGGAGTTTCCCATTCTAGCAAAAGAAGAGGGGAAGACGAGTTTAAATAGCTCTATAACAAACGACATATCTTCCTTTCTCCTGCAAAATTATACTTTTAGCAGTGTAGGCTGAGTGACTGAGTGGTTCTATTTTCCCCAGGTGGTTCCACGGTTGAGTCGGGTACGGGATAACATTGCCAGCTCCACCCTTGTTACCAGGCCATACCAGTTGACATCTGAACTTCCATTGTTGAACGGAACCAATCGTTTCCCCAGTGTTTAGGTGCTCCATTCCGTACGGATCGGGACAATCTATGGCCGCTGTCACCTCTGACCGACCGGCCGCACAAACCAACAATAATTGGAAAAGCGTAGAAAATCCTCTTTTGGGACCCGGCTCATGGCTTCTCCATCACTCACTATTTGGATTAAGTCCATATCTAGTTTGCCAAAGGAGTTGTGTTAGATTCAAAAGACATTTTATCTTTAGACTGTGTTGAATGGTGAAAACCAATTTATTGGTTATAGAGGTGACAAAAACGTTGCTGACTCAACTTTAGATACAATGTCCCCTTTTGTCCGTGTTGAATGATAACTTTTGAAATTCTAAAGTCACAAGTTTGACACAGGCTATCATAAAGCAGTTAGAATTCATTAGATGTCTGATATGCTATTCAGACATTGTAACTTTAAAAGTTGTCTTGTCATAAAATGTCATAGATTAAAGTTTTAAGAGCTTGTTGTGATGCCCCCAGAAGCAAAAGAATTGTTTTACTGCGGGTATATCTACCATTCGGCGTAACATACCGGTTTTACGGGTACACTGCTACCGCTGGTTGTATCAATCCGGACACTTACGTAAGGCTAGTTCACCTTTAACCGCGGGGTAACCTATATCTGTTGTATTAAAAATGGTAATTAGATTTTTCAAGACAGTGGTATTAAAAGGAAATATCTAAAAAAAAGTATAGTTGAAACCACCGTCCGTCAACTTGCTATCCCTAAGTACCCTAGCCTGGATATAGGTTACCCCACGGATAAAGGTGAACTAGCGTTGAACCATTCATAAACAAGGACCTAAGAACTTTCAAGGGGCTGCCAAGTCTCTCTAGAGATAGAGCATTCGTATACGTTATAAGTCAGATTCAGATAATCTAACGTTACCTCAAAGAAGGCCTATGATAGTGATAGTTGCAAAGACGCGTGAAAAATCAGGATGAAGTACGCACAAAATGCAAATTTTCCGAATAGTTTCCTCTAAATCGATCTCGAAGACAACAGTAGTCCAGGTGTAAGGTGGCCGTAACCAATCTGTCACCCTCCCCACTGTACTGTATCACTCCGCCATCCATCACTACCTAACCAGGCGTGAGACAGGCCTTTCTCTGCCCCATCCTTTTTGGTGATGACTACGGGGGTAAAACTATGAAACTACAAGGTTAAAATCGCCCGACCCCGTATAACATACTGCGGCATATGGGGATCATATACTATATGGATGCAGAATATAAGGTTTTACTGTATGCGATAGGTCTATATATAGTATTGCGTATGTGGCGTGTTTTCGTCGTATTTTGTTTGTAATCTCAACCATTTACTGTCTGCCATATTTTAGGGAGGAGTGCCGAGCTTTAACATCATAGTACTTTCTGGACAAGTTATTTAACAAAACGCTCTTTTGCAGTGGTAGACTTGGAAGAACTCATAACCTCCCAAGAAGAATTGACCTCTTTTGTACTCACCAACACAGAGACAAAAATATAAAACTTATCATAAGTTAATCGATTCATGTTGAAATTTGTAACTGTCATTCAATACAATAGCAATTCTCTCACCTCGAATTTTCACCTGCATATCCGTCGACCCTCTATAAATATATGATAATATTAACGTCATATAAAATAACAGTAAATCACTCTTACAACAATAATGAACAGAATGTAAGAAAATGCTGACAACAATATCTGGAAACACAAACAGACACACAGACAGACAGATACACAGACACACCAAAAACTATACCTCCATTTTTCATGGAGGTACGCATTCAGAGAGTGAACCCTCTCCTCTAACTAAATATTTGTACCACGGTTTCCTTCAATGTATTTTACGCCCATTACCTGCAGTTTTTAAGAAAGCTGCTTGAAGTCCAAAAACATAACCATGTTTCCCTTGCATCAACACATATCTAATAGCCTACAAAATGTTAGGGAAATCCATTTTTAACTTAGCTTTGAGACAAACCTCCTCCACTACAGCAGTATATGAAACAAGAGCCAACATAATTGGCTGAACATCGCTGTGTCATGCTCAAATAGTGGTTACGATCTGATATAAATGTGTTGTTGTTGTTGTCTCTCTAACCGCTTCAGTCTGTCGGTATATGGTCACGTGAGCCAAACCGTACATCCAATTCTCCAAGTATCCATCTACACCACTTCCCCTTACATGCTGCCAGACTGACTATTCACACACAGACACGCGCCAAAAACTATACCTCCTTTTTTCATGGACAACACACCAACTATAGCTAGGTAGATAACTTTTTCGCTGGACTGTCGTAGAAATAAGAGCATCTAGATTGAAGCACCAGACATGTAGGAGCACATTGACATAACCTCTAGTTCCAAGCTTTGTGGCAGATGGCAGCCCGTACGGTAAGATTGACAGCTCCGTTTATCACCTAAATCACTGCCCGCGGCGCCCACAACCCTTCACGTTGTCTCTGTGGCACACCTTAATGCTCTTTGTCAGGTCCCGGCAGGTGAGGATAATCAGGTGTGCTAACCATATGGCGGCAAAAAGGACAATCATGCGCCGGGAGCGGAGTGAATGGTCTCAACCCAGCCGTGAAAATAAAAAAATCAAAAGATCATACTTTGACACGCACGTTTGATATTAGATTCGATGTGTTGGCATATGTTGGACACAATAGCATTTGAATTATATATCGTATTCAATAATCCCAGTGAATAGATTAGACCAACAGACATAGAGGTACATGTGCCTAGAAAAATAAACGTGTAGAAGCTCTGTAAACCTGTACATAACGTTATATCTGATAAATCAGTACATTACCAAACTATGAGCACCTGGAGTTTATGTGTACATGTAGTAATCTGCAAGCAGATGTAAGGTGTGGCTTTTTTTGCGCTAGTTTTTAAACATATTTTGTGGTCTGTCCACAGAGTATTTTTCTCTCATTGTCTCCACTGCAAATTTTTTTAAAAATTCTTGGTCACACGGCTCTGTGGTACGAAACATCTTAAACACACGAGATGTTACACAACTATGAAAGGTTTTTAAACCAGTATCTGTAACGTTTGGTTGTCTACTTGTGCACACCCCCAACCCCCACCCCCCACCCCCTCCCCACGCGTAAGGTATTTTCTTTTGTTGGTGCAATAGTTAGGCTAACGCGTCTGGCTGGAGGGCAAACGGCTTATCAGCTGTACCAAGGCGAAACAGCTTTGCTGGTCGTCTTACCTGTCAATCACCCATATACACCTTTGTTGTTCTTTCCACACCCCATAAACCACGCCAACTAACGTGGTTACCCTGTCATGAAAACGATAGTCTATAGAGGGTGATGGAAACGTTTAACGTTAAAAGAAATTTGAATTTTCGTAAATCTTTTCTCTGAATCACGATGCTCTTGAGCACGGCGTGTAAGTTCTGTAGTCCAGATTTAGATAACAACAACACACAAACAAGTAGAATCTAATATATCATTTACAAGTATTTTTATACAATTCGTTTGAAGTAGAATTTAGATCAAACTTTAACTTTAACTTAAAATTTGTCAAGACGAGAAAGAGGTATCTTTCATAAGAAATATAGGAGGACAAGGAGGAGGACTTAAGAGATGATTATCTCCACATTTTCGTAAATCCTCAGATTACCACGGAATGCAGGTGGTCCAGCACTTTCTCCATATGGCAGCGTTCGTTTACTTTCGCTGAATAACCAATCAAATGCCAATCAAAATCCCTTTTCAAGGACAAAAACAGATCATGAAATTTTAGCACCCTCTTGAATTAATGTTGATTCAGATTCTTTCTCGTGCGTTTGCATGGGAACAATGGGAGCAAGATAAGACAATAGGATGGACAAGTAGTCACAGGGAAAGCTGCACTACACATCTTGACTCCCCTTAGGCTGATGTTACTTCCTTTTGTCGGAGGAAAATATGTTTAACATGTTTGACATATGACGGTAACCATTTGATTCCCTAACTTTTATTGCAAGGTATGCCAGCTTGATATTGTATAGGAGAAAACGTTTTGTCTTTTTGCATGTTAAAATAGCGTCTGTCCTGTCGTTTGATATTACAGTTGACGATAACAAAATACATAATTTGTGCTTAGGCATAAATTTACGGCTGCACAAAGACGTAAATTGGTTAAAACACACGATATGTCCGCCGCAACAAATTGGTTGCGTTTTGCCGCATTTTCTCCTCAATTTCATCTGTCCTTGGCTCGAACAGCTCTGTGCAGTATTATTGTCGTAAGTACGGTCTCGGTAATTCATTGCTGTCACCAAAAGGGGATCAGGTCATCAAGGGATTCTATAGCAACATGTTCTGAATTTGAACACAGTCATGAAATTCACGACAATTGTGCATGATTCTACTGAATCAAATGATTTCAGGGTCAAATTTCGTCAGTCAGTCCAGACAATGATAGTCAGAATACGACAGCAATAAAACATTATTGTGTTAACATGAATATAGGTATGAAAATGTGCCTTTCTCTTACTAAACTGGCTTCCCAAACCTCTTAACAAAAAGAGTCAATGTTATCCAGTTATCAAGATTTGTTAGAAGGTACCGGAAGCTTAATGTCATATTGTAAAGTGAAGTTCTATGTGCGTTTGTATAAAGGTCGTGACTTATCACGTCATCCTTTTGGTACCCATGGTTATACCCTGTAGTTGTAAGATGACATTTGCACATGCACGCAACGGCAGATACACAGCCACACTTAAACTAACCATACACTTTACTATACATTAGCTTCTGTTGCTAAATCTCGTCTCAGTCCCACTTCCGTTTGGGATTTTCTAATCAAGCGCGTGTCAACGCACCCTGTCTTGCCGACGGTTTACGAAATGAGGTTTATTGAATAGTGTTGTTTACATTCCTAATCTGCCCTTGTCTCCAGCACCACATTACACACACACGTCATTGTTTGGTTAGCTGACTACCAACAAGCCACGGTAATCCGTAATGAGCCCCTATAACCCAAGCTTTGTCCGCCATTGTTGTAGAGGTCACGGGTACCTTCGGCAAGGTCACAGAGTGGATAACAATCTGGCCACCTGTCGTCTGAAGGACAATGGATCGGCTTCAGCTGGTACAGGGATGAGTTAACCTAAATCTGTACGCTTTCTGTATACCCTACAGGACAAGTCTAGGCCATTTTACTTTAAAATCTTAGCATCAACATCATTGCCACATATCTTTATTCGAGACTAATTTCATCTATCACGTGTACGTGTATCCAAGGAGGTTAATGGTGTATCCAAATCATGGAGCAGAAATTCGTAGATGCCAAAGAAGGACCTGCTTTCTAAATGTTCTGTATGGCATGGCTAGTACATTTAACTATATTGATTGCAATATTGCATTGTATTGTCCAGGTGCTGTGCACTAAAATAGATCGAACTTGCTTGAATTACATGATTACAATACTGAAATTCCGTTCATGAAAAATTTGGGTGACAGGCTTTTTCCCAACCATGTTTTTGATACGCGAAAGCAAATGATAGTAGTACTGTACAACAGCACAACAATGGCTTCGCTGTTGAAGTTTTTTTAACATGTGAACAAATGCAATAATAGGTAGTTTTCTATGTAAAAATTAACCGACGGAATGTGCTAATTGCAATGAGCTGCTGTTCTATCCTGTCCAATATGTAATTAAACTGCAATGCAATTTTGATTACACGGATTTGTATTGTCGAAACATCAAACCATAGAACACATCAATATCTTTTAATTTCCTACTACCTCATGCATATGCATAAGAAGATGCTTCATGAACAGAAGGCTTTTCACACAACGTCAAAGGATGACTAAGTGAATCTCCTGACGTACCCTCTTAACATCTTCAATGGCTGGTACAAGACAATGGTCCACGTGCTACCGAAGGACACAGCTTAAGACTGATACTCTCGAGACGAGTTTTTAAAAAGCAGTTGTTCATCCAAAAACAATATCCTCCAGCGGTGGTCTGTCCGGCCATCCGTGATGTCGTCTGTCAATGTCCGCAGGACAGGCACCTGCTACTGTAGAATGCAACAGGGATTTAGCTCCAAATGGACATAATCAAAACGAACATCAACTGTTTACAATCTCTAATTGTTGACATTTATCCACCTAGGCCTATCTACTGGTTTGAGTGTTCAACACACCCATCCAGTGCTACCCAACTAGCCTGTGGCTGACATTTCACATACAACTTATTTGTATTGGTTTGGCACAGAAATCTTTTACATGTAGAGAGAGCTATCTGTTTTCTTCTCAACAATTTTGAAGGAGACGTACGTATTTCCTTTTTTTCTTTTCCATAGCTTTGTATATCTTGACTACAGCCGTTTGGTATTTGATGTAATATTGCTTTTGAATGGGAGAATAGAAGAAAATTTGTTTGATGGCACTTCATAATTGCTGATCGTGATATCTAGCATTTGATATCTTGTCACATTTCCATCTGTTAGCTTGCCTCTCGGACGCCCAAGAACCATATATTATTTGTTTCTAATCAAACAATGTCAAGTACAGTTTCTTGAGAAAGAAAGAAATTTGTTGATATTGTTGTTCATGTCAGTTGATTAAACACGGCCTTCAATTACGTATCGACACAACTAATCATCCTCGACACAAAACATAATGATATACAGCACAGCTGGCTGTGAGTGAGTCATCGTCACCTTAATTCCGTCTCTTCTTGTAAACAACTATCCGTAAAATTGAGCAAAAACGTTTGACAATAACGAAACAATTAACTCGATTAACAAAGAGGAGTGAGTCGTAGATTTATCACTATGGTTCGGGAGATTTCGGTCTAAGAATTTCAGATTATCCTCAGTCTACGCGAGCGTTATTATTCCCGAAGGAGAGATGATCATGATTGACAAACAGACAGGCAGATGGATCAGGAACGTCCATAACAAGTCGCGTGTGTCCGCCATCTTGTTGTCACCCTAGCTTCAATGACCTTGACAGAAACCTATAAGTTTTCAACATCTAAAATGCCATCTTGTAGGCATTTGTCTTCATACACATTCTCTGCAGTTGATTTATGTTGTTTTCAGAATTAATTTTTCGTTTATTTCAAACCCTGTGTGAGCAGGTTATGTATTGTTGATGACTTGGCGGTCCTATGCTGCAGTTAGAGCACCAGAGAACGAACAACAGAAGTTAGATTCAGCCATCGAACAATAGCGGCTCCAGAGGGAGCATCATCGCCATGATTGCATCGACTGTAATTGTAATATTGAGAGATTATCCCCAAAGCTTACGACGGTACATCTGCCGGGTTGTAAGCTTACAGAGGATAAAGACACGTGCTTGTCGTAGTGCCATGTCAACTGATGCTCGTATTTATCATAATGGTCATATGGTGTCTTATGTCCACATTCGCAACAGAGTCAAAGATTCTCAAACAGATCTGGAAATAACGAAATAGACTCTTGCAGTAAAAGTCAAAACAGATATATTTCTAATACACTGTATTACTTGTATATGTGAAATTAAGTTCATTTGTATTTGGAAATTTTGAGATGACTCCAATACATGATACACTTATGTTATGTATATGATATTCATTGCCATTGCTGCTACATATCATATGGAACCGCACATTGCACTTTTGATATGGTCATATCATTTTGTGGAAAGTTTTATACCATTGGCGAGAGTCAACACAAGCAAATGGTGCCAGATGATGAACTATCTCTGATTGTAAAAATATTGTAATGCAATCATATCAAAGAATTACCAAACCAACATTTAACCGTTCAAGGTACTCCATCATAAAATTATAGACAGGGGGCTTCTGATAAAAGTAATTTGAGAATGAAGCGCCCGACAGCAACACGTATGTGAAATCTTGGTGTGTTTTTTTGTCAGTTGTCCTCTAGTCTAACGTCTATACCTAGTCGGTCTTTTACACTTGCCTATGTTTTCATTTTACGCTGCGATTGCACGCCTATATCTGCAACAAATTTTAGCATCTCTCTCGTCAAGATTCAAAGACTATTATATATACTCCATTGATTGTTAGACTAAACATGAGTTCTTGAAGAGAGTTCAAACCAGTTCAACCACCTGTGACCTAACCTATAAGCTTCTATGGAGTATAACCTTCTGAACTGTTGGCTGACTTCATTATGCAAACTTTCAATTATTACACGGCATGATTAATTTATATAGCATGGCGACACAATGACATCTACCCTTCCCGGCAGTAGGACCACACACTGGGGTTATTGTCGGTCGTTTCCGCCGGTGGAATAAAAAGAGACACGGCCTCTCATGACGGTGCATTGTTGCGGCAACATGCCGATAGTTTGAGTCAAGATGGGAGGGAACAATGTACGCGTGCAGCGACGTAGAAAATATCCTCCATTGTTGGGCGTGGCCAATAAAGGTTCGAAAGTTATTTTCTGCCATGGCTTAAAAGAAGTCGTTGAAGGCGATTCTTGAAAATTTCCTTAAATTCGTCTGTACCAGTTTTCATTTTTGTTATATACAGAAAAATCAATACTGAAAAGTAGTTAATCGGAACGTGTATTAGTTGATGATCCTCAATAGTGTGATGCTCAATCAATAGACATTCAAGTTGTTTCACGGTTTCCTTCTGAACAAAACATAATGGGGTTCCTGGTAATTTGGCGGTGTTTTGATTACAAACCTCTTTGACACTATTTTCTTTGCTAAACTGCGGTGCTGTGCGATCTTTGCCTTGAGATACCATCAAATGGTTTGAACTTAGTTGTGTTCTTCTTTAGTTTGGTCAATTTTCAGACCATGTCCTCTTCAATGGGATGAAAATGCCAGGCAAACTACTATGTTAAGGCAAAACAGATGATACAAATAGACAGAACAAGGTACAACAATGTTTGCACAAGGCAATGAGAATGACGTCATCTGCATCTTCAGAGATGGTGCTGATGAGAGTTGGAGGAGCCACGCGAACACCAGATGCGCACAGACGTCTAATTTGATTATTCAATTATTGCAGACGACTAAGTGGATTTTCCCATCTGGCCAAACACTTCTGTCCTGAGAGTGTGTGTCGGCCAATGTTCCCCTTTCTATTGTAGCGGATCCTGAATGGGTACAACAGCTTTCTGTTTGGGTACCAAAAGCTTCAACCGCTTGTCTTTGTTTGCGTGGTGATTTTCATGGTAAGGATTCATTGAGTGGATGCAAGGTTATAGAATATAAAATCACGCTGTATACAGAAGGGTGATGGTGGCAAGCATCATGAAGAATAGAGTCATTTCCGGCACATAGTCCCGGCAACTGGTTGAAAGGCCTCTATAGCATGCTGCTACAGGGGACCTCCGTGTATGTAGGTATTGGCGTATGTTTCACAGTTGAAACCAAAAAAGCAGTCTTCCCTACATGATATTTTTGATTCCAAGATATCAAAAACGACTACAGAAACGATTCCACCAAGTTGAAAACCATGTCTACATTCTACACCTATTGTACGACTCTTGCGACAAAGTTAAGACCCATAATTTCTTATTGATTCCATAGCAAAAATACAGAATACCACATTTCTGTCAATTGTAGATGTAGATGACAGCACAACGAGATACAATACAATGTAGTATCAATAGATTCTACTACAGAGTTGAACAGATATTACTTCAAGCAACGCCGAAAATCGCTGAATTTAAATGGCTGACGGTTATATGGTCAGTCGACAGGAAAGGGGGCAATGATAATCATGCTTCTAAACACAAACCCGCTCAAGTGTATGATCACCGCCATTTAAAGTAGAAAAGTCGATTTCAAGCCTTGTTCCGGAGGCGACAAAACCCTTTGTTCTAGTGCTCGTGGACTGCATTGTCTCGTGTTGACCTCACCAGGGGAGGGGCCGGCCAACAGCAAGAATTTACAAACTGGGTTTTGCATCAGAAAACCTTCAGCTGATGCCTTCAGGGTGGCGAGTGGCTGGAGCAAAAACGTCTCAATGAGATTATGGTCCCGTCCCTCCCTCTTCATGCCGCCCTGACTTCTTTGTCTCCCCTTCTGCCAAGGAGACCTCCTTTGATATTTCAATTTGGTTCTTCGGGATCAAGGACGTGTAAGAGTTGGTAAATCTCCCTGTTCCTTTCTCTCTCCTGTTACTCTGTAAATACACAGATGTTTGTTGATGAAAAGTGATGACTACTACATGTACTGCTAACCACTCAACATGTTTACTTTCATTGTTGAATAGACATCTGAAGATACGGAGAGGTAAATAAATCAAGGAGAATGTACAACAAGATTATACACAAAATAATTGTCAAGTACAAAGCCGTTCGAGTGTTTGGTAAACAAGCGGATTTGAGAGTGCACCTGTAACCATCTCTTGCTCTCTTGCAAAAGGTAAGATATATTTGCTGGCATATCATATACAAATGTATATGCATATGGCAAGCAATCATTATTAACATAGCACGAGGCTGCACGACCATATAAGTGTTGATGATGCAGTTATATTATAGAGCATAACTTCCAAACGTAGGGGTTTCTTATGTTCTTCGGTCGATTCGAACTGCCAATTCACAATTGACTTGACCGGTATTTTGTGCAGTAGTCAATTGTCTTGATATGACGTTCTTCGTGATATGATAGAAGATGTTTGTTTTGATATGACCAGCACGAATGTTCAAATAACATCTGTTCTGTCAAGATAACATCGCCTCTATCATTGTAAGCACATAGTTTCTTCCCAAATGTTATGCGTTTATCTCTGGATTGATCAATAAAAGTATGTGTTGATTACAACTCACTCCTTATTTAGGATTTGGCAACTACACAAAAACAACATGTCGGGGTCACTTCTGGTCATGCACGCTTCGCCGACTACGAGTAATAGTATACTATACCGGGTCTTCACAGATTTGGTTTCCTTGTTTCATGCAAATTGCAGAGATTTTCAGTATAAGTCCTGGTTTAGTGTCCAACATAAGGGTTGAAACTATAATAAAAGAATGTATTGGCTAGACAATTCTGCTGCAACCAACGTGGCTTCCAATATAGTATCCTGATTCTTATATCAGTCTAAACGAAGTATATATGTATGTATGTAACTGGATTGAAATTGCAGACTTTTAGCGCATCAAAAATGGAAGAAAACAATCATAAACACAGATAGCTATGTATAATGTTCAAACATATTTCAATGTATATACAACATGTCGCGTATGAAATAGTGAAAGTTGTCAAATTACTAAAAAAGTATCTTTGATAAAAACTGCCCAAAGGACAAAATTGAACTTACCTAAATTTTCAGCTGTACGATACGAGTCCTTGCCAACCTAGATTGTTCACTATGCCACAGGAAGAACTTGTTTTGCATTCTAATCATCAGTTCGAGTTCTTCTCCAAGATTCTTACATGATCATAGGTGCTTTGCTACAGATATCCACAGGACATGTTATCATGTGGCACGTGTTGAACTGATCCTGTGGACTACAGCGGACTTGTTCCCCATTATCCCGTGTAGTTTCTAATTATTGAGTCTTCCCTGTGATATCCGTGGTTGTTTATCCGCTCGGAGCTAGGATTACAACACGCGGCAGGTGGAATTGTTCCGTGTTTGTTTGAATATTTTTGAATATTTGTACACTGGAGGGGACATAAGAGCCTCTAGCTTTAGTCATAATAGTTGAGAAGGGGGTAATTTATCTGTGCTTACGGTTGGTAATATATGAAAATAGCGGTGGCACAAGCGACGCTGCAGTTCTTAAGCTAGAGGAACAAAGCTTGGAACACTTAAAAACCAAGGTTGTATTACCATATCACGTGTCATCTAGAAGGAGAATTTATCACTTATTAAGTGTTCATAGCACGTATCTACACTGATAAGATAAATGCACATACCACTGCATAGTTAACGATCTAATAATGTATTACATGAAGTTCATTTTTTACGGTTGGAGTTGCAAAGTATATAAACAGCTGCAGCCAGCGTGCTCTGGTACATACAACTTGTATCTCTAAGCAGAAGTTGGGAGGCAAAATCGTTAGGTTTTTTTTCTAGTTGCTAGAAGATGGTCTGTGACAAACACGGGCAGCTAGGTAACCCTTACAATTTTGCCCCCAACATCTGCTTGGAGATTGTATACTCACACAACGATAGCCAAAAGGCCCACTTCTCTACAGCTCCTTTCGTTCGTCCATTCAGACCCTTGTTATGCACGTAGGACAGCAAGTTTCCTTGCCGTTTCAAGTGCAGGCTGTATTTCTACAGAGAGGGGTTGCTCGAGGCATCCCCGATCGAACATGTGGACCCCATTGTACCTCCCTTCCGAAATACGAATGCAGCCCCAACCGACATGCCTACCCAGGATTTAACGACCAAACACGACGTAAATGGAAGCAGAAGCTCAGTTGTAATGCTTCTACCATTTATGTTACAGAGACATCCCTTCTCAACAGCTACAACTGCATAGCACGAGTGTATAGAAATCATCTATTAGATTTATTCTGTAGCATACCGGCTGCTGAAGTCAACGCCTCTGTAGGTGCATACCATGTAAACCGTTTTGATATATAGAAAATTAGAACGAATATGTGTGCCTGTGGCACTCACGCAATTTGTATATCAATATGACTCATCAAAATGCATCAAAGTTATTGAGATTGCTATCGGATTTTTCAAGAGGGACTTAGCTAATGAGATCGGCTCAGAAAATGTTCAACAGTCCACATAATGGGGTGGGAGAGGGGGGGGGGGATTGAAAATTGTTCACCAACTGTAGAGCCTAACGATTTCAGTCTCCAGTACAAGTGTACATGCTCGGATAACTTGAGTACACAATCACATTCAAGTCGGTCTAATGCTGAAAATTACAAGCTCATTTTCAACGAAGAGACTTAGAAAGAACAACAAAGGACAGGAGTAAGAAAGAAAGAGTGGCTGACAAAAGGTGTGACAGACAGGTATGCCTAACCACGCCGTTACCCCCGCGGCTACCGGCACACACAGAAGGCACTCACCGGACAAAGACAAAACCTCCCCACGTGTGGAGCGCGCGACACTGCGCTGTGTGACAGACGACGTTTAACCACGTAATTGTGCATGCCTTCAGGGAACCAGGACCAGTTCATTCTTCTTGGGACGCCCATAGATTAGGCCTCAAGATGTTAACGAACATTGAGGTAATCATGAGGAAAACTACCCTTCCGAAAACGGGGCAATTTTCGCTTGTTCATGCTATTAGTGCATGAATAGTACGATTTCAGCACAACAGTGTCCTCTTATGTATATTAATGTTTGAACATGAAGTATGTCATTGTTTGTAAGTTATGGAGACCATATTGAAACTACGAATCAATCTAGCACCTAAAACATGCCTACCTCACACTGTTTATGTGTAAAAAAACAGGCATGTATCAAACAGAAATGTAATTTGCTTCTACGTAAAATTGCGGTGATGTGGACTTTTAGTGGTCATTTTACGGTGTCGTAACCGCAGGCCGTGTGGGGGAGATGGGGAGGGCGAGTAATTTCAGGTGATTTTATATGACGTATGTCCAGTCAGAGGGCTACTGACACATTCTGCCTCCGGCGTCACTAAATGAGAGAACCATTTCAGCCACCTGTTTGTTTACTGCAGCCTTTTCTTCTAACTCGTGCCCTTTGTTGTTCTTTCTAAGTCTCTTGATGTGAAAGAAGCCCTAGGTAAAGTAGCAGGCACTCTGTTTCAAGACCTTACACGAGGCATAAGCGCGACCCTAACACTATGTCTATCTCTTGCCTTGACCGATTCGGAAGCCATGAGTTTTTGTAGTCTACGGTTTAGATATGAATCAAGAGAGTTAGACCTGTAACGCTATGGATGTAGCACAAGTTTTTGGACGAGATTTCCCTGACCAGAATCGACCGTTGACAAAGATCTACGACAGTATTTTTCGTCACAAGACAGTTCAGTTTGGCAAGACACATTTACAGGTGTCCAAAGAATACTCTCAAGTCAATGTAAATGTCGCAATGTGACTACTCTCTGAGCAGAGATTCGGCTCCGACCGTGTTGTCGTGTTTGGGGTGTTTTTGTTGGGCTTTCTATTTTGGACCGTTTCCAATCTGTCCTGTGGCACACAATACCCCCAAAGGAAAGTCTAAGACTGGCCGTGGCCGAATCTCTGCTTTGAGAATAGAATGTGACAGGGTCTCTCAGAAGAATGTCGTATGACATCCTAATAGCACCAACATGAATTTCACATCTACACCTTGGTACTACCAGATCTGGCTATTGTTTCATTCCAGACGGACAGGAAATGGCCTATCTAAATCCTTAATAATCGTTTCTTTCATTTTTTTTTCACAACAAGGTCTTACTTTTTGCTTCATACAATAACTAATCATCTGTTTTATAAGGTATGCACTTTTATGAGATTTGCGACAAAATTGTTGGACTTAGAAATATAGATATGTCGTTTTTGCTTTGCACTAGACCATGCTTTTTTCAAGAGGGTCATTTTTACCAAGCTAGCAGATCCGAACCCAAAATGACAAATGGCATTATGACCATCCCGTTTTGGCCTGTCACAGTGCGCCTTATTACCTGATCCCACCTACCTGCCCGGAGGTATAGGGAACTGTACATATCCCTCTGTCCCTCCAGCTATCTGCGGGCAGCAGTCATTACACACAATGTACCCAACATCTCCTCATACGGGCACCTATCCACCAGCTGTTCCACCCAACCGTACGGCCATATAGGATGTTTGTTCTCGCCTTGTTTAATGACACACTGAAAATATGGATAATTACATACAGTCTATTCACACCTCTTGGCTTGAGTCTTTTAGCGGTCGCGTCAGGATATGGAGGCTCTTTGGAAGTGTCAATTATTCAACTGATGTAACAATAAGATAAAGAATCTCTTTGGAACATGTTGGATAATCTTTGAGCATATGGAATGTGGAATTCCGTACGAAAATATGGGCAGCAACACTCTTGCATTTCATGTGGCATATCATTACCATGAATGTCTATGATAAAGTATATACACAAAATGTTACGCAAGTTAGACAGGGAAGTGCAATAAAGGTAATTCATTTATCAAATCATCCATCTATTTTCATGCATTCATTCATGCATCCGTCCATCCATCCATCTATCCAGTCATTTGTCCGTTTGTTCGTTTGTTCGTGCATTCTTTCATCTAATACTTCTCAGGTTTGGTTTCGCGTTGTAACACACTAATATGACTCAGCATTGCAAATATCAATTACCTCTTAGAAATGCATGTACATTTTGTATTTATGTCGTTTGGGCTACACTCACACTTTCTTTAAGTGCCGTACGAAGAACAAGGAAATCACACACGGTTTCCTTGTTCTTCGTACGACATCTTTCTTGTACCGACCGCTGTGTGGCCCTTCTTTTGTCCCGTACCCTTAACTACGGCTTCTCTTTTTTCTGTCGACTTGCCAGAATCTGTCACTGTTCGTTCCCCACCTTGTGAACATTTGTTACCAGCATGCTCTCCGTGTTATCCCCGCCGCCCTGATATTTTCTCATTTTCAGCGGATAAAATTGAATAAAATAGCCCCGGGAGGGAGCGTGACCCCAAGTTCAGTCCACTCCATAAATCTTTTTTTACCAGTGATCCAAATAGTGACCGATGTCCAAGTGATAGTCTGCGGTGTAAAGGACTAATTTTCTATGGTTTCTCAGTCATTGTTCATTTGCGCGCCACAGCGGACCGAAGCTGACAGATTCCATAGAGCGCGTTTAGCCAGATTGAAGGGGAGCCTTAAACACCGGGGAAAGCGATTAGCCATGGGCAAAATGGAAGTTCAAATGTCACATAGCTGGAATTATGGATCAGCACCTGGTTACAAAGCGCGACAGCGGGGGTTCGAACCCCACACCTGCGGTGGACAGAATGGCCGGGCTGGTTACCAGAGGACGGCCATGCTGTCGGTGGGCTGGAAGAATCTGTGATGTAGTTAGAGAACAATCGCTGCGGTAAATGCATAATGTAGGGATCTAAACTTTTTATCGGTCCACTATGAATCCTTTTACTTGATACTGTTTCGTTTTAAACGCTACATGTGATTAATAAGTAAAAAAAACAAAAACAAGGGATGGCCAAAGAAAGAGTATGTACAGTTTAAGAACATTTCAAAACCAACGTCGTCAAAATCATAAATCCAGTACATTAACACATGATATTGAAAATGTTAAATAAATGTAGTACTAGAATGAGTCTACTACATAGTATTCCTTTGTTGATTATAACCTTTAACTCAACGTGTTTGCCATTTTGGTTGCGCAAATATCTTTTGGAATGAATACATGGAAATACTTCGTACTTTAAGCTTCATACAACAGTCAACTAGTGTCTTTGAATGCTCTAAGAAAATTTGAATGCTTAAGAAATTTTGAATGCTTAAACCTTCTTCATGACGAGAACACAAAAATACTGTTTAAGAATTGTTTTCTTTGAGCAGGGTGTGAATAGATATGCTTGACACAACGTTCCTTTCACCCGAAGCTAACCGATTGCACACAGAGAAAGCGCTCGAGAAAAACATGAATTCACAATGTGTTCAGCAGACTTGCTTGTTATATTTTTTATTGTAGTTTTTAAAGCCACTTTCAACCAACGGATACGTTCCTTCCTTTATATAGAGGCTGTGGCTAATTCAGATGACCTTCGTTGTTATCTAACTGATGCTGACGTTTGTTTGGAAATTGCAACATCAGTTTCTCCTCAGTGGAAAACAAAATGCTCACTTTGAATCTATTCCTAGTTGGTAAAAACTGAATATATTGTAAACATTATGTGTGAAAATCGCAAAAGTAAAAAGAAAATTGTATGTGAAGAATCAACAACATTGACTGATTGACAACATTACGTGAATGCTCATAAATACATTTTATTCCAGTTTAGAATGGGGACCGACACAGAATGCTTCACACGTCACACTTGCTGCTAGGTAGACTTATGAACATTGCAAACGAAAACTAAGTGCTATCTGTATGTAAACAATTAAGAGAGTCGTAAAGTTCCTGTATAAACTAGTGTGGCTTCTGCACTTTAAACATCTTCATCAGTGCATACCGTATGTACCCGTACTTTTTCTTTTAAAAGTTCCGTAAATTGTTAACTATATAAAAAATATTGCTCTAATAGAACATGGGCCGACATCTTACAAAGTCTCAGAACCAAAACCATCATGTAACAGTTACTAGTAGTGCGCAAAGAATTTTAACCGGTAATGCCCCTTTGCATTGCTCTCGCGCTCTTTGTTATCTAAAATTTTACAGATCGCTCAACGAATTGTACAAGAAAGAAACGAATCTTTTTACGCTTTGTATGTTTTGTTGCCACACTTAAACAATTTTCATGATATACCCAGTATTGAAATGAAAAGTTACACACATCCGTTTTAGGTCGCAGTGAGAGAGCAGCGCGATCACCGTCTAGGGGAGAGGGAGGCTAAGCTATGATTTTAACCTCTTTGTGACCTAGAAGCGGATTGTATTTTCTGCACGATGCGTCCATAAACCCTTATTCATTCATTCATTATCAGCAAAAAAGACTTAAGATACTAAGAAAAGGAGATGGACATTTTTCTCTGGTACGATTTGCCGCCAACAAAGACTCCGGAGGAGCCCATCTCGGCCCGGAGGGGGACCTGTCCGTCCAACCTGTCATTATCCACGGGTGCGATATGTAACCCTCGTTAGCGCTCTAATGCACATCTGCTTCCCTTAAACAGCCCGCTGATTTTCTTTGTTAAACTTTTTGTCGAGGTGTTTAGGAAGACTCTCTAAGAAGAGCTACAGGTTTAAGATGGAAAGGAAATTATCTAAGTATTCTGTCAGGATCTGTAACTGTTATTTCTTGTGACTATCTGTTCATCTTAGCGTTTTCTTCCTATTTATTCGTTAACATTGTATCTCGTTTTTTCTATGGCACGTAAGCTACAACACAAGTTTCATCTATTCTACAAAAGAAATATTCAAGTCAGCAACATGTTTGGTTAAAACACATACTTTGGGTATGACACCAATACCATTTTGACAAGATTTAGTAAGCTTGGTTTTATAATGGTTTTAAAAAACATACATTTTCCAGATATAGAGTAAACGAAATCTTTTGTTTTGGACACTTTCCTACAGTGTTTTTAGAGAACATGTGTAAGACAGACGATTTTCTGACACTTTGAAACTGACACTGTTGTGTTGTTTACATCGTAAACGGCTTCATATTCGTTCCGTTTAAAGTTATATGTTCCACAATGAAATCTATACTGTTATGTAACAAAGACGGGAAGACAGACATCCGTCCAAATGAACAAAGAAGCAAAGAAGTATGGTGAAAAATAAAGCGTTTATTTACTTCAAGATTTTCATATGTACATTGATATTGCAGGGTAAAATGGACGACAAATGGACAGAATCATTTTGACATATATAGAACTGGTAGGTACTTCATTCAATAATATAATCTGCTACATAAAGTGAAACTGTATCAAATCCCCGGTCAAATTTGTAATTATGCACATAAAACGCACATAAATTGGAATGGGGCATATCACTGAACAACAAACGTCAATGTTATTTTTGCTGTTTCTTTTTCGTTACAAATTCATGAACAGCTACATGTACTAATAATGATTAAGACAAAACATGGCCACAAGACGAAGAGACTAACACCACACTGCCTTTCGTCTTACATAAAACAATAGATAGAATCTGTTAAGACTGACAATGTGAGCCGTCAGCTATCCCAAGAAGTATTCGAGACTTGAAGCGATTTTGTGGGCCCTGTGTTCATGTGAAATGGGGTGGAAGGCTCATGGTTTACCACAATGGAAACGAAAAGACACAGTGTGGAACAAACATTCCTGACAAATAGTCTATAAAGTAGAATTTACAATAGTGTGAATAGTAAGAATGAGCTGTCGATAAACACAAGTGTTTACCTGATTTGAAGTTTGTATACAGTTCTGTACAATAGTTTATGCATTGTCCGATCAGGCAGCGTGTCACCTTGTGTGAAATGTCGGCATCTTTCCGAACGGCAGGCCGACTGAGAGGTCCGTCGGGCACTGCGGACACGAGCAGGGGATGGGCCAGACGCCGAAAGGGTTCGTCGGGAGCCCGAGCGGCCTGGTCTGGGGCTTGACAGACGAGGAGCTGCGGGGAGGGTCCTTCGGGGAGAGGTGGGTGGCAGGCCGGTGTAGACTTGTGGTGGGCGGCACGCTGAACGTCGCCTCGGGCTTGATAAGCGTGCTGTGCGGGAGTAGAGGCGGGGAGGGTCTCATGGCGGGCCCGTGCAGACTCGGTAAGCTTGCCGCCGGCGACGGCAGGCCCGCGTGGTGACCACGGTGGCCGTTCTGGTACACATCACTCACGAGCCGCTTCATCTCCTCCAAGGAACTGTTGAGCATGAGGATGTAGTTCTTGGCCAGCAGCAGCGTGGCGATTTTGGAGAGTTTCCTGACGGACGGACCGTGAGCGTACGGCATGACTTCCCGCAACCCGTCCAGCGCCGAGTTCAGGTCGTGCATTCTCTTCCTCTCCCTCTCGTTCACCTTCAGCCGCAGCTCCTGTACCTCCTCCTCCGATAACTGCTTCTCGGCTTTCTTCAGACTCTTGCTCCCCTTCCGGATCTTGCCAGGCTGGGACCGCATGTAGGGAGAAGACGGTCTGGGCGAGCCGCCGCTGGACCAGGACAGAGGAGAAGACACGCTCGGAGACCCAGGCGACTCCGTCCCGGCAATGTGTCCATGGTCTTCACGGTCTTCCATCTTGTCTATAACTTCGTCAAACAAACGATAGCACCAACCGTAAACTCAGACTCAAGCCGTCAATGCTTCTGAGGCGTTGTTAACGCAGAATGGTCGCTTCTGCCCGCCTCACCGGATTTTAAGGGCGGCTCTTGGGCAGATAACAATGGGGACAAAAATAAGGACCCCGAGGGTACCTGTCCCCTTTGACAGACGGGCCACCAATCGCGATGCACGACCGCCAGCCAGCGACGAGTCTCATATCCGAGCAGGGAATTATTTGTTTGTTTATTTTGCATCATTCCCATTCTTTATAAGAATGAGTAAATACTACATATAACAACACTTTAAGAAGTACAAACATTAAGACATGCAGGCATCGCTGTTGTTAACTTGTATTGCGTCATTTTTTGGTCTACAGAACCAATTATACCGACCATAAGGACACAAGAGCCGGCCGTACCGCGGCCACGCGGCTATGGAACCTACTTAGCTCCTACCTCACACGCCTCATCAACTCACCAACAACTCTCCTCACAACTACAAACTTGGTACTTTGTAAGACACGTAAATATGCCACTTGACATGAGTCTAACGAGTGTGAAACGAAATGTCCCTTTTTGTGTGGACTCTATGCCTCCGGGCTAAGCTTTGTTTTGCTCACTTAGAGCGGGTTGCACGGCTGTCGTGGTACATTTTACCACATGGTTAAACTCGTTTTAATGATTAGTTCGGATGTCAGTAACTCCGCTAGCGGACGGGCACGTGCCGGGACTGTTTTCACGGTCCTTAGGTTCATCCAGGTTGTGTGGTGGTGTAGGAATAAAGGAACAGACGCGGAGAAAGTAGTCTAGTTACAAATTAAATTAAGGGCTCTTCTTCTCGACGCACTTTTGTTGAAGAGTTCCCATTGTGGAGAATGGACCACGAGAGCGTTGTTTGTCTATTCTATTGTACTGATTTTAAAACAGTTGTGGAATTGTTGAGGATTGGGGTTTGTAAAAGATGGGAGACTAGTCTGTCGGAGAAAATACACACGGTATATTTAGATGGCGCCAGTATCACAAAATAAGATTCAGCAAATTTCAGTTGTTTAGCCATCAGCACATTTGGGAATAAGAAAGTTAGACACAAATTTCCAGCTGCAATTTTCAGAATTGCCAAACCAGCACCCCCCCCCCCAATCTTTGTGTATTTTGATTAACTTTTTAGCTGACTGCTGGATGAGAGAAGCCTGTCCGCCATCTTCCCACAGACGTCAAAGCCACGGCCTCTGCCACGTCTCAGCCCAAGGGGACATTGTTCTTGTCTCCATGGCAACTCAAAAACGATCTATACTTGTCTGATGTAGGAAAGTCACGGACGATCGTTCCCAGAGTGGCCAAGTCGCCGATGCCATGCCCTGGGGACTCGTTCCCAGGACGCCCGGTTTGATGGTCAAGTGCCTGTCGTCTGACAAGTGTACTATTCTGTCTCAGTCACCAAATTTGTATAAAATTTTCGTCACAAAAATATGATTTCTTGTCAAATTTCTTCAAGGTTCTCACACTGAATACATAGAAGATGAATTTTCCGATAAAGCACAACCATGAGATGTAGAAAAAAAAACATATTTTTTTCTCAGATTTTTAAATTCAACTTTGACCTTTTCCCGACAGAGCGTGTTTGTCCTTCAGTGACACGAAGTTCGATAATCGATGGTTTTGTCGATTTCCCATCGGGCTCGTTAAGAATCAATCATATCTATGATACATGTGATGAGCCCATGTCCTCCTAGGTGGTCTTCCTCTGGCTTTCGCATAGGAAAACTGATAATTCCACAGTGTATTCCTCTGTCTTATATTGACTGGAATTAAGTTTGTCCCATAGAGAATATACCATAGCAACATGTCCTGATGGAGCAAGGATTACTCAAAATCCTTCCTAATCAAATGTTTTTGATCCTGAAAAATGCAGATTAGCTATTACTAATGAAGAGGATAATGAGTTAATCGGAATGTAACTGGTTATTGACAATACATGATCAATACTTTAGTACCACATTTTCGCTGTGTATGTGGAGCTTCTAATTTCAATCTGTTGAACAAAAATAACAGGACTCAAATACACATACATGTACTAAGTACTAATATGAACAATATTCCATACCATACGTGACTATGAATTTGTCATATGGCTCAGAAGAATGAATAAATCTTTGCACAGAAATGTATTGTCCGTACATGTACATATATCATTTTGCTCAGAATAAGTATGATTCTGTTTTAATTTAGGGGTCGTTTAGTCCCAAAAAGATGGGTAAATTTTTGACATAGTGTTGATCTAATCATCTTTTTAAAAAGTCTTTAGTAGAGAACTTTATTGCACGGCAATTGTACATGGTACAACGTATGTCAATAACTAAACACAAAGTTGCAACTTTGGTAAAATGCCCCATGATCCTAGGCTTGTCATTTCTCAATTTATGATAAAGGGGAGTCATGTCGTTTGTTGATCTGGAAATAACCGGATTATTCTACCGACAAAGTACCATCAGAGAGGTGAGCTTTGATTTCCGCTTCATCAAATTATCAGGTCCGATCGACGGGCGCGTTTTTATCTGTTCTAATGTTTTCTGCGTGAAGCCATCGTCTGTCCTTTGTTGGTAGATTTATTCTGAATGACTGGCTTATCACGTACGGCACTGGAGCTGAAAGGGTGAATCAAAAGGCCAATTATCGCTGACAGAGCCACTAACAAAGGATTTATCTCACAAATGTAGCATATGTCGCTATTCCACATACACTGTGGTGTAAAAAAAGCTAATATTTCAACTCACAAGTTTTGGAAAACGTCATTTCTGTGAGAAAACTATTTGTTTTCTGATCCCATACGAAAATAAGAAACTCTTTCAAAGGAAACCCTGGAGGATTTGGTTTATCCTTGGTGCTTGGATAAAGCACTTGATTGGTTATTGAGGCATATGATTTGATTTATGTACTGTTGAATGGTAGTTCATCTTGGCGAGGTCCCTGGGCGCTGTGACGCTTTGTTGTGACGGCCGTACCGCTGGTTTTGTTTCTGTAGCGCCGACCGTGTGTGGTCAAAGTCAACCGGGATGGACATGGTCTTGAAATTCAACCGTGGGATACAGTATTTGGGTTGTTCAGAACGCATCAATCAGTCAAAGTCTCGGTGCACAGCTTTCTTTCCGTGAATAGTAGTAATCTTGGATGCTCTTTCTCTCTCTCTCTCTGTGTTTTCGTCTGTCTGTACATGTGTACATGTGTATATGTAAGCTATACAGTAAATTTTCGAATTCTTCCCTGAAGTCGAATTTTGAGACTTGACATCTAACAACATAGTAGATTGTTTATAATTCGGGATACCAACATATATCCAACTAATTCAGTTTTAATGAAAACCCCACAGAACTATGTCAGACATCCACAGCACAGTACAGTGGATCGCCACAAGCTTACTTATATTTGTTTACTCAACTCCGAAATATGTTTCTGATCGCTCCCAAAGCTATACTTTAGAAAGTAGCTACTTTGTTGCTGCACCATGATGAATAGATATAAACATAAGGATTTAGTCCACCTGTCCCCTAAATGTTGATATTTTGATACGTATATTTAGATGGCTTAGACGTAATCTGTCTATGGTGTAGCAAAATGTCACAGGACGGTGTCCTAGCCTTGAGGGCTATACTCTTTGTATGGTTTTAGTCGACTTATAGTATGTGTTGGAGAGTTTGTTGATGTTGAGTATTAGGTTTGAATTGCTGTCAATCAAAATGACAATTGTAGTCACGTGGCACGGCAGAAAGGTCCGTGACGACAGACCAGGTCACAGGGGACGTGAAAATATCTCAGCTCCTCTCATCTGCTTGGCAATATTACAGACAATGGTCTGACTCTAACAGACTCTAAACACAGTCCAGATTGTAGAGTCTGTGCTAAAAGTTACCTGAATTTACCTGAATTGTTGTTTGGATGATGCAGGTTTAAATGGTGGTAAGGGTGTATTCATTGAAGCTGCGGTCGGTCAGCAGCGTCGCTGCGACCAAGTGATTTGACAGAGCGCCCAACGAATTTTATCCGTTAAAACTATGCTTTGTATGTTTTGTTGTCTATTTAGTTGTACGTTTTGCGTGATATTCCGTTTAAGGGTACCGAAACACATATTGGAGTTAGAACGCAGGACGATGCCGTCAGCGTTCCGCAGTCCGGTGAGATACAAATTCACGATGTACACTTTTGATGCCACTGATCGTCCGAGCGGCAGAAACATTCAGTACCGAATCTCCCGCCTAGAACCATGATGCATGATGTATGTACATCTTGTGTTGTCATGTCCCGTCCAGGCTGTAAGAATGATGACTCAAAAAGAGCAACAAAAGGAGGCGATGACTCGTGCGAGGTCTTTGTTTGTGAAAAAGGATGTGTCAGACTCTCCAAGCAGAGGTTGAACGAAGAGAGGCGCTGCTTTCTTCTGATTCGTGTCCGTTTTCTGATGGTTGTCAGAAAGACTGGCGGTCAGAAAGAGATCTCTTCAGTCAACTTTCGCTAGGTTTTGAAAATTAATGATAGGAGATGGTGCACCGCTTACCAGACACGGTCCCATACTACTGCTAAGCCTAATGGTTTCCATGGCGTGATGGGTGCAGGGCCGGGGAACTCCGCACGGTGGGTAACTCCCAACAAAGGGACGTGGGGAGATGGAGACATCACGACTGTCTTGTCAGGCCTGTCACAATGGGGACTGATGATGATTCATGGCATGTCATCACGGACAAAGCGAACCCACATGGTTGGAGATAGATTTCCGTTAGAAACCCATGGAGTCGTCATGTTATCAGTCGGTTATGTGTAACGCCAAACGGGTGACTAATACATTATGATACACATGTATATTTTCTACTATAATTACTAGTAGAACCAACAGACACACATTTTTGCATTACTGTATAACTAAAAGAAAACAAACGTCACATAACACATATCACTTAGAATGTTTCAGAATACATCATTTCAACGGTCAGAAAGAAAAGAACTTCGTTCTTCACTTTTCGTTAGAGAAAGGATCAGAAAGGAGTTGACCAAGTTTAGATTAGACTGTATCATTTCTTCAAGCAAGCACATAATGTCACTGCTGAACACAAAAATCATTTTTAAACGGACAGAAGAAATGTACAGGCAGGCGAGTGGCCTGCTGAGTAAGTGAATGAATAAAGACCAATGTAGTGATAAATAAATGAAGAGTGGGAGGAAGAAAGGGTTGGATTGATGGATGGATGGAGGAATGAACTTATGAGAGTGTGGATGGATGGATCGATGGATGGGTGGGTGGATGGAATGATAGATGGATGAATGGATGGAGGAGTGAATCTATGAGTGCATCAATGGATGCGTGGATAGATGAGAGTTCGGTTCAGTTCAGTTCATCCTCGGAGAGGTGACACCATCGTCTCCACATGTTCCTATCCAGCATGAGAGATCCAGATGAGAGAATCGACGATTACCGTGAGCACCCAATGCGATAAATAGTAAAAGTTATTGAAAACAGATTGAAATCAAGGTTATCTCAACTTGAATGTGCAAACCTTACAAGTTAGGTAAGACAGTTCTGAGTTGAACAGTATGTACATTTGTAATATATTTTCTATCGGTATAGGCGCAATGAACCACGTTTCTAGAATGTGTTGAAAGACAGATGTGTTGAGGAGGACAATCTTTTCTGTAATGCACAAGAAACTAAGAACACCAAACGTTGAGCAGATGTGATCTTTGTGTTCTCCCCTCTTGAACGTCTGTAATTCCTTCAGCTCCACTTCTGTTTGCCCATTGTACTTCACCTCTCCGTGGTACCCTTTCTGACCCCTACATGATGGTGACTTGTACGTACAAACCTGTCAGAAAGAAGTTCTTACGTCAAGACAACTAGATGTTATGTCATCCATCAAACAACTTCGCAAAACGTAACGTTTAGTAAAAGCTTAGGCATTAGAAGACGTGTCAGCTTTTTCCAACGTTCAAATGTACAGGTTTATCTACTTGGACAACCATTGCCCACAAACGCTGAACGTCAAAGCGTCCGTAAGTGCGAAGTTGGGCCAGGTGGCCGGAAGGTTCGAGTGCAGTACTTCACCCTACTTCACCTTCAAGTACTACTACTGGGGTTAGAACTCAGCATCAATGTAAAAAGTACTTATACAGACCACCCAAATACACAAGACTTCTTTGTCGTAATTTTCTTCTTTGCCATCTTAAAGTTCTTTATTTTTCGGCCCGTTTTTAAGTGATCCCATCTCTTTTTTATTTTCTTGATTCGTTCAATTTTACCTCATTATTTTTTCTCATCAATTCTAATATTTCCTCTATTCTCTTTATAGCTTATATCTTATATTTCAAGCTTTTACCTGTTTCAGTTTTCTCAAGTTTCTTCCAAATCTTTAATATTCTTCACATCTTGAGGAAGCGATTAGGTGCACATGTCTTTAGATGAAGAAGACATCGTGAATGACAAATGAAATATCACGTTTTTCTCCGATCTGTTGAGTATGACGAATTGTGTATCAAAAACTTCCGGAACTGCAAATCATGGTAAGATTCAGAAGGATAAAAGTTTCTTTGTATGACCTGGAGCTACAACACACTTCGGCACCCGCCTGCGGACAGGCATCTCTATTCACTTCATATCTTTGCCCCATTGGGCACTAGATTTTCACACGTCATCAACACCTTTCTGATAGTCTCGTGCCCATGGCATGTTGTCGGGAGGCTGGGATAACAAAGAGAGTCCAGTCAATACTGGCGTCATCTGAGTCGTAAAAACATTAACCCTTCCCTCCCCTCCATAAGGGCGAGACCACCTCAGGGGACAGGGGGTGGGCACAAAGGCGCTGTAAAGGTTTATGACTTGCTGCGGGGAGCGCTGTTACTAGGTAGATGATGACACGAGCGAAGACACGAGGCACTCCTGATGGTGGAAAGGTTGTTCTCTGTGAATGAAAATCTGCTTCTTTTGTCTTGTGCACTCTGTGAACGTTCTCCTTTAGTGGGTCCTTAATCCTAGTGAACAAAGACGGGGAAGTTTTCTTAGAGAAACCCTGGCGATAGAGATGTTTAAAAAAGGTCAAGAAAGTGTCAAGAACGCTCTAAGAAAGTGGTGTTCTTTTTTCATGCAAGTAAATTACTCTGCGTTCTTGCTGAAGAATGATCGTTTTGAGAAAAAATAAATCAACCCAGATTGTCTAGTTCCTCATTGCTGTGAGATTTATCTGGATAACGTAAACAAAAAGCTGAAAGATGTACAATAAACAAGTCAACACAATATATATGCTATGGCGCGATAGTCATAGTGGCAGATATGGCACCATAGTCAGTTGGGAGAGCTCGAGAGTCACCTTCTTCCTTTAGCCTTCCAGCAACAGTAAATTATATGTAAACGAAGTTTCAACAATGTATAGAAGTAATCCGTGACAGTATTCTGGGGCTATGGGTTGTCAAAACATCATATAAATCCCACTACTGGTACTTTATCGTTTGGCCATTTTGACGCTTATTTCGCGATATTTCAAAAGAAAAGATCTTTATAGAGGTGACAATTTTTAACAGAACCAGGACATAACGTACCAAATTTACACTTTTACGGCGTTTTAAGAAGTCATCCCAAACTCATAAAGCACGGGGAGATTGCCAGATAATCATTTGACAGACTATTCGACACCTCTCGGGAAATAAAGATAAGGTGTACATGATAAGAAAAGGTGAGGAATTTGGATGGATTTGGATCAGAAACGATCAAACTGAATACGTTCTCTATCTCGGGGATAAAACGCGTAGCTGACAAACACGATAAAACGATTGGTAATATAAAAGCTTCCGACACCTTAATCTGATCTTAATCTAATCTTAATCTGACTTAAGCTCGGCACATCAAAGCCACGTGCCAATGGTGTGAATCAGAGTTAATCACGCCCTGTTAAACAGTTTAATTATGTATAATTAAGCAAGATTCTCCCATATTCACATAAGAATACAGAATCCCCACAGTGCTGTTTAAAACCGTTCAGCATATTGTTTAGATAAGCCTGTATAGCGGTCTGCTTTCATAGTCTTGTCAGAGTCATTAAGCATCTTATTCTTAACAGCTAGTCTGAGATTAGAAGACGTAATTTCAGCAGAGATGGTGATGAGATAGAGGAACTGTATTGAGAACTGGGCTCCTCAGTGACCAATAAAACCGTTCAGTGAAACGTAAGAAAAGGGGGAACTTGTGAGAAAATGCTGATGCTGAATGGTAATGGTTTGTTGACTTCTTTAAGAAAGTTGCAGACGATTTTCTGATGATTTGAATCGTAAACCAAGGGTTACAAAGGTCAGTGGATTCGAATCTAGGTTACAAATCAGTACCTAATTTTTTTCCAGCATTTGATGAAAAGTCTGTTGTTGCAATGCCAGCCAATCAGACACACTTTGGACAAGTCAAACTCACGGTGGCGTTGGCTATGGCTATGCCGATTCACGTTATTGTTATACCAAGGTGTGCCCACTTTATCATCGTTTTATAAATGTTTTTATCCTCTTTCTTACCCGTATTCGTTAAAATGATAGTTCTAACACCTGTAATTAAAAAAAAATGATTACTCCACTGTCGAATAATGTGAAGACCTTTTACACCCCCCCCCATTTTCAGTTTATCTATCAGTATTTCACTGATGCATTTAGAAATAGACACGATAGTTTTTCACTAATCAAAAGGCCACCTGCAATGAGCTGAATGTCACAAAACTAATCAACAACGAACAAACAAACAAACAAACACATACCCAACAAAATCCAACCACACAGTTTTCTTTGATACACTAAACATGTAATCTAGTACTAACCTCTAGAGGGACCTTCATAATGCGGCTTGTGGTGTAAACAAACCTAATCATTCTTTGAACTACAAGAACTTACACGTTGACCAATGAGTAGATAACGTACCTGCACATTACTTGATCTGCGAGGAACAAGAAATCTGAACTTACGAAATTGCTGCATAGTTTCACTTTAACAATAGTCCATTGCTGGGTATATATTTTCCCCCTATAATAGATGATGGTGGTACAGTGTTGATTAGGCATGGTGTTCCCCCCGTGTACATTAGTTTACAGCGGTGTACAGGGGACTGACAGCTTCCATAGTCAGCTTGGATAGGAGATAGATGTACGGAGGGAAAACACACGCAAAACGATTGGTCACGCAGAGATGGAAGTTCAAATGTCGGAATACTTCGGTACCAACGCCGCTACCTGGAAACAAAACAACACCGCGGGACGTAAAAACGTCGAAAATATATAAAAGGATATCTCAAAATTCGTTTATTTTGATATGTTAAGCATAGAAAGTAATGGTATGATAAATTATACAAAAAAAAAACATCGTTTTAGATACACCAGTGACTGAAGATTAAAAAAAAACAACTTTTTTTTTAATCAAGCTTATTTTGCATATGAAATAGAAACAATTACAGGTAGACATTGGATTTGCACTTGTGTATACTATTACATTGATACAAATGTAAGAAAGCACTTTTGGGAAAGGATATCGTAAAACATTGTAAACACTGCCCCACAATGTATCATATATAAAGAATTTATGGCTTCAACATTACAGTCTTCGTACGATATGGTAAAGAAGACTATCGTAATTTGATGTAGAGAAACTGCATATTGTACACTAAAAGATCTTGTACCCCATGGGCTGGTTTAGAACACAATGCATGAACTTCTGCTTTGCTCTTGTAGCTTATACATATTCCATGCCGGGTTAAAGTGGTCCAGCATGTGGTAGGGAGACAGACGGGCGGCCCTGTGTGGCGGCAGGTTTGGGTCTGTGCCCGGTATGGTTCTGTTCTGGGAAGGCTGTGGAGTTTCTGGCTCCCTTTACACCCGTGTAGAATGGATTACACGGTTAAAGGTGTCAGGGGTAAGTGGGGTAGGGAATAACGGGGTGCTAATGAGGTAAGTACGGACCCATCACGTCCAATATCCGCGCCGCAAGGAGAGAATTCTGGCCTAAAGCTTGTCCAAATGGAGTTGTTCCTTTATTTCGTGAGACAGCTGACTCTAAAAGCGGTTTGGGCCTGTAGGTGGGACCCTAAAACCGTATATATATTAATTTCTACATTAAAGGAAATTAGATTCAGCATCTTCGGCATTTTCTTCAGCTTGTAAGTTGCACAACAATAATTTGCTACGTGTAGTGGTTTAGATGAGTGGTTCTTGATCACAAATACATGGGTTCCAATCCGAGCTTTAGTCGAGCTTTAGTTACCAGTTATGCCAGTCAGATTCAGATAAAGTTCATAAACTGAACGAGACCAGAACCGACAGAACAAACCTTTGAGCATTGTTTGAAAGATCGTACCATTCTAACCAATTGAAGATCTGAAGCCATTTAAGTTGTTGCATCAGATGGAGAAGAAGAGTAGCCTCGGTTGATATACTGGACCCGTACTCACAATAAAAGCACATGTCTGTTTGATTTGTTTCTAACACCATCTGTTTGAATGGTAAGTAGACTTCTTTTGAAATTCAATTCTAACACTCTCGTCACAAAAACATTCTCCTTGTCTCAAAACCAATATTTGGGAACCACATTCGTAGCTTTGCAAGATAGGCTACGGTATGTCTGCTTCTTGGTGTAGACTGAGGATATGGAAACGTGTTGTTTTGTTTCACCTAAAGTGGAGAGAAATTACGTTCAACAACAACAAAACGTACAGTTCTAGACCGTTTGGAAACCAGCTGCTCCGTGTGAGGAGGGAATCGCGCCCCGTGGAGAGTTTTTAACCCGGAGTGGCAGCTCAGAAGATGTATTCCTTGTCGTTCTTTGTCCGCCATGTTACCCTGACAGGCCGGACATTGGTCCTTTCGCTGCGCTCTTGGCTCAACTTTTGGCGGCGTTCCTTTTCTAGAGAAAGAAGACCGTACCTTTTGTAAGAGGAAGCAAGGTCCTGCTGTGGTATTTAGAGGGAGAAGAACGATCCGACTTGCGGCTGTGGAGGCATTTTTTTGTCTTCTCATCACTTAGTTGACAGTTTCTGTAATGTGACCGTATGAAGCTGGAAGGTTTCGTGTTCAGAAGTTACAAGGTGAAACGGCAGCGCTAGCTATCCGTATCATCGGTTATGCACAATTACTAGTATCCTATAGCACACCTAAGTACACTTTGCGGGCCTTCTAGGAGCGCCAGTGTTTATGGGGGAGCTAAATGGCGATTTTCAAAATATTGGCCAGCACAGAAACGATATCCCTGGCATTAGAACCTGGCCCATGTTGAAAATCAAGAATCAAGGCTTGATAAATTAAAAAAAGTTGCCAGTGTACAGGATTCAAGGAGGTATTTTTGTTGCAAGTCCAATGCAAGATGGATGTCAGCATGTTTGAAAGCAAGACTTCCATATGGATAGTAATATCTACAGTTATTGAATAGAATCATGAAAGCAATAAACTGCTAATTGAATGTGATGATAACATTGCGATGTAAGGAATACTTAAACATAACTGTGGGCATAAACTAACACTATAATGAGGATAGAGAAGACGAATCACACAGAACGGAGTCTAAGCGCTATGATACGTTTATAACTTATTGTATGTTACGAAGACAACGTATATATTCTTGTAAGACACTCTACTGTGCAGCAAAAATAGAAATACATCAAACCAGACTCTCGTCTCTAGTGCACTGCGAACTAACCCAGAATTTAGCTGACAAAGAATATTTGGTGTGACGTCGTCCCTGGGTAATATTGTTCAATTACAAACCCGTCCCTTGAGGCATTGCGACACGCGGTGGCGGAGCCGGTCACGCTTACTTCTAATTGGATAAACGGTCTGGTCGGTATTACATCCTCCGTTTGGGACTGCCTGTCAAACTTTCAAATATTTTCCGTTATTATTAGCATTATCAAAGCCATGTCAGTGTGTATTTGATACCTTCGTTTTACTTTCTGAATCCAAACCTTTATAGGTGTATCAAGTATATGTGCAATAGAGTTTGATTCACTTATTTTGAAAGATTCAGAAAAAAAGAAAATTTTGTTCGATTTCAAAGAAAGCCACAGAAATCTGTCATATGTAGAGAACATTGTATTTTGCAATATTAACATATGTTTTTTCGAGCATGTATAATAAATAGTTAGATTATTTGAATGCACAGCAGATAAAAATACATGCGTGTAAATATATATATATTCTAAATACTGGACTATTTTTTGTCTGAATATAACAGCCCATTCTTGAACGCTTAGCATTATTGTCGTATGGCTTCCAGCTCAAACTGGTAACTTTTAGGTGTTCAATCGAGAAAAGATTGCCAAAACGAGTATAGATTTTCAAACCGCCGATGAAGTCACTTGGTACTTTGCTATTCACCTATGAGAAACTTGAAAAACATCAAATATGCAAAACGACACGAAAATCATAGAGAGGATCGTATTTCGCCTTTGCTCAAGGTATGGTTCTGCTCTTTGCAAACTATAACACGCCTCATTTCCTAAAACCGCATGGAAAGAAGAAAAAATGCGAAAAGAAAGCGGCGAACAAACAATACAACAACAAAGACTCTGGAGGAGCCCAGCTCGGCCCGGAGGGGGACCTGTCCGTCCAACCTGTCATTATCCACGGGTGCGATATGTAACCCTCGTTAGCGCTCTAATGCACATCTGCTTCCCTTAAACAGCCGCACTTGTCCATTGTGGGGAAGACGGCGGGAGTTTCGTGGCATTTTGTCTTGTTAACGGGGTACCGGTGTTTGCGAATGAAAGAAAACGTAACAGTAGCGAGAACTAGAGAATACTGAACAGAAAAAGAGAAGTAAACAAATCCTGGCGATCAAGTGAAATATTAATTGATCTAATAAATGCATAGACTTTTAAAAACTTTCAAGGCGTAGCATAGCAAGAAAGGCCCTCACGATTAGTATGTACATGAGTGTGTATGAGAGACCGTCGACGGACTATAATGTTTCGACAATGGTGGTATCACTGCGCTGTAGTGTACTTTAGAGAATGGGGAACGCTTAAACGCCGGACACTGTACACTTTATAGACGGACTGTTCATAGATTGGATTGACTTTATCGCTCGGTGCAGACTGTTGCTTTAAGAGTTGACTGAATTTTTTTGTGTGCAGTATTGAGCTAAGCTTTACGCTACTGCTGTCTTTGTCGAGCAGAAGTGTGGGCTAGCTCAACGGTAATCCCAAAGAGCGTCAGGGAAATACATGATCTAATTCATACTGGTAGTTGTTAAAAGGGATTAAAATGTATTTTAGATATTACTACCGAGTGATCAGTTGTAAAATCAATGGTGGTTATGTCTTTCATAAGCTCCAGTATTTGAAATGGACAAGATAAGACCATCACTGCGTATGGAAAAGAGGGTACCCAATAATGAAAATAACAAATGAGATAGAGTAAAGATAGTTGTATTCGTAACGTTTTTGTCAACAGTCAAATATACTATATTGTATATACAAAACATTTCAATCTCACTATATACAGAGATGTGTTGAGCAGTTGTACAAAGATCTATAATTTCGATCGCATCCGTGAATTCAGCAACTTTACAGCATCGGATGAAAACAACATTCAATCATTCTGTAGGCGACGTAAAGGAAGCAATCATAACTTGACCAGGTAACATATGGCAGTATACGTACGTAGAAGTGAACATTTTGTAGCAAAGTTTACACAATAGACGGAGTATGTTACATAACTTACGCTGAAGTTGTGATAGAGGTCAGTCTGGTTTTCCTAAGTTCAAAACTGGTCTAATAACATCGATATGTACAGATAAGAATTTCTTAAATGTCTCTGAAATGTTCTTTTTTTTCATCTTGAGAATGAAGGGTGCTTGCCGAACGGTAGCCGGTTGACACTGTCAGGCGGACACTGCGGGCAGGAGCAGGGGATGGGCCACCTGGAGAACGGGCTGCGCTCAGGCTGGTGCTCCGGTCTCAGGAGAAGTCCGCTGTGGCTCGCCCGGGACGCGAGTGGGTGACTCAGCGGGCCGTGTGGTATCTGAGACGGGGAAGGAAACATCGCTGGCCCGTGGAGTCCCGACAGAGTGGGCGGTGACAGAGTCGGGTGAGCGGGCAGCTTGGCGCGGTGTGCCGGGTGGATGTCGCTCACGAGCCGCTTCATCTCCTCTAAGGAACTGTTGAGCATGAGGATGTAGTTCTTGGCCAGCAGCAGCGTGGCGATTTTGGAGAGTTTCCTGACGGACGGACCGTGAGCGTACGGCATGACTTCCCGCAACCCGTCCAGCGCCGAGTTCAGGTCGTGCATTCTCTTCCTCTCCCGATGGTTGACTTTCAGACGGAGTTCCTGGAGTTCTTCCTCCGATAACTGCTTCTCGGCTTTCTTCAGACTCTTGCTCCTCCTGATCTTCCCCGGACGGGAGCGGGAGGAGGGTGAGGAGGGGGCGGGCGAACCGCCGCTGGACCAGGACGATGTCGGTGAGGACGGCCGGGGAGACACAGACGGGGAGGTTCTGTTGAACATCGCGGCGTCCGGAGTCTGTTCCATCTTCAGAACCCACTTGGCTGTCTCAATGTCGGTGTTGCTCATGATATCTTCCGTACACACCACGATGATTCCCGTGTTGGAGTGGCTATCAGGAGTTCATCCCGAACTTTTTAACTGTACAGGACAAAGGATTTGCTGGGGACAAAAGAATCCCAATGGACGGAGAGCCAATCAGAAACGTGCGTGTTCATGATGGGCGTGTTTACTGCTGAGATTGTCCTGCAAATGAGCACTGCTTATCACACCAGTTCCGTCAGTTCGGGCAAAGAAGTTTTATCCCCTTGGTTTGGGAGACGTAAAACCATTGGTATATCAAACCAAAGAGGGTCTATTCAGATGATGAACTATTTGTTGGTTATTCTTAGGCCCTGACAACCATTGGACATAGTGATAGTAAGTCTAGATCTGGCCATAAAGTCTCAAAAGACCCCTGTGACTCTTTGAAGTTTGAGGATCAAAGACGCCTTGCTTGCTTACGCCGTTAAACAGCCTTATTAAAGAAGTCAACAAATGATCTTTTATTGCTTACGTTCTGCATATTATATGAAGCGTCGACGTCTTAAACATGTGTGTGGATTTATTCGGATGTACGACGCGAAATGATGGACAATGCTGATAACTAGATAAATGTTACATGGATACTTACAGTCTCAACCACTCATGCTTTGCCCCACGCAGTGCCTCCCAGCGGAGTTTGTATAGAGTACAGTTTGGGGGTCTCGCGCTTGTCCAGTCACATCGTTGCACACTAGTAGGGTCGGAGACTCTAATGACCAGTTTAGAATGCCCCCACCACAAGTTCGCGCTTTGATTCCTGAGATAATGACCGGTTAGACCGTCTGCACCAGAAGCTCGGGCCTGGGACGTGTCTCGTCCAGTTTCACGGCGCTGACAGGACTGATGGAGGCGGACAATAGAGAACTCCTCCCCGGTACAAATCAGACGACATTTCCGACTGACCTCATTGACCTTTGCGGTGAACGATATCCACAAAACTGTCACAATACGTTAAATCTTAAAACCCACAGTGTTAACTATGTGCTATTTTGAAACAATATGTGGATCCTTGATCACTGCGTTGATAGATTGATCCCAGGGTCAGTCCCAGCGCGGACTTGTTAAATAAAGTTGATTGAACTTGTTGATAAGGCCCATTCCCGAACCGGGGCCCTGTCGGGCAGCTATCGGGAACGAAAAGTATGATAGCGGTAGGCCTTATTTGCGTATAAATATTCATGTATAAATGTACTTTTCTATTTTTCGTTTCCCAGTCTGGAAATGTGACGCTAGCCTAAGGTGTTCCGTCCCGTGTGTGGTAGAGCTCCAAACTTTAGCCTCAAGCGACAGGTAACAGAACAGAACTCAACACACTTATTTAGTATCGAGAAGAAGCAGGAGCGAAGCCGCAGTGCACTGCTGGCTATGCAACTAAAGAAAAACTTTCCTTCTTAGTCCTCAATCAGGCCAACTGAAAAGAAAAAGTTCGTCCAGGGAAGTTTAAGATCTTTAGATATCCATCTAAAACAATCATGGGAAAATGTAAAAACCTTAGCCGACACCAATCCTTAGGGTAGATGCGATCTTCCTGGGAAAAACAACCTGCCTGACAACCCTGGGAACGATTCTGTTCTCAAGTCCAGAGTTCCTCACCTGGGGAAATCAATTGGCTAATTGGCTGCTATAGCAACCAATCAGCGCTTTAAACTTATCAGTGTTCACCACTTCGATATAGAGTACAGTTTCAACATCCTATTTCTGTCGAGTACAACTTTTAATTTCAACAAGGTGGTGACTTTATAACATACAATGCAGTTGTAGTTAAGATACAGACAGAGCACAGAGACCACACACTGTGTGATGGTCAGTGGGAGCCTGTCCAAAGAAGAGACCCTCCCTCTCCTGAGGCTGTATTGTGTGTCATGAGGCTGTATTGTCCTGTACCCCCTCGGACAGGACCAGTCAAGATGTCCGCTGCCAACTGGACACAATGAGGTGTTGGTTAAGTCCTGCTGAAGGCCTTTGAAGGTCTTTGAACTCCAGACGACTGACCCTTTTTCTGGGATAAAAAGGTTCCTTTTCTGTCCCCTTCACTTTGAACTCCCGTCTTCTCATGACCAGCTGAGGTCTGGGATGACTGGACAAGTTTGGCAGTCCTGCTGTAATTCTAAAAATAAATGTTAGACTACATACTTGCAAAACTTTTCTTCACAACTTTAGGAATGTTGGTAGGACAAATAAATTGCTAATTCTAATACAAATCTTCTGGTGAGATTTTTCCATTGATACATAAAGTGTTAAGTCATTGCATCTGTTTTAATGATGTTGCACTTGGTTATCAGAAAGGTATTATACCTCAAAACCAACACTTGCCCCACCCTACAGTCTGTAGTCTGTTTGCCCAACCCCTGATCTCCCTCCCCGCAGAAGACACCAGACCTTGTAGTCATCTGGCCACAAATGTTCCTGTCCAAAACCACAACATTTGGTCAATTCTAATCCTGTAAGTGGATTTACTGTCCTCCCAGTAATGAAGAAGAAGTGCCAAAATCCTTTCTGTGGCAGGCTTGAATGGGCCCATCAGCTCCTTTATGTCCCTCTTGTCCAGCTTTTCACAGCTTTTTGTGTGGTGAGAAAACACAATCAGAACCTCTGTCAGTGTGGTAAATATTCAATCAGTCATGAATGGGGTTTATGGGCAATCTGGATAGATTCATTAAAAAGTCAAATGGATCCTTAAAGTTTCCCTTTGACTTACTTGTAAAGGCATCAACAACTGTTGAGCTCCTGTGGACTGTGTATTGTCTATATGATTGGTGGGTGTTTCAATTAATAAGAGATATTCAGGGTCTAGAGTTGGAGGAAAGGTGTTGAATTGATAAAAGTAATTCAAAGCACTAAAATTGTTAAATTTGCATGTGAAACGTCAAAAAGGCAGTATGTTCAAAGCTCATCCTAGTACCCCAGTATCTTTTCGTCTTATCATCATCTTTCCCCTCTGAAGTTTTATATTGACAAGAAGCTTAAAAAAAGGTAGGATTTTCCAAGCTGCGACAGTAAACATTACCTGGACTAGTAGACTGAGCTACCCAAATATCATGCATCCAGCATTCAAGTGTATAACATTTCTTCTTCCTAGTCCTTTTATTTCAGATCAAGGACACCAGTCTTAGGAACTTTGGAAGGTCAAGAAGTCAGACTCAGGGTTCAAGTCCAATCAGGCATCCTTTCCTGCCTCCACTGTCCTGTGATCTTAGATCAAAGGTACATCTTGGATGTGAAGGAGTCTCAGGATACAAGGTTTTTAGATATTCTTTTCCCCTGCAATCTCAGACTGAGAGGTGAAGACATCTCAGAGGTGAAGAAGTCAGACTCAGGTACAAGGTTTTCAGGCATATTTTTTGTAAATTCCTGCTTCTTTTCTCCTGTATTTTCAGACTAAGAGGTGAAGACATCTCAGAGGTGAAGAAGTCAGACTTGGATACAAGGTTTTCAGGCATATCTTTAAGTCATTTCCTGCTTCTTTTCGCCTGTAATCTCAGACTAAGAGGTGAAGACATCTCAAAGGTGAAAAAGTCAGACTCAGGGAATGAGTGCATCCAGGCATGTAATTTGTCCCAATCAGGAAAGAAAACCCCAATTTCAAGCCTTGTTCCGGAGGCGACAAAACCCTTTGTTCTAGTGCTCCTGGGCTGTATTGTGTGGAGGTGACCTCACCAGGGGAGGGGCCGGCCAACATCAGGAATTCTCCGGCAGGTTTTACATCTGAAAACCTCCAACAGAAGCCTTCAGGGTGGCAAGTGGACACAACAACAATCCCATCAAAGGACCATCCTTTATGCTGGTGGAGACCTGAACTTTGATGTCCTCTTGTGGCCAGACTGTCACCGCGTGGCACGATCGGGAGCGCGTTGGTCTCAGCTCCGAGAGGTCCCGGGTTCAAATCCGCTTGCCGTGTCACCGATCTTGTGCCCTTGGGAAAGGCACTTTACACGACTTTCCTCACCTAACTCAGGTGTAAACGAGTACATAGCTGCGGCTAGTGGCAGTGACAGGCCTTTGTTGTGGTGACAGGCCATAGGGGCATGTTCGGGCATGACGCACCCGCCATGACACACGAGTCAGGGGTAGGAGGAACCCCTTGCATCCTTGGTCGGAAGTCCTCCTAGGAGATGGAAACTCCGAACAACAAAGCCAACGGTATGGTGGCTTTGAAAAGGCGTCTTTGACACCTGTTTCGCCATACCCTCCATATGTATATGGAGAATCTCAATAAAAAAAAAAAAAAAAAAAAAAAAAAAAAATCTGTCATGGATAGAAAGTCTTCATTAATCCTATCCATGGCTTAGGAACCAGACCACCTAGATGGATGGTAGGTTCAGAGTCAGACTAGTGCTGCCATACATTTGTAGATGAAGGAAACTAAATCACATTTTTTAAATATAAAATGTTTTATTGGTAGTTAACACATAGCATGACAGTGTATATTTTTTGTGATTCAACTGCGAACCCAAGCTGCTTAAAATGGTTGAGATTCTTTGGACTAGAAGCTGAACGTTGCAGGCTAATTGGTACTGTAATTATGTAAGTGATAATTGATTACAGTTAATAAAATGTTTATTTATACTGTCCACCCTCTGTAAGCTGAAACAAGTTTGATAGCTTATGTGTAAGTATTCAATGATGTACCAACCCGAAGAAACTGTTCACTGAGGTTTGATAGGTAATACTGGAAGCCATGAGTTAAACTGGATCAAGGTGCCTTGTTTCTTGGTCTCAGGGGAAAAGTTGGTTGAGGGTGGTCAGTTGCAGGCTGTACCCTGTGTGACAGCCAAGGAACTAGAAATGATTCCAAACTACACAGACCTTCACGAGGGTCTGCATGCTCTTTTACGTAAGGTGTAGGCAGCCTATTTTTATTTCCCGTAATTCGTAGGGAAAAACATCCATCTACATACTTTGTAGCGAGGTGACCAAAATAAGCGTAATTGCCTCCCTTGATTTAGCGTAATCCATAGGGGGTTCTGAATTCAGCGTAAATCGTTGTCGGGGCCCCCCATGCAGACCCTCCTTCAACAACCCTCACACTCACTCACCTGTTCAGTCACTAACAAGGTTATAGTGGTAGTCCCACTCTCACTGCTCATTTACACAACTTCTACAGTAATCCTTCTATCTGGGTTCAATTTCCCTTGCTTACTCCAAAAGTTGTGGCCTTGTGACGAACACTTAACAACTCTTTTCTCACCTGCCTTAGGTGGAAATGAGGATCTAACTTGAATTAGGGACATGTGATGGGATGTAAAGTTGCAAGTTCTCTAATATTTGAGGACAGCCACAACTTGAGCATGTTAGAGATCCCACAACACTTCTTGAAAAGGGGTCCATCCTAGTGTGAGTGGATCAAATCTGGTCTTTTGCAGGTTGTATACTGACTGTACATTACTAGTGTGTTACACCTAAAGTTTATCAGTGCAGTTATGTGAAACAAACAGCCATAAAATCTAGTTTGTTTGGTCTTATAAGTTATATGCCCACAGACTGCAATAGTACCAGCACATCTAGATTATCACAGCCTTTTGTGTGAAAACACATCTAACATCACTACTTGATGACACTCCCTGGCTAGGTGGCTCACTCTCAAGCTGGGCAGTCAGCAATTCAGTCTTTGTATCTGTCACAATTTTGTGTTACCTTTCTATAGAGGACAGCCCACAACATCTGTGACATGTTCTATACAACCTACCCTGGATAATGAAGAAAGAAACAGAAATATTGTGTATACTTTGTTATTGCCATATAGAATGCACCTCAACCACCTGTTAATGCAGTGACTTCAGCAAAGAACTTTAAACCTTTCCTTAAGTCTTTAAGAGTTAAGAAACTCCTTTTCAAAGAGTTGTCTTCTTTTGATGGGATGTTTTCTGTCTACCAGGATATCGGAGGTAATGATCTGTGATCCATTAGTGAGCGTAACCTGCTGGGATGTCGGACTGCGACATTGTCGCGTGCCTGTTCACGTGTACCGCGTAGGGGAGGTTTCGTTGTTGTGATCTTTACCTATTGTCCTGTTTTCACATTGTATACAAGCAAGGACCTCCTAGGTAGGCTTCCGGTTAGGTGTGAACTCATCTTTTCTTTTACGCCTTCATAAATCATGCATTTCTGAGGCAGACATGTTTTACAAGCCGCCATCCAACTGTAATAACATCTGTATCTGTATCTTTATAGCTGGTACAACCGCCCTTTGGCATGACACACCAGCTTCGCAGGCACGCGGCGCGGCAGCAGCTGGTTGTATTGCACTGAAGGACCCGTCACACCTAACTATTGCACATCTATCTGCAAGCGGTAGTCTACTGCATTAGGGATTTCAATCCTACTCTACAAACTTGGGTATTAGCTCTTTGTCTTGTTTAAAGGTAAACCACTTATCTTTGGTGCCATCCTAGTCTCACAGTTTACCTGGGGCTCCCCTCCCCCCTCTTAAGTACTATAAGCAAGGGGCAAGTATATGATCCCAGGTCAATGCTTTGAGTTTGGCAGAGGAGGAAACTAACTTGGATGGGACCCTGGCAAAACTACACCTACCGGTATATATAAATTTGTTAGTACATTTAGACTTTGAGTATCAGGAAATGTATATATGGTTTACACGCAACACACATTTTGCACATATTCGGCATACTGGGATCAATATGGTATTGAGGAACCTTTATGAATAAGTACTATGAAAAGATGGCTAAGGACAGATGTCAAGCTTTGTCATACTGTAATTCACACAACCTTCTATGGTGAAGACCACTGTAAAAGTGTCATGAGTGCAAAATGTAGGCACTTGACAGGGACTGGTACAAAACAATATTCTTCATCAGTCAATAGACAGTCTTTACAGCAAAGTTTTTACGGCTGGGCAAAACCTTTTCAAGCAGATGCCAATGCAGAGGTACAAGGTGTCATGTCATGATTGATAGCTTAGCTGGCAGGCGCCAACCTTGTACACCAACAATACTCCAGGACTGACTATACTTTTACGACCGTACCTAATGCAAGAGGTGTCCGATCATGAATGATAGTCTAAATGGGGGATTGGGGAGACATTGACACGCAGGCGCCAACCGCCCTGTGGGGTGGGGCTCTGCATGGGGGGTAGGGGGTGTGATGGGGTCGTCGACACTTACGTGTTAACAACACAGAACCCTGCTGGTTAATGGAGTTGGCACAATTAATGAACTCACGTGGACAAACATCTGTCAGGCTAGCCCTCTCCTACTGTTTATACTGAATAACCTTCTTCATGCTAAGGATGCATTCATGTAACATGTTTGTACTGGTTACAGCAGAGGTCTGTAGGAAAGGGTTAATTGAAGATATCATCATCATTTCAATTGAAGACATAAAGACTTCAATGACTGAGTTTTCTTACGACTGGTATCAAACCTGGCCTGTGCATCCTTTTATGCATTTTTAAACCACTATATGCCAAGTACAATTCATCCTTACTGTCATTGTATCAGCAGAGTATTTTCTCTGTAAATCTCTGACAAGGGAGTAAACATATATCTTGGAAAATGATTAAAATTGCTTGTTTTCTTGCTTTATCAAAATCAGCATAGCCTTTTCATCATTAAAGAATGGGTGAACCATTGAAACTGTGCATGTCCTAGCCCCTTTGAAACCTAAAGATCTTAGCATACAAAAGTAAGTTACAATTTCTTCATCTCATTCATGTCTTTGACGGAAGAAAAGGAAAAGATCTCCTTGTATTATATGACTGTCTTACAAGACTATGATCTCGTGTAGACCAGACTCATTTGGCTGCTGAAAAAAAGTAACAATCACAGTAGAAACTGCTTATTTGGAAGGCCATCTGTAGCTAGATAGTGGTAATAACTTGTGAGAGGCATAAGCTGTTTATCGTATTACATCTTGACTGATAGACTGACAGATATCAGTCATCCTTTAATACAATAGAACAGGCCCCAGGCACCTCACTGTTTATGGCCCCTAACAGCATTAACACCAGGGTGTGAGTGGGACAGAATGAACTCACCTCAAAGCCTGGACATCTGTCCATACTTCCAGAGGTGTGACCCACACATGGGGACCAGAGGAGGCCTGTAGGGGTCCTGATGGACTGATATACTAATGTATAGTACAGTAGATCTGGTACCACATACAGTAGAGTAAAGCTCTTTCCTCAATGGAGGTGAGGTATGGCTCAAATCTTAAAAGTCAATTCCAAGCACACCTGGTTTACCACTTGTCTTTGAAAAGTATGTTGGGTCCTTCTACACATTGCAGTTTGACACCTGAGTCTAATGCCAGCGAAGCTCCCTATTACACCGTGCCACTGGTTTCAAGATCATGTAGGTAGCCTCCATAGCAGGCTCTCTGGACCTTTTTTTTTCTTCGTCTTTTTGCTGGCCATTTCTTTTTGTACTGGGTAGCTTGGCTTCCGGTCCTAGACTGCTATATATTGTATAATCTGTAGCTGCATTATGCCACCTTCGGAGCTGCTATTTGCAGGTGGCATAAGGCATTACAATCTACCAGCAAACACTATTTGAAACTACTGTACCAGTGAATCTCCAAACAAGATTGGAGGTAGTATTTTACACATGGTTTAGGGCTTTTATATACCTCAATCTAGTGGAAGGCGACAAAAGAAACAGCCCACAAGAAAGCCTTATGCATAAAACACTGACCAAGATCCTTTAATTCATTTGGTGCTGTTTAGTGCATGCTTGAAAGTAGCATAAAAATTGAGTGAACATCGTGGCATGATGGCTAATAAAAATGAAATAAAGAAAAAATCAAAGCTTGAGGACAGTTTTGTCCATCATAAATCAAATAAGATAAGAAGACATTTAATAGTAAGGGTTGTTGCTTTTAAATGTTCATTGGAGTAAAAAATGCGTATCACACAGCTGACATATGTCTATCAACACGTGTGCACGCTCCATTCCCTGTCCATACAAAAGTTGTCACCTTTTGCGAAAGCTCGTAGTCACCCCCTACCGGGGCCACGAACAACCCCCCTCAGCAGGCTTTCCCAGTTCCTAGGACATTACTGTTAGTGTGGCGGAGATGTTCACCTAATAGACCCATCACTGACACCTTCTCTGGAACTGACAGTTGTGTTCTCAACAGGTTTCCTAGTCCTTTTTAAAGGTATATCACAATGGACAACACACATATAACTGCTGACAAAGGCAAACATTAGCATAACAATTCTCTAGACTTGGAAAGATTCTATTTTGTGACCTGTAACTAAGGACCTCCTTGCTGTAACGAATTTGTGACAATCTATTTACAGATATACCAAGCTCACTATACCAAGGTGTAACCAAGGAGGTTAAAGAAATGTCTCTTAAAATCATAAGGAAATGACAATTGAGTGGAATGACATGTCTTTATGATGATTTATAATGTAGTTTGTCTGATACAGGAATTTAGAAGTTTTAGGTGTTTGAAGGCAAATTGGAATAACTCAATTATCAAATGGTCTACAGGCAGTTAAAAAACAGTATTATGTAGTTATTTCCTAAATACTTAGGTAAAAGCAGTGAAGAAAGTATCAGGCAACATTTAGTGACACCTTCTGCCTCCACCTCAAAATGAAAAGCTAATTAAACAAAGACTGTCCATTATTTTGAATGAGTAACCAAATTCATTACACTCTTTTTTCACGACACGTTGCAATCTCTATGTGACCCAATGTTTGATAAGCACACACGGAACGCTACAAAGTCTGCACTAGTGTTTTGTGTCATTTGCTATCTCCTTAGCCATACTATTGCATCATATCACAATTATGAAATTGAAGTCCAATTTTGGGCGATCAACAGCCACTCGGCAATTGCCACCTTGTGAAAATGGGCCTAAAATGGATTTGTTTTCAATTAAGAAAAAAAATGGTATCAACTATGTATGGCCTATACATATAGCCTTATAAACTGAAGTCTTGATGAAAAGACCCAACCCAAAAGAAGAGTCTATTTAGCAGCTGTTTGGCGTGTGTTCAATTCTTATTGACTTTTCATCAAACAAAAGATTCGGTGTCGTTTATTACCACATGAAATACCGCAGACACAAAGGTCATTATCTGTCAATTAAACCAGCCTTTTGAAACCTGCAGTGAAAGAGACAGACATATGGGAAACAATAGGAACCCACCCCATGCAAGGTGGTAATAAAAAAATTTGATTGGGAAAATTTGCATGGAAATAGGTGTAACATTGGCTGACAATTTGTGTGCCATGTGCCTCAAATCTCAAAGGACTAAAACGCCAGAAATAAAGTCAAGAAAGGTGCCAAATCTGTGTTGCTTTTTTCTATCACTTTTCTCTGGCTATTTTTTCTGCTTAGCTGCTTTATTACATGTTACTCTTTGTAAAAGCTATAAAACATTTCATTTAGACATGATATATGATGGAGTAATCCAGACCCAACTGAGTACAGTGGATATAAACCCCAGAACAAGCACTGGTATATGGTTGTTTCAAAGCAAGAGCAAGCAAAAAACACTATCTAAAACAAAATTTGACATAAACCTGGGTCAATATTAAACAGTGTTTGAAAGAAATTGTCCTGAGTCATGTTTTCCTTGCTGTCTATACTGTTGGCAGTGTTGCTCTTTTTCTGAGAGTACAAAAAAAGTACATGTATTCATTTCGGTTTTCCTCTTGGGGTGGACATTATTGAAACCGATAGGAACCCATAGGGGGTACCAGACTGTAATTTACTGGACATTTTCAGACACGTGTCTGCCATAAACAGCTGGGGTTCAAGGTGTTTCCATATGAACACAACTGTCTCCTGGGGAGCCCTGTGGGGTAAGGGTTAACATCAGGGGCAATAAAAATCGGTTCAGAATAGATTGACATCTGCCGACTTAGACATTATATCATTGCTTACATATATGATCATATCTTAGACTTTAAGTAGATTCTTGACCATTTCTATGTTGATTCCTTGCAACAATGAAGACAATAGTAAGCTGTATCATTGTCTCTTGTCAAATGTGTACAGATGTAATTGGCAATCTCGGTTCAAAATTCTACATGGACAGTTCTTCATATACAATGACTATATAAATGCTGCCATAGGTGGTAAGGTACAATGATTTAAATGGTCAAATACTAGAAAATTTCATTAGCTTGTTTCCGTAAAAAGAGAATGAACTATGATGAAGGAAAAGTTGGCAATAATCCTACCAGTATACCAATATGCAATGATAGCAGAAGGCCCACTAGCAGCACCATGCAGTACAAAAGTGCCCCCTTGCAGTTCATACCAGATTTGCAGACAAGGAACCAGTAGGACGTGCATTTCAACCAAGAAGATGGAGCTTTAAAGTGTGCAAGACTTCTGCAGACCATTTAAAGTGTGATAATTTGCTTGACCTTGAAGAGAATAAAAGATTATATAACTAAGCCAAATATTTGCCATAAGTCTTCTGAATCCATCTAATACATTTTTGGATATACCAGTAGTGATGACCTGAGAAAATCTTATCATTTTGTTGGGATAGCATCACTGACTGAAAGAGGTTACAGCATATTCCAATCTAACAATCTATCTAGTATACACAGACACAATGGTTTCAATAACATTAGTAGGGTTTTGATATTTTTTCTTTCTTTTGAAATCAAAGCTTATGAAAGTTACATGAAGTTTTTTTAAGCACAATTACCTATATTAACAAAAACATAAATAAAATTGGTAACAATTTACCACCACTTCTACTCAAATGTCACAGTGTACTTAAAAGGATAACATTGTTATAATATGTCAGCTGGGAAGAGCATCTTTACTTTATAGATTTAAACCAGCAACATAGATGAAAGAGAGAACAAAAAAACATCAACAGAGCCAGGATATTTATATGTAAATCATGTACTTACAGCATGTGTTTCAGTCTAAAATTCTGTCACTTTAGAAGGGATTTCATTTTGTAGTGGGAGTGAAAAGAAGTTTTTTGTAGCATTTTATTTTGTAACATTTAATGTTGTTGTCAAAACAGTACTACTATAGCCCCAAAATGTATATTTACGGTGTCATAATTAGTGTGGTAAAAATAAAACCGCCTCAAACTTTCCAAGATTTACAGTAAATGCCAAAATTATTTTTATCTCACAAACTGACGTTTGTCTTTCTTGCCGACCTGCTTGAAGATCCGAGCTTTCTTCTGACCCTTCTCAACCTTGTAACCAAAACTTCCCTCCCTCTTCTTCTGCTTCAGGGCTTTCTTACTGCTGGCTACATCTGAGACTGGAATTAAGGACCAACTGGAAACAATAAGACTTAGTACAAAACAACCTGCACTCCTATGGGTAATGCAAAATTGTCAACAAGGAGCTACAATAAATACATTTTCAACACATTTTTTGATGAAGTAAGACTATAAAAATTACAAAAAAGGTAATATAACCTAATCAATTTTACCACATATATGGATGAAGTAAGTCTATCATGTACAAAATGTATAATTAAGAGTAGAGATAGTAGCCTGGTAAGAGAGATACCAATTGGAGGCTGTAAATCTTAAGATATTTGCCTTAGTTTAAAGACAGCCAGAACTTTTTGATTTGATTCATGTCACTATAAGATCGATAGACTGACTTGAAATTGAGGATTTACTAATGGGAGACCACACAAATTCCAAGCATCCTATCCACAGAGATTTTGACTGGGAACTCTTCTGGGAGAGAAAGCATTTCTGACAGATAAGATTCTGAAACTGTACCCTGACATAAATATTACATATGCGGCAAACGGCAGATAGAGAAACAATTGTCAGATGTTCAGAGGTCAAACTATATAATCGATCACAATAGTACATTCCAATACAGTTAAAAAGATGCACATATTTGTTCAACAAGTCGCAAAACATGGAAAAGCTTGTAAAGGATACTCAGGTAGACACTGGGTGGTACCTGGAACCCAAACGAAATCGCCACCTTGGTCAGGTCTAGTGTATTCACATCAAAGATCTGTTTGAGGTGATGGGCATCGTAAGCACGCACATAAGACTTGTATCCTTCCATGGCTGACTTGTGCAGGAAGTAGTTCTTGTCAATCAGCTTTTCAAGCTGCAGAGAGAATGGCAACAGTGAGTATGTCAATGCTACTAATGCAGGTTTGGTTGTAAGAAAATCACTGACATGACTACATAACGTAATATAGTCAAGTAATATTTCATACCTGTGGTTGGATGTCTGCTATTTTACTCCATGAAAATTCAAACTCATTCAAGGGAACCTGTATGGGTGATAAAAAAAGATGATCAGGTAGGCTTAGCATTTTCTGGTCCTTGTAGTGCCTGGTGGAACAAAGGGTTGCAGGTTTCCTTGCTGTTTTTGTAGCAGGGTATCTTTTTACAGGATTGGTTTGCTAGCCCTTCCCCTTTAACATGCTCCCTTCCAAAAAACAAGTGAAGCTGTGACAAAGGAGCTCATATGTGTGGCTGAAACTAGTTGAGCTACAGGGACACCCCAGAGTGTTTAGTGCTAGATAGAATTGCAAGAAACCTTCTTCTTGTAGATTACAAATGTATTTTCTTTTGGTTCCTTTGGTATCAAAATAAATTCATGGCACAAAGGATGTAACAGTTGTATCTGTTTATTAGCATTTTTTACGAAACACTATTACAGCCAAAACAGTGTTTGCAAAGGGGAAAACATGCTGAATTTCCAATGCTCTTAGGGAAGAGATCTTACCTTGGCAGCCTTGAGATATCTGAGAAAGCCCAGCTCCTCTGGACGCAGGATGAGTAGGGCATGTCCCCTGCCTCCCGCCCTGGCTGTACGACCAACTCTGTGGATGTACTCCTAGAGAAAGAGAGAATACAGCTTATCAGCAAGAGATAAAGGTAAATTCCTATAGCCTTTAAGGCCACAGGAACAGTGGGCTTTTAAACCACTGTGTCTAGAGCACCATATTGGAAGGCAGAGTCAATCCCTCTGCACTGCCTTTTACCCTGCCAACAGAAGACATGTATCCATTTTTACACCTGGGTGATGTGAAGAAAGCCATGTACAGTGCCTTTCTCAAGGACACAATATCTAGCCAGGAAAGCTATACATAAAGTTTGAACCAGTGCTTTTAATCTTGTTTTTGCTAGCCTAGCCACTAAGCTATATGATGCCAGACATCAGCAAATGAAGCATAAGTAAAAAGTCTGGAAACAGAGTTTGCACAGAGAAGTTTTTTGATAAGTTGAAAAAAAGTAGAATTACAACAGAAAATAAGTGTCCAAACTGTTGGTGTTACCTTTGGGTCATCAGGCGGGTCGAACTGTACGATCCAGTCCACCGCGGGAATGTCCAGCCCTCGCGCCGCCACGTCGGTACACAGCAGCGTGCCCGTGTCCGAGTTACAGAACTGGAAGAACGTCGTGGTTCTCTTGGTCTGCTTCTGACGACCCTGTTGATCCGCCAGTTCATGTAAATGATGATTGGCAAGCAAAACACCATAGTAGTGTTTTGCTAGATGATGCACACACATCTATCTGTATCTGTATCTACATAGCTGGTATAACCACCCTTTGGCGTAACACACCATCCAGCTTCTCTTACAAAAAAGTAAGAAAAGTTTTGAGCAGCCTCATAGCATTAAAATGTATGACAGCTTCTTCCACTCTTCTAACCTTGATAATAAGTGTAAAGGACTGAATAAATGTATACTACAAATTCATTTATTTTTACAGGGACTTTGTTTTGCAGTAGAAGGGGAGAGGAGATTTTTGTGGTGGATTGAGTTCATTGTTGACACAATTTTGTTCAGTAGTCATGCATTGGAAATGCAAATCAATTGTGTAATGGAGAGGTCATTGCAGAAACCATGAAAACAAAACCACCACAAGATTGACAGTACCAAATGTGCTGGGAAAGTTCATGGCCCACAGGATGGGGAGAAAACAAGGTCAACCACCAGAGGACCAACCAACGATATGCAAAAAATAGATGCTGCAGTACCAAGTTCAACCACCAGGACACCCAAAATTGACCTTCACCACGGGATCACCCGACCCAAAATCATTGTTCTCCATCCAGATATATCCGCATGCATCATAAAAACATTACCTCCAAGTTCAGGAAGGTAACAACTTTAATGAGACTGTGAAGAAGGGTTAAAAACCACATCCTACTCACATGGATGGCCATGACAGGCAGGTCAATGTAGTTGAGAAGTTCGTAGTGGTACTTGACAGACATGCAGGAGGAGAAGAACACCATGATCTTCTTCTTCCTGTTCTTCTTCAGGAATGTGAAGAGGAGGAGGAACCTCTTCTCTGATGGGCACACAACATAACCCTGAAAACAGAAAACCATTAAAATGAAATCAGATGAGTTTACTGAAATAATAAAACAATAGTCCAGCATTGTAAATCTTAGCATGAAAGCTCAACTGTGGCGGTAAATGAAAATATGGATAAACTGAACCTAACCAATACTGGTAAAATAGTCGTGACTTTGAAGTTGAACAGAGACGGGGGACGCCATAGGTTATCTGGCACCTATGACCGTTGATACAAATCATATATCTCTAATGTCACATCCCGGATGATGCAGTAAACAGGTCAGTTTGGTGAACAAGGCTGATTTGGGTAAGTCTCAGCCATTTTACCAATGTTGGTTAGGTAAAGTTTGGTGTCTCCACACTGTGAATCTTACAATACTTGCAGTTGTTTTAATTTTCCGCATTTATAGTACCTCTCCAGTGAATTTGTGCTGCAAAATTGCTTTGATTGCAAACATAAAACACTGCAAAAACATCCTGTCCAATCCTATTGTGAAATTAAATTTCTGCAAAAATCAATGATTTTACAGTAATTTTGCAAGAAAATCCAGGATAAAGAAATTAAGTTCACATTAACTGTTAACAAATAAGATACATTACCTGTTCCAGCCCCTCTACTGTAGCCTGGTCCTTATTGTCGTCCACTCCCACATACAGCGGTTCTCTCTTGAGGGAGACTCGGGCCAGATCCTCAATCTTCCTGGTCTGGGTGGCTGAGAACAACATGGTCTGTCTGCGCTCTGGGTGGGGAGGGGGGGAGGTAGTTAGACAAAGGGAACATTCAACAGTTTGTAAATTTCTAGCTAGCTAGTTCCCTTGGAGTGTTCCTCAGTGCATTTTAGTCTTCTTATACACGGTTGTAATTGTTATTATGTCATATCATGTCCTGAATTGAGTCTGGTTGACACATAATATTCACCATGGAAAATATTTCATACTGAAATGACATTTGGATTAGCCTGAATACCATCCAATTTCTACCGGGGTGCCCTAAAAGAGGACAGTGAGTGCAAAGAGCCCCGGTAGAAATTGGAAGGTACCCTGGCCACATTCGGATATCATACACAGTACACATGTATCTGTATTTTTCTACAAACATCTTGCGAGCTTTTTCATGTAATGCACAACCTCTCAACACAAGGACTTACTTGGAAGAAGTCTGACGATCTGTTTCAGTTCCTCTTCAAATCCAACTTCTAGAATCCTGTCTGCCTCGTCTATGACTAGACACTGCAGGTTCTTGAACATGAACTGGGGGGTGTTCTGATAGAAAAATATATCTTTGTTAATGTCAACAGATTACAGATACTTTTCAGTGTCTGGTAAAAACTGTTAAGTTCAAAATCAATTTCTCTTATTTCCAATATGGGTATGCAAACCTGTTTATATTATTTCATTGTTGAGAACTAATTAAACATCCTACCTGCATGTGATCCAACAGTCTCCCGGGTGTGGCTACAACGATGTTGATCCCTTTGGCAAGTTTGTCTGCCTCGGATGACCTACTGGTTCCCCCCATGATGAGCCCATACGTGTGACAGTGGTACTTCAGTAACTCCTTCAGAACCCCATACGTCTGCATGGCCAGTTCACGTGTGGGGGACAACACAATCACACCGGTACCTGGGGATTAGAAAAACAGAACATTACTGTAAATCCTTTTTGAAGGGACCTAATCTCTTGGTAGATGGAGTTCATGGTTGAAACAATGCTTTAGTTCAGTAGCAGTACATTACAAATGCATATTTGCAATTTTATGATTTTGTAAACATTTCATGATTTGCAGCTAGTAACAACATTACAGATCTGTGGAAAAGAGTACAAATGTCTACCAAAGCAGAATTGCTTGTAAACTGTAGTATAAAGGAAGCTGCCAGAGGGCCCAATTTTTTTTTACAATTTATCCGTTGGCCAAGGATACTGGAAATATGAAATTACAAGGCCCAACAATGATAATATCTTACAATAAGATATCATCAGTGTTGATGGTAATTAAGGGCTCACCATTTCTAGGCATGAACTTGAGCTTGTACATGAGCTCCACTGCCGGGATGAGGAAGGCCAGAGTCTTCCCACTTCCTGTCTTAGCTGCAGCCAGGATGTCTCTAATGGTGGACAATGTGTTAATGTAAATCATTTTAGAGTGGCATCAATTATCAAGTCTGTAGTGATAATTTACCACAAGCAAATGTGTGCACAAAATCACAATAAATATTTTACAATTCTCTGTACACCAGTGTTACTGCTATTCTGTTCCATTGTAGTGGACACACTTATATATTTCAATAGTGGGGTACTATTGCTTATAATTTGTAGTATCTTGCTTGTATCACAAAAGTTGTAACTTTTTTGTGAAGAGTTCATTTTCATTTCAATTCTTTTTCATACCCATTTCTTTGCTTTGGCTAATTCAACTTCTTATACAATGTAAGCAGCAGTATGAACTTTCATTCTGAAGTGAGAATCATTAGTTTGAAGAGAATATGAAAGAAAGATCACAAACTGAGAGAAGAAATGATGAGGTCTATTTTCTCACCTGCCCTCTAGGAGAGGAGGGATGCTCTTGGCCTGAATCTCAGTCATACAGGTGAAGCTCATGTCAGCCACGCCCTTCAGGGTGGGCTCACACACTGTCTCCTCCAGGGACGAGAAGGGCACATCTGTCACTGGTCCTCTCATGGCTGCGATAGAATAATGATAAGCAGCTAAGGTAAAGCAGTGGTCCTGTGCCTACTTTACTGGCCAGAATTGTTGATCATGACTTACTGAAAAGACTAGGGATCCATCCCTGTGTGAGTGGACCAAACCTTACAGTCTGATCTTACTCTTAGCTAATGTAAATACTGTACAAACTGGGTGTGTGGTGTACAGAACAAAACAACAACTGAGGTGAAGGACGATCTTGAAGTAGACAGCAAAAGTGAAATGTAGCTTTTAGCTATGTTAATTAGACAAATCAAGATTGAGTGCTGTGTTGTAAGATTCCTAGTTTCCTGTGCTACTAGTATTATACTGTACAGTATACGTATCTGTACATTTTTCCATACCAGTGGGCTTTTTTGTCACTGCTTGTTTTTCCTGTGGTTGTGGTTGTTCCTGCTTGTCCTCAGTACTGTCTGTGTGTGGGGAGGTCTGCTCCTCTGAGTTCCTGGCAACTTTTGCTATGAAAAATAAGCAAAAAAGAAACTTAAGTTAGCCATAGTTTCTGAAATGGACCTTTTTTGAGTCTATAATACTTAGTTTACTTCAGTTATATGTACAATTACTGCTTTCATACATTAGGCTACCAAAAGGTAGTACTGCAAGTACAAAATTTGTTCAGCATTCAACATATATGTCTTTACCATCGGGAGTTTCTGGTGTGATTGACTCATCCAGTTTCTCTACTTTTCTCTTCTTTTTCTTCTTCTTCTTCTCAGGCTGAGACGTGTCTGACTTCCTGTCTTCAGAACTCCCTTCTGTACCAGAAGTACCTGATAATGATAGAAAACATAATCATTGGTCATGTTGCCTGGATAGATTCAATGTTTTGTTCAATGATTGTTGAAGGTATTACACATACAACTCCTGATAGCCTGTCCTGGTATCCCTTCTATTCTAGCCCGAGTTTGTTCCTCTGATCGCTTTCCAGCAGAATAGACGGACACTTATCAACACAGGAGTGACTGGTGTTTGCATAATATGTAATTATAAGCAAAGAGCTTTGATTGGCTCCAAGTTGCATGGTACTCTGCAGTATGCAGCATGGTAATAATGGTATTCAAACAGGCATTTAGAGTAATTATACTTTCTTAAGTTCTCACCAAATTCTTGATACCTGCTTTGAAAAATATGAATAGATGCCAGGCTTTAAGAATAGTACTATAGGTACCGTAATGTAACTGATACACAGTATACGCAAAAGTTCACCGCAAACTTAAAACAAAACGGCTTGTTCTGCCTTCTAGCCTTCTACTACCTTGTTTCAACCATGACCTTAAAACAAATGTGGAGACTCCATTTGCTCCCTACTGCCAAATTAAAATTTTTAACTCAGTTACAGTATATGATATATTTGGAATCAGGACGACTCGGACCATTACTAACTCGGCCCATTGAAAATCTGGTCAACTCGGACCACCCCCCTGGTCAACTCGGACCACCCCATGTACAAGTCGGACCAAATTACTTATCTTTTGAAAAAAAATTAATTTGACATTTCTTGGTACATTTGTACTAGTATTATAAAGATTGTCCCCAGCTGCTACTATTAGAACGTCAGAAGTTTCCTGGTCATACAGAGTGGCGGTCCTTTGATCTTGTATCATATGTGCCGCGGGCTCCGGCGATATTAAAACAAAGTGGACACGGTCGGCTTGAAAAAAATTCTTAATTAGCTTAATTTCTCTGATCAATACCCACATCTTATTTGTCTAAAGCTATTCCGAAGAGCAAGTTATGATTAAGTTTACTACTGTTAGAAGCGCCTCACACATATCCACGTGTCCACACACACTGCGTATTTCGACCTAATGTGCGCCGCATGGAATGCCGAAAAGTTCCGATGAATTACACAATCCAATCAATCCAACCTACAGTTTTCTCATTTCAGAGTATATACATATAAAACTAGTGTTGGGGATTACATTTTCGAAAAAAAAAATCAATGAAATAGCTGTCGGGGGAGGGGGGGGGGTATGGTCCGAGTTGTCCCGGCAGATGGGCCGAGTTGACTGGGCCGAGTTGGTAATGGTCCGAGTCGTCCGACATTCGATATATTTACTTACCATTTTGAACAGATGTTTCCGTAACATCATCATTTCCGACTTCACTTTCTTGTTGCAGGATCTCGTTGTTAGTTTCCTCCTTCTCCAATTCAGTAGTAGAAGTTACTGAAACGAAGAAACGTCAAAATTACACATGTATCACAGTTCTTAAATATTTCACCATACATGTGTTTTCACCACTACTGCATCATAAATATTTATAGTTTAACTGCTATGCTTGTGTACATACATTCAACGTCTGAGCATACATAAAAAGCAGCATTTTTCTCCTGCAATTTCATTATCTTATCGTATCATGTATTATTTTCAAACATACACCTAAAATTCCAAACGGCGTCAGTTGGATCATGTTTGCACGTGTTCAGGAACTTTCGCCCCCCTCCCACAACGCCGAAAATATGTAATCAATTCCCTTCCCAATGTTCAATATTATGTAACTGGTGATCGACTGATAGATCAAAGTTTTATCATGACATATCATCGAAAATATGGTGTTTATACTCACGCTTTTTCTTCTTTTCTCTTTGTTGCAATTTCCTCCGAATTTTCTTCATGTGGTCGGCCATCTTGCACAATATACAGTACTTTACACTGCATCTAAACAACACGAAGCCATATCTTATAAAACCGAAATGTACCGCAACAAATAACTATCATGTGCCTCACAAAGATATAATATAAGATAAAAAGAATAGATTTCACTACGAAAATTAATTCATTATATGGCTTTGTATTAAAGTTCGATTTTTTGTTGTTGTTTTATATTGTTGCGTGTGTGTGCTATATGTCATGACCTTTCTCGAAAAATCATGGAGGCAAAGTGAAAGAAATCCCGACGTCTTTGCAAAAATTCACGATTTTCCCCAATATACGTAGCATTAAGACGTATTTTGTGAGTCAAAATGCTGACCCAAAGGCTTATGCGCCTCACAATTTCCTCAAAGTCGAGGTTTGTCCCTGCAGTTTGTCTTAATTCGGTTGGAGGGAACTCGCCAGCAGTCAGGGATGGCGGGCAACTTCCATGTGTAGCAAGGACACAGCCAAGTGAGTGAAAAATCATGGGTTTGAAAAATTCTGAGAGTCAAATTAGGAAGTGAAATCAATGTTATAGATCTGATTTTTCTGTTCTTGATGTTGTCATTTTCTCTGTGAATTATGTGTCGAAAGAAGAATAAGGCCCCGTTCATGATGCAAAAATTAATGCGGATGGATCCGCATTTTTGGCCGATGCGGATAAATTTCTCATCATGAATGCTCCGAAACGGATTTGATGTGGATTTTTCGGGACCACCTCGGGAGGTGGATTTGAAACGGATTTTTTAAATCCGCATTTGCGAACTGTCATCATGAACGCAAATGCGGCGTGAATCCGCATTACATCCGGGTAACGTGGGGTCAAAGTTCGCGTCGTGATGCGGGAAACTGTGAAATTTTAGCGGTCACCATGGCCGCATCTCACTGCAGCCAGGTCAAGGCACAAAACCTTTCGTCGCTGCCGCCTCGTACGTTCCCTTCCGCGGGCACACAGCATTTTCAGGAAAAACACTAACAACAACAGCTGGGGATCCGCCATCTTTTTCGCAATGTTCTGTTGTTGCGTAATGTTCTAATTCCCTGACGCGGATCTGAAACGGATTGCCCGTTGGCATCGTGGACACAAACTGTAAACCGTTTGCATGCGGATCATGATCGGATGGACGCACATGCGGATGCATCCGCATTAATTTTTGCATCATGAACGGGGCCTAAGTGTCTGTTCATGTGGGGAGGGGTATTACAGCAGCTAAAGTTATGATTTTCATAATTTATTATTCAATCCATGTATCTCACAGTCCACACCTCTAGCCAAATGCACGTCCAACAGAGGCATGCGGTGAAACGTAAGCAGAGGGAGAAGAAGCTACGAGAAGGTAAGAAAATTTAGCATACTTTATATGTATGTTATGATATTGTATCTATTTTGTGGCAGCAAAAACTTTACTTCTAAAATATTAAAATCCTCATCAATTAACACATTTCGAATAGACTTCCTTTTTGTCAGTTTATTTGCATGTTTAAGAAACATACTTCTTAAGATATTCCTTGTTTTTCACTCTTTTAATTGTCAGACAATTTTAATTATTTTGTTGTGATTGCCCATTGTAAGTCAAACTGTTATCATGACAACAAACCGACCAACCAATCAAATGTCACATGCTTATATTTGCCTCCAATAGCCAGGAAGGTAAAAATCATCAGCCAGCTGGAGGGACTGGATCTGACTCAGTTTAAAGTAGGTTGGGAGAAGAGCAAAGAGTTACAGACGTAAGTATAGTTAGTAGTACAATGATGTAGTAAAATAAAAATCATCCTCAGGCTGTCATTTTATGAATTATGTTGTTGCAAGAAATATTTCCCTAGTGCATACTCTTAAAATCACACTTGAATGCTTACCAAGTTAGTAGTAAGCTGTTTAAATTGTAACCAACTTTATGTTGTACATGTATTTAAGATTAAGTTGATTAAATACACAAGCAATAGTAACCCATTTTACATATAATTTCAGTGCTCAAAGAGTATCCCGATTGTGACTCAGAAAGCCCTATGGCTTATTTGTGTCCCATACATTGCCACGACACCAGCAGTTAATGTTAATCCTGATGTTGTTGTAGGGCTGATGATACCATCAAAAGAATCTTCAGTCTTGAGTTTGCCAGCAATGTAAGTATTTCTCCTACACCTTTTTTTCTGATTGCATAATATATCTTTGTTTTGTTTTGTTTTGATCATTCATTTCCCCATTCTGAAAAAGCAACAAATAACCCCAAAGTCTAGAAAGATTCAGTTTTTAAGATTTGAAAAAAATGAAATTTAAGGGCACCTTTTGTTTACATGCATACATGGTCTGCGTGTGGCTGGTCAAGTATGTGTAGGTTTGGACATACATCTTTTTGTCAAATACATGTACATTTGCATTTCTATATCTAGGCTGAAAAGGTGAATTTCCTGAAACAAGACATGATCAGACGGGTTCAGAAGCATCCAAATGACAACAACTCACTTGAAGTCAGAAGTAAGTCTTGCGTACAAGTTTTTCTATGAAAGCACTTTGGTGATGATAGATTGATTTACATTTTGTATATCTTGATATTGTTACCCTTGATTATTTTTTTATCGTACCTTTAAGAAACATAAAGACAAATCTGTTTAGAAAGAAAGTGATGTACAATTGTCTTTTATCTAATGCTGTTTTTTTTCACAAAATATTATTGTACTGTTTTGCAGTTGCATATATGACAATAAATCTGCGAGCTCTGCAAGAAGCTCAAGAGAAAGACAAGAAGGTAGGTTGACAAGTTACTGGGCTGCAGTTCCTTACTTTAAACCTTTTAAAGAAATCTGCACAACTTTTCTGATTCTTCTAACTTTCCTGCTGGGCAAATGAAACTGTTGGTTATTTTTGTTTGTTCATTTATTTTAATTTTACCAGGGGTGACATATAGCCTAATCTTGGCACTTTTCATTGTGCTCTAGGAGTAACCCCAGACATACATGTACATAAATATCAAATTAGATCAAAAGTAACATGATGTGGAAAAACATATAGTTTTTGCTGGTATGTCCTCTTCTGTCAGGAACCAATCAGAGCTTTGAACTGCCTTAAACCAATCAGAGCGTAGAATTATAGCAGATCTTAAAAGCAAACAACTACAGGTTTGTGATAATATGTGATTTTCCCCCTTTATTTGCATACAATATTGTAGGGCGAGCCTAATGGTATAGTATTGTGTGTGAGTAGCTTGACAAAAGGCTATGGGGAAAACCTGCAAAAATGTTGCCTTACTACTTAGAAGTTGTAAAGAATTTCACTAGCACAAACGTACATGTAAAGCAGTTTCATTTGAAACAAATATAATTTGCCTCATTTGGTTCTTTACAGAACACCTTTCAGAAACAGCTGATGCTCATCAAGCAACAGAAGCGGGACAAGCTGCTCCGAGAGCTCCGCAAGACGAACTACGAGAGCTTCCAGCTGGTCTGTCGCGAGCTCGGCATCACCCTAGACCTCATGGACTCCGAGCAGGTCCTCAGGAAATTGACCAAGAAAGGACAGCTGCTCCAAGAACACCGACAGAAGATCTTCGCAGAAATTCGCAGGAGGAGAAAAGAAGAGGAAGAGGCAGCAGCACTTGCTGCCTCAGAGGAGGGGGAGGGGGGCGCAGCTGTATCATCTACTCTTACTGTAGGAAAATAGCAGAAGTGACCACTTTCTATAACTTCTATGAAGCAAGCAGTGGTAAAATGTCCTCAGTACAGTACCAGTGTCTTATGAAGTTTCATTTGCTTGTACTACGTGTAGTGTATCATGATAATTTGATTTGATACTAGTGCTAGAGACCAATAAAGAATTACAGGTAGTGCTACATTGTAATACTAATACTAGTAGTAAGAACTGGGTGACAGATTTGCATTGATAGCATGGAGGATACAGTCAAACCTGGCAGGGTAACCACCTGGTGCAGTCAACCATCTCCAGTCATAAGCCACATAAACACCGTGTTACAACCCACTGTTCTGAAACAACCACCTCCAGTCACCAACCGTTACGTACTGCTTATAAGGGTGAGCTTGAAAGTTATTTTTCGTGGCTAAAGGATCTCTCACAGACTGTTTAAATTGAGATGAAGTCAATAAAGTACTAGTAATACATGTATGTACAAGCTTTTGTATCCTCATTGAAGTGACCACCTAAAAGAGCCTGTTTCAAGGCTACTGTGTTAAAAGTTGAAACATCCACAGTTAGCTTTTATTTATTGCTGTTGTCTTTATACAGATATGAGCACACTCAGTGCTTAGCGCACATGCCCTGTACAGAATAACATACACAGAGCAGCATAAAGAAAGAACTCTATAACTATCCGTCGCATGGGGACAATATTTCTATCTGACCATGGCAACTCTTGTTTGTATTTCAAACTGCACATAACTAAAGGTGGCAACCCTTGTGCAAAAGGTAGTGTTTAGTATATCACATTGCACACCATTCACACAGCAGGCCTTAAAGGTGCCTTTGAGATCTGTGTCGTGATGTTCAGGTAAAAAGGTGCCCGTTTGAAGATAATGTTTTTATTTATTTTTATTTTATTTTTTATTAAAAACAACAACAACAGTACATTTGTCAACAACTAAGACTAGATTTTGTACAGTCGAGTACCATTGCACATGGAGGGATAACATATACTGGTGTGTCTGGACGAATTACATGCAGTACATGGGTAGTGGAACAGTTAGAAGAGACAAATACATGTAGTACATCTGGGGAACCTTAAGGAATATGTACAGTCTGATATTACACTATGATCAAAAATGGAGAAGTCTAACAGTAGGTGCAGTTCATGCCAAACTATCAATAGAAAATTTGTACAATCAATCTACATTGGCTGTCAGTCTATCATGGAATATCCGTTCTTCGAAGTCCTTTTCAAAGACATTAAAGAGGCTAGTAATGCACAGGTGTGGGTCTTTTCTATGCCAGATCCAAGTTTTAAAGATTGTCCATTTAGCAACAGTAACAGTAAAGGTTCTATTTTTCTGGTCTTAAGCAGTTATTAAATGATCAATTTTTCCAAATAAAATCTCCTGCAAAGTAATTTTTATGTTGGGCAAGGGTACAAATGTGTTAACTAATTCCCAGAAATTACACAGTCTTTCACATTTAAAGAACATATGCTCATAATCTTCTATGCTTCCACTGCTACATAGTGTACATGTTGCATCATATATGTGTCCCGTTTCATCTTTGATACCCCATTTGTGCAGATTGTGTGCACATGGTAATATTCGGTGTAATAGTTTGTAGTTTAACTCTGCTAACTTAGTGTCTATACAGGTCTGTGTGCTTAACCATCTCCAGATATTTTCCCAAGCCAGGGTTTCAGTAGGAAATGTGGATTGCCATCTTTTACAGCATATTGGTTCCTTGGCCTGTGCCTTCACTAATGCATTATAAAACAATTTGCAGGTGTTCTTGCTTTTGATTTGTTTTGTTGTTTTACCATCAAATATACATGGGGTAAGGGTGTTAAGCTCTAATCTTCGATAAGGAATTGGGCCTCTATGGTTTCTTATTGCATTCTTCCATGTAAGAGGTATAGCTTGAAACAGAGTTATATATTCAATAATACCATTAGGTCTTGTGTTAAGGTTAAGCTGAGGGTAGTGATCTAGAGACATGAACCTGTCTAAGGGGAAAATGTCTTTTACGAATATTATGTCATTTTTTATCCAGGTTGGGAAGAAAATTGTTTTACCTTGTGACCTTATATATTTGTTGCACCATATAGTTTCACCCATTATTTCACTTACACTAGAGGGTTTGTTCTTACCTCCTCCACCAGCAGAGTGGAAGGATGATATTACCCGTTTGAAGATAATGTTACCAGCTTGTATTACACGAGCACTTGTGTGTGATCTTGTTTATTACACAGATATATGTCACGCCTGATTGTTTATGTTGAAATCCAAGAAGCGACCATATCCCCAGGACTTTCTTCCTGAGATTTCCTAACGCATTCGGAGAAATGCTCCGAGTATATTGTAAACGTCTCAAGTGTAAGGAAAGATGTGCCTTTTAAGATCACCAGTGGTGCTCTATTGTCCTTTTTAAAAGATCGTACACAGCAGATATTATATGGGAAAGTGCGTCATGGATCAAATTCAATCGAGAAAGAAGAAGCGGATTCTACAAAACACAGTGGTAGTTTCTTCTGATACGTGTGTGTGTCAGTGTAGTAGGTTCTCGATTGTAGATCTATTCGTTATGCCTGCTTTCCATTTAAATGCTGATATTCACACAAAGAAAACACGACAACAAGTTTATAACCATTGCCACTGCAAAGCTGATATCGTTAAAACACAAGAAAAATTGGTTGGCAGATTAACTACATTTGATTAGTACATGGCACATACACATTTTCAATCAAATGTTTATCTTCAATAGGCTCGTAAACATAGCTGAAACTGTTTTTCCATTTGTACTGCCGTCTTATCTATATACAAATACTAACTTAAACTTACTGTACATATACGGCTGCCTTATACGGCCCAGCTCATATGCATAAAAGTTGCCACAATGAACAAACACATAGCTTTAAATCTATAATTATAATCATAAACTAATCCAGCCTTGTGATAAAGTAGGAAATGACTTTTAAAGTTTAAAATATAGTACAGCTCCATGGCAATGACTGTCGTTTCAACTAGCATCATCCGTATATGTACAGCTAGAAGCTTCATCGCCGTGTACTGCCATTGTAGAAAATAAAATGTTAATTGTACAATTTCTATAGTAACCGCAAACTTTGTACTATGAAAACAAATGGTATATGATCTCTTCTTATCCAATGTTATTTTCACTTCTTGGTACTTTAATTAATTTCATGCGTCCAGAACAGTCATATCGCCATTCATGTCATTGTGCATTTCACCACTGTCATTATCATTATTTTTCACAGTGGTTTCAAGCTGGTCATCATCGTTATCATCATCGTAACACGCGATGGAAACGAGTCTGTAGATCTGCAGCACGATCACAACTATGTTCTTCCCCACGAAGAACACCATCAAGTTGTGGAAGATTCTCTCTTGGATCATGAAAAACAGCCGAAGAGCCAGAAACGGCCCGTCCTGCATCAGCAGTGTCATGAAGATGCCGATGACTTCCTTGGTGCAACAGTTGTTGCTGTTTGGACCATTGGACCAGGTGCTCTTCGCTTTAGACTCATCCCCCGGCGATACCGCGTTGTGTTTGGACAACTTTGACAGAGGTTTGTCGTGAAACGAGGTGAACATGATAGGAAACTGGAGTAGACCGAGCGTAAACAGACCCAAGATGGGATAGATGTACATTTCCTTGTACTTGATCTTGTTTTCATCCAGGAGGCTGAATAGTTCCAAGATGTCCGCTCCGGCCGTGACGTAAACCAATAGGAGCTCGGAGAGTTGGTCACGTGACAGGGCGATCCGGGGCATCACCCATCTCCCAAGGATGAGGGTGAGGAAGACAACTTGCTCCAGGGCTTTCACCCAGTCTTCTCCACTTACTTCAAGGGCAAGCTACAGAGCATAATTATTGATGATTAGTGACCATATGATTAATATGAATTCATTCATGTGCTGTAGGTATTCTTTTAGAACATCAACAAACATGCTTGCACACAAACGCACGCGCACATACACACAAAGACACATTTCCACAAACTTGTGTGACTCAATCTTTTGCCTTATACTGGGTATAATGCAATGCGTGTCTCTCTATCATGTAATCCAGAAATCTGAATTCTGACTTAGTTAACATTTGATAACACAAGAAAAAGTATTTGGCAGATCAATTTACATATTCATAAGCGTAGTCAAAGCAAAACAATTAAGGGGATAGTTGACCTACAAAATGTGTTGGGGATCTAAAATCTTAAGTCTTTCGGTGCCCTCTTCTTACCTGTCCAACCACTATGACGTCCTGTCTTTGAGATGTGGAGTTCCCCCTCATCTCGACCCGTTCATGGTGTAGCGTGATCTCCAGCAGCCAGACGGAGGGAATGGTGGAGGCCAGGTACAGGAACACAGTGGGACTGAACCTGTTTAGTTAAAAGATATCTATCATGGTGTACAGGGGTGGTACCCTTACCCTTGGGCACTGACACAGGGCCAGTACAGTATGGGGCTTGTTCACTGGTAGTATTGTGTGTTCAACATTTTAGTTCTCTTTCTCGTAAGTACTGAGCGCCAAGCAGACGTGATTAGCATGACCTAATAGGACCAAGGGTTTTTAACCTCCCTGATAGGACCAATGTGAGGACAAGCCAAATTAGATGACAAACATGCTTAGATGAGCAATAATCTTAACGATTACTGGAAGTTACTAGTATGTCTTCAACGTTAGTATGTTTATATTGATGTGTATTAACAAATGGTTGGATGATAATATTTTACAAACTCGAGTTATGCGCATACACACCTACAAAACCAGAGCTCTATCCGCGACCGTAAACATAACCTTCTTGACGAATGTAATTTTACGTACCATTTCCAGTCCTCTTTCTCCCTGTACAGTGCAATGCACATCTCCACCAACATCAGGAACGCTCCCAACACTATCGGCCAGCTGAGATGGAGTGGGGGATCTGTCACCATCACAAACACCTGCACAGACACACGGACAACAGTTTAGAAAATGACGTCAAAGTACTCATAATGAAGTGGTGCTCGACACCCAGGCCAATTTTAGATGTACATTTAAATCTTTAAATGTTAGCCGTGGGATTATTAATTTTTTTTTTGCGGTTTTCACATTCATCACGAATGATTATAAGACAGACAGTACCTTAGTACGTTTTAAGGAAGAAAAGTCGTGGGTCTCGCGGTTTAGACCGTTGTCGGGGCAAATAACTCATAGCCGATCATAGCTTAGCTAGTATTATAGTTAGGGTTGTTGATGGTTATATCTTACACATCTTTCCTCACTCAGTGGTGCATGAGAAACAGACAAGAAAAAATAGGGGATGGAATATCTTACGAACATTAATATTTTTAGTGATTTACGTTTTTAGCGTTGTTTTCTCTCTCTCTCTGAGCGCATGAAACGTTCTGGTGTTTGTAGTAACAATACAATAACACTGTGACAGTAACTGTAACAGTACAGTAGTCCAGTACATTTGAAGTTCCATGTAATGATACATTATGTTACTTGGCACACACATGTCAGTCTTTCTACATGGTTAAAACACCACCTACCCGCCAGTAGCAGAGCGCCACAGCCGAGCCGAACAGCAGACGGGCGAGGACCGTCCTTAGCGCCAAGGAACACTTCATCATCACTCCGGTAGTGTTACGCTTGCAGAGTTAAACGTTGGCAAGAAAACGTATTGTACTGATGGCAGCTCCAGACGTAAACTTTCAGACACTCTCAGCCCTCAAAGCAAGGTGAGCAGTGTTTCCTCAACCCTCACACCCGTTTTATATACAGTCAGTAAGCTATTCATTACATGAAAGAATGGGTTGCTTACTATATATCACTACCAAGTAGCTGCAATGTTTTACTCGGAAGGATGGGCTGATCATTTTTCGTGCACATAAATGGCTATACAAGCGGCGTTAACGTAAGTTCACTTTGGTTGCGTCGAAACTACCAACTTAAAACATTCAATATACAGAAAAAGTGCGTTTGCCAATAACAATGACTGCCGGGGGTTTGTTGCTTAGATCTAAAGTTATTAACCAATGAAATCAATGCCAGGTTCACGATCATTGGTTGTTTTGAACTTTTACTAGACTTAGGACGCGGTCACATACAATGTGATACATCATACAATCGTCACAGTCACACGATAATAAAGTTATAGCATTCTTGGGAAAGGCGTACAAAACTCATCTGTCCTGTTACAGACAGAAAAGGTTGCCTATAATATCATTGTTGGACATTTCTGTCCGCCCAATCGGCTCCCTAGATTAGCAATGATTGGTCCCTTTTTACCTACTCATGTTTACCTACCTACCTACCTACCTAGTCCCTTGACCTCCAGGTCGTTGGGGGGACCTTCTTCTATATCCACAAAACAAATGGAAGGGAAGTCTTTTCACTGATCCGTGGCATTACGTCATACCATCAACATTGGTCGTGGAGTAAGTTACGCAATACCTCCTTTGATTTGGTAAACGATACACATGCTTGGGTGTGGGCTCGTATTCAGGCTTTTTGGGATACAGCTGTCCTTCTGATGGGTCAAACCAAGGTTAACCTTCTTGGTCTAACTTGTTCGCTCAGAGAGAACATTTATTTGGGGCTAGGAGAGACTGCAAGGCAAGATGGACAATTGTGTTATGTCAAAAGGTATAATCTCCATGCTAATCTACCAGTGTTAAGCTAGCCAAGGAGTGTTCTGAGCCACCCTCGTGACTTGTATAGAACCACGTTCCAGGTTGGCTTAGAACACTAGTCTTGTACACAGTTGGGACTTATCAGAAAAACCTAACAGAAAAAATTACTACATGTATAGTCACAATTAATGTAGACTGATTTTCCTTAGATACCACTCCATATTTGCTCCTCTGATCATATCCAAATATGACAAAATGACTTTCTCAAATTTTGTCTAACATAAGGTCTACTAGTCATGTAAAAACAGACTCCAAATGAATACATTCAAGACAGTTTTGTAAGTTGTGTTTTTATTTTCTCTCTGCACAATGTGTGTACAACATCAGGTGGCCCCATGTTCAGGCGACGTAGTGACCAGCCTCCTCGATCTGCTTGTTGAGGGGCTCCAGCTTCTTGGACAGGTTCTGCATGGCCTGTGTCCGCATTTTCTGTGGGGAGGGAAAAATGACACATTAGAATGTTACCATGAAAATTGCGATGTAACAGTGGGACTTAAGCTAACAATACCTTCAGAATTTGTTCTCATTTCTAGACCTGGACCTAATCCTCTGTCATATGTCAAGCCCGTAACACATAGCCAACTATTGACTCCCAACCAACTCTGTGCCATGGTTTGGAGTTCGTTGTGAACAACACTGCATGAACACAGTCATCTGTGGTTGAGGTTGTCTAATTATCTTTAAAGTCATATTCTGCTTGGTTACAAACTGGGGCTAGAATATGATGAATTCCAGGCTACTACCAACTTGGCACTGCCCTTAGTTAGTGAATTGTTGGGGACAAAGTCGTGGTAATGTCTTGAATGTGTGACAAGGGCTTGGGGACTAGGCACCAGTACAGACGCAGGCCAAGTTTTGGAACTGGAAGCTTTGTCTGATTATTTGTAAACTAAGCATGAAGCCATCTGTGTTTTTGAGTTGTTTTCTTTGATTGTATTGCAAGTTGTGTCTCAGATGGTGGTACATGTTAGATTTTCTCATAGTCGAGACTCAAACATGAGTGGGTGAATGAATCATCACAGACACAAGCGGAAAGAAAATTTTGCTCTTAAAGAATCATATTCATAACTGATAGAACACTCATGGACAAAGTTAGTTGGAGATGCAGAAGTAAGGCCTAGGAAAAAAAATGTTGTGTTTCCTGTTTCAGTCCTGAAAAAATTAGGGTCGGTAGGTAGGGATTATCTTTTTTTTTCTTGTATTTTTTTTAGGCTGGCCAAAATTCTAGTGATACATATTTACAATACAGTTGAACAAAGTAAACTGAAATGTATGATGACACTTGTCTTTCAATGTCAAACTTTAATTTTGTGCATGATAGATACATTTATCCTTCATTAGATGGGACAAGCAGTGTTTTACTTCAATAGGAAGCAGGCCAAATAAAAATTCTAACTGGAAGCTATGTGACTCCACTGCCCAACCCAAAAAAAAGTCTAGGGTCGGCAGTTTTTTTTAGGGTAGGTAGGGAAACAGGAAACAACATTTTTTTTCCTAGGCCTAGTCAAAGTTGGCAATACTACCACGGAACATTTGACTACAATTGCTAAATTCCAATTGCAATGTTGTTCTGTCGCCACAAGATTTTACAGTACCCAGACAGGTATACCAGACAACCAAGTACCCAAACAGTTTTACAGGTACAGTTTACCCGTGTCCAACCCTTGTACGTACCATGGTTTTCTTCTTGTTCTGCCAGTACAGCTTGGCGCGGGCGGAGCGCTTGGCCTCTAGAGTGTCGACCACCTCCTTGTACTTCCAGCCAACCTCGTGGGACAGACGGCCAAGTGAACAGAACTGTGGGGACAACCACCAGCAAAATAAATCCCTTTTCACCGGTAAAGATGATTTTGGTATCTAAATTTCTGCATAACACAACTGGTGACTTGAAATTCAAGAAGAATTTCCAACAAGTCATGCATCCATACAACTTAATATATTAAGACAGAAATCAAGAAATGCATATAGTCAAGGGCATAGTTTATTTCAGAACTGTAGGACTACCGGTAGGTTTAATGACGTCTAATTTGAAAACTTCTTAATTAAAAATTGATTAAATCTTCAACCAAGAAGGCAAACTTTAAGTCTTTTGGGGGAAATGTTGCCAGGGAAAGACCAATGGTGTTTTTTGTATAAACATAATGTTGATACTTGATATACACTTCCTAAAAACATAATACTAAAGGTTTAGCCTATTTCTCCTGTCAAATTTTTCCTACATTTCAAACAGATGGCCCTGCAAACCTTCCTGGTCAATACTTACCCTACGGTTGGGCATGAGACGGATGACCCTCAGGGCAGATGGCACAACCAGTCTCTTTTGCTGAAAAATAGAAGAAATTTCCCATTTATCTATTCCCTGATAGACTGATATACACATGCTAACAATGACAAATAAGTCATTATCTTAAACTGAACTTCTTGTGTCGTAAGAAATAGCTACTTCCAAAACAGACAGTCAGTGATGATATTCTTCTTCTCACAATATATTCTTGACATGATGTCTTAAAATCCTTACCTTGTCATAAGGAGGTGGAATGCCCTCAAAGACCTTCAAGCGTTCCAAGGCCTGTGCACCTCGGGTTGTCTTGTGCGGCAACATGCCTGGCAAATGTATAGATTAGCAGGAAGCATTACACTATGTCTATGGAAGCACCATCACAATAGAAATAGAAACACAGGGTGTAGATACAGCATACAGACATCAGTGGGGCTTGTTTTTTTTACACCATCACTTGGCACTCTTTAGTGATTCAAACAAACTTTAAGTCATCATTTGTCCCTCTTGACTGGTAAAAATGGAACCTCATCTCCAAGAAGATTTGTTCTTTGGTTGAAATTTGTAAATTGTATGTCTTTTTAAATGGTACGGTTCTGTAAAATCGTCACACCAAAACCTTTGTAAAATACATATATACGAAAGGATCTCATCTTTTTGGAGATGAGTGTTTGAACTTGAATGGAGCAAAATACTTGCAAAATTACATTTTATGATTGTTAGTGAAAAAATATTGAGCCATCATTCCAAAAGGAACTCAATAATTTACATGTAGGAAAAAGGAAAATTTGACTGTAACCAAAGATAGCTTTCAGAGTGCAACCATATCAAACGAGGGGAAAATGATGACTTATCAAGCATAAAAAACAGCCAACTTGGCGATACGAAAACAGACTGAATTCATAGCTCATATGCACAAATGGTGTCAATAAAACACATGACGGAAAAAAAATTCATGCAACGTACTGAATCAAAATAGTGAGTTGAAAAAATTAAACATTTAAACAAGTGGTTTGAAGAAAATTACACCGCAAACATAAAGATAACGTGTTATGGAGAAAGGGGCATTCAGAGTGACGATCATGATCCAAATCTAGCAGGTTATGTTTAGTGCTGCTTGCTTTGTCCAAAACAGTGCTCACGGAGTTCAACCTGACTGATCATTGTTTTGATCATAGATTTTGCAAAGTGTGTTACAGTTTTACATATTAGATAGAACAACAAAGTTGTCCTCCCTGAGAAGGAAATTAGCCCCTCACTGTTATGTACTTGATAAGAACTCAGAAATGAGAATGTGGTCTCAGCTGGTTTTTATCTCTCACTGTGTTCGGACAATGTAGGTAAAAAAAGCATCACTGACCACAGAAAAAGTTTTGACTTGTTTTTCCTTTTGTTATCTGAACAAATTGCAGACACCATGATGAAAGGTAGTGAAAAGATTCAGATATTGAAATACTGCTTTAGAACATGAGCAAAATGAATGCCCCTATGTCATGAAAAGTTGTCGAGAGGAAACGGGCACTTGAATTTTTCTTACCACGGACAGTCCTCCAGAAGATGCGGCTGGGGGCCCTGAGATGGAAGGGTCCGCGGGAAGGCTTGGTGTTCGTTCTCTTACGCAGGAACTCCAAGTACTTCACTGTTGGGAATGGGAACAACATTAGGCTACCACACTCCGGTGCACTCACAGGACTTTAAACAATGATATCTTAAGGAAAGGGCAATGCTGCCTAATGGAAACAAAATGTGGTCTCAGTTGGTTTTATCTCTCACTGTATTCAGACAATGTAGGTAAAAAGGCATCACTGACCACAGAAACAAAACTGAAAAAAATTTGTGTACTGTTTTGCTGCCCCAACTATACATCAAAGTAAATGTAAACCACTTACACTTGTTTCTGTAGAAGCTCCCAGAAATGTTGATCCCCTCGCATCTTACAACAACTATTTTCTGGCCTGCAAGAGAAGGACATAGTTATAGATAACTAACACCTTTAGCAGAAAAGGATACTTAATATTCCTAGTCACATGTTTAAGACACACTAGGTACTATGATTCATAGACAGTTCTATATTTGTACTTTTTTATATTGACAATCTTTGTCGACCAGAGTGGAAATCATAGCTGCTAAGCATCTTCTCTTTGTGTTCCTGGCACTAAATAAGACCCAGAACATTAGTAAGAAACCTAGGCTCAACACATGATCCTACTGCATGTTGCATCATTGTGTCTCAGATGGTGGTACATGTTAGATTTTCTCATAGTCGAGACTCAAACATGAGTGGGTGAATGAATCATCACAGACACAAGCATAAAGAAAACTTTTGTAGATTCCACAGGATTCGACTTTAACCAGCACATTAAATTTCCTTTCCATGCAGAAATCACTGCGCTTACTAATACCAACAAAAACAAGGATTTTACCACCTCAATATCAATACAAATACAGGCAGGGTTCTCACTAGGATTTTTTTTCAGTGTAGGGGCTGCATCTTAGCACTGCACAGTCATGTGGCAAGTAGAGCAACTACGGCATGGGTGTCTGATGGCATCCTCAACATTTAAACTGTATAACCCCCAGAAACATTAGTTTCCTATATTTTGTGGGCCACACTTAATCAGTCAATACAATTAAGTCAACATTTTTAAATCTTTGGTGCAAAGCAACAGAAAATCCCTCAAGGAAAATCTCCCATCACAGGGAAAGAGACAAAAGTTACAGCACTGGGGCTCTTAAGGCCCTACACTAAACTGCACTGGCAAGGACCCTGACTGGTTTCATGATGTTTCGTATGAAAGCCTCTGTCTTACCTTGAAGGATGCTTTTGGCAACCACAGCTGCCAGCCGACCAAGCAGGTGGTTATTGGCGTCGATAATCAACACTTTCTGTAACGTAAAATAACAAGATAAAATTAGTATCACTCAAGGCAAAGAAGACAATCTACCTGAGAAAATGTTTGTATGTGCAAAATGACAACCTAAATGTCAATTATGTCTACAATTTGAATCCCAGTGTCTCAGATGGTGGTACATGTTAGATTTTCTCAAAGTCGAGACTCAAACATGAGTGGGTGAATGAATCATCATAGACACACCAACACTTGAACAGCAAAACGTACGTAACATAGAAAAGTAAAACACAGAATATTCGCAACTATAATTTGGCTGGGAGGTGTTAACTGTAGCTTTTGAACTGCTTACTCCACAAGGTAATAGTAGACTATTTAGTCTTCCTTTTAGCTAGGTTTCAGCCCCCCTCCCCCTTCAGAAGTAAGTACTTCGTATCCAGAAATTATTGAAAGTGGAAAGGTAAACCAAGGCTTCTGTGCAGTGCCTCCGACAAGACGTCTTAGACTCCAACCAATATCTGTACGTTTTATAATCTTACGTAGCTACCATGACTTTGGTCTCTGAGCTACACTTACTTCCGTACTGCATCTATCCACATGTGTAGAACTGCATATGCACATGTGACACATACCGGTACCATAACGTTTCCTTCTAACGAATCATGTCACTAATTCATAGGAAAATCACTATGTAGAAGGAAATAAAAGTTTCCTGTATGTCCCATGACAGTATATTCGGGCAAGATATAGTTAAAAGGAACGTAAAATCCCCCTGTATATACGTCTGTCTCGATTTCTCTACCTACCCCGACCGCCATCTTGGCCAAAGAGACCGAAACGTGGACGGGTTTCCTTGATGACTTTCAGGGGTCCCACCGCAGAGAAACGATGGTTTATAAGATTTGATTTAATCACTACATTACTGGCTCTCCAGTCTGGCCTTAAAGATAGGGTACAATTGCATGAAAAGCTATAAGTATGACATGAGAACAGATTTTTCAAAAAGAGTTCAAGTCGCATTTAAATGTATCAATCATCGTAAAAGGGATTCTACCCTATGTCACATTGCGATGCGTTGTCAAGCTGGCAGCCACTCTATGCAAGTCTTAGAAGTATCGCTAGAGGGCCGGTTACCAGGATGTTGGACTTGGGTGACTTGTATGAAATCTAATCGTTATTTTAAGTTATGGGTGGAAAATGTGTGTATACAACTGTAATAAAATGATAATGATATATCATTTAAACATTCACTAATCGGCAAAAATCACGTGTGAATAGTGATTTATCTCAAAATGTGTTTAAGTACTGTTGTATTCTTCCCGCCATCAGCTGACTGACTCCGTGGCGCAACGGTAGCGCGTCTGACTCCAGATCAGAAGGTTGCGTGTTCGAATCACGTCGGGGTCAGGGCGATATTTTTTCATTTTTACCTCTTTTTATGAGCACAACTATTGCGAATTTAGTGCACTGTGATTTTTTGTGTGGAAATTATTTTCCTATTCCAGCTCTTTTTATTTTCTTGATTTCATCTGAGCCATGTAATCTAATGGATAGTACATTGTAGTATTGCTGTAATACTGGTCTTTTACTGGCAAAGGAGGTTCTAATATTTCCCTTTATTTAAGTCTTGTATTTTCCTATATAGGGATGATCGCAGACAGGCCAAGTGAAAAAACGACAAGAAAATAGTAATATTGCCATTAGCGTTGTTTATTTCAAATGTATGAAAAGCTTTCCAACAGAACCACCCTTCAACACCTTGATCCCAGCCCAATTGTGACAAAAAACATATATGAATATATTTGTTGCTAACACAGAGATTCCTCATAGCACTTTACCACTTATTAAATTACGTCAGTTTGTCCAACTATTCAATGAAAATAGTGAGATCGAGTAAACAATGATAACTTGAGTTTACATAGCCTCACAGATGCCGAGCCACGCACAAGATATAGGAAATGCAGCCGAAATACAAATATATTGAAAAGCAACTGGCCGTTATATGATAAAAAATGATCACAAATGCAACTGTTTGGACAAAAATACAATGCGTAACACTTTCACTTAAATCACCGACTTAGTACATAGAAAATATCCTTAAAATTTTTCAAAACTCCCAGTGAACAACTATGACTTTTAAACTTCCATTTCGTTGTGTATGAAAAGTCCCAAGGCCACCAATAAATTAGACATCGTAAATGCATTGTTACATTTCTTCACCTTCTTCACATAACAAGATTCTTAAAATATGATAATATTACTTGCATAATATAATGAGCAAATTGTGTACGAACACTAAGAATCCCAGTTTATTTATTCACTTATCAATCACGAAATATTTCGTTATTACAAAACAATACGTTCGTGCTGCATAACTTCTATCAAATGTTACCATGCCAATATAACATCAATTTCTATTTTTTTGCCATTTTCTCATTTGACCTGCTATAACTTCCACCAATTAAGGCAATCTTAACAATCGTCGTATATCATAATAGAATAGAATAGAATGAATATGTATCATAATGATAGCACAAAGCTTTCATCAATTACTACATGTATTGCAATATGGTTCATGACGAATCATAATCGTGCCTACAGGTAAGCAGAGCACATCTTGTACATAACACACTTATCGTAGGCTGCTAAGTGTTAGAACACTCTCCCTGTTATACATGTATCAAGTACAGTTCATCTCCCAATAAATAAATAGATCTAGGTGTGTACCCAATGGAATGCATGTAGTATAAGCTTTGTTGATAGATACTTTATGCTAATGGTTTGACTCGATGTAAACTAAGCCACTGTCAGTTGTTCATAACTCTTCTTTGAGGAATATATTGTCCCATCAGCACCACAATTAGTGAATTAATCATCAATGATGTTCATAATGTTTTTTTTTTAATTAAAATTAAATGGAATCATAGAAATCTTAAGACGATAAGTGAATCTGTCTTAGGAAGATATTGACATTTCCATGATCATCTCCTCGGAGATCTTGAGTTCTCTGTTGAACTCGGCTGTGTCTCCAAGAATGACCAGGTCCCACTCCTGCACCTTGGCCTCGGCGGCGTTCGGAATCTTGGTCTTCAGGGTCAGGGTGCCGTCAGTGTTATCCAGGACAAGGCTATCGTTCAGAGTTGTTCGGATGAACCCATCTCCATGGAGCTGAGAGGAAGAAGAGTATATGATTCTTAATATCTCATAAAGAATTATCAACATTTACATCAGGAAAGTAGCTTTAGAAAACGTTCACGTCTCAATCGTCTTTTTTTAAGCTAGCGACACACACACACACACTGCGAGACTGTGACTATCAATGGGTTGTTCTTTAAATTACATTTTTTTACATTTTCTTTAATCATATAAGCACTTGGTCTGATTGTATGCTTTAACTATCGTTGTCAAAGCAAGACACGTGATCATTGCTGAAAACGTGTGAAGTGCAGCTTAACTTACCACCCATTGCTGGCTCTTCTTGCCCGGCACGGGCTGGGTCGCCACAACCTTGGCGTCATCCTTGGCGTTCGCTCCCGGCACGTCCAAGGCCAAGTTGTTCAGCCGGCTGATGATCATGCCATTTGTGAAGGACCAGAGCTGCTCCTTCCTGTAGAAACAGAAGGACAAAGCATACAGTTAGACAAGTTTGTACGCCGAAAGACAATGAGAGGAAAGTAAGCACTTCTACTCTTTGTTTGGCATTCACAAATCGTTGTCTGTGCTACAGCAGTAACAGGCAAAGTGATGTAAGCACAAATCGATTGCACATTTGCATGATTCATAATATAATCAGTGAAACACTATGAGATCACGATTAATGATTCGGTAGCTTTGTTTTAAGCTATCTAATGGACATCGCGATCGCAAACAGACATAAACACAAATATATACACAGACAGCTATACGAATGTATGTCCGGACAACACTGATGAAACTGTTAGGAACAAATTCAAAGTCATTGTTATTTGTAAGTAGTGGCTATAACTACTGCGCGGTAATAACATTATGTATCAGCTAACTAATGGCAATATTTGTCAGCGTAATGCAATTCGTGGCATCATTCCTACGGAGTTGACACTACTATTAATGTTAGTCATGGGTCAGTTGGTCATTTCATCTATTAAGCCTGTGGTGGATCTAAAAGCTGATTAGGTGGTAAGCAGTTGGGCGACAAAAAGCTGCAATAGCGCGGCTGGCGGTGAGGCGTCTTGCTGTTTCCTGTAGGTCTACCTTGGAGGGTATGTCTTATTCGTCAGAATCACGTCTACGTATTTGACAGGAGTGGAGGTGGCCCTTGGTGGGCCCGCATCGACGCCGTTCATCCCCATGGATGCGCGCCCCTGGGATGTTTGCCGGGCGGATAAGCCTCCAGTAGCCCTGTCAGACGAACTTGAACTTGCCACTCTCCTCTGTGTGTACCGGCTGCTGGTCTGACTTGACGATGAAGAGTATGATGAGGAGTAGGACGACGAGTACGCTGTTGAGGAGGCCTGCTGGACAGTACCACCTGCGTACTGTCCCGTACCAGCGCGGTTGAGGCTTCCGAATGCCTCGCTCATATTTTGCCCTAACCTCCTCTGCGATGTTCGCGGGAATGTTCTGAGAGTAAAGTGGCGAAGGGAGTGCAAACGGAAAGTTTAACAGAGAACATGAGATCACCAATTACAATGCCAAGATAAAGATGTAAAGTTAATAAACACCAAACAAAATTAAAACATCCACGTGAAATAGAATCGAGAGAAACAATAGAATAATGGAGCACCGATTGAGAAAAAAGGAAGTATTTGTGGCAGGGTTCATTTGTGTTCACCAATTTAATGCATAAGACAACAGTTTCGCCCCAAACCAACCCGAGACAAGTAAAGGTGCAAGGTTTCAAACGGTCGAGTCTACAACTTCAATATATAACTACAACATATGTTTGAAATACTCTACAGCTTGTTTCGCACAAAACACTACTCACAAGACCAATGGCAATGGTCTAAGTTTAAAACGAGTACATCTCCGTACCCGTCAGCCTTGGATCTGATGGCTATCTCAGACTCTGTGACGCCCTCCCCTGACACCACACCCAGCGCCTGTCCGTCCTGGCGGTTGATCAGGTAGAAGATGAACTTCTCCAGGGTACTCTTGAAGACATCTGAGCGCTCTGGAGCGAAAGAAAAGAATTCAATGACTTTTTGCTTCAAAACTTAAGGATGGTTACATGCAGCATCCAATCATCTTCGTGGAAAGGGTCGACAAAAAGGTAATAATAATATTTCCCTTAAATGTAAGATAGACAAAGGTGACAAGAATGACATACCTTCCACTTCTATCATCTTGTAGCCAAGGTAGCCCGGTTCAGCTATAGAAACGTGAAAGAAGATAGCTTTAGCAACATATTGTATTGTCATATCTACTTTGATATTGGTGATACTTGACTTAATCAAACTGAAATGGACATCGATTGATTGTACACGCGTATCTATAATCATAAGCCACACAAGATTCTTGTGAAAGCTGAACCTTATCATCAAACAATATCTTCCTATACAAATGCAAGATACTATTTCATCTGAATCAAGAGCTGCTAATCCTTGGTAGTTTGGATAGTCTTGTACTTACTTGTCTTCATGTGCAGTTCCTCTCTGATCTCCAGTACTATCGCCCCAGCTGCATCAATAATCTGCGTTATCTTCACCTTCTCTCCTCCCTCTTCAATGACCTTGACCATCACCTTCTCTCCCTCCTTGACCTTGATGATTTCCTCTCCCTTCTTGACCTCCCTGATTTCCGTCATCTCCACAGCCTCCTCTGAGATGATTGTGATCTCCTCTATTTGCATCTCCGGGATAACTGTCTGCATGAATGTCCATGGAGAGATCGGCTCCAAAATCAGCCTGAAAAATGTCAAAGAATTCATCTTAAGTGATCTATTGAATGCTGGTAAATTAGAATGTCATTAACTGCGAAGCGTATTCAACTGACTCTAACATGGAATTGACGTGTGATATCATAGATGCATGTAAACATTATGAGATTGAGAGAGTTTATATGATATGGCTGGAACAAAACTTTGACGTACTTTCCGTTCTCATCTGCCAGAAGATCTTTGTAGATCCAGTTATCTCTGTCCGCGTCCATCTTCTCGTTCAGAAGCTCCATGTTCTTCAGGGCCAGTTCCATGATCTGGTCTGCTGCATCTTCCTCCGCCTGCAGAACAAGTTGGGTATAATTGTATTTTGTGAATGAAATAAACCGTGTACATGCATGTACCTTTAGTTTGAACATACGATTATTGTTCAAAGAGCCCCTGGCCTCCCTGTGTACCTCCAAACCTTGCTACAGAAACAACAAGATATGAAAGCCCAAACAACAGCAGCAACCGATTGCCGTGTCTTTAGATCCTCATAAATGTTTGGTTTTAAGAATACAAAGTTATGCAAATAAAAGCAAAATGACGTTCACCTGCATCAACTTGGTCTCCATCTCTTCCAGATCCTTCTCGGCTTGATCAGCCCCAGTTTCTGCCTCCTTTTCTTTGTCCGCCAGTTGGCCTTCAAGCTCCTTCAGCTGTAGGTACAGGGAAAGTAAGAAGTCTCATACCTACTGAAGTCAAGAATAATTCATCACCCAGTTCGTATCAAAATTGCTTTTGTGTGTAACTATTCAACAAAATGTTTAGCAGCTTGACAGATAAACCTGTGTGTGGTTTTAAGATCTGCAAAATGTTTACAAACCTTTATCATCATTTGACAGCAATACTTTGCATGCCCTTTATAGCAGAAGATCAAGCCAGTGTAGATGCACAAGAAATTAACTATTGACTCACCAGCTTTCTTAGAGCTTCCATCTCATCATCAGAATCTCCAAGCTGCTTGTTAAGGTTCAAGATCTCTTCTTTAGCCGCCAGGAGTGCGTCATTAGCCTTCTGCAGTTGCTTCGTGAGATCATCAAACTATAAAGAAAATTATGTTGACGATATTGCATCAATTGACATATTTTTTACATGTACGCTAACTCATGCTTTTGATATATTATGAAATATTTCTTTCCAATTTAAGATCTTGGAAGATAAAATTCCCATTGTTGCTGATGATAAATGATTGTTACCTTATCTTTGTACCAATCATCCTTGTCGTCGTCCTTCTTGTTTGCCAGGTCTGCATACTGCTTTTTCAGGTCACCCAAGGCTGACAGGAGATCGGAGTTGTCCTGCGGCTGTACTATCACAGTTTCCTTCATGGTCGTTATCATGGTGGTCATTTCCTGAGAAAACGTTAGTATTACATGGTAAGGGGTGTGGTCTATGATCATCAGTTCAGCACAATTATACTTCAAGAAATTCTTAACAAAATGAAATTTATTGACACGAAACAAACGAAGGGCCTTTTCAAAACATACATAACTTGGCATGCAGCAACGACAAGGAAAAGTAAGTTGATTGAATCAATGTTGATTAACATGTTTAAATTGAAAATTTACCTGTGTCTTTCTTTCTAGGTCGTCCTTTGCAGCACCAAGCTGGTATGAAAGTTCCATGTTCTTATTTTTGCCATCCTCCAGTTCCTTCAGAAGAAAAATCAATTTTAGTATGTTTTATATCAGTTCTGTATTTTGTATGTTTAACTTATAGAAGTTGAATACCACAAAAACATTAGTCATAACAATTGCGTTACCCTTTTCAAACGGTCAATCTCATTCTGTAGGTCCTTCCTCTCCTTGTCATCGTCATCGCCTTTCCTGTTAAAGGGGAAATGGGCAACATTATTAGTAAGTGTTGCAAAGAAAGAATCCAAACCTCGGAAGCAACATTTATGTGTGTATGCGGTTTCTATATATAAAGATTCTGTTCCCACACTCCAGCTTTGATAGAAATTGTTTTTGAATGTTACTGGTCCTAATCAGTGGCATTGCAGTTTAGAATAGGCAAGTATCTGTAAGAATACGCATGTGAAGTTTCTTTTGTCTATAACTATAGAAGATAAACAATCACTCACTGTTCCATTTGCTGAAGTTTCAGTAGCAAATCGTTGTTCCTTCCGTCCACTTCGTCCTTCGCACTATCCAGCTGGCCGGTCAGGTTCAGGACTGAAGCATTCGCATCTTTCAGTTGCTAAGGGAAGACGAAATAAAGGGTAAGAGTTATACACTTGTTTGATATGTTGACAACAAGTTATGTTTTTTTAATACATTTTGCAGCTTGCCTTCTAGTAAATTAAAGACGTTCATGAGTTTTAAGAATTTCAGACTTATTCTTCACTATTTCAAGATTCATAAACAGGTGACAATGTATTCTCTGTACCTGTCTGAGACGTTCCAACTCGTCCATAAGGTCCTGTTGTTGTTGGCCTGATGATGCCTGAGTCCTGAAGATAAAGTATACAATTATCATTTGCAACATGCATTGGGATTCTGAATTTCACTAGTGCGAAGATAACCCAATCTTACGAAATGATGTAAGACCCTGAAAACACGGAAGATTTCTCCCTAAAAGTCATACAGAAGCTGACTTACGTTTCGGCCGCTTGTATCTGTGTCACCTGCTGTTGAATGGTTGCGTTCATTTGGTCATTCTCTTTCTGTGCAGCTGCAAGTTGCTACAGGTAGAGAAACCATTACGGGGTTATTATTGTCATGCCTTTATTTTTAGATTCAGTTGATCCACAGTCTAAGACATGTTGTTTCGATGTATGTGTGTAGCTAGATTGTGTAAGGGCCACTTACACTATCTTATAGTAACTATAAGTGCTGTACTTGATTTGAACCACTTTTTGTAAGTGTTTGCTTTAATAGCATGTGTTCGAATTTAAATGTATTGTTTTCCCCACCATCAGCATACTTTAATTCGGCATAATTACTTGTTTGCAAACTTAAGAAAACATTACTGTCACCAAAAGGGTCAAACCAACAGGGTCATTGAAGCAAGGCTGTCATTATTTCCACTAGCATTGTTTTCTTACCATTTTCAGTTTGTTCAACTCGAGATCAATATCTCGTCTTGAAATGTCCAGTTGTTCTTGGTGCCTGAATGGAAGAACAAATATTACCATATCTGCTCATCGACATCAAGTATCACATTCACGGGATACTTTTGCACAAAATGTACCATCTTCCTAAAAGATGCTGTAAGCAAAGTTGTGATAAGATCGACCATACTCTCTGACCATGTGCTGTAACAGGTAATTAAAATGTCAGTTTGACAGATCGATCTATTTTTGTAGGGCCTGTCATGTTGATTAACCTAGTTGGATTGAATCTTTTGTTACGTACAATAGTGTTTGTCATTAAGACCCACATGTGCGTAAGGACTCGTTGACATTCTAATTTTGCTTATTATGACAAAAACTATCCCAAGGACTTTTTTGGGATCAGTTCTACGTTACATAAGTAGTCGCCATCGGCCATACTGGAGGTCTAGCTTGAACTATATACTAAACATAACTATAGTGCGTGAAAAACCCATTCACTTACTCTCTCTCGCATCTGAGTTTGTTTTCCAGCTCCTCTTTTAGTTGAATGATTCTGGACTCCAACTCTATACGAACCTCCTGTAATGAAGATATTGTAGTAAAGTTAAGTCCCACATGTACAACATGTACAGAAATTCAGCATGGAATCCGGAATTGTATGATAGAATGGATACGAGGCACTGAGCGTTGTCCAACCTTTTTCACTCGCACAACCTCCTCCTCCAACTCCAGACATCTGTTGGATTCTAACTGGTACCTACAGGAAAACATTGTACATGTTTACATTTGATGTCAGATATTTTTAGGTATTATATGAATGGATATGTTGGTGATGTATCCTACAGTAGACGTGTAGAACAATGGGACATTTCATCACTTAAACTTAATGTTGTTGATATTATAATCTGCCATCTAGCTTAGGAGTTGCACCACATACGCTATTCGTCTTACGAACGAAAGTGGTATAAAGCCATATATCATAATGTTTCTCCTGCGTATTTTGCACCAAAGTGGTTATCGTTTAAATCTCCATATCTTTTGTCACAATAATATTACTGTGTGGTTGTTGTATATTGGTTGATATAGCCCACTGGCAATGTCACTTGACACTTGGAGAGAAGCCGACTTAAGTACTTCGGTACGTACTTCTTCATAGCTTCCTTTTCCTTCCTCCTGCTTTCATCCAGTTCCTCAATCAAGGACTGTATGCGCAACTCCAGCTCGCTCGACTTCTGCTCCAGTTCGACCTTCAAAGTCAAGCTCAAGTGCAGCTCCTACAAACGTGGCCAAGATGTAAGATGAGATAACGTACTATACTGAGTCATTTATCATTTCATATCTTATAAAATCATCACCGGTTGGCTGCCATACAGATAACTGTATTAAAGTTTATTCCAGTACCTATAAAAACACATTGCTCAAGCTGGGTACTAACAGTGTCGCTGTAACAATGTATCACCAATACGATGGACTTACCCTCTTCATGCGATCTATTTCAAACTCGAGCTGGTCAGCCCTCTCGTTATTTCCTTCGAACCTACAAGAAAACGGTTTAAAAAATTGTCGATATTTTAAAGAGCCCTACTAAAAGAACATCGTGGTACAAAAAAGTGTATGTTATCCACAAAGCCAAGCTAATATTTTGATATCTTGTTGCAAGAGATTTTCTTTGAAGTCATCAGCTTACGTGTTTTACGCTCAATTTTCACTCGCTCACTCACTCACTCACTCACTCACTCACTCACTCACTTACACACACACACACACACACTCACACACTAACGCTTTTGCACATGTGATCTGCATCACCAGAAATGTACACATATACTAACGTTTCCAGCTGTCCCTTCATGTCGTCCAGCTCCTGAGCACCATCAGCCAGCTTTTGTTCAGCCTCTTCGCGCAGCCTGTTTGCGTTTTCCAGTTCCTTGTAGAATGATAAATCAAAATGCATCACTAACTGCAAATTCACTGAATGATTACAGCTTATGCTTCACACTTCAATCATAAGAGATTTATCCTGTTCTTTCGGATAGGCTGGCTCTAAACTGTCACGAATGTATTGTATTGTCAGGGCAATAGTTATGGCTGTTATTTACTATCCATGATAAAGGTGTGTAGTACCCTTCTCAGTTTGTCCAGTTCGTCTCTCATCTCGTCTCCCTCCTGTCGTAAATTGTCCAGATCTGACTGCAGCCTGTCCTTATCAGCTGCCATCGACCTGTCATTCAAACAGTACCAAACATATTTACTCTCAACAGCTATTACTTCACAAAATGACCAATGATATTCAAAGCAATGTTAACCTAAGCAACAACCAAAACTTTGAGTGGGGGTAACAATAATTATAGTAAAAATGCAAACGCCTTACAATATCAAAATCCATACAAAAAAATTCCATGTACAACATACGATGATTTACCTCTGCATTCTTGGATGATGACATAATGTATGCAGTTGAATGTAGCGCAAAGGAACACCGCATTCAGAGAAGAAGCAGGCAGCAGAAGAGAAGGGCAAAAGGCATATAGTTGACACCTTATTGCAGCTTTCAAATATGCTTACACGAATGCATGAAATGCAAAAATGGCGATAGGTATGAAACTTCAAAAGTGGGAATCGGAATTCAGGTATACGTGCTCCCGGAGAGTGCAGCAGGCTAACCATAGTTTCACTGAAGACATTTTAACTTTGATTTTTAGACTGATGTGAACGACTGAAAGACCCTGATTATAGTAGTTCTTCACTTTGTTTACCGGAATGGACGTTATTCACTGATACAGTAATGCTATCAAAGAAGTTGCCCTGCGCCCGTCCATGAAATAGATGATAGCATGAGTAGCACCCTGCAGCTGTTGCATAAATTATCGTCATGAATGGAATGTAGTTACGTGTTGGCAGCCTCCTCCTTCTGTGTGATTTCCATCTTGGTGATGTGGATCTCCTGTTGGGTTGCCTCCAGAGACACTTCCAGTTCCCTACGGATGGTGAGAGTTTCCTCCAGAGTCTACAACAACGAAGATGTAAAAATGATTCAGAGGGCTTGTGTCTTATCAATAACAATTATAACAATAGTATTCTCTGTGTTTCTTCTTGAGGCGTACTGCCATTACTACCATATAAACTGCATCTGATGATCCATGACACTATTGGAGTAAGCAAACAAAGGAATCAGGTAAAGTAGTATTCACACACTAAATTCTTACCATCTTAACGGTGTGCAGCTCATCCTCCAACTCCTTTAGCCTGTCGATTTCTCTCTCATACCTTAAAAAGATGAAGAGGCATTGTTATCACATGACAACTCTTATTCTCTATTCTCTATACAAAAAAAATTTGGGAAATGTGCTTACATGATACACATACAAATTTATTGACATTTTCCAAGAATTCTATATCATAAATGAACTCACTCTTTGTGCTTGTCCTTGGCTGCCTCAAGTTCCTCCAGCAGGTCTCTGATCTTGCCTTCCTGTTCTTCACGGAGAGCGTCTGCCGTCTTTAGGTCCTGTAAAAAAAGGTATCATCTTGAACTTTCAAGTACCTTATATTGTGACCTTGATAACTAAATTTGAGACACATAACTCTGTCCAATGCATCTTTGTTATCTATCCACTGAAGAAATAAAGCAACCATGCCAAGTGTGCATAGCTTGTCAATTCATTTGAATTTCTCCAGCTGCCTAAAGCACCAGGCCACCACCAAAACAAATTTGGTTCAAATGACTTACCCGTTTCATCCTTTCGATTTCGGCCATCAGGTTCTGCACTTTTATCTTCTCGTCGTTCAATCTGAAATTGGAGTAAAATTTAGAATTGCGACAGTAATAGGGTATTCAGGACAACAATGCCCCTTGACCTTTGACTCCATGCCGCGCCAATTCAAAATGGCGTGCGAAATGACATCTTCACTGAAACTCGGAACTTCTGTTTACATTCAATGATTTATACATTTTTTTCGGACAGTTTGACTAACAAAGAAGATAGAGGTAAGTCAACAGTCGTCCTCTAGGCTATCATAGTGTGTGGACGGTGATAATTGTCCCCTGAAGGGTGTAGAATGTACGTACTCTTTTGATGCCTCTCCCTGGCCTTCTAGTTGTGTCGTTGTGACTTGCAGTTTCTGTCTCAGCTCTGTCTGGCGGCGCTTTGCCTCCTCAAGATCCTATCAAACACAAGTCAAAATAAAAGTCAACGTTTTATATATGGCTCCTCTAATGCAAATTACTAACTAAGAAAAGAATCAAAGTAAAGCTACTAAACAGGTAACGTTACAACGTTATAGTTACAAACGTACTTGTCTTCAAAATTATCATAACAAAGGAAGTTACTGCTGTAAGATAGTTCTATTATTGTATTATTGGACTCATTCAAATAATTAATTTTTGTTCGAACCTTCTTCAGCCTGTCAAGCTCAGCCTGGAGATCTTTGTTCTTTGCTTGATATTCCTCCATCCTGTCGAAGAAAAGGTTTGTTATTCTTTTTCTATGTTTACATTTAATGAAGATATTATATGACCTACAACGTACTATATTATGAACAGATATGCATGGGTGTTATCATTCGTGAATTTACATAGCATTTTTGTTTCTACTACCCATCTTTACAACCTTAGTTAGTTGCTTCGCTATCAAGGTATTGGGTTTATGTTTACAACTTGGTGCACTTACGCCATCTTGACTTGTAACTTGTCTTGAAGGTCATTGCGTAGACCCTTAACTTTTCCTTCCAGTTCTTCTCGGTCTCTGTTTGCTCTCTCCAGGTGCTGTAGCAAACAAAGCCACACAAGGTGAAACTAACCATTTACGCCTTGTATAATTTGCAGTTTAGAAGTAGTTTACAGTTTTGTACTCCTAAATAACTGTTTTCAATCCACAGTTAAAAGGTCATACGGTTTGGTACAGTAAAAGGGCAAGAAAGGATACACGCCCCTTTTAGAAAGTGGACAAACGGTTGATTCATTATGTATCTCGCCTATCAAGTTTTTGTTTTTGCTGCAGGGGAAGTTTAACAGACCACTAGTTTGACCTCACGCTTAGCATACATTACAAGAACGTGCTTATTTGGTCAGCTGGACATAAACGTTCTGCGCATTGTTTACCAGATATGATATCCTCAACTACTCACTTGTTTTTTTATTCTTGCGGGATTGTCCATTTGCTTATGGAACATAGAACATCATTGAACAGATCGTTCAAACCTCTCTCTCAATCTTTTTCTCTCTCTACGATCTACGAAAATCTGAATGTACTTATCAGTGTCTTTGGTTGATAAAGTAAATTGGTAAAAACGAAGGGAACCAAGTGTTTTTTACTCCTTCTATCTGGGTAAAGTATCCCAGGTGCAACATCTGTAGTCACATGGACTGACCTCTTTAACACGTGCCAGTTCATCTTCCAGCTCCCGCCGTAGCCTGGCCTCCTTTTCAGCTCTGGAGATTAAACAAAATTTGCATTACTCATCAATCATATATAGATTAACATTCTATAAGTATTGTGTGTCGCTGTCACTGTACTGAAAGGGGGAAATATATCGATCGATGAAGGAAGAATGGTAGGTTACTGAGAATACAGGGTATGGGATCCAAGTATGTGGTAAACAACATAGCACCAAGTAAATCTACATTCTTTAATACCCAAGGGAGCTTGACCACACATCTATATGCAATATGTGCACAATTTCGTCAATATTGTACGTAATAGATAATAAAAAGTTAAGGTCTAACCAATAGTTTTCAAGGAGACTACAAAAGTATGACTATGACGTGGACATTTTATTTAGGGAATCTTGTTATTCATCTTGGTCAGCTAATTTGTGACTACACCGCCCTTGGACACCCATGTCGTCTTAAGAGGCTACATAACTTTCTTGTACATGTACAGCCATCTTATTTTTTATAACCCCCAAGGAGTAAAAGTGGACAAACATATATATACACTCTACAAGTTTAACACTTGCCACCACAATATAGTACGAACTACATGTAAGTGACCAACTTGCTAAGCACCATTATTTGCTTGGATATAATGAATGCTTCGTATGTTGTTTGAGCGTCCCTAGCTAAACATTTTGGATAGTATTTTTTCACACACAAAGTTATTTGTCAGTTTGCAGAGAGGCCAAGTGCTTCAAAAGGTTGCAGAAATCACAAACTGATACCAAAGTCAACATGACCTTCTTGGGGACCAAATCAGCATTCTGCACACGTCTACATCGTCTATGTCTATGTAGCAACGTCAGGAGAACTATGTATACTAAGCTTTGGTCACGAAAGGACCATTCATCACAGTATCTATCTCTCTCTCTATATATATATATGTGTATGTGTGTCATGCGAAGCGCAGACGAAAAGCAATCAATGTCACCACAAAGGCACCACCCGACAGTATATTAGCTGAGTAAACAGTCCAAGTTGTACGGAGTGTTTGCTTATAGAGCCCCAGCGAGCACACAGTCAAGAGCACTTGAAAGTTTGTACAGCGTTCACTGCTGTACAAATATCCCCACTAACCGTCACAGCATTTCTATATTCCTTCTATATGGATCTAGTAGCATATTTTACAGCTTACCAATCCGGAAAGATGGAAAGCATGCAGGTGATCACAGGCATAAGCGAGCAGAGAAACAATTCTGCGAATTACAGTTTTAGAGTGTAATAGCCTCGAGGCCAGGTTTAAAAAAATAGTTGAATTCAATTACCAGCAGACCACGCCAGGTGTTTTCCTTCATAATCTCGCATACCATGAATAAACGACCTGTTCAGACTGCTAAATCTCTTAAGTGTGCAACAGAACAAGACACTGATATAGTAAATACAAGAGGTCTAATATCATAGTGTGAGAAACTTGAGGATGACAGGAAATCCACAAAGGATAGCAATGAAAGACTCATAGAATCTTCATTACTATAGAATGCGACTTAAAATCCTATGAACATTCAATACCTGGACGCAGGCATATACTAGAAAAATACAAATTTCGTAGCTCTTTCGCGTAGAGTAGAGGAATACATATGTTCACAGCATGGTAAGGTTTGAAATGTCAGCCACACAGTAGATTTTAAAGACTTATATCAAACAGCATACTATATTCCCGTTCAAAATACGGACTAACTTGTAAAAACTTCGATTGGTCTGTCATCACACAGAATGACATCTTACCCAAGCACTAAACATCAGTTATAATTCTTGAACGTCGACATAAAAGGCGAAAACACCCAATGAGAGCTTAAAAAGACAGTTCATACCTATGCAAGCAAGATATGTGAAATGCAAGCCGCAAGACCAAAATACGTGATCTATTGTTGCGAAGCTTCGAACATAACATCTCTCAAAGAAAAGACAAATGTTTTGTAAAGATAGACAGCCATGTACACTTGCTATGACCTTTGACATTGTTTACATGTCAATGTTTTCATGGCAAAGGAAGGCATTGCTCATTCACCTACTATGTTCCTGTGTCCGCTTAAATCACGATCTATGCTAACGCTTATCAACATATCGTAAGCAAAGAAAAAAACAGACATGAATCCCCAAACTTTTTAAGAAACAACATGCCCTGTACACATGCTCAAGGCATTGCGTAGACTTGGAGCTTCTAGTCTGTCTAAGAAATAATCGAATCATAGACTGTGAAATTACAGGTCACCCATCAAACCTACAGGTTTGGAACTAATGCCTGTACCGGTGAGGGCACGCTAATGCCAAAGTCTTGCCCAGTCTGTATTGTCATTGAATGATAGCTAAACGCAGACAATCCCTGTCATTATAGGGTGGAGCCAGTGTTGTTCTTCACCTTTGCACCAATGAGGCATGAAATACAAATGGCGGATTGTATACCAGATGTCACATTTAGTTATCATAATGATTAGACTATTGCAGGTTTGGGGTTGAATATGTATTGACTTTGACAACATCAATACTGCACAAGACCACTTACACGCCACACTTTTATGTATATATGTATAAGTAAAATCAAAGACATGACCTGTGTAATAGCCACTAATAGGTACACGTTTTATGAATATGTTTAGGCATTTTATTTGAAAGCTACCTTTGTCATGACGTATTCGTCCACTGGACTGGCACATATTCTATTTTGGATGACCTTAAGCTTTGGAACTGAGTCAATTCAAGTCTGGCTCTATTGATCTTAAATGAAGGGGATCTGTTCAATGTCATGGTTGCCTGATAATGAGTCATTGAATGTGGTACGAGGTTTCTAACTATCTAATGAGGATTGATAGTTAGAAGTTGACCACTATGGTCATGGGCCGTGAGCGAGTGAGTGAATGTGGATTGCATGACTAATAGAGGAACTGTACGTACTTTTCCTGGGCTTCACCTTGTTTCTGTGTCAGGGCTGTTGTCTGTTCTAGTGACACTGTCTCGACTCTTTGGTTGAGTTGACCGATAGCCGATTCCTTGTCCTTTATTTCTGCTCCCAGATTCTCTGTCTCAGCGATCAAAGCCTTATTCTTATCATTGAGCTGACCGATGGCCATGTCCTTGTCCTTTAGCTGTGTCCCAAGTTCGTTCACCTTGGCGCTCAATGCTCCATTGTTGTCACTTAGCTCTTTGTTCCTGGCTTCCAGGTCGCGCAGCTTATTCATCAAGTCGTCGAGCTGTTTTTGCAAATCGCTTCCCTTTGATTGTTTAGCCGCAGCCTGACTAACTATGGTCTTGTTCTCCTCGGTGAGAACGTTGTATTTCGATTGGAGTCCTTCGTTTGCCCTAGCCAGGTCACCAGCCTTACTTTCAGCTGCACCACACCTCTGTTCCCAAACTGTAATGCTGGACTTCAGTTCTAGATTCTCATTTCGTAGTTTCTTTAGCTCTTCCAACAGTTCATCAATACGCAACTGTGCACTGTGTACTTCCTCTCTTTTGGTTTTCACCTCCCAATCTCTCTCTTGTAGCACGACCTCTTTGCGTTCCATCTCCAGTCTCATCTTTTCGAGGTGACCTTTCAAATCTTTAGTGGTCGACTCGAACTTCAATCTCTGTGTTTCAATGAACTCCTTTTCACCTATGAGTAGTGCCATTTTCGCTTCTAGTTCTCGAACTCTCTTCGTGTAGCCCTCAATCTCCAGATCCCGCGCTTCTGTTTGTCCATACTTAGAATTCAGTTCGTCCTCACAGCTCCTGATTTTTGTCCGAGCCTCCTTCAAATCCACCTCTAGGTTTCTGATTCTCTCAGTGTGCATGAGAATGGTGTGATTGAGGTGCGTTTTCTCGTTCTTACATCCCATGTGCTCCAGATCGAGAGCCCGCTTTTCCTTACCTAATGAATCTATCTTCTCCCGAGACTCTCGCAGCTCGATCTGTACTCTTTCCAAGATTATCATCTGCTTCTCGAAGTAACTGTTCTTCTTCTCTAAGTGACGTACCTTCGCCATGAAGGACGCCAGTCTGTCGTTTAGACCATGCATTTCTTCCTTGGCCTCCATCCCCACGTAGAGAGTACTAGTCTGCCCTCGTATCGTCCTACCTTTGACATGATGGTACGACAGACCGGATGTGGAATCCATGTGAAAACTTCCCGCACTGCTGCTTCTGCTGTGACTTGTGATCCTGACGTGGCCCCGGCCACGACTTGTGCTCAGCAACCCGTCTTCTGCTGATCCGTCCGAGTAGGAACTCGACTTGTCATCGGCGTCACCCGCAGAGTGGACCGAGAGTGAAGAAGAGAGACCACGGCCTTCGACAATCGCTGCCGAGACGGTACCATTCCCGGTCACGATGTCACCGTTCCCAGTAGACTTCCCCTCCCCCTCGGCCCCTGCATTCAATAAACTCTCAGTGGACGAATCCGTCGTCACAGACGTACTAGTACCCACAGACGACGGCGACTCCGACGTGACAGCCGACACCGTGGTCTGAATGGAATAAGAATACTTGCCGCCCGAAGTGGCATCTCTGTGGTAACTAACCTTCTCCGACATGGTAAGATTTGTGACAAAAGTCTGGGGACAAACACAACAAGAAACGGGTTCCCTCTCAGCACGGCGCACCCCGCATCTTTCAACTGTGACGACACAATGCAGAGGGCAGGGGTGAGTGCGTCCGCCAGGGATTGGTTAGAACGCGATCTCACAACAATTACCATAACTCGTTGCGATGCAACTCAGGTCTGAGGTGACCCATTATGAATACCAGGGCACGTCCGGATCTCGCCCACGGCAAATCAAATTCTTCGCAAACACAAAACAAGATTTAGGCTTCATGTTCTCTGTTATACGGTCTGTAACTTGACTTGTTGGCTTTAGGCTGGCTGGTCAATGCGGTTGCTTTTCAATGGGGCATACTGAATAATGTTCAGACATCTCATTATTTTCCCATTTGCTGTATCTATTCAAGCGAAAAGCAACATATAGACTGTCAGCTATCTTATTTTGCCAAGGGCACTAGTCGACACATCATTTATAGCACATGTAATTTGGGGGACTGTTTTTCCATTCTTCTATTAAGTAACGTATTTTGAAGGTTCCATCCCAACTTTTAAGACTTCTACTAACACAGACGGTTATTGTTTACGGAACAAAGACCCACATTGTTTGCATTCATAAGATTTTGGAGTGCTCTTGCTAAGGTATACATTACAGGTGTTTAATGCTCCTCTAACGTGTAGACAACTTAGAGTCTAAGTGTGCCGTAATAACGGCTGTAACTCCTTTTCTTGAGTGTAAAAATCTCTCACCAGTGAATGTGCGTAAGAAGTGCGACACGCCCATGAAATACAACTAGTAGTATATAGTGTCACACCCACCATGAGTCAACGGAAGTGCATCATGGGATGTGGTCGCCATGTTTAAAGCGTCACGGTGTAAACAAGGTCAGAATGTCATGCGGAACGCTCACGAGTTTAGGAAACAGTTTGACATATTTTCCTGTTCTTCATTGTTATTATTGTACCCTCTTAGCTTTAGAAAGTGGGACAGCATTATTATCCAATATATACACAACAAACTAACTAAGATGGTAGGATCTCGGCACAGGTATACTGAGGGGGCGGGGTTCAACCCTTAGTGCATACTGTGTGAGAAATGTATATCTAACGCATATTCCGACAATAGATTTTAAATAAAAAAATTGAACCATTCAACACCTCATTAGAACATTATATATATCTTAAACTCTTGTGTTGGTATTTTCCAAAATACAATCCATAGTTTGTTTATGTGATTTATGTTCACTTACACTGGCGCATTCTGCCTTGTGCATTTTCTTAACTAATGATAAACATTCAACTGTTCTCAAAGCTTATCGTTTGCTAATGTTATCAAACATAATAGATTACGTATCTCGTGAATGACCATCTGCATGGATGTATTCAGTACGGTACTACACTTGAATATGGCAGGATAACGCTAAAGAAAACACAGGGCCCGGCACTAGATTGAAATATCAGCTATAAGTTGAAGATCATTTATCACAATTGTAGTACATGTAATTAAGTAGGCCGTTTTTCATACGTCATCAGGTATATTTCTGATAGGATAGTGAATTGATGTGGAGAAAGTTTCAACCTATGGTTTACAAAAGCTACAAAAGTAGCAAAGTATCTAGACCGGTTCTATTTCAACCCAGATGTTTATAGACTGGAACGAGGATTGTTGGAAGGTGGTGCAAAGATAACCAGCGAAATCGTATGAGTCCCGAGGCACAAAAAACTGTCATACGCCAATCATGCTATTGAGCAATATATGATAAGCACTTAGCTTACACACACACACACACACACACACTCACACACACACACACATGTGTGATAGAAAATGTGAACAACCGCTGACATCTACGTCAGAAGTATACAAACATTCATTGTGGAAAATTTGTAATATTGTAAAGGATTTGTAGTGTCTTATGTAGGCCAACAGAGTTAGATTGCCGCTACGATTTCGCTACTCTACCATTTATGTTATGTAAAGTAAGGTAGTTGCTATGATAAAGAAGCTTAGACATATCTATCTTGTTTGACACTATCTATAAGACGTGTAATATAAGAAAGGAGTCTTATGATGTACGGTTTGCCATCAGGCAGACGGTCCATTCTATAGTGTCAATGGATTACAGATTACCGAAGGAACCCCTGTCTTCAACGATTTGACACATTCATGTTTAGAGAAACATTCGACAGAAAGGAGGAAAAACATCCAACAGTCAACAGATCTAAGCCATATCTCACAAAGAATGCAGACATTGTCTCCGGTAGCGTCTTAGTCCCCAGGCGATGACATGCATTAAAGAAGCTCACAGAGGGCGTCCTCGTGGTGAAATATAAGTTTACCGTGAAAGAACGCCCCCATGCTTGTAATACTACTTCGATTTAAAAACATGGCACAGAGAGGGGTTTTATGTACTGGGTGTAACCTTGGCGTTGCCATACCCGTGAGAAACATCTGTGTCCCACACACTGCCAACCGCAGTAAAAGGCCAGGATGCCATGGGAGTGTGTCACTCTATCACAGTGTGTATGTGCTTCCCATGATAATGATTCTGTACAGATTAAATCAGCCTCCCAAGAGAATGAACAGACTACTACAAGCAGTAACATAACACTGTACTAAAAACACTGCCGGAAAGAAAATCTTACAAAGAGATAGGAATGTACACAGACATGGCAAATGATAATACAATGAACTTGTCTGGCTATTTGATACTTCTACTTTGCTGACTGAATGTTTTGTGAGGTTCTATACATATATCTGTACAAGGAACACAATTCATGACAACAAATGCTGAAATTAAGTGTGAACATATTTTTGCAGTCGAAATGTGGGATTGAGACATGTGAAGAACAACCAACATAATTCAGTCAAGGTAGCAGTCTAAATTTTTGACCACCATGTATGCATTGCATGTTCAAGTAATAATGCGGTATGCAGGATGTATATTTCAATAACTTTGTGTTATGTGGGGTGTTGACTTCTGTAATTACATGGTCATAAAGAGTATGGTTCAAGGACGCCATGGCATATAACTACCCGTATGCCAGATGGCAGAGGTCAATGTGACCTAGGGTGATACATTCCATTCTTTATATAAACAGATAGAATGTCATTGTCAGAAACACCTGGGATCAAGTAACACTTTCCCCCAACATAACTAAAATGCCCAAAAGGAGAGGAACGTTTTGAGTATCAACATGAATTTGCAAATGTAAACACCAAACAATGGTCTAGTGGGTATTAAGAATTCTAAATAAACTTACTCGTTTCCAGAGCTGCCGTGCAGTCTCGACAATTCGTCTTCAAGGGACGCGATCTTTCGCTTGGCATTTCGAAGGTCTTCGTCTTTCCCGTTGCCACTTTTTATCACGACCTGCAGTCGGTTTACTTCGACCTTGTAGTGTTCTCTTTCCGACATCAGGCTCTCGAGCTCTCTCTTGAGCTTCTGTAGTTCCATTTCCACTCTGCCATAGTCATCAGCGTACCTGTCGCGTTCAGTGAACGCAGCCTTCAATTTGTGCTCCGATACGTCTAGTCTGGATGTTATTTCTCTGTTTTCAATCAACAACTCTGCGTTTCTCGCTCGCAGACGCTCGAGTTCGCTGTCGCTTTCACCTCCTGATGCAACAGTGTGTTTGAACTCTAGTTTTATTTGGGATAACTCACTGCTTACTGTCTCTATCTGTGTGCGTAAAAGACCGTTTTCTTCATCTTTTTGGTCCAGGTCCTCTTGTAGTCGTTTCAGTTGGCGCTCTAAGTCCTCGATGAGGTTCTCCTTCTCGGAGAGTTTGTCGTTGAGTTGATGCAGCTCTCCTTCTACCTGAACCTTCGTCCCTGCCTCTGACGATAACTGTGAAATTTGGAAATCTTTTTCTGACATCTGCGACTGAAGCTGCTGTAGCTGAGCTTCCAAACTACCCTTCTCTGATAGTGAAGCTTTAAGTTTTGCTAGCTCAGCTTCTAGCTCGCCCACCCTCCCCCTTTGTTGTTCGGCTGACTGATCATTCTTTTGCTTAAGTCGTGCTAACTCTCCTTCCAACTTACCCTTTTCCCTCGATAGAGCTTCCTTTTCCCTGTTACACTTGCCTATATCGCCCTCCTTCTGCTTAACCTCACGCTGATATTTATCCCTCTCAGCCTGCATGTCTTTTAACTTATTTTTCAGATCATCTAACTCTTTCTTCAGCTTCTCTTTTGCTGTCGTTTCCCCCTTCAACTTATTCGCCTGTCTCTCTAACTCTGCCTTTGCTCTGTTTTGTTCGGAAAGCTGCTTACGTAGCTCTGCTAAATCACCTTCTAGTTTCTTTTTAGCGCCCCCTGCGTCTCCTGCCTGTTTCTGAAAATCGGACAGCCGCTTTTTCAGCTGTGACAGCTCTGCCTCTAGTTTCTGTTTAGCGGACCCAGCGCCACCTGCCTGTTTCTGAAAATCAGACAGCTGCTTTTTTAGCTGCGAAAGCTCAGCCTCTAGTTTCTTTTTAGCGCCCCCTGCATCCCCAGCTTGTTTCTGAAAATCAGACAGCTGCTTTTTCAGCTGTGCAAGCTCAGCCTCTAGTTTCTTTTTAGCGCCCCCTTCGTCCCCTGCCTGTTTCTGAAAATCAGACAACTGCTTTTTCAGCTGTGCAAGCTCACCCTCTAGCTTTTTTTTAGCTGTCCCGGCATCTCCTAGCTGTTTTTGTAAAGTACTAATCTGTTGATCCTTCCCAGACAATTGCCCACGCAAATTCTTTAACTCCACCTCCAATGTACTAACCTGTTTAGACGACGACCTCAGACTCTCCAGTTCCTTCAAAAGTTTGTCTCTTTCTATCACCACGGATTCGTGAGAAATGACCAAACTCTCGTACTTTTCCCTAAAGCCACAACAGCGCCCCTCCCCCTTAACCTCGTTCTTCACTACCGCACCGGTCTTAGTCGTCGTTTGACCTCCATTGGTTGTTACCGACGTTTTTTGCACGACATGTTTCTCTTCCTTTACCACGTAGTGTACGATTTTACCCTCTGCATCCTTTGCCGAGAGGTCGGTAATCATGTTGACACGCGTTTCGTATCCCCGTCTTCAGTAAACGCCGTTCAGTTCCCAAGAAGTCTTGCCACCACCTACACACGATTAATCGCCAACCACCTATCGCGAAAATGCAGATGGCGAACTCTTTGACCCCCGAGGCAGACTGCGTTATGCTTGTCCCTCCTACCAATTATCCTGGATAGCTAGAAGTTGGCAAGAACTAGTTCTTCTTTTCCTCAGGTCTGTACCGACTGCAGGTCATGGTAATCACTTGGTCTTCCCGTTCCTGGCCAAGCCGCGTCAGTTCCATAACATGAGCCTTTTCAATAGAGGTCACGCGGCAATGACACGCAAAGGGGCGTATGGGTAAAGGTCTAAACGTCGAATAGTTTGCATATAAATACCCCGAGGCTTTCATAGGATGATATGTTCACTAATCGAAGCATAGACATGACTCAATACTAACATAACTTATAAAACGTGCAAACTTCGACAAAGCCTAATGGATACTGTAAAGCATATCAGCCTGAATAAACCTTTAAGCTAATACCGATATTGTCCAATTTTTATACATATGTTGAACAATAGTAGGTGTGGTCTGACCCGAATGGCAAGCTTTGTGTGGAGGACGAAATCAAACCAGATGTCTGAAATAATGCGAATCAGGAGAATACCAAACAAGTCCCATAGATCATGACCAGTCAAGTGGATTACGATAATTGTAGTAAGGGAATGAATAATTAGACGTTTTCGTCCAGGTGCTGAAAAGGGTGATCTAGTAGGTTGATCCAAAAATGTCAGGTGAACGTCGGTGGTCATTCATTCGTTAATAACCTGTTTATCATACACTTAGCATTTTATATTGTAGAGTGGGGTGTCTGCAATAACAGGTGTCTAGAATATGCCTGATAAAGATACTTTCTGTAGATGCTAAGTTTTACCATTAGAAAATCAATGTCAGTAGTAAGTAGATATTGAACCAAGTTTATATATTAAAAATGGCAGCTTATTGAAAAGACAAAGATGAAGTGTTGTCTGTCCGCGTCTTGTACTGTATCTAACTAATATACAAATGTAGCATGTGCCTAGTAAAAGGAAAAGTCACAATAGTTTTTCTTTAGTACATGCCTTTTCTAGTGTTATAGATTTGATTTAAAGCCTTTAAAGCTGGAATATGCACTAGCTTGTTGTGACACTGTCCATTCGCGTTAAATTTATTCATATCTAAAGTTTTGAATTACAGATAACCTTCACAATACAGAGGTCTGCACCAAACCGCCCTCCTCTACATCCCCCCACAGGAAACAAATAATCAATCATTAAACAAGCAAAAAAGTATCATTCTTATCAGACTGGCTTTGCAGACATTCCAGACACATTCTTAGCCATTGGCCAAAGGTCGTTGGAAGAACCGAACCCTAAGGCACCACATAATCCGCGTAGATTGCCCATAACAAAGCACAAAGCGTTTAGGAATGACTTCAAATTGGGATAGACTAACAAGATGGGTATTGGGAGGCATAATCATCCTTTTATCACCCTGTTTATCACAAATAAAGGGGTAAATCAACAGAAGTGTTGAAATGTGCTGTTTCGAACGAGTATAATGAATGGTTTGTACAGAAGGTGGGGACTCATCAAAGTGCCCTCTTATTTGCATGTATTAACCTCACCTGCATGGTGACAACAGACTTAAGGCTTATAAGTGAACAGGTGTAGATCGAACTGGGTCTTATATAGAGCACACCTGCGAAACGGCGCTTGCTCGTCTCGAAGACTTTGATAGAAGCAATACCAGCGTCGACTGATGATTACATAGCACGCCCCCTATACCATGTATGATATCACTCACTCACTCATGGTAGGTTATTGTCATTCTCTCTGAGGAACTCTGATATAGTTATAAGAAAAAAAGCAATGGGCTATGTACGAGTACTATTATCACACCATCCATACCAAAACCACTCTGAAGACACTTTGTTCGATTTAGTACATAACATCTTATTGCAAAATTCAGTATGACAAAGATACAAGAGGTGCCAACATGGAGCCACCAATATATGAAGAAATGCCCATACTATATACGTGATGTAAAGACCGACATTGGACTCATAATTGTAACCAGACAGTGCCTTTTGCCGACCCAGAAAGTAACAATGTACAATGTACATCTAAAAATGGAAATTCCAAAACCTTTATTCAGGTCATGTAACTGTAAGATATGCATATAGGGGCACCTTATTAGATAAATGGGCTATGCATGGATTTGCTGCGCTTGCGTACCGCGGACCACAGTCCATTGGCGAGGGCGCTCATTCCCATTGACTGTGTCGAACAACAGAAACAAATGTAGCTTTTCTTCTAAGCAACCGTTACACAGTTGTCAATAGGTCATTCTATCAGATTTACATAAGATGAGGACTTACTGTGTGTCCAAAGTGCGCTGTAGTTGATCATTCTCATCAGTCAGATCATCAATCTTCTGCAGTGCGGCCCTCAGCTCGTCATCTTTTGTCTTCCCTTCGTCTTGCACTGTCTTCAGTCTATCGATTTCAGACAGGTATCTCTCTATTTCCAAATTGAGCTGATCAAGCAGACGTTTCAGACGCTCAACTTCATCCTCCAACCTTTTCTGCTGCCCTACCAGTTCGTCTTTCTCCTGGATGGACTTACTGAGCTCTTTCTCTGACACTTTGAGTCGTGAACCGATTTCGCGGTTCTCGACGACCAATTCGGCGTTCTTTGCCCTGAGCTTCTCAAGCTCTTTCTGTAACCATGACTTTTCTTCACCAAGTCTTTCGATATCATTACCGGCCTCTTGGGACTGGTTAAGATGGTCATGTAACTGGTCTTCATACGTAGCGGTCTGAATAAGAAGTGTTTCATTCTCTTCCCTTACTTCCTTTAACTGTACTTCCAATCGCTCTCTTTCGCCTTCCAGTTCGGTTATCTTCTGCGTGAGTTCTTCAATTTGAGCCTTGAGTTGGCTTATCTCATCTTTCAGTGTTTGCTCCATGTCTTCCTTTTCTATTTGCAGGTTCTCAAAATCTTCCTTTGATTGTTTCAGATTGTCCTCAAGACTATTTTTCTCTCCTTCGAGGTCAAACATTCGGCTCTTCAAGTCTGCTATCTCTGCTTCAGACTCATCTTTGTGCGTCTTATAAGATGAATCCACCTCTTCCTTCTCGAACGACAAGCTGTCGAACTTTTCCTTCAAATCTGCCAGCTCCTCTTCGAACTTGTTTCTTTCGGACTCGAGATTAGAGATCTGAGTGTGGAGATCATCCACCTCCTTTTTAAACGTTTCTTGTTCTGACGCAGTTGATGTTTCCAGGCTCTCTTTCTCGCTTCTCAAACTGCTGAAATCTTCTCTAACCTCCGTCAGCTCACCCTCCAGACGGTCCCTCTCTGATTCCAGGTCGGCAAATCTGGTGTCCAGACTGTCCTTCTCATCTTTCAGCGTCTGAAACTCTCCTTGTAGAGTACTGAGTTCGGCTTGTAGGCTGTCTCTTTCAGCTTCCAGCTCAGCCAAGCGCCTCGTCAGCTCGTCAATTTGGGATTGCCCCGTGGACTGAGAGTCCACGAGGTTTTCTTTCTCAGACTGCAAGCTCTCCATCTCCCCCTTAGTTTCTGTCAGCTCTCCTTCTAATCTCGTCTTCTCTCCTTCCAGGTCTGCAAACTGTCCTTCCAAGTGTGCTTTGTCTGCCTCCAGGGTTGCGTAACTGCCTTGTAGTTCGGTAAGCTCTCCTTGCAGCTTGCTCTTCTCTGACTCCAACTCTGCAAGCCTACTCCTCAGATCATCCAAATCGGACTGGCCGGAAGAGTGGGCCGTCTCAAGTGTAGTTTTCTCTATTGTAAGACTTTCAAAGTCCCCTCTGACCATTGTTAGATCGCTTTCTAGTCTGGTACGAAGAGTGTCTAGATCAGCGTACCTTCCTTGTAGATCGTCATTCTCCTTTGTCAGTTTGTCGAAGTCTCCACTCACCCTTGTCAACTCTTCTTGCAGTTTGCCCTTTTCGTCTTCTAACTCTGCAAGCCGCTTTCTTAGTTCCTCGAGCTGTTCTTGCCATTGGACCTTCTCCGATGCCTGGGTGGATTGAAGAGTTCCTTGTTCAGTCTTATAAGTTGTGTACTCTGTTCTAAGCAGTGTGATTTCTTCGGTTAGTTTGTTCCTTTCCATCTCAAGGTCTGACAACTGGACCTTCAGAGACGCTACCTCTGCTTCCCACTTCAGTTTGTATGAAGCATTTAGCTCTTCTAGCTCTACAACTTTTACTCTCAAGGTGTCAATGTTTACTATGCTCTGGGCCACATCTTCAGTCAGCTTTGTCTTTTCACCCTCCAAGACCTCTATCTTAATACGCAGCTCCTCTACATGACTCTCTAGGCCACCCTTTTCCGTCTTGAGAGACATCTCAAGATTTTGTCTTTCGGTCTTAAGACTCGTCATCTCCATATTGGCCTCTTTCAGCTGGACAGTCAATGTTTGTTTCTCCATTTCCAAAGCTGAGAGTTTCATCTCCAAAGTTTTCAGCCTCGCCTCCCATGTCTCCCTCTCCGATACCAACGTCTCCTCCAATGTCGATCTTTCAGACTTGATGGATACTAGCTCAACCTCCATCACACGTATGTTTGCTTCAAACTCACCCATCTTTCCACGAAGGTCATTAAGTTCCACCTTCAGCTTATCTCTTTCTGCTATTACCACTTCTTTCTCTGACTTCAATGCCTGCTTTTCGCGCTCAGTTGACTTAAGGTTACCTTCTAAATCTGCTATTTTCTTCCGAAGTGCCTCTAGCTGGGCCTCGAGGTCTGCTATCTTGCGGGTCTCCTGTTCTTGCATATGAGAACTTTCCGATCTTAGACTGTTACTCTCATTTCTCTCCTTCGTGAGATCAGCAGCTAACTTCTCGTTGTCCTCCTCTAGTTTGAGTCTTATAGCTAGGAGGTCGTCAGCATGTTTCTGCCACTTTATGAGCTCCGCCCTTAACTCGGTGATAGTTGTCTCCAATTCCACCTTTATGGTGTAGCAGCCTTCGTGGTCTTTATTAACCTTTGTTAGTTCTTCTGTTAGTTCGTTTCTTTCAGCTTCCGTCGTCGCTAGTCTCTTCTTCATGATGGCAAGCTCTTCCTCCCAAGTCTTCCTATTGGTGGCCTGGGTGGATTGAAGATTTGCTAGTTCAGTCCTGAGACGACCGTAATCAGCCATGTTTTGTGACACATCTCCGGTTAGTACTGCGTTTTCGCCTTCAAGCGAGGTTAGTTTATCTGTCATGTCTGATAGCTCTTTTTGCAGACTTTCATTTGAGGACTTCAGATTTTCATAGTCAGACTCAAGCCTTGTTAGTTCACTTTCTAGTCTACTTCTCTCCCCCTCTAGCCTTTCTTTCGCATGACTCATGTTATCATACTCAGACCTAAGCACTGTGAGATCCTCTACAAGTGTGTTAGTTCTGGCTTCAAAGTTATTTCTGTCAGCTTTCACCTTGTCACTCTCTGCTATATTATGAGCTAATTCTTCAGTTAGTTCAGATATTTTAGTTGTCATCTCATCTACTTTCTGGTTTAGTATTACTACGTCTGACTCTAACGTTCCCTTTTCTGATCCTAGCGCTTTCCTTTCTTCTCTCAGAGACTCAACATCCTTCCTGGTATCACTCAGCTCTGCTGAAAGCTTACTTCTCTCTTCCTCCAGCTGAGACTTTTGTTCATCCAAAATGGCAAAGTCTCGCCGCACCCCCTCCAGTTCTTCTGTCAATCCTTGGATCTGTGAACCAAGTTTAAGCTTCTCTTGAGTTAGATTGCCAATTTCTTCCCTGGCTGTCCCTAAGTCTATTGTCAAACCGTCTCTTTCAGAGTCAAGTTTTGTCATCATTGATTTCAGGGACGTTACCTTCTCATCCCACTCCTTCTGCTCGGATGAAAGCATTTTTTCCAAGTTGTACTTTTCTGTTTTAAAAGCTTCTGTATCAGTCTGAGACACAGACAGCTCATTCGTTAGGTCGGTTATTTTGTTGTTCAGCTCGTTTCTTTGTATCGTCCATTTTTGCTGACTGGTCGTATGAACCCTTTCTAGCTCAGCATGCGACATTTTGAGATCGGAATGTTCTTTCCTTAGTGTTTTTAATACTGATTCATGCTGGCCAATAGAGTCTTTCATCTTTGTAACTTGATCTTCTTTCTGCTCTTTGAACCTGCCTAAGTTATTCTCCAAGTTCCGTATTGTCGTTTGGCTATGTGTCCGCTCTATTATCATTTTCTGTTTCTCTGATTCGAGCTGTTTTATGTTAGATTGCAAGTGTTCACAGTCCACCCTAACTTTAGACACTTCCTTGGTTAACATCTCATTCTTTGACATTAGGTCTTGTGTTAGAGTATCAGAACTAGCCTTGAGATCATCCCTCTGGACCCTTATCTGGTCACACTCAGTTATGGCCTGTGCCAGTTGCTCAGTTAGCGTACGTTTGTCAGCCTCCAACTGATCTAGTGTTTGTCTAAGTTCATCAAGCTCAGATTGCAATGTCTCCTTAACTGACCCGAGTGCACCTTTCTCCTCTGAGAGGGAAGTCATTGCTGTCTTCGCATCTGTCAAGTCGTGTGCTAGCTTATCTTTCTCTCCCACTAGGTTAGATTTCTCCTCAGCTAACTTAGTATGCACTTGCTTTAAATTGTCTAAATCATCTTCAAGACGTTTAACCTGTTCGGTAAGGCTGATTTTTTCTTTCATTAGTTCTTCAAAGCTTTTCTTTATTTCCCCCAGCTCTGTGTGCAATTTGTTACTGACAGAGGTAAGGTCTGTCATCATCAATTTCATCGACTCTTTCTCCTGCCTTTCTGCTGCAAGTGTTTCTTCTAAGTCACGTTTTCCTGTCTTAAGTGTGTCTCTCTCAGTTTGTGATAGGCAAATCTCATTGGTTAGGTCGGTTACTTTATTACTTAGCTCGTTTATCTGCACTGTCAGCCTCTGCTGTTCAGTATTGTAAACTCTCTCAAGTTCCGCCTTAGATGCCTTCAAGTCGGCATGCTCCTTTCTTAAAGATTTTAGTTCTGCTTGGAGTTTGTCAGTTGTTTCTTTAAGTTTAGTTTTCTGCTCTTCACTTTGTTCTTTAAACCTTGCCAAGTTAGCCTGTAGGTTCTGAATGGTCGTCTGTGAGTGGGTCTGCTCTAAGTTCATTTTCTTAGTTTCAGATTCAAACTGAGTAAGACCGGATTTCAACTGATTCTTTTCCTCCACCAACACATCTTTCTCCCCTTTTAGCATATCATGCTCGGTCCTTAACAAAGTTATGTCATGTGTAAGAGTAGTAGTTTTAACCTCAAAACCGTCTCTTTCAGCTCTAATTCGGTCACATTCAGCTATGGACTCTGCAAGTTGTTCGGTCAATGAAGTCTTTTCAGTTTCCAACTGGCCTAGTTGCTGTTTCAGCTGATCAAGTTCGGAGTTTAAAGTTTTCTCTTTTGACACAAGCTCATCCCTCTCCTTTGTAAGAGACTCTAATGTGGTTTTATTGGCTTTAAGTTCACCGGACAGCGTTTCTCTCTCCCCCTGTAGGCTGGACTTCTCCTCAGTCAAAGAGGTATACTTTGTATGCAAATTTTCCAGCTCTTTCCCTAGCTTTTCTACTTTATCATCAGTACTAGATTTCTCTTTTGTAAGGTTAGTAAACTCTGTCTTTATTGTGGAGAGGTCTGTTCTTAATTTTTCTTCTTCAGATGTGAGGTCTGCTATCGTTAAGTTCATAGAGTCTATCTTAATTTCATATTCCTGTCTTGTCGACACCAACGTTTCCTCTAGCTCTTTTTTGCTCTTTTTAAGAGTTTCATTGTCACTCTGGGATATGCCAAGTTCATTGGTTAGATCTGTTACTTTTTCATTCAGCTCTTTTGTTTGTATTGTGGATTTTTGCTGCTCGGTATTGCAAACCCTTTCAAGCTCACTTTTAGCGGCTTTGAGATCGGAATGATCTTTTCTCAATGTTTTTAGTTCCGACTCTAGCTGAGTTATTCTGTCTTTCAACTTTGTCGCCTGCTCTTTGCTGTGCTCCTTATACCTGTCCAAGCTGGTTTGGAGGTTTTCAATGGTTTTCTGAGCGTGGGTCTGCTCTAAGGTCAGTTTCGTAGTGTCAGACTGCATTTGATTCTTTTCCTTCACAAGTATGTCTCTTTCTCCTCTAAGCATGTCATACTCGGCCTTCAACATGGTCAAGTCTTGTGTAAGAGTATTGGTTTTTAGATCAAAGTCATCTCTCTCAGATTTTGTCTGGTCACGTTCAGCTACAGTCTGTGTCAACTCTTCGGTTAGCTTAAATGCTTCAACTTCTATCCTTTCTATTGTCTGTTTCAGTGCTTTGTTGTTAGATTCTAGACTTGTTTTCTCTGCTGTAAGTGCCTCTTTTTCACTACTCAATGTGTTATTTTCTGTCTTCAAATTGGCTATTGTCTCATTCATCTCTTCAACTTGCATCATCATAGTCTCTGTCTGAGTCTGTATGCTTAATCGCACTGACTGTAGTTCTTCAAATTTAGTTTTCCACCTCTCTAGCTCGGTTTCTAAATCAGATTTATGAATCTGCGTCTCTTCTAGTTCAAAAGCCTTTAGTCTTAACTGCTCTGCTTCCGTTTCCAACTGACCCTTTTCTATCTCCATCTTCTGATATCGCTCGATCTGTTCAATGAGCTTCTTTACTTCAATCGTCAAGCCGTCTTTATCTCTAAGTGTTTCTTCATGAAGCCCAATCTTTGTCTTCAGCTCTGTTTCTATTTCTGCTAGTTTACAATCAGCTGCTTGCTTTTGTTCTGACAAGGTTTCATACGTGGCTTTCAGTTGAGTGTGTTCTTGAATTGCATTGCTGTTCTCTGTTTCAAGTTTGCTAATTTTATCATTAAGTGCCGACATTTTTACTTGCAATTCAGCCTTTTCTGCATTCCTGGCCTCGTTAACTGACTTTTGCAAAGCCTTTAGCTGTTCCTTCTCTACCTTTAAGCCATCACACACATTGATACTCTGTGATAACTCTTCACTCAGCTGTGCTTTGTTACTCTCCAATTCTGTCATCTGTTGTTGAAGTGTTCTCAGCTCTGTTTCCAAGGTACCCTTGGCCTCTTTGAGGCTTTCTATGTCATCATTTAGGCAGCCAATGTTGCCCCTTGCTACACCCAAGTCTTCGCTTAAGTCGTCTATCCTTTCAATAAATTCTAGTTTTTCTGTTTCTAGAATGGTAACTTTCTTATTCATCTGCTCTACTGTAGTCTCTAAGTGTTGTTTTTCTGAGAAAATGCCATTCTTTTCCTGCTCTAAGGCTCCGTGCTCAGCTTTAGCCCTGTCTAGCTGTACTTCTAGATTGTCTCTCTCCTTTTCTAAATCTCTGATGACATTTGTTAACCTATCCCTTTCCTTCTCCCATGTCAAAGTTTTGGAGGACAGTGTCTCCTGAAGATGTCTGCTCTCAGACTTCAAACTTCCTCTTTCTGTGTTGACCTCGCCTAGTTCTGACTGCAGTTCCTCAATCTTAGTTTGTAATTCCTCAGTTTGCCCTTTCCACTTTTGCTTGTCAGTCTTGTAAACTGTGTCTAACTGTGCCTTCGTTGCTTTTAGACTAGTATATTCGTGTCTCTGTTTTGTAAGGTCTGACTCGAGTTGACCAACTTTCTCTCTAAGTTTGGACATCTCTATCTCACAACGTTCTTTGTACTTTTCTCTGTTAGTGTCTTGTGTTCTTATGCTAGCAAGAGCGTGTGTCAACTCCAGCTTTGTCCTCTTAACTTCATTTTCTAACTCTACAACGAGTTTCTTTAGTTCGTCTCGATTAGACTCAAGTTTCGACTGGGCAGTCTTGAGATTCTCATATTCCCTTTGCAGCTTTCTCATCTCTACTATGAGACCATCACGATCTGCTTCTAATGCGCTTGCCTTCTCATTCAGCTGCTGTAGCTCAAGAGTCTGCTTTTCGTTTGCAGTTTGCAGTTTCTGTCTGTCTGAGTCTGTCTCCCTAAAGCTCTGTTCTGTCTGCTTTAGTTTTGTATCAAGTTCATCAGCGTGCTTTTTCAAGGTATCGATCTCAACTAGCTTTGCTGTAAGACTATTGACTTCGACCTCAAGCTTCATCTTAACTTCCTGTACCTCGTACAGTTCTTTAAGCGTCACATTGAGCTTTTCTATTTCCTTCACCATCTCATCCCTCTCACTTTTGATCTCTTCGAAGAGATTCATCTTTGTCCTTAGTTCGAAAATGACATTATCCTTCATCCCGCTTTCCATCCCAAGTTCCTCTTTTGTTTGTTTTAAGGCATTGCATTCTGTCTCGAAAATGGCTTTTTGCTTCTTCATTGCATCGAAGTCTGACTTGAGAGCAGACAACATCTCAGACAGCTTATTATTGTCAGTCTGAAAGGCGTTGATATTTGCCTCGAGGGCAGACTTGTCTTTTTCAAGATTGCCAACTAGTGTTTGTAAGTTTGCCAGTTCATCTCTCAGCTTGCTGATTTGGTTTCTACTTTCAGTTTTATCTGAAGCCCAGGCTTCCCTCTCCGAGGCTAGTGTGATTTCTAAGTCATCGTTTTGTTTTTGTAGACTGTCACATGTTACAATGCATTCAGACAACTCCTCGGTTAGCTTGCGATTCTGTTGTTTGAATTCTGCAACACCTTCTTGAAACCTGTCTATTTCGGCCCGTAGACCTTGCTGCTGGAACAGGAGATCATCCCTTTCCTTACAGAGACTGTCTATCTGATCTTTGGCGCTTTGCAAACTCTCCATAAGTTGGTCCTGCTTTGAAACTAGTGCCGCTCTTTCCTCCTCCAATGACGACTTATTTCCTTCTAATTGAATGTGGCTCGTCCTGAGTTGGTCTAACTCCAACTTTACAGCTTCTCTCTCAGTACATACCTGTGAATTTTCTTGTGTTAAAACTTCAACGTTACTCTTCACTGAACCCAACTCTATTGTGAGACTATCTCTCTCTTCGTCTAGCTTTGCCATCATAGCCTTAAGCTTCTTAAGTTCCCCATCCCAGTTCTTCCTTTCTGTCGACAAAGTTTGCTCTAGGTGGATTCTTTCGGATTTTATCCTCTCTCTGTCTGTCTGTGTCTCACCCAATTCGTTTTGTAAGTCAGAAATCTTGTAATGCAGCTCATCCAGCTGCCTTTTCCATTTTTGATCATTTGATTTGATCATTCTTTCCAAGTCTGTAGTTGTCCCTTTCAAATCTAATTGTTCACCCCTAATCTTACTGTTTTCTGCTTTGAGCTGAGTTATAGTGTCTCTTAGCTTTGTCATTTCTGTCTCACAGTATTGCTTGTATCTTTCTCTGTTTGTTTCCTGATTGCTCAGAGAAGATTTCACATGCGTTAGTTCTATAGACCTTCGCTTTTTCTCTCCTTCTAGTTCCGTTGTTGACTTCTTTAGACTAGAAATCTCTGATGCCGCCTTTTTGTTTGCTTCCTTTAATCTGTCACATTCCTCTCTTGCTTTGGTTACTTCAGATATAAGCCCAATTCGATCAGCTTCTAACTTTCTCACATTGCCACTCAAGTTTTTAACTTCGACTGATAGCCTTTCCGCTTCAGTCTGCATGTTCTTATTTGCTTCTTTATGCCTACCAAGCTCTGTCTGTAAGTTTGCGTTTACTGTCTGCATGTCTTCGAGTTCTTTCTGAAGTTTGTTTCTGTCTACCTCCATCTTTTCTAATTCCCTTTTCATGTCTGTCTGCCTTGTCTCTAAAGTCTTCTTCTCTACAACCAGTTCATTGCGTTCTACCTGCATTGCTTCGAACAACGCCATCCTGTTCTCCAACTCAAATACTTCTGCGTTCCTAGTGTTGACCGAGACTTGAAGTTTCTGCCTCATTTCTGTCAGCGCCTCTTCCTGTCTATCCATTTCCTTTTCTAAGTCTGTCCTTTCTGATATCAAAGCCTTATGTGCACTATCTAACTGTTCTAGAGTCTCTACAAGTCTTGCTATCTCCTCTTTGGAACCCCTTAGCTGTGATTCAAGGTTATCCTTTTGAGTCTTTTCTTTGTTGTAGTCATTGCGAAGCATAGTTTGCTCATCAGACAGTCTGCTACACCTATCATCCATCTCCCTCAATCTACCTTCCAGTTCTCTTACCTGTTTCTCAAGTCTGTCTGTTGTTGCTGTTAGCTTGTCATTCATTCTGTCATTTTCCAATCTAGCACTGTTAAGTTCGGCAATGACCTTCTTGTTCTCAATCTCCATTCTAACAAGCCGCTCTCTTAAACTTTCGGTACCTTCCTGGAGGTTAATGCTCTCAGCACGACCTTGTGTCAGTTGGTCAACAAGCTGACTGTTTTCTGACTGAAGATGCTTGTGTTTAGCAACTAGACTCTCATAGTCCAGTTGTAGTTGCGTTAGTGTGTCTGTTAGTGTGTTTCTCTGTTCTGCCGTTTCAGTTAGCCTGTTTGTCAACTCATCCAATTCATTACTGAGGCTCTCTTTCTCCTCTCTTAGGGAGGTGTTTTCGAAACTGATCTCGCTGATCGTTTGCTCAGCATTTTCATTCTCTTTGCGCATATCTTCATGTTCTTCCCTAACCCTAACCAGCTCTTCTGTCAGTTTATTTTCTGCGTCCTCAAGAACAGATAGGCTGTCTTGGAAAGTTTGCAGTGCGGATTCTAATGTTTGTTTCTCTGACTTTAAGCTATCGTAGTCTGATCTAGTTTGTGTCAATTCTCGGCTTAGGCTTACCGTTTCTGCTTCCAGTTGAGCTAGTCTGTTCCTCAAGTCTACGACTTCAGATTCCTTCTTCGCTTTGTCTGTCTGCAATTTTTCATATTCTGTGGTGAGCTGGGAGAGTGATTTCATCACGCCATTCATTTCAGAGTCAACTTCAATCTTTTTCTCCTTTAAGGTGTCATAGTTAGACCTCAGCTTCTTTATCTCCTTTGTAAGTTCGTTCAGTTCTTTTACGTGGCTTGCCACGGTAGCTTGTGACTTTGACAACTCTTTGTTAACCCCTTTGTGATCGGTCTTTAGTTTGGTTAGTTCATTACTAAGCTTTTGTCGTTCAGTTTTCAGCTGGTTAAGCTGTCCAGAGAGTTGTTTTATCTGGACCTGCAAAGCTTCATTCTGACCCATTAGACCATTGCTTTGTTCTTTTAGTTTTGCATTGGCTGTCTTAAGCTCCCTATGAGATGCCTGTAGCACCATTGCCTCCTCTGATAACCTAACCTTCCCATCTTCAAGTTTGTTTATCTCTTCCTCCAATGCTTTCAACCTGTCGTGTAGCGCATCTATTTCTGAAGCTTGACTCTGAGTCTGAGTTAGCAATGCTTTACGGTTCTTCTGGAGTTCCGTCTCAATGTTACTGCTTTCCGATACCATCTTTTCATACGAGTTTGATAGATTCGTGTAGTCCTCAGTTACTCTGTCTAGTTTACCTTCGAGGTCATTAGCATTAGCTTGGGACTTTTGAAGTCTAACGTTTAAATTGCCTACCTCCTCTTTTAGACTCTCGTAATCAATCCTGACCTGTGTTAGTTCGTGTGTTACTTTCGTCCTCTCTGTTTCTAGCTGTCTGTTCTCGTCTCTAAACCGCTTCAGCTCGACCCCAACATTCTCTTTTGTTTGATTCGAATCCAAGAGGCGTGATCTTAGCTGAGCCAACTCGTCAGCTAACTGATACTTTTCGGCTTCCAGAGCAGCTTTGATATCCTTTAGACTTTCATGTTCTGATCCGAGCTGTGCCATTTGGTATAGAAGATTGTTGTTAGCAATTTCGCTCTCAGCTAACGTCCCTGAAATCTTAGCCCTCTCACCTGCCCACTGTTCCTTATCAGAGGCATGAGAAATCTCAAGCTCGCTAATCTGTTCTTTTAGCGTGTCACAAGAAAATATACTTTGCGCTAGATCTTCCGTCAGCTTAGCATTCTCTGTTTGTAAACTTTCTATCAGTCTTTCAGACTCTTGAATCTTTGTGGCTAGGTTTTCCGTTGTGGCAATGAGTGTGCTCTTCTCTTTATGACTGTTGTTGGTATCTTTTTTTAACTTCCCCAACTCTTCGGCTAGCCTGTTTCGTTCGACCTGCAGGGCTGTCACCCTGTTCTTCAGCTGACTCGACAAAGATTCATTTTCTACCCTTTCAGACGACAAGGCTATTTCTGTATCCCTTTTCTCTAACTTAAGAGTATCTCTCTCGACCTGGGCGATCCTAAGCTCAGCTTTTAGCTCTTTGACCTTCTGATTCATTGTCCCTGATTGTCTGGCCCATTCGTCTTTGTCTGATTGTTTAGCTATCTCTAGATTGGTCTTTTCCGCTTTAAGTTCGCTGTAGTCTTTCCTTAACTGATTCATTTCACTCTCCATATGGGAGAGTCTACCTTTAATCTTGTCTGCATCCGTCTGTGTGGACAGAGTTGAACTCTCCACCGACGCTTCTAAGGACTTTTGTGTTTGCTCAAGTGATAAAGACAAGTCTTTCTTTTCATTCTCTAATTCTGACACCCTTGACCTAAGCCTGTCTAGTTCTTCGTGCCATTTCTGCCCATCAGATTGATATGCATGCCCTAACATGGCTTGAGCTGACTGAAAATCGTTTCGTTCTCGCTTGACTCGCTCGAGTTCCAACACCAGTGCCTCCTTCTCGGCCTGTATGTCAATCAAACCCTTCCTGAACATTTCTAACTCTGTATTCAGCTTCTGATTTTCCGCCTCTAGTTTGGCTGCCGCCGACCGAAGGTCGTCACACTGCTGCCGCCATCTTTTAATTTCATTGTGACTGTCGTGCCCTACCATTTCTTTCTTTACCGCATGTAGCTCTCTACTCTGTGCCCTTAGATTGTTTAGCTCTATTTGTAAGTCGTCGTCCCTTACCTCAGATTGGTAGGCCTCCGTCAGCTGCACGCGTATCTTCTCCAGTTCTACTCGCAGTGCGTCCCTCTCGGTCCTGATCTCCTCGAACAGAGTCACCCTACTGTTCAGTTCGAATATCTCGCTGTCCTTTGACATGACTGTCACCTCTAGCCTCTCGTATTTCTGCTTCCATGCCAGGACCTCGCGTGAGTAGTCGTCCAGTCTCATCGCTGTCTTCTCCTCGTCGGTGGAGACGTTGATGTTGTCGGTTTGCGTCCATTTGTGCTGGTCTTGGTTAGGCAGCACCACGTAGTTCACCTTCGTTCCTCCGTCGATGGTCGGGTCGCGAATCATGATGCCAGCGATTTCCTAGTCCTTTCAAAGTCAAATTCTAGCCGGCAGTTGAGTTATAGTCACAATGATCAGATCTAGCTTGAACCCTAATCAGCGATGAAAGACTGTTTGTAGTCTGTTGACAAAGAATGCGTTACCGTAGGCTACACTGGTCGCTGCGTGCTATGCTACGTTCGGCGTATTGCACTAGAAAGACCGCTTACCTTTTCCCAAGAGGTCGGTAATATTGTCTAAGCTTGAAATGGCCGTACCTTCAGGCTGCATGAGTGGGCCAGGGCAAGACAAAAGCCTTCCGTTGTCTAGTCCTGGGACATTATGATTACATGTACAAGCTCTGCTGCGCCTTTTCCTGTGTCATAGACCTCCACCTTGATTCCAAATCAGGACTTCTGCATGGTTGACACGCAACCACTTGTTAATGAGAAACACTAGGCTAATCCAATTTTGCCAAGCCCTGACTTTTCCCACTCCCACCGACTTCCTTTGCGCGACGCGCCCAGCCTCCTACTACCAAAACAGACGCCTCACTACTTTACTGCTGAGTACTTTGGTTGGGTCACGTCAGATCCCAATTTATCCCCACGTACCTTCTATATAGTTACCCTGGGAAACCTTTGCGCGCCTATTAAAATGAACTGTCCCCCTTTGTGTCCCAGGCCTCAAGCGCTGCAGAAAAGGGGGAGTGTTGTAAGGTTCCACCGGTCGTGTCAGAGACCCCGTAGCTCAGATTATGTGACAGTTTTGTATGGAAGGCTATGGCCTGAATACTAAAAGTGAACCATTACTGCGACCCGCACGTTAGTGCCCCAGGTATTGCTGCTTGGAAAAAGATCAGTATCACCAAGGGCGATAGGACATGCGGCCTCACAGTCTTACTTTTCTTTTCCCACTAAAAGGACCACGTCTTCAACCATCAAGTCCATTTTTAATTACAAACGCCGCGCCTCTTATCAAGTCAATAACTGTAAATGTGTTTGCGGGGTGACCATGTAGAGGGCGTGTTGAAGTACGCTAATATGTTAATAAATGGTACGTCAAACAACAGTTTCCCGCCTTGTCCCACGCTATCCGGGCGGTGGGACGTATTTTCTGCATGAGCGGAGTTCGTAGCCAGTAAATTAAGTTAATGGAGCGTACGTTCTGGGCCGGTAAACAAGGCAGCCCGTCTGGTCTAACAAGTTACAGAAAGGGTCACAGTGCAAAGGGCATCTACTGCACCAATACGTGATTGTTGTAGGAGATATTCAAATGTTTGCTAGTAAACCGTCCTGGTGACCCACGCTGCCCTCTGACGCCACGCTGTGACACGGAGAACAAGAGATGACATTCGCGATGACAACACACCATCAATCACAACCATTGTGGCGGATACGCCCAACACATCTGTCTGTAATCCGATCCACAAAAGTATCTTATCTCATGAATATTTTAAAACAAACTCGCAAAGGGCATGTTTACGTAAAAGCAAAGACGTGACCACAGGACGGACATACATAACGAGATGCCGTAATCATAGGGGGCGCTTCTGTAACCACCGATATGTCCTTAACGTTCCCAACCCAATGATACGCTCTTGATACTAATTTCAGATACTTGTTCTTTCAGCAGATATGCATTTATGTCTCAGCTCAGGCTTTTATATGTTGCCTGGTATTCAATAAAATCGATCGATATTGTTGATAAAACAAGCTTAAGTAGGCTGATAGGGCATAAGGTTGCACAAACTTTACTGTAAAATCTATTGTTTTTCAGTTCTTAATAACCAAAGTATTTCTCCTAAAGACAACGGAAGGTTGCATCCATGGACTTTACCGTCTCTCTAGTTGCTAGTACTGAAACGTTCTTCCTATCTTTCTATCTTATCTTCGTCTGGTGCTTGCAAACTGTGTAATACATCGAATAAATTGTATCTTAACATGATAAAGCATGAAAACACGGCGAAGCACATATTTATTGATTGGATAGCCGTCGGGCACGGAAATATGATACGGTATGAATGGTATTTTCACATTATTGGCGCAACACTTTGTTAATCCGTAGATCGTTATCTTTTGATCGCCAAATAAAACGGAGATGTGGAGATCGTGATTTTATCGAAGATACACTTTTAAGACGTATTAGAAGGATCATCCTGCCGTATCTGTGATAAAGCTTTGTATTCCATGGGGACGTCGAGCCAATCCAATATGGCGAGACAAAACTCTCATGGGACGCGCTTTACGGGTCAATGGTCATTTGTATCAGCTCATAATGAGCACACTGTGTATGGCAGCTTTGTTCAAACTTTATGTCTAAGTATCCTAGCTTTTGGCAGGAAATATGTATTAAAAGGCAATTGACTTATCCCGCATAATAGCCCGTCGTTGAAACGTAACGTCACCTAAAAGTATTGAAATGTATATATATATATATAAAACTATTTAACAATTTAATAAATGTTTATCATACATGATGTTTGCCCTTGCAGACTCTTTTGACACAGTATAAAGTATTGAAATATACTAAAATGAAGACTTGATTGATGTGTCTTTTACTTTTTCTCTGCTATCCAGAAACAAGAGAAATGCAATCTCCCATCCGTGAAAGGCAAGCGCCTAGGTTTGCCTCATGGTTACAGGTATGTCTGCATATTTCATATGTCAACTTCCATTCGTTCGTATTCTAGATGCATGTATTTACAGGAAAACAGACTATGATTTCAAAATATACTTATAATGTATATACGCATATGTGTGCGTTTGCCTACATGTGTGTACATATCGAAGAAAGAAATAAGAAATATGTATTTGATGGGAAGATATTTCATCCAATATTAAAGAGAACCATTACGTCTGCCCTTACCGGAAACTTTCAATGCCAGTTACTTTGGCAAGTATTCAACTGTACATGTTACAACCACCGACCTGTGTAGCCTTTACCCTTTCCATATATGTCTTTCGTTTGTCCTGAACGAATAAAGCTTCCTTTCACAGAGACAGAGGGACACTGTACATGTGCTTATTTCATTTATTCAGATCTTTAAAAGTCAGCACGGAGGCACTGTTTAGCTTTGCACTATCAAGCAGGCTTAGTGATTGTCTCCTCAACTAGATTGGGATTTTTATAAATAAATTCATTACCTACACATAAGGCGACTAGTACTGCATTTATATCAACATGAATCTACACTGCAAATCTTCCTGGTCAAGCCTTTGCCACCACACATTCCGATGACACATGTATCCATTGCGTCCGCTTAAAATATAGTTACTAATTGCTGTATAAAAGTATCTTTTAAAGTTCCCGATTATTACATATATTCTACATATTGCCTTATTGCTACATCTTCGTTTATAAGTGATTACCCAATGCTCTTAATGTATCATCAGCGTAGTACTCTAAAGCTTTGCCCAGTTTGGTCTACATGTCAGCATGTCCTACAGTTGCTTTAAGCACTGATATATGAAATAGGAATACAACAATATACATGTGAAAATGAGAGATGCCTATAGAATTGTTTTAAATAAACAAAAGGATGCCCGCTGTATGCCAATGGTTTATATCTTTGGTATCATAAGGTGGGTTCCATGGAAAGTAGGCAAAGGCATAACAATAGATTTGCATAATGTTCTCCCATCACCATATTGATATGAAATGTTATGTTTCTGTTACAATAGGAAACACTAATGTTTTCCGAATACCGTGGCAGCCAAAATTGCTATGCACAAAATTATGAAACACCAAATGTCAGTTTTGGATTCCTTATCTCTTTCTATCTGCAGAGCTTTTTCAAGTGTCTGTTTTTCTGTAGTGAGTTCGTGTAGGTTAACCTTCAATTTCTTGAGATCTTTCTCTGCGGCACTTAAGAAGTTTTGTAACAGGTGTTTGTCTAGCTCAAGATCCTGTATGCGTTGATCCACCTTGACGCTTCTCCCCCTGGATACTTCTAAGCTGTATTCACTTCCATCTTTGTCGTCATCTTCACCACTTGACAAGCTTTCTTGGTCGAGGGTCCTAAGTGTCAGTTCGGTTTTCTCTAATTTCTGCCCTAAAACCTCTATCTGGTCTTCTAAAGCTCTGACTATGGAATCTCTGTGGTATTGCTGTGCCGGCCTAACGCGAAGTCTATTGCACGCATCTATGTACAGAACTTCAAGCTTCTCTAATCGTGTCTGTAGGTCGGTTTCCTTTAGCTTCATGTCTTTGATTGTCTGCTTTAGTTGTGAGTTTTTGTCCATCTGCTTTTGGAGCTCTTCGACAATGTCTTCTAGCATGTTGTCATCCTCCATTACTCTTTTGCGCAGCTTTTGCTGATTTTCGAAGTCTTTCGCCATTTTCTGTAGTTGTGACTTTAGAGACTTGTTCTCTTCTTCGACTTCTTGTGAGTGTACCTTCATGGCCTGGTGGTCCGTCCAGAGCAGGAACGCTCGTCTCCAGTCCACAGTAGGTGCGTCTACTTTGAGCTCGGGAACAGCCGTCGTACAAAGGAGTCCCTCATCGACGTGGTGCGCTTCATTCCCTGTGGGCGGAGAGACACCAACATTCTTCTCAGTCATCAACTTGTCCACGGACGGACATTCAGACTTACACTCTTCTGTCTGGTCAGTGTGATCAGGCCCTGGGGTCTGCACGTTTATCACTTCACTGTCATTCACAGCAGACGAGGAGACAGACAGTTTTTGCATGGATTCGTTGGCAATGTTAGTCATAGAATGAATGGAGTAAAACGACTCACATGATGACGACAATTCTTTGTTAGAAATGTTCAAGTCGTTGTCAGCAGATAAGGACATGGATCTGGAGTATGATGATATATTAGAATGTGTTAGTGTTGTTGTGTGTTGTGTTTCTCCATTAAATGGTGACAGACAGATTTCGTTGTTTGTGCTTACCTTCTCCTTTGCCTCCTTGTCTTCTTTCTCCTCTTTATCCGAGTCTGCACCACTGGAAGGCCGTCGTTTCTTCGTCTTTGTGCCTTCGTACTTCATCTTGAGTTTTTCCCTCTCTTCTCTGAGTTGTAGGTAGCTCTTCTCAAGCTCGTTGTTCTTGACTTGCACTTTCTGAAGGTTCTCCTTGAGCGAGGCGTTTTCTGTCTTAACATAGGCCAAGGTCCGCTTGAGCTGGTCAACTTCAGGTACCAGACTCTGCCACTCGTCTCTCTCGCCAGAGATTCTCTTGATTTCCGTTTGGAGGTACTCAACAGTAGACCCTGTGTCTGGCTGCGGGTTCGTTCCCACCCTTTCTAGCTTTCCCAGAAGTTCAGCTTTCTCTCTCTCGAGCTGCCGAATTCTCGTTACATCTCCCGATATTTTTGGAGAAGGACTTTTGCTCGTCTTTACGTCCTCTCTTAGATATTCAAGCGTTTTCTTCAACTGTTTGTTCTCTAATTCCAGTTGCCAGAGCTTCTCTTCAATTTCTTCCTTTTCAGACTCTGGAATACTCGCCGTGCCTTCGTCTCGTTTTTTATCACCGTCGTCACCTTCTGGGCTACTGCGGACCCCTGCACCGATTTCTTTTCGGACAAAGGACATCTGCTCTCGCATTTCACGATTCTGTGATTCCAGCATCTGCATTTTCTCCTGCATGTCCCTGTTTACAATGTCTATGCGCTCGATGTAGGCTCTTGCCTGTGCCTCGGCAAGTTTCGACGACTCCACTAAAGATTTCAATGCTTCATTTTCGTCTTCTAGAGCTCGCATCTGTTCAACAATGTCCACACTCTGTCTCCACCGATGTTCTCTCATGCGCTCATTTGGTGATTCCAACTTTTCCGTACTTTTACTCCTCTTTTTCACCTGCCAGTCAATGTCCTCCTTTGCCCTCAGGGAGCCTTGCAACGATTTGTTCTCAGCCTGAAGTTGCGCAACGTGGAACCTAAGTTTGCGGACGGACTCTGAATTTTCTGTCATTTCATCCATGTCCACCTTGGATCGTAGAGAATGGTTCTCCTCTTCCAACTTGTGCACGAGGTTTTCTTGTTTTGCTCTGGCTTCCTTCAACTTTAACAATTCGTCGCGCAGGGCATTGGCTTCCGTTCTCAGCTCTGCCACTATTGACTGTTCTTTCTCCATTAACTGGATGGTCATGTCTTTTGCAGCGCTTTGCTCTGATATTTCTCTGTTCTCCCTTCGAAGCTGCTCAACTTCATTAGTCACATCGACCAGTTTCTTAGACGTCTCTTGCAATTCACTGTTTCCTTTGGCAGATGCCGATAACTCAGCCTTCTCTTTTTCTATAACGACTCTTTCAAGTTGCTTGATAGTCTTAGATGACTCATCTCCAAGACGCCAGTTCTCCCTCTGTCTGTCCTCAGCCAGCTTCTTCCATGTCTTAATGTCCTCTTCGAGCGATGTTACTTTCGATCCCAAGTGGTCTTTGTCTGCCTTTAATACCTCTAAGTTGCTTTGCTTCTCTTGTAGGTCTTTCTCTAACATAGAATGTTTCTTCTCAAGGTTGTCTGTCGACTGTTGAAGTTTTGTGAAGTCCTTGTCTTTGGTTTCTTTGTCTTGTAGTGCAGATCTAAGCTGTCGTTTCACATCAGTGAGCTCATCTTCAACGTTTTCCTTCTCCTTCAAACGTCTTTCCTTCTCTTTCAACTGCCACTGCAATGAAGAAAGCTCGGACGACTTGCTATCCTGGCCGATTTTCTCTCTCTTAAGGCGCTCCTTTTCTTTGTCAGACTCGGCCTTGTCTTTCTGTAGCTCTTCTAGGCGTGCCTGGAGCTTGGCTATTTCAAGATCTCCTTGCTCCTTGCTCTTCTTCATTTCTGTTGATGACTTCTTGAGAGTTTCTATTTCTTCTATTGTTCTCAATAGTTCCTCCTCCACGCCTCTTAACTTCTGTTCATGCGCTTCCCTGTTGGTTTGCAAAAGAACCTCTGCATCGCCGACTCTCAGCTGAAGTTGCTCTTTCTCTTTCTCAACAAGCGCCTTTGCTTTTTCGACCTGTTTAATCTTTTCGCTCAAGTTTTCCTTTTCTTTGATGATGTTGCTTTTCGTATTTTCTGCTTCTTTGGCCTTCTGTTCTATGTTCTTTTTCTCACTCTCTGCTTCCTTTACCCTCTGCTCTATGTTCTTTATTGCGTCCTCTGCTTCTTTAGCTTTCTGCTCTATGTTGGTTTTTGCATTCTCTGCTTCGTTGACCTTCTGTTCTAAGGTCGTCCTGATGCTGTTGATTTCATCCACCTTTTCTTTCATCACTTTCTCGAGGAAGGCTTTCTCAGACTCAATCCCTGCGATATGTGCTTCCTTCTCCTTTAATTGCTCACCCAGGCGATTGTTTTCTTCCTCAATCGATGCTTTCTCCACAGACATCTCCTCAATCTTTTTGCAGCTTTCTTCATAGCTGTGTTTCAGGTGTAGCAAATCTTCTACCTGTTTCTTCAACGCATTGCTATGTTCCTCCACTGCCCTGGTTTTGTCTTCATGATCCTTTGTTTTCTTTTCCATCTCTTTATTTTGTGTGTCACATTCCCTCTGTAAGTGAAGATTTTCGGTGCGCATTTTAGTGTGAGTGTCCTTCAGCTCACGAACAAGAGCTTTAAGCTTTTCGTTCTCTGTGTTTGCCTCTCTTGTTTCATCTTTAGATAGACTGAGCTTCTCTTTCAGCTGCATAATCTCTGTAGCTTCCTCTTCCACATTTGACAAGCTGTTCCGTAGCTGTCTTTGAAGGTGGTCTCTCTCGGCTGTCAATGTCTTCTTTTCCACTTTTGTCGTCTCCACTTCGTTCTTGAGGTCTTTTATTTTCTTCTGCATCTTTTCACCTTCCTTGTTCGTTTTTGTCAAAAGCTGATTGATTTGCTCCCCAACTTCTCCCGTTCGCTGGAGTTCAGTTTTCACTCCGTCCAGTTCTAAGCTCACACCCGTCAACTTAGATTGCATCTCATTTAAATCCTTTTCCAAGGCCTCAATCAGCTCTTTCTGGGATTCAACATCCTTCTCCAGGACTTCTTTCTCCGCTTCCAATGTCTTGTTCGACTGTGTAATCTGTTCGATCAACTTCTGCATATCATCAATCTCTTTCTCGGAGCTCACCTTCTTTTTTTCTAGCTCCTGAAGTTTTGTTTCCGCTTCCTTTGAATGTCCCGCCATCCGAGATGTTGCGTCTTCCAGCTCTTTCCTTGTTTTCTCTGCACTGTCTTCAAGTTCTTTGCGACATGCCTTTTCCTCCTTTAGTTGATTTTCAAGTGCTGTCATAATGTCCCTTTGGCTCTTCACCTCTGCATTGAGCTCCTGTACTGTCTTCTTTTCATTCTCTATCTGTGTTGTAAGTGCCTCTACCGTTTGCTTTTCTTTCTGCAAATTGTTTTCTTTTTCCGTCAACTTCTGTTCTTTCTCCTGAACCAAAGTCTTGGAGCTGCTTAGATCTGCCTTTTGGGATTCAAGTTCTTCTTTGAGACGGGCATTGTCCTTTTTAAGCTTGTCAATCGCTTGTTCCATCTCTCGTTTTGTCTTCTTTTGTTCCTTAGCCGCCTCTTCCAAACTCTTATTTTCTTGCTCCAATGTTGCTATTGCTTCCCGATAACGCTGGCTTGCTTTCTTTGGTGTTACAGTCCCGGTTTCCTTGGTCAAATTGATCTTCTCTGTTTTTAGACTTTTGTTTTCTTGTTTGAGCTTTTCTGTCATCTTCTCTATGTCACCAATGCGCATCTCCATGCCCTCATATGCTGTTTTTCGAGCCAATGCGTCTTGCTGGTATTTTGTCGCTAGCTCGGTTTGAAGGCCAAGGTCTTTCTTCAGTTGAAGATTCTCGTTGATGAGAGTTTTGTGGGCCGCTTCTTGATCCTCGACCTGTACTTTGAGCGTGTCTAGCTCTGCTGTCACCATCTTTTTCTCCTCCTCTGCCTTGTTCACGGCATCCTTGTAGGGCTTGATTTCATCTTCTTTGGTATGAGAGATCTCAAACTGTTGTAGAATGTATTCCTTTTCAGCTAACAGTCTGGCATTTTCCACTTTGAGCTCTTTCAGTTCCTTTGCTAAATCGGTAATCTTTTTCGCACTTTCTTCTGTTTGTTGGTCTTTGTCCGCTTTTTCCTGTACCTGAAGTGTATCTGTCTTCTCAGGTTCTGGCTCTGTTTGAGTTTCTTTCCATTGCATCTTTGACAGTTCTTCCTCTTTCGGGCTTGTGTGCTCTTCAACATGTTCTGACTCTGTCTGGGTTTCTTTCCACTCCATCTTTGACAGTTTCCCCTCTCTCTGACTTGTGTGCTCCTCCACATGCTCTGAATCTGTCTGGGTTTCTTGACACTCCATCTCTGCCACGGCTTCCACAGACTTGCTACTTGATTTTTTGTTCATATCTTCCTGTTTGCCTTTCTTTCTGACAGGTTCTTCCTTGTCTTTAGGCTGGCTACTGCAGTCCTCAGCAGCCTTCTGTCTTTCGGGAAGCATTTTCCGACACTCATCAAGTGATGTCAAGGTCTTTTGATACTCTTTCTTCAGATTCTCAGTCTCGTCTTTATGCTTCTTCGATGTCTCTTTCAATTTTGTTTCAAGAGCCTGTCTTTCCTTCCACACCGCATCATTTTCCATCCTCATCTTTTCAATCTGCTCTTTCAATTCATCAGTAAGCTTGCTTGTGGCTGTCTGCCTCTCTTTGTACTGTTTGGATATTGATTCCTTTTCATATCTGATCTTGTCCAGCTCATTTGCGAGTTCATTGTATTCCTTTCGCAGGGTTTCAAGTATCTGTTCACTTCCCTTTCCTCTCTCACTCACTTTGACTTGTTCAATTTCTTTCGCCATTTCGTTGTTTGTCTTGCGCAGGGTGTCAAGTTCTTTCATGATGTCCTTCACCTTGTCATCCCCATCTTTTGCAAGCTTCTCTTTCTCTTTGGCAAGAGAGTCTCTTTGGCTCTTGGTATCTTCAAGAAGGCTTTCGAGGTCTGAATATTTCGTCTGCAGATTTTGATGCTCCACCACCATGACTGTGTACTCTTCAGCTTTCTTTTTTGTGTCTTCTACTTCTCTCTGCTCAGCAAGGCACGTTGACAACTTGGCTACATTCTCTGATAGTTTCTTCTCGAGGTCCGCAACTTTTTCTTCCAGGATTTTCTTATCGGCGATCAAACTGTTCATCTTGTCGTTGTCTGGTGCATCTTCCTGTAGAGCTTTCTCGAGACTGAAAATCTTTACTTGCAGCTCTTGATTTTCCTTCATCAAAGTTTCCAGCTGTTCGTCTCCCTTTTCCTTAGCGGTGAGCAGACCCTGTTTCGCGGAGTCATTTTCCGACATGACTTGCTGCAGCCCACTGACCATATCCTTCATCTCACTATGTTCTTTCTTCATCTTGTCCATTTCTTCCTCTTCCTTTGTTTTGGCTTCTGAAAGTTCTTTTTCTCTTGCCGTTGATTCTTCCAATAACTTTTCTAGATTTGAAACCTTAGATTTCATCGAATCTCTTTCCTGGATCGCAGACTGTAAACGCTCTTCCACATCCTTCATAGACTGAGAAACAGTGACGTTTTGTTTCTTATTTTCATCCAGAGAACGTCTAATTTGTCCTGACGTTACTAAAACTTCGTGCATTTCCTTCTTGATGGATCTGTTCTGTTCTTCCAGGCGCACGTTCACCTGTTGTATTTGATTCATTTTCTCGTTGTTGTCATTAATCTGCTGCTCTGATTGCTGGACGTAGGCCATCATTTCTTCATTGTTTGCTTTCAGCTTGGCAATTTCATCTCCACTTTCTCTTCCTAACCTTTCCAGCTCTTTCCCTTGCTCTTCTGTTGTTTTTCGCAACACTTGATTTTCGTCTTCGGCCCCTGACAGCTGTTCTAATCTAGCACCCATTTCTGTTAGAGTGCTCTCCATACCTGGGACTTTGTCAGCTTGTGTCTTGAGTTCACTGTTTTCTCTCTGCAGTTGTGTCAGTTGGTCTGTGGCTTGCTGGATGAGGTGACTGTACCGCTCGCAATCCTTCACAAGATTCTCCCTTTCCTCACTTAAAGCGTTTATTTGCTCTTGATTGGTTTTCATTTCCTGTTCCATCTGCCCCATCTGTTCTGCTCTTGCTTGGAGTGTAGCGATCTGCTGCGTTTGAACTTTTGACTCGCTCCTTAATGACTCCAATTCTCTAAGCTTTTTATCAGTTGACCTTTTCTCTTCCAATAGGTTCTTCTTTTCATTCTGAACGTCAAGTAGCTTAGCTCTGTATTCTTTCACATTGGTTTGGCTTTTCTCAAGCTTTTCTTCAAACCTCTGTGCCTCTATGTACTCCAAATGTCTTCGCTTCTCAAGGTTGTCTTGCCTCATTTGTCTACACTCCTCTCTTGATTTTTCTAGGTTTTTCCTAGTTTCTTGGAGATTAAATTCTAGCTTCTTCAGCTTGCTTATCTGTAGGTTTAACTCTCTGTTCTCTTGTACTATTCTCTGTACGGCTTCGTCTCCTTCTAGCTGTTTTCTTGCATTTTCTTGCAATTTAAGGCATTGCTCTTCAATAAGCTTTCTCTCTTTCTCTCCTTGCTCTTTCTCGGCATAGAGGTCAGACACTCTTTGTCGTAGTTGCCTCATTTCTTCATCTGCCATTTCCCTACTTTTAGACTGCTTCTGGAGCACCAAGTTTTCTTCCTCTAGATACTTTGCCTTCTCACTGGCCTTTTTCTGTCGTTCGAGATCAAACTCTATTTTTGCCTTGTCCCGCTTTAGCTGCAAATTTTCACCCAACATCTTCTGAAACTCATCTTGCGTCTTGTTGAATACGTCTTCGCTTCTTCTCATCTTGTTGACAAGAGATTTTAGCTCTCTATTCTCTGTCTCTACTTCTAAAAGCTTTTTTCGTAGCTTTGTCATTTCTTCCATGTATCTCTGACGCTCTGTTACAGGCCCAGAGCTTGAGGGAGACAATGGTGATGTTGGAGTTGTCGGTGTTTGTGGCGATTGAGGGGCAGAAGCATCGGAAGCGTCTGAAGATACACCTGACGACATTAATGAATCTATATGTGCTTTCAGTGCCCGGTTTTCTCGGTCAAGTTCCCTAGATCGAACTACATAAACAGCGAAAGCCTTGTTCTGATCTTCGAGCTGCTTGATTTTTTCTTCATAAACAGCGTCTGACAAGGATGTTACGGACCATGACCGTTGCAAATTTGAAACTGCAGTAGGTGTGATTGGCATACCTGACGTGCCCGGATAGGGTGGCGGCGGTATCCCCGGTCCCGGACCCTGTGTGAAGTCGTACCCGAGCGGTGGACCGACCTCGAGTGTCCTTGGTCTCGGGGAGCCTCTAGGGGACCCGGTCGGCGTGTCGAAATCCCCATCATCGTCGGGATCCAGTCTCGGTACGGGCTCTGAGGTTGTGCTAGACCAGGAACCTCGCCTTGAATGTGTCCTAGACGATGGCTGCGACTCCGTAACCCGATAATGCCTGCTTCCTGACTTGTCCCGGATCATTGTTGTGACTTGTGTTAGACTGTTTTATATCCTGATAACTCTAACACACTCACAAAATTGACTTATTTGTCGTGCCTGGTCCCATGCATGATTTACAAAATGGCGGCAGGTAGACAACGGGCTTGGGTGATACACTGGTTCTTCCACCTAATGCCCATATTCGGCCGATCGAGACGTCGTCACGCTATTTTTATGCTAATCAGCCTGGCAAGCGGGGTGATAGACAACATATTTTCTTGCCCAGCGTCGCCACACATCCGCCTGAACAATGAAAGTCGCTATGTGCATCAAACTCACGGCTCAAAAATGTGACCGGACAGGTAAATGGTCAGGGTTGAACGAATTCTGCTGCAAACTCTCAGGCCCCAAAGTTCATATGTACCCTGACAGTGGTCCTATCTTCTACGCATTGACATAAAGGAAGGTGCGGCACGGTATGCTATCGTCGGAAGCCTTTCTTCTCCGATATGCTGTAACGAATCGTGCCTCCAGGCTACGACGCGACAATTAGACAGGCATTGAAATCATCTCAATTATGGCGAAATCGTATAAAGGAAAGGCTTGCCTTCAACTGGTTCAAACCGGCATCGATGTACCATCGTATGATCTTTGTCGGTTGGGCCTCTTCGGTCCAGGAGCACGTTTGAGATATTACTTATTCATACACGTAGTAGACCAGAGCAAATGAGAGACCATGGAGCATTTGGAAATACATGTCAACAAAATTTCCGAAATATTTGGGTGTTTGTTTACGAAGGCAGGTGTCTCTAATATAAGGAAGCTTCTTTTCAAACTGATCGTACTGTAACAGAGCACAAGATCTGGTACATGGTACACTCTGCGTGAGTTCTTGGAAGGGATAGATCACAAACGATAACTAACAGATAACAAATACACAGACTGCTGTCGTTTCGCTCTTCCAGCCGCACATATTTACTGATCGGCCCTGGCATTAACCATACCGGATCTAGGGAGGTTCACTCGGGGTCACTGGTCACGCAAGCCTAGCTCATGTGACTTTCTCGGTTACAGACACAAACAAGAGAGCTGTAGTTGTGCCCTGAATCCAAATATTGTACCATGTTGATGATAAATCATTCATGAGCCCAAAGCACCCATCATGTGGTAGTCAGGAGGAAACCATGAAATATGTTAGGTATGCACACGGAATTGTGCTCAACTCTGAGGAACGATCTTGGAGGGGTGAATATGTTGCTGCAAGTGTATTTGTAACTTTCCGCCATTTTGTCGTCCTCCTTCTCCAGTCAACTGTTCCAGGAGTTTACATTTTTGCCACTTTCACACAGTATTGGTCTCATAATTGTTCCCAATATATCCATCAACCTTTTAATCTTGTAGTCAACATTTATCAATATATGCATAGAAATCAAATTTTAGATCCGATTATTGATAAGTTTATCATAATGTCATGGCCACTCTGACTACATGTTTTGTATTTGTCGGGAGGATGTTTTAGCTCGAATGCATTAATATTGATAATATTATGCTATTGATGTTCCAATATCAATGATGGCAGTATTGTTAACGTGTATGGTCACATATTACTGCCCCTCCCCTCCCCTTAAATGTTGGCGCTCGGAAAAAAGGAGGGTCTAGCACCCGACCGTTCCACTATTAAAAGAGGACTGAAGAGGGGTGTTGCGCCATGGTCATAGTAAGAAGGAAATTGTATCAGAAGATATACACTTGTGTTGGGGGGGGGGGGGGGGTGAATGTAGAGCTGGAAATTGTGAACGAACTTTTTGTATCCAATGGTCTAAATTCGATTTAGCAGATATATCGATATATCTGATAAAGCTGAAAATTCGTCCTGATGATGTTCTGAAGTTTAGGTTGCTGAAATCTTGATATAGTTCACGGGGGCTGAACTGTAGAATTGTAACGTTGTCTGCTTTTGTTTATTTGTGATCCAGTGATTCCATTGTCTGCAAAGTTTTCATCACAGGAAAACCGGTTCTCCAGACTTCTACAGCCATTGACCACTTTGCATGTTTTTCACCTGTAAGCTATCCGGGCATTTGAGTAAAATGTTAACTTATCCCTACCACTCAGTGTTAATTGATTGAAAGTGAGTTGATTTACGACAGTGTAACTGTAAGTAGGTGAGATAACAATCAGCGACACAACAACACTCGACAAATGCATTGTACAATGATATATTCATAACCATAACCACAGATAGCAGAGTATTCCAAACCTTGGAGAATGGTGTAGACAATAATGCTCGTAACGATAACCTAATATAATTCCTTGTGCTAGCGAAACGTTTAAACACCAAAGAAAACAACACACCAATTAAACACATACATATGATTATAACGAAAAAAAATCTTTAAAAAAGAACGAATACACACGCGACTAGGCTAATGCCTCGAATACAAAAGGGAGCAACAATCGATCAAACCGACACCTTGCTTACAAAAAATTTTAGCAAAAGTGAGCTTTCAACCCAACCAGCCTCTGACCCACAACTCTTCAACCCTGTTATGTTTGAAAAGAATCACAAAAATTACAAAACATTGCTGTCATGCGAGTACATGCTACCCCGCCAATTCTGTCTCAACCCAATAAAACCCACCCTGATGAATCAATTTTGTATGTATCATATAATTCCAACAAAGTCTTGAATTGAGGAAAGGTTGCGAAATGTTTCTACTCCTGTTAAGAAATGTAATTTGGAAGCTACAACATTGACATGAAATTTGCCACGAAATCGTGGATCTTCACATTACTATAATGTCAATCTTCCCTAAAGACTGGTTATTGTTTAACATGTTATGTTAAAAACCTATATTCTGACGCCTCAGCCACAATCGCTTCATTTTTAAGGGACATAAAACCCATACATTAGGCAACGAGTACTACTATATCTTAGGATAATCATTCATAATCGTACTCACCAAATGTCAAAGCCCGAACACCAACTAAAATTCCCACTTGTATTTGTGTAAATAAACTTCTTCTACTAAGATGCTTGTGATCATGATTATGATTATGAAAAGCATGAGCTGGCTCATTTCTTTAGAGTCTTTAGTGTCTGAATTCTTCGTTGTTGGTGACTACGTGTCTCTTAGAACTGCCAAGTTGAAGGGTACTCTTTAAATAAATGAGTTGTAGGAGTTAGTCCTCTGATGGTTTAGAAAGCTTCTCAATTCTGTATTGGGCTTTGTGTCGCTTTGCTCTCTCCATTCATTTCTCTCTGGAACTCCTTTGGTCTGCTGCATCGACATGTGTCGTTTCGATCCCCATTTTGATAAGAGCCGAAAGTTCCTGTTTCGCTTTGAGCACGGTGTCCTCTATCTTCTCTTTCTCGTCTAGCATCAGGGTTAATTGCCATACTTTCTCTGACACAATATCCCGGAGCTCCTCTTTTTCCCTTTCCGACTCGTAGCTATCTTGTTCCATTCTCGCTACCTGTAACTTGAATTCCTTTACCTTTCTCTCCGCCTGATATTTGGTGTTTTCAAGGTGCTTCACCTGTCGAAACAGATTGCGTTTTTCCTTACTAACATCAGCGAGCTCCTCCTCTGCTTGTGCTAGTTTCAGTTGAGTTTCTTGAAGACTTTGTTCGACTTGGCTTCTCTCGGATTCCGCTAGCGCCTTTTCATGCTCCGCATCCGCAATTTTCTCGGTGAGGTCGCTAACTTCTCCCATCTTTTCTGTTAAGTTTATCTGCAAGTTCTCCACTTTGTTTTCAAGCTCAGTAATACATTTTTTACTTGCGCTCTCGCCTTCTGCAAGCCTTTTTTCCATTATTTGTTGCTGCTCCTTTTCGACATCGCTCACGGTTTTTGCATAGTCCACTTCCCATGATCTACGCCTGAGTTGCTCTTCCAATTCCTCACATTTTACACTCATTTCTTTCAGCTCCTCTGTAAGCCTCTTTATTTCAATCTCTTTGTCATTTATATTTTCCTCCAACGCCGAGGTTTGAGTTACTATTTCAGTGATCTTTTCTTCTAACTTGAAATTTTGAGCCTTAAGTTCCATCTCCTTTGTCTCCATTGCTATCAGCTGTGCCTTTGCTTCTTGGTACTTGTTTTCAATGACGACTTTTTCCTGCACCGTGTCACAAAGCTCGTTGTACTTCTCCCTTATGGAATGTAGTTCTTCTACTTCTTTCTTCAACTCCACGTTCCTCTTTACCAAGTCGCGTTCTCTTTCTTCACATGCCTGAACTGTTGCGTCTTTTTCATTATCGTACTTAGTACATTGCCTTTCGAGTCGGAGGTTTTCGGTGCGGATTGATATGTTAGTGTCTTTCAATTCTTTCGCCAACATTTTCAGCTTTTCCAGTTCTGAAGTAGAGTTGCCGACACTCTCCTCCAGCTGCTCGAATTTCCGTTTGATTCGAGACCTGTCTTCTTCTGCATTTTGCTTCGACTTTTCCGCCTCTTTCATTTTCCGTACAGTTTCATCCCTCTCGCGTTTCAACTCCTTTATCAATACATCTTGCTCTGCTAATCTTGAAGTGGATCCACTGATCTTGCCTTGCATTTCTTCTAATTCCAACTTTAACCTACACTTGTTATCCTCTTCATCTTGCTTCGACTTTTCCGCCTCTTTCAGTTTCCGTACAGTTTCATCCCTCTCGCGTTTCAACTCCTTTATCAATACATCTTGCTCTGCTAATCTTGAAGTGGATCCACTGATCTTGCCTTGCATTTCTTCTAATTCCAACTTTAACCTACACTTGTTATCCTCTTCATCTTGCTTCGACTTTTCCGCCTCTTTCAGTTTCCGTACAGTTTCATCCCTCTCGCGTTTCAACTCCTTTATCAATACATCTTGCTCTGCTAATCGTGAAGTGAATCCACTGATCTTGCCTTGCATTTCTTCTAATTCCAACTTTAACCTACACTTGTCATTCTCTTCATCTTGCTTCGACTTTTCCGCCTCTTTCAGTTTCCGTACAGTTTCATCCCTCTCGCGTTTCAACTCCTTTATCAATACATCTTGCTCTGCTAATCTTGAAGTGAATCCACTGATCTTGCCTTGCATTTCTTCTAATTCCAACTTTAACCTACACTTGTTATCCTCTTCATCTTGCTTCGACTTTTCCGCCTCTTTCAGTTTCCGTACAGTTTCATCCCTCTCGCGTTTCAACTCCTTTATCAATACATCTTGCTCTGCTAATCTTGAAGTGAATCCACTGATCTTGCCTTGCATTTCTTCTAATTCCAACTTTAACCTACACTTGTCATTCTCTTCATCTTGCTTGACCTTCTCTAACTCGTTTAGCTTTTGAACAAGGTTTTTCTTCTCGTCTTTCAACTCTTTCACCAATGCTTCTTGCTCAGCTAATCTTGATGTGGATTTGCTGATCCTCCCTTGTAGCTCTTCTATTTCCAACTTCAACTTACACTTGTCATTCTCTGCGTCTTGCTTCGACTTCTCTAACTCTTTCACTTTTTGTGCAATATCATTCTTCTCGTTCTTCAACTCTTTTACCAATATTTCTTGCTCGGATAATCTTGAAGCTGTTCCGCTGACCTTTTGCTGCAATTCCTCCAATTCCCGTTTTAACCTACACTTGTCGTTTTCGGCATCTCTGTTAGAATCTTCTACAACTTTCAGTTTTTGGACAAGGCCAGTCTTTGCACATTTGGCTTGAGTGAGCTCTGTCTCGACAGCGCGTAGTTTTCCTTCGAGCTCTTCTCTCATGCTCTTCATTGACGTTTCCGCTGCCACCAATGCTTGTTCTTGACGTACTTTGTCTCTCTCCTTCTCAGCCTTCATCTCCTCAACTAACGCAAGATTTTGATTGAGCTTGTCTTCAACACTTTTGTACCTTGCATTACCTTCCCCTGCCTTTCTGACGCTTTCTTCCAGCTCCTCTTTGACTTTGGAGATGGTCATTTCTCTTTCCTTGATTTCCTGCTCCAACTTGGAATTCTTGGTCTTGAACGTGGCCAGAGTTGTCTCAACTTTCCTTAGTTTCTTTACTTCTATTTCCAGCGTCAACTTCTCCTGGTATATGTTATCCGAGATGACCGACATCCTCTTGTACTTTTCCTCCGCCCTTTTGGCATTTTCTTCCAGCTCCTGTCTGACTTTGGCGATGGTGCTTTCTCTTTCCTTGACCCTCTTCTCTAACATGTAATTCTTAGTCTCTGTATCTTTCAGTTGTCTCTCTTTCTTCTTTAGTTCCTGAACTTCTGTGTCCAGGGCTGCATTTTCTTGGCGTGTATTATTTAAGATGGCTGAAATCTTCTCGTACTTTTCCTCTGCATTTCTGGCGCTATCTTCCATCTCCTGTTTAACTTCGTTGATGGTACTTTCTCTGACCTGGATCGTATGCTCTAGCATGGAATTCTTGGTCTCCAACTTGGCCAGGGTTATCTCTACTTCCTTTAGTCTCCGAACTTCCAACTCCCAGGTTAACTTCTCCTGGTAAATGGTATCCAATAGTGTTGACATTTTTCTGCATTTCTCTTCCGCTTTTTGTGCATTTCCTTTCAGCTCCTGTTCGACCTTGGTGACAGTGCGTTCTCTGTTATCCATCTCGGATGCAAGTTTTTGTTTAACTTCTTGCACCTGCGACTCTGAAAGCTGTAGCTCAAGGCGTGTCTGCTTGAGTGCACTTTCCAGATCCCTATTTTGTTCTGACAGCTTTTCCGTCTCTTTTGTCTTCTTTGTTAGCTCCTCTGTGATCTTGGTGATGTCGCTGTCTTTCTCCTTTATTTCCTGATGTAGCTTGAGGTTTTTACTTTCGATTTCGGAACGCGATTTTATATTCGTTTCTTTTAGTTCCTCTATCATTCGTTTGAGCCTGTCGGATTCCGAATCCTGCTGCTGAATCTTTCGGATTTCCGTCTCCCTTTCTTCTAGTTGTTGCTCTAGATTGATTTTATCTCGCTTGATTTTAGCAAAATTGTTTTCCATTTCGTTAAGTTGAATACTTAATTGTTCAGCCTTTGTCTTGTGATTTGCGTTCTCTTGGGAAATAACTTCTGCACACAAGTTTTCCAGCATTCTCTTATGCTCAGAGTGCTTTTTCACAAAGCTCCCTACTTCCTGGTTTGGTTTTCTCAACTCATGTTTCCTCTCGTCACTTCTGTTTAATGAGGCCAGCTCTTTTGTCAGATTTTCACACTTGCTCTGTAGGTGTAGGTTCTCTGAACGCATTTCTATGTGACGGTCCTTCAGGTTTTGTACCATTCGTTTAAGCTTATCGGTTTCCGCATCTTGAATTGCTGCATTCATTGTCGTTACACGTGTCTTCGACTCCAGGTTTTGTGTGGATTTCTCTTCCGCCCTTGTCTGTACAGTCTCACGCAACCTGTCAGGCTTGCCCTTCAGGAGAGGATCATCTTTCGTCAATTTATGTAGCTTGTCTCTCTCCTCCCTCAAATCTCGTAGGCTGCTCTCATGGCTCTGTACGGTGGACACGAGCTTTTGGCATTCTCTTTGCAGACGGAGGTTTTCTGACCGGATTGTAAGATGGCTTTCCCTCAGCTCTTGAAAAAACTTCGATCCTTTACCTGTATCTAAGCCAGATGTGTGCAGTTGTTTTTCCAATTGGTGGAGATTAAGCTTGAGCTGACTTATTTCTTTGTTGGTGTATTCGAGCTTCTGGCAAAGGCCTTCATTGTCCGCAATTGCTCGTGCAAGGTTCTGTTTAGTCATCTGTAGCTCCTGTCCGAAGTCTTCAGTCTGCATCGATACAGTTGTAGGTGTAGGCATTTGTGGCCCATTTTCTGTTACATCTGTTGACTGCTTGGACTCGAGGATTACTTCAAAACGACAGATCTCCTTCTTTAAATCATCCACTCGTCTTTCAGCCTCTTGTCGCAACATCTTCTGCTTGGTGACCTCCAACTCGGCTCTTTTCTTCTCCTGATCCAAGTCGGTAATCGCTCCCCAAAGGTTCTCCTTCACTGCCTTAAGACCTGTTGTACCGATCTCTTTTGTTACCATGGCGTCATTGCCGATGTCGTGCTGTAGACACTGTGTTATGCTGACCACACCTTCTTTTAAGCTCATATTTTCGTCTTTGTCCCCCATTTGCTGATGCTGAGCTAGGTTGCTGCTTTCCATGTTTGCTTCCAGTTTCTTCTGTTGTATCTCTGTTTCGATTTGTTCTGTCTTCTTGTTATGATTTTCCTTCAATGCACCCTGTTCCGATACTTGTAGCCTCAGGTTTTCGAGCTGTTTATTCCATGTTTGTTCCTTCTCTTCATAACTCTTTACTATTGCCGTCACCTCCTTGGCCTGTTTCTCGCATTTGCTCTGGAGGCTGAGGTTCTCTGAGCGCATTTGGATGTGACTATCCTTCAGCTCCTGTACGATTCGTCGGAGCTTGTCGCTATCTAATCCATCACTGACAACCATCTCAGACAGTTGTGCCTTACCGAATTCCGCAAGAGATTTGTCGTTATTGCGAGTGTTGTTCTTTAGATCAGCATTTTCTTTGAACTGCGTCAGTTCAAGTTCCAATTTCACGTGGGCCTGGTGCAGTTGCTTCTTTTCAGTAAGTACTTTCTGCAGCTCTTCCTTTGTTTTTTGTAGTAACCCATCTTCCTTTTTCATCTTGTTTGTAACGTTCTTGAGTGATCTGTTTTCATCTTGCATCTCTGTAAGCTGTGCTCGGAGCTTGTTGATCTCTTCCGCATGGCGCTGCGCGGCCTTGGTCTGCTCTTCACTCACTTGAGACATACCCCACGTATTTTGATTGACGTCTGTCATATGGCTATCTCTGGGACGGGAATATGATTCTACCGTGTCCTCCAGATTGTTGATGCTGTGTTCATCGTCGGATGCAGCTAAAGACGATGAAGACCTAGAGCGCATCATTTTCCGGTTGTGTTGTATGCGTTCGCGAGAGCGGCTAATGTGACGGGTGACGCCCGGGCTACTCTCACCCAGATTCTCCCTGTTGCCCTGTTGCTGGTCGTTTCGTGAGAAGTCTGCTTCGGACAGAGACATCAATGATTGGGTTCGATGTATCGGTCCATTTTGGCTTACGTCTGTGCCACAGCTACTTCTGTTATTGAGATACATTCCGTCTTCGATATTTTGCTCATCGTCGGATTCAGCGAGAGACGAGGTAGATCGAGAGCGGAGAAACCTTCGACTGAGCTCGAGCAAACGCTCCCTGGAGCGGCTCAAACGTTGGGCCACTGGTGTGTCACATCTACCTCCATTCTGATTATAACTGACTTCAGCTCTCTTGTCTATCTGTTTCTGTCGGTAGCCTTCTTCGGAAAGGGAGGCCAATGATTGTGCTCGATATATGGGTCTGTTGTGATTTTCGTCTATACCACGATTACGATAGGGCTGAATATATATGCGTTCCTCTGGTTTGCCAATATTCTCTTCATCTTCGACTTTTGTGAGGGACGAGGTAGACCTTGCGCGCATAAAGGTTCGGCTGTGTTTTATGCGGTCCCGAGAGCGGCTTATGTGACGGCCGAGGCGCGAGTTACAGACACCCACCTGTTCATCCTGATTCTCGTCGTACAGGTCTTCTGGAAGAGGGGTCAATAAATGGCCATGAGAAGACGGCTGAGTCAAACGATTTGCTTTTTGACTCTGCTTGGCTTCTTTTGACCACCCCAGATTCAGGCGTCGTCTAATAGCTGAAGCTACAGAAGAGGGTGAAAGTGACACACCTGATTTACCAGGATATGGCGGCGGTGGTACCCCTGGGCCAGTATCCTGGAGCTCGTTAAAGTCCACATGGCGTCCATAGTTTCCTCCATTGCTCATTAGAGATTGTGGCCCTTCTGGACAGAGTGTGGAATCTCCGTCTTCGTTGGGTTTTGTATTAGGCTTTGACTCCGTTGGACCAGCCACGGGGTAACTTGGCGTCTTGCTTGTCTTGTCCGCCACATTGGTGGATTTCTTTCGCTTACTGCGAATCATGCCGCTATTTCGTATTGTGACGCATGACTTTTGCAAAACCTACGCTCTAATTTCTCTTGTCCGCTGAAATGACCCGTTCAAAACCTTCCGTGAGAGGCTAAGGAGATTTCCTCTACAGGCCGATAGAAAATGAGAGTGGCGTTTGCCACCCAATCTCCACTGTCGCCACTTGACAGCGTGTAGCGTCTTCCTCAGGTGGCAGCGTCTGTCGTATAACGCGTCCACAGCTCCTTAGGCAAGTACTGACCTCCTTCTTTCTTGCAAAACAGGTTCAGTGTTTTGCATAAAAATTGCATAAAGTCAATTTATGTCTGCTTCAAGACATATCCAGTGGCTTCTTGGAAGGCTTCCGTAGCTCACACAAAAGATTAGATCAACCATGTTGTATTAAGTGAAGAAATAGTGCATGTAATCATACAGCTCAAAACGTCGGAAACATCTATCTTATTAATCAAAAGTGCCGTCTGACATTCTATGGACAAAATCTTTACCACTCAAATGAACAAATATCGTATATATGATTTCACAAGTCTAGACATTAGTTAGTGTACGCCAGGTCGTACATGTACCCATACTCCCTACTCTTTTCAATAAATGTGATGGTACCTTTAACGTGCTCGAAATGTTGTTGAAATTAGTGTCAAGTGAGCTGGGGTTCAATGCCCTTTCAAAATGATAGCATTATGTGCAAAGCAAATAGAAGTTTATAAATCCAACAGGTGGACCTGGACTCACACTCCTGACCATGTGACCTAGCAGCGATACTGTGCAAGGGTGAAACCCAGCAGACATGACAGCTATGCGCGTAGTAATAAATATGTTTCAGATATTGGGCGTATTTCTAGACTAACCAAAATGGATAGCTGACTAAAAATCTTACCGAAATGGATATAGCTTGCGTCTGTCTCTTTGTCGGATATGGTTCTAAAGAGAGGAAACCCTTTGACCTTACTTGGTCTTATTCAACACATAAAGAAGACACGCTAAAACTTTGTTTTAAGGAATGCAACAGAAGTGCCTCCAAGTCAAAAGACGTCTAAATACATAAGTACCATTTTGAAGCTCCGATTAGGGTATTCAGTGGCCAATAACCAGTGGTGCATGCCATAAAACCCTTATGAGCAACCATGTGTCTGTGTTCTTCGTATCACGTACAAGAACGTTGGCCTTATATTCTTTCCTATAGCACCGAGAACTTCTAAAGATGACCAAATATCGTATCAATTGGTATCTATGACCATTATGAAAATAGGAAAATCCGTTTCGAAGTAAAAAAAAAACACATGGCATGTTCCTTATTAACAAGGAGCACTTACGTTAATTACACGAGGGTTAGAGCCAATGAATAGAAAATACCTGGTCTCACAAGTACTAATTAGGTTTAGTAGGATCACTGAGTGTGAGGACTTTATCGGCGACAAATAAGTATCTACTAAGTAAGTAACATGTAGAAATGTGTGAGAGTATTTCCTACGAACATATGGTAGTTTTAACCCCATCTATTAAACAATTTATGGCACAAAGCTTCATATCATGATTAATTGTTAGAACTCTGGACGAATTCTAATAACCTTAGGAAAAGAGTGTTAACATGTTATGGGCTGTGTACTATGTTTCCAACATAACTCGAGAAGCTTTGGATCGATATTTGGGAAGTTTTTGGCAATGGTTTGTAAAAACAAACGTCAAGTTCGATTATGGGTCTCCTAGCGGCCTTCCACACTCTACTTCAGCGTAATTGCCTGTTTTGATATCTCGTGTTTTGGACATGCTATGCCTATGGTGACGATATGTCAGTGGTAGATAGCTATTGGGGCAGAGAGTGAGCAATGTAGATTGAGGACCCCCAGTGGCTTTAAGGGAACTAAAGAGGCCGATTTTGTGGAATATTTGGAGTAGGGTGTACGGATCGTCGTGATTTTAGGTATGTAGGTATGTAGATTAGCTTTAGTGTTCGTTACCACAATAGCTCACGTCACATTGTGGTAAATGACAGGCATTTTATACTTGCTAAGCTAAGTAATTCAGCCTTTTAGGTGAATATTATTAGTCATCATAATCTATTAGGAAATGCTGCAAAATATTATTTGCTAAGACAAGTTGATCACAATTCGAACATATTATCATGTTTAGAGAAGCTGATCAGCTGATTAAGTTCTTCAATTGAAGACGTCATTTGCATAATCAATCAAAAACATTTTTAGCGCGTCACTCAGAAATGTTCAAACTTTGGTGAAGATATGAGGTCGTGGAAGTCTAGTTACGTATATCCGGCGTGAAGACGGCCAATTAATATTGTGAACTACTAAATGCACCTGTACTGTTTGTTGTTCAAATGCTACTATTTCTATCTTTGATAATGAACTTAAATTCTGTATTGAATCAGTATCATTTATTAACCCATGTCCTGTGTGCCTATTCAAATGGCTAGACGTTCTGTATGTGACTCTCTCCCCTTTACTATAAGTACAAGTTACCAATTATACAATTGATATATAGTAGTGTATGCGTATAGGTCCTGATTGTGAAATACATGCACTATAGATGCAGTGTTCTGGATGGCAATATGGTGCAAACTAACTACCCACACACTAATAAAGGATAGGCACCATTTAAGTATCATACTTTCCTCCTATTCGGCACTATTAATATGACCCATAACACTTACAATTACTAGTACACACAATCAGTCAACTGATCTAATAACTCAGTAAAATACTACAAACACTTTTGTGTTATCATTACAACAACTGGTGTAAATACAGTGCACATATTTCCCATAATAGGGTAGTGTAAGATCTTTCCCTACGTGAAATAAGAAGTAAAAGTGTGTCAATAATTCCATTACAAAAGATAAAAAACAAAAGTCTTGTGAATGACCTACTTTGAACATTGTAAAACTTCAGAAAAGAAAACAATGAAAGATTATCTTATTCAGACATATAGGGCTGCTTTCTTGATTCTTCCCGTTACAATTTGTCTAATGTTATGGACAAACATTTATTTCCTAGCTATAATAGACATGTAGACTCTCGTAGCTATAGCCCCAACTTGAACAGACGTCATCCCAAATTGCATGGATCAGTGACCAACATGTAACACCTGTTTCTCAAGGTGTCTGTTTCTCCATTCTCTTTAGTCCTTACCATTCTGACCTTTGTAATCCTCAAACGATTTAATCAAATTGCTGTATTTATTTTGTAGACTTTGAAGCTTATCTAGGGCAACCTGTCCGTCAGATTCCTTCTTCATTTGGTCATTCTGGACTTTGGGTTTGCCAAAGAAAGCTTCAACTCTTTTTACCGCTTGGTCTTGGTCCGCCTGACTTTGCATCAGTTGATTAGCGTTTTCACAGGTGCCAGGGTCATTCGTGGGGCATTCCTGGCCAGATTCCAATGTTGACGGAATGCTACCTGTATCTTTTATACCAGCATTGTCTAAATGCCTCAGTTCAAGACTTGTCTGGCTTAGTGGACCACTGTATTCTCCACGTGTTTCCTCTGTGTTGTCTCTTAGTTCTTGTGTGGTTGATTGATTCTTCTTGTCAGTTTCGATGTCCTTCGCCTTTTTCTGATGACGTAGCTGCAATTCTCTGCTCTCCATCTCCTTCAGCTGTCCGTGCAACTGCAGTACGTTCAGTTCGCTCTGCTCTTTCTCCTTGGCCATGGTATCCATAGCTGCTCTCATCTTGGCATGTTTTTCCTTTAAAAGGTTGTGGTCGTCTCTCAGGAGCTTCCATGCCCGTTCCTTCTCTTCGTGGGTCTTGCCTGCTTCCGCCATGTCTCTTGTCCGTTCCTCGCATTGACACCGCAAGTGAAGGTTCTCTGAACGTACTTCAATGAGGATGTTCTTGAGCTCTGGTACTATTTGTTTGAGCTCGTCATTTTCCAACTTCAGTGCAGACGCTTCATCTTGCATTTGTTGTAAAGCGCAGAGTTCCTCCGTAGCGATATTCTTGTTTTGTCTAACTTGAATCACCAAGTCTACTGAAGTCGCCTTGTCCTCCATGTTTGTTGTTGTTATGGCAACCCCTGCGTCTTTTAATAAGCTGCTATTTTCGCGTTTAGATGCCTTCATCTTATTTCCAAACTGTTGTACCGTTGTGCTGTGCATGTTACCATGCGGAACTGAATTTCTATTCTCTTCGGTCAACTTCTTGACTTTCTCATTTGCATCTTGAAGATGCTTGTTTGCCTCACATAACTGGAACTCTAAAACACCTGCGTAGTCTACCTGACCTTTCACCTTCCTCCACAAAGTGTCGAATTCCAGTAGCTTCTCCTTTATTGTTGATGTATAAGCCATGACGTCTATTTGCCCTCTTGCAAGTTTCATCTTGGATTGGAAGTCACTGAGGAGTGTTTTCATTTCTTTGACTTTCTGGTCTAAATCGTCAGTGTTTTCAACACTTTGCTTATTAGACTTGCCAATCGGTTGTCCTATACCTCTGTGTATTGAAGCATGGTGGTCATTTGCGTCTTGTTTGGTCATTTCCCTGTACAGGTTACTTCTTCTAAGTTTACCTGGGGCGGTTGGGTTTGTGGTCACTTTCTCCTCTCGGATCTTTTCTTCCAGATGTTTCTTAACTTTCTCTGATCCTTGATATGGTTTATTCTTAAGGTTGGCATCTTGGTCATGGTAGGATTGGTGCTGAGACGAGGCAGATCCGTTGCGTGTTACCAGCTTTCGACCTTGTTTTAGTTGCTCCCGAAAACTTTTTGTAGGATGGGCTGCAGGCGAATTCCCCTGTTTCTCTCTATTATGATTCTGCGTTGCTGCAGCTTTGTTGTTCTTGATGTGCTTTGGGTCATTTTGTACATGGCCTACTTTGGATAGAGGAGCCAACGGTACTTCTTGTTGTATTGGTCTATTTTGTTCTATGTTTCCCTCGTGGATGCTCTTTGATTGGGGATACAATCCAGTTTTACCCTCTGGATTGTTGATATTCATGTCATTCTCTTCAACACCTGTGTACGATTCTGCTCGAGACGAGGTAGACCTAGCGTTAAACAATTGTCTGCCGTGTTTTAGACGTTCCCTCAAGCGACTTATATGCTGAGTGACCTGTGGCTGTTTACTTTCACCCACCTTTTCGTTATACGTGGCGTCGCTTCGCGGATGCGTACATGTCACTGCCGAGGTTACTGGTTGAGACAGACGCCTAGCGTGTTGATTATACTTGCTCTCTGTTGATGGCTGAAAGGAAAGGCGCCGCCCAGTAGATGTAGACATGGCGAACCGTGGTGCACCTGCTACACCGGGATAGGGAGGAGGTGGTGCTGCCGGCATAACACCCTGCAACTCATTAAAGTTCCATTCCATCATTGTCTTGGGTGGCTGTTAATGATATCTCTAATGAGGCCTGTGACAGAAGTTAGGTGCTGTTCCTTGCACTGAGAAACCTCCAGCTAGACACAGCGGCCATTTTCAGCGTGATCCTTATTATAGAGAGCTTGGTTTTGTAAATTCCTTAGACACAAAGACTGGGTGTGCACCTTGTCCAACAGGTTCTGTGTTCTCCATAAAAGGGCATCGTATGTCCTTCGTGATAAAGGTGTTTGGAAGATTCTGAGATGTAATCATCCCTGTTGTGTGAATATAATTACATATTTGTGTGAACCGCTTACAGCTCATTAACACATAAGCCTGTCTCCATACAGTTTCTGTGTGGGAACACTTGTTATCATAGGTTGCAGAGGGTTAAGCATTGATTTTAAAACAGTGTATCTAAATTTAAAGGTGGAGTTCGGAGATAAAAGTCCCCCTGGGGCCATTCACCTTACAGATGCTACATTCCTAAATTTAGTATGCTGGACCGAACCATTTTCTCAGAAAGTTGTCATCACTATTTGTTTATTCTTATAACGTTGTAGCCCAAAACTGTGGTGGATATACACAGTGGTGAATGAATCGTGGTGTTCCAAAGCATCCAGCTGGGTTTAAACGTTCACCTAAAAGAAACATTGGTAGGAATCCAAGTTCAGTGTTTGATCTTATCCTTCTCCTGGCGTATGGCAATCACCTACTGCTTTTAAATAACGGCAGTTGGAAATGTTACGGACATTTGAAAGGCAACAAAGAAAACTAGCTGACTTGACTTCAAGTACCGCCACCCTCGTTGATGTCTGATGCGAAGCTATTTAGAAGTTCCATATTGAAGCACATATCTACGAAGGCTGCCTCATCGAGTTTTTATGTTTTCAACATTATGTCACTAAGCCTTAGATACGACATGGTATGTATGAAGCCAATGCGTATCAAATCACATATCAAGTCCTTTATGTAAAATTCTAGACAAAACGACGTTTATGTCAATCAAGTTTTAAATGTCAACCTCACCAAGCATGTTCTAGGCATCATCCTCAATCAGGGGGTTTCTTGATGCTATTCATACGTACCACTCATACACTGTAGTGTGTGTGCTGTGTGAACACATGGTGTAATACCAACAACACAATTCCTAATACCAACAACACAATTCCTGGATATAGATCTGCCTGTATGTATATTTGCAGACCTTTGTACAACTACAAGGCCTCTGTCACGGTCACTGACAAAGAATATGAGCAACTTTCTAATTCTCATTCTTCAAGATATCAAAGCGACCTCTGCTTTTGTCGTATCTGACAACAGACACGTCTTGTTGGCATGCATACCTAATACACTTCCGTGTGTGGTTGAAACAACCACCGTGGGTACAAGCTATGTCATGACTGGTAGACCGCAAATACCAACTTAACAATGTAGCAAATAAATAAGGAACAGCTGGTTACACTTCCTATGCTTAAAGTAGAAGAGCTTACCTTATGCATTCAAGCATATAACTGTTCCTTTTATATACATGTATGGGCTTACGACACTTATATTTCACATCCTATCCCCTCATTGTCGATGGAGTATGAGTCTCTTCTGTTTATTCCAAAGAATATATTGGATGTCATCAAGATGAAGTATTTAATGCAGAGGATGTATGAAATACCCACTCCTACGTGATGCTATCTCTCGTCGTAAATACACGTCAAGGCCAAGGGATAAACTTCAACAATGACTTGAAAGGACAAAACCACAGGAAACACAACCTTAATAAGAGTCCTAACCTTAGAAGCCTAAGATTTAGATATTGTACAAAGGATTGCGTAGTGAAAGAGCTTCAGTACGCACGCTAGTTAAGAAGTCTACATCGTCGCGGTACAGAGCACTTTGGCCTGTTGATTTTGCGACTTGTTTGTACGCCCAAGCATATTAGTTACTCTATGAAGTATCTCTGAAATGTGTGTCTCCAGATGGACAGATTGCGCCACCGACCGTAGAGATGCGGTGGCAAGAAGGTACGAATGTTGGCCCACAATAACAAAGCCAACTATTCCAGAAACGCACCCCCTGCGCGAGGCATTGTTTACGTTTTACACGGCCTGACACGCTCATCGCATTTATCAGCCATTTTGACCTCTGGAGTTCCCGGCATTCCAAGCGCACACGCTGACCCAGGATGACACGCTGCCCATGAGGTGTTTTTATTTACAGATATGTATGGGACAGTGTATGGTGTATTGCTATGTTAGCTGTTGCTCCCAAAGCTATTACGTACAAGTTACCTAATAATAAATACGACATGTTATCTTAAAGAACAAGACACAAGATCTGCATAAACGACCGGTCCGACGAAGATATTATATCAGTCCCTGTCTACATAAACCATAAAACATCTATTACTACAAATGCATGAACTGTATCACCCGCATACTAAGAGTTAAGCTACTACTTGTTGGTGGTGAAAACATTGTGTGAGTGCTTCGGACATTGAGATGATAACACAAGCTCAACATACTGGTGGGATGTACCTAAACAATAAGGATACATTTGTATGATACTGGGGGATTTTATCATAGGCAAAGCAAAGAATCAATTGCGGACACAATTATTAACTTCAATGGTAAGAATCAGTATATGCCTCCTTAGACTACAAACACTTAAAGTGATTGAATAGATGTAGGTATTTAAAAAGTACGTCACTCACCTTTGCATGTTCTCACGATTCTTCTTCTGCACGTCGCTGAGCTCCAGCTCCAGCTCTGCCTTCTCCTGCATCAGCTTGTCACACTGCTCCTTAGCGTGCCTCAGCCGAGGGGCCACCGTCTTCTCCACTTGGTCTATAGCCATCTTCAACTTCATGTACTCCTCTTCCATCGTCTTTATCTTATTCTGCGCTTCTTCCTCCTTCGCATTCTCTAACTCGCTTTCTTCCATCTCTGTCTTCAACCTCTGCTCTTCGTCCTTCAAATTTTCTTGCTGACTCCTAATTTTTTCCCTTTCCTCTCTGCTGTTTTCCTGCTCTGCTTTTAGATTTTGGTTGTCTGCCGACAGTCGGTCAATTTGTTCATTTCTTTCGCCCAATTCACTTTTTAACCTGTTAATCTCTTCTTCCAGTTGTGTAATCTTTGTCGCAGTGTCTTTGCTTTCTTTCGAAAGTCTGTCTTCCTCAATGGACCACTCGTATTTCATCCTTTTCAGATTTTCTATTTCATCTTCCAGCTTTGCTATCTTTCTTCCAGACTCCTCTCGCTCTAACTCAATGGCCTTAGCGAAGTTCTTTGTCTTGGCGGCCAGCTCTCTGTTTTGCTGCTGGACGGCACGAAGCTTATCGATGTGTATGGCTACGTTTTCTTTATTCTTCTCAATGTCGTTCTTCTGAGCTGCAAATTGGTCTTCGAGTTTTTTCTTCTCTGCGATCAGCTTCTCCATCTGTCTTCTGGCCTCTCCGAGTGCAGAGTCAGAATGTGTCAAGACGTCGATCTGTTTTCTCAAGAAACTGTTTTCCTCTTCTAAGATTTTCATCCTGTCCATATGTGCCGCGAGCTTGTTGTTCAATCCTCTGAGGGCAAAAGCTGGCTTTACCAGGTTAATATCCTCTGGTTGAGGTGACCCTTCAAATGCCTCGTCGTCTCCTGTGATGATTTCATCAATCATTTCCCCGTCAGCAGTCGTTTTCGTGCGGGACCTACTCTTACTTCGGCTTCGTCTTTTCTCGTAGGCCGAAGACCCAGCCGACAGGCCTTCTCCAAACATCCTCCCTGTGCCCTCAAAATCCCCACCAAACGCTTTATCAGCAAACCTGTTTGCCTTGTCGAAGTATTTCGTGTAACTGTATGTTCGCTCCCTCGCCGCCTCCCCGTATGCGGGAGGGCTAGCGTATCCATTGTGATAAGCCCTCGGCGGAGACTGAGACTGTGCCCGATAGCTTTTGGAGCCCGTGCGGGGTGTGCCTTTATTCCTGAACGAGGAATACGTCCGTCTTGACCGCCTTTGGTATGAAGAGGATTCCTCTGACCTTAACCTGGAACGGGAGGACTCCGAACTCTCGTACTGTTCGTAGTACTGCATGATGTCGTTCCCTACACCCTCTCGCTCCACTGGTGGTCAACGGTCCTCTGCAGCACAACTGAAAGGAAAAGCGGCATGAGGCAAGGGTCTCTTAGCATGAGAAAACACATGTGGGGCTTCCGACATACTCACAATTCAGCCTTGTTGGCGGTCGATGATGTCAGACTACATAGAAGCAGATTAGAGACTGTAGGATATAGGGCAGTACGATGGTCTCAAATTGAATGTTTCGGGTGGTAATTTGGTGATTACCTGATGTCTAATGGCAGTGGTAGATCTCTGTATTGCTCCCAGGTTTTGTAAGGACTTTTGTGTATCGTCGTCGCCAAACCAATAATGATGGATCCCTCCCATCTTTGTATGGAGGGCGGGTCACCATTTGGTGACCCTAAGTCACGTACTGTTAAACCTGACAATGTCCTTAAAGTGAATGTACCCTGGCGCTTAATCACGTGTAGGAATCGTAAGATAGCGCAACGGTAACGATAGTATAACTTACGTCTACTGTTATTATTTCGCAAGGTGTAAGGCACTGGATAATACCAAATTTTTCTTTTCTTTATTAATGTACATCTACATAGGATAGAATGGGCTAACTGCGGTTTTTAACTTCGTTATTTTTCCACCACTATTACGTGCGAGGAGATCTTTGTACCTTACAATAGACAGAAGTTATGTTTTTCTTATTTTAGGTTCCATATCGTGATCCCAGCAGAGCACTGAAATTAATAGAAAGGATGAATACTAAATAAAGTATTGAAATAAAACATCTTCCCCGAACCCACATCATATCCATTACTCTAAATACCTTGATTTATCACATTTAAATTATTCATATTTTGCCTGATATCACATATTACGTTTTAGGGTAAGTACGCCACAGCTATTTACATGTATGTCATGTCTAAGGTATAAATTGTAAAGACAGAAGACATGATAGATGTGTACGACTCACGCAGAGTTATGTACGGATCTGTTACGCACGTTACTCCTTTGTCGTACACGTTGTTTTCAAACTGTAGTCTTCTATACATCAGCATTCGTCCTTTGCTGAGAGCTTTGTCACTCCTGAACCCGTTTACTGTAAATAACCCCAAATAGTTTAACGTAGAGCAGACTGAATGTCAGGGGTTGACTTCTGAAGAAGTTGTACAGTGCAGCAGACGTGCTGTAATGTTGGTACTACACAAACTTTGCTCGTAAATTGTGCAGGGTCGACCGACTAGCTATTAGACAATCATTGCATGGTGATTTGTATCTCAGTTTCTCACTTGTTAATCGCCTTCCATAAATAAAATTATGATATTCTACGTTTTTCATCATGGTCATTCGATCTTGTAGTCTAAAGGAGATGTAACGATATTTGCAGACCAGCGCGACTTAGAGCAATTTACATGTAGTTTCAACTTGTTTTGAGAGTAGTGACCACCCCTTCTTGGAAACCACGGCATAGGATTTTAATTACCCGCTTTAACCTCTAACACAGTTCTAGTGCCACCATCTGTATCTGCACAGCTAGAATAACCGAAGGGTGCAACGTGTACCATGTACAACAGCTAAACACGCAGCGTATAAATGTATGTGTGTCTGTGCGTCTATTTATATCATTGTTCTGCTGTCCTCAGGTAAAACTGACTTGTCTAAAGAAACATGACCTACAGCCTGAGACAGTGTTTATTGTTAAGCACAAATCACAACGACACCGTAAAAACTTCATTTTTGGATCATTGGTCAGTATATATATATAAATATGATATTGTTTTCAATAAACATGGGATCATACTTTAACAATGACGATCTGAGATCCAAATCTTCAAAACTTGAGCTGGATAGCTTCTGGTCTTTAATGTTGACCTTTGACATCTTCATGTCACAGGCTATGCTACCTGCTTACTAATACGTTCTTTTATCTGATGTTTAGTCAAGCGTACAAATTATTCTTATTCTTCATGATATTATGGAGATTTAGGACCAAATAACGTTGCGCATCTCATATACAAAGCAAAAACTTAATCGAAATGCATATCGTTGTCGTCCTTCATGAATTAGGGGGACATATTGTGGGTGGCATTGAGTCGTAGGTCATGCCTTTGATAGGACCAAGGACAAAACGTATTCATGTCACATGTACGTCAGATAATTGAATTATATTTTGTAAGATAAGTAGCTTGAAAACGATTAAAAATGTCTAATACAAACATGACATGATGACCAATGCAAAGTGATTTAAGGAGGCTTATACATACGCAGGTAATCTATAGGTTCAATCACAAATATTCTAGGTTATTCTACTTTGGGCAGATGTATTCCGACAAATAATGTGCGTGTGGGGAGAGAGAGGGGGGAAATATAGATATATATATGGATAAATGTTTGATTTTCATTGTTTGTGTGATGACTATCTGTTAAAAGCCATCTAATGCAAGCAGTCTTATTTTCCAACACTTTGGGCAATGTGGCTGTCAACCGTAACAACGAGTGGTCGAGGGTGTGAAAACATGACATATGAGAGTCACATTGTCCATGAATTAGCTACGTGTAACTGTTGTAAGGTATACAAGGCAATTTCAGTCTTCTTTGTTGCCCACATGTGTTATAGTCAACTATGATGGACAGCGAAGGGACAATGGTGACAACATACCCTGATTACCATACGCGTACGTCATGACGTGCGACTGCGCCAACCTGATATCAATAACAGTGTTCACAATTTACTCACATATTGCCGTCAATACTTTCCTTAAAAAGAGTTTTTCTTTTCTCTGTTCATCCCACTGTTTTTGGTGTATCTTAGAGTGCCCTTTTGGAGTCATGTAAATGTTTCTATGTTTATGCGATATGCCAGCACACCCCCCACCCCCACTTTTACTCGAAATGACCTCGGCACTTTGTTGACCTACCACCAACAAACTTTCCCTGCTATGAATGTATTTTAATGCGGACATGCCGGTAGGCTTTAGGGAGTCACTTATATCGAACGTGACTTCCAGAATCAGCACAGTAGATGGGCGTGTGTACTGCGGATCTTTCCTACTGTGCTTTTCTCTCTCCGTCCAGGCTCTTTGCGCATGGTTGAAACGGATGAATGGGACACGGATTTTAACCGAACGTATACGTATACTGGGGCTATACACACTCGTATATAAGACACTTACCTCCGTAATTCCTCCAGCTACATGTCAGCATAGGTTAAACCAGCCTGCCGTGTACGCGAAGATCTGTGGTTATGCATACGTGCAAAGATACGGGCTCGGTAAGGGATCGCCCACGTACGATAAGCTAGTTTGACCCCTGGTTTTGTGAGTGTCCGCCCGCAGGGTACAGTGATGGAACACGTAATCAGACGGCTCCATTCGTGCCGCTACCTGGCTAGCGATGTTTACATGCAGGTGATCCCAACAACACAAACAAGACACTAGCTATAGCTCACCTTTGCGGTCAATATGCCTAGTCTGCGGGGGGGTAAATGTTTATGGTGAATGTTGTGACAACAACAAGAGAAAATTCTTTTTTTTTTCAAATCCCCACATTGGCCAAGTCAGTTGGCCTGATGTCCAAGTGAATGGATTGAATACCCCTATGTTGTTCCATTATTCTGTTGGTAGTTGGAATTCATATAAAGCAAATAAAGTAAAATAGAGTACTGGATGCTAACAGTATCATCAATGACAGTACTATGCTAAGGGCATAAGTATATCTCAGAGATATCTCAGTTTCTTCTGTCCCAATTTGGCGTTGACAGTTGGCAATATCCAAATGTCAAGTTTCGGTAAACGCCCACTACAACCACTGCACCGTACTTGCCTCTAAAGTTTATAGAAGCGGATAAAGATAACAGCCTTTGCCGTTTAATTAAAATGCTGTCAATCTGATGATCAAGTACTAAATATATGTGTAACGTATAGTGGTTAGTTAAGGTGAGCTTTAATCACAGGCGTACCTTCTACACACTGAGTACAGTCTCTGATGGGATGTTGCAAGCGCTGGTCAGATCATCGCTCTGCTAGCGTGACCAAGTCCGCAGTGTCCTATGTAGCTTTGTGTGGATGTCCCTGTGTGAACTATCTACTGGACAATGCCGTTGGGCATCATCTTTAAGCGGCGGCGTTTCTAACGCTACTGACCTCACGTGTGAACTTGGAGACCAGCCAACAAAACTGTCCTTGTGACGTCACAACTGTCACCAAGTAACAACAACGCCTTTCATCATGTACTACGTCACGTGGTGCAAGAGGTCAGTACCTCTCTGTGTACTTTTAATCGGTACTGTAATCAAAGGCGTGTGCCCCTGAAAAGGCCATCTGTATTCGTACTTTGAATATGACTTTACCGAAGCTTCAGTTTGTCATAGGAAAAGTTTTCAAGAGTGTGACTTAGAAACGTTGTAGGATGAAAAACAGACTAAGATCATCAATTAGTTATGACTAGCTTCATTTAGATACTTAGTTTGAAATATATCAATCACAACTTTAACTTTTGTTACCATACTTTTACCTCAGAGAATAAATTTTTGGACATTTGTCTATGTGTGTAATGTATGGATTACGAATATTTATATATTTGGTAGGTAGGTAGGTGGTGTAGCCCGAAGGTGAAGGTAGATTTTGCGCGTACTGGCGGCTGACTTAGTACTGCAGCAGAAACAGTATCTTACGTTCGAGGTCATGGTTATTTGGTGACGGGTAACTTTTCATGTAAGGGACTTATTAGATGGTAAAAGTAAAGAATTTCTCTTAGATGCATTTTAGATGGTTACTTTTTCGTTTCTTGGACGTTTTTATACCGTCTTGGTCATTCTTTTTATTACATTCAGACTGTTGTTTCTGTAGTCAAGTTTATTTGCAACAACGTCTTGCATTCTGTAGAGTAATTGTCTGTGTCGACGTCATAGGCACCAAGCCTCGACGTCCCCTCAAGCAACATCCTTCGGTGGACAAAGACGACACCAAGTGGAACAAAACACTTAAATTCCGCCTTTGTTCGATAACAAGCTTGGTACTTATCTATAACCTATAGGAGTTACTTATCTGTTAGGTCTTCAACGATTTATTCATTATCTCCAGAAAAGAGGTTATGTGTTCTTAACCACACGTCTGTATGCAGTCTAACAGTACGCAAACTATATGGCTTAAGAAGTCATGAAGGCATATACGTTTATTAGCCTTAGAGAGAAGTGATTAAACTTTATTAGATGACTGGATCATATTCAAAGCATTATACAAATATACAAATATTCTTTTTATATTTTGGTATGTATAGTTCACCATATGCAAGTATATAATATTTCATACGGGGCTATGGTTTATCGCAATTGATTCAAATAGCAAATCAAAGTACGTATTGACATGTGCTAACCCCCACATAAAAATGACTGGACGGTAGAAATTTCAGTAATGATTGTAAAAGCACTTTGTCATCCCATACTTCATGTTCTTTCATAACTGCGTAGATTATTTTCAGGGAATAGTTGGCAAAATATATTATACGTTGGACAATAAAGTTAAATTACCTATTAAAATTATTACCAACGATGACATACAGGCATTTTTGTTGTTTGTCGCCCCGTTGAATCTGCATTGTTTAAAGTATGGTTTTACCAACTTTAAACTGAGTCACAATGAAACTAAAGTGACAGACCTTTTTGATTAGTAAGACCATTCAGAGAAAATGACTTTATTCTATGATAGGTAATTTGTTTGTTGGGAAGCGAATGAGTCCTACTAACACTAAGGACAATGCTTATATAATACGAAACATGATACATAATACATAATGTTATAAATATTACAATTACTGACCTAGATCGGCAATTCCCATGAGATATTTTGACCCAAAAGTCGACTTTTACAACAACCCTAATAGCGCCTGCATACATGCTCTATGTCAGCGGGTCATTTTGTGCATTGTTCAGTTTGTAAACATAGCATTTTGAGTGGTTAAACATTTATGGCATAAGGGCAATGTGTGATGTGAAATTGTGTCATATCTCCTGTTTGAATTTTTCACCACCTGTTTTCAGGACAATCTTACGTTGCTGTGGTAATAAGTGTCAATCATTGTCAGATGATACAATCTGGTAATTTCGATACTCGGTTTCAGTGTGTGTGTGTGTGTGTGTGTGTGTGTGTGTTTGTGTTTGTATGTTTGTGTTTGTGTTTGTGTGTGTGTTGCTGTATGGGAGCCTTCAATACTTCAAAAAGTATTTCATAAGAGAAATTATGGGCTCGAAAGAAATATACACAAAGGAGTTCCCACCTCAGTACGAATTATATCCACTCCGTTTAGCAGGGTAAGTACTCTGCTATTTCTATTTTCACGCAATTACAGAATATCGGTGATACATTGCATTGACAGCTGCAGTGCACGTACGTTCTACGCATCTGATCAGCGGCATAGACTCTTATTGTGCGAGTAGACAGCCTTGTAGATCAGAGTGATACTGAATACTTGTAGTGTTAGTCGTTGTGTAGACGACTGACACGATCACAACAGACATAAATCGCCCGCACAAGTTACAGAAGGCGCGAATTTCTCACACGAACAAAAGAGAGCCGCGTCGTCTGACAATTTCGACAAAGAAAAAGGCGGGAAAACACCGCCCAAGGGGCGTCGACTTCGTCGAAGTCATTAGATACTGTGTCATTTGGCCTTAACCTTTGAGTTGTTTATGTGTGCTGAGTCGTTGGGCGCATTCTTCCAGTGCTTGCCAAATAAACAGAGCAGAGAGTAGGTCGAGAGCTTTGGAGAAAATAACCCTAAATTACCAACTTCGCTGTCTCGCTTCGGTGAAAGCCTAAACAAGGCTTGCACCTGGCTTCGCCAACAGAATGAAGATTACCCCTGTCTTCACACCGCATGACTAAGCCGAAGCAATTATTGGCTAAGTGAGTCCCAGGGATCCCGCATTTGTGTAGCATGGAGCAGCTAAGCGAGGTTTTATGTGTGCGCATTGGGTGGAAACTCGCTGGAGGGACAAACTGATATACTGGCTATTAAAGTCATGCCTGTGACTTATCAAGGCTTTTAGTAGGGGTGAACTATGTCTGAAAATACAAAGATGTACTTAGAGAGCACAATGAAAAAAAGAAGCTGCCCAACAATCTGAAAAGTCGACTAGGTATCCAAATGATATAAGGATGATAATTTTCCTGAGCTGGGCTTCCCCTCTAAGAGAAATAGGGGAAGGGTGTTTCTTAAGAACTACGGGTTATGTATAGGCACAGTTAGGCTCACCAATGATATGTTGTAAAATGATTTCTGAATCATAATCATTGACCTTTAACTATCTTATCGCATCATTAACGTCGGAATCTTGAACAAAAGAAGAGAGTTCATGTCGTTATGACGAGTAGAGATGACTCATGATACATTCTCTCGCCAGGTGTTAGTTGGAGACCATTCCACCTTCATACAAAGAGCTTCAAAAGCGCCGCCTGTAGGAGTGGTCTTGCACGTGCCTACGTCACTGACACGTCATTGCCCAACCTCATGTGTGACTCTGACGTATAAATTCTTCACATTGTTAACAGGGTGGTCCCGTTCTCACGGCAAAGTACGTTTTAACTTCGACCTTGTGTTGGATCCATATATGGCACTATAGATGTTCCTTTTCCTGATGCAATTGCCATGCCCGTATTAAGAATGACGTTCAACTGGTATTGGAATTTATCATGAATATTGTTCTTCGGATTGTTCACATAGAGTATATATGTCGGTTGGAAATTTCTTAAGTCTGTTTTCAAGACGTTTCTTTACCAGTCAAGGCCGTAACTATAGCTGAATTCTATGTTTGGCATAATGAAATATTCCATTGTGTAGTATGCATTCATTTCTCATGTGATAGTTTAGAAAACAGTAGGCCTCTAAACAAAGACTTCTCATGTAATCGTTTAGAAAACTGTAGGCCTGTAAACAAAGAAAGGACGGAACATGTCATTAAGTTCTACTAAGTGTTCGACTTTCCATACAAAGAAACACCTGCATAACCAGGTGTGCTTTATTTTTGTTTGTTTTTATTTTGTCGTCATCCTCTCATCGTGTTTGAGGGTCATTCTAAGTACTCATCAATCTTGTTTCAGTTTATGTACGCATATACAAAGACTCTCCTAATATTAGAAATATGACAGACAATGGATATCGTGTGTAACGACGTCAGAATGATTTCATAAAAAGATGGATGATTCTGTTTGTGTTGGGCAGTCAAATGACCCCTGACCTCCAAACGTTGAGACGCCACTATATTGTTGCAGATCCCAAGATATCTTTCAGGCAAAATAAACTACGATGGCAACACATTTTTGTGTTTAAGTGTGTTTAAGTAACCCTAACAAATTTGTATCCAATATAGATCCTTAACAACGATAGGGCTAAAGGTTTCTTTGTCCATGTGTTATCATTATAGTCCCCATTCAAAGATTTAAAGATGGATGGACTACTGGTAAAACAGGTTTCAGTCGCCTACAGATAGGAAAGGTCGAATTCTATCTCTCGTGAATGGGCCTCAGCAACTATTAAAACAATGAGAGTCATCCATTTTGATTGGTATGTGTCATCTTGGGGACATATTTATAGGTCGCACCGAAAAGATTTTATCCATCAACATTTCATGAGTCAATCATGTCAGACACTGAACAGTGTAAACCTAAAGACCATATCCACCAGTGTAAGCCTAAAGAACATATTCTGCAAGGATAATGTGGAAAACTAAAATGAAGAAGAAACTTTGTAAGTGGTTTACCTTTCTATTTGATTGAGGACAAGCAAACAAACAAATATTCCACAAATACACATATAGCTTTTATTCATTGATATTAGAAAAACAAAATTGAATAGTCACTGTTTTGGACAGTCATGTCGTCATTACCAAGATGGTTCGTATGATTTTAAGTATAAACTTTGCCAGTAGTCAGCTTTATCGTGTGCACATATATATTTTCACAGAATGTGTACTGCAATTCCCTTATGCAAGTATTGACTATTATGAAATAATAAACTATACACCATCATCCTAAAACCGAAACTATAATGATACAGGCTTACCAACACCTCCTTCAAATCAGCGCCTCTTCAATTTTCAAAATATGTCGCCAATACACCTCCAGATGTTAACACATGGTCAATGAAAATACTTTTATACGCAGCTAGCAGTACTAGTATGGCCCCATTGTCTTACATTTGTATCTGGCCAAATCGTGATATCAATCTACTTCAGTACTTGGTAATGGCAGGGAAAAGACAAAAAATGCCTGGGTCATTATTCAACTTGTTAACTCTGTTGTGCAGGTAAACGCCATGCCAAAATACTTTTCTCAACAGTTCTGTATCTCGCTGATTACGATTGTTTTAACGGGCTACAACATACAATTGTTAAAGCATAAACGTTTATTATGTTCCCCTTTCTGACAGGCTAATTATTGGTTTGGTACCACAAATAAGCACCTATTCTATGGCTAGCTTATGTCGTAAATTTTATTGTAAAAGGCTATGTTGATAGTATCAAAGATGACATCGCAATTATGAACAGTGTTGTTTGGGACAAGCTATTACATAGTAGATCGGACCCAAATCCACAAATGGCACCATAATAGAGCAAGAATTTTTTAAAATTATTTTCCCATTTTTTTGCCAAATCATATATTTTCACAGTTGTTATCGTGATATTGCTGCTGCCTGCTCTTTTCTTAATCTTACACCACACCATCAACAATGTGTTAATAGGTCCTTCTCCATGCTATTGGTTTATACTTATGTTATATATCACCAACTCGCTAGAGAGCTATTGTTCATCAGCTTTTGGTAACAGGAACGTTAACTGTAACTTTTGGAGACACCGTTACAGTCTGCGTGACTGGTACGTTGACCATGACCTTCTGTGCCCCGCTGGTGCCCGTGCTTACCGCCGATGTGGGCACGTTGACCATGATTTTCTGACCGGCTGCCTGGCTTGCTCCTCCGCCTACTGTAACGGTGTGTGCTTCCGATCCACCCGGCATTGGCACGTTGACCATGATCTTCTGCGCTGCTCCTGTTGCCGCGTGTCCTCCATGGACCGTGACGCTTTGCCCCGTCGATGCTGACGCGTGACCACCTGCCATTGCCACGTGCGCGCCGCCTGCTGTGGTCTGTGTTCCTCCTCCGGAGACGTTCACCATCACGTGGTGCTCCTGATTCGTGACGGTCTGCGTGGTTGCCATGGGAACGTTCACCATGATCTTCTCACTGGACGTGGTGTGAGTCGTATGCGCTGTTGCCATGGGGACATTGACCATGATCTTCTGATCCGAACCTGTGTGAGTTGTGACGGTCTGGGTGGTTGCCATGGGAACGTTCACCGTGATCTTCTCACTTGATGTTGTGTGCGATGTTGCCATTGGAACGTTCACCATGATCTTCTCACTGGACGTGGTGTGGGTTGTGTGCGATGTTGCCATGGGAACGTTCACCATGATCTTCTGTGCCTCGTGAGTAGTGACGGTTTGATTAGTGGACATGGGAACATTGACATTGATCGTTTGACCACCACCGGAAGCGTTGGGTACCGCGACACTTTGTGCATGTGGCACTTTTACTGATATCTTCTTCCCAGCTGCGAGCTCTCCTGCTCCGTGCACAACGACACTCTTGCTAGTCGGCACGTTCACCACGATTTTTTCAGCGGTAGTTGATGATGTCACTGTTCCCCCCATGACAGTGGTAGTGTGTGTCTCACCTGATGTCACCATCTGTGCGTTGGTAACGAAGTCGTAAGTATCAATGTTCTGTGACGATTCCGATGAGTCCTTCACCGCTTCAGCCGAAGAAGAGGTTGATGCCACCGCTTCAGAAAGCATTGCCGTGCCTGACACCAAAGAAGCTTGCACAGAATCTTTCATTTCTGAAGATGATGTGACCTCATGGATACTTTCTAATGTTGTCACCACAGTAGAATTTTCTGTATGTGTTTCTGATACCGCTGCAGTTTGCGAAACTACAGCCACCGACTCTTCTGTCACTGCGTCAACCTGTTTTGTGCTACAATCTGATAATGTCATTGCGGACCCCTCAGTCACTGTATCGGACGACAAAACGACTGATTTAGATTCGGACTCAGCGACTGACTCTGACTTGGACCCAACGACTGACTCTGATGTAGACACAACGACTGATTCAGACTGGGACCCAACGACTGACACGGACTGGGACCCAGCGACTGACTCAGACTGGGAGTCAGCAACCGACACGGACTGAGACCCAGCGACTGACACGGACTGGGAATCAGCAACTGACTCGGACTGGTACCCACCAACGGACTCCGATACAGACACAACAACTGACTCAGACTGCGACCCAACGACTGACTCCGATACAGACACAACAACTGACTCAGACTGCGACCCAACGACTGACTCCGATACAGACACAACATCTGACTCCGACTGCGACCCAACGACTGACTCCGATACAGACACAACAACTGACTCAGACTGCGACCCAATGACTGATTCCGATACAGACACAACGATTGACTCTGACCCAACGACTGACACGGACTGAGACCCACTGACTGACACGGACTGGGACTCAGCAACTGACTCCGACTGGGACCCAGCAACTGATTCTGATACAGACACAACAACTGACTCCGACTGCGACCCAACGACTGACTCTGATGTAGACACAACGACTGACTCAGAGTGGGAACCAACGACTGACTCTGATGTAGACACAACGGCTGACTCGGACTGGGACCCGACGACTGACACGGACTGGGACCCAACAACTGACTCCGATATAGACTCAACGACTGATTCCGACTGGGACCCAACGACCGACACGGACTGAGACCCAGCTACTGACTCAGACTGGGAGTCAGCAACTGACACGGACTGAGACCCAGCGACTGACACGGACTGGGAATCAGCAACTGACTCGGACTGGTACCCACCAACGGACTCCGATATAGACACAACAACTGACTCAGACTGCGACCCAACGACTGACTCTGATGTTGACACAACGACTGACTCAGAGTGGGACCCAACGACTGACACGGACTGGGACCCAACGGCTGAAATAGCAGCTTGCTCACCTCCTACTACTGATGAGTTGCTCACTGTCACATTTCCAACTGCCTGTGATTTTACAGACGACAAAGTTGCCTGCTCTGACTCTACCACTGACGTCATCGATGTTTCTGTCACAACATCTGTAGTAGCTTCAGGTGCACGCACTATCACTGTCACCTCTTCCCCTGACGATAAAACACTAGAACTTTGGGATTTTTCTGCTACTTTATCAGCGCCCTTGGAAGTTGTGTCTGACTCCACAGTAACTATACTCATGGCACCTGTATCTGTTTCATTTAGGACAACGGTTATGTTTTCTGTCAACACACCTGATACTTTCGATGCCTCGTCAGTAGTTTCAGAAGATGTTGTAATTATGGTGACTGATTCTGTACCAGACCCTGTAGAGATAGCAGTATTCTCAACTGCTTTCTGTGCTACACCTACACTTTCAGACAACTCAGAAGGATCGGTGACTGTAGTAACGTGTTCTGTAGCGTGTGTAACTATATTGACGGAAGATGTGTCAACACTTGAATGAGACTCATGCGACAGAGAGGTCAAAGCGACTTTGGTATCAGTACTCTCAACACCCTTGGATAGGGTAACAGTGGAAGTTTCTGTTTTATGAGAATTGTCAAGGACACTTTCTGCGGCGATAGTGCTGCCCGACACCTTGCTTGCTTGCGTTTTACTTTGCATTGCCCCTGTAGCTGACACCTTTACATTATGCAACCCAGCTTGCTCGAAAGCCCCCGAAACCACTGCTGCATTCTGCCGTTCAAAAGATTCTGATCGTACTTTAGTAATTCCCACCTGTCCTGTCATTGTGGAGCTTGACACTGCTTTTCCCTGTTGTAGGTGTGTCACGTGATGTCCATGCGTCGCCACTCCGTGCATCTCATTGGTCGTTTGTTTCTGATGTGACGTCACGCTGTGCTGACTCACTGATCCACCATGTTGTGAGAACGTCGTCGATCCGCCATGCTGTTGTGTCGTGAAGTTCATCGTCCCCCCTGAAATGGTAGTGTTCCCCCCTGACCACTTCCCAACACTAGACCCATGGGAGGACACACCACCGTTCTGGAGGATGGTGGTGGTGGTATGTGTGGTGGTGTTAGCGCTGATTAAAGCTGTCTCTAGCCGCGAGTTCTCCTCCATGAGCACTTTGATCTGGTCCCCGAGCTGCCTCACCTACGCGACAGGCCGACAAGCAGTAGGTTAGCATGCAAGTGAAGCAAAATCACTACAAACAAAGAACAGGCTGGCTCCGCCCCTAAAGCGTTGCCCAAATATTAGCAGGTTAATGTTTCTTGCCTGTAGCATAGAATAGCGTAAAATGAAATATAACATATGCGGTGAGGTTCAATTTAAACTAAAAGAAGTGATATGAAGGACACAATGTTTTCAAACTTTTATGCTGTGGAGTGGTGATCTAGTCTAAAATCTACAACAGAAAGGAATTTGTCGTGGATGGTCTAGTCTACTCTGCCTCCATCTACTGAAAGAAAAGGAACAGAGTGTAGCTTAGAAAGGTAGGGCTAGGAATCAAGGTCAAGAAGAGGTGGACTTGAAGGCCCGTTTTGTGTTGATGAGCCATGAGGAGAGCTAGCGCCGTCACGGAAGGATAGAACCGAAGCCTCAAGACGTCTGTTTTCTTCCATTAAAACCTCGATCTGGGCAGTGAGAGTCTTCACCTGGGAGTATTGAGAGAAAGAAGGGAAAGAAAAACAGTACATCTATCATGGGCCATAGATTGTAACGGCGATACACAGTACGATAACTACAGCAAGAGCTATCTTGCCTTTTTATCCTGTAGCATGGTAAAGCCTTACATTTACGGTACTGGTGGCTAAACGTTCGCATAGACGGAGCTCTTGAGTACACATTCTTGATTAACATTAAGATTATGAAATATGCTGGTGTACATGGCGATGTGTACAAAGATATTAGGTATCTACGACATACATGTATACTCGTGTACAGTATACCTTATATACTAGTATATCAATCCAATGACACTATCATGACACTATCATGCAATGGAGGTCAGAGGTCATACCTGCATGTCTTTTGATGCCACCATCTTTCTGACGTCATCAATCTGCTGGTTGTCGATTCGGCCGGACAGATCGTCAATTTGTCTAATAGCCTATAGACAAAAACGGCACAGTTATAGAAACGCTATGTAACTATCAGTCTGGATGATGCTATAGGCCTGAATTTTCACAACTTTCTCAATATGAAATGGGTAAAGTGATGGCTGCAGCAATCACGTGTCTAAATCCTGACGGCACGATTTCAAACTTTGCCAGGCAGCGTCAAGCAATGATATTTAAAAAAAAACACTGCACGTTTGTAAGAAGCTACTAAATGACCCCTCTTAAATAATGAGGAAAGAACAATCAACTGGTGTATTTGCTTACACCAATGCTAATTATGTCTGTATGTTGTGGAGTTTGTACTCGTCCAATGTTTGTAATCGATTTATCATGATTTTGGTGTCATTAAGGTATTTGTGACATAATGGAACCTCTCATGTCGGCCTTACGCGAATTCCACAACTCGATTTACACAAAGCAGAAGAGAAGCTGTCAGAGGGAGAAAATTACTGCAGTTATTTGAGAAAGTATGCCTGCAGGCTGTTTAACAAGGTCCGTGTCAATCAAAAGGTACCTAATGGCTGTAACAACTAAGCGTTGGATAACAATAGTGGTATTGAAAAGGTCCCCGGTAATGTGATTATATACAGGTCTTTACCCAAACATTTAGTGCCGTTTCTATGACAAAAACCACCTGTAGTGTTGATAGGTCCTCACAGTATCATCAACTGACCATTTAACATATACATACGTGGACTTTATATTACCCCCTCCAAACGTTTGATTCAAATTACATATCACTATTTGTGTAGCAAAAACTGGAATTTACTCGTATCAAGCGAATCGTGTTGCATAGAAAACAGCCATTATTTGTATTATCTTTCCATTCTATAGATTGAATTGAAGTTTATGAATACTGTGGTTGTTGTTTGTCGCTGGTCCAGCCCCGCCCCCTTTTGTGTGTTTTTATTTGTCCCGGGGCCAAAATAATCAACTCTTCCAACGTTGCTAGAAGTAGTCTGCTCCCGTGCTTTGTTACATTTACTTGTTTGTCATGCTTGGTTTAGTTAGGTCGACCTGACATTCCTCAGGACTGTGTTTTAATCTGCTTGGCCGTTGGTAAATGTAAAGGTAGCCCCTAGCCTTTTTGATGCCGTAGGGATAGTAAGTTGTCATTCACTGTGTCTATGGCACGGTATTGAAACTCTCTCCTTCCACTGTCTTTTACCTCCCCAGGTACCCCTTTTTACACCTGAATGAGGTGAGGAAAGTCGTGTTAAGTAACTTTAGATACATGTACCAGTATACGAACCCTTGACCTCTCCATCTCGTGTCCGCAAGTTTAGCCACTAGGCCATTCGACGCCATTCGGCGGTCGACCATCTGTTTAAAATATACCACCATAGCAAGTCGACAAAATCATCTGGCAAATGTCAACTCATGTCAAAGTATATTGTGGATACACAACATATCGGAGTTCTTTTTACCATGCCGATTGCATCCTCTCCTCGTCACCCCCTTTATACTGTACGATGCACAATGCTTTATAGCTTACTTGTTCCAGGTTGTACTGGTCCTGATCACCCAGCCGGATGATGGTCCTCTTCATCTCCCTGTTCTCCTCCATCAGCCTCTCGATCTCGTTCTCCAGTTCCTTTATCTGTGAAATATAGCGAGAAGACGCGAGATTAAATCCCACTCACAACAGACGACATTGTGATACATAAGGCCCCTTATACATGTGCTACATGTATACATCTCAGTGTCATATTATCTGTATGGATTAGGTACTAGGTTCTGTGCAACTGTGCTTAGGTACTAGGTTCTGTGCAACTGTGCTTGTCAGTTTAGATTGTGTTTACATATCATCTCTTGTAAGAAATAAGTCTTAGCAATTCTCAAAGATAACTTTGTGCAGTTACATGTAAGTGAATGGAAAGACTCGACAGAATTGACATTCTCTGTGTAGATAGTGCTATGCAATAAGTTTGGCGATGCGATTTTGTCAGTGGTTTGTACTACTTACCTCCTTCGAAGATCCTTCAAGCTTGACCCTGTACATCTCTACTTGTTTCTCCAGGTGTGATGTCTTCAAGGACAGACTCTGCACCTTGACAATGGCCTCCTCGCCTTCGGTTACTTTCACCTTCGGCATGAAAGAAATAATGGAGATAAATGTCATGTAATCGAATCACATATTTTTGAAGGAATGTATACCAGTAGTTACATATGTGGTTAATTATATCTATCTATTTATCTCATATATTCTATATATATATTCGTTATATAGACACCACATTTTTTATTTACTTATATCGTAAGATGATATTAAGTATTGTTTTCTCCTAAGTTGCTATGATTTGTTTTGACAGGTATATGCGTTAATGTTAATTTTCACATGTAATATTACTTTTTTTTTCTTTGATACTAATGTATATGTATATCTCGCCACCCCCCACCCCCGGCACAATAAAAAAGCACCAAGATAAACCCCTGTCACCCATGGATAAATAAATGAATAAACAAGCAAACAAACAAACAAATAAAGTTCACCTAACATTCTAACGTTTAACATAATGTTTAACTAAGTGTTACTTTGTTTAGTCACTTTTGCACAGCTGGATAAAGTTTATTCGGTGGGCGTTTTCGAAGTCTAATTGTTATTGCATGAATAAACAGGTATCCAGGTCTACCAACGACAATTGTGACATTTTGCCCGGACCAGAGAACGAATATTTGGCATGCCTGAAATACCGGATATGACCATGTCCCACCCATACTCCCTCTGACTTATACTTGGCCCACGCCTACCGGAAGTCCGTTTTTGTGAACATTTGCTGCTTGCATTTATGATTATCAGGGTTGCATACAACAATATATATAACAAATCCTTTAACAAAAACAAGTGTTTTTTCTTTCTTTTTTCAAAGCGCTTATCCCCTACCAGGAGGGTACGTCGACATACGGGCAAAGAGATTTTTACAAAACGCACTAAAGGTTGGGGGGAGGGGTGCAAGAATAGAAGAAAGAAAACGTTGCAAGAAACGTTTAGGTGGACAATAGAAAACAACAAAAAGGTTCGTCCATTTCTCTGATGGACTCCGGTTGCAAGTCCTGTACAACAAAAACCTGCCCCTCACTCGAGACTTGATTAGACTTAAAAGTCACGTTCACGGATGTAATGGTACGTGATTCAATTAGGCCTTTTCATCTTACTTTCTGTCACAGTTACGGCAATTCCCAGACAATCAGGAGCTAAATGATTATATGGTATCGCTTGTAAAGACGTCGATTACTGTTGTACTATTGTTGATAGTACAAATGTTGTGATCAGTACTCCTGAAATTTCGAATACTTCAAGCTCCGAAAATTCAATCCCCATTGCACACATTGACACAAGGACTTCTTTCAAGTTACCAACATGTATACACCCAGACCGGTATGAAACAGCATGCTAGCAGGCCATGTATGGTAGTTTTAGCGGTTTACACAATTTACTATTAAGAAAGAAACGGGAGTTACCCTACCTCTAGCTGCTTTATGGTGATCTCTAGCTTCTCCACCTTGACCGTCAGCTGTTTCCTGGTCCTCTCCGTTGTGTCCTTTGTCTTGGTCAGCTCCTTGAGCGTCCTCTTCAACTCTGTGACCTCTGCTCTCAGTTCTTTCTCCGAGGTGACCTTGACAGAAAGGTCTCTCTCCAGGATGGTGATTTTCCTCTCGTATTCCGTAACTTTTATTGACGACTCTTTCAGAATCACGATCTGCTCTTGGAGAGACTTGATTTGTACTTCCAGGGTTGTTATTTTTGTCGTCATGGAAACGATCTGGTTTTCCTGTTCCTTGGTCTTCTTCTCCAGTCCCCTGAGCTGGGTTCGGAGTTCGTCACGCTCTTTCCCGAGCTTGTCCATCTTGTTCTTTATGTCTTGTAGCTCCTTGGTTTTCCCAGCGAGCTGATCCTTAAGTTTGCCGTTTTCGGTCTCCAAGGTGACGATCTTCTTCTGAAGTTGGACGTTTTTCTGTTCGAATTGGCTGAGTGACGACTGCTGTTCCTGCATTGGTCCTGACAGTTGTTCTACTTGCCCCCTCGCGCTGTCTAGGTCAACCTTGATCTTCTTCATTTCTCCTTCCATCCCGTGCATCCTGTTCTCTATGTCTCCTTTCTCTATCTCTAGCCTCGCCCTCTCGTCCTCTACTTCCTTAAGAGCGTCGTCTTTGTCTTGAAGCTGCTTCCTGAGTGCATCTAGCTCAGCCTGTAAGGAAGTGCACCTGCTCTCCAGCGTGAAGCACTTATCTTCCAGGCCCTTCTCTGCATCTTTTATGCTATCTGAGTCGCTCTCTAATCTACCTTTCTCCTCCGATATGATGGTTATCTTACGTTCGGCGCTCTCAAGATCCATCTGTGCTTCTCTCAGCTCCCTGTCCTTGGCGTCGTTCTCTGCCTGAGCGTCTTTCAGCCTCCTTTGAAGATTGGCCAGCTGATCCTCCAAGTCTTGGACCTTGCCCTGGAACGCGACCTCCGTATGACTGACCTCTTTCGTCATCGTCTCAAACTCTAGCCTCTCCTTTCGTAGCCTCGCCAACTCATCTAGGACGTCTTGTAGCTCGCTTTCCTTGTCGGCCACACGATTCTTCAGTAGATCCCTCTCTGACTTCAGGTTTGCATTGTCAGCATCCAGTGTTTCATTTTCTCTAGCCAACTCTTCAATCTTCCTCAGGGCGATATCAAGCTCAGACTGGAGCTCTCCTATCCGCGACTCGAACCTGCTCATCTTCAGTGATAGCTCCCTGTTCTCTTGTCTCATCTTCTCTCCTTCTGCACTTTGACTTGCACTTCTCTCCTTCTGTCTCTTCAAATCATCCATCTGTTTTCTCTGTTTTCCTGCCTCTCTCTCCGTGTCTTCCAGCTTGCGTTGGAGATTTCTTTTTTCGTTATTGATACCGTCTACCTTGTCCTTCAAGGCCTTAGCTTCTCTGTCCTTTGCCTCCAGTTGGGCACGTAGTCGGTCCAGCTCGCCTTGGAGTCTCTTGGCTTCGCCTCCTTCTTTCTGGGCCGATGCTCTGGCATTTTGTTGAGCATTCTGCATCTCTTTTTGTGTGGAATCCAGCTGCATTTTCATTTTCCCCATGTCTCCTTGTATCCTCATGTTGTCTGCGTTCGCCTTGTCCAGCTCTGCCTTCAACCTTGCTAGCTCGTCCTTGGCGTCGTCCAGCTCCCTGTCCTTCCTCTGGACGTCTTCAATGGACACGCCTCCCTGATCCACTCCGAATCCACCTACTCCGAATCCACCTGCCGCATCTCTACTGCCGGCTTCTTCCATCTTCAGCTCCATGGTCGTCATGTCCTTCTTCAGGCTGTCATTCATGTCCCTCATCCTCTGCAGCTCGTTCATCAGGTCCTCTATCTCCCTGTCCTTCAGGTCACTCGATGGGGATGCGGAATAACTCTCGGAAGTTTGGTGGATGGTGATGCTGGCGTTCATCGACTCCTCTCTAAATTTGATGATCTCTAGCTCAAGCAGACGTTTGCTTTCCGTCAGCGAGCTGATCTGCTCAAGTAGACGCCTCTTTTCCGCTGCCCATTGGCTAAGCTCGTGTTCCAGACGTACCTTGTCAGCGGTCAGCATTTGTATGTCGTTATTCTTCTTTCCCACTGCTTTCTCCAGGTCCTTGTTGTCGACTTTCATAATCCTTATTGAGCTTTCTAGATCATTGATGGTCTGGTGTAGAATAGTTATCTTCTGGTTGTACTCCTCGTACTTGAAGGAGGTGGTCGTTGTCTCCTGGTGCCTCTCGTGTTCTCTCGCGAGGAGCTCCTTCTCGTGGAAAAGCTTCTCCATCTGCCTCATCAGTTCGTTGATCCTCGCCTTTGCCCGCTCGCCGGCCTCTATGGCTTCGTTCACCTGCGACTGTAAGCCGGAATTCCTCAGCTCCAGCGTTTCAATGACGTTTGCGAGCTTCCCATTCTCGCCACGATAGAACTCCAGCTCGGTGGAGATGATGCCGTTTAAATGGCTGAGCTCGGTCAGCTTGGTTCTCAGCTCCTTGATAACTATCTCCAGCTCCTCATTACGAATCCCGATCCTCCTGTTGTCGTCCTCCAGGAGACGCACTTTGACGGCGTAAGAGTTGAAGCGGTCCGTGAGGTCGCTCTCGTAATGGTAGGCGTTCGCGCTGGCCACGCCATGGCTGTAATGGCTGCTCTGTTTCACTCGTGTCGCGCTGTAGCTGGCCCCGGCGGAAGCCGCCTGGCTGCCGCTAATCCTGCTACTGTGTACGGTGTACCGCGTCCCGATCGGGACCTGAGCGTCCCCCCTCAGCTGGCTGGCGTAGTGGGACATGGAGGGGGCCTGGAGCTTACCAAAGCGAGCGAAAACTACTGACAAGCAGTGTCTCCTCTCTACCCGTACGTTTTAGTACGCCTTAAAAAACACAACAGGCAGGGTGGACTCAGTCTACAGGCTGCTTATCACAGCAGCTTTCACCTTTTGTGTCACAGGTCCGCTGTGATTGGTCCACGCGACAACCTTTCTCTCGTGTTGTCGCTAAAGCCCAGTGACCTGCGGGAGAGTTGCCCGACCACTGAGGAACAAAGGACCGGCATGTGCAATTTGTGGGCACATACCTGCATAGGCTGGGTACATATTTCTTTGAAGTCTCACACCAAACTCACCCCATTCTGCATAAACTTCAGTGTACGCCACACGCTATCTTAATATAATCTGGCTGAAGCTGGGAAAACAGAAGCTGTTATTGTGTAGGAGAACACACTTTGTCGTCTTTGTGTTGAGCTTTAATGCGCCCGGGGTCACAGGAGGCTGGTGTCGAGAATTAAAGAGAATGTGAGGCCCCAGGCTTGGACTGGAGGAACATTTTCAAACCTAACGCCTGGCACTATTTTCCCCTCGATACCTTCAACCAGAATGTTACACAGAGTTCTATTTACGTTCTAATGTTTATTGAAAGTGAAAACTGATTGTATCGTGATACAAAAGGTGTCGGGTAACACAAGCAAACTCCGACTGAATCTCACCCCGGGGCCAGACTCTGTCTCCTTTCACTTCCCTGCCTCTGCTAATGATACGGGTTCTTCAATCAATGTGCAAACAACAAAAGAATCCCAGTTACCAAGAACATGGGGTAAATCAATCTTGTGTACTTCCCACACAGACATGGCGGGCCGAATTGAATTGAGCAAGGTTTCGACAGCTACGCCCCCTAACGACGAACCATGCTGTGCAGCAAACGTATCTGCTGTGTATAGAGCGAAGTGTTTATACTTCAGGTTTGAAGATTGCATATTATTCAAAACTCTGCAGTGAATGTAGCAAAACCAACACTGTTCCTTGTTAGAATATTTGATGATTATGCAATGATAATTGCAAGAGAATTTTGGAAAAATGTTGTGAGAATCCGGCAGATTATACTTGAAATAAATGGCGTGAGATGTGTTGAAAACAGTCAATTTGGTGACAAGATATTATTTCAAAATTTCAAGAGAAAACATTGTGAGATTGAATTTAATAGGTTGAATCAGTGAAAAGGGAAGAACTCAAAACAGAACTCGGTGACTTAAACATCCTTAGTGATTAGATAATGACTTGAATATGACACACAACGCCCCCTCTCCCCACACGCACACAACCAACTATGACACATAGACCACCTTTTCTCTACCGACCACCTTTCTTCATGCAAATCACGTTCTCATTGATGATTCTGTATTCAGTACAGTTGTTGGTTCGTAAGAGGAAGTGCCCGACCGGAAGGTGTCTGTTTAGTCTAAGGATAAAAGTTGCTATTGAACTGTAAATCCATATAGAAAAGGTCTGACTTTATGTCCGAGACGATTCAAAACTAATTATGTCGCAAAGCAACCTTCAACCCCACATCCAAAAATAAATGTGTAGTAATAATATAATGTATGTGTAAAATAAAATTAAAAAATTCAACCTACAATTGTTATCGTATTCAGATTCTTATGCCGCGATTTGTACTCAGTCCAGTATGTATATGCCTTCATTGAAGTGGATCTGAGTGGTGTTGCTGTAATTTCTTATGTCCTTTGATGATACCCACATGGGATTAAGACTCTGAATGTATAGTGTCCCTTTTCGGCACCGCTTTGCCCTTTTTTGTATATCTTCATTTCAGATATACAAGAAATTGAAACCTTTGACATTTTAGATGGGACTCATCAAGGATAACTGCTTCACATCTTTTTAGATCTATTTTTTTTTCAGAACCTCCAAATGTCACCCAATATCAAAGTAACAGTCTGTCTCCCACACGGTGACCTTTCGAACGTTGTTTTTCTTAAGAAGTCTCCTACTCTGCTGTCCTGTCACGTCCCAAACCGGCTTTACAGCCTTTGTTCAACCTCTGACCCCTGGTGACCCCCAGGTGTCATCGCCCCCGGTGTTGCGGTCACCTGGGCTGAGAGATGCGCCAGAGAACAAAAGACTGATGACAACAGTCGCCTCTTTATACGGGTGACTGACTTGGTGGGACGAGGGATACATATTCCTCTGTCTCTCCTCTAAAAGAAAAGATTTGTTTCCTGACAAACATTGGGTTAAATTCTTGTCATGTCGCGGCGATAGGGCGCGGATACAAAGCGGAATGTTAAAAAAACGCAGAACATTGTGACCAGATTGTAACATACGTGCGCAGCGTCAGCCTGCAGGGCAGCATTCCATGGGTGCAATGTTTGGCCGAGGGCGACAGGCGGCGTGCATGATTGATGAGGGGTGCTTGTTGTTGAAAGAACGTTTTTCTCCACCCCTTTCATCGTTCCCTGTAAATCACTGCCTTACACCACCCCGGGATAACATCAAGTAAGGAGGCACCCTCACCCATCAAGCACTCGTTATTTATGACATTTGACATTTACGACAGTTTGCTTCCACGCGATGTAAACAACAGTCATTTTGCGGCAAGGCTGCCATGATGTCCTACTCAACTGGTCTTTTTCGATTGTGTTGTGTTGTGAGCTAAAATTGTGGATATAAGTTCAACCTATCCACATGCAATGAGCGGATAGAAATGCTTATGCGATGTATACATATATAATATAGGATACACGGTAGGCATTTATTACCCAAGCAACGTAACAGACGACTTTATATAATTGTCGCTGCTAGAAGGTTATAAGATAAAAGGTTCAAAACTTGCTTAATCCCTAAGTGATTCAAGACTCCACGCTACAATCCTTAATGACTTAGTACTAGTGGTTACAGTTCATTACTGAAGTATCTAAACATATTCGTCCTTTCATATTTCATATGTCAGTTAATTCTCTATACATTATATTTTCAATAACATACATGCACTTTCTCGTCTGCTTGGTTACCATGGTAATATCGGTCTAGCTCTCCTCAGTACTTCATGCTATCCTTAATCTGTTTGTTCTCCTTAAGGAGTTTCTTGAAGTCTGTTACCAGGTTAGACCCCTCGTGTAACAAAATCTTCAACAGTTTGTTCTCTTCGGTCATCTTATCCGCTTTCTCCTGAAGCTTTTCTTCGTCTTCAGCGTCGATCGCCTTCTCGTCCCCATCGGTCACCTTTGTTTCCCCGTCGGTCACCTTCGTGTCCCCGTCGGTCACCTTCGTGTCCCCGTCAGTCACCTTCGTGTCCCCGTCGGTCACCTTCGTGTCCCCGTCAGTCACCTTCGTATCCCCATCGGTCACCTTCGTGCCCCCGTCGGTCCCATTCTCGTTCCCTTCGATCACCTCTTTGGCTTGGCGGGTAAATTCTTCCAGCTGTGCCCGTAGCTCCGTATTTTCCTTCTGCAAGGCTTCCACCTCGGCGATGATCGCCTTAAACTCGTTCAAGTTGTCGTTCTTTCTTCGAGGAGAAACCTTGGCCATTTTACAACGATGGTTTAATTCCCTTCACTGTTCAATATGGCGGCACCTGGTTAGAGAAATATTTGCGAAACATTAAAGCCACCGCAGAATTGAATCGTTGTGTTTGATTGCATGTTTTGGCACATGGAAGCTAGACTGATTTCTCTGATAAGAATTGAAAGTGTCTTCTTCTGTTACACTTCGAGAATGTTGGTAAACAAACACTCCGCCATGCATAGTATGTAATGAAAGTGCTCCCAACACTCACCCTCACATTATCTATGCCCTCTAATTAAAGAACGTTAACTTTTTGAACTTGTTTGAACAAGGATACAACACATTCAACCGACAACATATATTCACATTGTAAATGACAGATAATGCAAGACCTACACATACCTGAGGAGTACTTCTAACAGTTCCCACAAGTAAAGTGAAGAATGTTGCAGTGAGTGTGTCTTTAAGTGAGTAGCCTTTGGCCAAAATACTTCTTCTACGAGATTTGACTGAGATTACCCATAAACAGCTACACCCACTCCCTTCTCCAATTATGACATTGCACCGGGAAGGTCACCACACATGGTGGTTCATCTTCCTTCAAATTATCAGTTACGGATGGGTTCTCAAGAGCACTGCTGTGTATATGATTTGGGACTAAATGTGTACGGTTTGTGCTTGAGTATATGTTCAGTATTTTAGTATTTTTAATGATTGGTTTTGGAGATAGTTAATGGTGTGCATATGACCGCATAGAGGGGTCGAGGCTTTGTTAGTGACTGCCATCTTCGTGACGATGAACCACTATGATTATGTGTTGTGTTGCTATTTAGCAAATAAAGCATCATATCCGAGAGACCTTTAAATTTGTTTATGACAAACATACACTTCTGAAGCTGATTTAAAATGTGTTACTCTGTAATGGCAATACGTCATACTTCGTGCTTGTTTGTTTTCCGAATACTGGCTGATTTGTGTGTATTGTGATGCAGGGACACCATCTGACGGATGAAACGTGAACTGTCCATGTTTATCAATATGTCTACTTTCTCTTCGAAATGCTGTTTGGTGTGTGTGTGTGTGTGTAAAGGTATAATATAATAAGCATGAGCGCCAGGCATAGATGCTTGGATTAACAAGATTATATGTGTGGAAAACTCATGATATGTATAGCGTTTCGGTTCGTTCACTTTCATGCGTTTGTGGCCAAATATATGCAACCTATTTACGTAGGCCCAAGAACACTTCAATAGAAGATGTTAGTATAACCAAGGAGCTTTTAAAAGCTCCTTGGTATAACACACATAGTAAAACGAAAGAGTGAAAAACTGCATCGTTTAATTAGTTTGTAGTTTGACAATTTCGATGACAGAAACGATACCAATGAACAGAAGATATGTTCGTACGTGTAATTGCGTCTTTAACAATGCTTGTTGTGAGCTTTATGTAACGTTTAGTCATGAATCTCTTGCTAATAAAAGCTGGGGTTTCAGTATCTTTACGTTGACATACCACTTGATGTTCACGAGCTTTGATATAACGATCTGTTATGACGTTATTCTATAACTTACTGATAGATAGAGATTATATGTTCTTTACATTGTTCTGATTTCAGATCAATTGATTTATCTTTTCTTTACATTATTTATTTATACAAACGGATGGCAAGCATCCTGTAGACTATCAAGAAATTAGATGATCCAAGACATTTTTGTATCATCGAGTGAAATAAAGAAATAAGGCACAAACTCGTTTAATGTCGGGAAATAATTGATATTTGCAATGGAAGTGAAATTACGATATCACGTGTGTCATGTAATGGTCACGAGGATCGTACCATCGCAATTTAGTTTGCAGAGAAAACACCACAAATTGATATAAGATATCCACGTGCTGTTTCGTAATCGTAGCGTGTTGCCGTAAATCATTCGGGCTTGTCAGGTATACACACACATGTCTGTTACGCATTGTTGCTACAACCGTGTCCATGGTAGCAATGTTAGTTCTTTCAAACGATATTTGTGATACTTCCGAAAATAATTTCATCAGGTTGGTAGGTGATAGGATCGCAGAGCTTTCTTTTGCACAACTAAATTTCACCTGTCATTTTGGATGTGTAGTATTTTGGCGGGTGTCAACCTGTCACAATTCTGAGCAAGACGTGGCACTCTGCACTAACACGGTAATCAGATGCTAGTTTTTAACGAGATGCAGGAATCCTAATTCCATGTATCGTTGCATGACCATGACGACTTTACTTCTGTATGGTCATGTTTACGGCGCGGTCAAATTTGTCGTTGGGCGTCGTACGATTTAGAGGTCGTAGAATACTGGGACAGAACTATCCTGTGTTACATAATCCCTCGCTGGCTGGGGTTAATGACCCCCTCTCTTCTAGGTGGCGGCAACTGTAGGGCAAGGATAAGACAACGTTTTCCGTAACAAGACAGCTGCATTTTGTATGAACGGCTATCTAAAGAACGCCCTGAGTTTGTGACCGTTGGACGATCGCACGGCATACGTCACCTCACCATTACTCGTACGTTTTTCATACCCATACAAGCCATCTTACGTACATTTAGCACAGAAATGTAATTAAAGTTCGCTTTTCGACAGCTAAGCACTCCTGACACAAGTGAAATATTGCACCAGAAAAGACTGTTTGCACACGACAGCACTGTTTGCCGCCGCTCCGCCCTAAGTTAACACAAGTCACAAGGTAAGAGGTAATAAAAGAGAAACCTGTACCAAACCTTCAGTCTTACCGACAAGGAGTCCACCAGGTAAAGACGTTCGTCCTTCTTGAATCTGGACAGGTAAGATTTTCGAGTTTCTTCTTCTTTTCTTGACTTACAAAAATGGAATTCTTGATTTCTCACAAACGCAGTCACACAGATTCTATTTCTTTTGCGTTCTTTGTGTGGCGAACGATGTTCTTGTTCAGTATTCTAGCTGCTATTTACCAAAGTCGAAATGCTTTCACATGTCAGGATTGTACAGCGGGCAGGATTTCTTATTTGTCTCGGTAAAATGTGGAGTAGTCACCTATTTATTCAGTCAGCACATGCACTAGTACTAGTCCGCATTTATAAACCCGTAGATGATTCTAGGCCGTCTGATAACTCCTCTTTTCTAGACGAAAGGCCAGGACACGCACACGACGCACGATCGCACACCCAGAGTATTCCTGGGTTAGTTTTGCACACAACTTAAATATCTAGTTTTAAGGACAAAGCTTTTTTAGATCATAGTCGGTAGTTGGTTCTGTCACAGGTTGCTTAATGTCTCTACAACATCATCAGCTTGAAACAAACGGCAAATCGTACTACCATCAATCGACGAGTGTAACAGGACCGTGTACACATCAGTTCTTGTGCATTGAAAATTCTACTGTAATGCGCATGAAAAAGAAATATGCACATTAAATTTTTGAAAATGTTATGGCAAAACATTCATCCCTTGTTTCAAACGCCTGGCGTGTCATTGCTGCAAGGTGATTTGTATGAACACCAAACAAGGACCGTTTCACGAGAACAAAGTAGCTATAGGCTTACGTCATAGATTGAATCCGTTCCGAATCTCTCTTTGAAAAGAACAAGACAGACATAACAACACAAATCGCATCCCTCTGAACTGCAAAAGGATCCTGCTAACTTTGCTAAAATCCCAAGGTGTACCTCGCTTATCATTTGCCATAAAATCAGATCAGGGGATGGTTGGTCGTCTTGTAATCTTCTTCTCACCTTTGACCCCGGCAGGTAAGAAGACAATAGGCACGATGAAGCTGCTGGTGCTACTAGCCTGCGTTGCCATGGCTCTTTCGAGAGCCAATGGGAGGCCTTCAAGATTAAGCACGGTACGTAACGAGATACGTTTTATCTGTGATCATAGAAAGTTACACAAAAGAGCTGAACAACGTTGAACTTTGTACATTTGCATCTGGCTGCTAGGTAACGATATTTCACTAATTGAAGATACTCTCGGGTATGAATCATTTGACCACTTTCAGAATTAATACGATTTTCCTACCAAACTTTATTACACATGCTTTAAACAGTTCCGTGGAGCCCAGAGAATGGCATCAACATTATCAAATCAGCACATCATATCAATTTTAAGCAGAATATGCCTTGTATCAATAACCTGCTAAGTAGGCCATTGGAACACGTTGAACAAAGATATTTTCATTTTAAATAATCTATGACGTCTTTGCGTATTGCTGTGTTACATATCTAGCTCATAATCTTAATTCAGAAGTAGAACCTTGCGCATTTCTCTACACATACGTATACACGCATGTATACCCGCCAATCTTTGTGGTACGACAGATAGGTGAGAAACGACTTAGACTTAGTAGCTCTCACGTCGTGCGACGTTTGAGGCAGGTCCAGGACGCTCTTAAACGAGCTTAAAGTTAAAATTTAATTAAGGGATATTTTCGTGTTTCAATCCCTACCAGACAAGGCATACAGTGAGAAAGAGGAGTATGCCCGTCGTCTGATCTTCCAGGACAACCTGAAGACCATAGAAAACCACAACCAGGAGGCAGACGCCGGCAAACACTCCTACTGGCTGGGGGTCAACCAGTTTGCTGACATGGTGGGTAGAAACTTAGGGGAGGTTCGGGAATGATTGTAGGGATGTAGAAGGGATGCTAAACGTGGATGTACAGAAAGGCGTATGCTCAAAGATAACAGTTAAGCGTATCTTCGTAACTGGATTTTATTTCATATTCTCCCTTGTGGTTCTATAGTCTTCTTGAAAAATAGAATACAAAAGTCTATCGTTTTAGTCCGCCCAGTCGCCAGGAAAGACAGAAAAAGTAACCCCATAAGATAGGCTGAGCCTCTTAAATACATTGGAAACTCACGACTTTTTGTGTCTTTTTCAGACACACGCTGAATACTTGAACCAGGTGATCGGTGGATGCCTCATTACCTCCAACCTCACCAAGACAGGTAGCCGCGCCACCTACCGATATATGCCAAACATGCAGGTCAACGACACAGTCGACTGGAGGGACAAAGGACTGGTCACCGACATTAAAGATCAGGTGAGCCTAAACGGAATAAACTTATTAGTTTTTGGTCCATGCAACCCCCTTTAGGACTGTTCCTGTTCATTGTAAATCACTGTCTAGTATCTTTGTTACTGTCTGCATTAGTTTAGTTAATGGTTAACTTAATACTCCTGTATTATCATAGATGCCCTTAGTTTCCATATTTCCAGTTCGTCCGTACAACCCACAGCCTTTTGTTAAGTAACATATAATGTGTATCATATCGTAGACATTTATATTGGGTATCAAACTCCCGTTGACATGTTCTGTGCGTTGTTGATCTTCAATAACGTCCCAACCACCCGAACTAAGACCAAGTGTGAATTGAAGTCATGTAAATCTAACATTGAGTCTGTTGTTACAGGGCCAATGTGGATCTTGCTGGGCATTCAGTACGGTGAGAAAATTATATTACATCAAACAGCAGATATGAATATAGAAGGCTGATTATCGTGCAGTGATTCAATATCACCTCTAGATATGGCGTTAGATTGAGAAAATGTATCATTTCTATCAGAACAATAGACTGCAGGAACTTTGCCAAAACTTGTTTCACCAAATATGACAAAAATTTAACACACATGGAATCCAAATCCAATGCGTAAAGTAATGCTCAAACACAGTGGGCTATACCATTCACAGACGGGGTCCCTGGAAGGACAACACGCCAAGGCCACGGGTACCCTGGTGTCCCTGAGCGAACAGAACCTGGTGGACTGTTCTCGGCAGGAAGGGAACAAGGGCTGTGAGGGCGGAGACATGGACCAGGGCTTCCAGTACATTATTCAGAACAAAGGCATCGACACGGAGCAGTGCTACCCTTACAAGGCAAAGGTAAACCGCCTTCAGGTGTAACACACCACTTATATACAGTTAGAAACACTCACTCCTTACGCTTGTTGGCAATGTTGCGGTGCTCAATGTGTGGCTTTTCCAAAACTACGGACATAAGAGATGACGTCTCTTACCGATAGGTACTCATTTTCACCAGAGTCTAGGAGAAATATGTTACGTCCTTCCCCAACGACACCCCATTGAAGCCAACTAGGGATTCAAACCATAAGGACCATTTTGTCATCTGAATTGCTATTATTTCAGGATTTCACGTTACTATATAAGGGTTTTGGGTTGTTTTAGATTCTCTTATTCATTTGTTCCTTTATCCACAGAAGCTACTTTTTGTTTACAAAGAACAACAAAAAGGTCATTGAAATATTTAGGCACTACAACCGCCCATGCTAGTCACCATGCATGTCAACCTGTATCACACGCGTGAAAGTATCTGAAAATGAAATTATCTTTGCTGACTTTAGATCCCCAGCTAGCTTGACAATTACATTATCAAGTAATATATACTTGCCAGAGGATCTGCTCTCCAGTTTAGTCTTGTAGTTTAGCAACATCTTTTTGTTGTTTTTTTGTCCCCCTCTCGCATTAGTCTTAAATCGTGGGGTCTTCAGAATATGTCCTCCATTGAAAAATTAAGTCAATTTGTCTTTATGAAGTGTTTTCTTTTTGGCTTTAAGAACCACAGGTGCAAATTTGACAATTCTTGTATCGGCGCCACCATGTCGAGCTTCACTGATGTCACATCCGGTGACGAAGACGCCCTGAAGCAGGCTTGTGCCAACATCGGCCCCATCTCTGTGGGCATCGACGCCAGTCACCAGTCGTTCCAGTTCTACAGCAGCGGTGAGTACACACACTACCTGTCATCGGTGTGAATTGCTGTAAATTGCTTTACCTACAGTGTGTGTAAGGGATCGGTCCTGTTTGATTAGAAACTGGGCATTCGATGTGCGTTTAGACCCAGTCATATAAGTTGTACGATCGAAAACTAACTAATAACCGAAGTTATTGTGACAGCTGTGCATGTATCCTGTAAAATTAGATATCTTGGTAGGGAAAGGCTTTCTCTGGCCTTTGTAGGAGCCTTTGGCGATGCTTAGAATTTCTTCGGCATCAGAATCGTGCGACGACCTATGACGAATGTGACCCCACTGAAAACGACGAAACATCATGAAAGACACGGCACATGTCTGCGGTTTAAGCAAGCGTACAATCACCGCGAATATTTCATAATTTATGGTATTTGATTATCTTTACGATTTATCTACAATGGAAGTTTGATTTCGACGCAAAAATACTAGTCTTTCCTCCTAAGAGAAATGAAGGTAGAAAATATCGAAGAAAACAAACATGTTTTCCCCTTCCCCAGGTGTGTACAATGAGTTTGAATGCAGCAGCACGAAGCTGGACCACGGCGTGTTGGTGGTAGGGTATGGTACATACGGCAGCAAAGACTACTGGCTGGTAAAGAACAGGTGAGTACTACTTATATCATACAATCTCTGATATATATGTCCTTTACTCTGGGGGACTGTAACTTTCGGAGGTCATTCGGTGTTGTTTGTACTTTTGGAACTTTTGATTTATGTATTCTGGTGTTTCTTTATTCCGTAGCTGGGGCACCGTCTGGGGCAACGAGGGTTACATCATGATGTCACGCAACAAGGACAACCAGTGTGGAGTCGCCACTGACGCCAGCTTTCCAGTCGTGTAGCTCTCACTATACTACTCATGTCTCCATGTTTTTTCTATGATGATTTGACTCCTTGATTAGACAAAAATTGATCTCAGGATTTAAATGGCCATATTCTGAAGAAATATATTTACAATAACGTTTATAGTTAAAACGTCTTGTTTAGCGGTGCTGGTTCACCTTGATGCCTTCAAAATCTTCGTAATTTAGATATTTCTGAACAGTGTTTACCTTTGAAATTATCGTAGTGGTCCGACTCTGTTGGTTTTCAACTTACTGAGACAAATAAACATTACAAAATGGAAATTGTTCGTATTTCTCGAGCTTTGTCTATTCAACCAATAATGGGATGGTGGTATATCTCTGTGGTACGTGTAGACATATGTAATTACGATCTAGATCATATCTGCGTTTCATATGCAGTGAACAGCAACATGACGCAACACTCTGTACTTGAAGTCAGTAACCGCATGACCCCTTTTGTAGACCGTGACAGATCCACACCGTCGACGATTATCTGAGACAGTCTCGTACATTTTGCATAAAATATGCACGGCTATCGTACAACGATCTTACTTAGATCGGGCTCTCAGTAAAAGTCTGGCAGAAGTTGCTGATTACGTGCTGTTGTGTTTCTCATTTCTATGGCGAATCAGTGTCGTGTTCAATTTGCCCAAATAGAGATATGCAAATGAGCACAGTTCAGTTATATATGGAACAATTTATATCGAGCCGTCCGTTGTATCTGTCAGTGATGACCTTTGTATTATCAACCCTTTGAGCAAGACAAACAATCGCAAAGATACTATGAAACCGTCACGTCAGCAGAAAACATCGCACAAGGTCGTTACGTCTTTTTCTGTAACGTTTCTCAAAAACAAAATAATTACAGAAAAAAAAACTACACCGGTGGACAACATATTATTGTAATTTTTGTAAGGTAAGTAATAATATTAACCACCTCTCACTATACCACCATTAAAATCCCTTAGTATATATAACCTACGTACTAAATCAAGTTTCCAAGACGGTAAAGGGGCTTGGTCTGTAAAGGGACTTGGTCTGTTGCCCATACCTTGTGTATCCATAGCTTTAACTTTCATAGTTATACTAGATAAGATCTAAGGTTACGGTTATAAGAAGTCAACCTGTCTCTAAGTATACGTAGCTGTGTTGGCAAGCCATGATGACAAAGCATTGCCGCCATATTGATTTAAGTCACAAGATGGTGGACTTTGTTTGCGTCACCTCGGGGTACCTGGCGTCACCTGGGTAAAATCAACAGTCACATGGTCCCCCTGGCTGTTATAAAACAGTCACGAGACCGGCATTCTTTCTCACTCGATTCAACTCCTCACTCAGACAAGCGGCGCTCCCCTGTTCTAGAAATTCAACTGACAATAAAGGTGAGTTTGTCCAAGTTGTTCGGCACTACACATATGCATATTTTGACCACTGTACAAAATGTCAGCATACTAAAATGGTTAAGTTCTGTTTTGTTCTTACTTGTGAACGTTCCAACAAATCAGGCTGTATCGTTAACTCCACGGCTGGTTTTGATTTAGAACCCTTTCGTTCAAATTCAACTGACAAAGAAGTTGAGTCTAGCTGTCCAAGTTGTTCGGGACTACACACACATGCACACACGCACATTTGAGCCCTGTACAAAAGTGTTAGTCTACTAAAATGGCCGGCTGCGTTCTGTCTTGTTCTGACAAAAGTGAACGTTCCAACAAATCGCCAGACTGTGTCGTTCCACGGTTGGTTTTAACTTCATGACCCTCTGGTTTTGAAAACAATGTAACGTTTCAGAATGCAGTACGTCACAAAACAGTACGAGTAGATCATGCCTTAGACCGAGTAGGAACAAACTTAGTCTAACATGTTTGTCTAAGTAGAGACTAGTCTAAAAGGAGCCAAATGCATGTGTGTAGTTAGTCTTGACCTCTGGACCCTTGAGGACACAACTTTGACGCCCCTACCTTGTCATTCTAGTTTAAAAAAGACAAATATCACATTACGTACGTTTCCTCTACACTTAAAACATTGCGCTATCATACGAATTCCTTATGTAGAAACTAATTTCATTGATAAAAAAGTGGTTTCATAGTTTTCTTTTTATATTTTGTTGTCTTTCGAATCACACATCATGGATCATATTCATATGCAGCGTATAAAGTCGTGGGCCATACAAACCTAATTTAGTCGTTCAACAATCTTCCACCTAGGAGAAAGAAGGCCTCTATCCAGTAGAATTGATGTTATCTGAAACGCCCGACCGTTTATTTTCCAAATCATATCCATTTGCTTGAGTAACTGCTTTTTGGTATATCTTATTTAGGACGTCTAACCTTCATTGACGAAAGAGTGCAAAGCTATATATAGATATAGTTTAGAATGAGAACCATAAAATCATGAAGCGGGGCTCAAAAGTCAGTAGCATTTTTTTCATATAAACAGCCAGTACAATTTTGTTCCCTCCTCATTTTTGTACATATTCTTGTTCAATGATTCTCCTCCTCCTTTGATTCGAAAGTTTCCCGAGCGATGATTTTGAAATTTACCAATTTTCCCCCTTCCTTACCTCTTCATTGTCCCTAATCAATACAAAACGTAGATGTGTCATGTGATCCTTATATAACTAAGGTAAAAGTCCGACCATATATATCTATGGACTTTGCTTCTTTACACATGTTTACCATTGTCTTGCCAGCTGTCATCATGAGACTCTTTATCGCTGTCGTCTGCGTTGCCATGGCAACGGCTTCTCCGCTGATGAACCCCGAATGGGAGGTCTTCAAGAAGGCTTACAGTAAGTATGAGACTCTACCACTTATGATAAATCTAGAGAACTAGTACTGTTCCATATAAATGGAGATACTGATATTATTGTTAATGTAGTACTTATGCTACAGGGGTACCAGACGCAGTACGCATGCGCCCATGCGCGTTACAAGCAATGTGTCGCTTGCCCTTCGCCGGTTACCCGTGATGCGTTATAAGTACTAGAACCCGATTCACGGTTCGAACTGGGCATGCGCCGGGTGATGTATTGTAGGTAATATGCTTAATTTGAAGGCCCCTTAGAAATAAACAAAAATCAGCTGCACATGGTTTAAAGCATGATCTAGACAAAAACTATTTAAGGTGGTATCTCACTGAACTTGAGGCAGCACTGCGGAGTTTGAAATAGTGCTCAACGAACTTCAGAGATAGAGAACGAATTTCTTACGTTTTGTGTATTTTGTTGTCTTCTGAGTCATACTTTTACGTATTACGCAGTCTTATATATACAAATTCGGCGAAAAGAACACAACAGTGCTGCAGTAAACGAACCCCGCAGTGCCGCACCGGTGCCCCAAGTGCAGTGAGATACCACTTTTACTGGTTTATTATGGAGGTATGTGACCTCATGCCATGCGCAGTTCAAACCGTGAAACTGCCCGTTGAAACAGGTCCTATATATTAACTAATGGAACATCTTTCCGACCCCAGACAGGGTTTACGCCGCTGAGGAGGAGTACGCCAGGCGCCTGATCTTCGAGGACAACCTGAAGACCATCCAGATGCACAACGAGGAGGCTGACCGCGGCCTGCACACCTTCAGACTGGGGGTCAACCAGTACGCTGACATGGTGAGATTCGTGGCTTAAAATGTCTATACACAGGGGAAACCGCTTAGTTGCACACCCTATTTGCTAGTGTATTTCGTGCAATTATCCGAATGGTGCAAAAAGCGAAGCTATTAAGCTGGACCGCACCACCATGGGATTTGGGGATTTCGTACAATTAATAGAAGTGTGCGATTATCCGTTGTGCAATCCGTTGTGCAATTGGCGTGTACTGTATTCTATTTATTTATTTATTCATTCATTCATCTTCAGCGTCGTCCCTTCTGTTAGTTTTAACTGATTTCCAAGGGAGTCCTTTAATACAAAATCATAGCAAATAAAGAAACAGGAAAATCATAACTAAATATAGGATTGAATAAATGATACATTAACAATATTACAACAAAAAGTACTAATCATGCGCATCCATTCAAGATCATTCAAGATATTTGGATACTCTGGGACTTTTGTTTCAAGTTCTGTTCAAGTCAAATTCCAATTGTATTGTCTTTGTCAGCAAGGCTAGCCACAGGCAACCCTAGCTAACAAATAAATAAGTAAACAAACAAAATTGTGACACCCTTTCCCGCCCTATTTTACACAGACTCACAAGGAGTTCCTGGAAAACGTGATCGGTGGCTGCCTATTGGACACCAACACCAGCAAGTCCACTGCTGATTACGTGCACGAGTATGACCCCACCCTGACCGACGTGCCGGACACCGTGGACTGGAGGGACAAGGGATACGTCACACCAGTCAAGAACCAGGTACGCATACATTCAAGAGACTCTATGTTACAGACAGATTTGTATATATCTGTAGATACGCTCCCATAATGCAAAGATAGGTAAATATATAAAACACTGTTTTGCTATTAGAAAGAATACCGAAACTCATAATTAGCCCAACTTGATTGTAACAGACGTGTATTAGCCCTTATTGTCCTGATAATTAGGATGTTAAGTCTTATTCTATACATCTATTTTGTACTTTGTGTAATAGTCGTTGCCATACATTGTACCTGGTACAATCGCCGCGCAATAAACTGGTATCTACATTATCATACCAGTACAGAAACTGATGCCGCTACGTATACACCATATTGTATTTCAATGGAAGGGCACCTAGGCCAGTTATTATTGTTGCTATTTTTTAACATAAGTATTTACAATACGACTATTTTCTTTTCAGGCGCAATGCGGCTCATGCTGGGCATTCAGTACAGTAAGTTAACATTTTACTTATTATACTAAGTACACTTACTTACAAGTCACCCTTATTTGAATACACAGTAGAGCATGCTAGCACACCAAGGGCATATTTCCCTATACTTCTTGAGCACACGTAGGCATGATTTGAATCCAAACGTCACTTGTTTGATAGCTGAGAATTTTGGACAATGTACAGACGGGAAAATACTGTTGGTAGCCATTGAAAAACAAACAAACACGCCAACAATGTGTAATTGCTTTCTCTAATCCTAGTTGTTTTTTTGTATTCGTTACATTGCAGACCGGTTCTCTGGAGGGCCAGCATTTCAAGGCAACCAACAAGCTGGTCTCCCTGAGCGAACAGAACCTGATGGACTGCTCCCGTAAGGAGGGGAACCAGGGCTGCCAGGGCGGTCTGATGGACCAGGCCTTCAAGTACATCAAGACTAACGGTGGTATCGATACCGAGGAGTGCTACCCCTACAAGGCCAAGGTTAGTCCTGTTAGACTTTTATTCAAATGATGTGGATGTCTTCTAACCTTCGTCCATATCCTCCTACGCAGGGGCATCCAACGGCGAAACCGCCTGTCTGGGTGTACCCTGCTTTCTCAACCGTCACTCTTAGTTCCTTGGGCGTCGCAACATACCAGTTGTCAGCCAGTCAGAGAATAGGCCTTTCCGTTTTCAAAAGGGATCTCGCATATATAAGAGTAAGCTCATTAATATTTATAAGCAGGGCGGTCTGGAACTAAGGGTGACGGTTGAGAAAGCAGGGTACATCCAGACAGGCAGTCTCGCTGTTGGGTATCCCTGCGTAGGAGGATGACCTTCTTCAGAATCTACAGGTTACTAAAATACATCCCTAATGTAACTTATTTTCCAAGTTGGTATCGTCCTTTCATTCGTTCAGACCGTTGAATAATGTAATACCACATATAGGGCAGCTAATTCCCTTGCTGTTTCAGTAGCGGAGTATATTTTACATGGAGTGGTTGCTAGACCATGGTAACCCCAACCGGGAGGCCCTTACCAATTTTGAACTTACCGACTCATCAGAACTGGGAGCTGAACTTTCAGGCTGCTAACAGTTGTGCTATGGGGGCATTCCCTTGTTGGTTTGATAGTGACAAAAATTTCGATCTGCTGCGATACCTTGTAAGCTGGAAAACGAATAAACAACGGTATAAATTTGCTTCATTTTCGCTATCTAGAACGAACAGTGCAACTACCAGGCCAGCTGCAGCGGCGCTACCCTGTCCAGCTACACCGACGTCAAGAGTAAAGACGAGGACGCCCTGCAGCAGGCCGTCGCTACCGTCGGACCCATCTCTGTCGCCATCGACGCCGGACACTCATCCTTCCAGCTGTACCACAGTGGTAAGCCCCTCTCCCCCCATAGAGCGTTCGTCTATAAGGGCAGATAACACGGTCTTTGAGTTAAGTTCAGGCCATAGAAAACCATAAGATAGTCTGAAATAAGGACTAATAAAAGGTTACACTTCAATCTATACCTTAAGACATTCTGCTCCATTAGGAAGTCCCAAAAAGTTTAGCTTATGACCATGAGGGGTTGTTACTGCTATATACATCCGCGACGTTAGTACCAGGCCACGCAACAACTCAGATTTCTCTTTAATACGCCAACTGAAATTGATGAATTAAACAATTTTTGCCCAAACTATAGACCCTCACTGTTCATCTAAACCAAAATGCCAGACTCTCTAACTTGGGAACAAAAAAGTTCCAATATCGTAAGTAGGCACTATGTACAATGTAAATGAATGCTATTCCCGTTAACGGAACTGTGACATCATTGCTACAATGCGTGGCAGTGGATAACAGTCACAGAAAAGATGAGCTGTCAAAGCGGCGAGTGTATTTCTGGCTCGTGAATCATACATTACTGTTGACTATCGCTACGAGATATTAAGAAATATGTTGTTGACGTTCTTGAATATACTTTCCAGGCGTGTACCATAACTTCTTCTGCAGTGAAACCAAGCTGGACCACGGTGTGCTGGCGGTTGGCTATGGTACCGAGGAGGGCAAGGACTACTGGCTCGTGAAGAACAGGTACCATAGTCGTATGACCCGTTCTTAGGATCCCAGTACTGTGAATGCTGACCATGTTTTTGTTCACTGCAGATTTAGCAACAAACTTAAATCACAAACTGGCACAATTTGATGACTTCAGAGCACATGGAAAATCCATGGCTCAAGTGCAAACATATCTTTTGTTCTGACTTTGTAGAGCCAGCCATGCTCTCTCTGCAACCGTAATATTTGACAGATTGCTCCACAAATTGTATAGAAAGGAAAACGACCCGCTCACGCACAAATTGTATAGAAAGGAAAACGAACCGCTCACGCTTTGTGTGCTTTGTTGTCTTCCAGTCACACTTTTATATCTGTATGATATAACCAACATCAAATGGCAGTGAGAGAGAAGCCCGATCGCTGTCTAATGTAAAGGGGCAAAAAATTGAAAGATTAGCACATAGTTTTGACTGTCCAACTGCAGTATTCCTCAGAAAGCAACGTATCAGTTACCAAGTTTACTTACTGCGCTCAGCCTCTGTTGAGTGAAGACCGGTGGGCACTTGAATTGCAAGTTATGTATACAACAAATATGGCGTCATATCAAACCGTGCGTTGTTGTTTTCTTTTGCCTTGCAGTTGGGGCGAGTCTTGGGGCGAGAAGGGTTACATCAAGATGTCCCGTAACAGGCACAACAACTGCGGCATCGCCACATCGGCCAGCTACCCAACAGTCTAAACTCAGTGATACAGCAAATACAACAGAATCATAGACACAAAATTGTAGCCTGGAATTCGGAGAGAAAAAATGCAGCATTCTCCAATTTTGAACTACTGATGACGAATATACGATATTCGATAATTACTCGCAACTATTCGAGAGTAAGAAGCCAACAATTAAGAAAACGAATCACATGTGGTTCTACATTATTTTGAACTGTGAAGTAGAATAGCTTAACGCATTACTCCATTTAGGAAAACGTTTCGAAGATTGAAAATCTAGCGACGTATTAGAAACGCCCTGCCACGACGCTTGGTTTTAAAATGCTTATTGTAAAATGTATTAAAATGCAATTATGTGAATACTAGGTACTTGCTTATCAAATTTCTTGACTTTTAGTTTACACAGCTGTCGGGACACCTTTGCAATAGTAATACGGCACAACTATCCCATTAGTATTGAGAAAATGTTGAACATTTCTTATTAGAAACAAATGTGCTTTTATATCGCTAACTAGTCTAAATTTTGTAGTTTATCTCTTGTTAGAAATGATGTGTAGACTCTACATAACAGCGCCCTTTCTTGCCTAGTAAAGATTTCACTACCTATAACTCCGTTTTGTTTTGTTTTTGTTTACCAAATGTCTTACCCTTTCGTTATCAGACGAAGTCTTAACTGCAGCCCATCTCGTAAAGGTCTTCTTTCACATCACCTTGACGTTCAATCCGAAAGTTAGGTGTACATAGCCGACCGCTGCCTTGCGACCCACTATATGCCTTGTTTGGAACTTAGTTGTCATTTTGGGAGTTGGTCGGCGAGGCTAGATTGTTTGCTGGTAGTAAAAAGGCACATACATATGTACACACATACATACATACACACACACACACACAGGTACATACATACACACACACACACAGACATACATACACACATACATACAAACAAACAAACACATGTACACACACACACACACACACACACACACACACATACATACACATCATTTTTGTCGAAAAGTTTTTCAAGACACAAAGTAAAAATTCATCAGATTTGAATATCGCGGCAGCAAATAGAAAACTTGCCATGTGCCCCACGTGTCTGGTGTTGATATAAAGGCTTCATGACTCCGCCTACGCTGATATTTTCCCACGTGGACCTACAATCCAAACCGTACGACACCGCTCCATTCGCAACTTTAGGTTCTGACTGACGACACGAGAATTCTTCGGGATCTGCACAGCAAACCGCTCACAAACAGGTACGGAATTTCATTGAGTAAGAATATTCATTTATAGCCCCGAGTCGTCTCTATTCTCAACTTGTACTGTCTAAACTTGCCTGCAACTTGATGTGTCTGGTTGGTCGACTAGTCGCATTTGATCTTTAGCTAGCAAACGTCCGGAAGATATCCGTTCTTAAATAATGGCAGTCATCAAAAATTACGAAATTAGTACATTTTTCGTTCTGCTCGTGTGCCAGGCTCAGCATTTCCGTTTTCTTTGTTTTCCGGTTTAAAAAGTTTGGCATTTTTAAAGGGTCACATCACCAAACTAGGTCATGTCACCCTCCCACTCCACAAACGGTTTTGGTTTTAGGGGCTCAGGGGCGGAATTCTTCCAGTTTTATACACTATGTAAAAGCAAAACTACGAAAAGGAGAATTTCGGAATGGAAAAGAAAAGAAAAGAATACTTAGAATAAAAGAATGGAAAAGAAAAGAATAACTTTTGAAAAGAATAATTTTCTGTCGATATTTCCTGCTCTGTCACACCCTGTAATCTCGCGAGACTTTCCTATTCTCCACATCAGGCCAAACTTTGCCAAACTTAACTATAGCGTGTCCTACCGACACATGTTCTGTGCACTTAATGTATCCCGTGCGATCAGATTGCCTTTCCCATCAATCCAACATGGCGCACACCCAAGGATATTCGTCCAACCGCACCGATGTCGAATCTGTGGTGTCCTGTGAGCTCTCTTAACGCTACAAAACATCATAGATGTCAAAATATCGTATCAAGATACAAAGCAAAACTTTTTCATCAGATATTTTACGATAGTAAAACGGAAAACTTGCCATATGCCCCCTCCCCGAATGTAAATTAGCCGAAGACTTCATCCCTCCGCCTACACAGATTTCTTTCCCACGTTGTACACACAATACCAACTAGTCCCGTACGACACCGCTCCATTCTCAACTTTAGTTTCTGACTGACGACACGAAAATTCCTCTGTTCCCGCACATCAAACTGCTCACAAACAGGTATGGAGTTTCTTTCAGTCGGAATATTTTCCCGTGCGTCCCGAGTAGTCTCTATCTTCACCTTCGACTGTCTTAACTTTCCTACATTTGTCCCGTTACACGTTAAAATGTTCAAACCATGTTCAAACGGGATTTTTTAAATCTTTTGTTCTGTTCCTATTTTCTGCTGCGACTCACACTTAAATCTGTGGTGATCTCACCAGACTTTGTTAGCTATTTTAGACAGAATGTAGACTGTTAACTATGGTCAGTCCTTCTGGCCAGCCTAACGCTGTTCTCTCTAATCACTGTACTTACATGTATTATTTGTCACCCTTCAAATAGTTGTAACGAAGTAGAAAACGCGGTTGGTAAACATTTCGGGGGATATGACGAGTTTTATAACTACGAATTCATGTGACGTGGCAGGTTCTTACGTGTCACAGTTGCAAAAAAACGTTTCTCACGAGTGCTAAACCGGGCGTTTCCCATCAAACCATATCAGGCGCACCCTAGCATTTTCATTTCCTGCGCCTTTGCCGAATCCGTAACCTGAGGGCTCCCTTAACGCTATGATGCCAAAGTGTTTTATCAAGAGGCAAACTATAATCTATCTCTTGTCACCCATCTGAGTCTCATAACGAACCAGAAAACGTGGACGCTAAACATTTAGGGTAGTGGTGGATTTCATAACTCGCGAGGTAACTTTGTGTGACGATGAAGATGGGCGGGGTTTCACGTGTCACAATTGCAACACAAAGAACAATTGTTTTGTCCCTCCCCTACACAGATTTATTTCCCACGCAGACCTACAATACAAACCAGTTCTTCACCATACCTTGCCAAACCTCTCCATACGTAATTTTAATATCTTACCGACGACACGAAAATTTTTGGTTCATTGACAGAAAACCGGCTGTACTCAGTATCAGGCAAAGGCGCATCATAGACGTAAGTTTTCAAACTCTGTGTGTATGAAACAAGTCGTCGTAATGTGCCAAGCAAAATGTAGATTGCACTTTAAGTCTTTAAGCAAATCGTAGGTACTGTTGATTAATTCTGATCGCATTTCCATGTGAACTTATAATTTACAGGGCGGCATCTCTTCTATTTCAGCTACCGTCATGTGGCGATTCCTGACCGTCTGCGCTGCCATGGTTTCAATGGCGATGGCACATAACGCGCTCTGGGAGAACTACAAGGGACGCTATGGTAGGAGATGCTCCTATTAGGCACTCTTACAAGAAGCTTATGTGCCGTCAGTTTCTAGATTATCGAATCATTTTTTTAGTCTTGGTATTTTTCAGCAATTGGAGCGGACCTACAGTCTTTGCATCCACATCATGTGTATGTGTACTTACTACTTTTTATCTCATTTAGCATAGTCAAAATAAAATGCAATTGTAAGATCTTAACATGTTGATCTTTGGATGATCTATGGATGAATCTCTTCTCTAACAAATAGTCATGTCATTTCACATAGGCCTGTCATTTGAGGGAAAGGAAGAGAACAGGAGGATGGAGATCTTCGAGAACAACACCAAGTTCATCAACAAGCACAACAATGAAGCCGACCTTGGGATGCATACCTACTTGCTGGGTCACAACCAATTCGCCCACATGGTAGGCCTTCTTTCTTCTTGTTTTCTATCTATCTATCTATCCACCCATCTCTATTCATTCTGTATCTCTTTCTTTCTATGAATATTACTTTCTACTTGTCTATTTTTCTAAATCTTAGTATCTTCTTTACATCCACCTATTTGTGTATCTAATTGTCTATTTCTATCTAATAAAGTCTATTTATTCATTCATCCATCTATGTACCCATCCATCAATCTCTATTTTTTCTTTCCATCTAATGTCTCTATATATCCAGACTCTATCCTTTTATTCATATCTCCATATACGTATTCATATCTCTATTTATCTATATCTACCTATCTCTCTACCTGTCTTAATACCTACCTATCTCTTTCTCGATCGATCGATTTCGATGTATCGATAGATATCACCAACTATTTTTCTATCTATCTATTGCTATTAGACATGTCGAATTCATTGCATTGATTTATCATTACATCCGTATTTCATATTTTCGTTAAACCGCTATACATCTCTCTATCTATCCATGTATGTATCAATATTCTTGTCTTTCTGGAACTGTCTCTGCTCTACATAGATGCAGCAACATCGTCCTATATGTTTCCCTGGTAGAATTTTGTGTCTTTATGAAATGTGCAGACCAACGACGAGTTTGTTGCCAATGTCATCGGCAGCTGCCTTCTGGATCGCAACGCCTCCAAGTCTACTGCTGGTCGCGTGCACGAGTACGACTCCAACCTGGTCGGCGTACCGGACACCGTGGACTGGAGGAAGGAGGGTTATGTCACCCCTGTCAAGAACCAGGTATGTTATTCATCAGGTCACGTCTGTGAAGCTGGGGCTCCTTACACTTGGTGCCCAGCAAAAACATCGTCTGGAGATGGTCGGTGGGTTTGTAAGACTTGGAATTTGAATCATTGCAGCGAGTGTGAAAAGACCCAGTAGTAATCGGATGGTACCCAAGATAACAACAAGATTAGCTACTTATTACAAAATAAACCGAGCAAATAGATTAGTTCTCTAAAGAGTTAGACTTTCAAATATCATTAATTATCTTTCATTAACCACTGAGAATGTGTCTTTTCTCTTAAGAGAATTTGATCCAGTCGCTTGATTCATTGTGCATTTTGTTCTGTTCTACCTGAATATTTAATCTTCATCGACATAACAAGAGTAGTTAATCAGCAAGTTAACAATAAACAATTAATTTTTCCATTTCTGTTATTCATTTAACTAGCTTAAGGTGACTAGTAATTATTTTTTTACTATTTCTAGGGACAGTGTGGTTCTTGTTGGGCATTCAGCACGGTGAGAACATTTTAAAAGTACTTACGTTACTATAGCTAGTTTATTTCGTCGATAGTGCGGTGCGACTAACAATTCCCAACATATAGCTTTTGCTGACTTTAGAGCTGGTGTTGATTATGCCCTGAGCACACATTTCTATCTATGATAACCAATAATTAAAACATGTAAATGAAATACAAAATGATCTCTTTGTATGATATAGACTGGTTCATTGGAGGGTCAGCACTTCAAGAAGACTGGCAAGCTGGTTTCCCTAAGTGAACAGAACCTGGTGGACTGTTCCGGCGAATTCGGTAACCAGGGCTGTAACGGTGGACTGATGGACGATGCCTTCAAGTACATCAAGCAGAACGGTGGCATCGACACGGAGGCCTCCTACCCGTACGAAGGAAAAGTACGTCACCAGCATTTTGTGGTCTTTTATAAACATCTAGATCTGTATATATCCTACTGTTCGATTCCTATGGCAAGTGGTCAAGCTTTCATAGATTTCATAATACATGGAATTTTCGGTTGTCAAGTTGTGTTTGTGTGTGTGTGTGTATGTGTGTGTGTGTATGTGTGTGTGTGCGTTGCGTGTGTTTCACATTCCTTCCGACTTCGATGACACCGATCATTATCTACATACCGTAGGAAGGATCGTGCAAATTCAACTCCACAAACGTTGGCGCCACCAATACTGGTTTCGTTGATGTCAAGAGCGAAGACGAAGGCGCGCTAAAGCAGGCTGTCGCTGAAGTCGGACCTATCTCCGTCGCCATTGACGCCAGCCACTTCTCCTTCCAATTCTACCATCATCATCATCATCGGTCGACGTGATCAAATGTAGACATGTTCGCACATGTCTACACACGACGGGGTTATACCGCCCCTTACGGGGTGACATACCCTTTCGTAGGCTAATTACAAGACGGGGATGCGCCAGGTCTCCCGTCAACCATAGCGGTATGTATTGTCCTTCAGCAGCTATTGTTTCCAGTGTCCATTAGACATAACGTCTAAAATCCCAAGCTGTCTGCAATGTACTATGGACACAGCGCGGACAAGTTAAGGCTTTTTGTTCTTCATTCGGGAATGATAATCTTCGACATTTTCACCCCCAACAAGTATATTAAACGCAAGGTCCACTTGTCGCTCTTATGCTATTTTACTGGTTGTAAAATACGAATCATGATAATCAATTTTTTTTTTCTTCATGAATGAGCCAACTTTAGATCATGGCTAATGAATAAGGATAAAGATATAGTTTTGTTTGATGTCATCTTTTTTATGTTTGTTCTATGGTAGTAATAAGGTCATCATGTTACATTTTCCAGGCGTGTATAATTCGTGGCTCTGTAGCAGCACCGAGCTGGACCATGGCGTACTGGCGGTTGGATATGGTACCTACCAAGGCAAGGACTACTGGCTTGTCAAGAACAGGTATACTCGATCACACCAATGGAAACAATACACATCATTAACTTTAGTATATTGTAGAATAATGACATTGCTTGGAGAATCATATTTATTATGGTGTTCTGGCTTAAATAGTTCGAGTGATTAGATTTTGGTATGCTCCTTTGCAACGATATACATAATTCAATGAAATATTTTATAAAAGATGATCAGATAGTTTAATGTTTTGGTTAATATACTATCGTTTGGAGGCAATAATCTTGTATTCCCCATCTGTGACTGTTGAATTTCATATTTTTTTTCGTTACACAGTTGGGGAACAGGCTGGGGCATAGATGGCTACATCATGATGTCCCGCAACAAGAACAACCAGTGCGGCATCGCCACCCAAGCAAGCTACCCAACAGTCTGAGCTCCACAAAGTACCGCCTCCCCGCACGAGTCACCTAGTCACTTTTAAGTAAGAATCTAATTCATAATTCCAAATACAAGACATGTAAAAGCAATTCTTTATCATCGGGAAGACACAATCTGGTTCGGTACTTGTGACCTTAACATTTAGAACTTTTGGACACTTGTAAAACGCCATTGCATGCAGCACTCTCAAGAACCGAAACAGTCCACAACATTTCTAATAAACTGTATAAGAAACTCCTTACCCCTTTCGACGGAAAAATAGTAATTATGCAAATTCTGGTTACGGAATAAAAGGTATTCATATACTCGTATCGATGGTGTTAGGGGCCTTAGGTGGGGCGAGACAAATGGCGATGCTTATCCTCGCTAGCGACTGCGAGAGAAACCGTAGAATTATCTATCTTCTTTTATTTTTTTAAAGTAGTGTTGATGATTATCTATGTAGATCCGCCATCTTGTTGTGAAATAGGTAAAACCATTCCAAATATGTCGTCCTATCTCTGAATAATGTCATCGTTTATAGAATCCAACTACAAGCCATGTACCGCACTTAATCATAAGTATCAGAAATATCTGTAAACAAATATGTCCTGAAAACATTTGGTTATTGCCGTAAAATCTATATTATAATCATACAGAGGAGTTAAGTAAACAATAACGCAATGGCACAAACAAGTTAGCAATGACACGATATGACGCCCTCTCTTTTAGTTTTTCATCTTTTATCTATCAGTAGGATCAATGCAATAAAAATGCTTCATCGCAATTCTGTGTCACTGGTGGTATTCTTTGCGGATAGTGTGTCAAATAGGCTAGGTAAGAATATGCCAAGTTTATGACAATGGCATAATCCTAACCATGACAAAAATGTAAAACAACAACTTGGATTATGCCAGGCATAGCAACATGGCTCACAGAGAATAAAGTACAGCTTCAAGTCTAAGTGCAGCAACACACTTTGGAAAAATACATCAGTTTTTGTCTGTTTGCTGCATAACTTCCCATCAGTAGGTTACAGGCAGAAACATTCAGAGAAATAGACAATGTTGGTACTTCCACCACCAAGTTTTCGGCGACATCATTTCTTTCTCCAAAAATGAACTTCAAATATTTCCATGACACAATGTCTATGTAGGGAGTCCAAGTACATATAGCAGTATTTTTAAAGAGGAAAAGGCACAATAACATAAATAAATTGGGTCAATATTTCCGCCTACGCAAATATATAAAAGATGAGGGCAACACTATCATTACACAACAGATACTGAAATCAAAATGTCTGTTATGCTGGCTGACCTTTGACCCAACACCATAAGTGGAACGTGAGAATGTTATTTTATTTACAATACGTTGTTTGGTACGGTGCACAGGGGTAAACAGCTACTAGTATATTAGTGTTATTATTTTTCGACTTCTAGCCCATTTGATTGAAGGACGATAACTTCCAATGGGGGACTTGTTTATATCATCAGGCTATGTTGATTTGAATATATATATATCGTCCGGATGCACATCAATTTTCGGTCGTTCCGAAAAATAAGTTTTTAACCATACTGTAAATCATACAAAGCAGCTACAGAATAAGCAGATATATTCCATAGATGTGCAAGAACAATGATGAGAACCTGCACAATGTATTGTTCAGTATACCAACTCTGTGTGTTCAGTCGTTTTTTCCACCTATCATGACCACTAATTAGATTTCATAATGAAAGTTTGTTTTTGATTCGCACGCTCGCATCAGTTTGGGGGTTCCCAGAGGATGTCATCCACATATTCGAATCAACATGGCCCAATGGGACGTAGTGATAAAATGGGGATCCCTTCAGAACAGCTAAATCACTGTAAGTGTAACAGTCACGTTTCACTGACATAACTAAGACCGCCCTCCCCTCGGAGTACTGTGTAACCTTGCTGTGCTTCCCCACACTTTTGGGCCAAGAATACGGCAAATAACAAATGAGAAAATCTAGAATATACAATATTCAATCCTTGTCTACGGCCCCAATCGTCGTTGAAAGGAAGGATATAAGACACTGCAACGAAAAAGCAGCATTCTGCACGACTTTTCCAAGAGTGCTATCGGTTTGCGATCGTACGATGATTGTACGATGAATAGACACATTTCAACACATCTACGTCTCCGTTATTGCTCTAAAATGGGGAGGGGGATTTTATCATACTCAATATATTGTGCGCTTATGACGTAAGACACGTAAGATCCGTGAGAACTGAAAGGGGGTTATCTCTTTCTGAAACAGATGTTGCCTCTCATTGGAACTTGATTATATATATGAAATCACTCTGCTTTGTAAACCTACGCTACACAACGGTCGGGTTTTATGCGCTCTAGTACTGAATACAACATTGGAAATGTTAATCTTTGTACTGCCTAAATCCTTAACTCATTGCTCTTCTAAGTTTGCTTTCATGTTTTTCTTTCTCGCTTGTGAGACTAGAAGCGCCACCATGCAGCCCTTTCTCTCATGTTAGCCATCTTCGTGTTTTTCCATCAAAATTTACCATTATGGAGTATTTTCTCTTTTTATCACCATCAATTTAGTCCTTTGAAGTTGTTGTTTTTTTTCTGCTAAAAAAAACTCTTAGCTCATGTACCCTCTATATTTGAAATGGTATGGTTTTAGTTATTTCCGATGTCTGGCACCACTTGGTCTCTGCTTTTTTTTTCAGCCACAGCTACATTTACAAACATTGCTTAATTAGGAATGCCAGTGTAGGTAAGGACTTCAATTGGGTCGTACCAGAGCAGTGGAAATCATATACCAACAGACGATACCACTTACGGTCCCTTTTCTGCCAGACTATGGTTACTAAAATTGAATCTGTGTGGTCCTTGGTTTTCTTTTGGAGAATGATGCACGATGTTAAGTCTCATCTAAAAGACAACAAAAGATACAAAACTTGATAAGATTCTTTCTTTAATATGTTTACGAAATTCTCTGAGCAGCCCGTCAACATCGAACGTTTGGTCATATCATTGGAGAATCGTGCACGACGTAAAAGTCGCATTTAAAAGACAACAAAAGATGCAAAATTTGATAAGATTCTTTCTTTTACATTTTTACGAAATTCTCAGCGGCTGCAGACACCAGTCCGAGAGGCATTCTCCAAGCAGCGGTTGGGTCGCGGTGTAACCGGTAAAAACCGATAAAGATCTCAGCCACCACTATATCTCTGCGACCCAACCTCTGCTTAGAGAATAGTAGAAAGGTTGATAAAAGTAACCCTATGGTAGGTTTGGATTCTGGCTCATCCGTTAAAGTTCTAAACCCTCTGATAGTAACGAGTTACTATCAATGGATATCAACGGATAAGTCAGAATGTGGTGTGCTACGCCGATTACTATCAAAGGGTTTAGAACTTCAACAGATAAGCCAGAATTCAAATCCTAAATGGCTTTGTTGTCGGGGACTCGGGGTTATCAAACTCCAAGTCTTTTTCTGTATCGTGACTCACCTTGGAGAGTATGTCGACACGGGTGACTCCCACGTCTCACAGTGTCTGCTGGTGTTTACTCTCATGTGCCGAGAAAAGGAAACACTTCACTACGGCAAACAGACCTGTGCGTAGGAGAGCAAATGTCATACACACTAACACAGTTGCACCGGAGGAAGTGGTAGATATTTATTCCCACATGACGACGTCACGTTACATTAGGCACGTACACGTGTCTCTCAGTCAAGGTTCAATTGTTGGACTATACTACAGCTTTTAGAGATTCCTCTGGACGAGTACAAGGTTTCAAACATGCACGCAGTCTCGTCTTGCTCTTGTGACAGCACGATGACAACATGATCAGTGTCATCACAGTGATAGTTCTGTCAGGCCTGAGTACTGAGACAGCACGACATCTCGCCTGATCACGTGATCACACAACCTGCCGTCACGTGATCATTGCAAGCTATATACAGATCTTCTGACAGACCCGGTCAGAAGTTATGGCAAATGCCATGGCTGAGCAAGGAGGGTACTCTCTTATACCTCCTGAGGAAAACTCACCAGATGCTAACTTGACGACGGAAAGCACAGATGTTACGGGCGTTAATTTTCCCTTAGGAGTGGACAGAGAAGAACTCGGAGAAACGGTGTGGGTGCTAGCCTCCACGTCAATAATCATAGTTGCAGTTTTTGGATTGTTCGGCAACTCTCTCATCATCGTTGTGAGCCGTGAAGTTTTCCGACAAAGACCAAACATGCCGAACCTTCTGCTGATCTACCTTTCCTGGACGGACGTTCTAAACTGCTCACTTGGCGTAGCGCCACTGGCGTTATCCTACTATTTCAAAATCTACGTTAACCAAGCCATGTGTGACTTTAACGCCACGGTACTGTTAGCACTTAGCGTGGCGTCCCAAATGATCGTAGCCCTCATGTCGATCGACAGATACTGGGCATTGCTGCATCCCTTTTCCTACAACCGCCATTTTGGTTACGAGAAGTCAAAAATCTATCCCGCCTTGATCTTCATCTTCCTGTACACGATAGTTGTGTCGGTCCTCCCCCTGTTCGGCTTGGTTCAGAACGTGCCCCAGTATCCCAACTCGTACTGTATGTTCGACTGGACTGACGAAAGCTCGAGCGGGAGGGTGGTTGTGTACATCAACGTTGTCAACATGTTTCTGTGCCTCTTCATCATAGTGGTGAGTTTTGTTATTAGTGTATTTTTTATAATATATACAAAACACAACGCCTGTCATTGATTTATTATTACATGTACAGTTGATGAAAAAGAGAGGAATATTATATTTATTTGCACTCACTGAAATACGCGTGATATAACATTGTTAGCCTACTTTTACGCTTCAAGGGAGCAGCCGATATTGTGCGTGGTACTGCGATTGAGTTATCCATGTTAAAAGTTGACTTTTTAGGTCTATCAAACTGACGTACTCTACAAGGCGATTAGGATATATTTTTCAAACATAGTCGATCGGCTGAAACCTAATTTTAGTACATGCAAAAACAGGCGAGAGAGGATATTCGTATACAATCTGAAAGGCCAACTTTTTGTGTGTAAAACCCTTGTGTTAAACCCCTTGTGTAAAAAGGCACTAAAGCTGTGGTTTTAGTTGTTTGGACGATATTTGCAATAGAAAATGGGTACAAGTGCTACATGATAAAACTTTTTTGTACAAACACTTTAAGCCTCGCGTTTACAACTAACTAGCTTAAACATGCAAAATGACAGAATGTAAGCTAAATTCTTGACAGACACCCCTCCATTTTTACAGGAGAAAGAATTCCGTGGTTTTATTGCTTAGCTACCCGTGTATTCCTTTTGTATACGTCTACTTTGATAGGTACGGCGTACCAAGGATAACCTGTACTCCATTTGACTTGGTAATCACTTTGCCCAAACACTTTTTAAAAGTTTATCACTTCCCAAACAGACACATTTAGAGCCAAACCACTTCCAGTGTAGTGTTGTTACCAACGGACGGTTTGGTATTTGTAACAATATTTCTTCCTTTATTAAAACTTTGAGGAAGCAGACAACATCATGCCAGAATCAGTAATAAGATTTTTTTTAAATTCACTTCACCCGGTCCCGTAGCCTCACCGGCCTCAGGAGCAGCAATACAATCAGCACACAAGATAAAACAAAGAGGCGTAGATCCCACCTGCGGAGATAATGATAATATTGAAAGACTACAACAATACTAAGGAAAGATAACTCTAGTAATGACAACCGTGATGACGATAATAGTAACTAGAGTTCGACAAACACATCTCTTCGCCAAATAATCATGCCTTTATTAAGACTTTAACGTCTTATTATGTATTACTAAATAGTACCTACCCCAATAGCAAATGACTGCATGAACGTGTGTTCCTCACAAACCCACAAATGCCCCCCAAAAAACCACATAACCTTCTCGGCGAACTGGTGACAAGGAAATGATGTACAATGTTGTGATACTTTCCAGCACAACTTTCATAGTGTTTTGTTAAAATCAGACTCTACCGCCAAACTGACCTGCCTGGCCGAATAGTATTGATTTTAGGGGGCCTTGGACTGTGACCAAAGATGACCTCGGGTAGCATCCCTGGTCAATCAGAATTTTATGCTTGTCAAGACCGCCTATCTTGACCTACTTTTTCTCTATTTTTAGACATCTATGGGACGATTCAAGTTCTTTCGGGTGACTCCGTCACAAGTATATTTTTAACCTATATAGAAGTTCCCCTAAGTAATTATATCAAATAGATAGTGATTTATATAATTTGCATCTCATTATGTTCATTATCACCCAAAGTAACTACATACCAAAAGCAAAAACTATCCAACAATCTCCTCTGGAGTTATCCTTCTTAAAAGTTACGAACTATAAGACCCACTGCAGTTCCAAACAAGCTGCTAGGGGGCCCAAAATTACACCATTCACTCCTAGTCCCAACAGCTATCCACCACTAAAAAATTATGAACCTGGCACTTCTGGAAAATTTTGGCGCAAGCTTTGACGCTCACTTGCAGTACCAAAACAAGTCGCCAGGAGGCCCATTATCGAACTTGACCTTCCTTTCTGTGTCCCCTACCTATCAACAAAATATCATTAGCATTCATCAAAAGCATCTTGAGTTATCTTGCTTACAGACAAACACACTTACATACAAAGCCAGCTACAGCACCATAGGTAAAAGCTAGCTAAACCATTTTCGCACATGACAATCCTTTACACAACCGCTACTCACCTACCAAATATCGTAGAAATCGCCCAGCTGCATTTTGACTTATGCTTCCTGAAACAAACCTCGAAAAAATACAAAGCTCGCTGCTGTACCGTAGGAAAACGCCAGGTAAACCATTTTCAAACTAGGCATGCCTTTAGACAACCACTACACACCTACAAAAAATCAAAAAGTTCCATCCACAATTTCTCGACTTATATGCTGTTGACCTACATACAGAGACAAGTCGGCAAAAACATACTCATTCGCCAGTGGCGAAGAGAATGATCAAAGTAACGATGAACAAATGAACAAAATTCCAATGACTATGAATAGATTAAGAAGCGGAAGTTGGAAATGGTGCTGAAAGAAATATTATGTTACCCCAGGTAGTAAACGCCATTGTTGCTGCGTACATGCTCCGGTTGAGACGAGTGCGGCCCCGACTCTCAAGCAGGGACTCGGAGATGGGCGCTACAAGGCCAGCAGGTGTGCAGGAATGCAGGTAAATCACTCATTAATTCATTTATCTATCCATCCATCTATCCACCTATCCATCCATCCGTCCATCATTCCATCCATCCTTCCATTCATTCTTTCAATATACCCGTCGATTCATTCATTCATTCATCCATCTATTTATGACCTTTTTAATGATTGACCAATTTTGTTGCATTTTTAGAAAAGGCAGTTGAAGATTTAGGTTTGAATAATGAAATATTGGCATCATCGTATAACCTACGAGCCTACAGTACTGAAGTCCGTCCACGTGTCCGTTTCCAGGTTGGAGATACAGGTGGCCAAGTTGACACTTGTGGTGGCTGTGGCATTCTTCTGTTCCTGGTTCCTCTTTGCTGTGAGTAGTGCAACCGTTACCGTTCATTGTATACAGTTCTTCAACTATATGATTGTTACCTTCGCTAGAAGGTTATGTTTTCAGTAGGTGTTTTTGTGTCTGTCTATGTGTGTGTGTACGCATGCATGTATGTATGTAGTTTACCAGCATAAGTCCAGAACGCCTAGATAGCTTGTCTTGATATTTGGCACGTGGGTAAGTCTTGATGAGATTTATATCAGAAACGATTAGATTTTTGGGCCCCCTAGTGTGCTGTAACAGTACTGCAGTGGAACTTCCGGTTTTGATATTTGGAGTTCTGAACATGCCGTTGGCATGATATTTTTAGTAGTAGATAGCTCTTGATATCAAGAGTAAGTGGTATAGGTTTGGGCCCTCTAGTTGAATCATGAAAAATATTGTATAAAACCTAGTGCATCGAACATGTAGTACAATAATTGTGACACTTCAATATGCCGCCTTTGGGCAATAATCACCATGGTAAAATTAATACCAGCCTTACAGCTTCGGCTATGGTTAAACAGTCCTATACGAGAATGAACCTATAGCAGGATATCAAAATTACAACATGTGACAAGGTAAAAATTCTTGGTAAGAAAATTTACTTTGAAAATGCCTTGAACTGTCAAAGTGATGAAGTTGCCCTTTCCTTGTTAAAATCTATTCTGCAGTTTTGTATTATTTTTCTTCTCCTTTACAAGGTTTTCTAAAATTCTGTTGAAGAGAAATGACTAGTTTATCTAAAGAAATTATTGAAATACTCTTAGTAACCTTACAAGACACGACACACCCTTTTATTGTGCGTTGTAATTAAAATTTCCCTACCACTGAGTGCTTAGTAAACTTCCTCCTGATAACGTTATACATCAAATGGTCTAAAACACAACACTTGAAGGGTTAAATATATGCGGAGGAATATTGAAGTAGTGTTACCGACAGTTTCGTCGCGCACCTTTGATATCACAAAATACTTCAAACTTCGACGACAATATTGGACATTTTCAATACTATGTAGTAGACAAATGTAGTTCAATCAATAGAAAATGAAGGTGTACTATGAATAAACTACGCCTACGTATTACCTTCGAAAATTAATATCAATAGTTTGCAAACACCTCTCTACGTGACAGGTGGATTTGATAAATTTTCAAAAGCAAATTTCTCTTACGAGTGAAATTGACACAGGACAGTATGTGTTTATACAAGGAATATTGCTTTTATGAAACCATAGCTGGACGCTAGAGTGCAAATTTGCTACCACTTTAGTGTTGAAAACGTGGCTGAACAAAATGTCGTGATGCCTTACGGTATGAAGAGCACGTAAAATTCAAAGAGGCGAGGTGACAATGCCGATAGAGCTATAGCCTATTGTTTCCCACATGTCATAAAATCATCCCGATTAGACTACTATAGTGTTCATTTGATATGGAATAAAATATTACATATTGCCCAATTAATAACAGTATATTCTATTCATTATATATGAAAACAGTAGGTTTATCCTAGTATAATTCGCTGATGTTAAGAACAAGTTTCGGTGAACAGTGAGCATCGGCCGACTCCTAGGAATCACAAACGATCCCTAAGAATCGCGTTCTGATCGAGAACACACCGAGAGTTTCACTGCGGAAAATGCCATTTCGAGCTCTCAGACTCGTCTGCCGATCGATTTTGGCGCCATCGTGACACGGGTGTAAGTGCTGTGGTTGCGACTGCTGCCAAATGTAGGATCTTGTTTGCATAAAACTTCAAGACTCCCTTGCTAGAAGACTACAGCATATCAGCTCATATATGATCAACCAATAAAAAAAGTCTTTGTCATTTTTGCACTTGAAACAGCTAATTTCTCACAGAAGTATTTTGTTCGACGTTGTGTGCACCACGTTTGGATGTCGTTTGGGTGATGTGTGCACCATATCACGTTTGGATGTCGTTTGGGTGATGTGTGCACCACGTCACGTTTGGATGTCATTTGGGTGATGTGTGCACCATGTCACGTTTGGATGTCGTTTGGGTGATGTGTGCACCATGTCACGTTTGGATGTCGTTTTCATTTTTGTATGCCATTCGAGTGCATATACATGTAAACTTTAATGATTTTGCCGTTTGAAAAGGCAAAATGTAGCGATATGACTTATTTTGAACCGCACTGGCATTGCTTTAATGTGTAATGATTAAGATGCAATGGTCTGAAATCACACATACGCACACACAGACAGACACACACGCACACACAAATGTACACTCACACACCCGTACCATTTACACTGTCTAAACTCCCCCAAATACTTTATTATAGACACGTATTCTCGCCAACCAAATCGGGACGTGGCCGGACAAAGATCTGGACTACCTCGGCGCAAGACTGATGACGTTTAACAGCATCATCAACCCCGTCATCTACATCATAATGAGGCAGTCGTGCCGCAGAGGATGCTGGATGATCATCAAGTCCGGGGTACATTACGTCACGTTCAAAATGGTGGCCGCTCCTACCATGTCGTTAGCTGACACTGTCGCCGCATGATAGTTTGTCTTCGTATACTGTACATCAATTCACAAGTTAAAAAGAAAAGATTCCAAACGGTGGTTTGCAAAGAGGCGAGACCTGTGTTTGTAACATATACGTTGTAAGACAGATATAATACTGACATAAAAAAGAGCAATTTTGTTTTTCAGCGGGTTTCTTCAATGCAAGGTAACTTGCCAACTTCTAGGCAATGAACTTAGGTGCTGGGTGGTTAAAACCAGTATGCTACGAGATAACGGTAAACATTTGTTTTGAAGACATGGAAGATTTTTTCTAGTCTCCTCAATACTGAAAAATATTCCAAATGGAAATGGATGGGTGAGGGTTGGATGAAATTTAGAATTAAAGCATAAAGATAATGAACTAGTTGACTGAAATAAAAAAGGAAGTTCACGGAAGACTGTATAATGAATAAAGACAAATATTTGTTTTGCTGGGACAAGATATATTGCCACTTAGAACTAGCCATTGGCTAAAAAATAGGCTTATTATACTTCCATCCATCTAAATTGATACATTGGTACTCCATTTGAATGTCGTTTTTTTCTTGTTAATATCTACCTCACAACTAAACACAAGTAATTTGAATAGTTTTGTAACGTTAAGTATCTTGTGAAATAGTGCTGTTCCGTTCTATATATTTTCTTACTCTATTGAACCCAGCAAGCAATTGTCGTTGTATTGTGGAATAAAAGCTGTTAGGAAGTTATTGGAATTCGCTTTCGTTGTTTGTTCGTTTCTGTTATAGGCTTTTAGTCTCTTAAAGCTGTTTAGGTAGAAGAGCATTTATTCAAGTTCATTAAACACAAATGCTAACGGGCATGCGCAGTCATGCATGTTACGTTGATCAGGAAGTGAAAAAACGGAACTTGTAAGTTGTACGTTATTTTAAACAGTCGTCCACAGGGGTGAGGTAGTAGTTTTAACTGCTCCTTTTTGCTATAGATATTTTCTTACTACTCGACTGCATAAGGGTTTTTTTGGGGGTAACACTTTACCTTGTAGAATGAGCATCTCTGGTTTGTTGTCTGGGACGAAAACGTAAATTCAGCGGGCGTTCCAACCTGTATACATTAAATACATTATTTTTGTAATGTTAGACTTGTGATATCTAACTATACCCATATACCATATGGCTATTATCTATACAAAATGTTGGCTTGATATTCAAGAACCTATAACGCTAGTTCACCTTTATGCGGGGGATACATACGTATATCCGTTGTACGTATTTAAAAAAACAGGGGACTTGATATCCCTAAATCTTCCCTTTTATCAATACAACGGATATAGGTTAACCCGCGGATAAATGGGCACTAGTGGTGTCGTAAGGATTTGATGTCGTACAATTTTCAAGGCTGTCCCATTTGCACGGCCAACTCGGAAATGACCTCATTGAAAATGAATGTGATTGGATCCTAAAGCTCTCGAGGTCAAGATTACATATCCGAAGAGTGTTACAAAAAGGGTAGCCCAACAACATACTTCTTATCCTTTTTGGTCCTTGTAAAGCAAAATATAGATCTTCAGTTCGGAGTGCAAAACTATAGCAAATGTTAGGCCCAGTCTCTACATTGTTTGTATGACAAAAAATGTTCACACGTTTACTTCCGCAAAGCCGGCATGGCAATGAGGAACTTGTTTGGCAAATACTAATTATAGCTATCAGGAAATAGCAGTTGGGATAGTGCCGGGAATCCCCAAAAGAATCTAACTTTAGGTTGAAAACATTAGATCGACTATAACAAAAACAGGGAAGTGCTAGTTTTTCCATTTGTAATGACATTTGTAAGTGACCTTTACCTGGAATTGTTTTGTTAATTCCTGATCATACGTTGAAGGCTCAAGGCTTCCTTCTTTTACGTTATACCTACATTCGTCACCAAATATGTCGGCGCAAACGTAACAAAGATAGTTTGTATTTCAACCAGCGCTCATCTAGGAAATAGTACCTACAGTTAGAAACAATGACTTTCACTTCCGTGTAGGAACGTTAACCGGAGGTATTGTTTTCGGTGTGCCCGTCTGTCTGTGTCCGCAGTTAGTTCCGCACGTCCGGCCACAGTGAGAGAAAGTGAAGGACAAAGGAGTTGCAATGAGAGAGGTAGTGCAGTTCAAAGTTCGTAGAACTAACCATTTATCACTTTTATCTGAATATCTGGAATAGGCTATATTCATTTGAAAGGAGGCATTGTGTTAGGGTTAGCCTGTTTGTCTGTGTTTTTTCAGTTCTGTATTTTTCATATGCTTGTCACCTTCACTGTAGAGTGACAGGAAGTGATCAATGGACACACAGTCAAATATTTTTGAGAGATCTTCAAACTATTGTTTTCATCTTGCTTCGTCATGCTTACAATCAGCACATAAAGTCAAAAGTCTGCAATAACGCAATAATCGAGCTCGCCCTCGTGACTTTCTTGTGACGTTGGCCTTTTTTCAACGTTCGCATTTTTTAAGTCCCTGGACGCCTCGACCTTTGCTATTTGCACAACGAAGCTCGCCATGTTGGCAGCTTATGTGAATGGTCTATTTCGAAAAAAAAAGCAACGTTGCCTCACACATGGTAGCTCAAATAGCTGACTTGCCCCATGCCCTTAGTCATTACGTTAGAGTTGACTTGAGGTATATTTACAAATAGATCACTACAAGGATAAAAACGTTCAATCAATATTTGCCGGAATATCAGATAAAGGCGAGAAGACTTGTGTAAGGTGGGGAGGGGGGCGTAAATCTTTGGCATGAAGTTTATTTATTCCGGCGTTCTTACTTATTCATTTTAAGGACATTGCCCTTTGCTGTCCTTTCCTGTTGATTTTTAGTATCTATACAGCTACAAGAAACAATGCATTGATTTAACACCTTCTGAAGCTACTAGAATGTAAGAGTGTATGAACAAGCGCTACTATGGACACCAGTTGAACTTACGATAGCATTGTTAATTATCAGGTCACTAGCCTTTCAACTAAAATCATGTGATAAAGACTTCTGTTTTGCTAAAATGTCTTCAGTGATGCAACTGTCTTGAAATATTGCAATTTTATCACATGAAAGTCACGCGCTAAACGCAGCCTTGTGGTCACGTGATAGCTTCAAGTGTTCTCATTGGTGTTCAGTTCAGGTGTTCCGGCTTAAAGAGCTAGTATATAAAGGTCTCTGGGGACTTTAGACCAACCGGCGGTAGGGAAAAGACACCTAAGGTGACCAGAATCTTCGACTCTGAGGTAAGGGAACTGGCCTGCTATTTCTAGTATTCATTTCTTGTTTGAGACTGCAATGCAACTTCAAATGTGTGTGTGTGTGTTCGTGCATGTGCGTGCGTGCGTGTGTGTATGTGAGAATGACAGTATGTATTCCGAAACCCTACATACGATCAAACGCACCCCAACGCTACAGGTATTCAACAAAACATTGCAGTGAGAGTCAACATTCAGAAAGTCCAAATGTATCTTCCTCTGCTCGGTCAAAATTTGAGATAATGGAAGGTCTGTTCATCGAAATGTGTAGACCGACGTTTGAACAAAATTTCTTTACTGAAAAACTTTGTTTAAACTTTGTAAGTGTCCCTTCTGTAGTGGTGTAGTAATAGTTCTATGCAGTGTCTATGATGTACACGTTTCACCGAAGGTGTTTGCCGCCACATGAGGTCCTCGTGACAGACGACCTTTTACCTCAGCAAACAACGGCACGCCTACCTGCGGCACCTTTGTAAATTATTCACTAACAGGAGTCTCGTGGACCTCATGTGACCAAGTCATAAATATTAATCTAAATGACAATTGAAATCCTTCAAACACCTGCAAGATTTAAAGATCCTCCCTGTGTCTCCTTTCAATATTGTATGTATAAAATAGAACCTGGGTGTAGTGTGCACTATATGTTATCAGAAAGTAGTCTGGCACAACATTCTGAATTTTTTCACATTGTACAATGTTGTTTCTTCGAATATTGCATAGACTAGAATCTACATTTATTGTTACAGTATTAGACTATTGTTACTATAGACATGTAGCTATTTGTCTTATACAATATACTTAAGTTTGCCTTACGTTTGTACCCGTTTTACAAATGTTGTGCAATAAAATTTGACTTGACTTGACCTCAGCTTTAGGTGTATAGGGGCAGTGCCCATTCCCTTTTCTATAGCCCTTGGGCCACTACAGTAGTGAGTTAGCGGGTAGTGGGAGCAATGATAATGTTGTAAAATCTGAATTCAGTCTCTCTTCGGTCTCCATTCAATGAAAGGGGAGGGGGGCTTTGTTGCGATCTTTACAAATAAATACGAGGTTTACAAATAAACAGTTCCAAAGGCATGTTAAGAACGGCAAAATAAGTAAGTTTTAACATTTGCTCGTAGATTAAAAGGACAATTTCAACGTATTACGACGGCACATGTCTTGTGTTTTCATGCCAAGATCAAGCTAGTGTAAGTAACACTTATGGAATCCATGTGAAACAAATTGTAATAAACATCTCCTTATCATCATTTCAGACGCTATACATCAAGATGAAGTTCCTGATTCTTGTTCTTTCCGTCACCATGGCAACAGCCATGGACGTTGAGTGGGAGGCCTTCAAACTTACACATGGTTACTACTCCATCAGTTATAATGTTGATGAAATATAACATTATGTGTTCTAATTTGTATTTGCTTTCCTGCAAATATAGCAGTTAGCATAATTTATTGTATTTGGGGTGTCAGATTCTTAGAGACGTAGTAACCTGCTTAAGAGAAAAGAATTATCGTCGTTCCTTGTGTACAAAGTAACATGTCGTGTATGACAATTTTTATAAGCTAGAGAATAGTAGAGATACTTCAACTTATACCTACTCCCATACAACGACATTGAACAAATCAACCACAATAGTAAAATGTCTCTGGTAAATAATTCCAGGGTCACATTTTGAAACATTGAATGTATCTATATCAAGAAATATGCCCCAATTATGTCTTTTGTGTCATACTTTTTGATATCACAAACTACCCGGTCAGGAGCCGATTTGGAAATGTGGCTTTAGTATAAACTGTGTTTTTCTACAGGAAAGCAATACAAGAGTCCAGATGAGGAGAACGTGAGACGCGCCATCTTTAGGGACAACAACCAGATGATCAAGGAGCACAACCAGGAGGCAGCGATGGGCAGGAGGTCGTACTTCATGGGCATGAACCAGTTTGGGGACCTGGTAAGTTGGCAGTCATATTTCGAGTTCTCTCGTCCATTTATCATGTTTCTGCAAATTTCGATGTAATCCACCGCGACAACAGGAAAACTACAATAGATAAAAATTGCTTGTATTGCATTTTTTTAGTGTTCGTTTGATGGTTTAATTTGTTTGCTGGCTGATTGATTTAGTTGGTTTGTTGCTTGCTTGCTTGCTTGCTAGGTTGCTTGCTTGCTAGATTGCTTGCTAGGTTGCTAGCTTGCTAGGTTTTTCACTAGGTTGCTTGCTTGCTATGTTGCTTTTTTGCTTGCTTGATAAGTTGCTTGGTTGGTTGCTTGCTTGCTTGCTAGGTTGCTTACTTGCTAGGTTACTTGCTAGGTTGCTTACTTGCTAAGTTGCTTGCTTGCTAGGTTGTTGTTTTGCTTGCTTGACAAGCTGCTTGATAAGTTGCTCTGTTACTTGCTTGCTCGCTTGCCTGTGAAAATGAGAATTGAGTCACTTAAGTACCTTTCTCCAGGCACACAGTGAGTATTTGGAGCTTGTCGTCGGTCCCGGTCTGCTGCCGCTGAACCTGTCTACTCCCTCAGAGAACGTCTTCGAGAGCACGCCGGGGCTCCAGGTTGATGACACCGTAGACTGGAGACAGAAGGGCGCGGTAACCCCCATCAAAGACCAGGGGCATTGCGGGTCTTGCTGGGCCTTCAGCACGGTAAATATACGAAAGGATTTTGTTATATCCAAATCTGACGAAGGGGAGCCACTACAGTGATGAAGAAGTGATGCACGACGTGTACCTACAGTTACAGTACATTTTTACATTTTATTTGTTTCACAAGTTCATAACATTGACAATGAATTAACAGAAATTTGGAATGTGCAAATTATAAAACCTATTCCCTTATAAGACACTCAAAACTTTTCAACTTCGATTCATGTCACTTGAGATAAATGGATTGACTTAAGATTTAAAATCAATAAATGGAAGGTAACCCTAAAACGTGTTCCTATCATCCCGATCAGAATCTTTGCCGACAAAGACTCCGTCATGTGATCGGGAATCTCTTCCGGTAGAATCGGCGATTTTATCAGATAGTACACACAGATCACAAATCTCCTCCCTGACATATGTATGTGATTCTTCCTGTCTCCTGCAGACTGGGTCATTGGAAGGGCAACACTTCATGAAGACAGGCAAGCTGGTGTCTCTCAGCGAACAGAACCTGATGGACTGCTCCAGAAGATTCGGTAACAAGGGCTGCGAGGGCGGGCTCATGGACCAGGCGTTCCGTTACATCAAGTCTAACGGTGGCATCGACACAGAGGAGTGCTATCCCTACAAGGCAAAGGTAAGATACCTCTCCGTAAATTAGAAGCCTCTTTCATTCACCCATTGATCTGGACGTTCATGTCTGATTAACCGACAATTTCTACCATCTCTGACATGTACTTCCTGTCACACTTGCGGTCATCTTCCCACACACTTCATGTCACAGTACTGGTGGTAGATTCAAGTAACAATGGCTAGAATTTATCCAGTTGCATGATTTACTTTGTATTGTACCGAGTTCCCCTTTTTACTCCATATCTTTATTGTGCAGAATGCTGTTCTCTAAAATAGTGTGTGTTTCTACTGACAGGATGAGAGGGTCTGTGATTACAAGACGAGCTGCAGCGGAGCCACCCTGTCCAGCTACACGGACATCAAGGCCATGGACGAGATGGCCCTGATGCAGGCTGTCGGCACCGTGGGACCAGTTTCTGTAGCTATCGACGCCAGCCACAAATCTCTCAGGTTCTACAAGAGTGGTAAGCATCATCCCTGTTTGAAATTCTCATTATCTATTCAAACTTTCAACCGTGAAAGATATACAAACAGGTCTGCCCTACTTCCCAAAGGCTAGCTCGAATACAGAAGAATACACAGAGTACGAGGAATGATGAATAGCAGCTATGAAGTACTTACTTGTAGGCAGGCTTTGATTCTTTATCTCTACTATGGTCTGGCTATTTTTCTTTGTATCATCTCTACCCCAAGTTTCGCATCTGTTGCTTATCTCTCCATGAAATTTTACATGCTGAATCGAAGTTTCGGGATATTATTTGTTACCTTCTTCAGAGCTGACATGATGTACCTCATAAAACTGTTGTATTCACCGACCTACTCCTTTCAAGGCTTTGTTTTGATAAACCTTCCTGGCTCCTATACTGCTTGAATCATTTTTCGTCCTCATTATTCCTCTTTAACCTCTCACATCTGCAAGATAAGAACAACGGGGTGCAAAGTAAACGCATAGTACTAGTGTAACTATCTGCTGATGAAAGTCGTTCTACTGATGGCAGGTATTTACGATGAGCCCGAGTGCAGCAGGACGAAGCTGGACCACGGAGTGCTGGCGGTAGGCTACGGTTCCATGGACGGTATGGACTACTGGCTAGTCAAGAACAGGTAAGAGAGAGGGAGCACAGATGTATTGGTGATAGTTGACACGTTTTCAAGAAAGGGTTTGTACTAATAACTTTCGCGAAGGAGTTCCGTGGAGGACCTCCATGGATGATCCCCTCGGAGAAGCTGCATGGAAGAGCTCCACGGAGGAGTTCCATGGAGTTCTCTCGTACAACATATGAATGCAAACATTTATAACACATAGCTGTCTCGCAGGTAATGATATAGCAAAGTATCAGTACAACGACTTTCCTGTCCTATGGTGCTCTAACTTGTGATTTACCGTATGTAGGTGGTGTAACGTTATGCTGCAAAAATCATTAAATTTACCTACTATGTACATATAGCTGTAGAAAACCATAGAAAAGTCCCTGCACTTTTGTTGTATTGATAAAGTATCCATATATATATATATATATATATATATATATAATGTTATAGCTACTGTATGTGCATTATTGTAGCAAGCATTATACGCTGGAGTGACAACTAGTACGTAAAGTTGCATTTGATATCTGCATGCGCCAATTGAATAGTTTTATCTAACATATACTGAAAATCTACCGTGCAGTTCTGGCAACGTTCCAACAGTTGATGATTGATGGTCTAAGAAGCACAGTTCAATGAGTTCAGAAGATGGTGCACCTGATTTTTCTGTTTGCCGTTGGTTATGTTTAACACATTTCCTTTGATTGACAGCTGGGGGTCCGCATGGGGTAACATGGGATACGTCAAGATGACTCGTAACAAGAACAACCAGTGCGGCATCGCCACCAAGGCCAGCTACCCTGTCGTCTGATTGGAACTGACCTTGCTTTTAAACTCTTTAGATTTTAGGGTATTTTATGAAACAAAACAATAAAAAAATTGTTGACGAAAATCTTGTGTCTTGGTATATGATGTCTTTATTCCTGTGTATGTTTTCAAAAGACAATGTAATCCGCTATCTTGCATTACTTATCATATACGATAGTGATGTCTAAAGAGATCAACCTTGAAAATCATTCAAGAAAGACATGGTATGAAATTCAGGTTCCAACCTAAAGATCTATTTAACAGGGAAAATTTTTAAGGCTTTATGAAGTCCTCATGCACTTTGAAATTTGGAAAGATTTGAAAATGATGTTATGATAAAGTATATTAAGTTTGCTTTATTATTTGGATGTTTATTTATAGAATTAATTGTCATCTCCATGAAAAATGGAGATATAGTTTTGGGTGTATCTGTTTGTCTGTTTGTGTTTCCGGATTTTTGTAATCAGCATAACTCAAGAACCTCTGAACGAATTACAATGATATTTGGTATGTGGGTAGTTGTTGGCAAGACGAAAGTCAATTTTAATTTTTGGGCCACTTGGTATGTCACCTTGGTACTGCAACAGAAGTTCCATTTTTTTGTATCTTTTGACTTTGATGTGCAATAGTCTTGATTTTATGGTGACACATAGCTTGTAACGTAAGGAATACATGGTGTATGTTTGGGCCCTCTAGCAGGTTGCTCTAGAACTGCAGGGGCGTTTTTGTCAAAATCTTCTAATGAGGATAACTAATTAAGGGAACGATAAATTTACGGGATATTTGGTATGTAGGTAGCATAGACAAAGATGTACATCATAAAGTGCAAATTATGCAAACTCACTCAATCTACATAATCAATGAGGGAAATCTATATTTGTAGTGTATTCAAAAGTTATATAAAGGTGTACATAACCAATCATAGATTATGCAAATGTAGAAGTCATTTACATAATCAGACTATTTCATGGAGATATGAGGTCTCTGAACTCTTGTTTCTTGACTGCAATTTGAAAAAAATGTTCTGTGAGTATTTATAGCAAAACGCTATGATTCGCCCGTTCAAAGTTTTGTACATTCCGTACGTGACCACGCTTTCTTTCTTCTCCATTGTGCAGTTAATTAATACAACAACGTTGACCTACCCGCCCCCCCCCCCCCCCCCCCCCACACACACACACACAGACACACACACATGGTGCTTAGACCATAATGCCGCCGCTAAAAGTGCAAGTCATTACAAAATACACGTATCATGCACGTAAAGTCAATGACAGGCCGTGAAAGTTCAACAGTGGCAGACATTCCCCAGTACATAACGTTATAAAAAGGGGAGGGGTGTTACATTGCTGCGTGACGCTCATTTGTCAGATCGGATCACGTGAGAATTAGACGCCACCTATTGGCTGCCACCCATAGACATCTTGGGTCCCAGAGGTTATCGCCTTATAAAAGCAGCCGGGTGACCTACACCTCCTTCTGGCTTGGCTTGGGAAGACGTGCAACAGGTGTGTCGTGTGACTATCAATAAGGTAAAGTTTCTACACCTTTCTGTACCACTTAGACTCTGTAGCCATAGCCGTGGTATCACAACAAGAAAGCTATTTCATGCAGGCTGCCAATGTGTAGATTTAGAAACTGCAGTTCAGGCAACTTATAAAGTCATGTGCCTTTTCCTTGTTCTACGTGCCTGTGCGTGCATAAATCAGGTGTAGAAATATGTATCAGAGACAAAATACCTTTGTTTCCAAGCTTGATTTACTTCGTTAAAACAGTTTGTAGAGGCGATATTTGCTATATCAAGAGCAACTGTGTTCATTATCAAAGTAATCTACCATATGTCATGTTGATGAGATAGCAAAGTGGCTCAAAATCGACCAGTTTGCTCTGTGTCAGAACAGGGCAGTCTTGGGTTAACGACACCTGACGTCACGAGGCAGTCTTGTGGTACCTTATACACACAGTCAGTGTTTGCCGAGTCAGCCATTGCGTAAGCCTACCTTTGGCCACCAAAATTGCTAACAGCCCGTTACGTCTAGTTCTGCAGAATGATGCAACGCATTCGCAATATTCGGGATACTGTTGTTAGAACCATCCCCGCAAAAGCCAAATGAATTCTGTTTGACATGCATGCATGCTGTCTTTGATGCCTTTAAAGACGAGAATGTGAACGAAATTGGTATCTTACAATCTTATGAGGTCATATAATTAGATCTTCAAGGTTCAAAATTAGTTACCAAATAGCTCTTAACTGTAACGCGCTTTTCCAATATGAGCTTGTAAACAATTCAATCATATGTCCTTCGCATTCACAATAATGGACCTGTCAGCGAATTGACATCTCATGTTTACCCGTTATCTAATACATATCAGTTGTATAAACAACAGCTGACAGATGACTGTTGTACAATTAAAATGATCCGTGCATAAACCTTTGGACTTTACGGCATTGTTACACAATTGCCGAGTCACTTCTCATGTGACTTTTTTTTTCATCTCGTGTTTTTGTTGCCAACGTGTATGAATGTTTCAAATAACTTTATCTACTTGACCTGATATTACTTGAACTCTTATTGACCATGTTGGCAACCCATATTGGCAATGACCATCTTACACAAAGATACAAAACTGATGACATCATCAACACCACCTAATCAAGTATAATAAAGTGTCAAAACAACTGCTTAAGTGCTGCTAACTTTTCGAGAGATAGTGTAATAAAGTCACTTTTATCCCTACTCTTCACTACAATTCATAATTGCAGAACATAAGTATTTACGAGCATTTTGTCTTCCTTTTTTTCAGCTGCTGAAATCAAGATGAAGCTTTTGATCTTTGTTGTCTGTGTTGCCGTGGCAACGGCCATAGATCCTCAATGGGAGGCCTTCAAACTTCTTCATGGTAAAAAGAACGTTTTCTTTTTCTTGAACTGCTATGGTTATATTTGAAAATGGTTCTACCTCTTTGTTGGCGTCTTTTGCAAGTCTAATCACAAATTTACACTGGTATCATTCAGTACATTTATCGTTCGCAATGGTTCAAGAAAACAGTTTTGTTCATAGAAGATGGTCATATTTGATGATGATGATGGCGATTGTGATTAGGATGGTTATAAAGACGACATTTTCCATTGAAAGGCAAGCAGTACAGTGAGTACGAGGACGGTGCCAGATACGCCATATTCCAGGAGAACAGCAGGATTGTGAAACAGCACAATGAGGAGGCCGCCATGGGCAAACACACCTTCTTCATGAGGATGAACAAGTTCGGCGATATGGTGAGTAAGGGGGGGGGGAGTCCTTGTTCGTTCGACTTCTAGCTAGATCTGTCATTACAAAATACCGTGGTTAAAGCTACAGATAAACTCCTCCCCCTACCGGTCGGTGTATAATGTGCCCATCTCCATTTCTATAGCTCTCGGGCCACATATCAGGGGGGCATGGCAAAATACGTATTATGTAGATTAGAAAATGTAAACAAACAACAACAAAATATGACTATTAACTAGGACAAGACATCGCCTCACACAAAAAACAAAAAAACACCTGTCTATACACAGTGTGGGTTTCTGTTGGTGTTTTTACAATTAACCAAAATCTCTTGAATCCTCAGACAAACGAGGAGTTCCAGATGCTCGTGATCGGGTCAGGTCTGTTGTACTCCAACAAGACCCAACAAACCGAGGGGGGAGTCTTTGAGAGCCTGCCGGGACTGAAGGTCAACGACACCGTGGACTGGAGACAGAAAGGTGCGGTGACGAAGGTGAAGAACCAGGAGCAGTGCGGGTCCTGCTGGGCCTTCAGTACGGTCAGTACCACGATGATTTTCTCTCATCATAAACTGTACATAATGAAAAACGTCTGCAAAGGGACTTTTAAAATTTGATTTACTCTATTTTACATAGCGTTCCAATGGAATGAATGCAAAAACAAACCAATCCAAAGCATTCTAATTTCTGTTTCTATCTCTCTCTCTTAGACCGGCTCTCTGGAGGGTCAACACTTCCTGAAGTCAGGTACTCTGGTTTCCCTGAGTGAACAGAACCTGGTGGACTGCTCCCGTAAGGAGGGGAACAAGGGTTGCCAGGGCGGTCTGATGGATCAGGCCTTCAAGTACATCAAGACCAACGGTGGCATCGACACTGAAGAGTGCTACCCATACAAAGGAAAGGTAAGATTATAAAAGACTTATGATGTTTGCAACACTTTGTTTCTTGTGGCTGTAACACTTACTTTATCATAGCTATTCGCATAACAGTATAAGAAATGTAGCGGGTCCCAGTGTACAGGCGGGTTTTCGGAAAAACCTGTCCAGTCCGGAATGCGGAAAACCCTGTCCAGTCTGAAAAGAGGGTCTGCATGGGGGTATACGTTGTAAGCTACTAAGTACTAGTATACAACAACATTTTTTTATCTTTAGTATGGCTAAGCACAGAAATAACATCAACTTGAAGTGTGACACAATGTCATACAAAAATTATAACTTAACAAAAATCATCATTGTTACTTCTGTGCATCATATAAAAAACTTCTACTCTTTAAGTCTTTGAGACTGAACATGCTATTAGCCTTACGACATAATTTTGCAAATAAAACACATTATTTTTAAAAGGATACATAGTTTTATATAGCTCACAACCTGTACTAGGGTTTGAAAAATACAATCTCGGCTTTATTGTAGTGCATTGTAAAATATATGTAATGTTATAACATTGTGTACTAAAGTCGTGTTGATATTGAAACCTTTCGCAGTCATTCTATTAAACCAGGATTTAAACAGACCAGCTCTCAAAATGAGTGCTGCACACTTATCATTTAAAGAAAACCTTTAAAAGCCTGTCTTTGTAATGTATTGCCACTATTTAACAACCCGAAATTGACGGACACTCACTATCCATTGTTTGATGGACAATGGGTGTAATTCTCTCCCCCTCATGTCCTACCAGATAAGTCTTAATTGGGTACTTTGCATTTGACAGAACTGACTTTGTGTGCATGCATATTGCACCTTTGGGTCACTCATTATGCTGCCGATTCTATATAGTTATGTGTATCAGTTTTAGTGTAAGTGCTGTCTGAAGTAATAGTTTTAAGCATTGCCAGGAACCCCTATGCAGACCCTCTTTTCAGACTGGACAGGGTTTTCCACCCCATTTCCCTGTCTGGACTGGACAGGGTTTTCCGAAAACACAGGCTACAGAAAATAAGCAGGATACAGAAAATAAGCCTTTTATATAGTTCATACCTATGACCACATTGCATCACAGAACGAGAGAAAGTGCGAGTACAAGTCCAGCTGCAGCGGAGCCACCCTTTCCAGCTACGTTGACATCAAGACTGGAGACGAAGACGCCCTGATGCAGGCCAGCGCCACCATCGGGCCCATCTCTGTCGGCATCGACGCTAGCCATCCCTCCTTCCAGCTGTACGACCACGGTAAGAGGAACAGCATGTGTTTGATATCACTTATATCAGTGAATATTAACCCATCATCTTTACATACCAGGCCATCCTCTTCGGCATATGAAGCAACGGCCTGGACGTACTAACCTGCGTTTCATCCCTTTTGCTTCGTTAGCCTTAGCCATTTGTCAGCCAATCAGATATTCCCCTTTCTGTTGTTGGAAGGAAAGGTACCGGACAATCACGCTGCTTTTTTTTACCGCAGGCAGCAACGTGATTGGCTAGTGGTGGCAGAGTAGGGCTAACTCGGTAAAAAGAACGGACCACAGCTCCGTATGCTGGCGGGTCGCAACTTAATACATTCAGAGCATGACATGAGAATATAAAATCCATATAGCATCACATAGCAACATTCTAAGAAACCGTTGCTCTGTCGAACGTTATCTAAATTCTAATTATGTCTATGAGGCTATCAATGGTGTTCAAACAAACTGGGTCGTGTTTCAGGTGTTTACCACGAGAAGAGGTGCAGCTCTAAGAAGCTGGACCACGGTGTGCTTGTTGTGGGCTATGGTACCGACGGCGAGAAGGACTACTGGCTCGTCAAGAACAGGTCAGTATTACTACGAACATCAACACACCTTTGCATACAACGTTATCAGTGACTAACTGTAGTAAACCATGCCAAAAGCCTTATCATTCGCTTTTGATATCAATAATCATACTGCAAACTTGTATCACAACCTCTTATATACATATATTGATTACGAGTCGATAATCAAACAACCTCCCAGCCACAAGAAACAATGATGAATCAGGTGATATGATTGTTAGTCAAATGATAAGTAAAGCAATAGATTTGGAGTCACTATGTTTTGTTTTTCACAGCTGGGGCGAGGAGTGGGGCATGGAAGGCTACATCAAGATGTCCCGCAACAAGGACAACCAGTGTGGAATCGCAACCCAAGCCAGCTACCCTGTTGTTTAATGCAATAAACCCCAGATCGTTTAGCTCAACCAGTGACGTAAACAACAGTGCATTTTCCTGGCTATCACACGAGCAGTTCTTGGCTATAGGCATGATAGTCCGACACACGTCCTGTGACGTTATACTTGTATTTACTTCTGTGCGTTTAGACAGTACAAAGCTATTTTGAAGAATGCACTGAAAAACGTCCTACTTTAACGAACCCACGATAGCAACAGAAACCCTAAACTCTGCCTATGCCCGTACGTGGAATGAAAAAAGCCATAGAGTTCATGTTGTACAGTATATCACTAGCAGCTACATCAATGTTTTTTAAGTTACATTTTCAGCTGTCGTAGATATCCCCCAAGCCTATCTGTGAAAGTGCAAGAAAGATGTGTATCATGAAGTGATACACATTGTATACTTTTCCTTCAACAAATAAAAGATCCTATACTTGATGTGTGCACATGTTGATATTGTCCTTATATGTCATATTATAAACAGCAAAAGACAATCAAGTAATCGCAGAAATGTTTGGCTGTTAATTCAAAACCAGTAGTAAGTAGCTTACATGTAAAAAAATTAAGGCAAAGACTATGGATCACCAATATGCTAATTAGGAGACGCTCGGTGGTACGTGATCACGTGACATCGCAAGAGAAATGCTCTCCCGTTATTGGTTGTCGTCTTCTGCCAATCAAATCAAACATTAAAGGTTATCGCAATCCCGTAACCCTGCACTTCCTTCTAATTTGACTGAACAGGACTGACAACAGGTATGTCATGTAGACCTCATAATCATAACGTTTTTATGCGTCATACCATGACCAATATCTGTTGTATCGTAAACAGCTGTGTTCAAGCAATCTATTAGGGAACGAGGACGTAAAAAAATAGGGCGTTCAGTAATGTGAACTGGCACTTTGAATTCGTGTATTGTTTTCGTGCTGGTATCATGGCACCTGGAGGAATTAGACTTGCCACTTTTATGATTCTTTTGAATGGGGAGATTTGGAAGAGATGAACACGCTTTGCCCCCTGTGTGTGAATGTAGGTTTGTGGCTACATAATAGAGAAAAATACGCTATGTCAATTTAAGGTAGCCTTTATCTACGATACCCCCCAGTCACGAGGTGGTCTCGTGCTAGGTAATGCAAACAGGTCGAGTCGACTGTTTTAAGTTATACGTTGACCTTTATACTTTAGGCGTCACATGTACATTCCTATAGCGTCGATGAGGTAATTTCTTGTGAAAAGGTAGTAAATTGTAGAGACAAAACTATGTGTTTTTTCTGAATGGTATGAAAGTAACGCACAAGCCTGAGTGAGACAGCATTTCCTACTACATGAGATTTGTATACATGACTTTAAAACTGTGTAGACTTTCAAATGTGTAGCCAACATGACGAAATTAAAATGCCTTCTATTCCATATGGATACCTAGCCACTGACGTGATGTAACCCTTGTTAACCTTTATCCGTTGTTTTAAAAACAGGGTAGTTAGGGATATCAAGTCAATGGACGATGGTTTCAAACTACAAAAAGGCATTGTAATTTGAAACCACTTCATGTCCCTAAATGACGTTTTTTTTAATAAAATAAGATTATAACAGTTAACCCATGGATGGACATGTACAAGGCTTTAACTTTACCCCTTTGGTGTTGTTGGCCCCTTAAGCTTGTACCAGATATTTTCATTGACGTCTATATTGAAGTATTTGCAATTGACACCGTATACGAGGGGCGTGCAATTAGTAATGGTCCTGACCCATTTCCCATAGCAGGAGATTAATGAAACTTGGCACAGTTATTAGTCTTTCTCTTCATAGGAATAACCCAGAGTTATGCATTTCTCCCATCGTTTGATGCAGCTCTGGACACCGATTTTGTAGGACACCCCAGGTTGGTCCTCCAACTGATGCCTCATCAATGGCACAAGAGGGACGACCAGGTCTGGGAGCTGTTTCCACAGACTTCCAGCCACGTTTGAATTCAGGATGCCAGCGTTTTACAAGGTCATATGATGGGGCATCATCACCATAAGTTTCATTTATTTCATCAAAAGTCTTCTTTGGTGTGCGTCCTTTCAAATACAAAAACCGGATCACTGCGCGACACTCAACTGGTTCCATTTCACACCTGGTCCATTTCGCACCTGACTAAGTTCAAACACCAGTAAATCAGAAACCACAATTAGTTCAGAGCTGTCTTTTGCAACATAATCTATAGAGATATGAATTATTACACAGACAAAATTTCATTTAGATCAGACAACTGGAAGTGGGTCAGGACCATTACTTATTGCACGCCCCTCGTATATCTACTACTTCAACCTGTTTCTGCCAGCTGAAGAAATAGACAGCGCCGGGTGACTGTTGGAACACTGTCGTCACATTCGAATTCGACAACGCTTGGACTTTACAATATTGTGTAACAGCAAAACCATTCTGGCTTAATATGCCAGGCTTTTTGTTTAATGACAATTTTCATGAATAGCGGACATTTTTATGCTTATACTTGTACCTAAAAAGTCCTATGCCGGTAAACTCTTATATTCTCATAAGAATTCAGGACATATTATGAGCAACAATAAGTCATTCATAGATTCACTTTGTCACAGTCTCTGCATCTTATTGCTCTTTCAGTTGCTGAAATCAAGATGAAGCTTTTGATCATTGTCGCCTGCGTTGCCGTGGCAACGGCCATAGACCCTGAATGGCAGGCCTTCAAACTTCTTCACGGTAAAAATCTTTTACACAAGCCACAATTGTCTCAGGACACACTTACCTGTAGAGATTCATTCCAGTTTATGTAAAATAAGAATGAAATCCTGAGGGATACTTAACGTTTACCAATTGTTAGACTTAGACAAATATCTTTCATATGTGATTTTAAAGGCATATCAAAGGTTACAGCAACGGAGTTCAAAGGAAAACGAAATGTGAATTTTTCACTACTCTTGTTTTTGTAAATAGACAAATGTATCACTGTGACAATACGTTACAGTCATACTTGGCAAAGTCTTACAAAATTCACATAGAGATTGACATATCTTTACACAAACAGAAAAAAAATGCTATTTATATCCGTAGACTGTATTTCCTGTTGACTCCGACTTTAATGGCTAATTTATAACCGTTAACAGGCAAACAATACAAAAGTCTATCTGAGGAGAATGCCCGGCACTCCATCTTCGAGGAGAACAGCAGGATCGTGAAACAGCACAACGAGGAGGCCGCCATGGGCAAACACACCTTCTTCATGCGGATGAACAAGTTTGGTGATCTGGTGAGTTGTTATTCCGTCTTGATATAAAATCTACAACGTCACAAAAATGCTAATTAACTAAATCACATATTATTTTTTGCTTAATGTAAACAAAGTGACAGAAGTGAGTGATTGAAAAGACGGCGACTTGCAACTTCGAATACAAGACTCTGTCAGGGTAGAGATCCGACAAAACCCCCAACTCTGCTACTAGAGATCTCGATCGTAGACTGTAAGTTGAAAGACATTTATCTAAAAATTTCGATTCCTGCCACTTTGGATCAACGGCTCATGATAACTTGAAATTTAGGATTAATAAATGGTTGACTAACCTAACACATTCCTCGCATCTTGATCGAGATTTTGTCTGATCGAGACCTCTTTCGGTAGAACGGGCAATTCTTTTAGATCGCAAGGTCCACCCAGACAGATCCAAACGTAGTTAACGAACAGAAATTGTGAGTTTTCACGAAGCCACATCATTGCTGTCGTTTCATGACACCAACAAAGGATCTTGGTGATAAGCTAATTACCACATGCTCAACGCTCTTTTTACTTCAGACAACTGAAGAGTTCAGGACGGTCGTGATCGGGTCAGGTTTCATGCAATCCAACAAGACCCAGCAAGCCGATGGGGGAGTCTTCGAGAGCCTGCCGGGACTGAAGGTTAACGACACCGTGGACTGGAGACAGAAAGGTGCGGTGACAAAGGTGAAGAACGAGGAACAGTGCGGGTCCTGCTGGGCCTTCAGTGCGGTGAGTACCACTGGACATTTTGAATAGCTGTGAATAAACCAAGTTGTAAATTTGAATTTCAGCTTGAGCATTTTGAAAGAATGGAGTTAACAATTAACCTTAACTTTATCACTAACAATCAGGAGTTGCATCATCTTATATTGATGTACATAGGTTTGCTAGTAAAATACTTCCCCCCAAAACACACATATTTAACAATCTATCACAACTGGCTATGACATTTGTCACCGATGTTGTTTTGTTTGCCTGCACCACAGACCTTCTTTTCGTTGTATCAAATTTCATGGTATATTTTGTCACGTATATTCACATTCATTTTGCCCTGAGTTTGACATAAATATCCTTTATCATCATAACGCCACATTAGACTGCGTTGAGAATGACACGAGAGAAAGCACACAAAAAACAAATAAAGGAAACTGCGACCATTTCTTTCCTAGACCGGCTCCCTGGAGGGTCAACACTTCCTGAAGACGAACAACCTGGTTTCCCTGAGTGAACAGAACCTGATTGACTGTTCTCACAAGGAGGGCAACAGGGGCTGCATGGGTGGGACCATGGAACAGTCCTTCAAGTACATCAAGACGAACGGCGGTATCGATACTGAAGAATCCTACCCGTATACAGGGAAGGTAAGCTTGTCGTGCGTTAAGCTGGCTTTCTGGAAACTCTCTGAAATTTTCTACTCTCCCAACTACCTGACATTCAACAAGCCAACTTAAGTGATAAACAGATACTGTGCACAATGAGGATATCGAGGCCTTCATGCGATCATAAATGTTCAGCATTCCTTGAATAAAACCTACTCAGAGCAGTAGATACTTCCTTTACAGCTTAGAGTCATTGTGACAAGGACTTCATCAAAGTGACGAAAGTGATGCTTCTTATAGGTAGTGTATCACTATGGTGACATTGAAGCAGGATCTGACAGAGCAGACTCCCTTCTTAATAACGTTAACATTCGTTTTATTATGATGTCAATTGATGATCCCATTCCGTTACAGGACGGTGGACAGTGTAAGTACAAGGAAAGTTCCCGCGGAGCCACCTTGACAGGATACAGTCGCATTACGACTGGAGACGAGGAAGCCCTGAAACAAGCTGTCGACACTGTCGGACCCATTGCTGTCGCCATGGACGCCACGCATTTTCAGCTGTATGACCATGGTAATTGTGGATGTAACTTCACACATCAAATACCATACCTAGCAGTCACAGTTGCATCAATTATGCCTATTGCAAACAGTAAGACCACGATGGAGACATGACGGATGTCTTTCAGTGAAAATTTCATCAAATGATATCAAATAAAAATGTCAAGAGTAATCGTAATGCTGTGAAGCAAGTTAACAACAAGAGTTCAGAGACCTCATACCTCGCCATGAATTTCATACATATATATTTCCTGTGCAAAAAGTCCTAATGTGGAAAACACTAGAATTCCAAATTCTCATGGATTGTGCAAATTAAGTTCTAATTTGCATTATATGCATGTCATTGTGTATGTCTGTCGAGCTACCTGCATACCGGCTATTATGGAAAATCGTCGTTTCATTGTTACGTTGTTATCTTTAAAATGTTTTAAAACGACTCAGGAGTTCCAAAGCATGCTGGAAGGGGACCCAAACCTACATAACTACAAGCTATATGCCGCCAAAATATCAAGACCATAGCATGTCCAGAACAAAGGACACAAAAAACGGAAGCCGTGCTGCGGTACCAAGGGGCCCAAAATCGACATTGACCTCTGTCTTCCCAACCCCTATCCACATACAAAATATCATTACAATACCAGAGGCTCTAAAGTTATTCTGATCACAAATATCCGAAAACACAGACAGACACACCAAAAACAATACTTGTTTGAGATATGTCCAACTTATTTTTCAGGTATTTTTGACGAGCCTCGGTGCGGTTCGAAGCTGTCAGAAATTAATCACACTGGGCTTGTCGTGGGATATGGTACTCTTGACAACAAGGACTACTGGCTTGTGAAGAACAGGTCAGTATAAAAGGAACACATACTTGTCTAATTACGAATAACTGTGTCATCCTCCTACGCACGGTCCCCGACGGCTAGCTAACTCCAAGTATCGACACGACTGTGGTCCCTCAGCGTAGGAGAATGAACTGTGTCTTTAACAAGTGGAGACATCTTACAGACTATGCAGGGCTCTATCATTTATTAGTATCAACATAGGCAACTGAATGATGTTATCATCGCCATGTAATTTAGCAATTTGTAAAACTAAGTCATCTTCTGAGACACTTTCATGTATAACTTTGAAAGTCAAACACTTATCGCTCCTAGTGGGTGTGTATATAATTTATGCAGAGTTTCGTTATAACGTCTTATATCAGTTTCTTAGAATTTTTAGAAATATTGTTTAAAGTTTACTGATCAAGCCATTGTGTTACAATTTAGCAAATACAGTATCATGGGCGCAAACTAAATAACAATTCAAGTTCAGATTTGGAATATGACTTGTTTTTTTTTTACCACAGTTGGGGCACGGAGTGGGGCATGGAAGGCTACATCATGATGTCCAGGAACAAGCATAACCAGTGCGGCATCGCAACTCTCGCCAGTTATCCTGTTGTTTAATGCGAAAAATTCTGAATTGTTAACAAGTAACAGTGTCATTGTTAAGCTGTGCATTAGCATTGCAAAGCACAACAATTTTAACGTTTCTGTAGAATGCAGTTTAAAACCCCGTACTATAAACTGTCAGAGTTTCAGTAATATAAAATGCTATTAGTGCCAGGATTAGCCGCTGACTTCCAAAAAGAACCCCCCGAACAAGGCCGAAGTCTCTAACTTCTGAGGTTCGTGCGCTACACGCGCGCAAAGCTGCTACTTCGGGGTAATACGCTATCCCGGATATATCCGGGCTTGGCAGTTTAAGGGTTAACTGCACCCTGAGAGAAAGAAAGGAAATGCATAATCAAGAAGGAGAGGACAGACAGGGCTCAGCATTTATCCAAGAAAATATAGCAGGCCCGGTAATTTTATGAATAGAAAGTATCGATAAACGTCTTCGAGTTATAACAATGTAACGGTTATACAAAGCAATGGCAACGCTAATGCCTAGGTTACACATAGCCGACTTTGGCTCCCGAACACTTGCCGACTCTTAGCCGACCCAAGTCGGCAGTAGTTCGGGAGTAGTCTGACCAGTTTAGGCCACGCCTATTTTTTAGTGCCGAACATGTCCCGAACACCTCCCGACCAGTAAATGACTTACTCCCGACTGTGTCCCAAATGCTAACTAACCTATCACCAACCATCCCGACCTCTAGCCGCAGACTGCCGAATCACTCCTGACTGATCCCCAACCGATTGCCGACCCTTTTTCGACTTGAAATAGACATAATCAGCGATTTTCAAAAGATTGCTCATTTTCGTTTTTAATCAAGAATGTCCTTTGTTCTATTTGTAAACATCACCAAGAGATCAAATTTAGATCACATATAGCCCCAGTGTTTCATTTATGGGTCTTTTTGCTTTTGGCTGGATGTCGGTCGTGTGAAGTTCGGGAGTGATTCGTCTACGTTCTGGCAATAGTCTTTTTGCTTGGGAATGAGTTAGCAGAGATTTGTCTAAGGTCTTGGGGTGAATCATTGGTAAGTTGGAAACAATCTGGGAGTAAATCAGCAATGTTAGTGGCGTGGTTAAGATTTAATTTGACTGCTGACTTACTCCCGAACACCAACCGAACCCTAACCGACCGTGCCGAACATCAGCCGACCACCAACCGACCCATTCCAGAGTTGCCGTTCAGAGCCGAATGTTTTGAACATTTCAAAACATTCGGATGGAGCAGCCGAACACCAGCCGACTCAGCCGAACGCCAACCGAATGCCATCCGACTCAGCCGAACGCCAGCCGACTACAGCCGACTAGCTCCCGAATCACTCCTAAACCATAGTCGGGAGAGAGTCGGGAGCCAAATTCGGCTATGTGTAACCTAGGCATAAACGACGCTAGTTGCCTAGTTGATCTGTATCTGTACCTGTATAGTCTGCACCCGTATATGATCTGTATAGTCTGTATAGCCGTCCTTCGACATAAATAGCTCACAAATGTCGCAGTCACGTGATGCAGCATTAGCTGTTTATATTACACTGAATGACCTGACACACCTAATCTGATCACATGAAATCACTCGGAAAACGTCCCATGCCATTAGATGTATTATGTTTATATTGTATTGTATTGTATTGTATTGTATTGTATTGTATTGTATTGTATTGTATGTACATATGTATTATTTGTATATGTACCCAGAGCCTCCCTGAAAAGCAGTGTTAGTCACTGATGGGAGTTTACCCTGGTAGAAGAACAAATAAATAAATAGATAAATAGATAAGTTGTCGTCTTTTACCAATCAAATCAAAAACAAAAATGATAAAACAGAATAGCAGTCGCAAGAAGATGATGACATATTTCATTTCATATATCTTTCCATGTAAACACTGATCTGTTCCAAATGTCACCCCCGTGCAAAAAGGAACATTCCAGAAAGCTTCAGCCCAAAGGCATCCCAGTTCGAAATGGAGCACTGTCAATTTGACCTTTATGCAAGAATTGGCTCTTTCCATAAGTGTAAACACAGTTCTGTGGACATATGTCCTGGGCACCTCCATACCAAAATGTCAGGTTATTTGGTTCAGACAATAGGACACAGGAGCCCAAAATGTGCATTTTTTTGGTCTGAAAATGGCTCAAAATTGCAAACTTCATGAGTTTAAAGTGATGTATGCCAAAAGTTTGAATGAAGTCCTATTCATGTCTTTGGCAGCCCCGTACCTAATTTCAGGTCCTTTGGTTTTCAGTATAACACAGGAGCCCAAAATGTACATTTTTTGTCTAAAATTGGCCACCCACCCCCAAGACATTCTGGAATAGCGCATCCAAAAATGTGGTCCGGGTCCCGTGGGTATGTGTTGAATGCACCCAATGCAAAAGACTAACGTTATGTAAGAAAATGGAGGAAAAAACACTATACCTTTCGCTCTAGCCTCTTCTCTCCTAAACTTGTGGTACGCAATGAAATGTGATGACATATTTCTCTCCTATAGCTGTGGTATGGAAATATATTACGAAAGGTAATCTTGCTTATCATACATGTAAAAGAAACCCATATACTATACGTGTGCCTTCTAACTTGACCGAACAGACTAACTACAAACGTATCTTATAGATCCTTGTGACATACTAGTATTACGGTTCTATGTGTTCCTGCTGTAGTTATACGCTATCTCTAAGTCAGTTGTATCGTGGACAATTGTATCGTGTTCAAGCTAACTAAGGAACAAACATTTAATGATAGCAAGGGAGTTCAGTAATGTACAGTATGCCTTTACCTGGTCCAACCTGCCATGATAACGGTTGTGGTGAAATTCAAAATGAGCATTTGGTAATAATGGGTTTAACTACATAGGTTCTCGTTGCTTACTGAGTGGCTTAATCGGTAGTTATATTCAGTCACTTGTGATAGAAAGTAAATAGTATGTAATTGGTTTACGGCGAATCATTGCAGGTGCATCGACAGTTTCAAAGTTCAGTTTTTGCATGTCAGTATCCTCCAAGCTTCCTCGACATAGTGTACAAGAAAGCATACATTGTTAACTAGACCATTATTGTAACACTATACGTATAGCATTTCAATAAACAGAACATTCTAAACAGAACGTAGTTGGCATGTGTATTGTGGTTATTAGTATGTATGTGACGCTTGGCGAAATCCGCAACACCCCAGATTCCTGAGGTCGAATCCTGTCGTGTCGCCGATCTTGTGCCCTTGGGAGAGGCACTTTACACGACTTTCCTCACTTAATTCAGGTGTAAATGAGTACCTAGTTGCGGCTAGTGGCAGTGACAGGCCTTTGTGGCACGGTCGGGCATAACGCACCCGTTATACGACTCAGGTGTTCGGGGAACCCCTTGCATCCTTGGTCGGAAGTCCTCCTAGGAGACGGAAACTCCAAACAACAAACCTGCATCTGCTTGGGCCGTCTTACACGTGGCATGCAGTTCTTGTCCCTGTGGGACTTAGTGCGCCAATAGACTAGGGTGGAGAAGGAAGTCACACACCTCCTTCACCTTAAAAAGTCACGTGCAGGCCAGGCAGACGGCAAGTAACTGTCTGCCTAGCATTGTCTTCCGCGACAGATTGATGCCAACTGTATGTAAAATGATATATCATGTGAAAGAAAAAGGGCACAGCCTTTTTATTAAGAAGAATGAAGACCTTTATTGCACATTTTTGCCCCATTGGGCTAAGTACAGGTCAGACGGTAAGAACCACATATATGTAACAATGGAAACAATCATACACATCTATATATGTAGATGTGCGTCTAATCTATTCTAGGACATTCGACTTCCTCTCGCTTCTTGGTAATTGTATAAATGTAGCTAGCAATATGGTTGGTTAGAGTTGGTTTATTGATAAAAATATATATGTATACCAATGTCATAGCAATATTAAGTAGTGGCAATGCTAAACAATGCGAAATCTACTTGGTGATCTTTGAACACATGAGATCACGTGAAAATTATAAGGCTCTGCTGTTATTGGCTGCTGTCTACTGCCAATCAGATCAAACAGTACAGGTTATCTCGTTATAAAAAGAATCCCGTAACCCTGCACTTCCTTCTGAATTGACTGAACAGGACTGACTACAGGTATGTCATGTAGATTTCCGTGATTTATAACGTTTGTATGCGTTACTATGCCCCATATCTGTTGTATCGTAAACAGTTGTGTTACATTGCTGGGGAACGACGACTTAAAAACTACGGAGTTCATCAATGTATGATATGATTTTCAGTGTCATTGCGTGGTTTTGAACTCATACGTTGGGTCTAACAGATAACATCAACCAGGTGCCATAATAGCGCCATATCAGAAACGTTTGCTATAGAGGTCTTCCCAAAATTGTCTTGATTACCGAAATATGTGAAATTTTATTGATGATGCATCAATACATGTTTTTAAATGACACTTTGAATTCATGTATTTTTCTCGTGTGACGGTATTATGGCACATGGAGGAAATTATGAGAGTTGATGTTAGCTGTTACCACTTTTATCATTCTATAGAATGGAGAGATTTCGAAGCTATGAACACACTTTGCTTAGTGCGTAAATGTAAGTTCGAAAAAGTGGTTGTAGAATAGAGAAAAATAAGCTGTGTCAGTATAGAGTAGCCTTTATTTACGATACCCCCAGTCACGAGGTGGTCTCGTGCTAAGTAATGCACACAGGTAACGTTTGTCGAGTCGACTGTTTTAAGTTTACCTTTGCCCACCCGGGGTACCCAAATGCTGACCTTTATACGTTAAGCATCACATGTACAGCCACATGGCGTCGATGAGGTAATTTCTTGCGAAAAGCTATGTGTGTTTTCGATCTGAAAAGTAACGCATGAAAGTAACGGGCCTGAGTGAGACAGCATGTCCTACTACATCAGGGTTACATACATGTTAGACTTCATAACTGTAAACTTTCAAATATGTAACAAACATGACGAAATGCCTTCTGTTTCATTTGAATATCTTACCAACGTGATGTAACCCTTTTCACACAATACCTAGCCTGATTTAATCTCGCATATAGCAGCCCGCCCAACATCAGCCAGCCTCCTAGAGGGGCCAGTTACAGCCGCGGAAAACAGGGGTTGTGTCACACAGACTAACAAATACCCATTGTTTTTGAAAACAGAGTATTCAGGAATATCAAATCAATTGAAAATATTGCAATTTGATACTATTGTCCGTGGTCTATATGGAATTATTTAGAATTGACACCGTATAAATGTGCTGTTACAGTATCAACCGGTATTTGCCGACTGAAGAAATAGACATCGCCGGTTGGTTGTTGCAACACAATTTGGCGACACTTGGACTTTACTATGTTACTTTAAAACACCAAAACCATTGTGGCCTAGTATGTAGGGCTATTTGCTAAAGGACAATCTTGATGAATAGCAGATATTTTTCATGTTTATATTTTTACCAAAACATTCTATGCCGGTAAACACTATGTTGTCATAAGAATTCCGAGTACCTATTATGAGAAAAAATAAGTCTTTCATAGATTCGCTTCGTCACAGTCTCTGTATCTTCTTCTATTCTTCCAGCTGCTGAAATCAAGATGAAGCTTTTGATCTTTGTCGTCTGTGTTGCCGTGGCAACAGCCATAGACCCTCAATGGGAGGCCTTCAAACTTCTTCATGGTAAAAAAATTTTTTTCTTAAGTTTTACATAAGCCATAAGTGTCTCAGGCCAGAAGTGTCTTAGCTTCTTCCAGTTTATACAAAGTTGGAATTAAGTCCTGGTTAAACTTAACGTTTGCAAATTATTAGATTTAGACACTGAAGGTGACAATCATGCCATTTGAGAAAAAATTGAATTTTTACCACTGTTTTGACATATACAAAAGTATCACAATACGTTACATTCATAATTGACAATATCTTCACAAATTCATACAAAGATTTACCGTACACAAGCATTACCTTTTTATGTAAGAAAAAATACTATGATTTCTTTCCGTAGAAAATGGCCGTGTAGTTGACTGCATTTCCTGGTTTTAATGGGTAATTTGCCGTTAATAGGCAAACAATACAACAGCCTATCTGAGGAGAATGCTCGGCACTCCATCTTCGAGGAGAACAGCAAGATCGTGAAACAGCACAACGAGGAGGCCGCCATGGGCAAACACACCTTCTTCATGAAGATGAACAAGTTTGGTGATCTGGTAAGTTGAGATTCTGTCTTGCTATACATATGACGTCGCAAAATTGCTGTTTAACTAAATCACATATTAACATTTGCTTAATGTAAACAACGTGACGGAAGTGAGTGACTTGCAACTTCGAATGTGTTCTTAACACAATACAAGACTCTGTCAGGGTAGAGATCCGACAGAACGAAGTCCATAGACATTTGTGTGAAAATTTCGATTCAAGTCACTTGGATCAACGGCTGGTGATAGCTTTAATATTTAGGATTAATATGATAACTTAGGATTGATAAATGCTTGGCTACCCTAACACTTTCCTTGCATACTGATTGAGTTTTTGTCTACAAAGACTCTGATCGAGATCCCTACCGACAATTCTTTTAGATCGCAAGGTCTATCCAGACAAATCCTGAAATAGTAAAGGAATAGACGATGTAATCTCACACTTAGCCAAATCGTTGCCGTTGTTTCAAGACACATATCAATGACCTTCACCATAAGCTAATTACCATATTCGGCATGTTTACTTCAGACAACCGAGGAGTTCCGAATGATCGTGATCGGGTCAGGTTTCATGCAGTCCAACAAGACCCAGCAAGCCGAGGGGGGAGTCTTCGAGAGCCTGCCGGGACTGAAGGTCGACGACACCGTGGACTGGAGACAGAAAGGTGCGGTGACGAAGGTGAAGAACCAGGAGCAGTGCGGGTCCTGCTGGGCTTTCAGTGCGGTGAGTATCGCTGGACATTTTGAATAGCTGTGAACAACTCAAGTTGTAAATTTGAATTTCAACCTGGGCATTGCCATTGGTTAGGAATGGAGTTAAGAATTAATCTTTATCAATAAGAATTATCTTACCTTTATGTACTTGCTTGGCCCATAAGTAGAAATATGCTTCCAAAAAACACAGGCTCCACGGGACGTTTTAAGATCATAATCTTTCAGAACTGACTGTTATACATGCCACTTATGTGGTTTTTTTTGCCTGCACCAAAGGCCTTCTTTTTGCTGTATCAGTTTCCATGGTACATTTTGTATCATATTCACATTCATACAATGTTGATTTTGCCAAAAATATCATTTATCACATCATAACACCAAATAAGACTAGAATGACACGAAAGACAGCAAAAAAAAAAAGAAAACAAATATAGGAAAATGACCATTTCTCCCTTAGACCGGCTCCCTGGAGGGTCAACACTTCCTGAAGACGAACAACCTGGTTTCCCTGAGTGAGCAGAACCTGGTGGACTGTTCTCACAGGGAAGGTAACAAGGGCTGCAAGGGCGGCAGCATGGACCAGGCCTTCAAGTACATCAAGATGAACGGCGGTATCGATACTGAAGAGTGTTATTCTTACAGGGGAAGGGTAAGCAAAATTATCCCATTCCTCTATGTAGAGCCTCGCCATTGGCCGATGCAATTCTATTGGAGAAGCTCTGCTAAATCGGGCTTCCACTTTTGTGGGCGTGACGTACCTTTAGCCAGTTGTCAGCCAATCAGGAACCGCCTAAATGTTTTCTTTGGGTGAACTCTATCCTCTGATTGGCCGACAGCTGGTTAAAGGCCACCCCCAGAAACGTGGAAGCCCCAGCCCAGCTTACCAGGGTCTCCCAACGTCTATTGTATAAGCTGCGTAAGAGGCTCTCTGCAGCCGTAGTAGAATGAATTATCCTTGCCTTTTGTTGTCCAAATGATGACAGTAGGTTGATGAAAATGATATGGACAAGTCTAATAGTCCAACTGAATGGCATATTCAAATCTACACGTATTTACAAGGTCCATAATAATTTTACTTTGACAATTTGAACCGTGTCTCGAGCTCTCTCTAGTGATAAGCCGGTACGCTTTCAGCAGATACTACTTAATACAACATCTAACAGCTTACAAATAGGTATTGTAGGTCTATATATATATCCCGATTCTAAGCCTTTTTGAATGACATCTATTCCTTGCTAAGATAGTTTTGCGAAGAATCAACCGATGATGATAGGGTTTACGGTATATTTTTCATAAGGAAAGGCATTCAATGCTTCCACTGTACTATAACAGAACCCGACCATGACGCGTTTTCTTAGTCTGATTCTCCTGCTGCATTCTATACCAGGACGAGAGTATGTGCAGGTACAAGTCCAGCTGCAGCGGAGCCACCCTGTCCAGCTACACGGACATCAAGACTGGGGACGAGATGGCCCTCATGCAGGCTGTCAGCACTGTAGGGCCCATCTCTGTCGCCATAGACGCCGGACACAAGTCTTTCCAACTCTACCACCACGGTAAGAGTGTTGTGGATGTTTCACTGCTGCTGCGGGCAATATGTCGGTTCAGGTGCTTACCCAGTGTGATACATTATGGATAATATGGCGAAGTTGAAGGCTCCCGAGACATAGACAAACGCCTCTGGACATGTAGAAAGCATGGTGAGACAGCAGTTTAGGGGCCTTCAACTTTGACCTTGTGCATGAGCAGTTAAACTGTGACCCGGCTTATTGCAGTACTAGAGGTTATACATATGTGTCAAGCAACATACGCATGGGATGAAGTGGATAGTCCCACGAATTTGTGTTTAAAGCGCGTATGCACTTTGTGTCAAATATTCCCATTGTCGAAACGTTCTGCTGAGAACGGCAGTTGCTTTTTTTTTATTACAAAATCGAGTAAACTTAGAATTACCTGTCGACGTTTCGTTGAACTGCCTGGCCACTTCCTCGTGAGCTAGGTGTCGCTGCTGCATTGCACTGCAGCTAGGTGTTGCTGCTGCTGTGCAAAGAATGCGGTCCCAAACGCGACTCAACATGTATGCCCCCCTCGTCCCGTTTCATTACTGTTATAGATTTTCTGACCTGCATTGACTTCATTGTCATTGTCATTGTCATTGTCATTGTCATTGCCATTGTCATTAATCCAACGAAGGCACAACTTTTCATCAATGCCTGGTTGTGGCAGAAGAACTTCAATAGTCCTTATTAATCTATACTCTGACATGTATATCTATGTTTCAGGTGTATACAGCGAGCCCAAGTGTAGTTCCAAGAAACTGGACCACGGAGTTCTGGCCGTAGGATATGGAACTAACGATGGAACCGACTACTGGCTCGTCAAGAACAGGTCAGTACTATATATGTATACCTTTATCTATAATACTATGTACAGAACTCAAATTAGTAAGTAGCCGTAGATCTTAAAAAAAATATTTCTTACTGAAACAAATACATCTAATTGGAAAAGTCACTGTATCGAGAATGTCGACCAATGAGAAACATGACAAATACACACACAGTGCCCATTGGCCACTTGATATAATTATATCACACAACCTGTTAGATGATTGGCTCAAACCTGTGTTTTTTGTTTTATGGGCAATCCGTTTGACTGCCACAGATAGTCAGAGAAACTTTCATTTTACCTCATGTCAGCTATCCCTTAGTCTAGATATTTGACCGTTGTGGTCGTTTCTCCATTCTTCTCGCTCTTCTGTCCTTCCCATAGAAATTGCTTGTTACCAAAATTGCAACGAACATAGAGATTGAGACTCAGAGTTGTTTACAACTTTGTTTTGTTTACCACAGTTGGGGCGAGATGTGGGGCATGGAGGGATACGTCATGATGTCCCGCAACAAGGATAACCAGTGTGGAATCGCGACTGACGCCAGCTACCCTGTTGTCTAATGCAACAAACCCTACGGCTAGGGAGAAATACAATATTATACCGCACACTTTAATAAACTGTGTCATGATAAACCATACTACTCAACCAAAAACGGTACCTTTGCGTATTCTATTGGAATGTGGAATTGAGGTTTATACTTCCGTGCATTGTCTTGCTGCATAACGTAGTAACAATGGGATGAAATTTATATGAATTCAAAGAACAGAAAGTCTTGTAATTTACTGACCCAACAAACCACGATCACGAGCTTGGGAAGGAAAGAGCCATCTAGCGCTTTTAGGTAGGTCTGCAGCTCCAAGGGATTGTCAAACGTGCGTTTTGGTAGATGTGCGATGAGAGGTTGGACAAAAGTGTACGGAAAAGCTCTTGTATTATCAATAAAAATCCACAACGTATCATCGTGTTTTTCGTCTCTGCGTATTACTATTAGTACACAATGGTAGGAGGTATTGAAGATTGTTCTTTCAAATACCACTTGTAATATTCTCATCTTGTAATATTTTTTGATTGTGGGATGTGGGAAGGATTGTAACTTAATTTAAATATCACGACTTAGTGTGAATAAGGAAAAATCTGACAGGGATAATCAATCGTAATAAAGAAAGACAATGACATAGATTTACTCTGTAAACAAGGCAAGGGCAGAGGCCAAAGAGAGTTAATGGACACTGACTGGTCACCCAAGGTCACGTGGGAAAATGAGCAGACGCTTGTCATTGGCTGTCTTTCATGGTCCAATCAAGACGTCACCATATATGTTTTGTATTTAATTTAGTAATCTAGTGACCCCACAGTATCTTCCTCGTGTGAGCAGGCTAGCCATTTGTAACTCGTGTACCTCTGTCCACAAATAAGGTATGGGCATTGTTCACCCTATACTACTCATGTTCGACTTTGTGTCCGTGCTGCCATGCTGTCGTAAAATGTTATGTTCATTCAACCATTCTAGCTTTAACATTAGGGCTATGGTTGACAAAAAAAGATAGTTCAATTCTCTGTCAATACGTGCATTTGAACCTGTATAAATAGTGCAGAATGCATCTACTGCGTAACATGATTGTTTACATTTAAGACAGAGTATCTTGACGAAATGAAAACCTGTCAGTATTGAGGATGTTTACCGGTATATGGTAACAAAGACGCGATACACACACAACAAGTTGTACAGTTTGCTCTGGGGAGTTCATAGACCAAGCTGTTAACACAGTAGGTAAAGTGTGGACAACTTCAGTCTTAGTTTACGACACCTAAAGTCACAAGGCAGTCTCGTGTTGTATAAAGAACAAAGGTGAGGTTTACAGAGGTAGATATTACAAGCTAACCTTTGCCCACCAGTATTGTTATAAGGGGCTATCTCTATCCATTACGCAACACAAGCATTTAGGTGCAAGCAACCACTGTTAGTAGATGCCGAATTCAAAGGTATGCATAACAACTTTCTTCAACAGTACTGAGTTAGATACACATCTCAAACATTCAATGTCTTATCCTGACCTGTTGGAATGTAACGTTAACATATTGTGATGTCATTTTATCTTACATGTCTTACGTAAGCTTAAACTTGATTGATTGTACTTTTTTGCACTTTACACTCGTATGTCAGCTGATATTAGGCATGTCACACCAAAATTTTGGTTAAGGTTAAAGTTGTTGAAACTGCTTTCAAATTACAGATCAGATTCTTCTGATTACAATGCTTTTTATTGTGTTGAAATCCGACAATGTTGAAATTTTCTAGAATTTTTCAAAGTTGAAAAGTTGGACGTTTTTATTAGAAGAGGCTTATCTATTAGCCCTATGGGAACAGTTGACCTCGACATGGCACCGAAAATGACCACAAGCACACAGTTATTTACACACTTTTTAATGTATCTTCCAAACGCTTTAACAAATGTTCTTCAAATTTTCAGCACATGAAGATAATATTACTGGACAGACTATGATATTGTTTTCTCGACATATCATCATTACTTTGTATTAATTAATCCTAATTAACCCTAATTAATCTACTCATCCACAATAGTACCATTCAATTAATCTGCATTTCTTAAACATGCTACAAGCTTAAGAAAGAACTTCACGTTTCTTATTCAAAGTAAGACAAATCATTAAAAAATTAAAAGTATTTTTGTAGTTTTCATTAATTACAAAATATGCAAATGAGGGTTATTACCCTACAGTACTTCCAACAACACATGTAATTGTATCACTTGTCCATATTTGAATTACATATTCCCTGAAATAAAAATAGACAGTGCTAACCTATATTGCATGTTGACGTAAGTACAGGAATGTATCCACACTTTTAGGAACATCAATAAATAATTAAGAATTTATGCTAATTAGCAATATGCTAATGATACATATATGGTGAAAACTATCCACACATTGGCTTTTAATCACATTTATGTTGTAGGCATACTTAAATGGGTTGTACAGATGTAAATTACATGTTACTTTAAAGAACTTTTAACAATCAAATGCTTAATTAGCAGTTGTCCTAATTAACATCGTAATTAATGACATTAGTAATAGTAAGTGCTAATTAGTATGCATACATGTTTTACCCATTCTAAAAAATAACTGTTTAGTTCAAGTAACTTTCTGATTATTATTAGTAGGTTGCTTTTCTATTCAGTTTCTCTTAACTTAGCTTTTCTTCTTTAAAATTCAAAACAATAAGATCAAATAACTTTCAATGTTCGTCACCAATTATTGCAACTCCAAACATGTCGTGTCTAAACTTGATCTGTTGTCTCGGTGTCTGCAGCCTTGTCTCTGGTGAGCAGTTTTGACAAGTCTCTATTTTGCTGTTTCCGCTGATCTGCCCAGGATATGTCCCTTTTGTGTCAACTAGAAAATTAAAAAATGATCTCGAAATTAATACCATGCAACTGACAAATTCCGATTGAGCATGGCGATAACGTGTCTGCACGCAACATATTATTTACGATAGTGAAACGTTTTTTTGTTACAAAATATGCCACATCATCGGTTATGAAAGGTATTCTACACAATACATAAATTTTGATAAAATATATTGCCATTCTGCGGTCAAATAGCGCAGAATTTATGATAATATGTTGAATTTATAGCGCAGACAATGTCCGCGGACGTCCGTGATGTCACGCCCCCCTCCCCTTCCACGGCCGTGCGCGGGCTGCCTAAAAAAACTCTCAAATCGCATCGCTAAAGCCACAAGCCAAACTCGCGTAAATAGAAACAGAAACTACACCATGATGATCGCAATATATCTATATTTGTCACTGTGTATGAACAAAATTGCTAAATTCAAGAAAAATGGCAAAAATATCCACTTACTTTCGGAGGTGTCCCAACTCTGGCCCATAACTTCCGCCAGGAATGACGTAGCAAAATTGTGCAACCACTGGAGTGAACCTTGATCTCTGCCCTTTCACCTGAAATCATTCCCAGAGTTCTCCGATGCACGGCGGCTTGTGGCTTTTGAGTTGAAAATTGCATGTCCGCCGGGCGGCCTTCGAAATAGCGTGCCGCGCGCGCGGCGTCAAAACGGGGCATTTTTCCGGCTGTATCTCCAACTTTTATGATTTTTAGCTCCTTATTATATGGATATTGTCAACTAAAAATCAGATAGTATCGTAGTCAACATTCCATAGATTATAGACAACGATTTTGATTGGCATTATTCAAGCGGTTGATTTTTAAGATTTTTTTAAAAACATTTACGGCCCCGCGGGCCGCTTCGTTCTAATGCGGGAAGGGGGTAGGTTTGACATGCCTACTGATATATATGTATCAGTATTACTTTTGAGGACAAATAGGTTTCACTTTTTGATACTCATTTCTTCTGATTCTTTAAGTGTTTACCTCCATGAAATGTCATGGAGGTTATATTTACCTCCATGAAATGTCATGGAGGTTACATTTTACCCCGCGTTTGTGTGTGTGTTTGTCTGTCTGTGTGTGTGTAAACACACGGGCACTTTAAGGCCTGTGACAATTTTGGTCGACATGAAATTCGAACCACTGCGTGACCTCAGGTAACCCCGCCGAGCCGGAGCGTTTTTAGAACGGTCCAATGTCAGTACCTAATGTTACATTGCGAAAACAGGAACTTACGATGCACGGGCCACACTAACTACTTTTCTTGAGACTTATTAATGTTGAGTGTTAAAGATATTGATCTAGTATTTATCAAATATCCACATAACTAGAAGCGGTTAACAAAAGGGCACCCCCGCGAGAGCTGCAAGTGGTACAGTCCGAACATGCGTTCCGACCTCCCGGGGTGTGGAGTGGCGGGAAAACAGCGAGGCGCTCATACTTCAAGGAAACAGCAAAATAATGCTATAAATCGGTATTTCTAGCCCAAAATGATTGTATGGCAGTTGACTGATGCCTTATAAGGCTAACTGCTTGCGAAATTTCGCATTGATACAACAGCGATTTAACAGATACAGACATAAAACATTCATATTTTACTATCGGTTAACGCTACGTACAGTCAAACATGTCTTACTTGGGCGCAGTTCTTGTAGGGTAGGTAGTGTTTCGTCGGCCCCTGCCCACATCAGGGCACCAGTTTTATTACGAGTTTTGGGCAGATTTAGGTTCATTAAGCCTTAGACCTTCAGAAATCAAGCGGGTCTTCTTGCAATATCTTTGATTTCCGTGGCTGTAATGATATTTGTACGAAAAATACCAAAAAATTGTCAAAAAATTCTGTTTTTGCCCCAAAATTGAGCCTTACCTAGGTATAGCGGCAAGATCCCCAGGCATATTAGATATCACAGAGATATAATCTATTACTCCAGAAAATATGACTCAGTTAGACAATCATTTCATAGTGGGCACAGACCCATTTTAATAGCATCCCTATTTTTTACCAAAAAATGGTTTTATAAACCCAAAATATTGAGGATGCACAATTTTCTTGTCATCATATTTTGAATATGGGTGAATTACGTTAACTGGCCAAAAATTGTTGAAAACAGATAGTTACATCAAAAGTTATGGCCATATAACTGCTCGACTGAGAATCTACAGGTGTCACAGGCCTTAAACTGCCTGTGCAAGATAACTCATGAACGGTTGAGTGGATTGGTTTCATACTTGGTGCGTTGGTAGTGTGTGATGAAAGCTGGAAATGATTAGATTTTGGGCCCCCTAGCGGCTCCCCTAGGTACTGCAGCGCAACTTCCGGTTTTGCTATCTCGGTGTTCTGAACATGCTATTGTCACAATATTTTAGTATTAGATAGCTCTTGTGCTCAGGAAGAAATGACATAAGTTTGGGCCCCCTAGCGTTTAGTTTTGGGATAGCAGGGCATTTTTGTCAAAAACTTCTGAAGAGGATAACTCAAGAAGGGAACAACGGATTTTCATGATTTTTAGGATGTAGGTACCTTAGACAATGTTGTACAAGATAAAATACTAATTATGCAAAATAGGAGCACATTTGCATAATTAATGAGAATATTCTATCATAGCAGTTTTTTCAATGTATCTCTTGTTCCAGACATGCTATGGTCTTGACATTTAGGTGGTAGATAGCTTTTAGTGCTATAAACAAGTGGGGCAAGTTTCAGCCTCCTAACATTTAATTGTGGTGTTTTTGTCAAGACACTCCAAAGAGGATAACTGCAGAAAGGAACGACGGATTGCCTGCATTTTAGGCATGCAGGTAGCTTAGGCAAAGATGTTCATAATGATATACATGTTATGCAAATGAGGACTTAATTTGCATAATTAATGAGGAAATTGTATAGTTCCATTGTTTTCAATAACTGGACCTCAATACATGTAACACATGTTAATTATGATAGGTGGAATATAAGCAGATACCAAATATGGTAATGAGGAACTTATTTGCATAATTTATGAAAAATTGCAAAAACACTTTATGATTAATGTGTACGTTAGTCAATGATGAACAACACCATGCATAAATTATGTTAATTTGTTAGTCAATTGCATGAAATTTACGAAAGCTCTAAAATTTCATTGAGGTATGAGGTCGCCGAACTCTAGTTTTTTTTTTAATTTCTTGTCAGGATGAGGTTTTTCATTGTTGTCGTCTGCGTTGCCCTGACAACCGCCTTAGATCCAGAATGGGAGGCCTTCAAACGCCATTACGGTAACAACAACATTTGGAGATTAACTGCAAACGCAACAGGAATTCTTTTTACTGATCCGTTCATTAATAATCATTTCATGAAGTCCCTCAAAAATATTCTATGTGTTAATGACTGTATTGAATACCTTGTGTATGGACGTCACAATATATATATATATAAATTTAAATGGACAAATAATAACACAATCATCATGACATACCAAACCTTCGTACATGTAGGTGTATGACGAAAATGGCTGCGTACCTTCTCTCGTAGGGTGTAACGTTAAAGTAATGTCTCTGATAGGTGAACGCTAGGTTGACGATTGTAAATGTATACGTATTGCCGCAATAGGTAAACGATATGAAAGTCTGTCTGAAGAAAACGTTCGACACTCCATCTTTGAGGAGAACAACAGAATGGTCCAAAGGCACAACGAGGAGGCAGCAGCGGGCAGACACACCTTCTTCATGCGCATCAACAATTTCAGCGATCTGGTAAGTGAAAACGAATTCCCGTGTCTCTAATTATAAAAGTTTATTTGAAAGTTCTTACCCGAGGACTAATTGCAACATGGGACATACAGAATACATATTAAACATACAAAAAATAAAAGACTTTGGTAACGTTATAGATAACAAAGGTGACAAGTAGTATTCTAGTAATGATATGGACTGCTGAGAGCTACATTCTTTGCATTTTGGGTTTGACTATTTTCTAATAACGTTACGGCTTATTGGTAAAATTTTAAACATAGGACTAAAAGCACTAATAACGTTTATTTGCAGACAAATGAAGAAATACGACATCTTCTGATAGGGCCGGGTCTACTGCAGCTCAACATGACCCAACAAAGGGACATGTTTAAGAGCATGCCGGACGTACCGGTCGACGACACCGTGGACTGGAGACAGAAAGGTGCGGTGACGAAGGTGAAGAACCAGGGACAGTGCGGGTCCTGCTGGGCCTTCAGTGCGGTGAGTGTTGAGACGATTTGTGTTACGCTTATATTACTACATGGTTGCTACTCCCAGCCAAAGAGGGCCCCCTGTTTTCCGTGGTAACAGATTGGTAGCGTAACTATGAAAAAATAATGCAACGATTCAAATGAGAAAAAGACTACGGAGCCGTCACCAAAATGAGTCGGACTATCACCAAAAAAGGCGTTTTCTCATGACACCACTTTTGCACTAATTTGCAAGATGAGACAGGCAGTAAAGTCATTGCTGAAATTCTCTCTCTCTCTCTTAGACGGGGTCTTTAGAAGGTCAGCATTTCTTGAAGACAGGCAAGCTGGTGTCTCTGAGTGAACAGAACCTGGTGGACTGTTCTCGTAAAGCAGGTAACAAGGGCTGCGGCGGCGGACTCATGGACCAGGCCTTTGTGTACATCAAGGACAACGGTGGTATTGACACTGAGGAGTGTTATCCTTACAAGGCAGAGGTGATATTATACAGACCTTTCTTGTAACTACCTTACAAATGCATCTTCAATTGTTCCTCATGACATTCGAATTCACTGATAGGTCGTCAGCTGTCTTCTGAAGAATCATCTCATTTCAACAAGAGGTTGAAGATCTCCACCGTGAAATACTTGTAGTTTCTCGTATGTATTCGTTAATTGTAATTCGTTAATTATGCAAATAAGGCTATGACTTATATGGGTCTATTGTTGAATTTTTAATGCTCTACAATGCACGTGACTTGTAAGTGGAAAATGTTGAACTCATGACCTTGAGTGTCTGTCAGTTGTCACACATGGTGGATGAGGTACTCAGTCTGCCAACTCTTCACTCCACTTCCTGTCACCAACTCTGACCTTTGCCCGTCACATCCTGTCACCATGTGATGAGACGTGCCTAGCATACGGAAATAATAACTGCGGAAACACAGACACAGACAGACACACCGAAAACAATGCCTCGGTTTACATAGATGATAATATTGAAGAGTGATCAGTTTCAGAACTAGTGACAAATGTGGCCGTCAACATGATTTGTTTCAGTAATTGACCATATTCCTACTCCATTTATTGACCATAGGACCATAAGTGCCATTACAATGCCAACTGCAGCGGTGCAACTCTGCGCAGCTACCACCATATCTTCCCCCCTCATGACGAGAAGGCCTTACAGCGGGCTGTGGGCACCATTGGGCCCATCTCTGTCAGCATAGACGCCACCTGGGGGTCCTTCTTTCACTACAGCCACGGTGAGGGAAAACTAGTACTGGACGTTTCACCAATACAGTAGTTCCTATGACATGACATGGAGCGTTTTAACTAACTTTCCATGTCAGTGATGCTGACAGGTGTTGGCCATCCCTGTTTGTTTAGTATGTTTGTGTTCAGTGGCAAGTTGACAGTTTAACTATTCTCCTATATGATCGGTAGACATCTACTGAAGATTATTTTAAAGTGTGAAAAGGTCTTTAGATGTCCAAAAACGCTTTATCGGGCTATCCAGGAATAAATTGCAAATAAGGACACCAACATGACGCCGGATACAGAAATGACCTTGCATTAAATGGTTCATATAATATATAAGACTAAAAATGGTTATTGCATTAAAATGCACGTCTTACATTAGTTATTTGCAACAATTCAAAGCTTCTGGAATGGACCTTGATAAGAGAAGTTCTACTCGACAGTGTTAAATTTGTCAGTCTGAACTTTTCTCCACACTTTTCTTCGCACTTCTCCTGCTCTCATTCGCTGTAGAAAATATTGTACACTACAGCGCAGACTTGTGTTTCAGGCGTTTACGACGAGCCGAAGTGCAGCTCCACACACCTGGATCACGGTGTGCTGGCCGTGGGGTACGGCTCTAGTAACGGAAGTGACTACTGGCTCGTCAAGAACAGGTGAATATACTAGCCTAGCAGCCACTGTGCCTTTGTCACAAAAGAAATATTCTTAATAACGACCCTTTTTTATAATAACTCTCACGGTTACATTGCGCATACGCAATTCAAATCGTGAACCAGAATATTGATGAAACAAAAGTAGCACATCGTGCACGATCTTACCACATACGGTCTAACTAACTGTGTACTTATATATGACTACACCTAAAAATGATAGCGTAACGAAGATAACGATTACAATACATTTTGACCAATACTAGAACTCCATTTTCTTTCTCACAGTTGGGGCACGGAGTGGGGCATGGAAGGCTACATCATGATGTCCAGGAACAAACATAACCAGTGTGGCATCGCAACCCGCGCCATCTACCCTGTTGTCTGATGTTAGGATCCTTCAGAAAAAAACACACACCAAAACGGAATTTTTTCATGATACGCAACTATTGACCAAGTTCTGTGCTTTGATTCATTAATCGTTCTGCAAGATGACTGCCCATTCGTGCATCAACCATGACAGTAAAGCTGAGTATTGACACAGACAAGCAGTGAATTTTTAGAGAATAAAATGCCTTGCGCCTCACTCCACCATATAAACAGCACATATAAGGGTATGTGTATGCATATGTTTAATGTATCACATAAACAGGTCTTTTCAACCGATCAACTCAAACTGTCAAGATTTGGGAATTTGGCATAGACATTCTGTTATGGAACTCTATTACGAATTAACAACAAATTAGAAGATGCTGTTAAGTTTTTATCTTATAAAGCTATATTATGCCTACTTCATAATGTGTACTTCTATGCAATGCTTTGATTGGAAAATAAAGCAACGAATGTCACCAAAACTCTGCCCAAGTTTCTTGGCTTTCAAGCCGCGCATGAACTACACTAACGTAGAAAAATTTTCCGCATTTGCCCAATCGTGGCCAAGACGCTTCGGGTACCTGAAAGAGGGATGTGCAGCATGTTTGACAACTTTACGATTATTTGTCACAAGCCACCTCACAGACAACGGTGGAAAGCTTTAGCCATAGTCTTCAACATAGTCTCCTTGTTGTATCGGCAAAGGTGAGTTTGTTTGTGAGTTAATCATTGTAAGATCACCTTTGCCCCCACCATTTTATAAGGCACTATCTCTACATGTATCCATTAGGCATCGCATCCATACTAAGTTACGAGCTACCACGGTGGACCTACGGTAAGCTACTCTCTTCAACATTAACGGGGTTGATACATATGTCATAATAGTAGCGTCTCTTATGATCTAGTATAATTATCCAACCCATTATTATTATGATATCGTTTTTATCTTACGTAAGCTTTGACTTCAATGATAGCACACCATATCGGGAACCATGCATGTATGCTACGTCTTTACACTCCTAAGTCATCCGATATATGTGTATCATACGCGATCAATATTACGTTTGAGAACACAGAAATCCACATTTTTTATACTCATCTCATATGCATCTTGTTCTTTCAGTTTTTCATATCAGGATGAGGTTTGTCTTTGTTGTCGTCTGCGTTGCCCTGACAACCGCCTTAGATCCAGAATGGGAGGCCTTCAAACGCCATTACGGTAACAACAACAAACTACAAACTACAAACGCAACAGGAATTTTTCATTTATGATTATAGAATCAAATCCCTGTTGCAAATACCCTAAGATGCTACATGCTAATGATTATGTAAAATGCCTTAAATATGGACGCCACAGTACATTCAAATAACACAATCATCAAGATACACCAAAACACCGTCTCCATACATGGAGATAAAATGGCTGCGTACCGTCTGTTGTTGGGTTTAAAGTTAACGTACTGCCGCAATAGGTAAACGATATGAGAGCCTGTCCGAAGAAAACGCTCGACACTCCATATTTGAGGAGAACAACAGAATGGTACAACGGCACAACGAGGAGGCAGCAGCGGGCAAACAGACCTTCTTCATGCGCATCAACAAGTTCAGCGATCTGGTAAGTGGTCTTCGGCTATAATATATCGTATCTTATAAACCATATTCAAATAAAATTCAATCTCTACAACTGGATAGAAAACCGGAGATTTACTTCCGGACATTAATTTCTAGTGACATCCATCACTCTTCTTCAGCGTCAGAATTAACTGGCAGGACAATTCAATACAAGTACAGCTAACTAGAAAAACTGATTAAACATGTCAATTCACTAACTCTTAAGAATCGTATGCAAATGTCACTCAAATGTTTGCTTGTTCCTTGTCTTGAGTTGTTCTGCCAGTTCATATTAGTGACGCTGAAGAAAAGTGATGTCACTTGAAACGTCCGGAAGAAATTAAATCTCCGTTCTTTATCCAGTTGTAGAAATTGAACTGTATTTGTATAATGTTTACATGGATGTCTCACCTTCATAAACGGACCATAGACCTCAAAACATGCAATATGTTGGGAGCATTTGACGTTACTGTGTGTGGGACATATGTACTGTGTGTGGGACATATTTGTCGATTCAGATGTAAACGATAATCTAATACGTATTGTTTTCCAAAGTAAGATGGCTGTAAGACACATAACACTTTGAAATGTAACCACCGAATCACGGGTATTGTTTGGTGTTCTCCAAGTGGATTTACCATTCAGAATGACTGAACGAAAGACCTTTGCTACATATTTATGCTCTTACAAGCTAGTTACATGTCATGGTGGTAAATCGGAAGTACAATAACACTGATATACGAAAGTGATATGTTACTACATCAGTACAATTATGACAAAAATATATACTTATCATGTTCAACTTCTTGGTTCTTGATCAAAGACAGTTATTATTATAAGGACATGTGGAATGTGTCTTATGATACATGATTTATCAAGCTTCACCTAATACGAAATGGGTTAACAACACTAAAAACAACATGTTTTCTCAGACAAATGAAGAAATCCAACAACTTCTGATAGGGCCGGGTCTACTGCAGCTCAACCAGACCCAGCAAAGGGACGAAATGTTCAAGACCATGCCGGACGTACCGGTTGACGACACCGTGGACTGGAGACAGAAAGGTGCGGTGACGAAGGTGAAGAACCAGGGACAGTGCGGGTCCTGCTGGGCCTTCAGTGCGGTGAGTGTTGAGACGATTGTGGCACGATTTCAGTAACTTTGATAAACAACATGTGAAATGATAGACGTCGTAAATCCAAAAGTAGTCGTTTCGCGTTGGACCTGAACATTTCACTGTAACAAACATTTAACAACCTTCACTTAACCTGATTTATTTAATGTATTAGCAAACACTCGCTTTCTTTGTATAGGAGCAATAGAGGCGAAAAGTTAAGAATCCTGCATGCTTTCGCTCATTAATCAAATCGGGTAGTTAAAACTTAATACTTTAAGCAAATGACGGTTAGCTATAACCTTCCAAGTTCACTAGTTCAAGACATAATATCAAAAGTTACTGGTCCACAATTTCAAAAGGGGAATTTTCACCCTTACATTCCCACACTACACGTGTAACTACTAATCTATGTCACTTGGAACGTTAAACCAGAAACACTAGTGTGACACTAGTTATACGTACACACTCCCTATTCTCCACATGATGAAACATTACCACTTCTTTGCACGATGGGACAAACAGCAAAATCGATGTTGAATCTGACGATAACCATCTCTCTCTTAGACGGGATCTTTGGAAGGTCAGCATTTCTTGAAGACAGGCAAGCTGGTGTCTCTGAGTGAACAAAATCTGGTGGACTGCTCTCATCAATTGGGCAACAAGGGCTGCCAGGGAGGATACGTGGAGCAGGCGTTCGCTTACATCAAGGATAACGGTGGCATTGACACCGAGGAGTGTTATCCTTACAAGGCAGAGGTGATACTATACAGATTTTTTGTTACCTTCAACTGTAGTCGTGTTCCTCATGACGGATGTTGATAGGTCTTAAATCTACTAAATCATCACATTTCAACTAAGTATGAGGTCATCAAAGAGGTAAATAAAATCATAAACATTACATGTGTCCATTTCTCACTTCATGTCACACTACGATGAGCGTGACTAGCATGTGAAAAATGTAGAACTGTAGAAAACACAAAGTCAAAGAAACAGAAAGACAGACACACAGGCCTCAAAATACACCCCATTGCATTAGCAGGCTCTTTTATTGAATGTCTGTCATTTATTATTTCAAATGAATAGTAAACTTACCTTTTTTCGTCACTCCCGAAACTATGATCCCTGCCCATCACTCTTGTCACTTTATGGTGAGATGTGAATTCATATATAGCATATAGAAATAATTGCAGAAACACACACGCACACACACCGAATACAACGATAAAGCTGACACTGGCCGTTAATGCCAGAACAATGGGTTTAGTAACAGATCACTGTCATAAGACCGTTGGCCTCTGCCATCGTTTGAATGATTGATCACATTTTTATCCCATTTCTTGATCACAGAACCAAAAGTGTCACTACAACACCAGTTGTATCGGAGCAACCCTGCGCAGCTACCGCCTCATCTTCCCTCCTCTTGACGAAAAGGCCTTACTGCGGGCTGTGGGCACCATTGGGCCCATCTCTGTCAGCATCGATGCCAGTTTGGCCTCCTTTCGTCACTACAGCCATGGTTAGAAAAAGCTCGCATGACATTACATGGAGCGTCCATTTTCACTCACACGTTATATCAATGAATGCAAAAATTAATGATGATAGAATCTGGTCAAATAAAAATTTTAAGATAAAAGTTTGCAAGGAGGATTACATGATTTGGATTAATTTTTGTAAAATACCAGTAGTAAAACTCAGTAGTAAATATTTGTATTCTCTTTGTCTTGCCAAAACCCTAACAAAACCTTCTTCTCAAGCTTATTGGGATAGCATATTTCCTAACTTAAATTGGACGAATATATGGAGATCTCAGACCCTGAAGTTAAAAGAGAATAAGTTGAAAGAGTTTAATTTTAAATTATTGCACAAAATCCTCCCTTGCAGATTCTTACTTCATAAATGGAAAATAGTAGACACCTCTGGGACTATCTACAGCCCTAAATGTGCGATCTGTAACCAAGACGAAAATTATTCACATATGTTCTTTGAGTGTGTAAGGTTAAGAGGCTATTGGGACGAAGTTAAACACTTGCTTTCCCAATCTGGCATTAACATAGCCATCAATACTACAGCTTCTGTACTTTTTGGAGGTAACTTTTATGTTACTCTTGCAAAATACGCCATATTTGTATCGTGGATCAGATATAAAGACAACAAGGAGTTACTTAGAAACCACAATGTATTGTATTTATTTACAGCTCTCACTCAAGATGTGCAAACTTGTAAAATCATTGAGTAGAGAAACTGTGTACAACAAAATGTTTATTTGCTACTTGCTTTGTTAAGCAATTTACGTGGCTTGTGTGCAAGGACTATACTGTATGAACCACCTTGGTTCTGGGCTAGACAATAAGCTATATGTATCCAGCCACTACTTCATGTACGGACGTTAGATTTGTAACAATCACAATGTACTGCTGTTGGACCCGAATAAAGTCATATTGACAAAAAAAAAAAAAAAAAAAAAAAAAAAAAAACGTTATATCAATGAAGTTGGCCAATGCTGGTGGCCATGTTGGTGTCCTATTTGCATTTCAATGGTTTGTAGCTCAATCGGAAATTGCCTTTTTGTGACTTTCAGTGGCAGGTTTTAAAACACACGTGTTTTCTTCTTTGAGCTGTAGATATTTAGTACCGACTGTTAGAGAGGGTGAGGACATAATTCAAAAAGTCCAAAAACGTTTCTGTTACTGAAATGCAAATAGGAACACCAAAATGGCGACGGACACGACACTTACATCACATGAAAAACATTTTATAGAATGACTATGACTAAAGATTGCAGCACAGAAAATGTATTTCGGAGCCATTGTTTTCAAAGATTATGGAATATGTTTTGATAATGTACGTTCTACTAATATTCGATAATGTTAAAGTTGTCAACGTGGCGGCATAGACTTCTTCAAACTTGTAAGCCGAGGTTTGTGATCTCCGAGACCTTTTTCCTGGTTAAATATATCATTAACTCCTGTAACAGTAAAATTGTGTATTCAGGCGTTTACGACGACCCGAAGTGCAGCCCCTTTAAGGAGAATCACGGTGTACTGGCCGTGGGGTATGGATCTAGTAACGGAAGCGACTACTGGCTCGTCAAGAACAGGTCAATACTAGATTCATAATTACTTCTACTTATTTACATTATAAGAATTGTCGTACAACATACACAATCCCGCTTCAAAGTTAAATTTAAGTTTAAGCCTTCCCCCACCAGATGGTGCATAATACTCTCCAAGCAGAGGTTAGATTCCGTTTTTTAAATGTTTTTATGCGATTTTATCAGGCTTTCTATTCTAGAAAACGGTACAAAATAGAAGCCCGATAAAACACCTAAAACAGCAAAAAAATAGACGGGCTTAACCTCTGCTTGGAGAGTAGAAGCATAGAGCTTTGAATACTTTCTCATGTCCATTAGTTAGCATACATAAATCCATACATAAGACCCCTATTTCAATAGCCATAGGTCCACAAGGAAATTTGTGCAATCACCACATCAGAGAGCTAGTCCGCTGTAGTTGTATGTGTGCAACTACCATACTCTGTTCCAATTCTGTGAAGCAGATAGAAATCAGCATGCAAATGTAATATTTTAAAAATATCTACAAGGCGAACCTTCCACTTACTTGGCCATTGTACCAGTCTCTGACCTTTTGGTGCAAGATGATATTTCGTACCACAACGTTGAGATGTAGTGTCACCCAATCAGAAGTTATTTGCTATTGATAGTTCAACGGTAGCGTTGAAACCATTCTGCGATATTACCACAGACAGTTTAACATTGTGTTTTGGGTTGACCTTATCTGTGAAAACGATAACGCAGAAATACTCTGTTTTCTTTCTCACAGTTGGGGCATAGAGTGGGGCATGGAAGGCTACATCATGATGTCCAGGAACAAGCATAACCAGTGCGGCATCGCAACTGCTGCCGTCTATCCTGTTGTATGACTCTAGACTAAGGTCCTTCAAACATCAAGGCACACTCTTCTCTCAACTGTTATGATGTGTACTTCTATTTAATGCTTAAACTGTAATAAGGCCACACTGAGTTATCTTTATGGGTGACATCCTCTGGAAATCCCCAAACTAATGCGCTAGGGCGAAAAAAATGCACTGCAGCAAAAAAAAAAAAAAATACCGCTAAACCGGTACATGATTTAACATCCAGTCCATTCTTTCCCAGCTGTGGTTTGTCTTATGTTCACCTCCAGTAAGACTGTAAGACACAATCGTTGCAATTTCAGTAATGTTTTTATAGCAATTCTAGTTCAAAAGGGGGAACAATCACACTATGGCGCCATGCCCTGACCATATGCCCTCTTATCCTGGAGATCCTGGAGAGCAGTTCCTCTGGCAAGCATAAAATCCAGATTGACCAGGGATGCTATAGGGTCTAGGGTGACATGTGGCTACATTTTTTGGGAACTGGCGAAAACCAATGCTCACGCGGATGTCATCCATGAAATTAAGTCAGTGTGGCCTAACGTGAAACAAACGATTGTGCGATTTCCGCATTTGCCTATGCAGTCTTGGTCAAAGACACTTCGGACACCCGATGTGAAAACATGTATAACACTGGCACGATCATTTGTAACAAGGCATCTCATAGACAATGGTGGGAAGCTTTATTGCCATAGCTACTGTATAGTCTTCGACATAGTCTCCAACAATTTGTAAAAGAGCTATCTATTACAAGCCCCCTTTGCCTACCAGTATTTTCATGAGGTACTGCCTCTAAACAGTAAGCCAAGAAGAATGCGTACACGTATACTAGCTGCCCGATTATTTGCAATAAGCCATATCACAGTTCCAGCGCCGCAGGGGTAAGGTCGAGGGGTAGAGGGCAAAGAGTAAGGCCCCTCAGAGGTAAACAAACATCGACGACGTCGCTGTGTTTAGGTGCTTTCTTTTTCTTCGTCCTATCCTGACGCTTTAAGACCAATTGTGCTTTCTGTGGTGTTCTAAAGTTTAGTGCAGTGGACTTTTTATTACATGAAGAAGGATCAATGACACCTTTAAAGGAATCAGTAACAGTGGTCGATGGAAATTGAAAGAAGAAAAATCCTAACAATGCAGATGTGTACACATACAATAAGCCGTTTATATGTTGACGTTGAAGGCCCAGAGGCATAAACAAACCCCGTGTCGGGACGAGTAGTAAGCATGGTTTGTTTACAAGCTAGTTACTCAAGTAGTTACTCAAGCAACTGGATATGTTTCACTGACGAAGGATAGTGGATTCTATCCGAAACGTCTGATCGTTTCTAAAACCATATCCAGTTGCTTGAGTAACTACTTTTGGGCGTATCTTATTACCTGGATGTCTAACCTACATCGACGTATCTCTACCAGACAGACAACGTTGGCTATTATAGGGAGAATAAATTGCCAGGGAAGTGTTACCAGAGGAGTTGGTCGGCCGGAGGGGAAACATGAAACTTAGCGTGGACTGACTCCCCTGGCTAATTTCCCGATTTTTGGCCGAATTCTACGATCCACGTACGAATGCCTAGTGGAGGCTAATTATTTAGATCTTCCTTGCGGTGGCGTGAAAGAATTCGCACGGCCATTCGTCAACCATAGACTGCTGTTTGATCTCGATGTCCGTGCAGCCGTGCGCGACAAGGGCGTCACGCAGAAACGCCTCGTTAAGGTCGAAGTCGGCATACTTCTCTGTCTCGACGATGATGTTGTTTTTGAAGTCTCCGAGGATGACCAGCCCTCCGCCATGTTTGACGAGTGACGCCATGTTGCCCACGCGTGCGCGGTACTGGTCGGGAGTGTCGCACGCCAGCTCCAGGCAGAAGGACGACACCACCACGTCGAACAGATCAACACTGAGAGGAAAAATCTGGGTTAACTTTTTACTGCTTTAGTTTCTGTCGATCTAGCAATGTTGACCTTTACTTGCATAGGTAATATTCATTATATGGTAACGATATTCAAAAGAAATCTGAACCATAGATTTTGAGTTGTTAAGAGCTACATCATCATCAGTGCCAAATCACATGTTCTACATCGAAAGAGGTAGTGAGATATACAAAATGCTTTAGTGATAGACTAATGAGGGTGTTATCCAAACATTCTAGAGAACACCTTAAAAGCTATGATCTTTGACAGAGCAGGCAAACAATGCAAACATTCACACACAAGATATGCATCATTGTAGTTCTGCCTATCACAATATAGCCTTTCTTTGAAAATAGAAGTCGAACCTTTCATCACAAAGTGGGTTGCTCTGTTTGACATCACAGTGTACCACACCCTTGATTGATTTACGCAGACGGGTGGCGATGTCGTCTGGAGTTGAACTAGAAATAATGAGAAAAGTGGGGTGATAAACAACTCATTGCAATTGCTGTTTCTGAACTTTCTACTAGTTGCTGTTTACTATTGAAGCTGGCCTTGGCTATTGGCATTGAACCCACGCCTCCTTTAATTAAATTAATGATTAAGTACTTTTAAATGTCACCATGAGAAAGTCTTGGTAACTTTGGGAAAGAGATTTCGCAAACTCACCTGTTTCCCTCCAGCTTGCTGACATACCGGAAGTATGCACCCCAATCGAATGCTTCCGGGTCACCGTCTACCCATGTCTGAAGCTCCTCCCGGCATACCTTCAACCAACGAGAGTAATTTGCTTTAGCATAGTGTATTTTCAGTCTCCAGCGGATATGAGCGCAAAAAAGAATCACAAAAACATATATGACATATTCAATAATACGATTTGACAGAATAGCCTACATTCTCTGTCAGTTTTCAAACACATGAAATGTGTCGATAATTCTTAACAAAATGTTACAATAAGCCTTAATATAATGTAAGAACTATAATCAAAAAGCAATAACAAAGAAAGCTTCCTACACAAAGTCTAAGCCTCCATCTTCAAGTCAAGATCTCCTAAAAGTTGGATTGTATGTAATGATGTACTGATACATAAATAACCACAATATGCTATATCGTCGAGAATGTGCAATTTGTTTAATATTCTTTTATATATATCATTATCTGTTGTGATTTCGTAAAGGGCTCCTTTGGAAATCAGTTACTGAGACAGTTAACTGAAGGGGTTACTCAAAAGATTCATATGTACAAAAATAAAAGTTACCTCGAGGTAGTCAGAGCATGTGATGTCGGAGAAATATTTACTTGCGCTCAGGACGCTCAAAATGGACGGTCCTGTGCCGATATCCAACAGTCGCTTTCCCTGGAAAACACCTATGAAAAGAACACCGTGCACTAGTATATGTCATTGGTATTATCTCAGATAGTTATCCCCATCAAATGTGCCTTATTCGCGACAAAGACGTTATGACGTTACTATAAGTATCTTTGAACACTAGAGATGCGAACGATAAAGGAACACTACAGAGGTCAACGACAGCTAGCGCACCTCTAGTCACAACCTTTCTTTTGTCTAAACTCTACCCGGATCACGGCATGGTAAATGGAGTGACACGAAGCGTTACAACCTCAGGGCAATGGCACTCTTGAATACTTTGTAAACACCCTACAATTTCGTTCCATTTTGCACTTTCTACTGAGAAAGCAACTAATTTCCACTCATTTTTCACTGCCATTTACTTTATCCTCTCAAGGTATAGAACTTGACAAGTGTGTAACGTTACTGTCTTTCTTAACCCAGTCGGAACCATATGTGCAATGACTCGTTAAGTGTTTACCTGAGCCCAGTGTCTGGTGAAGGTTGTTCATGATGAAAAGCTGGACACATTCCTTGCCGTCTGTCCCGTCAAAGGCGCTGAAGTGTTTATCCAGGTACTCCCGCGGTTTGAACGCCTGGGTGTAATACTCCGCTACCGACTCCTCTACGGTTGCCTTCGAGTCAGCCATATTGGAAGTCTATCAAAACGAGCCAAGAACGTACAATCAGGGTCTCAGGCATGAAATAAAACAGCATCATGTCTTGAAACATGCTTGTACTCGAGTGACATAACGTTATACCAAGGACGTTATTATATAACGTCCTGGCATTTACATACTAGACGGAACGGCCCACCTAATCTCCAAGCAGATCCTACGGTAGCATAAGATAGTTGAAAAGCTGGCGGAGTAGTGAAGCCGGCCTAGGAGTGAGTAAGCTGACCGTCTGACCCCCTTTGGCCGGCTATACTCTTTTGCCAGCTTTGATACCATCTTATGGCACCGTAGGATCTGCTTGGAGTCCATTTGACTCCCTTTGGCCTGAGCTATACTCCTCTGCCAGCTATATTATTTTATGGAACCTTAGGATCTGCTTGGAGATTACGGCCCACCCCTGTATTTGAAGTTGTAATCTGTAAACTGTTCAATCTAAAGAGTTAAATGCCTTTCTTGCAAACATACAACAATAGTTGCTCGTAAGATATACGGGCAATGTTATATTAGACTGCAAGCAAGAGAATCCCTGAAACTAGACCTGGAGACTCTTTACGCGTGGACGTTTCTGTTTCTATCTTTGACACGTAAACGACACCCTGAAATACTCGCCGCGGCTAAGTGACTCCATGCAAAGTCCCACCATTAAACGTTGCGATCATGGCTACGGTACTTAATGGCTATGCGACTTAAGTCGCAATACTACCATGGGGGGAGAATCTTAGATATATTTGATACTAACAAAAAACATTAAAACTTTATCATTATATAGAATCTGTTATAAACTGGGATCACCACCTTACCTGCAACGAACGAAGCTGCTGTATGGCTTTGCAGGATAATCAGGCTTCCGGGTTGATCACCTTTGCACTTCGACCTTGACCTCCAGCTCTTCCACCTGGTAAGACCATACCATTATGCACGTGTGGTAGATCTAGGTGGGAACTATTAGGAAACTTTCTTTATCACCGTCAGTTATATATTGCTCCCCCAAGGGAAGGAGACTTTCACGGGAGACATTGTTTTTCGTGTATCTATCTGCAACGTTATGTTTATATGGTGTTTATGTGTTTCAACAAGACGATACTACGGGCAGCAATGACGTAAGAAGTTAACGTTATAGTTGAACTCCACATTGGAGTGCACCGCTGGGTCCATGGCTGTGGTGTAGACCACTAAGTTCTTAGTCTACAGCCGTGTAGATGACCACTGTTAAGTCCATGACCGTACGTGGAGTCCACCAAATACATGCTGTAGAATGCCAAAAAAATTTTAAAAAACTATACTAATAGCATAGAATGCCAATGTCAATTCCAATGTAAAAGAAGACGGTTTGAAAGAACAAAAAATGAAGAATATATTGTTTGGTATACCACCTTTTTTTAATTTGCACACTCAGTTTTGGGGGTTCCAAGTGGATGTCATCCATATTATCAATTCAACATGGCTTTATATCATAGCAGGGGACTTGCCGCACCTAGAACATTTATATCTATTATTCACTATAACGTTACATTTATAAACATGATTTCGAGACCCTAACATATTTGACAACAGAATCGACTCTACAATAATTCGCAGGACAACCAAATTTCTAAATAATTATATAAATTCAATTCTGGATTCATAAGACTGATAATTCTAAGCTTGCTCAATAACAGAGTGTTATATTGATACAGCAACGATCATCATTCAGATATATCTCCTAAATCTAAAACCTAACGTTAAATGTTAAATCTAAAATACAAAAACAAAAATTGACAATATTTCCTCTTTTTATATGCCCGCTGCACATCACAGTTTACTATAGACTTCCTCTCGCACTAACAAAGCCGGTTGAATGTCACCCAAAGAGCAGCAACCTGTGTGGGGGGAGAAAATATTTCAATCACTGAAGAAACTCGGAGCAAAATGAAGTGTCACTTCGTTTCTTTAGACATACCATCTACCGAATTGATTGATTCTGTGTTGGTATGTCATTATAACATTAGGCATTAAAAAAAACAGTAAATTGAGTACTTAGACGGTCAATTTATTTTACTTCTTGGTTCTCAAAATCATTGCACTTTAATGTGATCAGGAAACAACAAACAATGTTTGACATATAGCATATAACCCCTTTTTGACATTAACAATCCTATTGAAATCTAATCTAAAGCATGTAGTAATTATAACATAAGCTTCTACTATTTGTTATACAGACCTGAAAGTGCCATGGCGAGGTCCAACTCATCCCTCAGAATTTTCATAACTTGTCTCACACCCTCTTCTCCCTATACAGATATGAAAAGCCAAAGTTGATCATGCTATGGATATCTGTTGTGTCTCGTTTTTTTATAATCCTAACTTTGAGTCTCTTTGGGTTGAATGTCATTACAAATAAAATTCATGGTATTTTCCAAATAGATTTCAAGACTTCATTGCAACATTGCAAATGCACAAATGATCATGCTTGTACCTGTCCTTGGTGCTGAACGCCATCCATTGATAAACATAAGCATATTCACCATCTTCAGCAGTATGAGTAATTGTTTCTCTCTTCCAATGCTAATATCAACAACATTAGAATTCATGAAAGCATGTCTGTCTCACACAGTGATGTTTTTTTTCACTTACATTGAAGGTCAGTCCCCAGATGACAGGCCTGCCCACGAAGACTGCCCGCGCTCCGAGTGCCAGCGCCTTCAGCGCGTCAGTTCCCGTCCGCACGCCTCCGTCCAGATACACTTCTAACTTGTCTCCAGCTGCTTCGACTATTTCTGGAAGTGCCTCAATCTGTGAAGGGTTCAAATGTACGTATTGTAGAATCTGATTGAACCATTAAAATAAAGTCACTGTTTTAGTCATTTTTCTACATCATAACTTGAATAAACTTTATGATACTTCATAGCATATGAATGCAACTTTAGTGAACATTGTGTCGTAAAAAAGTCCTGAAACATGTGCACTTCCCACCACCACTTCAGTCGTCAGCCATTTTGTTCAGTGGGGAAGTCTTCGGTGTACTGGTAAATGGAGCCAAATGACTCACTACCCTAGCAGAAGAGTGTGTTGCACTTGTTTGAACAGGATTTATATGTTTAAGTATCTGACTCACAGTAGCTGGAACTCCATCCAGTTGTCTCCCTCCGTGATTGGACACAAGAATCCCCTTCACGCCTGGATGGTCCAGGGCTATCCCAGCATCCTCTGCTGTCAGGATGCCCTTCAGTATGATTGGCAGGTTGGTGATGGAGCTCAGCCAATCAATGTCCTTCCAGGAGAAGGCGGGGTCCTGGACGATGCCGCCCACCCCATAGTCCCGCCCATCCTTTGCACTGTCCTGAAAGAAAAGAGATGTTCATTGATAGAACACAAACCAAAGCATGATGACACGAGTTTCAAGATCTTATATATCTGTTTGAAATATCTAGACTTTCTTGTGTCATATTTATCTGTAGTTAATTGATTTTGCAAAGAAGGTATGATCAACTTATCATGTGTCTATCGTTCACAGTCAACGCGACTAACATACTGAAAACAGGTTACTATGAAAACACAAACAAAAGCAAACACACAAAACAGACAGACCAAAAATAATACCTCCCCATGATCTAGTACTTCTGGCTTTTTCAATGACCAAACGACATGGCATGTCTTTCGGTTGTCACTCAGGATTGATAAATGAGTACTCTGTACGTAACTTCCTGTCACACTGACAAATCTTCACTTTCTGTCACTCTTCAGTGAAAGTGACTAGCATATGGTAAAAATGCAAAGCAGACACAGACAAGCAAAGACGTAAACAAAGAGAGAAAAAAGAGTCAAATCAAAAGGGATACTTCTGCTCACTAGGTAAGCTAGGAAATTAAGTTTGAACTCACCGGTTCTGCGCCGTCCTTCAGTGCTAGAAGGTTGGGCACAGTCACGTGTGGAGGGAGCTGAAATTTGTTCCTGATGTCATGATTTCTCTTACTCACTATTGGAGCGTCTAAAAAAGTAAGGAAATGCATTAGACGGTGATCTCAAAGAAGGTGTGATGATGTTTTTGTCTCCTTCCATTGACCTATTTTGGGGGGGAGGAAGTCATTTTTCATGCGTGATGACCTCATTTACATTTGCTCATTTACGTGTACTTGAAACCTCTCGATCACCGAGCTTCTCTGTTATGGTCCCTTTTGTGGTTTACCAATTAGAGGGCCAGTAGCTGGGAAACAGATGCATATAAGGAGCAGAACAAACTTAAAACATTTCATCAAATAGAAAACCAAATAGCATTTAATTTTAGTGATCTCCGTTGGACCAAGTGAAAAACATGTCAAGGCAGGCTTCAAATATTTTTTTTTCTCTCAAAATTTAGTAATCACCAACAGTGACGACCAAAGCCTTGTATCCCGCCCTCTCCACCTTCTGAACCAGACGCTGTGTGAAGACCTTGTTGGTCACGAAATATAGCATGAACCACTTCAGACCGTGAGGCGAGGCCGCCATGATGTCCTCCGCGGAGCTGTTGGAGAAAGTGCTGACAGCCATGCAGGCTCCCATCTCAGCTGCGACTAAGAACCAATGCAGCATCAATGTGTTATCGATGAAAACAGAAGTCACTTGAAAGGCCAGTATTTGCTTATGAGCAAATTCAACAATTTTTACCCCACCTTCCTCCTTGGAGAACTGTTCCAAACATGATTTTGAAAAAAATACCATACCATATGTACGGTATGGTGGAGTGAAAATGATTATGCACTCAAAGCTAAGACTGTATAAAATTTGGTCAACTTCATTTTCTTGGGAATCTTGCAAACCCTTTTGTGCTGCAAACATCATTTTTTTTATCACTGGTACATCCATTTTAAACCCCTTGTCCTTTTGTCATATTAGGCACAAGGGAGCTCTTACATTTGATTGACTGTTCATAGGGAAAGATTTTTGCTATCTTAGTAAGCCATAGCAAGATGGCTACATTGTCAGACTTTCTGAATTCAGCGTAATATGTAGGTAGTACTAACGTTACAGATTATAGCATTTGTCAGGATCATGTAGACGTCGGCCCTCTCATGAACGACATTGGACGAAGACTTTCCCAAAGGAGATGGGAAATTTAAAGAATGCCTAGTAAAGTTATGTTACTACAACTACATCAAGTCACTGAATGGTTAGGCAGACATTTCCCGATACCTTTGGCGACATAAATGTCTGCTTGTGGCCAGGCTATGTCCTTCAGGCCTGTGGGGCTCACACCGATGGGGAACTCTACCCTCTCCCCCAGCAAGGTCGTGGAGAGGTCACGGTGGGACACGTCACGCAGGGATCTTGGTCTTAAACGGAGTCTGTCATATTAGAAATGACAAAACACTTAACGTTAAAATGATTACCTTTCATCAGGAAAGACCCTTATTCCAAAAGCATAGTCTCTATTTGAGTTGAAATATTTTCTACTCTGAAAGTTACAACAGAATTCTAGAAGTGTTTTTTTTTAATATTATGTTCAGCATTGGTGTTAAATTGTTGGAGTAAGTTTGTAGAGATCTGGCAGAATTCCAAGATTGTGTCTTAAATAGGTGCAAAATAATGCTAATTGCACGTACACACATTAAAAGTAAAGTGGTTCAGTGCTTAACACTAGTTTCTATTAGAATTCTAATCAACTGTGTATGGTACTTCGTTTGCTATTGTTGGGTCTGACTTTCTTTTTAAAAGGCAGGGTTGGTTGATTAACTCAGCAATATTGAAGCGCCGACTAGTAATCTATATAAGTACTGCAGTCTTGGAACTGTTGACCGGAACTAATACAACTGGAATCCAACCGGTTTAAGCAACTATCTGTCTTACAAGATTGTTGGTTGGAACATCCTTGCCTCCCGGTTTTACCATCTTACCTTTTAAAAGCGTTCCTGTTTTCCGACACCGTTTGACATTCTTCAGATCCCCCTGAGAAAAACTCCCAGGTCGCCTTGGACAGGTGTTTCCTGGAGAACTCCTCAAAGTCATCCACGCACACCATGCGGCCCGACATGGCACTGCACTGCTGCTGCACAGGCATTAAAACAGGCATACTGTATGCAAAGACCATCATAATGTCCTTGCTGTATGTTAGGTAACAACAGTTTGTATTCTGGCACTTACAAAATCCAGACTGGACCTGGTATTGTTCAAGTCACCGGTCAGGCCGATGAAAGACGCTCTTCTAAAACACGCTAACGTTAACCGAAATCGAACTACTTGCTTGACTTTGAGCTGAGGATCTAGGAAGAATATCAACAACTTGTCCTGGATCCAAAGGAAACTGTAAACTTCTTGGCCTTTTCACGAAGTTACAGAGTATCATGACGTGGTGATACCGTACCTGATGATCCTTTGAATTCTCTAAAGGATCGTACTCCTCAGCAGCGTTGAAAACGACGCCAACACCTGTATATGAACTGCACGTGAAATTTGTTGCAAAGGTTGAGAATGTAAGCACGTCATCCTGCGTTTCTAACATATATCGCTAAATGGCGCTTCTGCACTGCATGCGTGCATGTCTGTCTGTGTCAACAAGACAATTCAAGAATGACTGGATGTATTGGTTTCATACTTGGTGTGTTAACGTTAGTAGCATGTGACAAAAACTGGAAATGATTAGATTGTGGGCCCCATGGCGGCTCCCCTTTGGTACTGCAGCGGAACTTCCAGTCTTGATATCTCGTGTTCCAAAGAAACTATCATCACGATGTTTGGGTGTTATATAGCTCTTGTGCCCGGGAAGAAGTAAGTTCGGGTTCCCTAGCGGCTAGTTTTGGAATTGTATGGGTATTTCTATATGAAAAATTCTGAAGAGGATAACTCTAGAAAGGAATACAATTTTCATGATTTTTGGTATAGACAAAATTGAGAATGTACTTACATAAAATAGGGGTGCATTCGCATAGTTAATCAGAATACTCTTTGATAGCATTTTTTTCAATATATCTCTTGTCCCGGACGTGATATGTTCTTAACATTTGGATTGCAGAGGACAAGGACTTAATTTGCACAATCAAGTAGGAAATTGTATACTTCTATCATTTTCCATAATTGGACTTCAATAAATGTAATATATGTAATTCATGACAGAAGTAAAGAATCTCTTGTTTGGTATACCATACTCTGTGTGTTCAGTAATTTGTTTGACTATCCTGACCACTTAAATGTTAAAATAAGGGCAACTTTTGCTTGGCCAATTTCTATTTGCACACTCAGTTTTGGGGTTCCCAGAGGATGTCATCTATATAATCAAGTCAACATGGCCTAACATAATGGCGGATGACTTCTCACACTTAGAACATTTATATTCTATTATCTATTATTTTCTATACAATTGTTATATATGATTTAGAGAGCCTATTATATTTGACAAAAGATCCCAACAAAAGATCTGCAACAATTTGCAGGACAACCAAATTTCTAAAATAATCTCAATTCATATATTACAGATAATTTCTGAGCTTTCTCAATGGCAGTGCATTGATTCAGCAACAATCACCATTCAGATAGTTTTATCTAATAAATCTCAAACATGACTCTAAAATAAAAAAAAAGAAATTGACAATCAGGTTCCTCCTTCTATATGTCCATTGCACATCACAGTTTACTATAGACTTCCTCTCGCACTACCAAAGCCGGTTGAATGTCACCCAAAGAACAGCAGCCTATGTGGGGGGAGAAAATATTTCAATCACTGAATAAACTTTTGAGCAAAATGAAATCACATATCATTACCTTAGATATGCCATCAACTGAATGAATTGATCTATGTTGACATGTCATTTTAACATCAAACATTTTTTAAAAGAAACTCGTAAATTCGGTACTAGACAATTTATTTAAGAAAGGAATTCTTGGTTCTCAAAGCCATTTCACCTTAATGTGATCAGGAAACAAAATAATGACATGTAGCATATAACCCCTTTTTGAAATTAACAATCCTATTGAAATCTAAAGCATGTAGTAATTATAACATAAAATTCTGCATACACTTGTTATACAGACCTGAAAGTGCCATGGCGAGGTCCAACTCATCCCTCAGAATTTTCATAACTTGTCTCACACCCTCTTCTCCCTATACAGATGTGAAAAGCCAAAATTATTACTACATGTACTATGGATATTTTTTTAGTCTCTTAAGGTTGACTCTCATTGCAAATAGGAGGCATGGTATCTTACGAATGATTTCAAGATTTCGAGACTTCAAGATTTCATAGCAAGATTGCCAAGGCACATTCAAATAATCATGCTTGTACCTGTCCTTGGTGCTGAACACCATCCATAGATAAACATTAGCATATTTACCATCTCCAGGACTTTAAAAAGTGCAGTATGAGTGATGTTTCCTCTCTCCCACTGCACATATTAAATTACAAAGACTCATGGTAATTCAAGAAAGATTTCAAGACTTCATTGCAAGGTTGCAGATGCACAAATAATCATGCTTGTACCTCTCCTTGGTGCTGAACGCCATTGATTGTTAAATGTTAACATATTTACCATCTCCATAACTTTAAGTGCAGTGTGAGTGATGTTTCCTCTCTTCCACTGCACATATCAACAACATTAGAATCCTTGAACGCATCTTTGACTCACACGGTGATCAGTTTTTTTTCACTTACATTAAAGGTCAGTCCCCATATGACAGGCCTGCCCACGAAGACTGCCCGCGCTCCGAGTGCCAGCGCCTTCAGCGCGTCAGTTCCCATCCGCACACCTCCGTCCAGGTACACTTCTAACTTGTCTCCAACTGTCCGGACTATTTCTGGAAGTGCCTCAATCTGTGGAAGGGTTGAAACATACTTATTGTAGAATCTGAGTGATTGAACCATTGAGATAAAGTCACTGTTTTAGTCATTTTTCTACAATATAACTTGAATCAACTTTATGATACTGCACAGCAATATTCACAGCATATGAATGCAACTTTAGTGAACATTCTGTCGTGAGAACGTCCTGAAACAAGCACTTCCCACCACCACTTGAGTTCTCAGCCAATTCATTTAGCGAGGACGTTTTCGGTGTAGTTCCATTAAGGTATCTCTCCTGGCTAAATTGGCATTTTAACCTTTCATTATTTTCTCATTATTGAATTAAGAAAGAATGGAACTTTAACAATATTGATTGATGGGCATGAAAGAATTCTAAATCTGATTTTTTTTGGCCATATGGATGACGTCATCAAGTTTTCTTGCCCCCAATATCATTTTTTTCTATGAGAAAATACAGCACTTTGGTACATACCCTTGCAATGAAACTATGTTTTTCATGTGCATAATGATGAAAGCTACAAACTCACGGTTGCGTAAATTGATATCTTTTAATGGTCTGTAATTATTAGAAAATGATTTTTTTTAATTAGATGAAAACAATAATTTTCTCACTATGCTAGCAGAAGTAAAATGTATTGCATTTGTTTGAACAGAATTTATGTGTTTAAATTATCTGACTCACAGTAGCTGGAACTCCATCCAGTTGTCTCCCTCCGTGATTGGACACAAGAATCCCCTTCACACCTGGGTGGTCCAGGGCTATCCCAGCATCCTCTGCTGTCAGGATGCCCTTCAGTATGATTGGCAGGTTGGTGATGGAGCTCAGCCAATCAATGTCCTTCCAGGAGAAGGCGGGGTCCTGAGGGCTGCCGCCCATCCCATAGTTCCGCCCATCCTTTGCACTGTCCTGAAACAAAAGACATGTTTATTGAAAGAACACAAACCAAAGAAGAAATGAAGAAATTATCTTTGGTTTGAACTCACCTGTTCTGAACCGTCCTTCAGTGCTAGAAGGTTGGGCACGGTCACGTGTGGAGGGAGCTGAAATTTGTTCCTGATGTCAGAGTACCGCTTTCCCACTATGGGAAGGTCTGGATGTAAGGGAACACATCAGAAGGTGAAACATTTAGATGACTGGTTTTCTCCATCATCAGACTTAAACTTTTATATCAAGTAGAAAAACAAAATAAACATGAGAAATTCTGAATGTATGATCTCTGATGGACCACTGAAGAGAAATGCCAATTTGGAAGTTCTTCCAAGTCTTTTCTTTTTACCGACGGTGACGACTAAGGCCTTGTATCCTGCCCTCTCCACCTTCTGAATCAGACGCTGTGTGAAGACTTTGTTGGGCATGAAATACATCTGGAACCACTTCAGACCGTGAGGCGAGGCCGCCATGATGTCCTCAGCAGAGCTGTTGGAGAAAGTGCTGACAGCCATGCAGGCTCCCATCTCAGCTGCCACTAAGAACCAAAGCAGTGGTTTGTTACTGATTAAAACAAACTTCAGGCTGCTTAGGATACAGAAAAAGATTCTATTGTCAGCTTGATTTTCTAAGGGCATCTTGCAAACCCTGTGTATAAGATATGTGCCACATATATCGTTCACATTTTTGTAATGGTAACGTTACATATTCAATACTCCCTTCACAAGTATGCCCCATTTCTGTCAATTAAGCACACTATTTAATGAATGAATGAATGAAGACCTTTAAGGTACAATTTTGCCCAACCGAGCTAAGTACAGGTCACAACAAGTCAGGATATATACATATAAAAGTGTCACAAATCTACGGTCTAACACAAAAGTTCGTCTTCTTCTCGCTTCTTGATAATAGTGAAAATGTAGGACTGTATGGGTTTCACTATTGTCGGTTTGTCAAAACGCATGAGAAATATAAACTTGTCAGTGCTACTCATGTGTCTAAAATGAGGGAATCTACTTTCTATATAACTAAATAGAGTATTTCTATCATTCGAATACATATCGCAATCAATAGTGAAGTGCATTTCATCTTCTACCATGTTTGAGGTACAAAATTGGCAGACTCTTTGTTCTAGAGGAGTAGAGTGTGACCGCCGTTTATTAAGTAGAAGCCACATAAGTATGGCCACATTTTGTGTAATTAACTTTTGAACCTTGTCCCTAGTGTGCATTTTATTTAGATTTAACGAGAAATAAACTGTTCTGCAACTCAAAAATCTCAGTAAGTCAATTCTTTGAGTTGGAGAACAGTTTACTTCTAGGCCCTTAAGAAAGTCAGACGATGAATTTTCTACAGCAATTCGCCAATTGGCAAAGATCTGGGAAGATCTGCCCTAGTTGCTGTCTTACTTCAACTGCACCAAGTCATGGACAGATCAAGGGAGATGTCCCAGCAGCTACCTTTGGCGACATAGATGTCCCCTTGTGGCCAGGCTAGGTCCTTCAGGCCTGTGGGGCTCACACCGATGGGGAACTCTACCCTCTCCCCCAGCAAGGTCGTGGAGAGGTCACGGTGGGACACGTCACGCAGGAATCTCGGTCTTAAACGGAGTCTGTCGACAACAAAATACTTAACAGTAATGTATTATTACTTCTGATCAAGAAAGGCCCTTTGTCTGAGAAGGCAATCTCTAGTCTGTGTAACACAAACGCCGCTGTCCAGGGCTGTAACTGGCCCCTCCCCGCGGAGTTTGTGCTCCACTAGCTATAAGCTGAGGGAACTGTTGTGGAATGTTGCAACACCAATGGTAGGCCAGGATTTAGGTTGAGCCCACATTACCGTGGAAACCAGTACATTAGCATGTCTTCACCACCCAGACGGTGGATGGCAGATGCTTGGCGGGCTGCTATAAGCGAGATTTAATCAGGCTAGGCAATCTCTATTTTAGGAGAAATATATAACTATAAAACCATAGCCATAAAAGCTGTAACAGAAGTAATTCTCTTTTGAAATTTACAGAATAGTATTGAAGATAAAGTGTAGCAATCTGGCATAATCCATCCATCCAACTGTTAAACTAATCAAAAAAATTTAACGTTAAGAAACAACTGTCCAACAAAACATCATTATCATATAGCCAGGCCCCGCGGACCAATCAGAAGTCCCCGTTCCACGTTGGTTATGACGCCGTAACACAAAGATTCAGGCCAGGCAGGTGTGTATCGCTCCTCTGATTGGTCAGAATGAATCGACACCGGCACCGGTGTCGATTTGCATCGACACCGGCACCAGTGTCGATGTAAATCGACAACGGTGCCGATTCATTTTGACCAATCAAAAGTAGCCTTACAGACAAGAAAGTAAGGTATATGCAGGCATTGACCAATAAAAAGGAGCAAAACATATGCCAGAGCAGAGGGAATAAGTACAGACTGCAAGGGGGAATGGCTCCTTCTAACATTGATAATGAGTTTTGTTGTTCTAAAAAGCCTGCAATGTTTCGAATATTTTCTGTGGAAATTTCTGGTTTCAAAATGCAATGTGTAATCTCCTTACATATGCATGTACCAAAGAACAAATGTGAATTTTCAGAAATTTGACAAAGGAATTCACACGTTTAGTACCAAGAGATCTATGCGTCATACAGGAGTTTGCAAGTTTGGGTAGGCTATATGATAATAACGTTAATGACCCGCCTGTTCCTCGGTGTACATGGTGTCATAACGCCTGGTCCTTTGCTATAACCACCTCATAAAACCACCTCGTTCGCTTCGCTCACATCGGTGGTTTTATTCGGTGGTTATAGCAAAGGACCAAGCGTTATGACACCATATTCACCTCGGGGCGGGTCATTAACCCTTAATTATCTCTCGCTTTCCCGTCTTACCTTTTAAAAGCATTCCTGTTTTCCGAAACCGTTTGACATTCTGCAGCTCCCCCTGAGAAAAACTCCCTGGTCGCCTTGGACAGGTGTTTCCTGGAGAACTCCTCAAAGTCATCCACGCACACCATGCGGCCCGACATGGCACTGCACTGCAGCAACAGCATATTAAAAACACAGGGATACTGACTATGCAAGTACAATATTATGTTCTTGCTGTATGTTAAGAAGCAACAGTTTGTATTCTGGCACATCATACAAAATCCAGGCCAGACCAGGTATAGTTCAGGCAAGGCCGATAAAAAACGCCCTCAGTTAAAGATTCTCTAAAACTGTAAAAGCCGAATACTTGCTCTGAGTTTGAGGATTTGCACGGTGTTACAGTTAACAATATTGTACCTGGTGATCCTTTGAATTCTCTAAATGATCCTACTCAACAGCAGCATTGAAAACGACGCCAACACCTGGCCATATCTGGCTGTACATGAACTCTACGTGAACTTTGTACTAGAAAGGTTGAGAAATTAAAAACACAACGTCCACTTGCGTTTCTAAAATGTATTGCTAGACGGCGCTTCTGTACCGCTGTGATGACCATGACGTCACCTGTCACCATCTTGAAAGGGAAATTTTGCGGTCACACACAGTTTGTCCAGTGCTGTTGATGTTTCGTTGTTTATTTCTGACATCTTCGACGTTTACAGACAGACAGGTCGTCTCTCGTACCTTTGGCTGCCACGGGAATCGTACCAAAACGTACCTGTAGGGATATTTTTTCTGTAGTATACGCGTATAAGCACCTGTCGCAGTTTGATACATCTGTGTGGAGAATTCAACACAACCCCATTTTGCTGCTGACGAACGACATTTGTATTTGAAAAGCAAAATGGCTGGATGTCTGGACAACTTCCAGTGGCCCAAGTGCGACTGTATCGAGCTGGGAGACAAGCGGAACGCCATCGCGTCCATATCTGCAGGAATGCTGGTGAGTTTTTGTTGTTTCCGGGAGGGTGGGGAGGGGGGCGACCCAGAAAATTTATGGTGCAGCTCTGCAAGGAAGTCCATGATATCATAACACCGATCGCAGCATTTCTATGTGCATGTACACAACATGTACTAATGCAGTCTTCTTCTTCTTGCCTTTGTAGATATGCATTTATGTAGTATTCAGGAGATTTTTTTTAGGGGGGCTTAGTCATCCATGGTCTGTTTTCAGTCATGTGATAATGATGATATCAATCAACACTCACTGCTCAATCACTGGTAATTTTTTAGGTTATGAATCATATGAGTTGTTTTCATCTAAAGTAAAAAAAAAGACATCATATTTGCACATAGAAGTCACTCAAATGAATGCAATTTATCTCATTTTCAGTTCCCATTTCGGAATGCATTTACATGTAATGTAAACCTTTAGTTTTACTGGATGCAAGCATTGTTTATTGAGAGTACTCGAACCAGGGTCGCCAGCTCACAGACTCAATGCGCTAACCACTTCACCAAAAGGGTCAGACCCATAGGAATGGTCCGTTTGGCAGCACTAGTAGTACTAGTAGTACTGGTACAATGTACTACATGTGATTTGTGACATTGTGAATGATTGGTGTTTTGATTTTGTATCTTCCCAGTTCTTTGCTGGTTGGTGGGTGATCATTGATGCAGCCATACAGTACCCTGAGCAGGACAAGCTTCACCACGCCTACCACACCTGCGGAGTCATATCAACTGTCGCCATGTTCATGTGAGTTCCCTCCACACAAGATGCCTGGGCAGAAGTACAACTAGAGCCTAGGTTGCTGTTACAGTATAACTTTAAGTTGTGGAAAGGCATATTGGACATGATTTGTCCATGTATGTAGTTTTGTGCAACCTGTAAACCACTGTTTATACTGTGGAGCTTAATCTTAAGGGCTTTTCTCGGCAAAGCAGATGTCCCAAATTGCAGTTTTATTTTGCTTCTTGTACATTCATGATCTACAACAAGCTTTTACTTTAGCTTGAACATACCCATTAGCCCACATGTTGGTTTCCAATCACTTTGCAGTTACCACTACTTTCATTACATTATTTTTCCAGGTCATTCATTATATTATGACTTTTCCAATCTTTTACCCGTAGTTCTATTATTTGTAGGTTACAGACAACTATTTACCACTTTTTTATGACACATATTTACTGATTGTTGTTTTATTACACTTTGATGAATGGAAGAAAATAATTGTTATTGGACTTGCTGTTTCCTTTTAGGATAAATGCTGTATCCAATGGGCAGGTGAGAGGGGACACCTACAGCACAGGTTGTATGGGACAAACAGGTGAGTGCACCTGTGTACACACACCTGCTGAACACCTGATGACACTTCAGTCTTACTGGCATAGTGAAAACTGTCCAACAAGACCACACAAGGCACCGATAAAATCTGTTCTATGTGGATTGGTGATCACTATAGCATAGACAAGATTCTTAATTTGGTTGTGTCAATGGAAAAAATAGCTAAGGGATCACTAGAAAGTGGTCACATTGGCCAGGTGGTCCTTATGAAACCCAATGGTTAAGCCTGATTCATGAATGACACCTTATATTATCTGTTGTTCACCATACCCAAGGTTGTGTATCCCATGACTTTCCTTCCAGGGGCCAGAGTTTGGATGTTTATCGGATTCCTGCTCGCGTTCGGTTCCCTCATTGGTGCCTCCTGGATTCTCATTGGTGGTTACGTAGTGAACCGTGAGTTACCATGGCAACAATAATACAGCATTTCCTTTCCCCCCTTCACTGCTCCCCTCTATCCAGGTGCCCGGGTGTGGTTGTTCCTGGGTTTTCTTCTTGCCTTTGGGTCACTCATCGCTTCCTGTTGGGTGCTCTTTGGTGGTTATGTAGTCTCACGTAAGACACTTTTTATTTGTTTATTCAATTGTTTGTTTGTTTGCTTGTTATGCATGGGACAAGTTGACCAGCTGTTCGAGGTCGCCTATCCAGTCTTCTGTTTCCATGCCTTTGTTGCAATCTAACACAATTTGCTCAAAATGCAGTCTAGTAGTATCACAGCCTCTCCCTAAACGGCACTCTACTCCAGTATGGTCCAGACCAAGGTTACTGACCTTTTATGTAAATAAGGTCACAGTTGACAGAAGTCAAAAGAGTTGCTCTAATACACCTGTTCACCGGTTAAACTGTGCATGTACTGCAAGATAAATTGCAGATAATATATCAAAGTCAAAAGCCCCTGAGACATAAACAAAACACATCTGAAGATGCATTGATGGTAAACATGGTATAGACAAGAACTGTGTACAAGGAGCATTTAACTTTGACATATTTCCTGCAATGCATTTTGCTGCGCATGCACAGGTTAAACCAGGACCAGGCTTATAGTGGACTGCATTTTGTGGGCACTGTTGAGTTGCTATCAAGGCCGACTCTTGGTGAACAGAAAGAAAACTGTGTCACAGATTTTGCTGAAGCATGTTGTGCATGTGACAACAACCCTGATTATGTTTTATTCACTGATTTCTTTAACTTGCATCTAAATCTGCTACTGATATTTTTTTGGCAATAAAGCTAAGTCCTATTTCATATAAAAAATCAAGGGAGACCAGCTCAAATATTTTTGTAAAGGTGGAAGAAAGAAATTAATTCATTAGTTTGTTGGTGGGACAAAACCAGAGTGATGCACTGCAGACAATATGTCTAAGATGAAGACATGAACAAAACACACCTGGACATTTATAAAGCATAGTGCAGACAAGGACTGTTTACAAGTAAGGAAGGGGACTTCAGCTTTGGTCTCACACATTCAAACCTTGAACCAGCTTCCATTTGTCACATGCAAATATGTTTGGCAGAAATGAAGCATTTACAATGTGCCTACATTGTATAACCAACCTTTTCCCTATGCAAATATGTCTTAAATGATGATACTCCCTTGTATTAATGATTATCTTATATTTTTACCACTGTAGCTTCAGCCCTCCACAAGCAGAACCAGTATGCAGGAGTTGCAGTCTTCCTGCAAAATGCACTCATCTTCTTCAGGTAAGGGTTTCGTATGATAGAAACCTGTTGTCAGTGTGGCATAACTGGTAGAGTGTTGGAGGGCTTTGGATACTCCACCAAACAGAATCCTTTGTAATGAAATGGACCATTCACTCACACTCACTCACTCTCCGGTTTAACATTTTGAGTATCGCCCATTCAAAAGTTTTCACAGAGAATTAGGTTCTGGACCTGATCCTCTGGACCTGGATCGTACGTGTACCTGAATTTTCTGTACCGATACCCACCCCTAGTCCTTAGTACACCATGGGATGTAAAGTCATGGTCCACTGTTCACTGCCCTTGTAAAAAAGAGCTAGGGGCATTGCACTGTTACAATCATTATCATATTGTTCCATGCCAGTTCCGTATATTATGGTTGCCTTCTCTTTCATCACCAGGGCAAGATTAGCTCTTCAGTGATCTGAACAGGCTCAAAATCAGCTCCCCTTTTTTGTCACATCTCACCTCTGAAATGTTTCACTTTGCAGTGCAATAGTTTTCAAGTTTGGCAGGACGGAAGACCTGTGGGAATGAGGAACGCCTATGTGAGACCCGTTGTGAGACACACCAATAGAACAGCATGGATGTACAGCTATATTGACCTTGACAGCTAACCAAGGTCGCGATCTTATCAGATGTGATAAATTGATGTGGCATATTTATAGAAATCTTACTACCGGTAGATCTAATATGAAAAGTACTAATTTTTGTCAGGTGATATAGATAGATACTGATACTAAATGTAACAAACTAAAAATGGTAACGTTATGTATAATGTAACATTTGTGTAAACCAAACTTTCAATGTTTAGAGATTTATTACCTTTACAATACTTGTATATGTAATAAGTGGACAGAGGCATTCCTTTTGAAATGTTGGTGTTAAAATCCTTTTTAAATGTGAAGCATGCTTACAATAGCTGTAAAAAAAGATATGTTTTTCCTATTGAGCCAGAAGTTTCTTTTTTTTTCATTTTTTGTTACTTTAATCTGTGCATATTGTAAGTTTCAAGTGAATTTTGTGCCATCTTGTACAGCCAGTGTGTTATTTTGTTATTCTCTTGCTCGCTCAACTCTTGTGCATATACAGTATTAAAGGCAAATGTAGTAAAAAGACTTAAAAACATAAACTGTTTTAACAGTGCTTGAATTGGTTAGGCTATATTTGAACACTTGTTAAGCGGGAAAATTGATTAAAGCAAAATTTGAGGAATCCATGTATCTCTTTATATCCTTTCTCTAGAGAACGTTGTCAGAAAACTAGTGTTCAAAATAAGGATGTCTCACAACTTGTATTATCCCATATGTATTTCAAAATATATTTCAGTATAATGTATTTACGCTTATAAACTGTACATATCTTCCTATGAGACTGTAATATTTCCTTATCATTTTAGTTGGTTGTGAAAATGTTGTGGAATGGGGGAAAAATAAATTTTGTGTTACTTTTCTTTATTTATGAGTTAATGCAATTTCCATTTTTCTTTATTCAGTAAAGATATGTCTCGCATTGAAGACATCAATGTTCTCTTCATGAATTCATTAAAGTGCAGAAAACGTTAAACAGCCTGTTTCACTTTTATTTCAACATATGGTAGGGTGATTTGAAACTCTTCGTTCAATGATTTTAGTTGTTTGTTTTCAGACTGCAAATCCTAAATTATTATCTTTATCTGATCCATGTAACATTACCATGGAAACGTGTATGTTGAGCATACAGAAAAATATCAACAAGAGATTTTCCCAGACCAATGATGGCAAGGCCAGCCCTTTGTAATAGCCTCTGCAAGTTGAGCGACATTGGCTGCCTGTATTGTCAGCTGAACGAATAAATAAATAAGTGGTTTAACTTTAACCAATGGGAGAGTGACTGCAGCTCTGTCAAATATTTGCCTTTTTATGTTTACCTTAATGAGAGGTAAATATATTGTTTTTGCTCTGTTTCTTCAGTAGATACGTATGTATATCTGTAAAGAGCTGTTAACCACGTTTGTATGATCATCTTTTTACGTTGAACGACCAAAGAACTATAGTCATAGGTAGATGATCATCAACTTCCTTAAGCTGTTAAAATGTTTTGGAAACAGGCAAAGTGGGAAAAATTAGCTTATTTCTAAATCAGACATTATGATACAGTTGGACTTGGCAAGGACGTTATATAACGTCCTTGGGCTTGGATAGGGCTATTGAACAGACTGGAGCTGGAACAGGGATAGGTGTCAGTGTAGCTATTTGCAAAATGTGTTCAATGAGGTTGAAAGTTCAACCTCCTTGATTTGTTAAAGGAGGTTTTTATCAAGATAAAACCAACTTGATTTGTTTAAACCAACCTTGGTTATCATTCATGTTTGTGCATTGATGCCGTTTCAGATGTCACAGGAACTAACTGTTCCTTTAGAGGCATATTTTGTTTCTACCTAACTCAACATATAAGAACAGAACAGTAGAAATTCCAGCGTCAACAAATTTGTTATTATGTGTAATACAACATGGAATTGTTAGGCGGCGCTTGTGCAAGCTACAGACATGAACCTCGATCTGGATCACGTCAGGCCCTGACATGTGTATGCAAATGAGCCCACGCAGGCCTCCAGTCTTCAGAACCGGCTGTATCCAGTTCCAGCCGGTTCCAGCCTGTCATGTCAGTTTCGGTGCGCATGAATATCGCATGTGGTGTAATGCGGTTGACATGGAACATGTTGGAACTCGACTATCCCTGTTGAAATGAATCCCCAGCTCTATGTATACTTTTATCCTGTTAGATGACGATGAATTTTGCAAACATTGCACTATTGGACAGATGAGTCGTACATCTTGGGTAATTTATGGATATAGTGCTTGATTGGACCAAGAATACTGGACAGTAGAAAAATTAATCGACCAGATGAAGTGGAGGGATATCGATTTCAAAGATGCAAAAAGTGGGAAATTTGAATAGCATTTCACAGGAGTATAGTACCGGGCATGGAGATGATACGCTTGGCCAAATGGGAACTAGACTGGTTTTAGAAGAGTGAAATTGAAAACGTTGTAATTAACGTTATCTCGGATGTTTTTGTTTGGGTGCGTCAGAGTGTGAACGCGGGAGAATTAAGAAACCAGTCTGAAAATGATGCAGTCAGGTCTTTCCACGGAACATGGTATCCGGCAGAGCAAGGTATTTGATTTCTATGTGTGCATGCAAAAACAAATATTTATGGTTTGATTTTCACGTGGTGTCTTTTTTTAAAGTGTATTTTTTATGCATTTTGACGTCAACAGATCTTTTAGGGTGATTCTTGTTATGTTTAATACTATCTCCTGTACACATGTATTTAGTTGTTTTCATTATTCTTTGGTAAACATATCAAGTTAATTTGACGGAGTCTCTTTTTGTTTCATTTTCAGACGAGTCCCGGGTTTTTGCATTCGAACTCGACCAGTCACACGTGGCCTTTCAGCGCCATTGCCGAGCTGATCGGTGGGAAATTCTTACCACATATCTTTGGTGTAATAACATGAATAACGTTAGTTCTTTGACTGATTGCGTCAGGCCAAGGTCCAAGCAGCAAATGTGGTTTTACTTTATAGGTGGCATTTGTCAACTTGTCAGTCAACCGGAAAGGCAGTGGTCTTCCACTTCCACGGGCTTTGACGAGTGGGAGGGGGGCGTTTTTGACGAAACGTCAAATCGTGACTCGAAACATGAAAAAACGTGGTTCAACTCACTGTACACTGCCAATACACAGTGTAGTTCTAGACTAATATAGCCTCGAAGCCAGACTTTCTCCAGGGTGTGCAAATTACTGCCAGCTGACAGAGCTATTCTCCAAGCAGAGGTTGAGTCGCGTAGATACTTTTGTTGTTGTTGTCGTCTATTTCTCTGTTTAATCAAGTTTTTAACCCCCTTGGTTTGTCTCAAGATTCCAGGGTCCGGGGCCAACATGCGCCCAAGGAAATTTTTATCACGGGCCCGTTAGAGTTAGACCCTGAGGCCAAAAACTCTTGCTGCAAAATTTCCTTGGGGGCAGGTTAGCCCTGGAGCTGAGAAGCTAGCCTGTGGGGGCCCTGGAATTATGGAGATAGCCTGGCATCCAGACTTTTAGGATGTCAAGTCATGGTCTTGTAATTACTTTTGGCTGATTGGTAATATTCATACATATGGTTTATTGATTACAACATTAAAATGTTTGACATATTTTGTGCAGAAGACAACTGTGATTGTCTTTTCGTTATTGCGTGGCTTGATCCAGGAATATATGATAGAGGCATAACAAAAGGGCTTTGTTTAACTTTAAGGCTAATGGATCGTCAAATCGAATACAAATATTTGAAGAGTACAAGTACCAAGGACCCTGCACTGGTGGGAAGGGTGTTTGAGTTCATGTCTATGGTGTTATGCTGATATCAGGGTCGAGAGGAGGCCACCATGAAAACTAAACAAAAATTAAACCAAGGCAAAAAAAAAATATATGTGAAGAAATAGGTTGAATTTTTTGCTAAGGTAAATTTGAAAATTAAAGATTAAATTCCTTGGTGCCTGTTGTACACTCTGCACCACCACCACAGACAAAGGACTATATGATTATGTATTTAATCTGATTCAATGAAAGTATCATGTCCACTTCCAGACAATGCATACGACCCTGATGTGGCAGCACGGCAGCTTTTCATCGACATGGAGAAAATTGGTGAGACGCAGTGTCTCACGTTTACGGACAACGGCGCCGGGATGACACCAGACAAACTCCACAAAATGCTCAGGTAGAGCGATCCAGACTGTCCATCACAATTAGCAGTTCAACCGATGATAGCATGGCAATTAGCGGTTTGACCAATGAAAGAATGGCATTTTTACTGTGCATTTCTAGGTTTTGACAGGTAGGTGGGCTATGGGATCCATCCAATGAACCTGAGGTTCTTCAGGCATAATTGATGTTAACACAAGCATTTGTGCAGAAGGGGGATACAAAATTTGATGATGACATCATTTGTCATTTTGGCTTTGGAAAATTACTCTCCAAGAAGCCTGGATGCCTGGAGGCCCCAGTAGACCCTGAACAGGTCTGTCGCAGGGGGCCTGTTGTGGAATTTTCTTGGTGGCATGTTGGCCCTAGAGCCAAGAAACTTGCTTGTACGGTCCCTAGAAACAGTCTTGCATTCAGGTTACACTTCAAGCAGATGTTTGGGTGAACAATAGAAAAAGCACTAGTGCACTACTCAAAGAGATATTATAGAAAACAAAGCATATTGGCAATGTTGGAAGAATCTGGACCCACACCATATCTGCTTGGACAAGTATACTGCTAGTATGATTGAGGGTGTATGTAAATATTTGATATTTTGTATGTAGTCACTATTAGTCATAAAGTCCTTGAAGATTAGTAGTGGCGTGCCCTAGGGCATGTCACTAATGGAATTTAATTATCAAACAAACTAAAAAAAAGACACGGTTTGGCCGAAAAAGGGAAAAGTTAAATCACGCAAAACCTTTCCAAAGAAAGTGCAGCACTATTTAAACAACTATAATAAACTTCATAAACCACAAAAACTACTTGGTGCAGAAAGGGGGTGGTGGTGGGTGAAAGGACGAGAGCAAGAACCGTGCAGTCCGCTTACCAACAAGATCTTGAGTGACGTAAAATCACGTGAACAGGGTCAAAGTCCAACCGGGTCGCTCAAAAACAATTACAGTTTGTGATCAATTGATAAAAATTACAAGGTGAAACTTTTCTCACAAATAAAGTCGCAAAGCAAGGTCAAAGTGTGTGGTTAATGTCAAAGCCTGACCAGGACCTACGATTAATGGAAAACACATTAGACCTGTGTCGGGTTCAAATTCTGTTCTTGAAATGGAACCACTGTAATTTTATCAATAACAGTTGCTGGCGTTTGGTTGATATGAAAAAGGGAGACTTCATCTGAGAAAATTTAAATCAAACTTAAAGTAAAACTTCAAAGTAATCTGTTTCAGGGTCATTGGAACATAAACCACTTGTAGGAAGATTTTTTTCCTATTCTGGATTCTGGATTTCAAGAAAAGTTTAGATTTATCCAGTACATTTATGCTTCTAGTGTTACCCGTGTGGTCAATAGGAGATGTAGAATGTATATCTTTCTAACATCTCTAAGATACAGTGTTAGTAGTATTCTCCACACTAAGTGCCCTTTATGAAAAGAACGCTTCAAGAAATTTATGATATAATTGTCCAGTTGATGATTTCAGTTCACTAGAAAGGTCTTTGAGACCTGGTATTGTTTATTGTCTCTAGTTGCCATAGCAGACCTTTTAATAAATATGTTCTCTCTTTTCCAGTTTTGGCTTCTGTGAGAAAGTCGAAATCAACGGCCACAAACCTGTTGGTCACTATGGCAACGGATTCAAGTCAGGGTCCATGCGACTGGGCAAGGACGCCATGGTTTTCACGAAGAACGGGAAGTTCATGATCGTGGGGTTCCTGTCCCAAACCTACCTGAAGTCCATCCAAGCGGAGACTGTCATTGTACCAATAGTGCCATTTGATACTGCTGATATCCTTTGCCTTCTTGTAGTATTCTGAAGATACATTAGTTATCGTAGTCTGTGTGTGTGAGGAACAGGGTTGTTGTCTTAGAATCTATAGGTTCTGAACTCTAATCCTTAGCAGGCCCGGCTGTGGCCCCAATGTTGTTCCACCATTTTTTCTCATTCGACAGGTGAAAGTGACAATCTAGCTTTGGCTAGGATTGTCGTCTTGAATGGGACATAAAGTTGGAGGTCCCTTTTTTTAGGAGAGCCACACTCCAAGACCCAACACGCTTTATCAATAAGACTTGTCGCCATTAGTAAGTGTATCAAACTTTATATTGTCGTAACAGCCCAGCTAATGTTGCTTGTGTGTACTGTACAAATGTACAAAACTTGTGTGTTAAGCATAAAGGTCACTGAGTTAATTTGTTATGCAAAACAAACAAAAAATGAACATTATTAATATTATCATTGTCTTATGTTGTCCCTTCCACTGTTTGTATCAATATTTTCTATTTTTATCCACCATTTTTTTGTCTCAATTTTTGATGTAGGTCCAATAGATATATTTGATTAGGATGGTAAGTCTGTTATGTATTTTTCCAACCTCTTTATTTCATTATCTTCGCCAGCGAAGATTATAAGATTGCTTACTTGGGTCTGTATGTAGGTCAACAGCATATAAGTCGAGAAATTGTGGATGGAACTTTTTGATTTTTTGTAGGTGTGTAGCGGTTGTCGAAAGGCATGCCTAGTTTGAAAATGGTTTACCTGGCGTTTTCCTACGGTACAGCAGCGACCTTTGTATTTTTTCGAGGTTTGTTTCGAGAAGCATAACTCAAAATGCAGCTGGGCGATTTCTACGTTATTTGGCAGGTGTGTAGCGGTTGTGTAAAGGATTGTCATGTGCGAGAATGGTTTAGCTAGCTTTTACCTATGGTGCTGTAGCTGGCTTTGTATGTAATTGCGTTTGTCTGTTAACACGATAACTCGAGATGTTCTACATGGATGCTAATGATATTTTGTTGATAGGTAGGGGACACGGAAAGGAAGGTCAAGTTCGATAATGGGCCTCCTAGCGACTTGTTTTGGTACTGCAAGTGAGCGTCAAAGCTTGCGCCTAAATTTTCCATAAGTGCCATGTTCATGATTTTTAAGTGGTGGATAGCTGTTGGGACTAGGAGTGAATGGTGTAATTTTGGGCTCCCTAGCAGCTTGTTTGGAACTGCAGTGGGTCTTATAGTTTGTAACTTTTAAAAAGGATAACTGCAGAGGGGATTGATGGATATTCTTTGCTTTTGGTAGGTAGGTACTTAGGGTGATTATCAACATAATGAGATGCTAATTATGTAAATTGCGATCTACTTAATATAATTACTTTGGGATTCTTATCATGGAGAGAACCACATCCCTTACAAAAGTGGTGTGCAGTGCAACATGACACTGGCACCATTGTCACCCTAGTCCAGCACTAATGTGTGGACCATTAATCTTCATTTATCATTCAAGCCCTTCAGACAGAAGCAGAAGCCTGATCTCCTATCCCTGACAAGGGCCAGTCACACCAAATTAACCCCCTGCCCTCAGTCTCCGGGTCTTAGCACAGACAAATCAAAGGTGGAGCAGAACTAATCGTCATGCCATGGCAGGGTGTTACACGCCCGCCCGTTTGAGGCATAAGACATGGTCACGTAAAAAAAGATTAAAACATCGCGGTGGGCCAAATCAGGCTGTCAAAGGTGCCAACGTAATCCTCATGAGTTGTTCGATCGCATACAGTACGCTTAATGATTCAAATACTATTTCGGGATGAGATTTGAAGAGTCAAAGTTGGCCTTCAAACTGGCTCTTTTTGCCTGATTTTGGCCTCGATTTCACACTGCATGGGGGTTTCCGTGCAACCGATTACGACAATATCATATACTTCCGGGTTGTACGAGTGCGGTCATAGAACGCGGGTGGTATCGTATCTTGTCTCGGTTTGTGCTAGGTTGTAGAGGAGGATCTAAGTAAGGCTTATGAATATACTAATACTTGGAAATTAGCAATTACTATGCCTGTCAATCAGCTATTTTGTCTTTGCGGGGCTATGAATGGGGGGATCTGAGTAGCCTGACGTGATAGCCAGGCCAGGTAGACTGTGTAAAATACCTCTGACTTAACTCGCGATTGCAAAACTTTACTTACTATTTTCATGAGATGGACACAAACATTCACCAAGGCGGGGCCGTAACAATCCTTACGTATGACCCTTAGGTAACCCTTAGATGACCTATTATCTAATATATAGGCCAGTCACTCAAAGTTTGTTTATTATTTCTTTTTTTACGAAAAGACTGCAATGTACATTTTGTAGAGTGAAATCTTATATAAAACTAAAGACCTAGCCTAACCTAGCCTAACTAAAGACCTTACATCCAGCTTTGCTATATTAGCATCTCGTATTAAGCTGTATTTGGTGCTTATCCGGCCCATTATAGCCATAATTACATACATTAATCATTCAAAAACAACGACCTTCGATAAAGAATGTTTATTTGGCGAAGATGTGTGTTCGAGGAACTCTAGTTTTTTTTGTAATTGGAAGGGTCAATCTCTCACTGTCAGAGACTGATTGGGCCATTTCCCGAGTGCCTCTAAAAGCTTAGATTAATTCTAGTCGGGACATTCTTTATGAGAAGTGCTCTGACTGATTATACCAGCCTGAAGATTTCAATGAAGGAAGGTTGCCTTAACAGGCCCCACAGATCATGGTGAAGACCATCGATTCTGACCCCAGTCTGGAGGCCATCACCAAGTACTCCATCTTCAAGTCCAAACAGGAGCTCATGGAACAGTTTGAGAAAATCCCACGAAAGGGTACCAGAATAATCATCTACAATATCAGGAGGTAAGTATGGTTAGATCCATATGATGTAGACTGAGTGTTATCCTAGTTGATTTATCCATATGGGAGCCCCAATAAAGTATGAATCTAGCATGGCACTCAAGCTACGTAAAACCACATCAATTGGAGTATGTAAGAAATCGTTTCACCAGCATGGATGTGGAAAAGGATACTCAGAACTCTAAGCATGTTCTTTGATAATTCTTTAGAATCTAAATGCATCAAACCACGTGAATGAAGGTTAGACATTCAGGTAATAAGATGCGCCAAATGGCAATTACTGAAGCAACTGGAGATGATTTTGGAAATCATATCCAGTTGCTCGAGTAATTGCTATTTGGCATAAATGCGGAAATAAGTTGAACATTTTTTTTGGTGTGAAAAATGTTTTTGGTGTGTTTTATTTCTACTGTGGGCATATCAAGTTTCTATGTAAACCAGTCTGTAGTTGCAATAGATGACCAAAACTCATCGCCTCTTTAGACGGACGGAGGCCAATGTATGTTTGTAGTTGCACTAGTACAGGAGGCAATCAAAATCACAACCTTTTATTTTTAAACTACATGAAGATTAATACACTGGTAACACTGCTTGTCATGTTTACTGTGTTATTGATTACTATTACATGTACCTTGCCTTTTTTCTCCAGAACAAGTGACGGAAGGCCAGAGTTTGACTTTTCCGATGATAAAGACATCAGAATTCCTGATGACGTGATTGACGAGCAAGCGGGGAAAAAGTTCCGCCGGCAGGACCGACGACAGGACTACTCGCCAGAGTGCGACTACTCCCTCAGGGTGAGCAAAGTTCAATGTCAAGTTCTACTCATTAATAGTCAAGTACTGTAAATCTTTGAATTTATGATAGAGGTTTTATTTTCTCTGTTTCTGTAGTGACCTCTTGGTATGAAATCATGACATTGTGAATTTGTGTTTTACACTTTGACTGGGAACTTCAAACATTGCGAAGACCTATTTCCCCTCCTACTGAAAATTGAAGTCCTGCAAAAGTAGACAAAATTGCAGTTGACTTGTGTAGAATGTTAGCTTTGTTGTATTAAGAACATGTTTGGTTAATCCATTGCTGGGAAGGAAAAGAACACATATCCCATCATGTAATTAGAAATTCCAAGTCAAAATTTCTCAGTTTTCAGACTTACAAAGTTTGTCCCCAAAATGTGACTTGTTTTTCCTCCTCCAGGCTTATTGCAGCATTCTGTACCTCAACCCTAAGATGCAGATCATGCTTCGAGGACAGAAAGTCAAGACTTTTAAGATCGCCAAGAGTCTGAACAACACTGAGAAAGATGTATACAAGCCTCAATGGCTGGTGAGTCCAACTGTTCATGTATCTTGCTTGTGAATGTAATCTTGTAATAAACTTGATCTATGTTCTACAGGTTGTGACAGAGAAGACAAATGCTTTGTACAGTAGATAAAACTTCATCATACCATGATTCGGGATTTCCAATATCTCTTTTTGACTTGTATTATGAACAGTGGGTCACAGTTTAGTGTCCCTTTCAGTGGCATGCAAGCTGGGTGAGCAACTCAGACAGGATTCAAAGTTTCAATCTCATAACTTCTTGGCCCAGAGACAGGGCCAGTAACCACTGAACTACTAACATCATGCCTGTTGTATACATGCACTAAAAGAGCACAAGCCTCCACTGATTATGTGTATTTTTTCTAGCTGCTTATCATTTAGATTTCTATTATGAAACTAACAAGTTACCCAACATATGCTATTAAATACATTATCAACCAAAACTGCCCTCTGAACTTTCAAATGGTGTAGTTCTTTATGCAAAAGCTTATGACATTGTTTCCACAGCCAAGACCAGTGAAGATCACGTTTGGGTTCAGCCCCCAGAAGCATCACTACGGCATCATGATGTACCACAGGAACAGGCTCATTAAAGGGTACGAGAGGGTCGGACCACAACTCAAGGTTTGTATTTTTACTGATCTAGATACAATTTACAAACTGATCAATGTCTGAGCTTTCCAAACTGTAAGTGTATATCGTGAAGGATATATCTTGTTGGCTTCCCCAGTGCCTCTCTACCGTAAAATGATGACACCACAAATAACCATTTTTGTGCTACGTTATTGTTTCAAGCGCAACCCTTAAAACACCACAAAACTTCCTTTCCATACTGAAGGTAGGTTTAGATGAAAATGATTTAATTTTGCTAATGGCATTTTTGCAGGCTGGTAGACAGGGTCTTGGAGTGATTGGTGTAATTCAATGTGACTTTCTACAACCCACTCACAACAAACAAGACTTTGACTATACCAAGGAGTACAGGTACAGTCACAATTCCTTCTATTACAATCAGTAAGTAGTTCATTTGGATATGTAGAAGGAATCATTGTCAGATATACATTTTATCCATTCTTTTCTTCAGTACCACTGTTTGGGACATATATGATGGTTAAAAAGTGCTAAATGATGGAGCCGAAACATAAACTAAGGAATCCCTGTGCATGGAAATAGTTTTAAAGCATAGATCTGTGTATCCATCTCTAGGAGCACCATAGCAGCCCTGGGACAGAAGTTGACCGACTATTGGCTGCAGAAGAAAGGTAATACAAGGTCATCGTCCCCTGCTGCAGCCATGGGATCAGAGGAGGATGAGCCTGCGTGAGTATTATCCTGATTGGCTGGAGTCTTGATTCAATTACCTCTTAGCAGTAAGTCATGAAGACTTTGTACAATGCTGTATTTTGTTGAACTAGACAAAACTCCTAAAGCTAAAGCAAGAAAAAATGAAAGTGACCCTGAACCGGTTTAGCTCACTGAAGAGCAACCGTTTAACTTCCGCTGGTTGTGACAGAGAAGACAGACGTTATAAACAGCATTTACAGGTACATTGTACAGGGAGTCCCACAAGCTCTGTTCAATAAGTACATGTACATGTACAATGAACAGTGGACCACAACTGAATGCCCCATCCTAAGGAATGCAACCTGTTCCAGTGACTTGCATGTCAGGTGAACAACAATAATAATTGGTATTCAAACTCACATCCTCTTAATCCAAAGGCTAACTGCAGGAGGACTAGACATTGTACCAGCCTATACATATAATAGAATAGTTATTTAGCTGGAGAATTGACCAGCTAAAGGAAAAGAGATCTCTAGGAGAAAGAAACAGGTTATCTTTAGAGTTTTAAGACCTTTTACTTTTGCAGTCCCTCTCCAGACCAGCTGTGGGTGCAGTGTGACAATACAGAGTGTCTGAAGTGGAGGAAGTTACCCGAGCAATGGAACAACAAGAAACTACCCGACAAGTGGTACTGTCACATGAACCCTGACCCCGACTTCAGGTACAGACTTCAGATACTGTAAACCAAGTTGTTTATTTCTCTGGGGACTTGATTACTTCAGTTCAGTTCATGCTCATATGAGGTACCATTAACATTATGTCTGACCATGCATCTCTTGATTACTTAGTAGGAGTTGAAGGTATGTTTTTGTTGCATGTTATGTGTGGTTGAAACAATTTTGTAGTACAGTGATATCCATTAGAAATGCATATTCACATTGTCAAGAATCTGCAGTGTGAAGGCCTCCACAAAACTGCAAAAAGAAAGTCACCACAAACATTTATAGATTCACAGTACTGTGGCAATTGTAAAGACCTCCAAAGAATGTACTTCGTTAATCATCACACTTTATCACGATTCCTTGAAATAGCAAATTTTCAAATACCTCAGTTCTGTATCTGAGGTATTTGGAAAACTCACGGAAACTTTACAAAACACCTTCCAGGTCGTGACTAAGAAGATATTTGCTATGAACAGTAGATAAAAGTTCATTATATCATAATTCCCCTAACTCTTTTCTACATGTACATTACAATGAACACTGGGCCACAGATAAGTGTCCCTTTCTGAGGACTTTTGCCTTTTTCAGTGGCATGCTAGCGGGTGAGCAACTCAGTCGGGATTCAAACTCACGACTTCTTGGCCCAGAGACAGGTTCACAAACCACTGAACTACGCATACTTTGCTATATATCTGAATTGGCAAGACTCAAGAAACTATACAAAACTCCTTCCAGGTCGTGCTCAGTCCCTGAGGAAGCTGAGGATGACCCTGACGAGGAGATAGCAGGCCCATCATACGACAAGTCAGTCAAGAGACAGCTGTGAGTTCATCTTCCTTCTATGGATTGACCGTCCAAATGTTGTAAAAGTTTGTGTGTATTGTACATGCTTCATGAAAGTGTTTTTAGATGAAACCTGTAATAGCTGAGTGCTATTATGTTGACAAAACAGTCACCCTTTGACATAATTTTGTACACAAAGATATCTTTTCCTCTCTACCTATGTTTCAATTGAATGTATTTTCCAACCTGAGAACATATTTACAGAAATGTTCACACCGATTTGTGCTTTCTAGGGAGCGTGAGAGAAGGGAGGAGAAATGGAAAAAGGAACAAAAGCAGCAGATGGAGGTAAGGGTGTACTTTCAATGCTCAAAGAGAACCAGCTATTTTCACTTTGCTAAAACTTGCGCACATCATGTTAAAAAATGAAAGTTTAGCAACACAGTTGGCAGTCGGGCCGTGGCGCATTGACACACCTGATCCCTCAATCTTGGAAGTTAAGCAAGGTGCAGTCTGGTCAGTACTTGGATGGTAGACCACCAGAAAGAGTGGATACTGTAGCCAGGTCATACCAAAGGCTCTTAAAAATGATACATACTTCTTTTTCTGCTAAGAGGAATAATATGAAAGCTAAACACACTACACTATCAGTGGACTAGCCCCCTGCTGTAGTGACCTATGTGTGGCCCCAGGGCTATGAAATGGAGAAGGGCACTGGACCCTACGTATCACAATAGTGTACGGACAACTTTAGCTTTAGTCAGCTAACGCAAAGGTCTTTGCAAATCGGTGTATTTAGATTGCAGAAAAGGAGCGACTACTGAAGCAAAAGGATCGCCAGCTGCAGAGGCTAGGTGCACAGATCCAGCAGAGCATTCAGCAGAACCAGGCTGCAGATAAGAAGCCCTCACAGCAGGACTTGGTGCGGGCGGAGATAGAGATGAACAGGAGAAAGCAGATGGAGACTCAGTTCCACAAGATGGCAGTAGAGCTCAAGAAGCAAGAGGTGAGGCAATGATATAGTCAGTGTTACATCAGAGGGTAAAGTCGGGAAAGTCATGGCCACTTTCTTAACTGCTGTTAATCTTACAATGTTTGTTATTTTCAGTGGTTTTATTTTCTGGTCTCTTTACTGCAAATTCTCAACACTTACTGGTAGTAGTAATATGCTGCCTTGCCGTTGGATAGTATCGCATGGTAATGTTATTTCTCTTGTTTTGCCACAGAACCAGCTTCAAAAGCAGCGAGAAGACCTTCTACAAGCCCAGCAGGTGGCCCACCATTGGCAGCAGAGGGCGGAGGCAGCTGTAAGAATCTTATCCTTTTTTTTTTTGCATCTTAGCAACTTGTCTCACAACATAGCTCTGCCACTAACAATGTTTACACGTGAAAGTCAGATCTGAATGTAGTTGCACTAACTTGAATTTGATGAATTTTGTGTTTGCCTTACCACTGCACAAAGCATGCAAGCCATTCGAGATGTGAGAGACAAATATGCAAACCCTGAATGCTATTTTTGAAGCTACCTTTCATTCCTTTTATCTAATGCCACACTTGATATGAGTTTCTTGATTGTCAATGTCTTTTCAAGTGACCAGTATTTAATTTCTTCTTGGTTTTGAAGCATACGTGTTTAATACCCTGTATAATGCCTATTTTACTGTATTGTTTAAGTACTTTTTATTCTTTTTTGTGTGTTCATTTGGTTTTTGTACGCTTCTCTGTGACTGAACTGCTTAGGATGAATTTTAAACAATAAATCATACATAACTGACTGGTTCCAAGTCTGGGATACCCAACTGACAATCATCTCCTGTAGGCTGTCCTTTCAGTTTTCTTTACTACTAGAATGTCTGTTGTCAACCCTGTCACACACACAGTGTATAACCATCAGCATGCATTTCAAAAGTGAACAGCTGAACATTGAAACAAGTTCAATAAAGTATCTAGACTGGAAGGAATCCCAAGAAAGGAAAGTGATTAGACAAATCCTAACCACCTCTGTCAAAATGTAGAAATGAAAGATGAAAACACAATAGTGCAAATATTTGAAAGACATGCCACTCTCTCATTGGTTATACCAATAATTTCCATTCTCTCATTGGTTGAACTACTGTACTAATTGTGATTGACAGTCAGAATCAGTTTGGAGGGTTCCAATAACAAAGCATGCTGAAGGTTTAAGCATTTTCCTTTACGGGTGTATGATCATGGGAGTCTTGTGGTTTGGTGGGGGTTGGCTTTTGAGACCGAGTATTTTCTATTGAAAACTTCCCTAGGCAACAATGAGGCCGCCGGAGGGCCAATCTCCGGGACGGCCCATGTCACTGACTTGGGTACAGCAGGAGAAAGCTGGCGGCGGGCAGGTGCAAAAACATCTGATTTCACAGCAGGCGAAGACTCCCGAGGGACAGGTGCAAAAATGGGTGCTAGTGGGACAGCAGCGGGATAGCACACCAAGGCTGGTCAATGCAGCTTTAAGTTCTGGCAAAACTGCTGGGACACCAATAGAGGTCATAACGATACCTGACTCTGAAAGTGAGCCGGGAATGACAAAAAGCCAGTCACAAACCACTACAGTAGTAACTACCTCACCTGCCTGTACTGTTGAGGCAAAGACTAGTTCTACACCAGTCATTCCCAATGTGGCTCCTAAAGCCACACCAGACAGCACAATAATGAAAGTTACGATGCTGCAAGACGATGGAAAGGTGTTGAAAATCACTGCAGTCTCTAACACAGATGGGGAGGTGATGACAATCACTTGCCCAGGCAGAAAGCTGCCTGCATTGGATAAAAGCAAACCCATGTACCTGCTTGTTCCAAAAGCCAGTGACACTGCACTAAAAAGTGGCAAAACTGAATCAATTCAGAGTAAAATCAGAATCGTCGGGCAACATTTGGCATCCTCACAGACAGTCGAAGTAAGTGTCCCTAAACAGGCACAAACACCAGGGACGGCTCAGTTTGACAACAGGCTTGGTGGACAGTCTGAACGGGTAACATTGTCAGGGACATCCAAGCAAGTTCAGTCCATAGAGGTGATAACAATACCCGACTCTGAAAGTGAGTCCGGAATGACAGAAAGCCAGAACAAGTCACAAACCACAGCAGTAGTGACTACCTCACCTGCCTGTACTGTTGAAGCAAAGACTAGTTCTACACCAGTCATTCCCAATGTGGCCCCGAAATCCACTAGCCAAACTGTTCATGCACCAGACTCCACAATGTTGAAAGTTACGCTGCTGCAAGACGACGGAAAGGTGCTGAAAATCACTGCAGTCTCTAACACAGATGGGGAGGTGATGACAATCACTTGCCCAGGCAGAAAGTTGCCTGCATTGGATAAAAGCAAACCCATGTACCTGCTTGTTCCAAAAGCCAGTAGCACTACCCTAAAGCGTGGCAATTCTGAATTGATTCAAGGGAAAATCAGAATCGTCGGGCAACATTTGCCATCCTCACAGACAGCCGAAGTAAGTGTCCCTAAACAGGCACAAACTCCAGGGACGGCTCAGTCTGACAACAGGCTTGGTGAACAGTCTGAACAGGTAACATTGTCAGGAACATCCAAGCAAGTTCAGTCACAGGTGACTTTGCCACAGTCCTCTACAGTGGCCAATCACAATGCACCCTGTGTTCTTGAACAGGTTTCCTACGCAACTGCATCCCAGAGAACACCCAGACAACCCCAGGCTGGACCCTCAGGGTGAGAATCACTTGCTGTTTACCAGTATTTAACCTTAAGCCTGCTAAGGTGTTGGGCACCAAATGTTTGTATTGTATTTGTTTATTGTGTTACTAGGTAACAGGGAATAGGGGAAAGTAGGGAAGTTTCTTAATGCTTTGTTTTCTACTACATTTTCCCTCTCACTAACTTTTTTCTTTCTTTCATCCTAGGGTCCTATCCCAAAAAAGACCTGCATCGAATTCCTTTTCAAACGCCTCGGCCAGTAAAGTTCCCCGTATGGATGATAGCGACGATGATTGCATCCTTGTCGAGGATGACGATCTCGCAAAAACAGAATTGGCTTCGTCAGTAAGAGTGAAAACAGAGATTTGCCATATCGGAGTTCAAACGGACCCTGCTGATGTCGTCAGAGTCAGTGCGTCAACTGTCAGAGAAGTCGCTACGCTATCCACGGTCGAGCAGCGTCAAAAGCTCATGGAACAGACTAAACAACTGAAGACGTTGAGAAGAAATGTCGGTAGACTGATCGGCGTACTGGTGCCAGAGCTGAGCCTGGAAGACAATGACATTGACATGGAGAGCGAGTCAGTGGACGAGCTTCTGAAACAAGTGCTGGATGCTAACAAGAACTAGTGATGAACGTGGTATACCTCTAAAGATCTGACTTATTCTCTATGTTTTACATCTGTTTTTGCAACATTTCTTACTCCTGGCCAGCTGTTGAAAAATACAATACAATACAGTACTAGAAAAGAATAGAACAGAATGCAGTACTAGATGTACTGAATGTTGCAAAAGCAGGCATAAAACACTGACAATAACCCAGGACAACTATTTCTTTCATGATTGTATATTACAGTGTAATGGAAGACCTATATTGAATTCATCACCTTTAACAGTGAAAGCAATTAAACCAATACATTCTGAAAACTTGGAACACTGAACAAAGCATACAATTTTGCAACTTCCAAATTTCCACATTATTTTTTTTTTTTCAGAATATAGTATTTACAAAGTCACTTTCAACATTCTCAAACTTTGCTTGGGTTGTTTCCCTTAACACTGCTTTAACACTGGGCTGAACCAAAGGATGACCTTGGTTTGACTACAATAACTTGGGCAACACATTAGTCTGTGCTAGGAAGCTGAAGGTCCATAGAAAATACCTCCACCCCTGAGGTGTTGCCAAAAAAAAGGTAGATATACATTTCAGGGAACACAATACAGATCAAATAACTATATTTGGGGACCCACATTCCCTTCAAAAAACTTTATTTAGATGCATATTTTTATTGCCTCCTTGTATGTTATGCCATTACTAGTAGCCAATGTAGTTCCAAAGTAGATTTTTACATGATTAGCTTCATAAAATGTAGACTTATTAGATGTGGATCCTGCATCAGTGTTGTACATATTTAGTACTCTGGTTTACATTGAATTTCGATATCTCAAGCACTCCAGATAAGCTGGCTAGATTCTGTTGTTTTTATAGGACATACTGAAACACATGTATGTTGTGACAGGAAGATATTCTGGTGAACATATTGTTCAGTGAATCAGTGAACCTTTCTATTTTGATAAAATAAATCATCTTCACAAATATCTGAGTGTTGACACTTATTCTATTCTATTCATAAGTATCTAGATAACACAAGCACATTTTAGCTGACATTTGTTTATTTTGGCAACATGATCTTTTTGTCCTTATAGCAGCAAGATTCTACACTCAGTTGTTTGCATAGGATTTTGACAAATATTTCTCAACTAGGCAAACATTTTCATTTGTATTAATGGCTTAACCTTTTCTTTACCGACAAGACTTAAGATCAATACAAGTTTAATACCTTCCTTTGTACGATTAAGGATAAACTTAAAGGACAATATCAAAATTATGATGGCTTGGAAGACTCAATTGACAACAATTCAACTCTAGTACTTAAAGTAATAGCAGTTTAAAAAATTCAGCTTAAAATCAGAGCTTTAAACTGGTATATTTGTGTGGCTTGATGCTCTCATTCTCTTCTGAAAAACTGTTCTGTGTAAAACAAAGCCCATATTAACCCATTCCTTTGTTTTGACATCAGAAAATTTTTATTTTCAAATCTAATTACACTGTAGGATAAAACCAATGCTCGTGCAGATGCCATCCATAAGATGTTAGGCCTTCCTTGCCTAACAGGGATAGTAGAGATGTACTGATTGGTCCTGTCTTGTTCAGCCGAACCAGTGGTCTCCCTGGCAGTCTCTATTCCAGGCCGTCTCGCACAGCCAGCACCACTCATGGCGGCACTGTGCCCTGGGGCACGTCATGTGCATGCATCCGCCTGAAACATGACATGCTTGTTGTCAGTTACCAATAGTAAGTTGTGTTTGTAAAGCCATAGAAAGCAATTGGATGAGAAACAAGTGAGACACAATGAAACAAATGACTTGTTTGCAGCATTCGCCAACCATGCACACTTGTAGTGCCAACGAGACTTAGGAGCTGGTTAAACAACTAAACTCACCATTTTTTTCCACAGGCGCCTTACAGTTAGGACAGGGTTTTGTGGTTTGCCTGACAGTCTCTTCTGACTCTCGCTCCCACCGAGACCTCAAGGCGCTCTCAGGGTCTACTGCAATCCTCTGTAACCATAAAAACATTGTTCGCCACCGCCTACCATCTTACAACCAAATTGCATTTCACCGATATTTAAAATGATACAACAGACACATTATTTGTTTCAACAATTATGATGTTAAGTTAGTAAATGGAACTCACATTCTCGGCTCCAAAAAGCTGTTCCATCTGTGGCCTGCACTCCCCCTGGTGGAAAGTTTCAAGGCAGTCTTTGCAGAAAACGAGCTAGCAACAAAAGAGAAAAAAATATCAAAGCAATTATATCATGATGATATTAGAAAGTGATAAATAATATCACAATGCATCCACACATGACTCAATTTGTAAAAACTTACCGACTAACGATTCATAGATAGCCCAGCAAATTTAAAAAAGGAACATTTTTTTAATGTCTTTTATCATACATCACCCTAGAATTATGAAATATTATTAAAAAAAAGGGTAACAACACAAATCCAATTTTGGTCACAGTATGGTGATTATGATAACTGTCAAGTGAAAATAGACCTAGGTAAAATGGATCAAATCAATGTCCTTAAGTTAGGATGTCTTTAACGACTTACCCCACACCCCTGTGCTCCCTGTCTCACACACTCCACCCTCCTGGTGTCCCCCTCCGGCAGCAGCCCCGCCCCACAGCCCCGCCCCGGGCACAGCACCCCGCCATCTGCAGAACACACTCCTCTGTACCAAACCTCTGGTAACGCTCGTACTGCAACAAATTACAAAACGAAAGTGTCAAGGTGGGTTGTGGAACCACAATTGTAGGAATGACATACAGAGATTCAAGTTAAAACTGCATTCTGTACATCTAGTATATATTTTCTATTGGACAGAGTAAAGAAGTTAAGTCTCTAATTGTTAGACATAAACCATGCAGAGATATGACTGTCTTAGACATCAAGTAAAATGAAGATGAAACTGAAGAATAGCATTTTCAAAACATGAACGAGACTGTCATGTAAGTGTGTCATATAAATGCATGGTGATGTTCATATGCTTCCTGCGAAAACCACCTGCAACTCCTAGACTGTTTGTTGGAGCATCTGAACTTGAAGTTGTACACATGGCCAAGGTCTTGGGTGTAATATTACAAGCAAACTTGAAGTGGACCGCACACGTAGTAATGATTGTGGGCAAAGCTAACCGTCGTCTGTACATGATTATGTGTTTGAAGAAACACGGTCTGAGCTCTAGCGACTTAGTACTTGTGTACATAGGGTTTGTCCGCCCCACCCTGGAATATGCCTGCCAGGTTTGGCACCCTGGGCTTACAGTAGAACAGTCAAGTATGATAGAGCGTGTCCAGGCTAGAGCCTGTAAGATTATTCTTGGTTGCTCCTACAGTTCGGCGCTGCAGGTGTGTGATCTGGAACATCTGCATGTTAGACGAAAAGCTCACTGCCTGAGGTTTGCTAGATCACTTGTTAATTCTGAGGTATTCAACTGGCTACCACCACGCCGCTCTGAGGCACATGGTAGGAACCTAAGATATGCTGACAACTTCACTAAGTTTAAGTGTAGAACGGCTCGTTTTAGGAACACTACGCTACCATACTGTGTCGACCTTTTAAATTCATGTTAGACTTTAGATGTCACTTTTTAATCTTCCTCAATAATTCTGTTTTAGATTGAAATGAGATTTTATTACTGATGTATATATATATATATATATGTGTGTGTGTGTGTGTGCAAATCCACACTTTTGAATTGTACAGCTGAGTGGGAATATTGTGACTATTATAATTTGATTAACGTACTTAGCCAGGGCCTTCCATTATAATCTCTTGTGTACTTAGTACGAGGCAATTTAGTCTTAGGACTACGATCTTGTACATGACTTTGTGTGTAATAAATAAACCAGTTCTCTCTCTCTCTCTCTCACCTGTTCATCTCCCAGGACCCTAAAATGATGAACTTCTTTTATCAGGGAATCTTCACATTCAGCTGAAAAAAAAAGGATTGGTTACTGAAGATGGCAGCACACTCATGGCCTTCACAAATTCAAGAATACGTCTTCAGACATGTTGCCTATGAAGTCTGGCAAATGACTTGTGAAATTCAAATGAAACAGTTTATGTGGAGTACTGTAAATCTTGCAATGTTTACAGAGGTTTTATATTTGCTGTGACCTCTCCAGCACAAATTCATGATACCCCAAATATGCTTTACGGTATTACCTGGACAAGGCAGTGTGTACCCCAAGGTAGCATCTTGGACAAACTGTCTGTCATTCAGCCTGGTGGTACAGTAGGTGTGGAAACAGTCCAAACAGGAGGTGTGAGCATCCTCACACTCAAACACTATCAGTGGGGTGCTGTGGCATGGGAAACAACATACTGTCTTTAGGTTAAATCAATGATTGACATACATAAGGTTTGATGTTACATAATTTAACCTTCAAGACTGTCAAGGTAGCCATATGGCACCAAATTAGTATTGTCCATGGGGTAAGACAGCAGTAGCCTGGAGTCCAGCCTTTAGTTGCACCCCAAAAGCCTGCTTTTGTTGTGGAAAGCAAACCTTTGGGGAGCCACTAAAAGCACAAGTCTGGACTCCAGGCTAAAGCAGCAGGGAGGTAAAACAAGCTTTGCTAAGCATAGAAGGAAAACAAGAAATGTGAACACCAGAAAGGTACAATTTTGTTTCATGGAATCTTCTCAGTTTGATGGTGAAATTGTGTTTTGATACTGGCTGTGTTCTACATATATCTTGTTCCTCAAATCATTCCAATAAAACTGCAAATACTGATGGAAGTTCCATGTAAACAATGTAAAATGAGTGGCCAAAGAAAATGCAACCGCACCTGACTTCCCCACATACCATACATGGTACGTCCTGTGTGTTACTCTTGATCATGTACAGACTGGCTGCAGTATCCTCTTCCTGTGTAGGGTGGGCAGCACACTTGAAGTAGAACTCCTGTTCACACAAAGGCACATGAACATGTAGTTATTCCATTAAATATGCTAACAAAGCACAGCATCCATTCAACTTACATGTATTTGATGGCAAGAGTTAACTGAATTCAAAGTCAATTCACAGTGTAACTCATGTATCATAATACACTATAATCTTATCTATGAAGAAAGAAAGCCAAAGTTGCTACAACTTTGGTCTTTACTTTAACTGTATTTACATATTGGACTGAGCTAGTCTGCTTTATCCAACCTACAGCAACTGTTCCTTGGCAACCCTGTGATTGACATCTCCCCTGGATCCGCCCTAGTAACAGCACGTCATCCCAACTGCCAGGTCCCTGTAGCAAAATAGAAAATAAAATTTTTTTTCTCAATAGCATTTGTAACATGTTAACTCTTACAATAGTGCCAAAAAATAAAGACTAATTACTTCAAAACTACTTTTCTGATTTCTACAAGTGTTTCCCATAAACATGCTATACATTAAGTAGTAGATGACACTATCCTTCATTTATATTGTAGTAACTATCACCTACCCTGTTAAGAGTGAGAGTTCCCTGTCTGCAGGAGGCACACCTGACCCTGAGTTTACCAGGTTGGACATCTTTACACTGCTGCTTACAGTACACAAAGAAGTGAGGATGTCTGTGGGCTGAAAATAAAGTTTTTGGTGAATCAGCGCCTAGTGTCTCTCAGCTTAGTTTTCTTATCAAGACAAAAGAGTTATAATGACCCTAGCTAAGTGCAGACTTCAAAGACAAATTGATCATATGCAATATCAAACATCAACTACATTCATAAAGCTGTAAATCGTAAAATATATTCCTGTAGCTTTATGTTCACATTTTTCTGTCAACTCTATGAACATGTGTCTTGCACTCGGTATTACCATGACTGTTTCAACCACAAACTCAAAAACACCACAAATTGTGATGCCTAGAATCTAGTCTTATTAGCCTTAGTACATTTCTAAAGGTCTCTAGCACCAACAAGACAAGACAACTTAAATGAATCTAGTGTACCTGCCCCCTGTGAGGTGTTGGATGCGGAGGCTCCATCTTCCTGTGGGTTCAGGTCCACCCTGGTGAGAGACTGGGGCTCCTGGGAACTGCTGGAGGAGACCTGAGCCTCCACGGACAGCTGAGGACGACCTCGGACCACATGGACAATACTGTGACTGGCCAGGTCACACTCCTGATGGTAGAAATGATATCAGGGATAAGAAGCTGACATGGCATATGGTCTGCATGCATATTTCCATGAGACGTAACAAGCTTTTTTGATACATCATCAATTGTACCCAGCTCATTATTCCACATCATGCATTGTTGGTTATGTATCTGTGGACATAATTGCTTTATTCCTAGATAGAAGGTTATTTATTATTGTGAAATAATGTTAAGTGCTGCAGTCCTTCATGGCAAGGAATAGATTAGAATATACTCTTACTAGTCCATTAACACACGTTTATGGTGTATGTTACACATTCAGTTTACTTGCAAATGTTCACTACAATCTGATGACATCCTACAATGGATTTTGTGCAATTTTAGTGAAACAGATTCTTAAGTAAATGTTAGGTGTCTCTTCTGCAATACAAATCCAAGCTGCAATTCTGGAAGTACATGACAGGAAATAAAGTACATTTTGCAAACATGAAGTGAACACTGTCTGTGCACATACACCGATGATGAAGGAGTCCCTGAGCTCTCTCCCCGCGAAGATGATCCTTATCTCGGCGGGCGGGACCTGCTGTCGGGCCGCCAACACCTCCTTCAGTCGCAGCACGCTCCAGGATGAGTCCACGTCCACGGGGAAGCTGTGGTGCGAGTTGAAGCGGACGAAAACCTGCATGGTCGGCATCTTGGACGGGCGGACAAACCCGGAAGTAAAGTTTTCAATAAAGTCTGCTGCGTCAAATAAAGCCACTAACACTGCCGCTCGGTGTTACAAACAGCCGCATATGAAAGGATTTTCAGCATTTTCTACCAGGAAAATAACGTGGTTTCCGCACGGTTAGTTTTAAAACACGAAGTTGGTCGAAAAAGTACTAGCACAGCTAGCAGACGAAAATCTTCTACCTGCGCACCGCCATTTTGGTCATCATCGTCATGAGGAACTGACGTCATTGTGGTGACCTGGACCTGACCATCTATTCTACGTATTGGATCAAATTGGGATCCCATTCAGTTTTTATAAAGTAACTAAGCTGTGAATGTTATGATATACAACTTTTCCATTCTGAATTTTTCTTGGGACCCATATCCTAAAGACACCAAACAAAGTGGCCCTATCAAAGTCAGGATAGTAAAGGAACATTTGTACAAAATCTTCCAGATTTTCCCACAAAACAAAAAAGTCGAAAGAACCATGTCCTGTTTATGATATACAATTTATGATGTTTCTGCTGTGCAATTTTGTTTGACTTCAAGATATGGCTGCTTGAAAACCAAACAATCAAAGCTACCTGTACAATGTGCCAAAAAGCACTAACCATACGATGTCTCAGACAACTTACTAGTATTTAGCAGCAGAAATAATCTACACAGGTTACATTGCCTATCAGAACAAACTTAGCGATTGTACTGTACAGTAACTGTTTGATTGAAGGAAAAGACACATGTGTGGAAAGCTGCTTTATTGTACTCATGGCCACAGCACTTCCAAAATCATCCACATCCTGATAGTTTTGAGAATATCACCTTTGCCTTTCTCCATAATTTTCTCCTTTGATATTTTCCATACACGATCTTTTGAAAATGTAAGTTGTACCTGAGACTGATACTTATAATAATCAATCCAATCAAACATCTACCAGGCCAGGTTTGTTTACTAGTACATAATAATCTCTTAATTAAGGCACTACAAAAATATTCAGTCACACAGAATTTACATTACCGGTAATTGTATGAAGCACTTTTTCATATAGACACATTGACAGTTGTCTTTCTAAATCATTCATATTACTGACTGTATGCTACCACAGTAATCTCTGTGAATGTCTTTTACAGCAACTGTTATACATGTATATTTAATATCGAGTATTTGTCACAGTTGAGCACAAATGTAGACTAAATATGTGAAATACATACACTATAAAGTTAGTATCATACATTTGTGTACATATTTTGCATCCCATAGATTTGCTCAAGAGTCCATTCAATAGTCAAGTTGCATGCTCATTTATTTTTCTTTAATGACCTTTGATGCAACAAAATCTTGGATAGATTATATCCATTTTCTTGTAAAGAACTCACATTTGAAATGAAGTTGTAATAATTGTCTCCAAGTTGATCTTCTGTCTACAGTGTCCATAAAATTCCAAATTGGTTCCATGTGCTGCAAATTCATTTATGCTTGGGTGAACTTAAGTTTGTGTGATAAGTATGCAGTTAAAACAATTCTGTAGTATGGAAATGGCTATTCGCAGTGTCAATTTGCAGCAGAGAGGTCATCACGAAAGTAAGTCCACTGCAAACATTTCTAGATTTACAGTACATGTACTTTATAACTTCTCAATAAGGATGGACGAGGCCCCACCACCACCATTACAGATGGCAGCTACACCCTTCTGACCAGGCTGCAGGTTGTGGACCATATGGCTGGTGATTCTCGCGCCCGACATGCCGATAGGGTGTCCAATAGACACCGCTCCACCATTAATGTTAACTTTGGCTGGGTCAAGGTCGAGGAGTTTGATATTAGCAAGCACGACAGCACTGAAGGCTTCGTTGATCTCCCACATGGTGACATCATCCTTGGAGACTCCCGTTTGCTTCAACAGTTTCTCTACTGCAGGGGACGGTGCGATGGGGAAGTCTATCGGAGCGACTGCCGCATCCGCAAAGCCAACGATACGAGCCAATGGCGTGACACCGAGCCTGCTGGCCGCTTCTGAGGTCATGATGACGAGAGCTGCGGCACCATCGTTGAGCGTGCTCGCGTTCGCTGCTGTTACCGTCCCGTCCTTCACAAACACCGGCCTCAGGGACGGCACCTTGTCGAACTTGACTTTTCTGTACTCCTCGTCTTCTGCCACCGTCACTCCCGGACCTCTCTTCTGCGGAACTTCCACAGGAGTGATTTCCTTCGCCAGGATTCCGTTTGCCGCTGCGGCCTGGCTTCGCTTGTACGAGCTGATGGCGAACTCGTCCTGATCCTCACGGCTGATCTTCAGGTTCTTGGCGGTGTTCTCTGCACAGTTGCCCATGTGGAACTTGTTGTAGACATCCGTGAGCCCGTCGTGTACGATGAGGTCTTCGAGTTTCAGGCCTCCGTACGCAGGCGCCTCCCTGGCCATGATGAAGGGGACATTGGACATACTCTCCATTCCACCCGCTACCATCACGTCCTGGTGACCGCACATCAGACTCTGTGCTGCCAACATGATGGACTTCATCCCGGATGCACAGACCTTGTTGATGGTGGTACATGGAGTAGCCAGCGGTAACCCCGCCCCCAGAGCCGCCTGCCTGGCCGGTGCCTGCTTCTCACCCGCCTGCAGCACATTTCCCATGTACACCTCCTTCACTTCTTCGGCAGGGATACCGGCTTTCTCAATAGCTGACTTGATAGCGATGGCGCCGAGCTGAGGGGCGGGGACAGAGGCCAGGCTGCTGCGGAACGAGCCCACCGGTGTCCTGGTGGCACTGACGATCACAACTTCGTTCAGACCTGAGACTTGGGAGAACCATCTTGCTGCAACGTTACTTGTCACTTTGCCTCTCAACTGCACACCTCTGAGAAGTGTTGCCGCCATTTTCTCAAAGAAGAAGATACCTGTGGTTGTTTGATACTTGTTGTTGAAGACGGGAGAGCCTACAAAGGTAGAAGGCACCACTTTACGACGACAACACTTTCACTTGTCACGTTGGCCGAAGGTTGACACGATGAACTTGCGTGACCTTTCATCGCATTGATCCATGGGAAAAGTGTTAAAAATATCTAATTTGCATTTTTCCCAGACTCCATGAAGTAAAGATACATAAAAAAATATGTTTTGAAATTTTTTACCATTTTTAATGAAAAATATTGACATCAACTCAGTTGATCGTCAAATTTGCTGTCGGTACCGGAGAAATTCTTCCGGACAAAGCCGAACATGACGTCATCACAATCGTCCTGTTTACCGGAGACTCCCGAGGGACTGTTTACATCCGGGGTTTTTGCAACCTTGTTGCCATGCGACAACATAAACCTTGTCAGATTGATTACATCTGCCAGTCGATCCACAAGCGTCCAGACGAGTGGAAGAGTAGCGCCGATTTTCCTTCGGATTTTCCCCCAAAACAAGAGAGAAAAATTCTCTAACCCCGTCGCCAACAAGAAATGTCTTCTGAGATCCTTTTGAAGGGAACCAGGATGGAAACCGAAGGCTTCACCACCAAATCTCGGTTGAGGAACGCGAAGGTAAGACTCGAACCAAGAGGTCACAGATTTCTGCGACTTTGAATTGTTTATTTCTTGATCACGGAGTTGCTATGAGGAACACAGCGAACTCGTGTAGCATCTATTATGCAGGACATGCTGTAGTTGATACCAGAATCGTGTAGGGTTGATGATATACTTGTAAAATATGAATAATTGATGTAAAGAAGAAGATAGCCTGGAAAGATTTTGAAGACCGTTTTAGGAAACATGGTGGCCCACCTCCCCCTTCACACCAACACAAACGCACGTACAAATTCTAAATCTCCTACTTTTCGTGAAACAGCGAAATCCAGTTGCTTATATTTTCGTTGACGTATGAATCCAAAATATGAAAATTATGCTGAATATTATCTGCAGTGTCTTGGACAGGTCGTTGGTAGGAATGAATGACCCGACCTGACTACCGTTTGTTGTGGGTGTGTGGGGATTCTTGTCTGCCATCTTAGTTAGTGTATAGACGACTGAAACACGAGTCTAGTCTACTTAATGAAAGACAGAAAGATCCTCCAAGACATCATAAGATAATATTCATTAGATTAGAGCCGAAAATTTCTGTCTGTACTCTAAAGTTCTATTTAAATAGGATCCAGATGAGGGTTAGAATGCAGACTGCATTTTTTCAAGATGAGGAAACCATATGTACCAAGGATATAGATAATCCTCCACAAGTGGTACAAGACGAAGCAACTTATCATTTGTACAAGTGGAACCAGTTGTATGACCTTAGGGTATGTGGTTCGGATACCTTCGTCAACTGTCAAGCTTAACCCTTAACACCAGTAACAGGCAATTACCAACAACATTTGGCAGGTAATTGGCTGTTACGAAAAATCCCAGACTTAACACTTATTGAGTGGGATCTATGAAGATTGGAATGGGTTGGGAAAGCTTAATGGCTTTTTGGTTTGTCAAGTTGGAGGATTTGGGCTGAATTTCTGAAGATTCCTGGGAAGTGTTATCGATGGATTATTAGGACCTACCTGGCCAGAGGGATCCCAGCAAAAATTCAGCAGGAATGCCCATGGCTTTACCTTAAATTCATGATTCCAATTTAAGACAAAATGTGGCTACAGTTGAACAAGCTTTCCCAACGAATCACGGTCAATCAAAAAAGCTTGCCCACGCCTTACAGGAAAGATGCAGGCTCCTACAGATAAATATCTGACAGTCACAGATAAATCCAGAAGGTTTCATGCACCAAACAGAACACAGCTGCCAGGCGACCTTTCTAGAACATGGGGTGCAACAAAAATATGGACATAGTAAGTCTATACTGTAAGTTTAAGTTTATACTGAACATGTTTGCAAAATTGATACTGAAGCAAGCTCTGCAGCTGTTTCTGTTTTTTGTAGTCCTTGGCGGTTGTGTCAGAGGTCGTTAGGCAGAGGTATCAGGTGTTGCTATGGAGGAAAGTGATATATGATCATGGCGGTTCCACTTGGCAGCCATCAGTACAGGGACTAGATGGGTAGAAGTGTTTACATGTTGTGCTACACTCTACTCAGTGTCTGTCAAATCTCTGTCACACCCATTCATGTTGCTATGGGACTTGATCCCATAACCATGTGATACAGTATTATACATTGTACCATGTCAGAATAAGGCCAATTTGTTGACATCATACAGTGAGTGTGTTTTATCACCTGTCTGACAGAGCCAATACTGATTGACCTTTGAAGATAAACATTTGCAAGAACTGGTCTAAAGAAATATGCAGGGGGTTTAGTTTTATTTTCTGACAAATTTTGAACCCAAGAAAAGCAGCAGACTGATAGACGGCTGAAAATTGAACAAGTTTTATTTAGTAATGTAAGAACAACTCTATTAGACTATTGCTAATAGGTAATTGGGTTATGATACTACAATGTACATATGGACACACCAGTACATGAGAGTCAGAGGAAGGAAACATGAAGGACAGTGTCAAGTTCAACAGTCAAACGTTTTTACGTGTATTAAGGTAAATAATAGAACCAAGTGTGAAATACCGCAGAAATATGTACAGAGACACGTAATCACAATGATACTGGTGCCTACATGGACATGTATTCTTTTAACCATAAATTCATAGTGTAAAAAAAACGGATCATAACAGAGATTTCACACTTTCCCTAGGTATGCTATATTAATGTTATAATATCATTATTACAGCTAGATGCTTTCAGTAATTAGTTTATGGCTCAGTGATTTGTATCAGTGAATTGGAAATAACCATAATTAGAATCTACAGTATCATATTCATAATTTGCTATTATTGTACCTGGTACTGTAATGAAATTGCTGCTGTCAGACTAGGCATTATCATCTCACAATTACCATATTATATGATTATTAAGATACTTGATGTGTTAGATGATAGATATAGTAAGCAATACATGTTGACATCAATTACCTACTTAATATATACTGTGGTATAAAAATACATTTTCATCAATTTTCATGTCATGAAATTTAACATTTTGGGATGGATGGGATGAAATTTTGTTCATACGAACAAGCAAAATTCTGTCCCAGGACGGAGGACAGGACCTGGAGATATCCTTGAGTAGAAGAATATTTATTCAAAAACTACAGTCAATCAATGTTATAGTGTATATGGAATTTGTAGCAAAATTCATGTGTTTTTTTCTTTTCTAAATCACTTGACGCATCCAAGATTTGAATGTGGTCCATTTAAAACTAACAGGTAGGAAGCTGTGTATCATTATCCCACTGCGTATGTTATACATGACCACTGTCTTATTATATCAATTATTCATAATATGGATAAGTACATGAAATGCACACCGGAAACATAGTACTCATGTGATAAAATGATCCAAGATTGCCCATACAGCAGAGTCACCTAGCAGGTGTAGTGCAAACTGCAGGCTCAAGCTGCCTATCAGAAATATGACTTTTTTCTAACAATGTCATTCTTTTGTCCAGGTACTCGCTCCACCAAATGCAGGAGCATTCAAGGAAAGACCAGCAAAACCTACTGCCTTCAGGAAGTTTTACGAGAGAGGAGACTTTCCTATTGCTCTTGAGCACGACACAAAAGGCAACAAGATTGCATGGAAGGTTAGATACAGTACATTATGTTTTTTAATTGTAAATATCAACAACATTTTGGCTACCAGCTCTTTGTGTGTACGCCTGCAATGTAAATATATATTAAAGACTTGAATCGTTAATTTGAGAATGAGCGCTCTAAATCAAAAGGTCATTTCTTTATTGTGACAAATTATATTTTTTCAGGTTGAAATAGAGAAGCTTGACTACCATCACTACTTGCCCCTTTTCTTTGACGGTCTATGTGAGACGACACATCCGTATGAGTTCTTCGCGAGGCAAGGCGTCCACGACATGCTGGAACATGGCGGCTCCAAAATCCTCCCAGTCATCCCACAGCTAATCATCCCCATCAAAAGTAAGTCTGCTGTAGAAGTGTGTGTGTGTGTTGCCAATGTTTGTAGCATTCATCATGATTGTAGCATTATTGTGCTTTTATCAATTCAGTTGTTGATTGTTCTTCATAACAAATTATTGCTTGATCAAGTTTATTCAAGGGAACTTATGTAATGTAATATCTAGGGAAAACTGGAAGGTGGTATATTACCATTTTTCTTTACCAATAGTGGGATCATGTAGTTAGGCAAATTTTGCCCATTCTAAGTTGAATGTGTATGACTATGACTTTTGTTTTGTAAAACTGCACACAGCACATACATAGAATACTTCGTTTCATGTTTCATATATTATACTTCAAAACCATGGCAAACATGAAATGTGTTTATATGATTTTTGCAGACACTCCTGCTTCTTTCAGGTGGTCAGTCAGTTAGGCAAAAAAGTTCTATACATATACTACTGTGGATGCATTTACTTTGACGGTGGTTTTGCAATAAGAGGGAAAAGAAGGTTATTTGTTTGAATTTTGCAGCTGAAACACATAAACTGAACTGATAGGCATATTTGAGGTGTTAGGAATTTTTGGAGCAATGTTGTCTCTAAGAATAAAACCACTGCAAAAGTTTGGAGATGTACAATAACCAAATATTGTATCTTCTTTAGGGAATAGATGCTGTGCTGTCACAAGATTTCAAACCACATTGTACTTATATTCCTTCACCAACAGATCCATCATAGAGGCTCATGTTATATCCAGCTTAGCCTAAACCCAATGATCTCGATGTACCCCTGACTCAGCCACAATTCTTTAATCCAGGCCAATCCCTTGTGTCATAAATTAATGTTTGATCTAGCCCCTGACAGCTTTGATCAGGGATATGTTCACACTAGGATCCTGTGGTACCAGGAACTGACTGTCTCCACTATGCAACTTTCTGATGTCCTGTCAAGCTTCTCCCCCAATGGGAGAACACTAGACCCACCCACTGGCTGCAGGGTATAATCATGTTCAGAGGGACGTGCTCCCACAATAGATGTGCATAACTGATCCTTCCCACTACCTGTCATATCTGCAGCGCTTTCTGACCATATTCTGCGCCAGGTTTATCCGCAAACCAGCTGTGCTGTCATCTGGGAAGGAGTCTTGCTCCTCATTCCTGTGTTGTAGTTTACAGTTTCACCAGATCGTAAAACATCTGTTACTGACACTGAGGGGGCGGGGCTTGGTGTGAGTAATCGGACACTCCCTCCCCAGGCAAGATTCCAACAGCCCTGCTAATCCGTACCACTGGTCAGGCCTGCTTCCTTCATTATCCATACATTCCTGACTTAATTATGCATTCCTGTTCATAGTGCCTTTTTCACAAGTTGTCACAGGTTTCTAAGTGATTGGATATATTCGTCCTTTGGGCGCACAGTACTGTAGCCCATCCCTGCACGACAGTCCGGGATAATTTACGACCACGCTTTTCACACCAAGTTATTAATAAAATGTCTTTAACCGGCTCATTGAACAATATTAATGTACACAGTTGGATAAGCAGGAGGGACCTGAGCAAGTGTGTGCCATATGTCACTCCTGTCATGGGGAGAAGACAGAAAAATGCCTGCAGTTGATGACTTACTATATTAGCATCACCTACAGTTGGGAATCAATTGAATACCATTGAATTTTCTTTTACATGGAAAGAAATAAAGGAATAGTGTTTGGGATATGATAACAAAGACTGTGGTGAAAGAGTAACACTATCTTATTAAAAACATGTATGATATAAAATCTTTTTCAAATGTCATTTTTTTAGTTGGCATCTGAAAATGCAGTTATTTTGTTGCCATTGAAACCATAATTTGTAGTGCAGGGATAGAATTTTCCAGGGATTTTTTATTTTTACTTTGCAGTAGAAATAGAAATAATAGGGTTTTTGGGGTGTTTGCTGTCAAATGTAGAACAAAATCACATGTTCACATTGTAATGGTTTTGCAGTGACTCCCATCATAAAAATTATAAAACAATTGTAATTTTTTTCAAGATTGATATAGTACTTAAATATACGAGTTACTTGCTCTTTCTCCATTGGATACAATTCGCAGAAGAGACTAGAAGCATGGGATGATATATGTGGTCACCGCTGTGTAAAAAGTATTTATCGATTGGAAGGAAATGGTCCCCACTCCACTAGACAGTGGGCCGAGGGTGACATTTATTAATGGTATTGGTTGGGGCGATAAATTGAGCACTGTTGAAATTGGGGGTATAGGGGCTCATGTATACATGCATCCATTAACTATGCCTTTTATTGAAATGGCAGCAACTTGTAGAGAGGAAATTGAAAAGACAGGACTCTCCTGCACCCTGTGGGAAACCTCGTGCTGGCATTCCGATCCGATGACTTAAAGGGTCGCAGACTTGAAAAGTTGAAGGAATTGTTCTAACACAAGGTCCAGGGTTGTTACACAAACATCGCTGTGTTTGAAATGTTTTTTCGGGCCAGCTGGAGGGAGATTGTCGGAACAGAAATGATGTCTACTGTGTTTGGAAAGTTGTCCAACATTTGGTACAACGTGTATTCACTGAACAAGCACATAACCAACTGTGTAAATACGAAGGTTTGATCTCATCTTTTCAATATTGAAAACAAGATTAGAAAAAAGAACAAAGAGGAGAAGGAGTACTTTCATCTTCTTTTCGACCCCAGAGAAGCAAAAGGTTGTAGTTATGAAAACAAAGGCTTCGTTTGGCAAGAGAAAAACTGTTTGCTACATTTCAAGTTTCTTTCTTACTTGTCACAGCTTTGCAGAAAATGGCTTAGACAGAAGTAAACAGGAACTGTGGGAAAATTTCTTCCGCTGCTCTATTGAACAAACCAGAGAGCGAACCCACCATGGTTTCTTAAGTTTCTTGACCTTGCCAGCAACTCTGTGTTCTTGAATTTGTTCCAGTACTCCCAAAACTTGAAAAGTCAGGGAAACATCCTTTTTCTGTATTCTAAGCAGCTGCATCCATTCCATTATGATGAACAATTTGTTGACGCTTTGAACACAAGAGTTTCCCCCACTTCAAAGTACCAGACAGAAAATTTCAGTGTCAGCTGACAGAAACTTTTGTAGCAGCTTTGATCTTGTAGCTATTCTTCTGAACAAATAAACAAAGGGAAAGTTGTAACTCTTTTGTAAGCCCTTCTCTGGGTAGCCTTTAAGTCTAAGTTAAACCTGTGCTTTTATGGATGATTTCTTGTCTTGATCTTCTAAGCAGGGACCACCAAGGTGTTCCAACATCTGCAGACAGAAATGGGGAATAGAGCTGGTATTTGATTGACACCCATGGCATACCTGTAACCTACACCTGTGACATTCACTACTGAATATTCATGAGCATCTGACACCATGTACAAGACACATGAAATAACTTGTCCAGAAAAATGCACATGCCTTACATTTGACCTTGTCCACATTGTTTATGTAGAAAAAAATATGCAACACTCCGGAACGTAAATTAAAGGAAGAGGATTGTTACTTTTCGTTGATCTGAGTTCCGCTAACTGTTATTGGACGGATGTGATTATTAGTAACTCCAGCCTTGGCCAAGGTTTCAACAGGATTGACTTTTAGGCCTCTTCCCTCCTTTTCAATTACTGTGCTAATCCTTCTTTCTTCCCCTTGAAGGTAGGAGCAAGGTCTGGGTTATAAGTTATTTCTGGAGACAGCTGGCCTACCCCAGGCATTTTAATGGACTGACCTGATCAACAGCACCCCTCCCCCTCATTAATAATGGTTCACTCCTGGCCATCCTGAAAATGGAAATAGAAACTGAGGTATGGGACACCTGTGGGTCGTAAATTGTTAATTGTTTCAAGTTGTATCATTTGGCAGGATAAAACAATTTTGACTAACTTTACCCAGGCTACAGCTGTGATGGCATCTAAAAATGATCATCAATAAGTTTAGTTTTGTAAAAGCTTTAAAAGAGAAGAAAGTTTTTTTTTTACCAAAAGACATACTGTACATGAAATACACAGTCTGGGAGATCAGTCTAACACACCATAATACCAACAGTAACACGTTCATTTGTAACATTACCTAGATTGGGAGACATAATTTTGGGTATGTCAAACTTGTCCATTTTCCTTTTGCCATCAAATCAAGTGAAACACTAGGATGGTAAGTAGAAACAGTCTCCTGGCTTCCAGGAATCGAAGCCGACCCGACAGCTTTCCAACCCAACACCATAACCACTACGCCAAAAGGGCTGGACCATTTGGAATGGTCAGTTGGTGGTGCTTGAACCCCACTGTTAGTGTTACACAAGCTATACTACTAAACAGCTGTCAGCTGAAAGATTTGTTTCCTTGTCTGAAAATGGTTCGGCTATGTCGACACTGGACTTGCATCTGTGAGCTGTAAATTAAATGTTCAGGCCATTTCATGCCTGCCCGACATAGTTGCTAACAAATACCCAGCATGCTTTGTGGTTTCTCTGGAGCTTCTCGGCATGTGTAGGCAGCTCGCTTGGCGACTTGTGTCCTCGTTAAACTTCAACACATTTCTCCACAAGTCACATCGCAGCTCATAAAAACACCACAGGAGTCCATTTTACTGAAAATAGAAAGGATTTTCACTCTCAACCTTGTTGAGCATGTGTACTACCAGAGGTTAATATTCAACTGACATGTACATACATGTATAAGTTATATCTGACAAGTATCTTTGCAGCAATACATTTGCATGATAATGGAAGCTATTACACCACAGATCTTATTGAAAATATGTAAATTTGATATGGATATGTAGTCTATTTGTGACCAGCCACCAGTGCTGCCCAAGTGTTCTAAATCTCTTGAGCACCCTGAAATGTGTCAACACTTCACCACATACTAGAGAGTCCTGACAACGTTTTACACTGAATTAAGAGGAACCCCCTAGTTAGCAATTTTCAATTAATTATACAAAATTTGGTAGCTTCACTATGAATTACGTGAATATATAAGACTGCTTTGCCTTCTAATCAAAATAGGCTGCCTATGCCTTACGGATGTTCCCTACTTGTAAGAGATAAAAACGAAGTATAAAGACGATATCAATCAATCTAATACTAGTACAAGACATAATGTCTCATAAGCATGGGCGTTGTGTGCCACTATCATGACATGATTGACAAGCGATGACAATGTCATCCTCTACTAAAGAATATTCTCCAATGTCAAAAATATTCATTTGTGATTACTGTGTCAGAAAACTTTTGAATTGAATTACATGTGTAATTTTGGAAACTCCTGTACCATCTCTTGTGCCTGTGGTGTTTTCCCTGGTTGGTCCCTACAGTCATGTAACAGCCTATAACTCCACTGTTGTAATCATCACTAAGAGAATCATCAACCTGCCTCCGCTACCATAAATGTCCCAGGAAATCCACCAATCTACAACTCAAGCTCAGTCAAGCCTCAGGAACTAAGACTCAAAGAGCCAAGCATTCTCACAAATGGTTGGTCATTTGGGGGCTTCCAGAATTGACCTTGTCACAGGTGTCATTGTAGTTAACCTTTTCTTTCCTGCTTCCTCACTCTGTAACCCAAGCAGATTTGGTGCTACAAAGCTACCTTGGCATGAAGAAGGTTAATGGTGGTCTTCACAGAGGTTGGCATTAAATAGTTTCACTGCAAACCTCTGTAGCTAATATTATATCCTTATGATGAAATAAAGCATAACTTCAAACTGCCATTCAATTAGTGCTGAGTAAAACGGTATAAGTAGTTGGAACACACATTACATTATCTGTGATTTAATTGTCTCTATTCTCCCATCATCAGTATGACCTTGAACTATGAAGGATAACGAGCACAGCAAATCTGCCATCTTCCTTGACAAGAGTAGAATGAGACACGTAAACAAGATTTGTCTATAAAGTTTATGACAGCCATTTTGAATGTCAAGGCGCTTTGGGATAGATAGGAAGCAAGGAATCATGGGAATGTGATAAGTGAAAATGTCAAAACAAGTTTTCAAATCTTTGTGTTTCTTTTATTATTTGTTTGACTTTTTTGGCCAAAACTAATTAATTGTGCAAGTTTCCATTCTTAATTTCTTATCCCTTCTATTAGAGGATTCCCTTTACGATTATATGGTGTGTCAGTGTTGAAAGTTGTAAGACGATACTGTCATCATACCACAAGAAGGGAAAGCATTTTTAACATGCTAAAAATGCTAATCCCCTCTTGTCAATCAAACAGCTCAAACAACCAGGCCAGGAGAGATATTTTCTTTGCTATTTTTGACAGGTCCGTATCTTGGCATAATCCTGCAAGCTTACAGTGAAACAGCTTCAATTTATTTGAACAGAGGGCTAAAGACAGACAGGTTGTTATCCCTAGAAGAGATCAGTTGTTGGAAAGTCCGGTTTTCATTTGCATGAGAGCGTGAGTTACAGCACGGGATGAAAGGTTCAAGCGCTTCATTTCAAAAGGCATTCTGCTTAAATTGGACAGGCATTTTGCTTAAATTGCTTGCGACCTGGGAAAAGGAGTAAGACATAACTCTGGCCTGGATGTCAAGTCAGAGGTGATCATGTCCTACCTTTTCTGGGTACAACATGAGAACTTCATTGGGGAAAGACATTGAACAAGGAAGAAGCCATGTGTCTTAAGTGTGTTAAGCTTGGCAATGAAAAATAGGTTTCCCTGAAAAAAGGCTAACTTCTTAGAATGACATTCTTATTGGAGTCAAGTATGGGTTAAGGACTAGTCCAAGTTTTAAAGGACCCAAGTAGGAATAAAAGGAGAGGAATAGACCATGTCATGTCATGTCTTGTTCTTGTGACTTAAACTTTGTGCTCCAAGTTCCATTGTACCTGAATGTAAGGTTTGATCCACTCACATCCTGGGAAGGACTTGTACTCTTTTCAGTAAGTGTTGTGGGTTCTTTAAGGTTAAGCATAAGGTGTGGCTCTCCTAAAACTCCAGTGAGGGGGATGCGACGATTAAACGTTACATCAAAGCTATGTAGAAACTTATTTTCACCTGAGTGGAGTGAGGAGAGAGGTGTAAAGTACTTTTCCCAAGGGCTTAACATTATGGTCTGCTCAGGAGTTGAACCCACAACCTTCAGATCCTAAGTGAAGAACCCTCATCAAGAGACCATCTTGCATACAGCTTTAGCTGTTCAAGGTTTAACCCTCAGCCTTTGGGTGAAAAAACAGTAGTGCAGGACTTGTGCACATGTTCATGTCTGTTGCTATCAAAATCACTGTTTAGCCAAGAGAATGTCCAGTGATTTTCCACGGTTCCATGTCGGACAGAGTTATTTTGAAGGCAAGTTCAGCATTAGGTGAGGAGGAGTGGAAATGAACATTGAAATTACTTTCCTGGGGGAGGAAATTAAAGAAGTGTTTCATCCCAAATTGTCAAATGGCTCATGATGCACCAATGTTAATCATTTAAGGGGTGAAAACCTTGTAAGGATTGGTAGTGCAGGTCATAAATTTTAGAGCAACCTGGCTGCTTTTCTGATAAATCAGAGCTTACCTCTAGAAAATCTAGTTTATCTCAATAGTGATTGGCTGCATATAAAACAACAATAAACAAAATGTCGTCAGCACAGCTAAAGTTAAAACCATATGATGTAAAATCAGCACTGGGCGATCTAAGTTTTATCCAGGTTGCCCAGTGTGCAACTTGCCTTGAAAAGTATTTTACGCACGCTATCATGATCAGCATGGAAAGCACCCAAGCAGCGCAGGTAGACAAGAACAGGTTAAGCATCTCCAAAATCTCATTAGCGATATCCTGTTCTGACTCTAATTTATGTGACAAGTAGATCCCGACCTGTCGGGGTAAGGCAGATGAACAGTTCGCTGAGTCGTTCATCATGATCTGGACTCAGATCCAGACATTTGTGGAAGTTACGGTAAGGCGCAATCAATGTATTCCTTGGGTAGAGCCACATGAAATTAAGGGGCTCTTCATTTGCAAGAAGAAATATTGTAGTTTCAAAGTATACTAATCACTGGATATATTTCATTTCCATATTGTTGCCTATAAGTCGTAGTTAATGTGTGTCTGTAGTTATCTGAATATTGTAGAGTGACAGGATGTGATGTGGAAGATGGTGTAACTGGAGACTGGCAGGAGGGAAGGTTGGCTTGGCTCAAGTTCAAAGTTGACAGAATTTAAAGAAATTCACAGTAATAAATAAAGCAAAAAATTCACAGTATTCCTCCGAGGTACAACATATTCAATTCCTTTATGAGGAAAATTCTTCTAATCTGTGTAGGAAGCTGCTTTTTAATAATCACTTTAGATTGTGACAATCAAATCATAAAGCAATCATGAGCAAATGATGACTCTGATTGCTAATGAACTTGGCCTCGCCCTGGTTCACCATTAAACAATGCTAAGGCGTCAGAGCCGACACCCCTGCAGCTTGTAACCTTTTAATGATCCTATAAAAGAACTTGCAAAAATCAATGACTGTAAATCTTCCTAAAAAAGGATTCCGCCATCAGGAAGGTAAAGCACCACCAAGTGGAAGGATTTTCAGCTCGGGCAAGAAACTGTCAAATCCGGCAGCGCTAAGGAAGAGTAATCCTCTCAGTAAAGCTTTTGTCGTTAAGTCCTTAATTTACAATTATAATCATTCACTCCGTGATCTAGGAGAGCTCATTTGCATGGCAGTATTTCTTTGGAGATGTAAAAATGGTAAGAGAGGTCAGTGAACAGTTGTAGAAATGTGATATAATCACTAAATCAGTATAAAACATGTAACCTTGCATCTATCCATTTCCAGCTTGTGTTTGCTCCTCTAAGATTGCTACTTGTTCCGAAGAGAAAGCTTTAAAGCATGAGATGTTGCAGTGCAAAAAAACATTCCAAAGTTCAGTTTTACTCCTTAAGATAGTAGATAAAAAGATATCTTAGCCTTCACGTTCAGAAGTTCTTGACATGCCCAGGAAATAATGATATTAGGACAGGCAGGTCATTGATTGGTGGGTAATCCAGCAGCAGAGACAAATGGGACAAGTCCCCATTTCCTGCAGACCACTTAGTGTGCCCATCAATATCAGGGAGGGGAGGGTTCCCTCATGCCAGAGGATGTCAATTCTTTTCTGGTATGCTAATGAATGCAAAATTACTATACATGTCTCTGTCTTTGAATGCATACAGTACATTTATTCTCTTTTGCCATGGTAGGAAACAAACCGAAGTTTGTGTTGTGTTTTAGATTAGTCCTTGAGCAATTCTGTAGTCCATTCCACAACGTCAAACCCTCGCAAGATAGGGAACAAAACAATACATGCTAACCTGGATACCAGACCCCAGCCTGATCTCAAAAATATCTATCATGTAGTACTGTATAGATATTTTTTTAGATTGGGCTGGGGTCTGGTATCAAGGCTAAACAGATGCTAAACTGGATAGAGAGAGAGTAGTAATTGGGAGCACAAATTCAAGGTGTCATAAATTCATAGGGAGAGATCATTGCAAAAACAGCAAAGATAAAAACACTGCAAAACTTTGAAGATCTGCAGTATGCAAATACACCTGACACTCCTAGGGTTAAACCACTGCAATCAATAACGGTGGCACCTTCGTCAGCAGGCATGTATGATGGATAAGTGTTGGGGTCTGTTGGGTCAGCCATCACACCTGGGCGGGAGGGGGGCCATATGGTACCTGATGGCTGTGGGAGAGAATCCGCCCGCAGGGGAAATAGAGGCATTGAGGAAGGGGGTAGAATCATAATTCACAAGAAAGGTAGACTGGACACAGAGAGAAAGAGAAATGAGCAGGTGACATAGGGTGGATTAATTTGGCATGTTGTAACCAATTCATTTCAAAGATGAAATAAATCAGAGAAAACCATCTCATACCAGTAATGGCTCCAATGAGGATTTCATCTGTACATCTGCTTAGAGTTATAAGTACAGTCGATATCATCATCATCAGTGAGGCAGTCACAGAAGTGTTCACTTAGTTTTTGCTTACTTCTTTACAGGTGTGCTAATCACAAAGAACAGATAGGTGGTGTTTATATCACAGTTCTGATGTTGTTGTTTACTTGTTGTTGTTTACAGATGCACTAAACACAAGGAACAGACAGGTGGTGTGTACGACACTGAAGGTCCTACAGCACCTGGTGGTGTCTGGTGAGATGGTGGGGGAGGCACTGGTGCCGTACTACAGACAGATCCTCCCTATCCTCAACATCTTCAAAAACATGAACTGTAAGTACACAACTAAGAACAAACATCAAAATCTAACAAAGACGTGCAATCAATGAAGCAGAAGTTGTAAATTATCATATTTTCTCCTTTCAATTGACAAAGACACAAGAAAATTGGGGTTCTTCTCTAAGAATCTCTCTTTTGCCTTCTGCTTCTTCTGGGGGAAAAAATTCCAAAATTAAAGCCAGCATGTGGTCTAGTCATGTCATCTTTTTCTTCACTGTCTGTCAGTCTTGTTCACTGTCTTTTTCCTGTTTCTTTCATTAGCCATGAGGCAAGAATTTGAAATAAACTATTGTTAATTGTAAAGTGAGCTTGCTCTTTTAAACGTTTATCCATAAGAAATTTCAGATACATTGATAGAGCTCACTGTTGAAATTTGGGAAATATTTTCTGCGACTTAAATTTTCAAACTAAGTCAATTTTTTTTAGGCAAGGAAATCATAGAGGATATCTGTAGGAGCAGATTATTTAAACTCTTTTTAACATTTACATGACTGTGCTCCTTAAATGCCTAAAATTCACTGTAAAATGTTACAACGTTGCACCACTCTTGCATTCAAAAACCAAAGAATTTTGCTGAGTGTCCCATCAACAAGGCTACAAACCATATCTCATGTTCAATTCTAAGGGCAAAGGATTTAAAACACATGACTGGCATGTACTGTATTTACAATGTCTATAAATGTGAAAGTGTTTTGACTCCTACAAGACCACACAGCAGGTGCATAATATACCCCATTTCAAAAACTCCACTGTGGCACCAAGAGTCTTCTCCCTTCATTAAAAATAGAAGCAGGGTATCTGGATGTTTATTGATTGAAGAACATTTTTGAACACTAGAAGCCATTTTTCACAGAGTATGTGTAAACAATATTGAATTGTTTTTAAGTGCTTGAAGTTAATGCACGCCATGGTACCCGAAGTGCTATTGTTCATTCTTTCATATTGGTTATCTAATAAAACAAAAGAACAAGTACTTGCCAAATGATAAAAGTTAAAGGAAAATAAAAGTATGAAATAAAGAGAATATGATTATTCCAGCTTCTTGGTTTTCAACAACACAAGCAGCAAATTACATGCAAATTAAACTGGCATCCCCCCATGCTGTTAACACTATCTATAGCAGCAGCCAATACATGCAAAAAATGAAGTTGGAAGACATCATGTATTCAAACCTGTATTTACTTTCTTTTTCAAATCAAAATTGTCTTTGTGTTCTCATCTGTCATGTTGATCCAGCTGTAGGCAACCAAGTTGTTATACACCCTCTCCCCTCTGAGAGGACATTGATGGTTCTAAAAGCCAATTTGGCTGTTTATATTTGATGCCAGTAGGCATGGATTCACCCTAATCTTGCTATTTAACCTCAGCTGACCTTGGCCAAAGAGGTCACATAACCTCTTGTGGACAGATCATATGCTGCCCATTGTGACTGCACTCAAAATTGCATGTTTATAATATCTATTCAAAATGTGATGTTACAAATTATTCGAAAGTTATGAAATGTAATTTCTGCTAAAAATATTGCATCATGAAAAAAAATCAAAAGGCTAAGCATATCCTGTTGCTCATATAAGTATTTGTGCTTCCCTCCATTGAATATCATGTATCTGTATATACTGGTAATAGTCTTGATATGACAAACTGCATCTACCAGCAATGTAGGGTTCAGAATAAGTCATCCACTCAAAACTAAACCCTTTGCAAGGTCGAAGCCCCTTTTTGAAAACAGGGAAGAATGATTTGTTTAATGATGTGAAAAGACAGTAAGGTCATTTCCTTTTTTACTCACTTGATTATTTTGATAGGATTACTTGTACTGGTCAAGTTCAGACATATGCATGTGTCACATATGCTCTGGGTCTATAACAAAATCTTTGCCAAAACTTCTGTTAAAATTTGAATACAGCAGCCTGAAGTCCTCAGAAGGCTAAGGTACAGCCACTGGCCTGTGATTTAGCAGTTCAGCAAGCATACAAACAACAAACATCCCAAACTCTCCTGTTATTCCTGCTATTGGGCAGAGTAGATTAGCGGCAGGCACGTTTGGGAAACACAGAACTCCAGGGACACTGCCTAGGTTTGACCATATCCAACTGTTGGGCTAATACATCACATTTGCCCTTAGACAAACTTTTCCTCTTCCACAGCAGTGCAGACAATCCATCCCCAGTTGCCTAGCAACAGTGGTATCCATGGTAACATTATCCTAAGATGGATTATTGGACCCATGAAGAATCTTTACAGCAAGATGGTGTTAGTTTATTTCTGTCACTCCAAAAAGCAGGGTTAAGCGCATGTGTGGTGAGCCTGTGTATGTTTGGGTGTCAGAACGTGTTTATGTGACAGCAGTCATCTTGTCGTACTTAACATTCCTTTTTGTTTCAATGCATATAGCACCATTATGGCAAGAGCTCAGGGTGGGTGTGTATGACGATGAGATTATAAAGAGCTCTGCAAAAAATTCTACAGAAATTACAGACTACTAGTATCTTTTTTGCCCAAAAACCTTTCTTGGGCATACATTTAGATGAACAATGGAAAATTACCAGCAGTGAATACTGTTCGAATGATAATGATAATATATGATTTTAGTTCTAGAATGTGATTGGTTTGCAACAGCTTTCCTTTGGCTCCTAGGGGAGTGCTTCTATGTTGTTCCTTTCAGTTCCAAACAGAAAGAACAGTGTCTCAATGGGGTGTTGTGTTCCCCCTGAACAATAGTGACTTCATGTGACTTTTGAGCAAAATCACCAAACAAAATGGGACTCATGAATAATTTCACTGACTTTTAACAAATGCAGTTTTGTTCCCCTGACATGGAAGCCAAGAGGGAGGGCTGTGGGAATGAATTAAAGAGAAACGAGCCTCATCCAAGCTTCTAGCAACTAGATTCATATGGTTGGAAGTGCAAAAGTGGCTTGTCACAATGTTGAAGTTGACAAATAACACGGGGTTCATCACCTTATAATTACTGTGGCTATAACACAGAGGTTAAAGTACAAGGTCAAGACACTTTTTCAAGCTTTGTCTTGAGCCTACATGTACTATGGACATTTTTTGTACTAAGTTTTGTAGACACTCAGGCCACCAAATCTCACATATTACTAGGATGGTAGCATTTTTCTTTAAGATCATTTTTATTTCATTAGTAATTCAGATGAAGGCAATTTTGATACTGTATTTGTAAAGTAGACACAACCTAATAAGTATCCATTACTTAGCCCTCAAAAAATTGATAGCACTAGTCATACTAGTATGTTTGCCTGAAGGATGTCAGGCCTATCTCTGAAGCCATGGCTTTATTTGGAAGTTGCAAGTGCAGGCAGCGCCTTGCAGAGGTTTTAGCATTGCATTGACATATGTCTGGTAGTTTTACCAAGTTGAGACACAGAATGTTGGCTCTGCCCTCCAGGCTATAGGCATAGATGTCTAAACGTGCCTACTGTCCTGTTGGGAATAGGGTGACAAGGCACTTCTTTGACAGACAGAATTATGGCTAACACTTGAGAAGTACAGACTGTAACATATGGACAAATGCTGGAGATGCAGTCGAGACTTTCTTAATTGGTTTTCCAAATTTTTCTGACATATTTCTTCACTGCATATACGTACTTTATACATTGATACTGGATCTGAATAAAGTCAAGTTGAATTTCCATCAATTACCAAGAAATTGAACTTTAATACCCCATTTAACTGTCTAACTCAGAATTCCAAGCAGGTAAAACACATTACAGTACAACTTTTATTCAGATTTTTCTACCAACACAGATGAACTTCCATGTTTTATTCTCCTTTGCAGCAAACAATGAAAGGACTTAAAATGGCCAGAGGAAACTTTAATTGAAACAAACCTGCCTCTAATGATTAATGATGACAGCCTGCCTATGGTTGTAATGTTACCCACATTCTATTCCGGTTTCTCATCACAAATATTATGCCTTCAAATAAGTCCCCGAATGTCTGCACGCGTGTAGTGGGCAAAGCAAAATTTAGGACATCATAAGCAACAGTTGCCAAGTCATTACACAAATGTAGTAGCTGGGGACCATGGGGGTTTGGGATGGATATAGAAAGGTCGTAGGTCACATTCTGCTACCCCCTGACCACTAAATTCAATTAAAGTTGGAAGGGGATGATGTGGAGGGCCTCTGGTGGTGTAGGGCTTGATTAGCTGAGCCAGTGGTGATGAGCTCAAGCCACCATGAGTGAGCGAGGTCCCCACAGGTTCATCTTTTACAGCCTCCAATAAATGGCGCTGATGAAATTAGAAGTGAGCCGGTTAAATGCGGGGACAATTCCGGCAGCCACTCCCTGCCTGTCTGAAAATTACTCTGCTTGTATATCCCTCGATCTTTATCCCTGTAGAGTATAAGCATTCATCAATGTGGTCTGGCAGCTAAAGTTTGGTGGGGAAAAATAAGGTTGCTCTGGGAATTGTCATGGGAGCATCCAGCAGTAATATATTGATAGATAAGTCCATCAATCAATTTCCTGGCTCAAATGGTTTCAGGGCAGTTAACACCTCTCAAATCAAGCCAATCAAACTCAAACGTGCACAAATACATGTACACATACACATACAAACCTGTCTGAAATTCTTTGTATTCTTTTCTTTTACTAAAAGTTTTAGTGAGAAACTCTCTGAGTGGCCTTTCCTTTCTTTCATGTCAGAGTAGATCTGGCAAAATTGTACCTCAGAGTTAGCATCCTGTTTGCCATTTCTGGGTGCTCACAAAACTAACGCTTGTGTTTTCTTCTTTTTCCTTTTTTCTAGTGAACTCTGGAGATGGCATTGACTACAGCCAACAGAAGCGGGAAAACATTGGAGACCTGATCCAGGAGACGCTAGAGGCGTTCGAGCGGCACGGCGGGGAGGACGCCTTCATCAACATCAAGTACATGGTCCCCACGTACGAGTCCTGCATGCTGAACTAAGGCCCACTCACACAGACCTGCTGTTGACACTGGTGTAGATTAAGTCCTGCAAGTTTCTGTTTGTTTCCTGGTAGAGACAATCAAAAAAGTGAGAGATTAGTTGAATAACTTGTATTTGTGAGACCATGCTTTGATGTCATTGGTTTTCACCACTGAATCTCACATTTGTTGGTCATCGGGGATGTTGTCGCTATCTCGTGTTCACAATACTGCTTATTCTTTAAGAATATAGATGCAATTCTCACAATTCATACCTCAATGGGGATGGACCTAGTGTATCCTGTACCAAAGGCTGTCTTCTCTCATCTCTATAGTTTATTTTTCAATTTCAGCAACCACCGGTAGTCTACAAGACTAATACATTTCTCTCAAATCAATGAAATTTGTATAACTCATAGAACAAAGGCTGTGGGAAAAAGAAATGTCTTCTCAAAGAGTTTACAGTGAACATTGAATTAGAATTCTATATGCATCTGTTGAAAAGAAAAATAAAGTCTAATCTAATCAAAGTGAATTCAGACAGCACTCTCTGTACCAGTGTCATCCGTATAACTTTAGCCTACACTCATGTAAAATATTGCTCATGCCTCATACATGTATGTGTCAAATGTAGAGCCTTGCATAAGACTATGTCTACCATTTTAGAATTGTTTGTTAAACTGGAAAGTCAAACTATCTCTCTACAAATGTACTATTTTTGATGCCATTTTGTTTGTGAAGTGTCTTTAGACTATGATCAAACAGGTTTAAAAGAGACCTTTTCCTTTCAACTTCGTTATAACTTAAACATAAATACATCATGACAAACGACCAATCTTTGACAGATTTTAGAAATGACAGTTGTCTGAAAAAATATATCTCTGTTTATCTGTTCTAATTTTGGATTTCTCTCGATAAAGTTCAGGAGTCAACTTCTCACCATCAGATGTGTGTGAAAGTGCGGCAGAGCAAATTTGCTCATGTCTGGGTATTTGTTCAGCACAGTAGCATGGTAACTCAGCACTCCCTGCACAAACGACTTTACCAAAGGTTGTGCCACATTTTTATTCACTCAACTACAGCTCAAGAAAGATAGTCATGAATTCTGAAGTACAGAAACATTCCAGTTTCATATATAGAGTATTTGAGTACCGTGTGTTTTACCCCAGATATAGGTGATGGCAACGTATACGTTGACTGAATGTGAAAGTGTATAAAGATACTGTCTAATGTGTAAATATGCCTACTAGTTGACCGTTTGGATTTGCCTAGGCAAGAGGGATATTTCTGTGTACATTAGGGATGGGGTCTTTCTCGTTAACTACCGTTTCACTGATTAGAGTGTTTGAAATTCACACCACCATGTACAATGGCAAGCTAGCGGCATATAGTTTTGTGCTTTCTTTGTACCGCTGCATTGTGTATGTAATTTGGAATAAAGACCATTACTGGTACAATAGGAATGTCTCATCACACTTTTTAAAAATATTTTATTCGTTATGTATTCCTTTTAAGGCTCATAATATATAATTTCTGGCTTGAAAAACCAGTTTGATCAGAAGTAAGCAACACCTTTTCACAGAAAAACATGTCATCTCATGCCTGATTGATCACTGTGGGGGGTATAATTTGAGTATTGCGGTACCTACCTACCAATAAAGTGGTATTCAAACTTATTACATGTATATCTGCATATGCACTTTCATCCTCTTACGACGAAATAGCCAACTCAGCAACTATAATTTATTTCGATTCCAGGCTAACCAAACTACCTAGTTTGTGGTAGCCACTTAAAAAGATACAGGATATTACACGTGCATGTGTATAAGAAATGTGCCAGTCTGAGAATAGATTATGCTTAGCTATTGAAAGAGTGAACATCTCTGTCAAGGCAGTTTTTGTTCTTTCTCTCAGATGATGATCCACAAAAGTTTGCTTGCACTAGCTCTAGGTCTAGACTCAGCTCATTCCCAAAAGATAATCACTTGGTCCTTAGGCATTGTATCTTCAATATAACCTTGATTAGGCCAGATAAGTGTTCATTAATGGACTGATGGGTTGAGCTGTGTTTATCGTTATACTTATAGTGCTTCATGATATTGGTTGTACCTTGTGGACACCATCCTTGTGAGTTTGTGCACGCTAACCACATTAACTCACAAGAATGGCAACAGTTTCCCTTCAAAATGACTAGTTATGAAATCCAACAAGTCCTTAAGCCCTCAGGGTTTGCAATTAACAGGTACAACCCCCCCCCCCCCCCCCCAAGACAACTTTAAAGAGCTGTTACTCAACTCCCTATTATGCAAACAGAATCCAACCATTCAATCATTATTTCTACCAACTACTTCCTCCCTCATGAGGGTTGAACATAAACAAAAGTACAAACAATAAGTGAGAGGTGTCAATTTTCCAGCTAGGTAAGGTGAGACAGGGCCATGGAACTTTAATGCCAAAATATCCTGTTGCTAGGGACATACCATTTTAGCACAGGGGGGAAACATCTGTGCCAAAAGAGCTCAATGACCCTTGGTTATATGACCCATTGAACCCCTATGTAAGATGTGGTTTCTTGGTATGTTAAGCTGGAGCTTTAATCTATAAAGTCAGTTAGAACATCTGGTAAGAAAAGTTTCAGGCTTGTGCCACTCTGACATTCCTATCATTCACGAACAGGTCACAAGGCAGTCAGTATGGTCGGAAATAAAAGGTACTGCATAGCCAGGTGCATTAGTTCAACTATAAACAGAAAAGTTGAAAAGAGATGACTGCAAAGTTTTGGAAAATCTCAAAGTTTAAAAAAAGTTTGGTTTCCAAGTTTTCTTAGGGGATAGAGTTAGAGAACTTTATACATCTGCATGTAGATCTAGATCCATTCCAAACTCTGGTGCATTGTTTGGGTTTTCAGAAAAAAAGGTTTGACAGTAAAACAACATGACAATGTTAGATTTTATATATAAAAATGTTCTACTGCTCAACCTTCACTTCCCGAATGCACTATAGTTTGGAAAGAGGTCAATTGCCAATGTTTTGTCCATAAATCACAATTGATTGTTAATCCGACTGTGTTAATAAAAACACCAGTTTCTGTACCACATTAGCCTGGTTACCAAACCCCAGCCCGATCTCAAGTATCACACGAAAGATATCTGAGGTTGGGGTATGGTATCCAGGCTAGTACCACATTAAGTTTTGTATTGTGCACAGTCCACTGAAGTTTTGTAAACGTCTATAGACGATTCCAATACATCAATATTTATTGTATCAACTGTGTACAAAGCAGTATTGGCTTATGGCTTTGTCCATAAAATTAAGTCGAACCTGTGGCAAGCATAGCTGCACTTTCTGTCTTAGATACAAAGTCTGCTCTTTTTAATCTTCTTGGTTTGTAGCAATGTTTGCAGGGGAGATATCAGACTGATCATGTTAACAGTTTTCACACGCTTCAAGATGTGGAGAAGTGTTGAGTAGTGTGATGGAAATGTAATCAAATAGTGGATGAGAGAGACAGCATCTTCCAGTGCTTGTAGTTAACAAACCAGGGTTTCAAGACATCAGTTAGTAGACTGTGGGATTTAAACCCAAGCCTTGAGAATGAGATGCAATGAAACTAAAACTGCTAAAACCTCTAGATAGTGATGCCAGAAGAGTGTTTCTTCCTTAACCTAAATATGTGACAGGTGTCAATGCCTGGGTGTCTTAGGGGTCAAAGGTCTCTGTGGTGACAAGACCCAGAGGGGAGGATTTCTCTGCACTGTATCACAAATCCAGGGATAAAAATCAACAGACCTTCAACGACCTCAACAGGTTAAAGATAACGGCCTGGAAGTGTGACAGGTGTCAATTGTATGTTTGTATCTGCTGACAGCAAGTTAAACCAGTTATCAGTCAGCTTAATGACTCAGAAGTCTTCAAAGGATTTGTTTCCTTGTGTAACATTATCAGAGTGGACAGAACTTTTGAGATCTGCCATAGATCATTGCATACATTCTATAAATAGAACTCAAAGGTCAATAATAACCTCCAGAAAGTTACAAAATGTTGCATGTTAGTAGTCTTGTTTGCCACATCTGGTTCAAATTCCGAGGAGCGCTGAGTAGTCCTGGGTTCACAGCCTGGGTCTGGGCACACACCTTGGGAAAGAGTCGCATTATCATTTCGGATGGTGGTGCAGTGATGTAAAGCCGCATGTGTAAGAAGCTTTGGGCATTACATGTCTGTACATTAAAGAACCCAACACACTTATCGATATGAGTGGAGGTGACCCGGTGTGTTTGCCTAAAAGTGCAAGTCATAGCAAAGTCACATTGCACTGCTTCCTATAAAAAAAGCAACATTTTTTGTCCTCAGCCTGAGGTCACCCACTTTATCTTTACCTTATGGTATTACTTAAACATTCTGTCACATTTCTCACTTTTAGCCTTTTTTTAGCCATTTTAGCTCCACCCCCTTGCTCAACATTCTTCCAATCTCCATAGGATAGATTCCAACTGTTTCCAATCACCTGGCAAATTCGCCCCTCTTTCCAACCAACCCTGCCAAAAGCCACATGGTAATAAGTTGTTCCTTTACAAGTAAACCCAAACAGTTATGTCGCATCTTCAAAAAGGGGAAATATAAAAACCTAGAGCAATATGTTCACAGATGTTAAGGAGACAAAACAACGTGAATACAAGCAAAGACAAGGACCACACAATTTCATCCTGAAAAAAAACACTGCCTTGGGCGATGCAAACGATTTCAAAGGAACGGACTTGTTTACACCACTCAAGACAACAAGCGCACGAGACAACAATGTGATTGTTATAATTATCGAGCTCACCTGTGTTGATAAGGTATCTTGTGTTGTGTTAATTATGTATCAACCACACACCCAGGATAGCATATCCAGATAGGATGCTTTGTGGGGAGCGAACAGACACAATAAATGCCCAAAATAGCAGTCATTGTTTGCTTGGGTCCTCATGAATAAAAAGTATATACATTACCAATACTGCACTAATGATAATGATAATAATAATAATGATAAGTTTATTGCAAATAATACACCTAACAATCCTGACTTACTTCAACGATGTCTAAAAAAAAATCTTTAACAAATGTTAATCCTCCGTCATTTTTCGGCCGAAACACTAGATTTTTGTATGTGTAACATTAGAATCTATAGTGAAACTAAATATTTTATTACATTTGTTTCGATGGACTTTCTCTGCCTTCTTCTAGAATATCACTTCCAAAATTGCCAGATGTATAGCTAGTTCAAAACAAGTAAGCAAACAGAAAAATTACTTTGCATTACTTCAGATGTAGTCAATTAAATGAAACATGTCCCAAAGGCCAGCCCCCTCATCATTGCTATACACTGTCATCCAGTCTCTTTTGTGAACCTCCCTGCCCTGGAGCTTGGCTTCCTGGTCTCAGAGAGCATTTCCATCACAGTGACACATCAGTGGGACCTGAAGCACATTTTCTGCATTGTTAGCTGCAGCTTCATTGTTCTCCATCATTCTTTTGTTCTGCCATCTCCCTAGCAACCACTTGTCTTCTCAGGGTGGAACAAACCAAGGCGGCTAAAGCTCCATGCACAAACACTGCTTACACCGGTGGATTTTAGGATTGGGAGATTGCACCATGCTGTTGGTATCTATTGTTACCACTAAATACTTAATCCAATCATAAACAGACCAGTATCATAAAGGTATTTGCTTGTAATCCACCAGAGAAAGTGCAATAACTAGCAGAGCAGTAGCACACACAAATTTGTAGAGAGGAGGAAAGCTGGCGTTGATAGGTTTGGATACCAGGCTATGACCAGCTGATCTCCTAGAAGATCTGTACTAGGGCCAGATCTGCTATGAGGTTAATACAATAATAGCCAGCACTATTGCAAGTCGTTTTCTTCTAAGCCTGGATAGCAAAAAAACATAGTCATTAATCTACTGAGATATTTTTGTTTTACCTTTTTGCTTTCTACTCAAGTTTTCTTAAAGATTTTTAACAGAGCCTTTTCGAGCCGGGAAACTGTATTGAAAGGTGGAGGCCATCCCTGTACCACAGTTTTGCCTCCCCAACAGAACTTCAAAGTCAGGTACCCATGCAGAGACTCATTCCCAAGGACATAATGCCTAGCCAGGAATAATATGAAGGAATCAAACTCATGATCTAAAGATCTTGTGAATGCTACCCTAGCCACTTGACCCGTCTGCAATTTTTATAAAATAAACACTGTAAAAAAATTCCCAAGACAGCTGTAAAGTTAATAGACCAAAGACCAAAAGCGTAATAAGGCGAGGTAGTTATATCCTGTCTCCTCCCCATTCACACTAGTTTTCCCAGCTTTGTCTACTGTAAATCTTACAGTTGCAGTAGCTTTATTTTGCAGTTGGCAATTTTCAATATTTTACCAATTCACAGTACAAATAATTCTGTAGTCTAGTAGTAGTACACATCAGACACAATTTCAAAGTGCCATGAATTCAAAGTAATATGTCTGACCACTGTGAAATAAAATCACAGTGAAAGTTTAGCAATTTACAGTATTTAAAAACCAAAAGATGACACTGCTACAGCCTTAGAAAAGAAGCTATTCTCATTGGGAAAACATACTGTACAAATCACCTTTTCATGTGGAGATTAGCAATCCCACTGCTGCATACATTTCTATAGTCATTAGGTCATTATCACCCATATGGCTTCCTTTCACATTGCAATGTAATGGCATTCTGGTTCTTTCTCGTCTTTCACTTTTCATCGAAACATCATAGAGCACATTCTTTTCATAATCATTTCTGGTACAGTGTTTGTTATCCATTCATAATACAGATCGTCTGATTAAAAGGGCTAGAGAAACTTGCAGGTCCCAAACATTTTGCCAAGGAATTGATTTTGCTCAATTCATTGTATTTCGGCAAGGAGCTTTTATCTGATAAAAGCTCCTTGATTTCAGTAAGTAAAATGTAAAGAATATAAAAATATGTCATTTGATAGACCTTCATATTTTTCACCTTGGTCCTGGAATGTGTCTGTCATTTAGATTTATTCTGGTAATGAATGAGAAGTATTTGTAAATCCCCTGGAGTGGGTAAGTATCCAAGGTATTTTTTAATCTGCACCCTTTCTAATGAAGACATAAAACATGGAACTTAAATATGATGCTTTTATTTTACTTTCTTGCATATAAATCATAAAAGAGATTTCCTTTCCTCTTTTGAATAGATGAATCCTTTTACCAATAAACACAGCTGTTTTGTAGTAATTCATTGAAACATTTGATTCACTTGGACAGGCAAGAAGTTAGTCATAATGACACACATGTACTTTTATGGCAAACTTGTGGTTTCTGTGAACAGCTGTATCTGTTAGAGCAATGGCTGGAGGAGAATGAAACATTGGTGACATATGATGACAGTCTCCTGGATTCCAGCTATTGATGTTTATAATTCCCATGGTGCCTTCATGACCTTTTGACCCCTGGTTGTGTGAAAGGCACAGTGGCGTTCCAGTTTGTCATCAGCACATTAGGAATATGCATGACAATGTCCAAAGGTCCCAAAACTGCTGACATTTGACTTTTTGTTTGTGTTAGTTCTGTTTGCTTCTTTTCTGGAACCCAAAGCACCCAAAATGCAGTGCCTGTTTACCTGCCATAAATATTCAAATGAAGAAAGTTGGGATGCCCATTCCCCCATTGAACCTAAATAGTCTACTCAAGATATTGGCCCCAAGGAATGTGTTGTATTGAGCCATGGAAGTTCCGTCAAGTTGGTCAATGTTCAATGAACAGGTTAGTCAATGGTCAGTAACCTCCTTGGTAAATGGTTGTAAGTTCAAACACATAAATGTGAGGATAGTTCAGCTGCTTTGTCAGAGGTCTACATTGTACCAACAAACAAGCTGGCTTTTACCTCCTTGCAGAGTCAAAGCTGAATTGATGATTATAATGGATTATTGAAAAAGCAGGTATTTCTTATCAAACTTATCAGTTTTACTTTGTGACCTACTTAATACAACTTACAAGTGGTCCTGATGCAGAAACTTGACATCAATGATTCAATGGAATTCAATAACTCCAGTCTAGGTCATCATAATACACTGTATTGTAAATTCATATAATTTTTCCACGGTCTTAATTTCACAGTTGAGTTGGGGGAAAAGGAGGTTTGCTGTGGAGTTAATGGTTGAAAGAAGGACATCATGTAATGTGCTTAGTTAGAACTATTCTTTAGTACCGTATTAATGCAGTGGAAAAACATATTTGCCATGATTTTAAGGCAGAGGCCATAAAAATAAACTGCCATGACCATTTCCAAATTTACATTACAAGTTGTAGAACCTTAGATAATGGCGCATTCATATGTCAACATTTACCGCAGGAAATACATAAAACGAAAACAAATCAAACCCTTGCAGTAATACAAAAGGAAACCTCTCAAGGAGGTTAGTACTTCATGAGATTAACATATTGATTTTGAGATAATTTGTTAACATGCAATCCTCTTCCTATAAATGCATTTCACTAAGTAAAAGAACGGGTGACGTTCAGATCCTCTACTCAACATTCGTCATCCGAGCAGAGTACAAATTGCCCAGTATGTTTCCTATTATATAGGCAATGATTGGGTTTAGTTCCTGACACAGTATGGCCGTATTTGTCTTCAGCCAAATGCGCCCCCCATTGCCATTGACGACTCTTTGTGATGGAAGACCACTAAACCCCCGACTGTAATTGAACTGATACATTTTTATTGTTCGCTGTCGTGTTGTAAATCTGGCGAAGGCAGGATGGGGAGGGATTAGACGACGGACAGGAGTGGTAGCGGGACCAGAGGAACGGTTTCATATGCAAACTCCTCTCTTATCTTGTCTCTCCAGAGGATGCCAGTTTGTAATCGAAAAGTTTAGCACCCTCTGCATGGCCTATCTGGTCTTCTCCCTAGTTGACGAAGGAACGCAATAATTGAGAGAAAATGCTTTGCTCTGGATTTTCAAAGGTAGACTGCAAATGCATGAATACAAGAAGATGGCCAATGCAAGGGAGGTCAGGTGGTGTAACCAAGGACGTTAACGTTATATAGTCCTTGGTGTAACCAAATAGGTTTTTTAACCCCCTTGGTGTAACCAACTTTATATGATTGTTCTGTTCAAGAAACAAGTGGCATTAATTCCATCTATTTACAAGTTATCAGTATTTTTTTGAAAATCTAGCTTCCAAATTGAAAAAATTTGATTTAAAAAGAAAGAAACGATATAAAATTTTTAATAACATATAAAAAGAGTATGTGATGTAGACTAAAAAAGAGAATATGTGATTGTGAATGCTTCACCATTCCCAAAAACATATGGTAATTTCGTATTTTAACCCCAAACTAAGGACATGAAACATTGCTGAAATTCATGACAGAATTTATTTAATACTAAGCTGGTATTGATTATAAATCAATGGCAAAAGTTACTTTTACCAGCCAAGCTTTAGAATGTGGAATGAAAGTCTCATGAATGATGTTGAAATCCCTTTCTATCCTCTTTGAAAATTCCTGGCAGAAAAGTTACATCTGGAAATATAGTACCATAAGGTTTGGGTCCACACCTCAGGTCGTCTACCCTGACATCACAGGAAATGAAGAATCCACAAGTCCTGTTCACCAGAACTGTTCAACAACAACAGCTCTCCACCTGTCTAAAGAATTATGGGAAGGATGCGTGCAAGGCATTCCCTTGAAGCCGAAAAAAGAAGTCGTAAAACTTCTTGAAAGGGGGACACTGGTCAAGTTACCCTTGTAGGTGACTAGCAGCGAATTACTAGCAGCAAATGGTAGCACCTTGATTTGCCAAATGACGTCAATAGTGGTCAACTCCAATGTCAACTCAATAAAATGCAACCCTTTTGCATAGACAGAAATGGCTGAAGATGCCAGCTACTCTGCTCTGACCAAGGAGGTTATATGACCACTCTGACATGGGGAATTTTGATGTGTATAATTTACAGCTGTTTTTGCATCTGACTGTGAATTTGCCATGATTCCAATCTAAGCCATAGTTCACACCATACTGACACTGCTGTCAATTGAGTGATCTTATCAATAATGTAAACTCTGTTGACAAGTGTGTATTGTCACACAAATCTCTTCAAAAGAAGTCACCTGAGGTGCTAATTTTTCTGTCGAAAAGACTTCTGTGCTCTCTGTCAACAGTTTTGGCATGTGGTGACATTGGGCATGTAGGTGTCTGTGCTGCTCGATCCTCCAAATTTGGGCTCATTGAGTAGATCACAGTTTGAATCCCTAGTTCTGCTTGAAGTTAAACTCAGGGGCATCAAAATGTGGAGAATTCTGCGAGGCCTTATAAATGTCCCAGCCAGGGCAGATTTATGTGTTCAAGCCTTGACTCTGGGGCAGTTCGGAGGGCAAAAGTTGTTTGAAGAACCCTCTGCGATTTACTTCACTGGAAAGATGATCAACACGATGGGCAACGTAATGCACCATCAAATAAATTAGGGGTATTTTTGGGCCTGGAAGAATTTCAGCATTGCGACCCGACCTGCAGCAGCTATTCCACAGTTGCGGCATGTAATTAGCTTCCGCAGGAAGGCAAAACAATGGAGACACACCAAAAATGACTGAACCAACATCTGCCCTAACACATCTGAAGGAAATGTGCTAATGTAAATCTTTCCTGGTAGACAGTTCTGGGTGGGATATGGAGTGAAAACCTTGGCTGAGCAAGACGACATGGCCTTGAGGTTTCATTTGCATCCCCAAAGGCCACAGAGTCAAAAGTTGATAATTCCAGCACATTTGTCACTGCCTAGGGAGAGGGTTTCCCACTGGGTTTGGGCTAGCTTGCAGCCAAGGGGGGCAAGGAACATTCTATTCAACTTTAGGGTAAAGCGAACGACCAGTGGCGAACGACATTGTAGATTTTTATCTTCAAGATATGCTGAAATAAAGTCTATTGAGATTGAATAATATTAAACATGTTAAAATAATTTCTTAATCTGTTGTAATGTTATCAGAAAGCTTAGTTCTTCATACCAGTAGAATGTAGATTTACATGAGGGGAGGGGGGTCAAGTGGCAAATGTAGGATTTGAGAAACAGGGGCACAGGGTATCAGAAGAAAAACAAGATGGGAGACTTGTGACACTTGCTGCCTGTCCATGATAGAACCCAGCCACCCCAGCAATCAACAAGTCGAGCAATTCTTGGGAACCCTTTTTCATCTGAAAAACCCCATCATTTGGATGCTGATATTTAGTTGACATCAACTTTGCAAACTTTTGTTACTGTAGTATCCAGTGCATTTCATATCTCTGCCATCACATTGACATCACCACACAGCTGTTTTTGGCTCAAAATCTTTGAACCCAAAACTGCACTTTGTGATGAAAAATAATATTCTGCTGAGCTATGCAGGTTCTGAAAGTTGTAAGTCTGTGTGAAGCAGATTTGTTTATAATAAAACTCAACATTCTCCCAGCTTCCCTGCCAAGGGATAAACAATCTACCAGAATGTTTGGTTTCATCAATCATAAAACTGGTTTAACTACATTTTCCCTTGAAAAATGTTTTCAAAATAGTGGAGACATTCAATTCGTCCACCAAAACATCTCAAATATGTCAATTACAGGAAATCTGAACTCCAACGTTATTGACAAGCATAAAAACAAAACTCCTATAGAGCTGGTTACCATCAACCAAGGACGTTATATGTATCAACACAGCTTGCCTTTCACCACCTGAAATTGCTTTGAGGTGGAAATATGACATTTCAGCTCACACCACCAGCCCTGCACACATGTAACCAATAAAGGTCTTTCAGTTGGCCAGAAACAAGACCTAGCTTTCCAATCCCCGCAAAGAAGCTGGTAAGATACTTACAGTGTAAGACAGTCATGTTTTCATCTACCATTCCTCACATAAATAAACACTACTGACAAAATCTAACCAAATTCTAACCCAAGTCTTCCAGTACCTCCATCCTCCTCTTCTTGCCCATCTGGAAAAAGTTTGGTAAAAAGTTTGACAGTTGGCAACCCTGCTCCCCCCTTGGAGGGACTTGGTACCGCCCGAAATCTCTAGGGGTCCGTTAGTGCGCCTGCGCACCGCCAGCACATGTTCATTTCATAAACAAAGTCACAGTGCGCAGAGGGAGCCACAGACTTCACACATCTCAACTCAACTTTCTACAAGAGACTGAGTCGGCCAAACATTACGGATTTTCTTTTTCCTACAAACTCTCAGGTCTTTTTGTCGAAGATGTCGGTGGTGTCGGGGGGTACGGGGATGCTGGTTCAGAACCACCACATCGGGAACAACATGAACATGCACGGCTCCAACATGACCAAGCCAGCCGAGCCCGACCCGAGTTCGGTGGAGTACTTGGCACAGCTTATCAAGGACAAGCAAGCCATCGCTATGGTCCCCAACATGTTCCGGCACTTGGAGCGACTTTTGGACGAAGGTATGCCGTTGAAATTTAAGAAATATATGCTAGGTAGGACGTGTACAAAGTGTTTCCCCGGGTGGTTGTTGGTTTGGGAACGGGAAGTGAGAGGCGGACAGCGGGGGAGGAGTTGCGTCGGAAGTTGGCCCAGGTCAGCTGGAAATTGGTCGCGCTCCGACGCGCCTGCATCAAGAATTTGTTGCCGACAAGTTCGCCACTCGAGTATGGCGTTTAAACTGCTCTGAGAATAGCAACAGACGCAAGATCGTCTGGTTGGTTCTTCTCGAGTTTCTCGCAGGTTTTCAGGGCGTAGCCATTTTCGGAAGTTGGGGTCGTCTCCGAAAAAAAATGAGTCGCGCCTCCAGAATTTTGACAACTTCCGTGGTAGATACCACAACTCCCCTCCCCAAGTTGTCTGCCTTCCTGTTACGATGTGTGGCACTTTTGTTACACAAACACACACTCAAGCAGTGATCTAATTATTTCAAGACGCAGCTTTTGTAGTCCAAGTGTTAAAGTAAGGACAGAAGTTACAAGGAATGCGAGGGTTGATAAAATCAGTTCATCTAGCAGATGGAATACCGACACATGCCTCGAGGGACTCCAAAACGAACTGTCAAAAAACTTCGCAGTTTGGGCATAAACACAGCCTCTAATTTATTATTCGTCGCACCGATCGCTGGTGTTGGACTTCTATTTTCATCCGGCACCCAGTTTCCACACCATTTGCTGGTTTACAGACCAATTTTGACTAATGGACGCAGGAAGAATGTCTGTGTTTTGGTGAGCTGTGTCCACGGCGCTGCATGCCCGCGGGGGGAGGACGGGGTCGCGAGTTCCCAATCTGTGCCCACCCTTCCACCCTGTCCCTAAAACAGCCCTAAACAGCCTCATTTCACCAAACTATCAACTTATTCCAACACAAACCAGTCACAAGAAGTCTTAAACGGGGTCGAAGAGTGGGAGGGGGGAGCCAGAGAGCGAGTTGTCGACACAGATTGGCGGCATTCCTGCGCAGAGCCTGGTTCACTGCTGCCATGTTGAAACGAGATCCCCCAGCCATGATACTCACAACAAAAGCCATCGCGCATTCATAGCAAGTCAGGTTTATTTTCTCAGCCCGAGTGCTCCCTATATCCACAGTTTATAACCAGAACGCCCCAGATGTTGTGTTAGGTTATGAATTGATCGCTGTATTACTATTAGATCAGATGTTAGGAAGCCCTCTTGCCCAGACATGTTGGCACTACGCAGATAGAGTGCAAGTTTTGAACCCACCAAAAAGTTCTAACAGTTTCCCGATGTTGCCCCTCACCTATACTAGACGTTGGGAAGGGATAAAATTACACTGGATCACACCAACCCTCGAAAAGGGACTGATGCCAACCCAGCAAATGTTTGTTTTTCCCCCTCCCTGTAAGCTTTACACAGACAGTTGAGTAAATTTTGGGTTAAATCTGTTTGAAACTGTTTATTGAATATCTGGCATTTTTCCACCAAGTTTGATTTCTTGATGAGTACAAAAAAGTTGTTGATAAGAAAACAGTTGGCAAATTCAAAAGAGTCATGGTTCTATTTCGCAGATGTGAATCAGACTGAATTACCAGCAAACAAAGGCAGACTCCACAAGGAATACCGCTTTGGGAATGCCAAACTGGGAACAGCTTTGGAATACAAATAGCCCTTTCTGTAACTACATCAGTGTTGCTACTAACAGTGCTGTCAATCTGTCCCCATGGCTTTAGCTGTACAATGGTTTTGGTGTGTCCTGCATTGACAACTCAACCGCAGGTACATAATGTCTATTTATCTAGCACATGGGAATCAATATGTGAGAGTGTGATTGGCCCTTCCAGGTGGGGTTCCCCAGTGTGATCAAACCTTATTATCGATTGTGCCCAACACAAGTGTAGTAAATCATAAAGGGCTGCCCAGATAACTGGAGGTTACCCATCCAAATTAACCGTCCTGGGCCGGGAAGTATTGGCTGCTGTGTTCTGCGTATGATTTAATAAATTGAGCAATTTTGCCAATCAGTCCCAGTTGTGTGTTTGGCACAAAGGCCACAATACGTAGGATTGCTCTTCAGTTTGCTCTTGCGTGCATGATGAAATGATCAATTCAGCAGCACGCTGCCAGGAGTAGCACATATCCAGGCCATGAGTGGCCCTTGATACGGCCAACTGAACAGCATCAAAATCCTCTCACCACATGCCTGCACACCCTATGGTCTAGTCATAAAAGCCACAAAATCGATCACAATCATTAGTGCTTTTTCTACAGTCCATCATTCTACAGGATTATCTTTGCGTAGCAAGTACACTGTATTTTGTATATATAAAATCTGCTACAGCACTGGCATACTATTACTATCTTGCAACATTTTATTCTTTGAATTTGGAAGAAAAATCACCTGGTAAACTTTTGAAATATTTTAACACTAGAAAACATGAACAGATGTCATTGGAGCATGGATGCACCTAATGTAAACAGAAGTTCTTATAGCATAGTATAAACAAAGCATAGGCGCAGGGTCAACAAACTTTGGTATGGTGTAGGGTTTGGGGTGTACTGAGTGATTTCTTCACACAAAGGAGCAAGAAATGTTGGAATATGGGAGCTGTTAACTGTGGCCCCATCTGTGTTCTTACTCTTGTTTTCTTCCCAGGGGTCTAGATGAAATGCTGAAAGATGCTGCCTTTGCTTGAATCTTTTCTCGATTGACAAGAATGTAATTATCTTACTCTCAGATGTAACGACTTTCAAGCATCAGTTCCCTCACAAAGGTAGTAGTCTGTTAGTAACTGATGAAGTAAGAACCAACAGAACTAGTTAGTCCCCTTATTTATCTGCCCAGAGGAAGAAGATATGCGTCAACATCAGTAATGGTAGTACTCAGGGTTAACCACTGTTATTGGCCATACTTGTGGTGTGAAGATAGTGTCTAATTTCCCAAGTGCACCAATTAAAATCCAGTGTTTTATTGGATAGAGAGAGAGACGTGACAATATGTATTATGAAAATGTGTTGGCTGTGTGGAAAAAAGTTGAGAAGGAAGTAAATGCAACCACAATGTATATCACCCCTAGTCACAAGTGGTAATAGTGAAGCATAGATCTAGAGTCACTTCCTGGTAATTTTAAAGTCTAAACACAAGGGAAAATGTTTTAGTTCCAGTTTTCCACCTGGGGAGGTAGAGATCATTCATCCATATGGAATAAATCATTGTAGGGACCAGGACACTCATGGGAACCATCCATCACTGTAGTACTGTATGCTCACATGTGGTCAGACTTTACCCATTATCAACCTCAGAGATTAAAAACATTCCTATTTCATCTTCATGCAGACTTTTTCTGGTCATGTGCTGAAGGTATTACATAGAAAAAAGCAATAACACATCCCCTCTATTTTGGAACGGTATTGTTAGTTATGAATATTTAACATTGCTGTAATATTATTCATTAAAGTGCTGTAATTAGCTTATGTCTGTGAGAGAAGACTATTAATGAGTAACAGCACCTTTTGGTGCAGAAGAAAATCCTTATTTGATTATGTCTGTGCATGTGTGCATTTTCCCAATTAGCCGTGCAAAGTTGGTTGTGAGATAGCCAAAAACTGAGATACATGTTACGACCTAGTTTGTAAAGTATAGGCCAGGGGCTGTGATGATTATGATTACAATCTCAAGCTTGTTTGCACGATCCTAGGAGAATTGTGAAACTCCTCCAGTATAGGTTTACTCTAGCCCCCAAGTGCAAACACTGAGTCCAGCAATTTAGATTAGGTTTGATAGCAGTGTAAACTTAAGCGCTAGATGCCTGTGTACAGTGCTTAGGAACTCTCTAAACAGCCATACATGCAGATTTCCTTATCTCCACGGAGTGTTTTTGCAGTAGGAAAGGACTTTGGGATTACAGTTTTTAAATGAGCTGTGCATATGCAGTGGAGTTAGTTTTGTGGTGGTTTACTGTTCAGGAGGTCCGATTGTTCTGGTAAATGGGATTTTTGCCATGAATGCTTGATGTTATGGGTACAATGGGAATTCTATGGGAGCATGGCACAATGGGCTTCAATGAAGCGTTTGTGTGGCTGCCCTGGCAGGGAGTGCAGACGGAGGAGAAATGTGCAAGAATGGAAAGAAAAGAATTGCAAATTTCCAAGCCTGTGTATAAAAAGCTGCCTTTCTCTCCGGCCATTTTTGCCATCGCGGTAGTATGTATGTCTTTGTTGATTGGTCCCCTTCATTGTCCTAGCGTAGCATCAAAATGGAGACAGTCCGGACTGATCCGCAGTTTGTTAAAGCCTGTGAACTTTGGCTGGCATGTGTGAACCTTTTACCCCCTGGTCTTAGTGGGGCAGTGGATCCTGATTCTCTGTACTGTAAAAATAGACCCTTTCCATATTTGGCATGTACAACTAGTTGTAGTACACAAGCAGAAGCCACCTTGTAACCAGCTTGCAGAGTATTTAAGAATCTAGTTAGTATGACAGCTGTATCCGTTTGAACCCGAGCTAAAGGGTTAGTTACTATTCCATATCAATAGCGTACTTCCATTTTTTTCAGGAGGTTGCATGTGTTGCGCCATAAATCACAAGTGAACAAATTAATGACTCCCTTTCCCCTTTTTAGCACCAGGTCTTGCTGTGCTTTCCTTTTTGAGTTATCCGATGCATGAAGGATAAAAGATATCAGCCGAAATCACCAACAGAAACTTTTGTGGCCGCTATGATTTGAATGTCTTTCCAAGACCTGAAAAGGAGGAACAGAATCTACTAAAGGAGACAATATTCTTGTCAACTAACTGGAAGGGGTCATGGCAGGGGGAGATTCCATAAGTATAGATGACAGATTAAAAATGTTGAAATGGAAGTGACCCACTACTATTAACACATATCTGGTCTAAATAAAGATGATAAGGGTCCTATTACAATAACAAGGTGAGGGACAGTGGCTATCATTAATCAGGAGGGAAAACATTTCAACTGTGGTATGTACTTTGATGTCCACCCCTCCTCTTCCTGCCACCAGGGAGTTGGACTATCCCAGAGGTCAGGAAGAGGGTCCACTAGAAATCCCAAATGAGTGGGGGTGGAGGGGTAGGGGAGACCAAGAATTTTATTACAACCAGACTGTACAGGTTTATAACTACCAGACTGTGCCAGATCATAGTGGCAAAGTCACAATCAGAACGAAAAATCACTGTTTTAGTCATTGTGAATTTCTTGCCAATTCTATCTCTGTGGGTCCAACTTTGGACCTTGGACCAAGCTTACCATCCTGTCTTTTCAGTTGCCAGTACAGCACCTTCCACCTCACATCCTGTCAGTCTGCAATATTGAAATAGCTGCAAACTCACAATAACACTAATCAACACTTTAAAACAATATCTCTATTTGGATTTTGGTAATCCTCAGTCTTCGACATTGAAGTTAAGCAATGTAGCTAAGCTTCTGTTTTGGAGAAAGGCCCAGGAGAGCACAGGTCGTATCTCCATCTATTTGTTCATTCAGCAGGTTCTGTATCCCATCTTTATTGAACTCCAACAGTATTGATTTAATCTGGAGGCAGTAATATGGTCAAAACACTTTGCAGATGGGAGTAAATTAAATTCATTAACTGGCGGATGGCGCAGGAGGGGCACTGCTGGTTTGATTAGCTCAGTTTATGGGCAGAATGGCTCCATTATATACTTCCATGATTTGGACATTGATGGAAAGGGGGTATACATTTAGGCAAAGTGCCAAATGCCCAATTAGATCAGAGGTGGGTAAAATTGAAGATGTTTTGATACACTGTGCTAATCACAAGCAGACCCAGTGGTACTTTGCTAAATCTATGGAGTGTCTAGCTATGTATGATAGGTTGGTGAAATAATCCTGAAGTTTACAAAGTATCTTTGGTTATGCTTGGAATACAAAATGTAGTCTGACAAAACATTCTCTTGCTCAAGTGTCAATTCAAAGGCCTTTCACAGAAGAGACATAATTTTGGCCAGATGTGTGTATGTCAGTTGCAATCTAGAAAATCTGCTGTTTGCTGTTTAAAAGGATTCTTGGAAATGTGAATAGACTGAGAGGTTTTCCAGTAAATTTGGAGAGTTCAGTGACCTCTTGACAGAAATAGTACACTTTTTCCAGTTGGTGGGTTCTCCCTCGAGCTAAGACACAAATCAAGCTTTATAGTGATGGTGTGATTAAAGAAAGGCTACACCAACTGAAGTTTTCATTTATCAGGCATATTTTGAATGCAGGAAAGGAAAGCTGCATCAATTTCTTGTCATTCAATTTTTTTTCATGTTCATAGACAGAAGTTATTTATTTGTTAGGGTGGCCCTGAGGTGAAAGAATGTTGTAAATTGCCAAGGGAAATCATGCAAAGCCACATCTCTGCTGCCATGTCCCCACATGTTGTACCCATCCAAGCTTCACCACATGTTTACTGTAAATTCATCCATTTTGGTGTGGATTTACCCGATAGAAGTGAAAATGCGGTTTGTTAGGTGTTTATGGTAGTTAAAGTGTTGTAGCACACTTAACACATTTTGATTTTGCAGTAGAGAGGTACCTCAGAAATAGAAACCACTGCAACTATTTCAAGATTGACAGTAAGCATATCAGAGGGGGGCCAACTGGGATATCTCAGCCTCTTCAAGTGAACCCTGTGGAGGTTTTGGGTCATTCCCATGTGATAACCTTGGCTGATGGCAGAGTTAATGAAGTCATTACATCTCTAGGGACACCTGCCCAAGTGTTTCTGGAAGGCAATGAATAGCGGCAGTTAATAGCCTGAAGGGTTCGGATTATTGCAATGTGGCGACAGTGATTGTGAGAGTTTCTGACAGGGATGGGTCACCATTGGGTCACCTCTTAGCCCTAAGAAAATATGCCGTAACCTTTCACGGTATTAATACAGGCAACTTGATAAGAAAATTTAGAGTAATTTATTTGAGACTGATGGCTAAGCAATATCATGACCACAAGGGTTAGGTGTTAAACATGGGCATAAAATGATTAAGCTTACTATCCATTGTATAATGGATTGCCAATCCTGTTAGCATATCCCCCAAATCCATGAGATTAGCCCCATTTGTGTCTGACAGGAGGGATCCACACATCATTCTTGCAGCTAATCCCAATCATAACTTTTTTATATTCATAATATGGAAGTGATTAAGTTGGCATTCATGTGTCATTTGATAACATGGCAACTTTCTGTCAATGTTTTGGCAACTTCTTGAAGCAATCCTAGGCAAAAGAAAGTCAATACTTTGTTCTTAGTTTTGTTATTTTTATAATGGGAGAAATTGTCCTTATCCTAGTATAAATTCTGTGCCAACAACAAGTTAGAATGTTTCAGTCTTCTCTTCTGTTACTATGTCAGTTTCTTACCAGAAACATGGACAAACCCAGCTGATATTGGAATCTATGTAAACATAGGTAGCATTCATTAAATGCTGTGTACCCTGGCCATGGGACTGTCGGTACAAATAAGCTGGTGTTGTTGTAACTGTCCAGCTCACCGGGGTCACCTAGCAGGCCAGTTGGAACTGGAAGAGAACTGTGGGTGGGGACGGCTCAGATTCCACCCTCAAGAAAGTTTCCCCTTGAACAAACAGCTCAGTCTTGCTTCACAGCAAAATTGTCACCATGAGTGTTTGGTGGGCCTTTGTTTGCCAAGATTTAGATAAACAGCACCGAAAAAGCATGAGAAATAGATTGTTCGGCAACCCACAATAGTGAAGATTTATCTTTTTGTTTGTGACTGGCAAAATGTATGTTTGCTTCCCATTTAAGAAGGGGAAAGGAATCGCAAAGAAAGTAAACTGATGATCAAGTTTCTGTAATTAGTTTGTCTTGTGTAAACTGTCCCACTGTGGTGCAATAGTTGAGATTTTGTCTGGATGTCTTCATATTTTAGTACTTGTACTTCCAGGATACACAAAATATAAATGTTCATAGTATTACTCTCTTTGACTACTTATTGAGCCATTATCTAAAGTTGATATACCTGATCCATTCCTCAAAGGTGTGCTGCACAAGATAATGATGCCACTCTAATGAAAAAGTTTCTGGACCAATCAGATGAATGTGGTTAATTGCGATCAATGGTGGTTATTGTTGGATGTCTCAGTACACAAAAACATAGTTTATTTCATGCAAAGATAAAAGATGGCGTGTTATCTTAGCCAACAATCTTCATATTCTAATAGACAGTTTTACTAGAACTGCATCTCCAACTTTGGGAAAATTTGATTAAACCCCAATGGTGCACTTTTGTAACCTGTAGGGTTTTGAAGTCAGAAGAATGACCTGGAATTCCCACAACTGGGTTCAGGTGACTTCTAATTGGGAGAAACTGCTGGACATCAAAGTTAACTGTTTCAGGGCTGAAATCACTGATGGGAAACCAGCATGTTGCTAGTCCAGTGGTCCTGAGGGAACATTGTTAGATTAGGCATCACAAGGATGACTTACAGTTGTGCAGATAAGTGATCTCTGATCTGTGATGGGTTCCTTATGTCAACAGTGTTGTATAAGGGGAAGATTCACTTTCTCTACCTTATGGTGAAGAGATTTGCAAGCAAGGTGTTGACCCTTGCCTGTTGATATTACTGTATCATTGTGCAATAGGAATTTTTTGCAGATTGCAAGAGAATTTTTGGTGATATGGAATTCCAGAAGTTTGTTATCTGTTTACGAAATTTAATATCGGGGCGGTGTATATAACAACATGAAGGTCATTGAACTCCTTGAAAATACCTGGCAGAGTTGATAAACTTTGACATGATTAACTGGGACTTAATTCACAACAAATGGTAAGCTTGAAGTGGTCAGTCACAGTGTGTTTCTAGTTTTAATGGGGACAGCCCCACTACCTGTGTCACAAAACCCTGTTCCACAGATCCAAAGGATGTATCTGTCACTGAAAAGCCCATGGGTGAAAAGAATTTAGATAGGAGTTCAAGTGGGCTAGTTTTGGTTTTCAGGATGAATATCATCTGTTCTTGAACTAGAGTCAATAGCAGATGGACCTTTTTTTGTTGGGTTGAAAAAATAGGAATGGCATCAGGAGGATACAATATTATCATCCCCTACATGATTACATTAAAATATACATTGACTGGTTCCTTTCCTGTGGTGTCCATGGTGGATCTGTGATAGGAATCATGGGGTGTCCACAGGATGGAACTGATTAAAAGCATTTAGTGATGACAGTACACCATGATGACTCAACATATATCCTGTGAGTAGTCCTAAATCCAGTGGCCTAAACAGACTTTTACGGAATTTAGAGAGTTCATCACCAGAGAGCCACTTTTCTTTATATGATACGAAATTCTGTAAAACCTTGAAATGTTTTCTCTCACTGTTTCCATCCCCAGGATACAAAATTTCAGCAAATCAAAGTAAATAGTCCATCCCTGTAGCACCAGCTGTGGACCATTCCAGTACATTTGTCAGGGGATCACCTCCTTCATGGACTGGAAACCAGGGGATAACAGTTTCAGTTTCCCAGCACAGCCATATGGGCAGTATACAGGCTGAAGTCCTCACAGTGTACACAGCATTAGGATGCAAATAAAGAAACAGAATAGTAAAGTAGCTGACTGAGACAGTTTTTTTCCTCTGAATACCTTTCTCAAATGAATAAAAAATATTTATTACAGGTAGAAGATGTCAATACAAAAGAAGACAGTTGATAGCAAGAAGGTTGCTGATTTGAAAATTGCCAGAGGCTTGAGCAGATTTTTTTTAGCTGAAAATCTACTCCATCACATTGGATGGGGCGTGGAGATCTGCGAACATTCTGTATAAACTGCATAATGATGAAGAGAACACCAGGCGTATTACTGCCCAAAATGTCTCCTAGAGCTTGCAATCTCATTGGCCGATAGCCAATGGATTTTGCTGCTGTATTATAGGAGCATTGCTAATACTAGGGAGGAAAACTCTAGCTACAAAGTTTGGATGGTTTGAAACTGTTCCTATCATACCTATTAACTTACAGTTTTGTTCGACCACAAAGACGGTTGGCAAAGTGTATTTACCAGAGTTGCAAACTCTCTAATTGAGATAGGACAGTGTTTCGAAGACAGGGCAAGGCCATTTTCAAAACAGGAAGTTTTCATTTCTTCCCACTTCCTTCCTATGTGGTCCACACATTGAAAAGTTGGTTAGAGAGATTTGGTGAGTGATGATGGTTATGTTGATAGTTTCAGGTGGTCTTGTTTTCATAGATGAGGTTGTAGCAGCATTGAAAGAAGACTGGCCTGAAATGAAAGTACACAGTACTGTTGATCTGGAAATGATTTGTTTTCGCAATGACCTATTCAGAGGAAATTGTGACACTGAGTATGCTTGTTACTAGAATATTTCTAAAATCTCCTCTCCACTCCTAATGCAAAATTGAAATGAATGAACTATAGTTTCCATAGATACATTTCAACCCTCGCGTACATACAGCATACTCTATAAGATATGCCTCAAACAATTTTGATTGCCAATCTAGTCAACATAATCAATGGCTCTAGACATTCAGCTTCAAGTGCAAATTCTATTGAATATGATGAAGAAATTTCTAAAGTGAACCATCTTATCTCAAAATGTTCATCGAGAATTAAAATAATTCCCCCAAAGTGCTACCAATGCTACCAAAATCGTTATGTCCTTGTACGTGTCAGCTAATTCTTGACAGTCAACAATTTGTTGTCGCGATTCACAGGCGCCAATTGAAGCCGTTCTGTTATATAATGCTTCCGCGAATGGCGCCGCGACAACTTCCCACCATCTGCCGCAGTCTACGAGTTCGCTGAACTGGAGAATTTCCCTGGTGGTCCAATAATGGCACAATCATTGGGCCCCTAATGGACATAATCCACTTTCCAAGCGTCATGCTCCCCTACAAGAGTGCATCAAAAGAGAAAATTCTTCAAAAGTGCCATTTTCGTCTGGGTTAGAGTGACTGTATAGTTGGCCTCTTTAATCTTAATGTCATATGTTCACAGATATCTTGATATGTAAAATGAAAGATGAATGTTTGAGTATTGAAAAAGCTACAAGTTGTTAACAGGATTGCTAAAAAATCAAGTTTGAATTATGAAAAGAGAAAAGTGGTCACTACTACACTATATTGAAAAGGTTAAGCACTGAACTTGAACAGAAATAGATTAAAGTAGCTTTTTCTTGATAACCCTTGATAATGAAACTTTGCTGTAGCCAATTTTGCTTGTGATGAAATTGAAAATATAGTATCACGATTAAAAAGAATTCATATTTGACAAAGTTTCAAGAAGCTTCCATATCCCAAAATCCACTGCAGAGAGTCAGACATTATCATAGAGAGTAAAAAATTCCTGATGCGTAGATGATGGCGCTCTAGTTTCCTGGGCCATTTAGCCCGATCATCCCGCTGTCCACCAAGTAGCTTGTCTTCATTTCCTTTGATGGAGACGGGGAACCCCAACGACACATTAGCTCGCCTAACTCAAATGGAATTCTAGACTTCTCGGTCGCATGCTCAAAACCAATTCCTGGTTTGACCTTGAAATCAGACGACTGCTCACTTCAGAAGGGGAATTGATAAATAGTTCTCCGCTTATTGTATACGGGTTGTTCGCTTGGTTTGTGTCATCTTGATTTGTTTCAAAAGCGGAGGCTAGTGTACAAAAGCTTTCACCAATGTGTAATTTTAAAATTCCTAAACCCCAATTTGTGAGATAAGATAAAAGAAGTTTGTTTTTGCATTCATTTTGTCAAGTTCAAACAAATTGTCATACAGATTGTCAATTACTGCTTCACCCCTCCATTCTTTATTCCCTGTCCCCAAGTATGTTGTTGTCCTCTGGTCTGCACATTGTGAGACTTTGTTATGAACACAAAAATGCCAAGTCACACTACAGCAGTACAGCATGTTCAATAGAATACATGGCACTTCAAAAATGAAAAACAAGTATCTTTCTGCATGCTAATTAGAAAGATAATGGCAATCTTTCAGCAAAGTCATCAAAGCGTTAAGAAAGTGAGTAATCAGAAAGTAAATGCACAATAACAACTATTATTAAAAGGTTGTCAACGCTTTCGATGCTGCATAAACTATTTCTCTTTTCCGGCAAATCAATTTTATTTGTAGTCTATCATAGTATTTTGTCTGGTTGTAGATGCCAGATTCCTTCATTTCAAGGTGACTCTTCAGGTTAATTTGATACCAGTCTGATGATATTACATTGGAACAGCCAAGTAGGAAAGCTGTTAATGTTACATTGCCGATGTCAGGCTTAATTATATTAATCAGTGTAGAACGTATTATTTCAGCAGGTAGAATTGATGTGGTGAACTATGATTTTTGTTGTTTATCGCTGTTTTCTGTGAATTGCCGCGTGTGAACAGTTTTTGAAGATGAAGGTCGAACAAGGACACAGGGAGATAACGATTAGACTATTTGCTTCTCTAACTCAAGTGTTGTAAATATGAAAAGAAATAAAGATATTAATCGTTGTGTGTCTCAAATCATCATTTTCAGTTGTAGTATTGATCATTTGTCTCTTAAGTTTATATTGTAGTACAATACAGTAAAACTAAAATTTGTCTGGTGCAGGTAATTTTCAATGTGCAGGTACCAGTGCAGGTATGCAGAAGAAAGGATTTCAACCCCAGATGTAATATGTTAATTTTATGATTTTAAAGCTCATTGTCAAGTCTTATTCTTTGTGATGTTTAGAATTATGATAGTTTCTCTTTTGGGAAGATGCTGTATGAAGCCGCTCTGTTACTAGTGTTAGTGTTTAACGTTAACCTTTTCCTCTTATTTTCTTGCAGAAATCAGCAAAGTTCGGGTAAACCTGTTCAAGTTGAACAACTCCAAGCCTCTAGAGCTTCCAGCGCCAGACGGCCCCACGATGACGTTATCGGAAAAACTATATGTGCCAGTAAAAGAACACCCAGACGTGAGTATTACAACTTAAAACCCCTGTCATTGCTTGTTGTGTGCTTGCCAGAGTCTAGATTGATCTCTTATCACATTGTACACTGTAGTCTTTGTCTGACAGTCCTCTGGTAGTGGTACTGCCCTGAAGCATTTTCATCCCCTATGTAGGTCAAAGTTGTGGCTCGGAATGGTGAAAGCTATCTTGTTTCTTCCTTGTAAGTTGTGATTCAGTTACTATACATGGCGTGGTGGTAGTGACTTGCGAAGTGTCCTGTTCTTTTAACATCTCCAATGATACTAGGCGGTTAGTACTGTTCGCCATATTTAGATACCACTTGGCTGGAGTACTTGGCCAAGATAGCACAGTCCAGAAATCTTCCTCTTGTCTCGTAGACCGTCCTCGTCAGAAACGAGTACCACTACATATTTGGATATCCGAGGAGAGGGCGTACTCGTGTGAAATATCAGTGCCATGATTCCCGAGTACCAAGGGTCGTGCAAAAATGTTTGGCCAGCGCTAAATCAGTTGTGTCTAACCTCTCAACCCAACATCCACTCCAATGCCGGGGAATTTCACACTCCATGTTCAAATAGGCTTGGTTCTTCCAGCAGATGTGTAGGTTGTCTCGGAGTCAAAAATACCCCTACAGATGGTCTCGTCAGCTGCAGTGAAAATGAACTTGGGGAAAATGTCGTGAAAGCTGAAAATGAAACACCTGTGAATTTTCATTTTCAAGTTGCTAGAATAACATGAAATCATTGAATAGTGTGGAGTTCAGAATGTGCTATTATGTTTGATTGGACCTCTAATAGTTTCGTGCTTATTAAAAGGACTCTACTCTAAAAATCATTTCGAAGCCAAAATACTGAACTTCAGGGTGATTGTTATATGTTGGAACTTGGCAGAAAGCCACCACAATCAGTATAGCACAGGAAGTGGCAGCTGATTTCGCACAAGTTGCTCCTTTTGTCAGCTAAACATCAACATGTATCTGTGCCAACAATCATGATGAGTCAGGGTGAATCAAATCAACGTTGGCCATGGTTTACAAATTGACAAGTTTGGGATAAAAAGACTTCCTGTCAACATGTTGATGCATCCACAAACCGATAGGACTTGTTCCAGCGAAAGCTAGATATGGAGATTTACAATGTATGTGAAATCAACTACATACAATGTATGCTCCACCTTATGTCTAGATACTGTGTCTCCATTTTTATTGCACATTAAATTCAAGGGGAAGTACAAAGGCAAAAATTACATAGTATTTTATTGGAAAGATTAAGGTTGTTGTACAATTGAGTTTGTCATCTCAAAATGCTAGGAACACAACTGTTAGATTACCAGTGACGAAACATTTTAGCTGTTAATCCCATTGAATTTTGATTTAGGGCACTGCAATGTGCTATGTGATAAAAGTTTATCATAAAGCATTTCACCTTTGAGAAACGTTGAATAAGACATGCCGGTAATGAGGTTCTTGTTGCACCAGCATTTTCCATCTTTCAAGGTTTTGTACAGCATCAATATTGTATGAAACAGCATATTCTGCCATCAAGGGCTTACTAAGCAGTGACTGGAAATGGCACCAGTAGTTTGGCCAAGTGCACCCATTGCTCACGCCAATTTGGTATGATATGATCAAAGTTATGAAAAATCAATGGATTTTTATATTGCAACTGTTCATGACGATGAGTTGTATTCCTAGGGACAAGGCTATAACATTTACTACTAAGTGTGTGATATATTTGTTGTAACGTGGTATCATCGTAACCCCCACCCCTCCCCTCGCAATCCAATGGTCTGTCATGTGATGGAATTCTTTGGAGGGTTAGATTTCCCCCTCAGCTGTCTTCCTGTGACAGACAGGGAGCGTTATTGATATGATATGAAAATATGTTTAACTATGGTGCTGACCTTTCCTTCCCCTACCACATACCAGTTTGGGGAATCCACGGCAGCAGCTGGATTGACAAGACAGTGGTCCCCTCTCTATTGCTCTATAAATATCTTATGATATCATGATCCCCCTCCCGAGACAGTTAACCTGACGCATTGTCAGCCTGTATTGGAGCCTGGATGGTGTTGTAGTCTGTATTGAGTGCCCAATTGAAAGGTTTGAATCAGAACTATTACTGCACAGCCACTGCAAAACCAGGAAAATGGAATTGAAGGCTAGAAGATGCCCCAGAAAGCCATGAAGTGTACATCACCAGACTGTGCATGTGTCAGGAGTGCTTTACTGTGAAATTGAGCCTGAGCCACTAATTCCCTTACACAGTGCACCCATTTCATCATAGTGTTCTTCAGATTCCATTTGATGAGGGGATACACTGTTGCAGGCCCGTTTTCCGACTGAACGTAATGCCGCTTTTAGCGCTGCTCAGTCGATAGAAAGGCAGCGCGCTGGATTGAACAAATGCGTTCGCCGTCCAATGATAGACCCGTAAGTGGCGCGTTGCCGAGCAGCCTGAGATTGGGGATTGAGCCGCCCGCATCGGGCATATACTCGGCAACCCGTTAGACACCCACCCAACAAGTGGTGATAGATCGTGGAAGATTACGAGATATTATATATCTATAAATCTTAATGTGAAGCTCCACTGAGCTGTCGCGCCGTGATTGTCTCCCCAACGTTGTCTGACGGGCATTATCCCATGGCAAATCTTCCCTATCGATATGCAGTCGGTGTTGGACGGCCCTGGCAGCTGCTCGTTCGGGTCTACAGAAGGGTGGTTTGCAACGTGGTGATTTGTACCACTTTGATGGTGCCTGCTGTTGTTGTTCCTGAGACAGTGGCTTCTTGCCATCTAAAGACATGAACCAGGAAGTTATATAGAAAACTGTGAAAAGCTGAATATTGGAGCATATGCTGTGTGAGAACACACTTTAGGGATATCTGATTTGCAACAAAGATGATGATGATGATGATGATGATTAGGAAGACATAAAACATTTTCTCCTCATCCCAATGCCAATTACTCAATTATCAAAAGCCACATCACAGTTGTCTGACTAATAAGTGAAAATCCGTAACACACATTTAACAACATATATTTACAGATGACAGCTTTTGGTTTTTAAAAGGATCTGATTGTAATGCTGGTAAAGAAAATCTGATATCTTTAAGTTGTCAATGGTTGGTTTCTTGTAAAAGCATAATACTTAATCTCAGTTAAGGATGACAAAAGGATACTACGCAATGGTTCCCTTTTTTTATAAGTGTATAAACACATCAGCAGTATGCCTACAGCACGTAACGGGTACACCCACCAAGGAGGAATCAGACCGTAGCAAACTGTACGCGTCCTTGCTGATAAATGCTGAGGTTAGCGCTGGCTTTTACGGAAAGGGCATCCACGGACCAGCCTATTATTAAGTATTCATAGAAATTACGTTCCATTTCTCAGCTGAAGGAGCAGTAACATCAACCGCAGTGTCCATAAATTTTGCAGGTGTTCGTCGGCCAGAAAACAGAGTAATCAATTGTGCTGGTCTTTTTGGTGTTATGATGTTGGAGCATGGTTGTGGTTAAACAGTCTGCAAAGCAAGCATTTCTTTTGGTTTTGACATCTAATGTATTAAAGGTTGTTTTTGGAAAAGCTATTTTAATCCTAACTCATGGATATAAAGAAATGTCAAATTGCTGTCACATTAGAAAATCCATTCCTTAAAGCTATTTTTTCTCTATCATATTTTCAGCACAAATCTGAAATCAGTAACTCTGAACCACCTCAAGTGACCTACTGTACTAATGATCACCCCAGAGTCAGGCTGCTATACTTGGCAAGTTATGCTAAGCTTCACATGAGGTCCCCCAAATGCAAGCGCAACATTTTTTGCTGTAACTCTACTTGTCTGTGAACTCCTAGGTTGCCTAGCAACAACATGGTCCCACATGATTGGACTAGGTGGGAGGTCAATGCCCCCTGGACTAATGGATGTTCAAGTTGACCAAAGGGTCAGACTGGTGGCCTTGACCAGTAGGATTGTTACCAACTGTTTGGCCAAAGTTCTTGTTTACTTGTGAGGTTCTTGTAAGCATCATGGTCCCTTCTGACCACTCAGTGATGCCTACTGATGGCATAGTTGTTGTTTGTTATTAACATGTTTCCTAAAAGTCTATACCAGTTGGTTCTGGAACTAGAAATTAAGACAATGGTCAGTAAATTTGCTATGTCCGTTGTAGGTTACTCAAGTCTGTCAGTTTGGAGAGCAATTTGAAAAGTGAACTGAAGTATCTCAAGCATGATTGCAGAAAACAGTGTTTCATCTTTCTTGAAACATCCAGGTTGAGAGTACTTGATTGACAATCTGCATGAGAAGTATTTGACTGAAAAAGTGCAGTCTGTGGAGAGGGTCCGCCAATCCCAGTTTTACAGCCAAGTGGACAGTGGAAAGAGGAAAGTGCAGATGGCTTGATCCTTGTTTTACAGCCAAGTGGACAGAGGAAAGGAGGAAAATGCAGATGGGTTGTCTGATCAGGATGAAAGATCCTGGGGTATTCCGGTGTTAAATGTCAGGATTGAAGGTCCAACAAGCACTCTGTCAATGTCAAAAACAAACCCTTGTCTTGACCTTTGGGTAGTAAAGAAGACCAAGAGGTCAATGTCAGAAACTGAGAGAGGAACAAGGTGGAAAGAAACATGGTCACGCTGTATACCACCAGAAAGATAAGTTGTGCCATGGGATGAAAGCTGTGATAACAGAAGAACGCAAATCACTGCATGCTATGCTCTTTTTAGCCTTGATACCATACCCCAACCTCAGATAGCACGACTTGAGATCGGGCTGGGGTTTGGTAACCAGGCTATGCTCTTTTCAAAGGCTTCCTCTCCCCAAGTGATACGAGCAGTGTCTTTGGTTAGGTTGGATTGATATGATCATCTCCTTCTTTTGCCCTTGCCATGATAATTACTCAAAGAGACATGGGCTATCACCTAAGTAACTGTGGGATATTGCAAAACTATAAGATGTCACCTCATTGATAGTTTTTGCAGTGGTTACAGGTTTTCAGGCGCCATCCCATCTATGCAGTGAACCCAGCAGGCATTCCTCCCCTGACCCTGGTGTCCCCGGAGGGTCCCTGTGTTGTCCCAGGTGCTGGCGCTGCCCTGCTGGTGCATTAGGGCTGTCTGAAGTCCCATTTTAGCTGCCTGAGCACACACCTTTGAAGTTGTGGCAAGCACTCGGCCATGACGGTTGTGACCTGACTGTACCCAGTGGAAACATCCAGCCACACTTTGCCATCAGTTGGCTCACAACTTCCTAAAGAGACATCAGCAAAGGTTATAAGTGAAGGGCTAGAAAACTTCCGTTTTATAACGCCAATGGGTGTTTTGATCTCTTGACAGGTTTGCAAGAAGACAGTGTTTCTCTCACCCCTATAAAAGGTTGTGAAAAACAAGAGATAGTGCTTTAATCTAATCCTCTGTACAACTTCTAATAAAATGGACTGATATGGGACTAATGATGTTTAACAAATGTGTCCCAGTACAGAAATTTGCTAGAAAGGATAGATAGAAATTTCACTCTATCCATGAAAAATTATAAAAATTAATTGAAAATGTGCTTTTGTTAGCCCAAAAATAAATTGACAGATTTAGCAAAGAAATTCAACAATATGTACTCCTTAACAGTGAGTAGGACAGAAGAAATTCTGAATCTGGAGATAGCCCTGGTTATATTTATGCCTAATTTGCAATGTTGAGGGCCTGTTTAGAAAGTGGGTTTCTGGGGCATGCCATTTTACTAGTTAACTTTGGGTGGCCTTGGGACATACCTTTTGCAATTTCCAATCTTTATGACCCCCTGTCTGTCATATGCTCACTTGACTGACAGATTGTAAAGATTCTGCACTAAAATATCATCTTGTTCTTTCGCAGATGTATTATGTATGGATAGCAAATAATGTGAGGGTGTAGTTAAGGCATTCTTTATTGGAAAGTATTACTTTTGCCTTTGAAATTTCCCTCTAAATGAATGGCAAAACTAATTTCATCCATGGTAGTTGGCTACTGTCCCAGTTCCATTGATGATGTTGGGATCAGCATGCCTGACCCCTGCACCAAAGGTCAAGTCTGTGACCTGTGACTCAACCTGTCCCACCCCCAGGGCTGATGAAGATTGGCAGGCACTGGTGGCAGGGGAGGGGGAGGGTCCGGGTTACCATGGTGATGTCAGAACTGAGATGACAAGGAATGCTCCCTCATGGAGGGAGGTCTGCATATATAGTTTAGCTTATCATATAGACTGTTGGTACCATAGTTATGCCTGTAAGTAAGTTTGCAAATAGCTATGAATATGAGCAAACTTGTTATCAACAAATCTTAGGAAAAACACTTAGCAAGCAAAGAACTTAGTTTGATTCGGTATAACTAAATCACAATACTGGTTGCTGGCTGCTGTAGACTCTCTTCGTTTATTGATAGGTGTTTCGTTCAAGGTTAACATTTACCTGACAGAATTACCTACCTACATAAAACTACAATCAACATAAAATGATTTCTAACTGTATCCAGATATTTCAACGTACAATTGTTAATAACATCAGTAAGACATGTTAACATCCGCTTTTGTGCCTTAGAACTTTCATTCCAGCATCTTTAACCTAACTCTGAACAAAAGTTGGAAAAGGTACAAAATGAATAAGTTTAAAAAACAACCACAGTCCTGTCACTGTCCACTTCCTCCCACACATGTCCTCCTGGGTTTGACCTCTCTATGAACTTCACATGTTGTTCCCATCACCACACCCTCAGTGTCCCTGCACTGTCAGCTGTTGCCATGGCAACAGCAATCAATCTGAGACACTGACCATAAAAGTAATCCAGTGTGGCCAGATGAAGGGTCCAGGGGAGAGAGTGATACTGGGGTGTGAACAATGACTTCCTTTGAGTTTTGCCACCTCCATGAACTTGGACTTGCTGTGCATGTTGTGCCATATCTCCTGTGATTAACGCCTATGGCTCAAATGGAGTATGCCCTTCATCTTATCACGTTAAGGAAGTCCCTGAAAAACCTTCTATCAAAACAACTCCCAATTGGAACATAATCTTCTGCAACTCAAGTACTGTAGCAGCGAACTATAACTTAAGCACATTATCAACAGAAGAAGGATAGAATGTTTAATTGAAATTCTTCTAAAAACTTCAAAGTACCTTGGACAATGTTTTTTTCAGATAGGAATTTGTATATCATCTATTGTGAATCCTATACATTGTTTCTTGTAGAAATTTAGTTTACGCAAAATTGTGTTTAAGCGTTTTTATTAGGAAATACGAGCACCAGTATTTCCCATCATGCACCCTTCTGAGGCAGTCTAGGAAGGCAGCCAAGTTTGGCTCTTATAAATTTAACGACTATTACTGGTGAAGGTTCGTGTGACATTGACTTTACTGTCACATTCCCCTCAAGTTCAACTAGGACAGGAATCTAAAAGGGAAATGAAGGACTTGACATTGACCTGTTTAACTTAATAGATTAGCCCATACTCCTCCTTGGTCCTCAAGCACTGGAGAGTAGTAGTGTACCAAAGTGTATCTGAGAATCACTCCTATTCTTGTAGCATATGGATAATGAAAATAGTATTCAGTTGCAAATGATTACTTTCTATTCTGTCCTCTTTTCGGTCAGCCGCTACGTCACAGCAGCAAAAACGTAAATTTACTGCAGTCCTCGTAAATGTATTGCTTTTATCTAGATCATCAAAGATGTTTTATCCACATACCAAGGCTTTGAGGTAATATGCTATCTGGTCATTACACCATTACGGCAGGGCTTTTACGATGTGTTTACACCTTGGAGAAGTTGTAAACGCTGTATAGAACGCTCGTGGGTTTCAGGACCCAGCTGTCGAAATGCCGCAGTCTCAGGCAATTCAGCGCTCCAATAGTCCCCCATCGCAAAGGTAAATTGGGGGCAGAGTTCACAGCAAAATCACTTCCCCACTAACTTTTGTCGCAACACCTGCGGTCAATCGCTATGTTATCATCATTACACCCGTTAAATCCCAAATGATGAAATCGTCTTTGTGGCGGGGCTTACCCTCAGACATTTGGAGCGCAATAGAACGGACGTTATGCCCATCAGAGAATCATCGTTAACCCTGGTCGGTAATGAAATTTTTACTACTGCTGTGATTGGAAGAAATGTGACATTATCAGTAGGCTAATTGTTTCCTCAAGGGGAAAGTTGCCCTCTATTTCATTAGCCTTGCATAGTAGCCATACTACAGGCGCAGCACGAGGAAAATGCTGTGTTTTAGTGCAGGATGGCTTTATAGCGCGGTCATGCTGACCCATAAGCAGCGAGTATTCAATCTCAGTCAGCAGACGGGATTGTGTTGTAAAAGTCTGGGACAAAAGTGTTTTATGTGCGTCGTGGTAATTCCTGCAATTACGGACTATCTCTAGTTGAGGAATATTGAAGAGGCAGAAAATGACTGTGCCGGGTATTAACATGAGGATCTCATCAGTATCCATTGTCCCCCCCTGCCCCGACACGGGATCAATAATCCTGGTGGAACGAAATAGAATATACCGTGCGGAAATGAGCAGTTTACCCAGGTAATCATGGGGGGGACCTCCGCGCTTCCCCGGTGCCGTTTCTTTGTCATGATAAGATAAGCTCGCAGCGGAATCCTGGAACGAACGGATTTTCATGCGAGATGGTATCGTCATTAAAATTTGTGTAGCATTACGCGATCACTGGCATAGGCCTCTGCTACGGCGGGATATCCATTTAAAAAATGGGGGCTTTACGGCTCTAATTCATTTTACCCAGATTGCATTTATTGATGATAATCTGTGGTTATTGATCTTACCCAAACGTCTGTTCTTCTGTCCATTTAATTAATAGACCTTTCAATTTTCCTCCTGTCCATCTCACAATATCAGCGGGCGAACAAATTGGCTCATAGACAACTGACGGAACGGCTACCGATTCTTCGCTCTCGCTGGACATGTACATATGCACATCTCTGGGATGATAGCACGCTGCCGGGTTTTTGTAACGGACGGGTTATCGGAGAGTCAATAAATCTATACGGCACTGAGTGGAGCAGTTAGAGCGGCTCAGGAGACCGTGGATAACCGGCCTTGTGACGGTGGCACAGCCACAAAAGAAGAGGTTATAGAAACATCAATACGCTACAAGGGAGTCAGGGGAGCCGTTGAGAGCATGTACATTACACACCAGGCTGCTCGCGCATTCAAACAGCCAGAACAATTGCACACGGTCAATGGGTTATTACCGTTTGCTTTGCTTCAGAATGTAGGGCATATTGCTAACACTCTCACATTTTTATCATGGTTATGGTTTATTGGAGTATACTGATCCCAATCTTGTCCCTGAAGTTAGTAAAATGCCTTCGGCCATGTGTTTACACATTGACAGTTGGGTGGAGCAACGGCAGTACAATACCAGTCCTAGTGGTAGATATGAAGGGCAGTTATCAGCTATAGCAATGATGTGTAGCGGCTGGAGTTATGGTTACGGAAAAGTAGTCATGCAAATGTTTTGGCCTGAAGGCCTACCATAACTACCACTGGTTGTTGGTGTGAATCTTGAGATACTTTCATGTTAGCATATATAGTATTCCGATCCATTTTGATGGGCCATTATCTTTCTGATTCTGCAGTTCAACTTCGTGGGGAGGATTTTGGGGCCGAGAGGAATGACCGCCAAACAGCTGGAAGCAGAGACAGGCTGCAAGATCATGGTGCGGGGAAAGGGATCCATGAGGGACAAGAAGAAGGTAAGAAACATCAAAGTGAGATTTGAGTTGAAAACAAAAGTTTTTGGTGAACTTATACACACACACTTCCCTGCCTAGCTCGTGATTTTTGTTGTCTTTCTGATACTATCAACCGACATTGATAGTATCAGAAACCCAGTGATTTTCAAACATGAGTAGTAGTATTGTATGATATGCAATCTACTTAATGACACTGCAGGGGTACAAAAAGCATCCATAGATAATAGAATGATAGGTATACAGTGGAGCGAGTTGCAAAAGTTTTATCTGTTCAATAATGACAGACATTTTCAAGAGAGGGAACCACACTTTCTGATTGGCTAGAATTAGGGTCATGTTAGGGTCATGTCTTACCTGCTTTGTGCAATGGTACAGCCTAGCTGAAATGCCCAACTTGTGGTAAGACAATTACAAAAAGACACAAGTATTGCTCTATGTGAAAAATCTTCGGAGTTTAGAGTGAAAAAAACAGCTTTTGGTAGGTAGAACAAAACAGGAAAGGGCTGGGATACTGCTTTGTTGTCCGTTCTGGCAGCATTTGAAAGAGGAGGCTTAACTAGATATGTTTACAAAACACAGCACCGCAGTCAAATAAAGCAATTTTTTTTAGTAAAGATAACTTAGACTGTTGTCTTGGTTAGGTGCTTACAGGTGAAAATTGTTACCATAGCTGTTTCTTTGAAGACATTGTAATCGGATCATCAGTTGAAATAGAACTGAACACCCTTTTGCAAGTTTTGGAGAAAGACAATAATTACAGAGTGTAAGAAAACACCCTTGCATCTACAAAGGAGCAATAGGAGGTATCAGAATGTATTGTAACTGTAACCTCTTTTGTGGCAACTATCCTGCAGATCACAGATCGTTTTTCTCAAATCTGTATGCTATGGTTGACTCGCGTCAAGGTTAGCAAGACTCCTATGTTTACAGAATGGTACTCGAGTGTTAAGACCTATTTGGAGGGGGCTTTAAAAAGAAAATCAGCATTGGCTCATGTATGACAGCAAGCTGTCACAACTTTCCGAACATCCAAACTTTTTCCCTTTTGTATTTCCGTCACATTTTCACATGAAAGCTCAAGGCAGTGACCATTTCCCTGGCCGGCCTGTTTTCGCATTCATTGGCAGTGACCATGATGGCAGGGTACGGCTGACAGAGTTCTAAACAAGGAGAACAAAAGTTGACCCCCTTCAGCGCAGCGCACCAGCAGACAGTATTCAGGCAGCTGATAAGTGTCTGATCCAGCATACCCACCCACCCTTCTCGTTCTACTTACAGACAATGTGGACTGCAGATAGGGATGCACGAGCTTCAACTATCAAAGAAAAAAGCAAACAGCTCAAATCTAGCAAGCTCCTCGGTCTTTGTGTTCTGTATCTGAAGTCATTATTAGTAGGAAATAGCTGTCTACATTTGACCTTTTGTTACAAACTATAAGACCACACAGGATACTGTTTCCGTCAAAAGTGTAGGTTTTGTGAGTAAATGAAAGGTTAAGCAACTTACATTCTACCTGCTCACTTTAACTATAATCCGATACAAGTTCAATTGCATGGATAGGCAGAAATGCCTTGCTGTAATGGGTGTCAGTGTCTTGATAAATACAAAGAAACATATCATCACGATGACCCCCTTCCCCTCATTTTGATATCAAAAGAAAAAGACACTCCTTCAATAAACCATCCAGAATTTTTCTGAGTGAATGATATATTATCAATCTTGTAAATAATCTCCCATGGGGCCTACCATTTCTGAAAATGTCCTGTATGATTAATCTCTGTATGATTAATTACTGCACGTGATGTGGAAAAATCTTAGCTACCAAGGTAACAATTCGTCTTACGCATACATATGTATGATAAAACAGTGGCAAAAGCACCTGTCCCTTTTCATTATTCCAAATGTGATTTAGAAGCTGATGAATACTTCGAGCTTGAGCATCATTTTGATGTTGAGTTTCGTAGTGTATTTAGAGCAAAATGTAACACTGCTTAATTAAAGAACAACAAAATGTTTTTTTCTATTGCCAAAAATGGGAGCCCACTATTTGCATGCCTTTTCGCACCTCCGAAAGTGGTGAGGTCTCCAGTAAACATGCATATTTGCACCTGTAATCAGCCTCTGTTGTCTGGCTAATTGATAAGCATACCGGAAGGCTGGTGTGTAGGGCTGAGCAAACCACATAAGCACCTGATCTGCCACAAGGTCTGTAATGGAGACAGTTTGGACAAATATTTGACATCCACTCAAGCTGTGGTCCCAACCAGTTTTGTTGGCAATTTGGGCTGTGTGTAATCTTGCTACTGAATTTGTGGCTAGGAATGTCAATACTCAGTTGATTTGTCTGCTGTCAGGCATTCTGGTTGTTTTATCCAAGTCATCAAAGTTCCAAAATGTGGATTGTGAAGGAAATAATGAGAATCTCAAAGTTCAATGAACCTGTTTCCACGAAGGAATGGTCCAGTCTTCGCAGGTACAGACATATCTTGTGGAAAGGAAACCTCTGGTTTCCACAGAAATTGTAGCAAAGTAAATCAAGAAGTTCCTTGACAAACTAGCAACAGAAGCTCCAATTAATCTCAAAGCAGATCAAGTTCGCCTAATTTCCTTCTTGGTTTTCCTTCTGGCAACAAAGGAAAGGTTCAAGTTTACCAGCCAGCCACAAGTGCAGTGTTCAGATGGATGCTTGTGGCAGCAAGAGGCATGTCAACCCTTATCCTCACAGGGACACAGCTTCAAGTGTTGTGTACATAGTAGATGTTGACTTGTACAGGGTTTTTCGGGATTGCAAAAGGTATTGAGTAAGCAACAACAATCTCCCTTTTGCCTTTAAATGAAAGGCCTACCTATGTGGATGGACAAGAATGTTGTCTTCATAATCATAGCAACTAGAATAGATATGCATTGCACTAAGTCTGAGTTGACATTATTTGTACCTCTTGTAATTTCCATGGCAAATGCTTATCTCTGAAATTTCAACTCTGGAATTTGTGGAAAGTTCAATAAGAAGAAATAAAACTAACCTCAACTTGACTTCTTTGGTAGTCACGTTCCTATAGTATATAACTGACTATCCTAGAGGCAGGATATTATCAGTGGGATGAATACTTGAAAAATGACTTCTTTTCCAAAGCCCCTTATTTACTGTGCAACTTGTAAGGCACTCTATTCTTCTGAATTGATCCACTGATATGTGTTGTATAATTCTATGACAAAGTTTCTATCTGTAGCAATGAGATAAGAGAAATGACAGACACCTTAGCTATAAAACAAACTCTGCCACTGTCATCATGTTACACTTGTTATTATCTCCTCCTAATAATATCACACTACTGGGCTATTACTTTAACGTGCTTGCATCTGTCTAAATACAGCTGCTAAGGATTTGTACTTGTGAACTAAATCCCACCAAATTTATAACATGCTCTTCTTTGTTTTCAAAATATTACCAAAGAAGTAATAGGTGACAGCTCTTGGAATAATCAGATGTTTATATTTAGTTAAGTTGAAGGTCTGTTTTTTATTGGTAGAAGCAAACACCTTAGCATTTGTATGTAAGCTAGTGTTTGAAATGAAAGACACCATGTAGAACTTGTTTCAGTAAAGTCTATTGGAACCACTTCAAGGTTGAGGGAACTGTACTACATACATCAAGTTGGATTGCTGTCATAGAAACCTATTGAGATAACCTGACCTATTTTGTCAAGAAAGGTGTCATGAAAAGTCATAAATAACTCATAATAGTCAAACAGCTGTTGTAGGAGGTGGGAAATGACCCCTTTACAGTGTGGGGTGTGGAATGTGCATTTCTATAGATAAGTTACTTTTATTTATGGTACAAATCTCAACCTCAAAGATAGTTTTCTGACCAGGAATGATAATTTAATTCAAGAGTTTTATGGAAGAATCCCTAACTAACCTGAATGGGGACTGTACCAAAGAGAGGTGTTGGACTGTGAAATAATGAACCAAAACACAGTTATTTAGGTGGCAATATACTGTGTGGTAATTGGGACACCCCCTGGCACTGTGCAACTTGCAGAATAACCCCAAAAAGGGGCAGTGGTTGTGTAACATAACACACAATGGCAACGTTGCCCAAGAGATATTAGTGCCCACACAGAGAGATTGTCTAGTACTTGAAGGTCACAATACTTGAAGAACATCTCAACATTTTGAAATACATAGGAAGTGAACAAAAGATACGTCTCTTTGTTGCTGTTGTCCTTTTCAAACATCCTTCCTTGGGAGTCTTTAACCTCTGAGATAGAAATTTAGTATTTAAACAATCAATGATACTCTTTTTTAGCCATGCTGATGCATACATTTACAAGATAAAAGCAAATATAGGTCAACCATATGGGGAAATTGTGATCATCTCTCATTGTCAGGTTCAGGGTGTTTTTCCATCATTCTTCTAGGTTGATGACCTGATCCCCCCTCCCCCTGACTGGAAAGAAATGACCTCATCTGCCTTGGGTGTGTTGCATGAAACATCTGTGACATCATCATGAATACCTTCATTTTTCTACAGATATTATCATTGCCTCTTTTGTTGTGAATGGAAAGTAGGGTATTAAGGTCTGAGTCTAACTTTAAACTGCTGAGTTAAAGGAAGCCATTGTATTTATATTCATTCTCACCTTCCACATACTGTTAATTCAATAATTTTTTCAGCGCAAGTTTCTGCAGGATTTTAAATTTGTGATTGAAATTTGAAGCAATTCATGCAGTGGAGTTGTCACTGCAAAAATAAAACCACAGCAAAAGTATCAAGATTTGTAGTATATTACAGAAGATTTTCGTTTTTTGAAATGCTCTGTGTTCTCACTGAGTCTTGAGGGTGTGCATTTAATTGTCAATGTGACACTTAAAATGAACAGCTATTCATGTAACCTGCTGACCTAAATTTGATAGCAGAATGATGTAAACCAAGTCAGTTGTGCCAAGAACAACCTCATGTAAAGTCTGTTTACAACACATCTTGTGTAATACACAAACGTGTAGGATGTATCTCTTTCTTGGAAAGCCTGACAAGTGTGGCTTGCTAACTAGTAGTTGAATGGTTATACTAGAACAACATCCCTGCACACACTCATGCCCAGACTGTAACTTTACAACAACAGCCTGGGGCAATCTTGGCACATTGTCTATTTTTCTGACTTACATTACAGGTATGCATTATGTGGGGTACCCCAATCCACCTGTTGTGTTACAAAAGCCCTGATTTAAAAGTGTCTTTGTTAGGGTGAGAGGGTTTACAGTTATGGGGAGGTAAATGACCCTTCTGTCAAAGTGTGAATGGCAAAAATAAGATGTGATTTAGAGTAGATTTCTTTAAATGCCTTTACAATGTTAATTGTGTGGTAAGTGCCTTTAACATTTTCTTAGTATTATGCGAATGCCACTAACAAGATATAAACGTATTAGGCACTTAAAGTAAGGTACAAAATCCTGAAGTCTCCTATAAAAAAGGACACAGTCTTATGGAGTTGATAATTCACAGGGAATAATGGATGGAACCTTTGCTGAGCTATGTGCTACTGAGACAGTAAAATTAACCAGTCGGCCAATGTGAAAAGGGTGCCATTCACTGCAACAGTTATTTGTGAATGGATTTTGTGAAGATTTTGCCTTTTGTGCCTTTTTTACTATTTGAAATATAAGAAACCTTATCATTCAAATTCCAGAATGATTCCAGCAAGTAGCAGTATATTTCCTCTGCCCTACCTGCACAGAAAGTTCCTATGTATGAAAAGGCTAATAGAATACATACAATGCTAACAAGGTGCTCTTCTTTTTCTTTCTTTGTTTGTTTAGGAGGAGCAGAACAGAGGCAAGCCGAACTGGGAGCACCTGAATGATGAGCTGCATGTCCTGATCACAGTGGAGGACTGTGAGACCAGAGCACGCATCAAGCTGCAGAGGGCTGTAGAGGAGGTGAAGAAGCTACTCGTGCCATCGGTAAGTGTCCTTCATGTTTTCTTTCTGTTTTTATTATGCGCTGAGTATTACTCTGTGTGTGTGAAGAGATGTGAAGAGTGATCTGGAATGAAAATCAATAATTCAAAGGATCCTTTATCCCTCAGAAAAGTTTTCATTTCAATGAAAAGTTACTTGCTTAAACTTATTAGGCTTAAACCTCCAGAGCAAAATCATTCAACCTCATTCAAACTTGATCTAAAGCAGTGAGAAAAAGATAATAAATTCAGATAGGGATGAAAAGCTATTTGAGTTCGCTAGGTGTATTGGTACTAATTATTAGGAGAATAAAAAGTGAACTGTTATTTTTTATTTTCCTTTGGGAAGTGTAAGGGCTTCCTTTTCTGTATCGAGTTGCTATGTTGATGACCAAGACAACAAGGTCAACTTAAAGAATGTGGAATAGATTAGCCAGACAATTGGAACAGTCAAGGCCAGTTGTGTGGTACTTACCAAATATGTGGTGTATTGCTTCCACATGTTGCTGATTCAGGGGTGGGGCATAGGGAATAGGGTCTCTGTGTAAGAGGGTAAAGTAACAATCTACTTAGAACCGTTAACTACATTTCCCCAAGATGATAACAATATGGTAGCTGTAAAGGGAAATGATATGGCAATACAACTCATCTTGCTCCTAGACAACCTTTTAGGCTTATTAGGTTAACAGCTGTCTGTATTGCAGCCACAATATTGATTTATAATTTAACTGGTCCTGTGATCATTGAATTTGAGTACTTAAGGTTTCAACTCAAATGGAGCCCCCTGGGGAAAAATGCATTGGTTCAGTTTTTTTTTTTTTTTACAAATACAAAACACAAAGTTGGTGAAGTACTGTAAATGCATTTAAGTTCGCGGGGATTTAATTTCGCGGTAGCAGGAAAAAGGACTTTTCGCAGTGGTTTTAATTTCGCAGTAACACCATAGACTATAGTCTAATACCATAATAGAAAAATGCTTGCGGTGGTTTTAAGTTCGCGGTGAAGTGGTCACCGCGAAAACCGTGAACATTAATCCACCGCGAACATTTCTGCATTTACAGTATACCGGGAAGTTTGTTATTGCCTTAAGTCTGGTCTATAATTTAGAGACACAAATGGGAAGAATTTTCCATTGAAAGGAATAATTATGACTAATAAAGCATTCTACATGCTAATCATGATGGCGACTATTACTTGGCTACATGTTTTGTGATCCAATGAGTATGATTGAAATTTTCTGACATATGATTGGTTTACTTAAGTATCATCCATTAGAATAGAGTTAGCTCTGTTAGGAAGACATTTTTTGGCAGACAGTTAAATTGCCTACTACGAGACAGACCCCAACAGAAAACTTGCAGCCAAGCTGTTCAAATGCAGTTTGACATTGCAATTTCCCAATGTCAGTATTCACTTATTTCTTTTTCCTTTTCCTGAAACCCTTTCACACCCCTTGGTAATGTAGACAAGATGGTGGAGAGTTTGAACTGCTTGTCAGTGTCCTCTGCCCCAAAAGGTCTTGTGTTTGTTGTTCTTCCTGCTTTGGGTCTTAAACTAGCCCCAACTGAGGTGTACCATGACAGAAACCAGTCCCTTCTGGGTTTATTTCTAGTCACAAACCCAAACAAACCTCAGTTTATTTCTATATACAAGTTGGGTCCCTAGGCTGTTGCCAACCCCTTCAATTTTGTCTCTCAAACACTTCTAGAAATACTCACAGTATGTGTTTATTTATTTGTAGTATATCCCTCACATTTCCTGACTTGACATTTTTTGTCCCTAAAGCATTTGTCTTTCTTTCTCTTAATTGTCACATGATCTCCTGTGTTGTTGCCCAGCGGCCTTCTGGGATAGCTTGGATGCCATTAGACAGAACTTTGCTATCCAGGACATCTCTGAAATTGCCAGGAGCTCTGAATTCTGGAAATTTGAGTCTCCCTCAGGGCCTCTGGACTCCAAAGAAATCCTTAGGTTGGGAATGGATTTTGCAAATGACTGTGTTATTTGGACAGTGGGGAGACAGGGATTACATGAGAACTTTACTCACATGGTGTAAGTACAGGAACCTCAAGTGTCAGCTTACATCCCAGCCTGTGAAAATAGACAAAAATGTATTGGTAGTACATCAAGGACACAAACATGTACATTTTGAAGTCTACCATTAGATAATCACCTTCCGAAGATACAGAGGACTTCCTCAAGTCAAGGCTAAACACGTTTCCTGAAACATGGACCAAGAACAGGACCCACAAATTTAGCTCCCCATTTTTACTTCCAAAGTTTATGTCATGGCAAACATCCAAGAATAGACCCAACTGTAACAGTATTGTTTGTCTCAGACAACCACAAAAGGTCCCGTGGTGTACACTTTCCTGTCTGGAAAGGTTTATGACAAATGGAGTAAGACTAAGAGACACAGGGTTCTGTGGTTGGACAATAGCCAGGTTGTTTGTTTAGTTAAGAGAAAGTTGTTCATATGACCAAGTACGTGTTTTGATTACACTCTGTAGAATGATATTGTGGTTACTTGTAACATTGTACCCACACCATATAGTAGCCGTAAAATGTTAGAAAGCTGTATACTTAACCAAGGCTGTCATTTGTTTAATTAACGAAAGTCCTGGGAGCTATGGATTTTCCGTCAAGTCGGGAAAGAGTGGGCCACATATCGTGGCATTATCCCAATTGGCACTAACCTGACCACAATCCGTCGTCAATCTGTCAGAGCGAAAGTTATAATTCTGCCGCGTCGTACGCAAGCTCCCAATAAAGCTGCAATGGGAGTTAGGCATTGTTTGGCGGGATAAAAGTGTGTGCAACAACTAAAAATTTAGGTGGAATAAAGTTACAGTCAGTTTCTTCTGACTGGAATATTAAACCAGCTGTTGAGTCTCCAGGGTTCCTGGCTATAAAGAAAATCAGGGCACCGTGCCACATCCCATCTGCTTGATAAGGGCAGCATCATCATAAAACTGGAGTAGGCACAGGGAGTGCGTAGGCAATGGAGTCATCTTACCTCATCTTGCAATGGTTAAGGATCTTTAAAAAGATTCTTGGACCCTTGTAAGCATCATTTGATCACTTCCTCCCACAGGCCAAGGTTCTGCCCACTACCGGAAAGTCTTAAAAATACCACATTGGTTCTAGTGTATACTATAGACATATTTTGTCTAAGTGAAGACGAATGATCACATGTGCACATGCAGTGTTGACAGGAGTTAATTGAATGGAACTTCATTTAGGCATTTTGCATTTGGAAATGCACAAAGCAGGTCACACGGAATATTGGGTTAGAAGGAAATAAACGATGTACTCAATAAAAGTGCACCAGGACCTGCGAAAGTAGTATGCCAGGTATTTGATTCCAAATGGATTTAGTTACCTATGATTCAGGTAGCATGGTGGAATTATGAGAGTTGATGTAGGGTAGAACATGATTTGACTTCAAATTGAAGACTGTATTTGATTAAAGTTTGTAGAGTCAAGATACATTCTGAAAACATGCATACTTATTCAGATGACCCCCATAGATACAGAGGTCAAGGTGCTTGACCTTAGACATTCACCTTTTGCCAGTTTTGGATCTGTCAAATTCCCTTCCCATGATGTTAGTTAATGAATTTTCAAAGTCTCCTTTAAGTTACCGCTCAACTTTTCATAACATCATATCAATCTATTTTTTTGACCAATAATCTGCATTGGAATGCACTATTTTAACATCTTCCTGTTATTTTGTGGCTGTCAATCAAAGATGAAGCTGTGGGATGACCAGTGATTATCCCTTCCTAAATACTGCATAAATCCATAATGGTTTCATAATGAGTAGGCTGAGGTACTTGTTAGTATGCCTCTCTAAAATGGTTGCAAAAATGTATGCCTCCAGAATGCAGACAACATCACAATTCAAGTGCGTGCCACATAGGGTTTCTTGTCTAACAACAACACACATTTGTGCCCACTTGAATTGACTCAGATGCTATTCAATTTAGAACCACTCTTCTATTTCTAGAAAGTGATATATGCCAAGGTTTATGCTGCATTAAGGTAGATATCTCCTGTATTCCGTTTAAGGCGCATTAATGGGATATGTACGATCTGTGCATTTAAATTCCTGTGGATGAGGATTTTCTATGACAGAAAAGACACGAAGTTCCAAAAGAACTCGTTATTAAGTATTTGAAGTTGCCAGTTGACTTACTTTCTGATCTCCAATGTATTGACTTTATTTTCAGCAGCATTCTTTATGAAATGGTGATGCTGAAATTTGCCCTGGACTCTTTACTTGAAACACAAAAGGCTTTATTTGGAGCCCAGAATAACTTTTTGTATAATATGTATCTTGGTATGCCCTTGATGGTGTCTATCGATAATCAATATGGCTAAAGGTTAAATAGAATGAATGGATGAAATTGAAACTGTGCAGGGATGTGTAAAATTAGATTGGTACAAGGGACTTGTAGGGATTTGGCTGTAGGTGGGGTCTACCAGGTTCTATTGCTACTTTTTGCTTATTGTGTAAGGAAATAAAATCATCCATCCAGTTTTTTTGCTTCCCTGTCCTGGATTTGGAATCATCAATTAGTGACGGAAAAAAATGAAATCACAATTTTCAATTGAATCCTAAAGAGGATCATAACAGTCCTGTGTAGCCACATGTAGCAATGTCACTAGTTATGCATCATGCTCTTCGTACTGCCAAGAAATTATCAAATGCTACTCGCACTGATGTGTACAGATAGGAATTTATTGTAAGCGTCAGAATCTCAGATTTGTAAGAAGCTTCCATCAGGCATGACAAATGTTTCATGGCACCCAGTAGATCCTTCAGGCAATGGTAACTGTGATAACGTTTCATGCCGAATGATTGTAACATTTGATGTGTAAACCCCTATGGACTTGTAATGCTGAACAGCTCTGTCTTTGAGCGAGCAAGAGACAGTTAAATCTGATGGTTCGGTAAGGCGAGTGTGCAGGAATCGTGCAAGCAAAATCAACAACAAAGAAGTTACTATTCGGTATTCAAATGACAGGAATTGTTTAGCTTTCTGTCAGATAACATTCATAAGTGAGGCTTGAAATTGGGATACCAGTGAATGTAGTACAAGCAGGCAATTGTAGAAATGACTTTGTGATGATGACACATCGATAAGAGAGTAGTCTTAAAGGGCAGGTTGGTCAATCAGTAGATCACAAGATGACCCATTGATAAAGGACTGTTGGCTAGGAAGAGGTCTCCGAGATGATGACATCAAATTTCATGGCTGAGGATTTTATCGGTCCACACGGTAGAGGAAAGCTCTATTGATGGGTTTTATAGCACAGGTGATAGCAGCTCACTGTGGCCGAAGTCTGCGCCAGCGTTAAGCACTGGAGAGCTTTGGGACTAGTTCTACACAGTCAAGCGTACAAATAGCCAGAAAGCAAGAGACCATGGAAAATTTAGTTCCCTTTAGAGACAAGCATTTCTTTTTGTAGATGGTAGTCTTTGGAAATGCATCATTTACATTCTACTAATATGTCGATTCAGAGGATTTTGAAGAGAGTGATCAGAGATAAATATGCTTTGAAAGAGGATGAAAAGGGTGAAACGAAGGGTTTCGATTAATTGAGAATCAACAGGAATGCCTCATTTGCAAAACATATGGTTCAGACAAAAGCAAGCAAGTCTAGTAAGGAACTTCAGTTTGCTTTGAGTATAGGAAAAGTCACTTCACCCCAAATTGTACAAGAATTGTTGCTTTCAGTCTTCGTTGAGAAGCCAGCCAATTGGTTATGTATGAGTAAGAATTCCTATTGACTGTGAGGAGCCTGCTTCTGCCTTCCACTTGAAAGGATGTAGCCTTTGAATTCGTATGCTTCCATGTCTGCAATTGGAAGGTATTGACAGACTTCTCTTCTAATACTGTGTAATCATTGCCCTCTATTGCTTTTTTGTCCCACCAGCTGCCCTTCCTATCCTCCATCACAATCTCCCTGAGCTTGACAATTTTCTTGACTTTCCAATCAGTGGCCTACTCAGCGACCTGGTAAAATCTTATTCAGTACGGGAGGAACACCAAGAATTCCAAATTAGTCTGTTGACTGTGAAGGCTGTTGTGCTTAGCCTTGGGATCCAAGCATCAGGTTGGGGGATAAAGTCACCCTCATGGCATGGCTGGTGTAAAAGGAAAGTGTCATGTACCACTGTGTACCATGGTTAACATTGCTGATCAGACTACATCTCATCAAGTCCATCATAGTGTGATGATTGGCACTATACTGCCCAATAAGCAGCACATAAACTCCTTAGCACTCCGAGGAAAGAGCTAATCAATATAGGGTCTGTCTCGTGTTTTTTGAGACCCCAAATATTACTGATGTGTCCACACTAATGAGGCAAATAACAACATAGCCTTTACAGTATTTGTGAGAATACAGTGTTTATAAACTCAGGTCATCTACAGGAGCTCAAAGCTTATTCATTGTGTTGTTCTGGGGTTGTGGACTTCAGAACAGAAGACTTGACCTTGAGGTTATGAGCAAGATAACCTGAACAGGGGCAGGACTTTGAGGGATTATATGAAGTTCAAGGTTAAACAGTTCATAGACCTTATTTTAGGGCATTTCAGGTGGGGAGGGGGTGCTGCAGTTGATAGGATTGATAAAAGTGGGGTCATTTGTATTGTCAAAATGTAGGGTAATGATACAAATTTTGACCTCTGATGTCATTTTGATAATATGAAGACTGAAGAGTAAAAGGTGACTAGCTGTTTGTCAAACTGACAAAGAATGATGATTCTACCTCCTCCCTTGCATTTCTTTGCATCAATCAGTTCCTAGGCAACTAATACGTATGTTGTTATAAACAAGAAACCCATGCCCGAATGTTAGTTGGAACATTGTTTTTGCAACATTTTAAACGAAGAACTTAACAGTGAAGGATTGTAAGCTAATTTTGTTATAGATTTTCAGTTCTGCAGACCAAATTTGGGACTGCACCTGGCATTTTACACAGCTTTATCATGCAAAATCTTCTCGGTACTCAAGTAATCTTGTACTGTACTGTAATCTTGTTGAGTGCTGTACTGTAATGTTGAGGAGTACGCGTTGGGCTTTTCTTTATTCAGAAAACTATAATATAGTATAAAGATGTCATGTGTTGATACATGCTGCCTTTCTTCTTGAGTTTGTTATCAGCTCTATGATAGATATAAACTTGGTATATTACAGTGGTACAACATAAGTATCAGCATCGTCCAATAGACATCCAATAGATTAGAGATAAAAGTTGTCACTGTTTTGTACGACCCATATCAAGTTTGAAATTAAAAATCAATGGTTTGTCTGAAAATGAACTAGATGGTGATGGAAGTGAAATAGAGTGGATTAGACGTAGAGAGTTCGGTATGGAAATTTGCATAGCTGTATATAACAACTTGGTCGTAGTTTTGCCCCAGGTGCAGGTGACAGTGCAGAATGCCAGCATGAATTTTTCACACTTGCAGTTTTGCTGTATCGATTATTAATTTCAATTTACGCAAGGCTTATCATAGATGCACGGCGCTATTTCATGGGTCGTAGGTCGTACCGGCCCCAGCCAATCCCGCTCGGCGCAAGCAAATCTTTTTCAATTGATTCTGCGGTGATGATGGCATATTCATCCCGGTACGGATCAGTACCACCGCTGTTTGGGTTGACAATTTTACAGCTGCGTGAGCATTGCCTGAAATACAGGTGGGGGTCGGGCAGATAGAGTCATCAATAATTGACCGTCCCCCCTGCATAAAGTTTCTTCTAAACATCACTCAATTGTATATCATTGGATGGCAGTGAGATGTTGCTCTTTGCCACAGCTGAATTTTAATGGCACAGTTTACATTGCCGAGATGGAGGGAGGGATCTTGGAAATAAATATTTATAATGACCAATTACTGTGATGGGGTGGTTGCAACATTAATATTGTCATTTTATTTCTTGAGGGAAATTAATCCCAAATGTGATCGAAGCCCCCTGAGGTAGCCGTGTAATTGGAAAACCATTCTGGGATTAGTATAAAAATCAAAGGCAAAATCATTATTCAATATCTACAGTGTGGGTAAATAAAGCTTCTTTTCCCTAGACTGAGCCGTCCCTGGGGTGTGCAGACCTGTCCAGGCATTAACAATTCCAATCATCATGTTTCAATGGTAGAAATGCATCTGAATAAAACAATTCATTATTTTTCAATAGTTTCTTCTTGTTTGATACTGCCTAGCCTCAATTTTTTAAGTGGTTTGTTTTGCTACCAAAGATTTAGCATAGTTACTACTGTGCTGTGGGGTGAACCAATAAAAATGTCAGCTTTTTGTTTTACTAGTTGCAAAACAGATCATTGATATCACCAGATACTGAGATAGTAAATTTTTCTGCCAGACAACTTTATCAGTTTTTCAGTGGGGCGACTTTTGATCAGTTACCTGTTTGGGAATACCTGGGTGTGGTCCGCCAGAAGGTTCTGTTAGTCATTCCATGATGGATGATTAGAAGAACAGGAATGTTCATGTCATTTGAATGTTAAGACAACTTACTTTACTTAAATACTATCAATGCCAACCAAAGTGGTAGGGAATATGGCAATGAAGGTGTATGAACGAAAGAACTGTTAAATTAAAAATCTTCTGAGGAAGTTTTGGAAATAAAGCAGTTAATCACTAAGGCAACAACAAAGGAGAGAAGTTATGGGGGCGCTGTTTTTGCACGCCACCTGCTAGATTCCGCCTCAGGAACATCTGTGGCAGGTACATGGGGTGTGACAGTTTAGCCTACAGCAATGTGATTGTATGTCCAATGTTTTCCTGAAAGCTTGCAGGTGGGTATGTTTTAGTGAAGACCCACCCAAAGTAGTTAGTCTGATCATATGTTTATATAAGTGGCATCTGCTGCAGCAAATGTTCTTTGGTACATTTAAACCAGTCACTTAAAACACTCAAGTCTTGAACCTACAGTATGCTATAGTTGAAACATGATAAATAGATATAACCTTAGGTGTTTTATTTTTTCTCTACATGTGTAATACCATTCAGGAAGGGAATTGAGTGAAGTTATTTTAGGTTCACGTTGATGGAAACTTCTGTGCTCTGTTTTGTTTTAAGTCTTCTGATGTGCCATGCAATGTATGTTGTGATTGTATGTCTACATATGTAAGATTGATTAATGTCAAGAAGTTTAATAAAAGTGACTGTCTAAGTAGGCAGATGTTTTTTGTGTACAAAAATGTTCACTGGCCTTCAGTATGCTTTGCACTACATGTCAAGCAACTGAAATATAACAGCCACCAATTTCCTTAGCAACCACAGTAACTTTTGTTTACAAAACAAGAAAGAAGGTATTTTACTATTTACGAAATGCTGTGATCAAGGACCGATAGGATTGTTGTGTGGTGCAGATGTAAGTAAACAACTAGGATCTAAGACGTTGTGCTTAAGTCAGAAATATCTCAACTATTTGCTGTGTGTCTTCAGTTCTTCTAGGGTATGAAGCACCAAGAATTATCTGGTATTTGGGTTATTGCAGTTTATTATAGAAGCCTAAGAATGTATGTTTTGCAGGTTAAGAAGGTACAATTTATTCCAGACTTGATTGTTTCATTCAATAACTTGCTGTTGTTTGTTGTTTACCGTTTGCAAACCTTCTCCTGGATCGTAGCATGTAAGTATGGAAAACCAAGTCATCATCATCATCACTCGTGGATGTTGGCACCATTTTCATCATCAAATCACCATCACAGTCCTCACCAGCACTTGTGTTGTGACATACATGTCATTGCTTGGTGTTGTGCTTGCTTCACTATAAATGCACCAGTATCTGTAGTAAAATCTGTGTTATAGTGAAAGCCCACTGGAGTAGATCTATTCAGTTGTATTGGTAGCACCCCTGCTGCATCTCAGGTCTGCATGCACCATTATCTGCCAACAATCATTGACTGTTGGAAAAGCATGAATGATTCTGCTTTGACAGCAGATGTACTGGTGTAGATTGCTATGGTTTGCTGCATGATATTGTGATATCTGAACTGTCTTTGAAGTTTGCTGGATGACTGATTGGACTTGAGGCCACACTTGTGCCAGTGATGGCTGCTGCATAGGCAAAAGCCCATGTATGGAGTTCGCTGTTATGGTATTACTATGCTGCAAAGTTTGCGACAGGAAAAAAAATGATAACTTTGTGAAGGGGAAAAGTAGTACATAACTGAAAGGATCGGGAAGGAAAGAAAAAATACAATTTTTAGCCAGTCACCACTGAAGGAATGTGAAACAATATTCATGAAATGTGTTTTTCGGCAAGTTGTTGGTGGCAACACTAATACAAGGCTGATGACTTCCCCTGCAAGGTTGCCAAAATAAACAGCTGAAACTGTGAGAAAACATTCATCACACTGGCATGTTTTTCACCAAACACAGTATTGCATTGTTCTTGACTTGAGGAAGGCATTTCTCATTCTTGTGTAATTGTTGCTAGACTTCAGCTGATGGTTGTGTAGGTGCTGTGAGGCAAGTTTTTAATCCCAGGTCAATGCCAGAACAGAGAGGCATGCACTCCCCTCGGACGGAGATGGACAGGGCAGCCTTTTTACCTGACACGTACCTATTTGTGCTCATTGCACTGATTGTTGCAGCCTTCATTACCTAGTCTGCAGGAGGGAAATCTGAAAGTGGCGTCCCATCCATTACCTATTGTCCCTCGCACCCTGATTCGCAGTGGGAATCAAACATTGAGTACTCATTCTTCCTCTGTTGCCATGACAACCCGTCCAAGTGGAAGAAGAGGCTTTGTAGCCCTGTCAGAGAAAGAGGCTTACGTGGATCCCAAACAAAGCATGGGCAGGGACCTGACAATGGAATACTTCCCTGTAGTTGTTGGTTGCTGGGACTGGCATTTGAAAAGGGGTTTGTCCCCTTGTTGAAATTTTCCACGGCCGTGTAAGAAATGGAACATTGTTCTTGCCCTGCAGGACCCAGATCCATAACCAATTGGTTCATCCATCTCAGAGGGGAAGGAGGGAATGCCTGTGAGCCAATCAAACTGATTTGTAGTAAACAGCATGCCCACTGAAGAAAAGATCTCTTGTGTAGAGTGTAGAAATCCCTAAAGCAAGTTTTTAAAATGTAAGCATTATCCCTCTGATAGTGATAACTGATAGTTCCTGTGGAATTTTTCAGCATTTATGTAAGACTAGTCATGAAATTCCATTAGATGGGGTCTTCTTGGAAACAGACCTTGAGCCACCTATCAGGAATCTGGGTATCGCAGTCAAACTGTAATAAGCGCTTAAGTCAAGATTCTTGGCCCAGATAAGAAACTGTTCCACAGACTTTGTGCCAAAGTAGCATCATGATCCAATGATATCCTTGCCTTCCAGTTCAAGCACAAGTATTCCTGTAGCCTCGGGATGTCTTATCATATTTACTGGATGGAAATCTTCTTACACCCTCCCCAAACCCGGGATTTACAAGAAAGTTGCCTAAGGCAAATCGATCTTGACACTGTCTTGTCCAATAAAAGTGTCATCCTGTTCACACATCATTGGTGGCCGCCGTGATCTTGGAAGTGGTTTTCGGAGGATATACTGCCGGTCTAGGTCAGGCCTGCATGGGAACATACTGAAATGATCAGCATGTTGTTTAACTTGTGAAGGAAGATGGATGGTTATGAAGTGACTTTTGCCACAGGAATGAGGTGTTGGACGCTCAGTGTCATAGCTGTTTAAGGGTCAACTGCTGAATGTGTACAAGAATCCAGACTGCCGACATGCAAACAAGGGATTCTTGTTCAGCAAATCAAATGTACTAAAAGACCCTCACCCCCCCCCCCCCCCTCTCTCCTTTTTCAGCCTGCTTGTATCTTCAAGTTCAAGGTATACTGTATTCTACAGTTGTCTCAACAAGTGGCTTGAGCACAGCTGCATAATGAACAACTAAAATAAGAGAGGTAGCAAGGGGATTGTAGTTTAGGGTTAGCGTGCCAGAGGTTTAGCCCCTGTCTCCTGTCTTCTCTAGGGAGCAGCAACTGCTGGTTGCAGAGAATGGTCAAAAAAGGGCAAGATTCCAAACCTTTGAGCTGTCTGTGACTGGGTAGATAAAGACTAATGACAACAGTCAGCCCAAAATTGGCAGATAAGAACAACTGCTCCAAGAGGATAAAGATACCCAAAGAATTGACTGGTTTTACATTTCAAACGAAATGCCCCCTTCCCAGTCTTGAATAATGTCCTATGTTTTCTGCATGTTGGCCAGCAGGAAGAGTAGTACTATTAGGGTCAGGGGAAGACAGATGGATGCACTGGGTATGGGGATCATTAGGGAAGCAGCTCCTGGGGTGGGAAGAATGATGGTTCAAATTAAAGGTGCTGAACACTGGGGAGAAAAGATCAAGATTACTTTGACTCAGTGTGCTAATTTTGAACGCAACATTGTGGAAATGAAGAGGGAGCTCAAGTTAACTTTTGAGGTATTTTATGAAGAATTGAAATGCAAAGGAAACAGCTGTTAGAAAATGCTAAGATCAGAATGTATTGAGATCTGGTTAGCAATGCTTGACAGAAACATGCCCTTCATACATCAGTACAGTTGTGCCAGGTGTACTTGTTACCACAACTGGTGGTGTGTGAGACTTCAAGGCTTGAAGTAAGTTCAATGTCAAACGTCATCTTGCTGGGAAATGTCTCTCAGCAAATGATTGTTACAAAGCTTGCCCCTAAGGGAAACTTTGCATACTAATCACCAACCAAATGTTTTTCATCCTAATCTTGCTCTCTTCAGCAAGATAGTATGGGTGAGGAGGGGGGGCTCAAAACCTAACATCTACAAAGAAATCTTTATCTTATACTTGTTTAAGCTTAGCAGATGACTTGTGTCTGCCTAACTTCTGTTGTTTCACAAGGCTCCATTTTTTTTCTCCCTGAGCCCAAGTCTGTCAGCAGACACCCCCACGATATCTGTCAGAGTTGACCCATATGCACTGGTGTTCTAAATCTACAGATGTCTGGCAAACTGTAGGTGGTAATCTTATTGTGAAGGATCTTGGACTTCAATTGTCTAAACACAGTTGTACTTGGCCTTCCAATAATAAACAGTGAAGACTGATACAGCCTTCCTTGGGGAGATGGGGACTGGAGGGGAATTTTCTACAGTCACCAGGGAGCAAACCTAGATATCTGGATTTCAACCTGGTCATTAGGCTTGTCCTGTGTTGATGGAGACAGCTAAGGTTTCTTCAAGCTGCCCCTATTTGCTAAGTTCAAGCATCTCTGCCTGGATCAAAGCTCTGGTGTTACTTAAAACTGGAAAACCTACAGAAACATTCAACAGTTTGTGGCTTGTATTTGTCAGTACTGTTGCCCGATAAAGTCCAGAGACAGCAGAAGTGGTGTTGCCAGGCACTGCGGTGGACAGGTTTGTTTTGCCTTCAGCATGTCAAACAGGAGGTCTGCTGACTGATGAAGGGTACCAATTAGTGGTGCGTACCGGTTCGCCGAACCGGACTTGGACTTGCTATAACTTTCAGTTCAAGTCCGGTTAAAACCGGAACGTCAAAAACCGGTTTTCTGGAAAACCGGAAATCTCTATCTTGTTGTATACTAGTAACATCTAAAAACAACGCTAGATGCCTATGTAGCTTTTTAATCGCAGCCAACAGGCCAGAAAATAACATATTTCTGCGTATTGTCCTACCGCCATAAGCCAAGCACATGGTCGCGCCGCGGCAACCTTCTTTCAAAATCCGGCAACGCGGCAAAAATGACTGGTTGACTTTAGCAATATTACCCATGAAAATAAAGCATGTGGATTTGTTTATCTCCTGGTATGGGTTTTAAGTCCCATATCTTCTAAAAATGAAGAAAATTTCCAAGATAAACAAGCTAAAACAAATCTCCGGCGCGGCGACTGTAAATGACATTTGCCGCTTGCCGGGATACTTCACTGAAAGCATGGGTGAGTAGCTTGTTAAAAAGAAACACCGGCACGTTCTATTTTAGAAAAAGTTTTAAGTTCATGAACTTATGTTATACCTCCTGCATCTATCTTTGTAACGAATAAATTTAAAATTAATTTTACGGTTGAATGTAGAAGATAAAAACAACGCACGCATCATTTCTACCCGCATTACAGTAGGCTATCCGATTGACCCCTATGACATCGCAAGCGCCATTTTGAAATTTTGGCCGTCAAAAAAAAACAAGCGGAAAATGTCGAATTTTGCCGTGATTTCCCGATAGTTTTTATTAAAAATCGATGTTTCTACACCTTTGAAAATGATGCAGTGACTGTCGTCTTTGGCAATATTTTGATAGCATGCGGCCCAGCGGCGGGCGCCGGATACGCAAATGGGTCGCCGCACTAGAGCAAGTCGCTTTATGCTTGTGTCTAACGTTAATTGGGAAACTTTAGCGACCGTAAAAAAAACGGACTTATAAGTCCGGACCTGAACCGGAATCTTTGGACTCGAGTCCGGACCTGAACCGGAATGTGAGCTTCGGTACGCACCACTAGTACCAATGGTGTGATCATTGCAGCCACTCAGAGTTGTCCTGAGCTGTATATCTTCTGTTTTTGCACAACTTAAAATTTGTGGCATACTTCGTCCTTCCAGGTCTTCTAGGGTTGCAGGTTCTACATCAGAAATTAGTGCTTAACTACTAACTCTAAAGTAGTCTAAAGGTTTCCAAAAATCACAGTAAAATTTATGATTTACGTACACAGAAGATATACAACTAATACAAGTAACACAAGAAAGATCAACAAATGCAGTGAGCAACTGATATAGAATAATAGATTGTCAGAAGTCGAGCTTTCATGCTTAGCGAATACATTTCAATTCAGAGCAGTTACTGCAGTGTCAAGAATTTAAATCAGTGAAGATGTGACGCTAACCCTTCACAGCAGTCTGTCAGTAAGCCAACTCAGAATTCAGCAGCTGTGAAGAAATTCATCCTTCTTATTCCCAGTCATACAGTCAGAGTATGTATAACCATCTCAGTCTCCGGAATATAAAACGTTTCTGCTAGTTGATCGTAGGCTTGTCTCCGTCGATGATGAACGGCCAGAAAAGGAATCGCAGAGATAAAGAAAGGGGAAATGTAAGCAGGATGCATCTGGGAGGAAGAGTCAGATCCAATTTTACTTCTAATTTGTCAGCAGAAGGTAGAAGTAATCTGTCATGGCTGTAGAATCGACAAGACACTATCATGTTGCCAAGGTTTCCCCAAACTTGAATAATGCACAAGTGGGTGATTCATCATACAATCCTCAGGTTGCAGTGCAGTGTCTGTCTTGTTAGTCAGTATGCGCAGGTTTTTAGTATTTGATAATCAGGTTTCACAATATTTCTGATATTTGGTTTGATAAAGGGATTGTGCCTTGTACTCAAAATTGCTCTTTCGGACACAACAGGGCTGCTTTTCATAAAGGTTAAGTTGGTAGAATGCTGGTAGAACGGGGCATCAGTTAATGTGATGCCTGTGGAAGTTTGTTCTTTTTTTTGTGTGTGAATTACATAGAATTTAAGTCAAAATGTTTCTGTCCGACATGTACAATCGTTTCATGCCATTTATTCATCTTGATGCTGAAACTCACCCTTTTTCCACTTGATGTTGCATTACATACTTAGTCCACACAGTTCAAAAAGATAACTGTACCTGATACATGTGTAAGGCTGACTAAATGCATCCTTACGACTGCGTCTGCAATGCATTCATATCGCTCACATCACTTGTGCAGGAAAGTTGACAGATGAAGGCACTAGATCCAGGATGCTTTCCATCTTCAGATACACCCCATGCACATCCTTAGTCGCATATCATTTCTGTGGTGGCAAATGTCAGCCACAGCATAATAAATTGATGGTGATCATCACACTGCTGGCATATTTGTCACAATAGGTTTGTCATACAGGAAATTAAAGCTGGCAGAGGGGAAGACAATAAAGTTGCTTAGCAGTGTAATCGTTAAGCTGACTGTTGACCTTGCTGTTCTGTGTGTTGTGTACAGCCTGAAGGTGAGGATGACCTGAAGAAGAGACAGCTGATGGAGCTGGCCATCCTAAACGGGACGTACAGAGACAACAACACCAAAAACAGTGAGTCAGATTTTCCCAGAGAGGACTTTCCTAGAAAATTCCACATAGAAACGAAAAGTGATGACCACAAATACCCAAAGAAAGTCCTTTTTCTTTTGCAGTATTGTTTTGTAGCATAAAATGCATTGTTCTGTTGTAATTAGGATTCATGAGATACAGCAGTATCTTAAAAAATAGGTAGATCTTCAGATAGGCAGAGCTTTTGTAGGGCAGGCACTGATCCAGTATGCATGCAAAGCCGACATGTCGCAGGGAGGGATGGTTATACAGATTACACAGTTGAGATTTGAACAAAAGATCTGTGGGAATGCTGCAAGTTTAATCTGAACATCAGTGGGGAAGAGGTGGCAGGTCTGGTGTTGAGTTTACTGTTAAGATGCAGGTTTTGTATGTTTGATTTGCAGGTATTCTAGACCATGACTCTTGACAGGACCAAATGTGCAGTTAGGCTTTTAAGTATGTTTCAGCATCCATCAAAGCAGATGTGTAGAGAAACTTGTGCAGCGATTTTAGTGTAATTCAGAACAATGTTGGCAGAGATTCGCTGTCCTACCCAATACACATCCACACAACCCCAGAAGATAAGACTGACAAAGTTGACTAGTTCACGGGTGTATCGGTGGGAAGAAGAAACTAATAACCTGACACGCTTGTTGTAGTACGCAGCTTTCAGCGGGCACCGGACCGACCTAACCTCATAACTGCAAGCCGCTAACACGTCAAGACTATGGGTTTAACTACCTGAACTAAAGCAAGCAACTGCTACTAGAACTGTTCAACTTACCGTCACAACTTGACATCATCCACGTTGTAACTACCGATGGTGAACTGATGTATCGGACACAGAACCTTAATGTTGGAGTTAACATTGCTTGTGATGAATTTGGTGTTGTAGGATGATGACTTGGGTTGCCTTTCTAATATGTATTTATTTTTTTTCTGTTGTTGATAATATAATCTTTCCTGTGTTGGTGTTTGTGTTCGTTTGTCTTGCGGGATGCCATGGTTTTTCACAATAAACATCACTTTTACCTCTCATTCACCCCCACACACTAGTGACGAGCAGTCTGCCATCGGACTTAGCTCTGACCGCCCCCTCCTTGTATGCGTTTGCAGGGACAGACCAGAAGGCAGGGCTCACCCTCTGTAAGTCACCGGGCTTTGGTAGATAAGGTCGTGTTTGCGCTACTAGAGCTAATGTAGTCATGAACTACCATGCTTTGAAGAGTCCACAACAGCAGAAAACTTTTAAATGAAATCATTCACAACCCAAAAGTAGTGCTTTTGCTTAACCTGATTATTTTAGCCCCTCCAAAACTGTTTTCATCTAGTATCAGTTGCACTATAGGTGTAAATGTTGTGCTGAAGAAAGAGAAATAGAGAAAAGTTACTACTGTAGTTTGGGGACTTTTTCCCCATACGTTGCAATTCAAAAGATTTCTATCAATAATCTCTGTTGTGGACTCTTTGCTTATGCTGTATAATCCACTGGTGTGATTTAGCTTTGTAATGTGCATTGTAACCTACTTTGCCATGTAATCATGTTCACATTAACAGTTATCAGCAAAAGCTTAACAAACCTTGATTCCAGATGTACATTTATATTGGATATTGCTTCACACAGACCCACTCCTTTTGGGTACAGGTGTTGCAATTTCTGGTGTATATCTGGTTCTTAGGTTAATCTAACTGTTCAGTAGACACATTTTGGTAGCTGAAAGCTGTTTTCCTTGCGCTTCAGGGTCAAACTCGCTTGCCAATGCTTTTGCATCACCTCAGTGCTGGGTTACCCATAATGCTCCTCTCCAGGAATAATTTCATTACCCACAATGCAATTGCAGTGACTTTGTTGCAGCTGCCCTTCTTATGTAACAAAGCATCTTTCTCCTCATTTCCACATTCCGCAGTGTCTTCAAAACACAATTTAGCTGCTCTTTTATCCTTCTCTCTTCTTCTATTTATGAAAACAACGTCTAGACGTCTGCTATCACTTTTTAGTCAATTATAAAAAATATTCTAATCCTTTTTTATGTCACATGCACATATATCTGAGAGAATGTTCTAACCTTGTTCTATAAAATCTTCCCAATTTAAAAGCCCTCAGAAATGTCATAGTTTTGTCACTGACAGTTTTTTTTTTTAATCCTGTAGTAGATGTAAGACACAAAAGCAACATGTTTTGGATTTCTGCCTAACTACACATCTCACATTTCCAATACTCTAACAAGATCATCTCACTTTGGGTGAAAATTGTTTCCCCAATTGTTCATTACCTCTCCCTGTCTGTGTCAATTGACCTCCGTACGATGTTGTTGACCCCTTGCCCTTTGAATCTGGACGCTGGAAATTGCTGCAATACAAGCAATTCTGGAAGTACATGAACAAGAGAAGTTTGATGGAGAAAGGTGTTTTTTTTTTTACGATGGGCATAAGGCTGTGTCATTACACAATCAAAATTCTTTCTTCGAAAATAAACTCTGAAATTAAGTTAGTAACTTACTGTAGAAATATTCCATCAAACCAGACTGGAAAAAATTTTATTCGCTTGAATCTTCATTTGAAATGTTAGCTAATGTCTGTGTGTAAAAGGCTGGAGTTGCATTTTACAGGGAATAGTCGGTACTTCTGTGAAGTTCGTGTTGCGAGAAGCGAATCAGTTACCCTGCAGCGCATGGAGAGAACAGTGTCCACTAACGCTGCATTTTCAGCCACTAACATGTAAAAAGTACATTGCATGTTTGGATATTATTAACTTTTCTGTAGAGGGGTCTGGTTTGTGTTAGTTCTGTTGCAATAATAGTTGGTGGACCCAAGAGGGCGGTCGAGGAACATCTTAGATTTCGTAGTCATCCTGTAGTGCCAATCATAACATGCCCTCCTTCAGGTAGGTAAGTATGAAAAAGAAAGAAAATGCGCGCCCAAGTCCCTTAGTCCAGTATGCAGTTATCTTACTGATCCACTTTGTTACGCTATTGCAGATTCGCCTCGGGGTGTCCCCGCCCCCAACACGCCCATGGTGGCGCCTCCGACAGCAGTACGCTCCCCGATGCCCGCGGGCGCGCCACTCATCGCCACCCCTGTCCTTCAGCGGTTACCTTCGACCCAGCAGATTATGTCCAATGGGCTTCTTCCGCACATGATGTCTCCCGAGTCCAACTTTCTGTACACGCCTTACGACTACCCCTACTCCGTGCCTGCCTCATCCATTCTGCAGTACCCGATTGAGCCCAGCGAAGCGATAGGTAGGAACTCCCCGTATCTGCTCGGTAAATCACTACAAGATGGTGATGCTGTCCTCAGCTGTTTGCATACAGAAAAACCTACCTTATTTTCTCGAATGAAGTAACTTGTTAGAACCTTATGGACAAAAATATACGTATTTTTTGTTAGAAAAGTAATTACATCCTTTTAGCAGACAAGATGCTAAATCGGTGACTACACCAAATTTAGTGACTTGTCCTTTGACAGGTGAGAAAATCAAATAAGAATTTCTGTCAGCTATGACTTCCTGAGGACAGTGTCATTTTCTTCCTGGTCACTCACTAAGGTTCGTCAGTAGTTGTAGTGCAACGAATGCTGTAGCTCTCTCCACATATGGTAGCCAAACTGCATTTTGCCAAAGCCATGTGCATGCGATGTTTAGCACATAGATGACCTCTTGCCAGTTGTTCCATAACTCCTTGCATGACTTGAAGTGTGTGGTTTCTCACCGCTGCACGACATCAGAGTGCGACGCTGACCCGTGTTTGGCGAGGGTCGATAGACTCGGCTGGCCTGGAATGACCGAGCTACTAACTGTTTTCTGTCGTTTTCAGGTAAGGCTTACATCCAGTGAGCAGAAGTGTGCCGTGCCTTAATCCTACTGTACCCTTGGGACCAATACACTCAGCATGGGAATGCGTTCTTGTGCACGGGACTTCTTCTCCCCCTCTGCTACTTCACCTTGATTTATAACACTGTACCAACATGGAAAATGCAAACACTGGTGGCACAGCTGTCCAACTTATGTCTGGCTGAAACATAGCTTTATTTGGTATCGTACCTGTAGCGTAAATTGAATCCAACAGGCATTGGCAAATTTTTACCCACATGATTTTGTTTGCAATTGGTACAATTTAGAAAGTCCTCCCGACTTGCCACAATGGTAAATTTTTGGTGCTACTTTTTTTTATAAGGATGAATTTTGGCAAGATTGGGAGGCCAGCTATGCCACCACTGACTGCATTGTAAATGGGTTATGTTGTCAAGCCATGAGACTTTGTACATCACATGTGTGCAGTTTGTTGAACATTTCTCTGACATGTTTTAGGTGCAGTGACAAAAGCGCGGAGGCATGTGGTTAGGGATCACCCCTATCAAAGGGCTGTCATAGACCGAGGTTAGTTGTGTGTGTTGAATATATAAATAATAGACACTGTTTGTAGATGGGTAGCTTGCCACTGGGAGGGGTCACATCCTGGTACTTTGGCTCTGACCAATCAAGGCAGGTTTCAGGCGTTCTGCTTTCTGGTTGGCTAGAGGAAGAGTGAATGATGGGACGTCCAATCAGTGTGCTGCATGCACTGTGTGCCGGGGGGACGGGCTCAGTAACTGAACAGTTTCCTTATCAGGAAAGTTTTTAATGTAGCTATCACAAAGTTGTGATACATGTATGGATTTATGATGTCATATAAACAAGTTTTTAGCCTAAGGCATTCCTGTAGCCCCCTCCACACAGTTGCATGCCATACTTCTCAGATTTGACAGGTTTTAGGTGATGAAACCTCTTTTTCTTTCAGCTCAGTTTGTATTTTATTGATGTACTGGCTATATGATTATGTTGAGATTTTCTGATATACTGCCAGTGAAATGTGGAAAGTAGTGGCCATATCAGGCGTCATGGAATGGTCAGAGATCATAGTGAGAGAAATAAGTTCAAAGGTGAGAGTTCAGAGGTCAGGCAAGCAGGGACCTGTGCAAGTTTTTAAAGCAATTGGCCAGAAAAGTGCTACCAGCAGTTGCAATAAAGAAAGGATTGTCAACCTGATTTATTCAAAAGTTGAATACTACAAACCTCATTTTTATAGCCTCAATATATGCTATTTATGCAGATTTTTTGTTGTTTTTATTTTCCAAATTATGCATTATTACAAAGTACTCTATCGTGTATTGAAAATCGTCTCTTCAAATTCCAATGTGTATATTTTGGATATTGCATCAGTGTGTAGGAGATAGGCAGACAACTGCTCGAGTGCATCTAAAGCAATAGTTTTTTGCTTTTAAAAGTGGTCAGTAAAACAATGACATAAAAAGAACAGGGTTTCTGCCAGTCATAAATGTTGTAGCAGTTCTGGCTTTTTGGCAGTTGTGATCTTCCGAGTGAACAAAACAAAAGCAGGGAGTCATCAAACCGCCAATGAGCGAATGTTTTAGGACATGTACAATGTATACATGTCGGGCAGATTTTAGCACAATATAGGTAGAGAGTGGTAGGAAGTGTAGGTGAAATTAGTTTTATCCAAATTCTCCTATTCAGAGTGCATGTGTGGAGAGCAATTATCTAGATATTTAGAATTGTATGAGTATTGTATGAGCAATAGCATTTATTATGAAGGAAAAAGTATAGTGTCAATATTTCTATTGCCTTAGATATAGCTATGTATTCGAATTTTTATATTCTTGAGATATTTTCTCATAGGAAGAGAGATAGTCTTTAGACGTAGATGAAAAGTGTATCTATATTACAGATTATGGCAAAAGTTGATAGTCACCGATCAAGTCTAGATTTTATATTTCTAAGCAACAGAAACAAATTGCGCCACGTCCAACGATGTTAAGAACAGTTTTTCTGATTCGGTCCTGAAAATCCATCTTTTTTCCCAATCATGGAAAAACACCTGATTTTTTTCTGGAATGGTAAAATTGAGCACAGAGGTAGATAATCAAAAGGAGGGACCAAATGCAGATAACTTCCCAGACCAGATGATGTTGTTTGTATATGGTGGTGTTGATATTTTGTATGTGGATCAAAGTCATGGATGGAACATTCCCAAATCATCTTTATTATCTACTCTTTTGTATTATGTATATATTGGTACCGTCAGGAAAAAAATAAAATTTTTAAATGTACTTGATTGTTGTTGGTCATGTTCTAAATAAAGTCTTGCATGTTATTTGAGTAGAAATGTTTGTATAGAGTGTTAGATGTGCTGGTTGTTTCTGTATGGCTTGCAACAAAGTGTATCATTATTAGTGTTTTTAAGTTGAACTAACGGATGAGCAACTAACAGTCATGACAAAAGTCTTAACACATGTCGTCATCAGCCGATAAACTAGTTTGCCATTGGGGCTTGGGGCAGTGGTGTTGCTTTCAAGCTTACCTTAACAAACGTTGAAAAAGAAATTAAAACAAACCCCCAAAACGTTTTATTTTTGTTTTTTTCCGTTTGTATGTTTGTGGGTCTACTTCGGCCTGATTGTAATGCAAGTGAGGCCAAAGTGGATAGACCTAGACCTTGTCATGGCTGTTCCGACTAACGTTGGAGTCGTTTTTATTGCTATTTTATTTGTGGCTCAGTCATTGGTGGCTGACTGCTGCAGTCATAAGTGGTACGAAAAACAAACGACTACTTTTTACTGCAGAAATCTCCCGTAATTGCAACAGAGGACTAATCTTCTTTTTTCCTCTCTTATTTTTTCTATTAACCCAGCCGCCGCCACCAACTAACACCACCACCACCACTGAGTGAGTGAGCATTAACGACCAGCTCTCGAATCGATCGATCGTGAACTGATCGAACCGTGCGCCTGCCCTAGTCCCACCACCGCACTATGTGAAGTCTTGGTGCACCATCTCTAGATCTTATTATCTTTGTACCTACTAGCTACCACTTCACTACCTACTAAAGCATTGTTAAGGTCAAAGCAAGGTTGTTTGTTGTTGTTGTTGATTATTTACGTTCCTCTGTGGTCGCTGCAGTGGTGTTATTTACGACCATCGCTAACCCCACTCACCCATCATGGTTAGAGAGTGCCCTTACCTGCACTAACTGTACATATATCGTCAGCAAGTTTCCTTTCTGTATAGCATGTTAATTAAGATTAAAAGCCTTAGCTGTGTTTTGGATATAGAGACAGAAAAGAAACAGGCATGTAAGAAAGAAAGTTTAGTGGCATTTGCTGTACAGTGTGCTGTTGTGTTTTACCAAATCCTGTTGGTAACGACGCTCTGCAGTGTTAGTTAATATCTGTTCAATAATATTAATCACATTACCGCAGTTATTTACCTTTATAGAAATTTTGTACAGTTTTTCGCAGTATTGTAACAAGAAATGCCTTTGTTCCTCATGGATTATTATATAACATGCTGCACATCGTACTAGGCTATGTAACCCAGGACACCTTTATTCCTATAAAGGAAGCGACGATATCGGGACTCCGAGGTAACATGTGGAAAAATTACAAACATGTTTATTAGCGAGAAAGGAGAGGTATGCATTTTGAAGTACTTACAGCTGATTCTAGACGAGTTTTCTATATTTCTAAGTGTTTTGATGAGGATGAAAAAATGCATACCCATGGAAAATAAGCCATATATCTCTACCTCAGGGGCCTAAACAAGCAGGGGTACACTTGCCATCAAGTTTTGTTCACAACCCAAGAACATGGGTTCTATTCTTGAAAAGAGAAACCTTTAGGTCTCTTCTGGATTAAATGAGCCACTTTTTACATCATCTTTGTGGTGATTGAGTCCTGTCACAAGCAATAACTTTCCTGTACCCCACGTTTGTAGACAACATCAGTTGAAAAGTGTGAAAACTGCCAGAATATAGCAAAAACTGGTGGCTTGTACTCACTTTGCTGTGGCCCATGATAAGTTGCTATTGGTGAGTGGGGGTTAGGGTCAACTTTTTTCTATACATATTTAGGAGTTATTAAGACTCAAGTAGAGAAGTAGACGAACCTTTGAGGATAGAGAGACAAAAAATGGAGCTGATTAGAAAGGGATATGTCCTACATATTCAAATGTTGCACCATAAGTCTAAGTGGTACAGTAGAAATGACTGTTGTACGAAAGAGAAGCCAAGCTGGCCACAGTATGCAGTAACTAGTGACTAAGACCAGATTGTTAACGAGATTGTTTTTTTGGTGTTGAATGAAATGTGTAGGAGAGTTTACTAGTAGTTCGAAGTGCCTTACTTAATGGTGTTACTACCAAATAGAGGGGGCTTGCCATTTCATGTTCTTCCAATTCTTCTTGCCATATTAGAGTTAGAACCATTTACACTATCACGGGCATTTTCAGCCCACTATAGCTGCTATGTAACCATCCTTGTATAGTCACGTGTCAAAAACAAACACCTGTAGATTTTGTGTTAAAACCAGCAGAAAATTGATGAATTTTCCATTCTGGTTCATTGCAAGGATGGATTGAATTGCGTGGTTTTCGTCCGCCTTGCGTCCATTTTTCGTTTTCCCATCGAAAAATGGTGCTGATCAATTCTTCACACCTCACCCACCTCATTACAGAAAATGTGCCACAACATTCAGTCCAGTCTTCCAACTGACTTGATTTCTCACAATTTTGCTTGTCAGAAATGACAAGTTCATGAAGTTTAGCCATTTGATTTATCTCCGTTTATTTGAGATTTTGGCAAGTCCTCACTTGGTGTCGAGTGACTTAATGTTTGATTAACTTCTCATCATTGTATTTATTACAGCCTTTTTTTGTTACTTATTTGATAGTGTTAAAAGTAATGGCTATAAAAAAATGCCAGATTTGCTTGTCATATTTATTTTTCCCTCTTTGGGGCATCCTTTGTCGGTTTGGTGCTTTCCATTTTGTATTTATTTTCTTTATTCGGTGCATTTTCGGTTGTTAGCATTGGAAAACCAGCATTAAAGCCATGTGTAAAAAGTCAGCAAAGTTGCTGCTTTACAACTAAACCAAACCTTATTCTTGTATCAAAGAAGAAAAGTTCCTGAGCACAAAAACATCCGTCAGGAAAACTGTACAGAACCTATAAGACGACAAGTTGTATTTTTGTATACCAACTCTTTTGAAGAATCTTTTTCCTACAGGTTGACATCTGTAGAAGACTACTTACATGCGAACATTGTTTAGTAGTCGCTTGGACTTGTTAGGTTGACCACGCAGTACTGATAGGGACTTTTTATGCTCGATTGATTACTCCCCTTTGCTACCCTGTAACCTAGTGATATTTTAATAAAAGCTGACATATTTTATAGCAGATGTGGTCTTGTGGATGTCTTGTTTTACTACTCACTGTACTGTATATTGTACTGTGTCCTGGCTGTGGTTATGATATGGGCTCCTGTTACACGCATGTCAACATGGTGCAGAAACTTACATCCTGTTCTCCACCTCTCTTTTCTCAACCCCTCTTATTCTGTTCTGTTCTTATTCTCAACAGGGTTCATGCACAATTGCACATCCAGGAATTTCAGTTATTTTCCTGAAACTCTGCATACTTCGTGTATCATCAGATTTCTTATGGTGCAGTCATGAAAGATAAACCAATCATTTTCAAGGTCTCCAAGTGCACGAACCCTGGCTAAGAATATGATTTCACAACCCTGGCTAAGAATATGATTTCACAACCGTCAAAAAAGGAAATACAAAGGCAGACGTCTGAATGTTCACATCAGGTTTACAGGGTAATCTGTAAACCTCCTTGAGGAAAACGGAGGTGGCAGGGGTAATATGACATGCATGAGTTGAGAAGTACAGATCAATTACTACTTAACTGTTGCTTGATTGCGAAATACCCATGGAGAATACAGAGTAATTCTGCAAGAGGAAACCTAGCTGTATAACCTGTTGGAATGTCGGGTCCGCTGTTGAACAACTAACCGGCGTTCAAAGGCATGGACATAACAGCATCACACCAGCCATGTATTGTACAATGTGCCTCTTTATTGTCCTCAATAAATGTCATACAAGTAGAGAAAAACAGCTTTGAGAAAATTCAGCTCATAATGTAAAGCTCCAATGAAAACCAGCTCCAACAAACACCAATAAAAATTTTCTAATATCTATGTATTATTACAGAAGTAAAACTGAGATAGACCTACTTTTAAATACAGTCTTAAAATGTCTTATGATTTGAAAATTTCCTACATGAACTGATGTATTACTGTACACACAACTTGTGTTTGAGATATGTATAGATAACAGTCATCAGCTTGGCAGTGGAAAACGCAATGAACTCCTTTTAAAAAAACTTGGGCAGGGTTCTTGGTCAATGCTTCAGTGGTTTTGCTAGCCCTTAAAATTACTGTTAAAACACCTCATGATTTAACTCCTGCAGGAACCTGAAAATCAATTACTACAAATCCTGCTTGATTTAAAGTTATTTCCAGATAATCCCCCACTAATGAAAGCTAGTGTTTCCTCTAAAACAGGTCTATCATTACATGGATGGCATATGTACATATAGAACCCTGCCCAAGCTGTGCCAAACACAAAGAAGGTTTAAACTTTAAAGAACTTAGAGCACGATGCCCAGGCATTACACCAGAGGATAGCTGGCTGATGTAGCGATGCCGCACTGGTTGTCCTTGTTCCGTGACATCATGATGTAGCCCTGGTCTCCCCAGTTCGGACCCCAGCTGTAGTGGGCACAACAAATGTGTTATTATTATGGAATGTGACCATTGTCAGACATTCAGTACAAGATAACACAGTGACAATTAACCTGGATCCAGACAACCACTACTCCTACTCAACTAGCTGAATGCAATCTTTACTTTTTGTTGCTTGAACCTCCATTCTTGTCCTCTCTACACAATTCATCTTTTTTCTGTTCTAGCGAAACTGACTTTTGTTGCTTACAGTACGGTCTCCTAAACCTATTGATCATATTTGCTATGTGTTGTCGTCATTCATTTTCTGTTGCCAACAATACCTCAATATGCTATTAATGAACTCCATGTGCAGCTATTTTATTTCTTCTCTCACTGCCTCTTTCATTCTGTTCATCCCTGACACCTGCCCTCCTCTCATGTCTCTTTGCAGGTGCGACTGTCGGCGCCGCCACCTCTCTAACCTCTCCCCTCACCACGACTACTGTTTCCACCAGCCCCGCCCCTGTCACTTCCCTCACTGCGTCCTCCTCCACACAACAACAGCTCCAGCAGCTGCAGGGCCGCGGAGGTGTTCAGGACCTCGCCAACTTACAGCAGAACGTACAGTACGTCGCGCTCGGCCCGGGCGGCCAGCTCATGTTAAAGACATTCCCCTACCAGCAGCAGTCCGTGCTGTAACCTTGTAACACCACTGCTATACTCCCAGCCACCCCTCCCACAAAGTTCAAAAGACCACAGTTTCCAGTTGATACCAGTTCCGAAGGCCACAGAACCAGTAGGAGGCCACCAACTGTAGCTTGCCGAGCTTTTTGATGACGGTTCACCAAATTCCAGTTTTGTCACTAAGACATCCTCGGAATGTTATCTGTGTGAACAAGGTCATCTGGCCCTCTCTAACTATTATGTCGCAAGTTCCCAAATATCTTGAACATTTCAACAGAAACTATTTTCCTACTGCAAAAGCAGTTTTGAACACCAAAGATTTTGACCTTTCTGTGATGGGTGGAAATGTCCTACAGTTGTACAAATCACTGACTCCCTTCAAACTGACAAATGTAAAGCTGGTTTTTCAACACAAATGTGAACCTGTACAAAGGTGTGTGAGATAACAAACTCTGTGTGTGTGGTTAGTTTTAATTTGTAACTGTCTGAAGTATCTTGTCCTCTGATCCTATCTTGGAAATGTTTCAACAACCATAAAGCTTACAAGAATGCCATTTTGCAAACATGTCTCTGCATTTCCAATTCCACAAAACATAACACAGCCTCAAAATTCACAGCAAACATTACCACAAATAATCATAATGCAGCTGTATTCTCATTTTTTGTAACTACTAGTATGTATATCACTGCAATGGAAATCAAAACTGAGACTAATTTCTAAGTTAAAACATTTCTTTTGAACTGCCGTGAGTGCCTTACATATGCAAAACTCTGGAGACAATCTAAGTTCCCATCTTTGAATACTACACCAACAAAGATATGGCTAAAAATTGCTAACTTTTTTAACAACACAACTGCTCCTCAGGTATTGGAGAAATCTACTGTCAGGAAGCAAAAGCTCTTGGTGCTGCAGTGCAGCAGTGATGTGTAATGTACTACCGTGTAGTGTTGTGTAGTGTGCATCATTAGTTTGCAGTTTCATTATATTTCTCTTTATTCTTCTTGACATTCAGATTTATTCTTGTACATAAAATAAAGCTGATTTCAGTTTTACCATCTCAGAACTTGTGTCTGTTATATCTGTGCTAGTAACCTTATAAGTAAAATACTACATTCATGTGCTAGGTTTACTGTTCTTTGCAACAAGAGTTTCATCTAACAACGTTTTGTGTGTTTCTTTTAGTTCTTTCTAACCTTGTGGACACTCAAGCTCTAAGCTATTGAATTACTGAAGCAAACTGCTGTTTTCTTTACTCTTTGAAACTTGTGAATAAACATCCAACATCTGAACTTCTGTGTTGTGTCACTTACTTCATTACTTCATAATAGTAACGTATTAATACACTGATGTACATGACCACTGTAAATAATTTAGGTAAACGGTACCATGTTTATTTAACCAGTGAAACTTCAAACTTACCTTCTCACCACATAAAATAACCAACATAGACTTAGCCAGTTGACTAGTACGAAGCTGTGCAAGTGTTAACTTCACATAAGTTATACTTGTTACTAAGGAAAAACAAATTCGTTTAACAGATATTTCTGAGTTAATCTGTAACTAACCTGCAACAGGTATATTAACTTGTCCACTAACTCCCAGGGAAGAGATACTTATTATAGAGCCAAAAAGTCTGACATAGCTGACAAATATGTGAAAAGCCTTCATTCAGGCTCCTGTAATGTAGAACTATACAGCTGCCCTAAACACATTTATGGCAAACATGTTGAAAGTCAAAATGATTTAACACTAACTGTCTGAGTAACGACTTAACATGACTTGCTTTGCTATACTCATTCCTCATAATCAAATATGTGTTTGACTTTGGATATTGTTTCAACACAAATGCCAATAGACATTTATTTTTTAATGATCAATTTAAGGATAATCAATTTAGTTCAGTCAGAATTAAAGTAGTCCCTCATTCTGCCTAACTCAGTAACTGTGGGTGACCGCCCTATGTTCCGAAATCTCTATGTTCCGAAATCTCTATGTTCCGAAATCTCTATGTTCCGAAATCTCTATGTTCCGAAATCTCTATGTTCCGAAATCTCTATATAAATAGTTCCTGCAGCCTGTGATGTATTCCGATATACTACATGCATGTTGGCGGCCGACGAAGTGAGCGATCGTTGGGGAGGAACAGGCTAGCTCCGGCCTGGCTCACGGCGATTTCGCCGGGAAAACAGCCTACAAGTATCTAACACGGACCATGGCGGCGTTTCATATTCTTTGATCAAATATCTTCGCCTTTTATTCTCATTTTCTACAATTTGGGTGGACGAACTCCAACTCCATCGTAGTGTCAGACGAATTTTCGTCAAACTTGGGAAGCGCCATTTAGTGACCTGTAATGACCTCGCACCAACTTGATAGCATCGCATCGAAAATTTTTGACGAAGAATAAAAATATGCTCTCATTCATTAAAAATATATATTAATAACAAGTTGCATAAACCAATAAATAAATATAATGATATATGCATACAAAGTAAACATTATTTTGCAATATACATGCGATTATCCGCATTATGCACGAGACGTGTTTGAAATGAAGAAAATTTTCCGCTGAAATTTGCGATGGAGTTCAGACTCTGTTTCAGATAAACAGTTCAAAACCTCTCCATTGGCACAAGAGGGTACTTGTAATAGAGTGCAGTATTGTGCATGTACACTCATGTCTAGAAGATACCAAACTTGTAAGTCACTCTCACTTAGTTCTGAGATGGCACAAGGAACACTGTGAGCAATGACCCCAGGAGAGGCTTAATCACTGTTCCTCCGGTGGGGAGCAGGGCTCTTTGGTCAGTGAGCACGGACTCTGTGGTCAATGTACAAGGACATCACCATATTTGGGACACAGTCCTGTGGCTTCCCATCAACTGCCCAGGATATAAGTCATCATGATTAAGACACAGAAAAATGTAACTTTCACTAATAGATAAGGAAACATATAAATAGGAGAGCAGCACTATTGTACAGAGAGAGATTGGAGTTAAGATCAGAGAGAGAGAGAGTGAACAAAGAAGTACCGACGTAGCACCGACTCCTCGTGTTTTTCTTGGGTTTTGCGTGTACAATTAACATCGGGCAGCTAATCGCACGAACTCCATGTAAGGGACGCCATCGAAACCAGCTACCACTCTACCACTACCCTTACATACTCTCCAAGCAGAGGTCGAGTCGCGGAGATATATTAGTAGTCGAAAAAAATACAGAGGAACGGGCTCTGTATTTTTATCGACTACTAGTATATCTCCGCGACTCGACCTCTGCTTGGAGAATAACAAGAGGGGAGTATTAGAAGAAGGTACATGATAAAACCAGAATTTGAATGTTTTCAGCACGGGGGACCACGCACGTGTACGCGACCGTCGGAATCGGGTCGGCGTTCAGGAAGGGTATCGGAACCTTAGTTTGTGGGTATGAGCTTAGTACGAGTTACTATAGACTTAAATACCATCCACGTTATATGTACATGATTATATATTTCGGAACATAGAGATTTCGGAACATAGAGATTTCGGAACATAGAGATTTCGGAACATAGAGATTTCGGAACATAGACATGTAACCGTAACTGTACACATGTTATGATATTTACCCTGTCTTCATGCTAAGGAAAACCTGAGCTATGTCAAGAGAAACCCTCAATCTTCAAAGACTTATATCATACCACTCCTAAACCTTCAAAGAAGTCTATAGCTGCTGAATAGTGACAAAACAGCTGGACAGTAATAAATAATCTCAACAGTAACCAGACTACTGACACTGCCAAAAGAAGAGGATATCTTGTTGGAATTAACAGCCAGTGGTCGCGGCTTCAAATCCCGATCCAGCCATGCTGACTTCACCATCAAATTCTTAACCCTAAACACGGACAACATCAAAGCTATAACTCAAATATTTTTGCCAAAATAAAAAGGCAGGGTAGCTCAGCGTGTCAAGAGCGCTGGCAATAAACTGCCAGAGGTCCTGGGTTCAAATCCCGGTCCTGCCATCCCGGCCCATCTATGTTTACTCGCACCATGAAGCGTCTAACCCAATCATACTGGATACCACAGCCTTACACAGACGACATCAAAGCTATAACCTGGCTATTTTTGTCAACCCAGTTGTTCAGACATAAATCAGAATAAAGAAGGCCACCTAGGGAGCGAACCCTATCACATGTTGTGTAGTCCTGACTTCTTATCTGACTGCAATTGGAACCAATGTATGTAAGGTAAAAAGTTCTGCGGACCAAAAACAATATTTCTTCTGTAGAATAATACAGACTGATGTCTACTAAAGTATATCTCCTCTGAGATAGACTATCACCACCCTACACAAATTTACATCTAGCCAATCTAATGACAAAGTGAATCTCAAATATAGAGCTGACCTGGATTAGAAAGCTAAAGGTTACTCATGGAGGTGTCAGAAATAATAAATTTCAGATCGTGACCCGATATTCAAATTCGCCTTCGTCGGTGATGAGTATATATATTCTGATCAAGGATGTTCAACTGCAGACAGTATCTAGTTTTCACATGCAAATTTCAATGGTTTATTACTAATGGGAAAGTCAATAAAAATGTCTATCAGAAATCATGTGGTGTTGTCATTTTTACTTAGTTGTTCCTTATCTTGCATATGTAGTCGTATCAGTGACAGTAAGTCCAATTTATTCCTTGGAAGTTTAGACAAATATTTTGACCAAAGTCTTGCCACATATCAATTCTCCTTAATCATTTTCCTACAAGAGTCTGTTTGCATAGTAACACAACAATATTAGACAGAGAGCTGAGTCTTTCACAATCCATCAACACCTATAACTATACAATGACATCACAAGAAACTTCATTACAGAGTCGGCTGTGATTGTTAGGTTCCTATACAGAAATATTGGTAATAATTGAGACAATTTTCACTTTATAGAAGTAAAGTAGTAATACTTCACAGAAGTAAAGTAGAACTATCCCTCCTACTCAAATGTCGCCAATTCCCAGTTTCCAGCCATCTCAGTTTGAAATTTCCCAAAGTCCCATCACAGCTGTCTCAGTAATGCTATGCTGACAGGTATGACCTGAGAAGTGACTCACCTGTTCTTTACAATCCAGAATGCCTGATGACTGTTGTCGTTCATGGCCCCATAGCCCACCACCAGAACTCCATGATCGAGCTGCTCTGAACTGCACTGTGGTTCATCATACACTCCTGTATGGACACACACATAGTGTTTTAACTATCTATATCACCTACAATTAAACTCAAATAGGCTAAAATACAGTGTTGTTGCCATAAATGTTTGCAGTGTTTTTTGTGGTAAACTCTCAACTGTAAATAAGCATCTGCAATGCAGTAATACAGTACTAAAGGCTTCATTTGTGTACTTAAAACACTGAAATGTAATGCAAAAATGTCTGCTGGATGTCCCAAAGAAAATAAATGAATTTACGGTATACAGTATTGGTGCTTTACTTTACAAGCATAACAGAAAAAAAGACTCAGTCTTACTGAAAACAGAGTTGGAACAAACATGTCAGTGTACAGTCAACGGTTTAAGATTTTTTAGTTCCCAGTTTAAGTTACAAAAGTACTTCTGAAGCTTTGGTTAGTGATGAAATTTAAATTGCACATTTTGGTCGTCCTTCTCAGTTATATCTAAGACACAACAACAATCATGCTTACTACAGCCACTGAGCTCATGTGAATAAAAGTATTACATAAAACCACTTGATCAGCGATGACAATAAAATACACCAAGTTTGCTCAACTATTGTGATAAATACCTGAAGAGTAGAACTGGAAGGATTCGTGTCCTGCATCGATTGCCACGGAGATTGGCCCCACCGTTGCGACCGCCCTCTTCAGCGCATGCTCGTTACCAGACTTCACATCCTTGTAGCCAATCAGGGTCGCTCCGACAGACGAGTTGTCAAACTTGCAGGGTTTATCGTCCTGCAAGAACAAGGCATAGCAAGGATTTTATGTTGAGGTGAGATTCCAATGTACTTGTGTGTTCCCAAATATGCCTAACTTGTCTTTTGATATAAAAAGGAGATTTGATAATCTAAAGGTACAAAAGATAAAGTCTATTCTTTGACGTGATCCCAAATCTCTTACAAGACAGTTTGACCACACACTTAATTAAAATTGGTACTTCTTACACCAATAAATGCCTAACTCCTAGTCGTAAACATCCAGTTTCCTTCTTTTGAGCACTTAGGCAGTTAACCTAACTAGTTTGTCTGTAAGATTGGTCATACACTTCAGCTTGCCTAACTGTTCAACTCAGATAACTGCCTACAGTCTATACCTAACTGTACACAAGACTTCCTGATGAGTAAGTGACAGGGAAGGAACTGCAGTTTAACATACAGTCAAACCTGCCCAAGACGACCACCCGGGGGACCGGTGTGACAGCGATCTCGCCCCCCCCGGCGATCTCGCCCCCCCGGGGGGCGAGATCACTAGCGTTTTCGCCCCCCTTTAGCGTTTTCGCCCCCCCCCCAGAACTTTAATGGTATTCCTCGGAGGGGTCTTAAGAGCAGCTGGTTACTACATATTAGGTGCGCTACCTGGTACTATACTGCACCTGGGAGTAACATAGTTGGTGTGTTACCTGGTACCTATATGGCACCTTATTACCGTAAGATGTCATACCTTATTCGATGCAAACACTACATTGAAAAGACAATTGTTTTGCAGCTGACATGGCAGAGGTGGCGCCATGGCATAGAAAACAATGCTATTGTGAACGTATAAAATCAACACCGTCTATGGTACGGAATACGTCAGCTATATGTTTTCAATTTGTCGCAGTATTTTCTTTCTTGTGCAGAAAACATTTCCAAAGCACTAAGAAAAACACAATTGAATGATAGTTTCTCATTATAAACACTATCTACGCACAAGTTCATATACCTGTTGCTAAATGCTACAAAAAAACAGTAAAGTACCAGTCTTAAGAAACACGGGTAAAACACCAGTTCCTAAATACTAGAAAAACAGTCATATTGGAGGTGAAGATACCCCGTGGCCAGGTGCATACACCAAAATGTGCATTATTCTAATGAATCCCTTATTTGCATAATCAATAAAGACATGACATAGTTCTTTTGTGGTCAATTGATAATAGAGACTTCATATTGGAGATATATAGGTTGCTTGAGGACAGGTGAATACAATTAAATATATCTCATGTCGAGACTCAGGTACATGCAATAAAGTGAATACAAGGGACCCAACCCTCCTTGTCTGAAACAAGTTCAACTATCTTATTGCCATGTACTTACGTTAATATTCAGACTATGGATGGAGTTATGTATCAAACTCGTGTACTTATATCATTCTGAAACTGCATTGTGTGATTTATACCAATCAACTTCTAAAATGTCATGTAAACCCGGTTTTTTTGGGGGGGGGGGCGAAATCGCTAAAGGGGGGCGAGGTAGGGGGGCGAGATCACTAGCCGGGGAGGGCGAGATCGCTAGTGATTTCGCCCCGGGGGGGCGAGATCGCTAGTGATTTCGCCCCCGGGGGGGCGAGATCACGGGGGGGGCGAGAACGCTGTCACACCGGAAAAAAGCGGTCGATTTGGACAGGTGGTCGCTGAGAAGAGTATCGACTCAAAACATGCCCGATGCAAAGTATAGATGGTTGCCGTTGTGTTTAATAGCAAATAGCAAGCACACTGCACGCACGCAAAGAAGCGAGGTCTTTAAATTTAATGTCAAATACAACACGCACACAGTAAACTGTAAATTTAACCCCAAAATCCGACGCACACTGGCCGATTTCGGCACAAAATCGCGCTAATTATCATCAAAAATCGATGAAAACCTCAATCTTGAAAATGATGCGGTCGTTATAGGTCGCAATTTGAGCCGGTCGCGGTCGTGTTGGCCAGGTGGTCGTTGAGAAAAGGTCGCATAATGCTTACGTCAATGGGAAAATAAATCCGAGAAAAAGCGGTCGAAATGGCCAGGTGGTCGCTGAGAAGAGGTGGTCGCTCAGGCAGGTTTGACTGTACTTTGATTACGAACGATGGTACCACAAATAAGAATACCTATTCAGAATTCTGAGACTTCAAACCAAATACTTTACAACATACACACTTTATTTCTAAAGAAATTGATGACATCTTCCTATCTGTCAATGTGAAATTGTATGGATGACTCTTGTGGAACTTATAAACCAGTCAAAGCTGGATAAGGAATATGAAAAACACAGTCTGAACCTACCGTTGCAGTGTAAGGGTATGACTCCTCGGTATCCAGCCCACCGTTAGCCTTGATGTACTGGAAGGCCTGGTCCATCAGTCCACCCCCACACCCCTGGTTACCAAAGTCCTTGGAACAGTCCACCAGCTGCTGCTCACTCAGGTCCACAAGCTTACCAGTCTTGTTAGCATGTTGTCCCTCCAAGGACCCCGTCTGTAAATGGTATGACCTTGAGGTTTAGTATCAACTCTGTACATAACCTTTAAACCTTCAAGTGATAAATTCATTCTTTTCTCTTTTTAATTAAGCAAGGCAAGAAACAGAGACAGATCTTTAAATAACTTACCGTACTGAAAGCCCAGCAAGATCCACACTCTCCCTGCAAAATGTAGAGGACACAAAATGCATAAGACTTAATACAGGCTGTTTGCAAGTTTATGGCAAGATCTTTTTCTAGTGTTAACATTCAAAATAAAGCTAAAGACTTGAGACATTTGATGTTAAACTTTGCTTCCAACCAGCCCCCAACTAGGGTCAGCTCTAAGCTGGTAATAGCCTGGAATCTATCGTACTATAGTTCAAATTCACTTGTCTGATCACATCTAAGAAAAATATGATTTCCCAAGTTTCATTTGTCATAATTCATATTTTGTTGGTGCAGACGACTTTAAGACTAGCAAGACAACCAATGCCCAATAGATGACGTAGCTCACGACTATGGTCAGGGGGCCATGGTTAGCTATGTGTGACAGGAACTTCAGAAACGTAGTATGAAACATGTCCATAGACTAGTTTAACCTTAAGCTTGCTTCAGCATTGTCATTTCTACATCTTTCACTTGTGGGTTGCATTATTAAAACCCAAGACCCCTCATACTGACCTGATCTTTGACCTCTGACACCATGGCGGAGTTCCTCCAGTCCACAGATTTGGGGAGGGTACCGTTGTCATCGTTGTCCCCGACCTCTGACCCCAGCAGGGGCTTGTTTACCTTCACAATCTTCAAACATCCTCCCATGATCCTCTGGTGGAATTCCTCATGGTGCTGTGAAAAAATACATGTGTATGAACATTATATGTCATATTAGAGGCTACAGACAGAGGTTGGACAATTGTATCCTTTCTCACCAGATATCCTTCTAATATTTCTGATAATCAACCATAAGAAATAAAATACTGGACCTTAGATGTGTGACAATAAAGCACTGCAATACCTACAAGTAGCCAAATGTAAATTTTGAAATGTTTGTCATGATTTTAATATTGCAGTTTTTCACAGTGATCTCAGAATTCATAAAAGCATGAATATTATGTGCATTTTAAATGAATTACTACTGTACTACAGAATTGTTTCACCAGAAAACATAAATAAAACACCACAATTATGCCTTTCCTCTTCTACCACTAAATGATGTCCCGACAAAAATAAATGAATATACAGTACATGTATGGATATTCAAAACTCCAATAGGTAGACAAGGATTAAAACATCCTCTCTTTACATTCACATGCTACTTTACTACAGAACTGTTTCACATGCAAACATAACACCATGAAATGAAATCCCTATGAAAATGGCTGAATATACTAGTACACATATGGACATTCAAAACAAGAACTAAAACATCCAGCCTTTGGATTCACATGCAGGATTTTAAAGATTTTTGCTGGATCTGCTATTTCCTTACCATATCTCCAAATTTGTTCATAGCCAGAGTGTAGGAGTGCATGCCCAGGCTGGCCCTGATGTTGTGCTCAGCGATCTTGATGGTGTTCTTCTCAAAGGTAAACCTGCGGCTGTACTCTTCAGCTTCTGTCTCGTATTGCTTTCCTGTTCAAATAGACAAAGCAACTGTTAGAAGATGTAGCCAACATCTTTCAAACGTGACCAGTGCTATAACCTAGTGAGTCTCTACAGTGCTTCTTTTACACTTTGGAGGTTGCCCGTTCAGTCCCAGCTAGAGACCTTTAAACTGGTCAGGTGGTTGTCACTAACAACTTGGACTAGCTACCAAAAGGTGTGGATAGATTTAGTCTAATTGTGACAGGTGTTATGGTTTCTTTCCATAGCTTGATTTTAAGATTTACCATACAACAAGCTTTGCAAAACTATTTTGTCCTCAACCTCTGCCATTTCACAACTAAATTGATCATAATTCTTATGTCATGATTGACAATAATTACTACAGTTCAGACTCAGGCATAAAAGTAACAAAATCTTATATTCTCTGGGCAGTATGAGACTATAAAAAGCCTGAGATAGCCACATGTTTGTAGGAAAATGGAGTAATTTCTTGTAACTTAGTGTATCTTCTTACATGTGTGTTACTAAGGATGAACAAAGACTGCAGCTATAGGACTTTCCAGACTATAGATGCAGAACCCAGTGACTGATGATGATGATGATGATGGTACGTACCATGTTGTAGTTTCCACATCTCCCACTCCTTATTGTGAGGTAGCACACTGGCAGTTGCCATGGTGATCACAGCTCCGAGGATCAACAGCATCATCTTGACTTTGGTGGATAGCTGTAGACAAGAAAATGAGTCAAATTCTTAAATTTCTTGAGAAATCAAAGATGACAACTCCTAGATATGGACAAAGTAACATACTTTGAACACATCTTCTTTCATTCTTCCTTTGTGACAGATTTTTAGTATTCTAATCTAAATTTCTTAGCTGAAAATTAAGGCAACAATACTGTTACAATTAGAATAATTAATTTGGACAATGGTTGATAGTAGTAATGCATAGTACAATGTGAGCAAGCTAACTTGTAAACTGGGAAAAAGCACTTCTAGCTTACCCAAGATCCTCAACTATCTCTAATAGACAAGAGGAATCAATGGTGTTCTATTTCTACCACAAAACCTATTAATAATACAGAAGCAAGCTAACTGTGGTTCCATACAATAAACCTAGTAAGAAATGCCCTCACCACTAGGCACTACAGCTCCTGGGAAAATTAGTGTGCAGTCTGTAAATTTACCATCTGGTTTGCAGCTTATGTAGTGTGAGAGCAGGAAATGGCTTAGTAATGATCACATGAGATGGTAACCACCTGATAGTCAGATGGAACATCACAGGATGTTCTGATGAAACCAGGGACAAAACTTACATCACAACAGAACATGTGACAAGTTCTATATACCAAATCATATTTTGATCTCTAATAAACAATTTACATTTTTTTACCTATAAACATTTAAGCAGATGGAAGTTTACATTAAAAAGCTAAGCCAGGCAAATATATCAACTTTTTGCACATTCTATCCTTTGCTGAAGTCACAGCACAAATCCACAAGGTACTGTAATTCCTGTTTTATTAACGGTAACTTTATGTTCACGGTTTTCACGGTGACGTCTGTGCCGCGAAGTTATCATTGCCGTTAAAAAATCATTCGTCTTTCGCCCCCCTCCCCCTTCTCCGCTACCATCCAAGTACTTAGAACTAGTACTTACTAGTACGTTACGAATGTCTTATCCATTCACACAACACACTTTCAACACGCAACGATCGCCACAATAACAACTCAAACACAAATTCTCCTCAAGAAATAAAACATTTATTCTACAAGCACAAAATTGTGTCATTTCTTTTACTTATGTTCATGTTTACGTTACGATAACATAAACCGCTATTTTGTTTACATCGCCGCTAGCAGGCAGCATGTGTACATTTACAAACTAAAAAACTACTACAGTGCTATTCAAGCAAGGAATTACTACAGGATCATCACTGAAAGTACTAGTACTAGTACAAAAAATGACTCGTATATTTGTACAACTACAGCTAGCGATACATAAAAAAAATGTTACAAAATGGCGGTACCCAAGCCAAGCGTTAGACAAAGGAATTTTCAACAAAGTCGCGGAATTTCAGGTGATGAGTACAAATAAACCAGCGAATTTACTGAAATACCAGTATGTTGTAAAAATAAAAGTTGATTCAACACATATACGATACAGGGAGTCATTATTGTATAGAAATGTGCCACCGGCGACCGGAGGAAAAAGAAACATATCGGCTTTGTTTACTAACAAAAGTTCCGTACACGCCGTGACATGGCTGCGATAACAATCTACTTAGTACATTATCATAGTTTAACTAGATTTCTACAAGTTAAAAACAGAACAAAAAATAAAACTGAGTAGTACCGGTCTTTACAAATACAAGTAATGGCTATGGAATTACAGCAACTAAGATTCACAACAATAATAGCGGGGAAATTTTTACGACTAGAAACGTGGCAAACAAAACTCCGCTTACATGCCGAAAAAAAGACGTTCGTTTCATAATTCTGAGTTGGAACTACTGTAAATATCGGAGAGATAAACTCTTCACCTTCTTGTGTACAATTTGTGTACAATTTGTGTCCACAAATTACGCTGAAAGTTTAAAACTTAGCGCCGTCTTTCACGCCGAAAATATTTCAAAATGGCGCCCGCGTCGCTTGTGTTTGGCGTGGGTATCCCGTCAGCCTATGCGGCAAATGTGATTGCGACATATCAGGGGTCATTGGCCCTGTTGCGTTCCGTGCGCTGTCATCAAATCACGGCCGAAACAGGCCGACTTTCTTTTGGTGAACCGCCGCCACCGCGAACATAGAGTGCCGTTAACACTTAATTTTTTCTCACACCGCGAAATTTTGCTACCGTGAACATAAAGTGAATTACAGTATGTGCTAGGCACTTCTGGGTTGCATCATTCATGTACATAAGATTTCATCACCTCAGGCTTTTGTTTGACACCTGGTGGGTGTCAATAATTACCTCTCACATGACTAACAGAGACAATAGGTTGCAATTTCTTTGTTCCACTGGGGTAATGTCAATTCAAGAAATGTTTTGTACAAATCCAGACATACGAAACAGCATAGACATTGAATGATTATCGCAAACTGTGGGCTAGTCTATTCATATGGGCAATGCTATAGTTGTGAACATTGTAGTTATACGACTACAAGGACTAGGCTAATTTTGAGTGCAATATTCTGTCAGCTGTGATCAAATTTGACACATTTCCTTTGTCTTCATTGAGCAGTGCTTGCTGTATGTTGATGTTATACAATGAGTGGTCAAATCAAATCAAATCAACAAGATCCCATTGTTTGTTTAGCCAGTATGTTAATTGTTATGTCACCAAGTCTTGTGACACTCTAGTCTCACAACAAATCAAGGTGAACAAAACATCACATGATGACTAGAGGTCAGGGGTGTGTCTGTCAGTATCCTGTTCAAGTCTCAACAATAAACAATAAAGTCAGACTTTATTGTTGAGACTTGAACAGGATAGACTGTCAGGCTTTTAACTCTCAATCTCATGAGTTGTCCTCTAAATAATAAATGTCAGAACTGAAGCTATGATGAGTATCACCTTTCCACAAGATACAAGTAGACAGCAAAAGATCCAACTTAACATTTTTGTTGTTTTTTCTTATTAAACTTTGCAGAATGTTCAAGCAGTCATTTCTCTTTAATCTAGTTGTTATAGACAGCTCTCATATATACTAGGAATATCAGGGAATGTATTGCTGCTTCTCAAACTAAGGGTAAGAAAAGTAAAAGGTAAGAACTATTTCTTGCTTTCTTTCATATGCCAAAGAATACCCACGTCAGTTAAAAATGTTTTTTTTTAAATGGTTGGATTGATACACCATAATTGTGCATGTTAACAATTCCGATACACACTATCTGTCCTGATCCTGAATATCTTCACACCAATCTGTTGTACGAATTACAAACAATAATCTCAAGCCAAATGTTGGGATTTGAGATTGTGATGTTTTTGTTTTGACCAGTTTATTCTGTGGTTGAAATAGCAGGACGGAAAGAACTAGATGGTCAAATCCCACCATCTTTTAGACCCTGTTCATGCCAGGATTCACAAAATGAGATTCACCCAGGCACGGAACTACTGGACCCTCGGACTAAAATCAGTTGATCTGGATTGATAACCACTCTGAGTCGGATCTGGAAAATTCATACCGGGTTTCATATCCAGTGACTTAGTGAATCTCCATTCGCAAATCCTTATTTGAATGGGCTCTTTCTCTAAACATCTACTTGATAACAAAGTGAACATGTGTTCACAAGATAGACTGGTACTGGTGTTCATGCTAATTTGATTGGCACATTGTCCAGCAATATATGCCAATGTGTGTATTCTTTAGCAGCTTGCTATTGAAAATTTGGACTACTGAACTCCCTGTTCAAACAACTACATTTCAAGCTTGTGTACTTAACACCTGGGAGTCATCAAACAACTTGGAGATAACTGTGTGGTCAGAATGATTTGGTGATATGATAGCACTGGAGTGTGTATTTCAGAGTTATAACTTATCAGTTAGAAAACAATTTCTTGTATACATAAACACTATGCGTTATTACATGTTCTCTACTTAGAGGTGTAGCTTCACAGCACTTTAAACGATTCCTTCTCACAAGTAATTAAAACTCGTTAGTCATGATGATGACTCTTTCATTGTTAATTGTTATATATAATCATGTGTTCAGTCCTTCATTCAGCGTACTTTCATGCATTATATTTGATGGTCTTATGGTCTCGAATAAGAATCAAAAAAGAATTCTGTAGGAAATCAAAGTATGTGCCCACTTCTAGAAACTGCGTACGCACTTCCAAGTAAAAACACAAAAGGTATTTTCACGTGACTGGACGCCCCCCACCCCCACATAATTTCGTTCTCGGAAGTTCACCTTGATTGTAACGTTAGTTTGTAGTGACATAGTCCCTTATTTCTTCGACCCATATGTATATCCAACCGGTTAGTATCTAAGGGTTAACTACACTGGTGAAATAACTCAAGACAGCAAGAAGGGGGCCAAGGAAAATTGGGTTATGTTATGTAAGAAACAAAACTAAACTCTCAGGCATGTATATTTACATCATGCTGAAACCAAGTCAAGGAAAACGACTTTAAAACACTTCCTACTCAAGCTTATCTCGAGAGGAAACAAGGAAATAATATGACCATTGGCTGAACGGATCCATGTAAAGTAAAATGGGACTTACCAGCTAATACTTGATGTAGAAATGCGGGAGGAAATGTGCTGTGGATGTGAAGAGGTGGCAGTCTGTACCTATTCCCGCCGACTCATCAGCTGACAATGAATGAGTCACGTGTCATGTGAGCGTCATGTGACTCTCATCCGGGAGATACCATTCTGATCACTAGGGGGGGACCACGGTTCCGGTAACGTTATATCCAATTCATCCCATGTAAAAGACTAAAAGTGCACAAAAATTGTCATTATCTCAGTAATCTAAATAACTAAGTTGTAATCTAATATTTTGATTGTCCATTAAATGCATTTCCGACATATTCTTTATAGCTATTCTTCAAATGACTCCCCTTAGATTGATCCCTTGGGCTTGAAAGCCTCACAAGACTTGATGCTTCAAAGCAGATGTATCTTTACATGTGACAATTTTCACAATGCAAAAACGTAAAATGTTGCTTGCATATTAGGAAAGACGCTAAGCTAAGCCAGGATAGGGTCCACTGGCTGTAACATTAGATATTACATATTTAAAACTTGCTTGTTAGTCTTTCTTCATCATCATCATCATCGGTCGACGTGCTCGCAGACACACACGACGGGGTTATCTTTATTACCTGTAATAGCCTCCAAGCAGATGATATTCTATTCTGTGATATTTCCCTAAATGATTATGAGAAAAAAATGACAATGAGTAATAATCATGCGTTCTTTGTTTATAGCAATTACAAACTACACTTTGTCACTTCCCACAAGAGGCACTTTTTTCGCTAGCGCTGTTCGTGTACAAGCACACCACTCAGAACCTATGACTGTGTAGGACTTTGGGCGCGATTGCCTTTCACCAATCTAACTTTTGAGATCGGTTGGACTGGCTGAAAGGGAATACCGCTAAAAGCACGCGTTCATGCAGCCGTTCAGTTTTTGGCTCGGAACGGAGTCATGAATACATGAATAAGACAATAAAGACCACAGGAAGAGTATGAACAACAATGTGTGTTGACAAGTTATATTTGTGGATCTGATGCAATCAGTCAAGTCAAGTCAAACATTTTAGAAGGGTCGTGAGAATTTGTCCGCCTGAAAATCATAGCATCGCCGGTTCCCCAACCACTTCTGAAACATCGCGATGTCAAGATTCACACAATCAGAAATGTCGTAGACAATAAGGCTGATTTTCATCATTTAGATCCATCCATTTTGAAGATTGTAGGGGGGGGGGGGTCACAGGAGGGCCAGATATTTGGGAAGGACCATGGGAATCACTCTGGGCTCTCTTGAAAATAGCCGTATCGATTCGCAACCAGAGTCAAAGGACTTTATTTGCGATTGGCAGACTTCACTGTCTGAATTATAGTTTGCAATTCTTAAAAACTAATTTTCCTATAGCGTTATTAAGTTCAGCTGTTGTTTAAAAACAGCCAGGGTTGCCCAACTAGCCAGGGGCTTTATTATACAACCACACTGAAACCTCAATGCTAAGACTCGCGTAGAGATACCCCAGTAATAAAACTCATTGTCATCTCATAAGAAATGAGATCCCTTCATCTGGAAGAAGTTGATACATAAAACAGCCATACATAAAAGTCTACCTGCCCTGCTAAAAAGGCGGTATCGTTCCTAACTTCCACAACCATTTCTGAAACATGTTGAAGTCATTTTCTGCTTGCTAACGAAATGGGCAATATATAAGTTGAAGGAATTGGAACCCTGGTACAGGTCTGAGCTATTCTCTCCTCTCTTGTCCAGGTTAGATTATCATGCAGTGTCCTGGGTACGAGACGTGGAAATTTCCAAGATGGTCGACGATCAAAACACAAACGTCGCGTTGTTTTGAGAATCCCATTAATTTGCTCATTATAGCTTCAAAATTGGATTCCACTTGCAGTCGAGGAAGGCGGCACTTGTTGTGGACTTATATGATATATCTGGGTTTCCTTTTAATTGAATTCGGGCGCGTGTATCGTGACCAGGATTATTCTTCGTCACTTGAAGAAGAAACGTGTGGGCTGAGGGCACGGCTGGCCGCCAGGTGCTACACAAATGTCTGAGGTGGGTATCTTCCTCCTTCTAATTTGGTTAAACATAAATGAATTCGAAATTATCTACGTAAATTCAGAAAAATATCAGCATTTCAAAATATTAAAAAATACAAGTAGCCATTCAGTTTAAGTCACTATTACGTACATTTTTGTGAAGTTTCATTAATGATCATCGTATTGCAAGCCAAGAGAAACGTCTTTTAGCATATTTGTTTTAAATGAAGCGCGGCCTTATGATTTTAAATCGAGTCATCATGAAGTCATACGAATTTGCATAGATTATGACTTTTCTACAAGGCTCGAAAGCGAATGAAGTTTCCCCTTGGGAAAACCGCTAAGCGAACCCTTCGGTAACCGCAAAGTGACCCCATACGATGGAACTTCCAGAATCTTAAACAAAATGTGCGTTACTTTCGTCACTTGAAGTTCGTAGTAAAACCCGTAACGAGAAGGCAGAAAGCAATCTGAGTACTAAAAATTACTTCCTTACTTTTCTACAAGGCTCGAAAGTGAATGAAGTTTCCCCTTGGGAAAACCGCTAAGCGAACCCTTCGGTAACCGCAAAGTGACCCCATACGATGGAACGTCCAGAATCTTAAACAAAATGTGCGTTACTTTCGTCACTTGAAGTTCGTAGTAAAACCCGTAAGGAGTAGGCAGAAAGCAATTTGAGTACTAAAAATTACTTCCTTACTTTTCTACAAGGCTCGAAAGCGAATGAAGTTTCCCCTTGGGAAAACCGCTAAGCGAACCCTTCGGTAACCGCAAAGTGACCCCATACGATGGAACTTCCAGAATCTTAAACAAAATGTGCGTTACTTTCGTCACTTGAAGTTCGTAGTAAAACCCGTAAGGAGTAGGCAAAAAGCAATTTGAGTACTAAAAATTACTTCCTTACTTTTCTACAAGGCTCTAAAGTGAATGAAGTTTCCCCTTGGGAAAACCGCTAAGCGAACCCTTCGGTAACCGCAAAGTGACCCCATACGATGGAACTTCCAGAATCTTAAACAAAATGTGCGTTACTTTCGTCACTTGAAGTTCGTAGTAAAACCCGTAAGGAGTAGGCAGAAAGCAATTTAAGTACTAAAGATTACTTCCTTACTTTTCTACAAGGCTCGAAAGTGAATGAAGTTTCCCCTTGGGAAAACCGCTAAGCGAACCCTTCGGTAACCACAAAGTCACCATACGATGGAACTTCCAGAATCTTAAAGAAAATGTGCGTTACTTTCGTCACTTGAAGTTCGTAGTAAAACCCGTAAGGAGTAGGTAGAAAGCAATTTGAGTACTAAAAATTACTTCCTTACTTTTCTACAAGGCTCGAAAGCGAATGAAGTTTCCCCTTGGGAAAACCGCTAAGCGAACCCTTCGGTAACCACAAAGGGACCCCATACGATGGAACTTCCAGAATCTTAAACAAAATGTGCGTTACTTTCGTCACTTGAAGTTCGTAGTAAAACCCGTAAGGAGTAGGCAGAAAGCAATTTGAGTACTAAAAATTACTTCCTTACTTTTCTACAAGGCTCGAAAGCGAATGAAGTTTCCCCTTGGGAAAACCGCTAAGCGAACCCTTCGGTAACCGCAAAGTGACCCCATACGATGGAACTTCCAGAATCTTAAACAAAATGTGCGTTATTTTCATCACTTGAAGTTCGTAGTAAAACCCGCAAGGAGTAGGCAAAAAGCAATTTGAGTACTAAAAATTACTTCCTTACTTTTCTACAAGGCTCGAAAGCGAATGAAGTTTCCCCTTGGGAAAACCGCTAAGCGAACCCTTCGGTAACCGCAAAGTGACTCTATCGATGGAACTTCTAGAATCTTAAACAAAATGAGCGTTACTTTCGTCACTTGAAGTTCGTAGTAAAACCCGTAAGGAGTAGGCAAAAAGCAATTTGAGTACTAAAAATTACTTCCTTACTTTTCTACAAGGCTCGAAAGCGAATGAAGTTTCCCCTTGGGAAAACCGCTAAGCGAACCCTTCGGTAACCGCAAAGTGACCCCATACGATGGAACTTCCAGAATCTTAAACAAAATGTGCGTTACTTTCGTCACTTGAAGTTCGTAGTAAAACCCGTAAGGAGTAGGCAAAAAGCAATTTGAGTACTAAAAATTACTTCCTTACTTTTCTACAAGGCTCTAAAGTGAATGAAGTTTCCCCTTGGGAAAACCGCTAAGCGAACCCTTCGGTAACCGCAAAGTGACCCCATACGATGGAACTTCCAGAATCTTAAAGAAAATGTGCGTTACTTTCGTCACTTGAAGTTCGTAGTAAAACCCGTAAGGAGTAGGTAGAAAGCAATTTGAGTACTAAAAATTACTTCCTTACTTTTCTACAAGGCTCGAAAGCGAATGAAGTTTCCCCTTGGGAAAACCGCTAAGCGAACCCTTCGGTAACCACAAAGGGACCCCATACGATGGAACTTCCAGAATCTTAAACAAAATGTGCGTTACTTTCGTCACTTGAAGTTCGTAGTAAAACCCGTAAGGAGTAGGCAGAAAGCAATTTGAGTACTAAAAATTACTTCCTTACTTTTCTACAAGGCTCGAAAGCGAATGAAGTTTCCCCTTGGGAAAACCGCTAAGCGAACCCTTCGGTAACCGCAAAGTGACCCCATACGATGGAACTTCCAGAATCTTAAACAAAATGTGCGTTATTTTCATCACTTGAAGTTCGTAGTAAAACCCGCAAGGAGTAGGAAAAAAGCAATTTGAGTACTAAAAATTACTTCCTTACTTTTCTACAAGGCTCGAAAGCGAATGAAGTTTCCCCTTGGGAAAACCGCTAAGCGAACCCTTCGGTAACCGCAAAGTGACTCTATCGATGGAACTTCTAGAATCTTAAGCAAAATGAGCGTTACTTTCGTCACTTGAAGTTCGTAGTAAAACCCGTAAGGAGTAGGCAAAAAGCAATTTGAGTACTAAAAATTACTTCCTTACTTTTCTACAAGGCTCGAAAGCGAATGAAGTTTCCCCTTGGGAAAACCGCTAAGCGAACCCTTCGGTAACCGCAAAGTGACCCCATACGATGGAACTTCCAGAATCTTAAACAAAATGTGCGTTACTTTCGTCACTTGAAGTTCGTAGTAAAACCCGTAAGGAGTAGGCAAAAAGCAATTTGAGTACTAAAAATTACTTCCTTACTTTTCTACAAGGCTCTAAAGTGAATGAAGTTTCCCCTTGGGAAAACCGCTAAGCGAACCCTTCGGTAACCACAAAGTCACCATACGATGGAACTTCCAGAATCTTAAAGAAAATGTGCGTTACTTTCGTCACTTGAAGTTCGTAGTAAAACCCGTAAGGAGTAGGTAGAAAGCAATTTGAGTACTAAAAATTACTTCCTTACTTTTCTACAAGGCTCGAAAGCGAATGAAGTTTCCCCTTGGGAAAACCGCTAAGCGAACCCTTCGGTAACCACAAAGGGACCCCATACGATGGAACTTCCAGAATCTTAAACAAAATGTGCGTTACTTTCGTCACTTGAAGTTCGTAGTCAAGCCCGTAAGGAGTAGGCAGAAAGCAATTTGAGTACTAAAAATTACTCCCTTACTTTTCTACAAGGCTCCAAAGCGAATGAAGTTTCCCCTTGGGAAAACCGCTAAGCGAACCCTTCGGTAACCGCAAAGTGACCCCATACGATGGAACTTCCAGAATCTTAAAGAAAATGTGCGTTACTTTCGTCACTTGAAGTTCGTAGTAAAACCCGTAAGGAGTAGGCAGAAAGCAATTTGAGTACTAAAAATTACTTCCTTACTTTTCTACAGGGCTCGAAAGTGAATGAAGTTTCCCCTTGGGAAAACCGCTAAGCGAACCCTTCGGTAACCGCAAAGGGACCCGATACGGTGGAACTTCCAGAATCTTAAACAAAATGTGCGTTACTTTCGTCACTTGAAGTTCGTAGTAAAACCCGTAAGTTGTAGGCAGAAAGCAATCTGAGTACTAAAAATTACTTCCTTACTTTTCTACAAGGCTCGAAAGCGAACGAAGTTTCCCCTTGGGAAAAACGCTAAGCGGACCCTTCGGTAACCGCAAAGTGACCCCATACGATGGAACTTCCAGAATCTTAAACAAAATGTTCGTTACTTTCGTCACTTGAAGTTCGTAGTAAAACCCGTAACGAGAAGGCAGAAAGCAATCTGAGTACTAAAAATTACTTCCTTACTTTTCTACAAGGCTCGAAAGCGAATGAAGTTTCCCCTTGGGAAAACCGCTAAGCGAACCCTTCGGTAACCGCAAAGTGACCCCATACGATGGAACTTCCAGAATCTTAAACAAAATGTGCGTTACTTTCGTCACTTGAAGTTCGTAGTAAAACCCGTAAGGAGTAGGCAAAAAGCAATTTGAGTACTAAAAATTACTTCCTTACTTTTCTACAAGGCTCTAAAGTGAATGAAGTTTCCCCTTGGGAAAACCGCTAAGCGAACCCTTCGGTAACCGCAAAGTGACCCCATACTATGGAACTTCCAGAATCTTAAACAAAATGTGCGTTACTTTCGTCACTTGAAGTTCGTAGTAAAACCCGTAAGGAGTAGGCAGAAAGCAATTTGAGTACTAAAAATTACTTCCTTACTTTTCTACAAGGCTCGAAAGCGAATGAAGTTTCCCCTTGGGAAAACCGCTAAGCGAACCCTTCGGTAACCGCAAAGTGACCCCATACGATGGAACTTCCAGAATCTTAAACAAAATGTGCGTTATTTTCATCACTTGAAGTTCGTAGTAAAACCCGCAAGGAGTAGGAAAAAAGCAATTTGAGTACTAAAAATTACTTCCTTACTTTTCTACAAGGCTCGAAAGCGAATGAAGTTTCCCCTTGGGAAAACCGCTAAGCGAACCCTTCGGTAACCGCAAAGTGACTCTATCGATGGAACTTCTAGAATCTTAAGCAAAATGAGCGTTACTTTCGTCACTTGAAGTTCGTAGTAAAACCCGTAAGGAGTAGGCAAAAAGCAATTTGAGTACTAAAAATTACTTCCTTACTTTTCTACAAGGCTCGAAAGCGAATGAAGTTTCCCCTTGGGAAAACCGCTAAGCGAACCCTTCGGTAACCGCAAAGTGACCCCATACGATGGAACTTCCAGAATCTTAAACAAAATGTGCGTTACTTTCGTCACTTGAAGTTCGTAGTAAAACCCGTAAGGAGTAGGCAAAAAGCAATTTGAGTACTAAAAATTACTTCCTTACTTTTCTACAAGGCTCTAAAGTGAATGAAGTTTCCCCTTGGGAAAACCGCTAAGCGAACCCTTCGGTAACCACAAAGTCACCATACGATGGAACTTCCAGAATCTTAAAGAAAATGTGCGTTACTTTCGTCACTTGAAGTTCGTAGTAAAACCCGTAAGGAGTAGGTAGAAAGCAATTTGAGTACTAAAAATTACTTCCTTACTTTTCTACAAGGCTCGAAAGCGAATGAAGTTTCCCCTTGGGAAAACCGCTAAGCGAACCCTTCGGTAACCACAAAGGGACCCCATACGATGGAACTTCCAGAATCTTAAACAAAATGTGCGTTACTTTCGTCACTTGAAGTTCGTAGTAAAACCCGTAAGGAGTAGGCAGAAAGCAATTTGAGTACTAAAAATTACTTCCTTACTTTTCTACAAGGCTCGAAAGTGAATGAAGTTTCCCCTTGGGAAAACCGCTAAGCGAACCCTTCGGTAACCGCAAAGTGACCCCATACGATGGAACTTCCAGAATCTTGAACAAAATGTGCGTTACTTTCGTCACTTGAAGTTCGTAGTCAAGCCCGTAAGGAGTAGGCAGAAAGCAATTTGAGTACTAAAAATTACTCCCTTACTTTTCTACAAGGCTCCAAAGCGAATGAAGTTTCCCCTTGGGAAAACCGCTAAGCGAACCCTTCGGTAACCGCAAAGTGACCCCATACGATGGAACTTCCAGAATCTTAAAGAAAATGTGCGTTACTTTCGTCACTTGAAGTTCGTAGTAAAACCCGTAAGGAGTAGGTAGAAAGCAATTTGAGTACTAAAAATTACTTCCTTACTTTTCTACAGGGCTCGAAAGTGAATGAAGTTTCCCCTTGGGAAAACCGCTAAGCGAACCCTTCGGTAACCGCAAAGGGACCCGATACGGTGGAACTTCCAGAATCTTAAACAAAATGTGCGTTACTTTCGTCACTTGAAGTTCGTAGTAAAACCCGTAAGTTGTAGGCAGAAAGCAATCTGAGTACTAAAAATTACTTCCTTACTTTTCTACAAGGCTCGAAAGCGAACGAAGTTTCCCCTTGGGAAAAACGCTAAGCGGACCCTTCGGTAACCGCAAAGTGACCCCATACGATGGAACTTCCAGAATCTTAAACAAAATGTTCGTTACTTTCGTCACTTGAAGTTCGTAGTAAAACCCGTAACGAGAAGGCAGAAAGCAATCTGAGTACTAAAAATTACTTCCTTACTTTTCTACAAGGCTCGAAAGCGAATGAAGTTTCCCCTTGGGAAAACCGCTAAGCGAACCCTTCGGTAACCGCAAAGTGACCCCATACGATGGAACTTCCAGAATCTTAAACAAAATGTGCGTTACTTTCGTCACTTGAAGTTCGTAGTAAAACCCGTAAGGAGTAGGCAAAAAGCAATTTGAGTACTAAAAATTACTTCCTTACTTTTCTACAAGGCTCTAAAGTGAATGAAGTTTCCCCTTGGGAAAACCGCTAAGCGAACCCTTCGGTAACCGCAAAGTGACCCCATACGATGGAACTTCCAGAATCTTAAACAAAATGTGCGTTTCTTTCGTCACTTGAAGTTCGTAGTAAAACCCGTAAGGAGTAGGCAGAAAGCAATTTGAGTACTAAAAATTACTTCCTTACTTTTCTACAAGGCTCGAAAGCGAATGAAGTTTCCCCTTGGGAAAACCGCTAAGCGAACCCTTCGGTAACCGCAAAGTGACCCCATACGATGGAACTTCCAGAATCTTAAACAAAATGTGCGTTATTTTCATCACTTGAAGTTCGTAGTAAAACCCGCAAGGAGTAGGAAAAAAGCAATTTGAGTACTAAAAATTACTTCCTTACTTTTCTACAAGGCTCGAAAGCGAATGAAGTTTCCCCTTGGGAAAACCGCTAAGCGAACCCTTCGGTAACCGCAAAGTGACTCTATCGATGGAACTTCTAGAATCTTAAGCAAAATGAGCGTTACTTTCGTCACTTGAAGTTCGTAGTAAAACCCGTAAGGAGTAGGCAAAAAGCAATTTGAGTACTAAAAATTACTTCCTTACTTTTCTACAAGGCTCGAAAGCGAATGAAGTTTCCCCTTGGGAAAACCGCTAAGCGAACCCTTCGGTAACCGCAAAGTGACCCCATACGATGGAACTTCCAGAATCTTAAACAAAATGTGCGTTACTTTCGTCACTTGAAGTTCGTAGTAAAACCCGTAAGGAGTAGGCAAAAAGCAATTTGAGTACTAAAAATTACTTCCTTACTTTTCTACAAGGCTCTAAAGTGAATGAAGTTTCCCCTTGGGAAAACCGCTAAGCGAACCCTTCGGTAACCACAAAGTCACCATACGATGGAACTTCCAGAATCTTAAAGAAAATGTGCGTTACTTTCGTCACTTGAAGTTCGTAGTAAAACCCGTAAGGAGTAGGTAGAAAGAAATTTGAGTACTAAAAATTACTTCCTTACTTTTCTACAAGGCTCGAAAGCGAATGAAGTTTCCCCTTGGGAAAACCGCTAAGCGAACCCTTCGGTAACCACAAAGGGACCCCATACGATGGAACTTCCAGAATCTTAAACAAAATGTGCGTTTCTTTCGTCACTTGAAGTTCGTAGTAAAACCCGTAAGGAGTAGGCAGAAAGCAATTTGAGTACTAAAAATTACTTCCTTACTTTTCTACAAGGCTCGAAAGTGAATGAAGTTTCCCCTTGGGAAAACCGCTAAGCGAACCCTTCGGTAACCGCAAAGTGACCCCATACGATGGAACTTCCAGAATCTTGAACAAAATGTGCGTTACTTTCGTCACTTGAAGTTCGTAGTCAAGCCCGTAAGGAGTAGGCAGAAAGCAATTTGAGTACTAAAAATTACTCCCTTACTTTTCTACAAGGCTCGAAAGCGAATGAAGTTTCCCCTTGGGAAAACCGCTAAGCGAACCCTTCGGTAACCGCAAAGTGACCCCATACGATGGAACTTCCAGAATCTTAAAGAAAATGTGCGTTACTTTCGTCACTTGAAGTTCGTAGTAAAACCCGTAAGGAGTAGGCAGAAAGCAATTTGAGTACTAAAAATTACTTCCTTACTTTTCTACAGGGCTCGAAAGTGAATGAAGTTTCCCCTTGGGAAAACCGCTAAGCGAACCCTTCGGTAACCGCAAAGGGACCCGATACGGTGGAACTTCCAGAATCTTAAACAAAATGTGCGTTACTTTCGTCACTTGAAGTTCGTAGTAAAACCCGTAAGTTGTAGGCAGAAAGCAATCTGAGTACTAAAAATTACTTCCTTACTTTTCTACAAGGCTCGAAAGCGAACGAAGTTTCCCCTTGGGAAAAACGCTAAGCGGACCCTTCGGTAACCGCAAAGTGACCCCATACGATGGAACTTCCAGAATCTTAAACAAAATGTTCGTTACTTTCGTCACTTGAAGTTCGTAGTAAAACCCGTAACGAGAAGGCAGAAAGCAATCTGAGTACTAAAAATTACTTCCTTACTTTTCTACAAGGCTCGAAAGCGAATGAAGTTTCCCCTTGGGAAAACCGCTAAGCGAACCCTTCGGTAACCGCAAAGTGACCCCATACGATGGAACTTCCAGAATCTTAAACAAAATGTGCGTTACTTTCGTCACTTGAAGTTCGTAGTAAAACCCGTAAGGAGTAGGCAAAAAGCAATTTGAGTACTAAAAATTACTTCCTTACTTTTCTACAAGGCTCTAAAGTGAATGAAGTTTCCCCTTGGGAAAACCGCTAAGCGAACCCTTCGGTAACCGCAAAGTGACCCCATACGATGGAACTTCCAGAATCTTAAACAAAATGTGCGTTACTTTCGTCACTTGAAGTTCGTAGTAAAACCCGTAAGGAGTAGGCAGAAAGCAATTTAAGTACTAAAGATTACTTCCTTACTTTTCTACAAGGCTCGAAAGTGAATGAAGTTTCCCCTTGGGAAAACCGCTAAGCGAACCCTTCGGTAACCACAAAGTCACCATACGATGGAACTTCCAGAATCTTAAACAAAATGTGCGTTACTTTCGTCACTTGAAGTTCGTAGTAAAACCCGTAAGGAGTAGGTAGAAAGCAATTTGAGTACTAAAAATTACTTCCTTACTTTTCTACAAGGCTCGAAAGCGAATGAAGTTTCCCCTTGGGAAAACCGCTAAGCGAACCCTTCGGTAACCACAAAGGGACCCCATACGATGGAACTTCCAGAATCTTAAACAAAATGTGCGTTACTTTCGTCACTTGAAGTTCGTAGTAAAACCCGTAAGGAGTAGGCAGAAAGCAATTTGAGTACTAAAAATTACTTCCTTACTTTTCTACAAGGCTCGAAAGCGAATGAAGTTTCCCCTTGGGAAAACCGCTAAGCGAACCCTTCGGTAACCGCAAAGTGACCCCATACGATGGAACTTCCAGAATCTTAAACAAAATGTGCGTTATTTTCATCACTTGAAGTTCGTAGTAAAACCCGCAAGGAGTAGGCAAAAAGCAATTTGAGTACTAAAAATTACTTCCTTACTTTTCTACAAGGCTCGAAAGCGAATGAAGTTTCCCCTTGGGAAAACCGCTAAGCGAACCCTTCGGTAACCGCAAAGTGACTCTATCGATGGAACTTCCAGAATCTTAAACAAAATGAGCGTTACTTTCGTCACTTGAAGTTCGTAGTAAAACCCGTAAGGAGTAGGCAAAAAGCAATTTGAGTACTAAAAATTACTTCCTTACTTTTCTACAAGGCTCGAAAGCGAATGAAGTTTCCCCTTGGGAAAACCGCTAAGCGAACCCTTCGGTAACCGCAAAGTGACCCCATACGATGGAACTTCCAGAATCTTAAACAAAATGTGCGTTACTTTCGTCACTTGAAGTTCGTAGTAAAACCCGTAAGGAGTAGGCAAAAAGCAATTTGAGTACTAAAAATTACTTCCTTACTTTTCTACAAGGCTCTAAAGTGAATGAAGTTTCCCCTTGGGAAAACCGCTAAGCGAACCCTTCGGTAACCACAAAGTCACCATACGATGGAACTTCCAGAATCTTAAAGAAAATGTGCGTTACTTTCGTCACTTGAAGTTCGTAGTAAAACCCGTAAGGAGTAGGTAGAAAGCAATTTGAGTACTAAAAATTACTTCCTTACTTTTCTACAAGGCTCGAAAGCGAATGAAGTTTCCCCTTGGGAAAACCGCTAAGCGAACCCTTCGGTAACCACAAAGGGACCCCATACGATGGAACTTCCAGAATCTTAAACAAAATGTGCGTTACTTTCGTCACTTGAAGTTCGTAGTAAAACCCGTAAGGAGTAGGCAGAAAGCAATTTGAGTACTAAAAATTACTTCCTTACTTTTCTACAAGGCTCGAAAGCGAATGAAGTTTCCCCTTGGGAAAACCGCTAAGCGAACCCTTCGGTAACCGCAAAGTGACCCCATACGATGGAACTTCCAGAATCTTAAACAAAATGTGCGTTATTTTCATCACTTGAAGTTCGTAGTAAAACCCGCAAGGAGTAGGAAAAAAGCAATTTGAGTACTAAAAATTACTTCCTTACTTTTCTACAAGGCTCGAAAGCGAATGAAGTTTCCCCTTGGGAAAACCGCTAAGCGAACCCTTCGGTAACCGCAAAGTGACTCTATCGATGGAACTTCTAGAATCTTAAACAAAATGAGCGTTACTTTCGTCACTTGAAGTTCGTAGTAAAACCCGTAAGGAGTAGGCAAAAAGCAATTTGAGTACTAAAAATTACTTCCTTACTTTTCTACAAGGCTCGAAAGCGAATGAAGTTTCCCCTTGGGAAAACCGCTAAGCGAACCCTTCGGTAACCGCAAAGTGACCCCATACGATGGAACTTCCAGAATCTTAAACAAAATGTGCGTTACTTTCGTCACTTGAAGTTCGTAGTAAAACCCGTAAGGAGTAGGCAAAAAGCAATTTGAGTACTAAAAATTACTTCCTTACTTTTCTACAAGGCTCTAAAGTGAATGAAGTTTCCCCTTGGGAAAACCGCTAAGCGAACCCTTCGGTAACCACAAAGTCACAATACGATGGAACTTCCAGAATCTTAAACAAAATGTGCGTTACTTTCGTCACTTGAAGTTCGTAGTAAAACCCGTAACGAGAAGGCAGAAAGCAATCTGAGTACTAAAAATTACTTCCTTACTTTTCTACAAGGCTCGAAAGCGAATGAAGTTTCCCCTTGGGAAAACCGCTAAGCGAACCCTTCGGTAACCACAAAGGGACCCCATACGATGGAACTTCCAGAATCTTAAACAAAATGTGCGTTACTTTCGTCACTTGAAGTTCGTAGTAAAACCCGTAAGGAGTAGGCAGAAAGCAATTTGAGTACTAAAAATTACTTCCTTACTTTTCTACAAGGCTCTAAAGTGAATGAAGTTTCCCCTTGGGAAAACCGCTAAGCGAACCCTTCGGTAACCGCAAAGTGACCCCATACGATGGAACTTCCAGAATCTTGAACAAAATGTGCGTTACTTTCGTCACTTGAAGTTCGTAGTCAAACCCGTAAGGAGTAGGCAGAAAGCAATTTGAGTACTAAAAATTACTCCCTTACTTTTCTACAAGGCTCCAAAGCGAATGAAGTTTCCCCTTGGGAAAACCGCTAAGCGAACCCTTCGGTAACCGCAAAGTGACCCCATACGATGGAACTTCCAGAATCTTAAAGAAAATGTGCGTTACTTTCGTCACTTGAAGTTCGTAGTAAAACCCGTAAGGAGTAGGTAGAAAGCAATTTGAGTACTAAAAATTACTTCCTTACTTTTCTACAGGGCTCGAAAGTGAATGAAGTTTCCCCTTGGGAAAACCGCTAAGCGAACCCTTCGGTAACCGCAAAGGGACCCGATACGGTGGAACTTCCAGAATCTTAAACAAAATGTGCGTTACTTTCGTCACTTGAAGTTCGTAGTAAAACCCGTAACGAGTAGGCAGAAAGCAATTTGAGTACTAAAAGTTACTTCCTAGCTTTTCTCGGGCTCGAAAGCGAATGAAGTTTCCCTGAGGAAAACCGCTAAGCGATCCCTTCGGTAACCGCAAAGTGACCCCATACGATGGAACTTCCAGAATCTTAAACAAAATGTGCGTTACTTTCGTAACTTGGAGTTAGTAGTAAAACCCGTAAGGAGTAGGCAGAAAGCAATCTGAGTACCAAAAATTACTTCCTTACTTTTCTACAATGCTCGAAAGCGAATGAAGTTTCCCCTTGGGAAAACCGCTAAGCGAACCCTTCGGTAACCGCAAAGTGACTCCATTGATGGAACTTCCAGAATCTTAAACAAAATGTGCGTTACTTTCGTCACTTGAAGTTCGTAGTAAAACCCGTAACGAGACGGCAAAAAGCAATCTGAGTACTAAAAATTACTTCCTTACTTTTCTACAAGGCTCGAAAGCGAATGAAGTTTCCCCTTGGGAAAACCGCTAAGCGAACCCTTCGGTAACCGCAAAGTGACCCCATACGATGGAACTTCCAGAATCTTAAACAAAATGTGCGTTACTTTCGTCACTTGAAGTTCGTAGTAAAACCCGTAAGGAGTAGGCAGAAAGCAATTTGAGTACTAAAAATTACTTCCTTACTTTTCTACAAGGCTCGAAAGCGAATGAAGTTTCCCCTTTGGAAAACCGCTAAGCGAACCCTTCGGTAACCGCAAAGTGACCCCCATACGATGGAACTTCCAGAATCTTAAACAGAATGTGCGTTACTTTCGTCACTTGAAGTTCGTAGTAAAACCGTAACGAGTAGGCAGAAAGCAATTTGAGTACTAAAAATTACTTCCTTACTTTTCCACAAGGCTCGAAAGTGAATGAAGTTTCCCCTTGGGAAAACCGCTAAGCGAACTCTTCGGTAACCGCAAAGTGACGCCATACGGTGGAATTTTTAGAATCTTAAACAAAATGTGCGTTACTTTCGTCACTTGAAGTTCGTAGTAAAACCCGTAACGAGAAGGCAGAAAGCAATCTGAGTACTAAAAATTACTTCCTTACTTTTCTACAAGGCTCGAAAGCGAATGAAGTTTCCCCTTGGGAAAACCGCTAAGCGAACCCTTCGGTAACCGCAAAGTGACCCCATACGATGGAACTTCCAGAATCTTAAACAAAATGTGCGTTACTTTCGTCACTTGAAGTTCGTAGTAAAACCCGTAAGGAGTAGGCAGAAAGCAATTTGAGTACTAAAAATTACTTCCTTACTTTTCTACAAGGCTCGAAAGTGAATGAAGTTTCCCCTTGGGAAAACCGCTAAGCGAACCCTTCGGTAACCGCAAAGGGACCCGATACGGTGGAACTTCCAGAATCTTAAACAAAATGTGCGTTACTTTCGTCACTTGAAGTTCGTAGTAAAACCCGTAACGAGTAGGCAGAAAGCAATTTGAGTACTAAAAGTTACTTCCTACTTTTCTCGGTGCTCGAAAGCGAATGAAGTTTCCCTGAGGAAAACCGCTAAGCGATCCCTTCGGTAACCGCAAAGTGACCCCATACGATGGAACTTCCAGAATCTTAAACAAAATGTGCGTTACTTTCGTAACTTGGAGTTAGTAGTAAAACCCGTAAGGAGTAGGCAGAAAGCAATCTGAGTACCAAAAATTACTCCCTTACTTTTCTACAATGCTCGAAAGCGAATGAAGTTTCCCCTTGGGAAAACCGCTAAGCGAACCCTTCGGTAACCGCAAAGTGACTCCATTGATGGAACTTCCAGAATCTTAAACAAAATGTGCGTTACTTTCGTCACTTGAAGTTCGTAGTAAAACCCGTAACGAGAAGGCAAAAAGCAATCTGAGTACTAAAAATTACTTCCTTACTTTTCTACAAGGCTCGAAAGCGAATGAAGTTTCCCTTGGGAAAACCGCTAAGCGAACCCTTCGGTAACCGCAAAGTGACCCCATACGATGGAACTTCCAGAATCTTAAACAAAATGTGCGTTACTTTCGTCACTTGAAGTTCGTAGTAAAACCCGTAAGGATTAGGCAGAAAGCAATTTGAGTACTAAAAATTATTTCCTTACTTTTCTACAAGGCTCGAAAGTGAATGAAGTTTCCCCTTGGGAAAACCGCTAAGCGAACCCTTCGATAACCGCAAAGTGACCCCATACGATGGACTTCCAGAATCTTAAACAAAATGTGCGTTACTTTCGTCACTTGAAGTTCGTAGTAAAACCCGTAACAAGTAGGCAGAAAGCAATTTGAGCACTAAAAATTACTTCCTTACTTTTCTACAAGGCTCGAAAGCGAATGAAGTTTCCCCTTGGGAAAACCGCTAAGCGAACCCTTCGGTAACCGCAAAGTGACCCCATACGATGGAACTTCCAGAATCTTAAACAAAATGTGCGTTACTTTCGTCACTTAAAGTTCGTAGTAAAACCCGTAACGAGAAGGCAAAAGCAATCTGAGTACTAAAAATTACTTCCTTACTTTTCTACAAGGCTCGAAAGCGAATGAAGTTTCCCCTTGGGAAAACCGCTAAGCGAACCCTTCGGTAACCGCAAAGTGACTCCATCGATGGAACTTCCAGAATCTTAAACAAAATGTGCGTTACTTTCGTCACTTAAAGTTCGTAGTAAAACCCGTAAGGAGTAGGCAGAAAGCAATTTGAGTACTAAAAATTACTTCCTTACTTTTCTACAAGGCTCGAAAGCGAATGAAGTTTCCCCTTGGGAAAACCGCTAAGCGAACCCTTCGGTAACCGCAAAGTCACCCCATACGATGGAACTTCCAGAATCTTAAACAAAATGTGCGTTACTTTCGTCACTTGAAGTTCGTAGTAAAACCCGTAACGAGTAGGCAGAAAGCAATTTGAGTACTAAAAGATTACTTCCTTACTTTTCTACAAGGCTCGAAAGCGAATGAAGTTTCCCCTTGGGAAAACCGCTAAGCGAACCCTTCGGTAACCGCAAAGTGACCCCATACGATGGAACTTCCAGAATCTTAAACAAAATGTGCGTTACTTTCGTCACTTGAAGTTCGTAGTAAAACCCGTAAGGAGTAGGCAGAAAGCAATTTGAGTACTAAAAATTACTTCCTTACTTTTCTACAAGGCTCGAAAGCGAATGAAGTTTCCCCTTGGGAAAACCGCTAAGCGAACCCTTCGGTAACCGCAAAGTGACCCCATACGATGGAACTTCCAGAATCTTAAACAAAATGTGCGTTACTTTCGTCACTTGAAGTTCGTAGTAAAACCCGTAACGAGTAGGCAGAAAGCAATTTGAGTACTAAAAATTACTTCCTTACTTTTCTACAAGGCTCGAAAGCGAATGAAGTTTCCCCTTGGGAAAACCGCTAAGCGAACCCTTCGGTAACCGCAAAGTGACCCCATACGATGGAACTTCCAGAATCTTAAACAAAATGTGCGTTACTTTCGTCACTTGAAGTTCGTAGTAAAACCCGTAAGGAGTAGGCAGAAAGCAATTTGAGTACTAAAAATTACTTCCTTACTTTTCTACAAGGCTCGAAAGCGAATGAAGTTTCCCCTTGGGAAAACCGCTAAGCGAACCCTTCGGTAACCGCAAAGTGACCCCATACGATGGAACTTCCAGAATCTTAAACAAAATGTGCGTTACTTTCGTCACTTGAAGTTCGTAGTAAAACCCGTAAGGAGTAGGCAGAAAGCAATTTGAGTACTAAAAATTACTTCCTTACTTTTCTACAAGGCTCGAAAGCGAATGAAGTTTCCCCTTGGGAAAACCGCTAAGCGAACCCTTCGGTAACCGCAAAGTGACCCATACGGTGGAACTTCCAGAATCTTAAACAAAATGTGCGTTACTTTCGTCACTTGAAGTTCGTAGTAAAACCCGTAACGAGTAGGCAGAAAGCAATTTGAGTACTAAAAATTACTTCCTTACTTTTCTACAAGGCTCGAAAGCGAATGAAGTTTCCCCTTGGGAAAACCGCTAAGCGAACCCTTCGGTAACCGCAAAGTGACCCATACGATGGAACTTCCAGAATCTTAAACAAAATGTGCGTTACTTTCGTCACTTGAAGTTCGTAGTAAAACCCGTAAGGAGTAGGCAGAAAGCAATTTGAGTTCTAAAAATTACTTCCTTACTTTTCTACAAGGCTCGAAAGTGAATGAAGTTTCCCCTTGGGAAAACCACTAAGCGAACCCTTCGGTAACAGCAAAGTGACCCCAATACGGTGGAACTTCCAGAATCTTAAACAAAATGTGCGTTACTTTCGTCACTTGAAGTTCGTAGTAAAACCCGTAAGAAGTAGGCAGAAAGCAATTTGAGTACTAAAAATTACTTCCTTACTTTTGTACAAGGCTCGAAAGTGAATGAAGTTTCCCTTGGGAAAACCGCTTAGCGAACCCTTCGGTAACCGCAAAGTGACTCCATCGATGGAACTTCCAGAATCTTAAACAAAATGTGCGTTACTTTCGTCACTTGAAGTTCGTAGTAAAACCCGTAAGGAGTAGGCAGAAAGCAATTTGAGTACTAAAAATTACTTCCTTACTTTTCTGCAAGGCTCGAAAGCGAATGAAGTTTCCCCTTGGGAAAACCGCTAAGCGCACCCTTCGGTAACCGCAAAGTGACCCCATACGTTGGAATTTCCAGAATCTTGAACAAAATGTGCGTTACTTTCGTCACTTGAAGTTCGTAGTAAAACCCATAAGGTGTAGGCAGAAAGCAATCTGAGTACTAAAATTACTTCCTTACTTTTCTACAAGGCTCGAAAGTGAATGAAGTTTCCCCTTGGGAAAACCGCTAAGCGAACCCTTCGGTAACCGCAAAGTGACCCCATACGATGGAACTTCCAGAATCTTGAACAAAATGTGCGTTACTTTCGTCACTTGAAGTTCGTAGTCAAGCCCGTGAGGAGTAGGCAGAAAGCAATTTAAGTACTAAAAATTACTCCCTTACTTTTCTACAAGGCTCCAAAGCGAATGAAGTTTCCCCTTGGGAAAACCGCTAAGCGAACCCTTCGGTAACCGCAAAGTGACCCCATACGATGGAACTTCCAGAATCTTAAACAAAATGTGCGTTACTTTCGTCACTTGAAGTTCGTAGTAAAACCCGTAGGAGTAGGCAGAAAGCAATTTGAGTACTAAAAATTACTTCCTTACTTTTCTACAAGGCTCGAAAGTGAATGAAGTTTCCCCTTGGGAAAACCGCTAAGCGAACCCTTCGGTAACCGCAAAGTGACCCCATACGATGGAACTTCCAGAATCTTAAAGAAAATGTGCGTTACTTTTAACTTGAAGTTAGTAGTAAAACCCGTAAGGAGTAGGCAGAAAGCAATTTGAGTACTAAAAATTACTTCCTTACTTTTCTACAAGGCTCGAAAGCGAATGAAGTTTCCCCTTGGGAAAACCGCTAAGCGAACCCTTCGATAACCGCAAAGTTACCCATACGATGGTACTTCCAGAATCTTAAACAAAATGTGCGTTACTTTCGTCACTTGAAGTTCGTAGTAAAACCCGTAACAAGTAGGCAGAAAGCAATTTGAGCACTAAAAATTACTTCCTTACTTTTCTACAAGGCTCGAAAGCGAATGAAGTTTCCCCTTGGGAAAACCGCTAAGCGAACCCTTCGGTAACCGCAAAGTGACCCCATACGATGGAACTTCCAGAATCTTAAACAAAATGTGCGTTACTTTCGTCACTTAAAGTTCGTAGTAAAACCCGTAACGAGAAGGCAAAAAGCAATCTGAGTACTAAAAATTACTTCCTTACTTTTCTACAAGGCTCGAAAGCGAATGAAGTTTCCCCTTGGGAAAACCGCTAAGCGAACCCTTCGGTAACCGCAAAGTGACTCCATCGATGGAACTTCCAGAATCTTAAACAAAATGTGCGTTACTTTCGTCTCTTAAATTTCGTAGTAAAACCCGTAAGGAGTAGGTAGAAAGCAATTTGAGTACTAAAAATTACTTCCTTGCTTTTCTACAAGGCTCGAAAGCGAATGAAGTTTCCCCTTGGGAAAACCGCTAAGCGAACCCTTCGGTAACCGCAAAGTCACTCCATACGATGGAACTTCCAGAATCTTAAACAAAATGTGCGTTACTTTAGTCACTTGAAGTTCGTAGTAAAACCCGTAACGAGTAGGCAGAAAGCAATTTGAGTACTAAAGATTACTTCCTTACTTTTCTACAAGGCTCGAAAGCGAATGAAGTTTCCCCTTGGGAAAACCGCTAAGCGAACCCTTCGGTAACCGCAAAGTGACCCCATACGATGGAACTTCCAGAATCTTAAACAAAATGTGTGTTACTTTCGTCACTTGAAGTTCGTAGTAAAACCCGTAAGGAGTAGGCAGAAAGCAATTTGAGTACTAAAAATTACTTCCTTACTTTTCTACAAGGCTCGAAAGCGAATGAAGTTTCCCCTTGGGAAAACCGCTAAGCGAACCCTTCGGTAACCGCAAAGTGACCCCATACGATGGAACTTCCAGAATCTTAAACAAAATGTGCGTTACTTTCGTCATTTGAAGTTCGTAGTAAAACCCGTAACGAGAAGGCAAAAAGCAATCTGAGTACTAAAAATTACTTCCTTACTTTTCTACAAGGCTCGAAAGCGAATGAAGTTTCCCCTTGGAAAACCGCTAAGCGAACCCTTCGGTAACCGCAAAGTGACCCCATACGATGGAACTTCCAGAATCTTAAACAAAATGTGCGTTACTTTCGTCACTTGAAGTTCGTAGTAAAACCCGTAAGGATTAGGCAGAAAGCAATTTGAGTACTAAAAATTATTTCCTTACTTTTCTACAAGGCTCGAAAGTGAATGAAGTTTCCCCTTGGGAAAACCGCTAAGCGAACCCTTCGATAACCGCAAAGTTACCCCATACGATGGTACTTCCAGAATCTTAAACAAAATGTGCGTTACTTTCGTCACTTGAAGTTCGTTGTAAAACCCGTAACAAGTAGGCAGAAAGCAATTTGAGCACTAAAAATTACTTCCTTACTTTTCTACAAGGCTCGAAAGCGAATGAAGTTTCCCCTTGGGAAAACCGCTAAGCGAACCCTTCGGTAACCGCAAAGTGACTCCATCGATGGAACTTCCAGAATCTTAAACAAAATGTGCGTTACTTTCGTCACTTGAAGTTCGTAGTAAAACCCGTAAGGAGTAGGCAGAAAGCAATTTGAGTACTAAAAATTACTTCCTTACTTTTCTACAAGGCTCGAAAGCGAATGAAGTTTCCCCTTGGAAAACCGCTAAGCAAACCCTTCGGTAACCGCAAAGTCACTCCATACGATGGAACTTCCAAATCTTAAACAAAATGTGCGTTACTTTCGTCACTTGAAGTTCTTAGTAAAACCCGTAACGAGTAGGCAGAAAGCAATTTGAGTACTAAAGATTACTTCCTTACTTTTCTACAAGGCTCGAAAGTGAATGAAGTTTCCCCTTGGGAAAACCGCTAAGCGAACCCTTCGGTAACCGCAAAGTGACCCCATACGATGGAACTTCCAGAATCTTAAACAAAATGTGCGTTACTTTCGTCACTTGAAGTTCGTAGTAAAACCCGTAAGGAGTAGGCAGAAAGCAATTTGAGTACTAAAAATTACTTCCTTACTTTTCTACAAGGCTCGAAAGCGAATGAAGTTTCCCCTTGGGAAAACCGCTAAGCGAACCCTTCGGTAACCGCAAAGTGACCCCATACGATGGAACTTCCAGAATCTTAAACAAAATGTGCGTTACTTTCGTCATTTGAAGTTCGTAGTAAAACCCGTAACGAGAAGGCAAAAAGCAATCTGAGTACTAAAAATTACTTCCTTACTTTTCTACAAGGCTCGAAAGCGAATGAAGTTTCCCCTTGGGAAAACCGCTAAGCGAACCCTTCGGTAACCGCAAAGTGACCCCATACGATGGAACTTCCAGAATCTTAAACAAAATGTGCGTTACTTTCGTCACTTGAAGTTCGTAGTAAAACCCGTAAGGATTAGGCAGAAAGCAATTTGAGTACTAAAAATTATTTCCTTACTTTTCTACAAGGCTCGAAAGTGAATGAAGTTTCCCCTTGGGAAAACCGCTAAGCGAACCCTTCAATAACCGCAAAGTTACCCCATACGATGGAACTTCCAGAATCTTAAACAAAATGTGCGTTACTTTCGTCATTTGAAGTTCGTAGTAAAACCCGTAACAAGTAGGCAGAAAGCAATTTGAGCACTAAAAATTACTTCCTTACTTTTCTACAAGGCTCGAAAGCGAATGAAGTTTCCCCTTGGAAAACCGCTAAGCGAACCCTTCGGTAACCGCAAAGTGACTCCATCGATGGAACTTCCAGAATCTTAAACAAAATGTGCGTTACTTTCGTCACTTGAAGTTCGTAGTAAAACCCGTAAGGAGTAGGCAGAAAGCAATTTGAGTACTAAAAATTACTTCCTTACTTTTCTACAAGGCTCGAAAGCGAATGAAGTTTCCCCTTGGGAAAACCGCTAAGCGAACCCTTCGGTAACCGCAAAGTCACTTCATACGATGGAACTTCCAGAATCTTAAACAAAATGTGCGTTACTTTCGTCACTTAAAGTTCGTAGTAAAACCCGTAACGAGAAGGCAAAAAGCAATCTGAGTACTAAAAATTACTTCCTTACTTTTCTACAAGGCTCAAAAGCGAATGAAGTTTCCCCTTGGGAAAACCGCTAAGCGAACCCTTCGGTAACCGCAAAGTGACTCCATCGATGGAACTTCCAGAATCTTAAACAAAATGTGCGTTACTTTCGTCACTTAAAGTTCGTAGTAAACCCGTAAGGAGTAGGTAGAAAGCAATTTGAGTACTAAAAATTACTTCCTTACTTTTCTACAAGGCTCGAAAGCGAATGAAGTTTCCCCTTGGGAAAACCGCTAAGCGAACCCTTCGGTAACCGCAAAGTCACTCCATACGATGGAACTTCCAGAATCTTAAACAAAATGTGCGTTACTTTAGTCACTTGAAGTTCGTAGTAAAACCCGTAACGAGTAGGCAGAAAGCAATTTGAGTACTAAAAATTACTTCCTTACTTTTCTACAAGGCTCGAAAGCGAATGAAGTTTCCCCTTGGGAAAACCGCTAAGCGAACCCTTCGGTAACCGCAAAGTGACCCCATACGATGGAACTTCCAGAATCTTAAACAAAATGTGCGTTACTTTCGTCACTTAAAGTTCGTAGTAAAACCCGTAACGAGAAGGCAAAAGCAATCTGAGTACTAAAAATTACTTCCTTACTTTTCTACAAGGCTCGAAAGCGAATGAAGTTTCCCCTTGGGAAAACCGCTAAGCGAACCCTTCGGTAACCGCAAAGTGACTCCATCGATGGAACTTCCAGAATCTTAAACAAAATGTGCGTTACTTTCGTCACTTGAAGTTCGTAGTAAAACCCGTAAGGAGTAGGCAGAAAGCAATTTGAGTACTAAAAATTACTTCCTTACTTTTCTACAAGGCTCGAAAGCGAATGAAGTTTCCCCTTGGGAAAACCGCTAAGCAAACCCTTCGGTAACCGCAAAGTCACTCCATACGATGGAACTTCCAAAATCTTAAACAAAATGTGCGTTACTTTCGTCACTTGAAGTTCTTAGTAAAACCCGTAACGAGTAGGCAGAAAGCAATTTGAGTACTAAAGATTACTTCCTTACTTTTCTACAAGGCTCAAAAGTGAATGAAGTTTCCCCTTGGGAAAACCGCTAAGCGAACCCTTCGGTAACCGCAAAGTGACCCCATACGATGGAACTTCCAGAATCTTAAACAAAATGTGCGTTACTTTCGTCACTTGAAGTTCGTAGTAAAACCCGTAAGGAGTAGGCAGAAAGCAATTTGAGTACTAAAATTACTTCCTTACTTTTCTACAAGGCTCGAAAGCGAATGAAGTTTCCCCTTGGGAAAACCGCTAAGCGAACCCTTCGGTAACCGCAAAGTGACCCCATACGATGGAACTTCCAGAATCTTAAACAAAATGTGCGTTACTTTCGTCATTTGAAGTTCGTAGTAAAACCCGTAACGAGAAGGCAAAAAGCAATCTGAGTACTAAAAATTACTTCCTTACTTTTCTACAAGGCTCGAAAGCGAATGAAGTTTCCCCTTGGGAAAACCGCTAAGCGAACCCTTCGGTAACCGCAAAGTGACCCCATACGATGGAACTTCCAGAATCTTAAACAAAATGTGCGTTACTTTCGTCACTTGAAGTTCGTAGTAAAACCCGTAAGGATTAGGCAGAAGCAATTTGAGTACTAAAATTATTTTCCTTACTTTTCTACAAGGCTCGAAAGTGAATGAAGTTTCCCCTTGGGAAAACCGCTAAGCGAACCCTTCAATAACCGCAAAGTTACCCCATACGATGGTACTTCCAGAATCTTAAACAAAATGTGCGTTACTTTCGTCATTTGAAGTTCGTAGTAAAACCCGTAACAAGTAGGCAGAAAGCAATTTGAGCACTAAAAATTACTTCCTTACTTTTCTACAAGGCTCGAAAGCGAATGAAGTTTCCCCTTGGGAAAACCGCTAAGCGAACCCTTCGGTAACCGCAAAGTGACTCCATCGATGGAACTTCCAGAATCTTAAACAAAATGTGCGTTACTTTCGTCACTTGAAGTTCGTAGTAAAACCCGTAAGGAGTAGGCAGAAAGCAATTTGAGTACTAAAAATTACTTCCTTACTTTTCTACAAGGCTCGAAAGCGAATGAAGTTTCCCCTTGGGAAAACCGCTAAGCAAACCCTTCGGTAACCGCAAAGTCACTCCATACGATGGAACTTCCAAATCTTAAACAAAATGTGCGTTACTTTCGTCACTTGAAGTTCGTAGTAAAACCCGTAACGAGTAGGCAAAAGCAATTTGAGTACTAAAAATTACTTCCTTACTTTTCTACAAGGCTCAAAAGCGAATGAAGTTTCCCCTTGGGAAAACCGCTAAGCGAACCCTTCGGTAACCGCAAAGTGACCCCATACGATGGAACTTCCAGAATCTTAAACAAAATGTGCGTTACTTTCGTCACTTGAAGTTCGTAGTAAAACCCGTAAGGAGTAGGCAGAAAGCAATTTGAGTACTAAAAATTACTTCCCTTACTTTTCTACAAGGCTCGAAAGCGAATGAAGTTTCCCCTTGGGAAAACCGCTAAGCGAACCCTTCGGTAACCGCAAAGTGACCCCATACGATGGAACTTCCAGAATCTTAAACAAAATGTGCGTTACTTTCGTCATTTGAAGTTCGTAGTAAAACCCGTAACGAGAAGGCAAAAGCAATTTGAGTACTAAAAATTACTTCCTTACTTTTCTACAAGGCTCGAAAGCGAATGAAGTTTCCCCTTGGGAAAACCGCTAAGCGAACCCTTCGGTAACCGCAAAGTGACCCCATACGATGGAACTTCCAGAATCTTAAACAAAATGTGCGTTACTTTCGTCACTTGAAGTTCGTAGTAAAACCCGTAAGGATTAGGCAGAAAGCAATTTGAGTACTAAAAATTATTCCTTACTTTTCTACAAGGCTCGAAAGTGAATGAAGTTTCCCCTTGGGAAAACCGCTAAGCGAACCCTTCGGTAACCGCAAAGTGACCCCATACGATGGAACTTCCAGAATCTTAAACAAAATGTGCGTTACTTTCGTCATTTGAAGTTCGTAGTAAAACCCGTAACAAGTAGGCAGAAAGCAATTTGAGCACTAAAATTACTTCCTTACTTTTCTACAAGGCTCGAAAGCGAATGAAGTTTCCCCTTGGAAAAACGCTAAGCGAACCCTTCGGTAACCGCAAAGTGACTCCATCGATGGAACTTCCAGAATCTTAAACAAATGTGCGTTACTTTCGTCACTTGAAGTTCGTAGTAAAACCCGTAAGGAGTAGGCAGAAAGCAATTTGAGTACTAAAAATTACTTCCTTACTTTTCTACAAGGCTCGAAAGCGAATGAAGTTTCCCCTTGGGAAAACCGCTAAGCGAACCCTTCGGTAACCGCAAAGTGACCCCATACGATGGAACTTCCAGAATCTTAAACAAAATGTGCGTTACTTTCGTCACTTAAAGTTCGTAGTAAACCCGTAACGAGTAGGCAAAAAGCAATTTGAGTACTAAAAATTACTTCCTTACTTTTCTACAAGGCTCGAAAGCGAATGAAGTTTCCCCTTGGGAAAACCGCTAAGCGAACCCTTCGGTAACCGCAAAGTGACTCCATCGATGGAACTTCCAGAATCTTAAACAAAATGTGCGTTACTTTCGTCACTTAAAGTTCGTAGTAAAACCCGTAAGGAGTAGGCAGAAAGCAATTTGAGTACTAAAAATTACTTCCTTACTTTTCTACAAGGCTCGAAAGCGAATGAAGTTTCCCCTTGGGAAAACCGCTAAGCGAACCCTTCGGTAACCGCAAAGTCACTCCATACGATGGAACTTCCAGAATCTTAAACAAAATGTGCGTTACTTTCGTCACTTGAAGTTCGTAGTAAAACCCGTAACGAGTAGGCAGAAAGCAATTTGAGTACTAAAAATTACTTCCTTACTTTTCTACAAGGCTCGAAAGCGAATGAAGTTTCCCCTTGGGAAAACCGCTAAGCGAACCCTTCGGTAACCGCAAAGTGACCCCATACGATGGAACTTCCAGAATCTTAACAAAATGTGCGTTACTTTCGTCACTTAAAGTTCGTAGTAAAACCCGTAACGAGAAGGCAAAAAGCAATCTGAGTACTAAAAATTACTTCCTTACTTTTCTACAAGGCTCGAAAGCGAATGAAGTTTCCCCTTGGGAAAACCGCTAAGCGAACCCTTCGGTAACCGCAAAGTGACTCCATCGATGGAACTTCCAGAATCTTAAACAAAATGTGCGTTACTTTCGTCACTTGAAGTTCGTAGTAAAACCCGTAAGGAGTAGGCAGAAAGCAATTTGAGTACTAAAAATTACTTCCTTACTTTTCTACAAGGCTCGAAAGCGAATGAAGTTTCCCCTTGGGAAAACCGCTAAGCGAACCCTTCGGTAACCGCAAAGTCACTCCATACGATGGAACTTCCAAATCTTAAACAAAATGTGCGTTACTTTCGTCACTTGAAGTTCGTAGTAAAACCCGTAACGAGTAGGCAGAAAGCAATTTGAGTACTAAAGATTACTTCCTTACTTTTCTACAAGGCTCAAAAGCGAATGAAGTTTCCCTTGGGAAAACCGCTAAGCGAACCCTTCGGTAACCGCAAAGTGACCCCATACGATGGAACTTCCAGAATCTTAAACAAAATGTGCGTTACTTTCGTCACTTGAAGTTCGTAGTAAAACCCGTAAGGAGTAGGCAGAAAGCAATTTGAGTACTAAAAATTACTTCCTTACTTTTCTACAAGGCTCGAAAGCGAATGAAGTTTCCCCTTGGGAAAACCGCTAAGCGAACCCTTCGGTAACCGCAAAGTGACCCCATACGATGGAACTTCCAGAATCTTAAACAAAATGTGCGTTACTTTCGTCATTTGAAGTTCGTAGTAAAACCCGTAACGAGAAGGCAAAAAGCAATCTGAGTACTAAAAATTACTTCCTTACTTTTCTACAAGGCTCGAAAGCGAATGAAGTTTCCCCTTGGGAAAACCGCTAAGCGAACCCTTCGGTAACCGCAAAGTGACCCCATACGATGGAACTTCCAGAATCTTAAACAAAATGTGCGTTACTTTCGTCACTTGAAGTTCGTAGTAAAACCCGTAAGGATTAGGCAGAAAGCAATTTGAGTACTAAAATTATTTCCTTACTTTTCTACAAGGGCTCGAAAGTGAATGAAGTTTCCCCTTGGGAAAACCGCTAAGCGAACCCTTCGGTAACCGCAAAGTGACCCCATACGATGGTACTTCCAGAATCTTAAACAAAATGTGCGTTACTTTCGTCATTTGAAGTTCGTAGTAAAACCCGTAACAAGTAGGCAGAAAGCAATTTGAGCACTAAAAATTACTTCCTTACTTTTCTACAAGGCTCGAAAGCGAATGAAGTTTCCCCTTGGGAAAACCGCTAAGCGAACCCTTCGGTAACCGCAAAGTGACCCCATCGATGGAACTTCCAGAATCTTAAACAAAATGTGCGTTACTTTCGTCACTTGAAGTTCGTAGTAAAACCCGTAAGGAGTAGGCAGAAAGCAATTTGAGTACTAAAATTACTTCCTTACTTTTCTACAAGGCTCGAAAGCGAATGAAGTTTCCCCTTGGGAAAACCGCTAAGCGAACCCTTCGGTAACCGCAAAGTGACCCCATACGATGGAACTTCCAGAATCTTAAACAAAATGTGCGTTACTTTCGTCACTTAAAGTTCGTAGTAAAACCCGTAACGAGTAGGCAAAAGCAATTTGAGTACTAAAATTACTTCCTTACTTTTCTACAAGGCTCGAAAGCGAATGAAGTTTCCCCTTGGGAAAACCGCTAAGCGAACCCTTCGGTAACCGCAAAGTGACTCCATACGATGGAACTTCCAGAATCTTAAACAAAATGTGCGTTACTTTCGTCACTTGAAGTTCGTAGTAAAACCCGTAAGGAGTAGGCAGAAAGCAATTTGAGTACTAAAAATTACTTCCTTACTTTTCTACAAGGCTCGAAAGCGAATGAAGTTTCCCCTTGGGAAAACCGCTAAGCGAACCCTTCGGTAACCGCAAAGTGACCCCATACGATGGAACTTCCAGAATCTTAAACAAAATGTGCGTTACTTTGTCACTTGAAGTTCGTAGTAAAACCCGTAACGAGTAGGCAGAAAGCAATTTGAGTACTAAAATTACTTCCTTACTTTTCTACAAGGCTCGAAAGCGAATGAAGTTTCCCCTTGGGAAACCGCTAAGCGAACCTTCGGTAACCGCAAAGTGACCCCATACGATGGAACTTCCAGAATCTTAAACAAAATGTGCGTTACTTTCGTCACTTAAAGTTCGTAGTAAAACCCGTAACGAGAAGGCAAAAGCAATTTGAGTACTAAAAATTACTTCCTTACTTTTCTACAAGGCTCGAAAGCGAATGAAGTTTCCCCTTGGGAAAACCGCTAAGCGAACCCTTCGGTAACCGCAAAGTGACTCCATACGATGGAACTTCCAGAATCTTAAACAAAATGTGCGTTACTTTCGTCACTTGAAGTTCGTAGTAAAACCCGTAAGGAGTAGGCAGAAAGCAATTTGAGTACTAAAAATTACTTCCTTACTTTTCTACAAGGCTCGAAAGCGAATGAAGTTTCCCCTTGGGAAAACCGCTAAGCGAACCCTTCGGTAACCGCAAAGTGACCCATACGATGGAACTTCCAGAATCTTAAACAAAATGTGCGTTACTTTCGTCACTTGAAGTTCGTAGTAAAACCCGTAACGAGTAGGCAGAAAGCAATTTGAGTACTAAAGATTACTTCCTTACTTTTCTACAAGGCTCGAAAGCGAATGAAGTTTCCCCTTGGGAAAACCGCTAAGCGAACCCTTCGGTAACCGCAAAGTGACCCCATACGATGGAACTTCCAGAATCTTAAACAAATGTGCGTTACTTTCGTCACTTGAAGTTCGTAGTAAAACCGTAAGGAGTAGGCAGAAAGCTTTGAGTACTAAAAATTACTTCCTTACTTTTCTACAAGGCTCGAAAGCGAATGAAGTTTCCCCTTGGGAAACCGCTAAGCGAACCCTTCGGTAACCGCAAAGTGACCCCATACGATGGAACTTCCAGAATCTTAAACAAAATGTGCGTTACTTTCGTCACTTGAAGTTCGTAGTTAAACCCGTAACGAGAAGGCAAAAGCAATTTGAGTACTAAAAATTACTTCCTTACTTTTCTACAAGGCTCGAAAGCGAATGAAGTTTCCCCTTGGAAAACCGCTAAGCGAACCCTTCGGTAACCGCAAAGTCCCCATACGATGGAACTTCCAGAATCTTAAACAAAATGTGCGTTACTTTCGTCACTTGAAGTTCGTAGTAAAACCCGTAACGAGTAGGCAGAAAGCAATTTGAGTACTAAAGATTACTTCCTTACTTTTCTACAAGGCTCAAAGCGAATGAAGTTTCCCCTTGGGAAAACCGCTAAGCGAACCCTTCGGTAACCGCAAAGTGACCCCATACGATGGAACTTCCAGAATCTTAAACAAAATGTGCGTTACTTTCGTCACTTAAAGTTCGTAGTAAAACCCGTAACGAGTAAGCAAAAGCAATCTGAGTACTAAAAATTACTTCCTTACTTTTCTACAAGGCTCAAAGCGAATGAAGTTTCCCCTTGGGAAAACCGCTAAGCGAACCCTTCGGTAACCGCAAAGTGACTCCATCGATGGAACTTCCAGAATCTTAAACAAAATGTGCGTTACTTTCGTCACTTAAAGTTCGTAGTAAAACCCGTAAGGAGTAGGCAGAAAGCAATTTGAGTACTAAAATTACTTCCTTACTTTTCTACAAGGCTCGAAAGCGAATGAAGTTTCCCCTTGGGAAAACCGCTAAGCGAACCCTTCGGTAACCGCAAAGTGACTCCATACGATGGAACTTCCAGAATCTTAAACAAAATGTGCGTTACTTTAGTCACTTGAAGTTCGTAGTAAAACCCGTAACGAGTAGGCAGAAAGCAATTTGAGTACTAAAAATTACTTCCTTACTTTTCTACAAGGCTCGAAAGCGAATGAAGTTTCCCCTTGGGAAAACCGCTAAGCGAACCCTTCGGTAACCGCAAAGTGACTCCATCGATGGAACTTCCAGAATCTTAAACAAAATGTGCGTTACTTTCGTCACTTAAAGTTCGTAGTAAAACCCGTAACGAGTAGGCAAAAAGCAATTGAGTACTAAAAATTACTTCCTTACTTTTCTACAAGGCTCGAAAGCGAATGAAGTTTCCCCTTGGGAAAACCGCTAAGCGAACCCTTCGGTAACCGCAAAGTGACTCCATACGATGGAACTTCCAGAATCTTAAACAAAATGTGCGTTACTTTCGTCACTTAAAGTTCGTAGTAAAACCCGTAAGGAGTAGGCAGAAAGCAATTTGAGTACTAAAAATTACTTCCTTACTTTTCTACAAGGCTCGAAAGCGAATGAAGTTTCCCCTTGGGAAAACCGCTAAGCGAACCCTTCGGTAACCGCAAAGTGACCCCATACGATGGAACTTCCAGAATCTTAAACAAAATGTGCGTTACTTTCGTCACTTGAAGTTCGTAGTAAAACCCGTAACGAGTAGGCAAAAGCAATTTGAGTACTAAAAATTACTTCCTTACTTTCTACAAGGCTCAAAAGCGAATGAAGTTTCCCCTTGGGAAAACCGCTAAGCGAACCCTTCGGTAACCGCAAAGTGACCCCATACGATGGAACTTCCAGAATCTTAAACAAAATGTGCGTTACTTTCGTCACTTGAAGTTCGTAGTAAAACCCGTAAGGAGTAGGCAGAAAGCAATTTGAGTACTAAAAATTACTTCCTTACTTTTCTACAAGGCTCGAAAGCGAATGAAGTTTCCCCTTGGGAAACCGCTAAGCGAACCCTTCGGTAACCGCAAAGTGACCCATACGATGGAACTTCCAGAATCTTAAACAAAATGTGCGTTACTTTCGTCTTTGAAGTTCGTAGTAAAACCCGTAACGAGAAGGCAAAAAGCAATTGAGTACTAAAAATTACTTCCTTACTTTTCTACAAGGCTCGAAAGCGAATGAAGTTTCCCCTTGGGAAAACCGCTAAGCGAACCCTTCGGTAACCGCAAAGTGACCCCATACGATGGAACTTCCAGAATCTTGAAAAAATGTGCGTTACTTTCGTCACTTGAAGTTCGTAGTAAAACCCGTAAGGTTTAGGCAGAAAGCAATTTGAGAACTAAAAATTATTTCCTTACTTTTCTACAAAGCTCGAAAGTGAATGAAGTTTCCCCTTGGGAAAACCGCTAAGCGAACCCTTCGATAACCGCAAAGTGACCCTATACGATGGTACTTCCAGAATCTTAAACAAAATGTGCGTTACTTTCGTCACTTGAAGTTCGTAGTAAAACCCGTAACAAGTAGGCAGAAAGCAATTTGAGCACTAAAAATTACTTCCTTACTTTTCTACAAGGCTCGAAAGCGAATGAAGTTTCCCCTTGGGAAAACCGCTAAGCGAACCCTTCGGTAACCGCAAAGTGACCCCATACGATGGAACTTCCAGAATCTTAAACAAAATGTGGTTACTTTCGTCACTTGAAGTTCGTAGTAAAACCCGTAACGAGAGGCAAAAAGCAATCTGAGTACTAAAATTACTTCCTTACTTTTCTACAAGGCTCGAAAGCGAATGAAGTTTCCCCTTGGGAAAACCGCTAAGCGAACCCTTCGGTAACCGCAAAGTGACTCCATCGATGGAACTTCCAGAATCTTAAACAAAATGTGCGTTACTTTCGTCACTTAAGTTCGTAGTAAAACCCGTAAGGAGTAGTAGAAAGCAATTTGAGTACTAAAAATTACTTCCTTACTTTTCTACAAGGCTCGAAAGCGAATGAAGTTTCCCCTTGGGAAAACCGCTAAGCGAACCCTTCGGTAACCGCAAAGTCCTCCATACGATGGAACTTCCAGAATCTTAAACAAAATGTGCGTTACTTTAGTCACTTGAAGTTCGTAGTAAACCCGTAACGAGTAGGCAGAAAGCAATTTGAGTACTAAAGTTACTTCCTTACTTTTCTACAAGGCTCAAAAGTGAATGAAGTTTCCCCTTGGGAAAACCGCTAAGCGAACCCTTCGGTAACCGCAAAGTGACCCCATACGATGGAACTTCCAGAATCTTAAACAAAATGTGCGTTACTTTCGTCACTTGAAGTTCGTAGTAAAACCCGTAAGGAGTAGGCAGAAAGCAATTTGAGTACTAAAAATTACTTCCTTACTTTTCTACAAGGCTCGAAAGCGAATGAAGTTTCCCCTTGGGAAAACCGCTAAGCGAACCCTTCGGTAACCGCAAAGTGACCCCATACGATGGAACTTCCAGAATCTTAAACAAAATGTGCGTTACTTTCGTCATTTGAAGTTCGTAGTAAAACCCGTAACGAGAAGGCAAAAAGCAATCTGAGTACTAAAAATTACTTCCTTACTTTTCTACAAGGCTCGAAAGCGAATGAAGTTTCCCCTTGGGAAAACCGCTAAGCGAACCCTTCGGTAACCGCAAAGTGACCCCATACGATGGAACTTCCAGAATCTTAAAAAAATGTGCGTTACTTTCGTCACTTGAAGTTCGTAGTAAAACCCGTAAGGATTAGGCAGAAAGCAATTTGAGTACTAAAAATTATTTCCTTACTTTTCTACAAGGCTCGAAAGTGAATGAAGTTTCCCCTTGGGAAAACGCTAAGCGAACCCTTCGATAACCGCAAAGTTACCCCATACGATGGTACTTCCAGAATCTTAAACAAAATGTGCGTACTTTCGTCATTTGAAGTTCGTAGTAAAACCCGTAACAAGTAGGCAGAAAGCAATTTGAGCACTAAAAATTACTTCCTTACTTTTCTACAAGGCTCGAAAGCGAATGAAGTTTCCCCTTGGAAAACCGCTAAGCGAACCCTTCGGTAACCGCAAAGTGACTCCATCGATGGAACTTCCAGAATCTTAAACAAAATGTGCGTTACTTTCGTCACTTGAAGTTCGTAGTAAAACCCGTAAGGAGTAGGCAGAAAGCAATTTGAGTACTAAAATTACTTCCTTACTTTTCTACAAGGCTCGTAAGCGAATGAAGTTTCCCCTTGGAAAACCGCTAAGCAACCCTTCGGTAACCGCAAAGTCACTTCATACGATGGAACTTCCAAATCTTAAACAAAATGTGCGTTACTTTCGTCACTTGAAGTTCTTAGTAAAACCCGTAACGAGTAGGCAGAAAGCAATTTGAGTACTAAAGATTACTTCCTTACTTTTCTACAAGGCTCAAAAGTGAATGAAGTTTCCCCTTGGGAAACCGCTAAGCGAACCCTTCGGTAACCGCAAAGTGACCCCATACGATGGAACTTCCAGAATCTTAAACAAAATGTGCGTTACTTTCGTCACTTGAAGTTCGTAGTAAAACCCGTAAGGATTAGGCAGAAAGCAATTTGAGTACTAAAAATTATTTCCTTACTTTTCTACAAGGCTCGAAAGTGAATGAAGTTTCCCCTTGGGAAAACCGCTAAGCGAACCCTTCGGTAACCGCAAAGTGACCCCATACGATGGAACTTCCAGAATCTTAAACAAAATGTGCGTTACTTTCGTCACTTGAAGTTCGTAGTAAAACCGTAACAAGTAGGCAGAAAGCAATTTGAGCACTAAAAATTACTTCCTTACTTTTCTACAAGGCTCGAAAGCGAATGAAGTTTCCCTTGGGAAAACCGCTAAGCGAACCCTTCGGTAACCGCAAAGTGACCCCATACGATGGAACTTCCAGAATCTTAAACAAAATGTGCGTTACTTTCGTCACTTGAAAGTTCGTAGTAAAACCCGTAACGAGAAGGCAAAAAGCAATCTGAGTACTAAAAATTACTTCTTACTTTTCTACAAGGCTCGAAAGCGAATGAAGTTTCCCCTTGGGAAAACCGCTAAGCGAACCCTTCGGTAACCGCAAAGTGACTCCATCGATGGAACTTCCAGAATCTTAAACAAAATGTGCGTTACTTTCGTCACTTAAAGTTCGTAGTAAAACCCGTAAGGAGTAGGTAGAAAGCAATTTGAGTACTAAAAATTACTTCCTTACTTTTCTACAAGGCTCGAAAGCGAATGAAGTTTCCCCTTGGGAAAACCGCTAAGCGAACCCTTCGGTAACCGCAAAGTCACTCCATACGATGGAACTTCCAGAATCTTAAACAAAATGTGCGTTACTTTCGTCACTTGAAGTTCGTAGTAAAACCCGTAACGAGTAGGCAGAAAGCAATTTGAGTACTAAAATTACTTCCTTACTTTTCTACAAGGCTCAAAGTGAATGAAGTTTCCCCTTGGAAAACCGCTAAGCGAACCCTTCGGTAACCGCAAAGTGACCCCATACGATGGAACTTCCAGAATCTTAAACAAAATGTGCGTTACTTTCGTCTTTGAAGTTCGTAGTAAAACCCGTACGAGAAGGCAAAAGCAATTTGAGTACTAAAATTACTTCCTTACTCTTCTACAAGGCTCGAAAGTGAATGAAGTTTCCCCTTGGAAAACCGCTAAGCGAACCCTTCGGTAACCGCTAAGCGAACCCTTCGGTAACCGCAAAGTGACCCCATACGGTGGAACTTACAGAATCTTAAACAAAATGTGCGTTACTTTCGTCACTTGAAGTTCGTAGTAAAACCTAACGAGAAGGCAGAAAGCAATCTGAGTATAAAAATTACTTCCTTACTTTTCTACAAGGCTCGAAAGTGAATGAAGTTTCCCCTTGGGAAAACCGCTAAGCGACCCTTCGATAACTGCAAAGTGACCCCATACGGTGAACTTCCAGAATCTTAAACAAATGTGCGTTACTTTCGTCACTTGAAGTTCGTAGTAAAACTCGTAAGGAGTAGGCAAAAGCAATTTGAGGACTAAAATTTACTTCCTTACTTTTTCTACAAGGCTCGAAAGCGAATGAAGTTTCCCCTGGGAAAACCGCTAAGCGCACCCTTCGGTAACCGCAAAGTGACTCCATCGATGGACTTCCAGAATCTTAAACAAAATGTGCGTTACTTTCGTCACTTGAAGTTCGTAGTAAAACCCGTACGAGTAGGCAGAAAGCAATTTGAGTACTAAAAGTTACTTCCTAGCTTTTCTACAAGGCTCGAAAGCGAATGAAGTTTCCCTTAGGAAAACCGCTAAGCGAACCCTTCGGTAACCGCAAAGTGACCCCATAGGGTGGAACTTCCAGAATCTTAAACAAATGTGCGTTACTTTCGTCACTTGAAGTTCGTAGTAAAACCCGTAACGAGTAGGCAGAAAGCAATTTGAGTACCAAAATCTACTTCCTTACTTTTTCTACAAGGCTCGAAAGCGAATGAAGTTTCCCCTTGGGAAACCGCTAAGCGCACCCTTCGGTAACCGCAAAGTGACTCCATCGATGGAACTTCCAGAATCTTAACAAAATGTGCGTTACTTTCGTCACTTAAAGTTCGTAGTAAAACCCGTAACGAGTAGGCAGAAAGCAATTTGAGTACTAAAATTTACTTCCTTACTTTTCAACAAGGCTCGAAAGCGAATGAAGTTTCCCTAGGAAACCGCTAAGCGAACCCTTCGGTAACCGCAAAGTGACCCCCATACGATGGAACTTCCAGAATCTTAACAAAATGTGCGTTACTTTCGTCACTTGAAGTTCGTAGTAAACCCGTAACGAGTAGGCAGAAAGCAATTTGAGTACTAAAAATTACTTCCTTACTTTTCTACAAGGCTCGAAAGTGAATGAAGTTTCCCCTTGGGAAAACCGCTAAGCGAACTCTTCGGTAACCGCAAAGTGACCCCATACGGTGGAATTTTCAGAATCTTAAACAAAATGTGCGTTACTTTCGTCACTTGAAGTTCGTAGTAAAACCCGTAACGAGAAGGCAGAAAGCAATCTGAGTACTAAACATTACTTCCTTACTTTCTACAAGGCTCGAAAGCGAATGAAGTTTCCCCTTGGGAAAACCGCTAAGCGAACCCTTCGGTAACCGCAAAGTGACCCCATACGATGGAACTTCCAGAATCTTAAACAAAATGTGCGTTACTTTCGTCACTTGAAGTTCGTAGTAAAACCCGTACGAGAAGGCAGAAAGCAATTTGAGTACTAAAAATTACTTCCTTACTTTTCTACAAGGCTCGAAAGCGAATGAAGTTTCCCCTTGGGAAAACCGCTAAGCGAACCCTTCGGTAACCGCAAAGTGACCCCATACGGTGGAACTTCCAGAATCTTAAACAAAATGTGCGTTACTTTCGTCACTTGAAGTTCGTAGTAAAACCCGTAAGGAGTAGGCAGAAGCAATTTGAGTACTCAAAATCACTTCCTTAATTTTCTACAAGGCTCTAAAGTGAATGAAGTTTCCCCTTGGGAAAATCGCTAAGCGAACCCTTCGGTAACCGCAAAGGGACCCCATACGATGGAACTTCCAGAATCTTAAACAAAATGTGCGTTACTTTCGTCACTTGAAGTTCGTAGTAAAACCCGTAACGAGAAGGCAAAAGCAATTTGAGTACTAAAAGTTACTTCCTAGCTTTTCTACAATGCTCGAACGAAATGAAGTTTCCCTTGGAAAACCGCTAAGCGAACCCTTCGGTAACCGCAAAGTGACTCCCATCGATGGAACTTCCAGAATCTTAACAAAATGCGTACTTTCGTCACTTGAAGTTCGTAGTAAAACCCGTAGGAGTAGGCAGAAAGCATTTGAGTACTAAAAATTACTTCCTTACTTTTCCTACAAGGCTCGAAAGCGAATGAAGTTTCCCCTTGGGAAACCGCTAAGCGAACCCTTCGGTAACCGCAAAGTGACCCCATACGATGAACTTCCAGAATTTTTAAACAAAATGTGCGTTACTTTCGTCACTTGAATTCGTAGTAAAACCCGTAAGGAGTAGGTAAAAGCAATTTGAGTACTAAAACTTACTTAGTTACTTTTTTACAAGGCTCGAAAGCGAATGAAGTTTCCCCCTTGGGAAAACCGCTAAGCGAACCCTTCGGTAACCGCAAAGTGACCCCATAACGATGGAACTTCCAGAATCTAAAAAAATGTGCGTTACTTTCGTCACTTGAAGTTCGTAGTAAAACCCGTAAGGAGTAGGCAGAAAGCAATTTGAGTACTAAAATTATTTCCTTCCTTACTTTTCTACAAGGCTCGAAAGCGAATGAAGTTTCCCCTTGGGAAAACCGCTAAGCGAACCCTTCGGTAACCGCAAAGTGACCCCATACGATGGAACTTCCAGAATCTTAAAACAATTTGCGTTACTTTCGTCACTTGAAGTTCGTAGTAAAACCCGTAAGAGTAGGCAGAAAGCAATTTGAGTACTAAAAATTACTTCCTTACTTTCTCCCAGGCTCGAAAGCTTAAGTGAATGAAGTTTCCCCTTGGCAAACCGCTAAGCGAACCCTTCGGTAACCGCAAAGGACCCGATACGGTGGAACTTCCAGAATCTTAAGAAATGTGCGTTACTTTTGTCACTGAAGTTCGTAGTAAACCCGTAAGGAGTAGGCAGAAAGCAATTTGAGTACTAAAAATTACTTCCTTACTTTCTACAAGGCTCGAAAGTGAATGAAGTTTCCCCTGGGAAAACCCCTAAGGCGAACCCTTCGGTAACAGCAAAGTGACCCAATACGGTGGAACTTCCAGAATCTTAAACAAAATGTGCGTTACTTTCGTCACTTGAAGTTCGTAGTAAAAACCCGTAAGGAGTAGGCAGAAAGCAATTTGAGTTCTAAAATTACTTCCTTACTTTTCTACAAGGCTCGAAAGTGAATGAAGTTTCCCCTTGGGAAAACCACTAAGCGAACCCTTCGGTAACAGCAAAGTGACCCAATACGGTGGAACTTCCAGAATCTTAAACAAAATGTGCGTTACTTTCGTCACTTGAAGTTCGTAGTAAAACCCGTAAGAAGTAGGCAGAAAGCAATTTGAGTACTAAAAATTACTTCCTTACTTTTGTACAAGGCTCGAAAGTGAATGAAGTTTTCCCTTGGGAAAACGCGCTTAGCGAACCCTTCGGTACCGCAAAGTGACTCCATCGATGGAACTTCCAGAATCTTAAACAAAATGTGCGTTACTTTCGTCACTTGAAGTTCGTAGTAAAACCCGTAAGGAGTAGGCAGAAAGCAATTTGAGTACTAAAAATTACTTCCTTACTTTTCTGCAAGGCTCGAAAGCGAATGAATTTCCCCTTGGAAAAACCGCTAGCGCACCCTTCGGTAACCGCAAAGTGACCCCATACGTTGGAATTTCCAGAATCTTGAACAAAATGTGCGTTACTTTTCGTCACTTGAAGTTCGTAGTAAAACCCATAAGGTGTAGGCAGAAAGCAATTTGAGTACTAAAAATTACTTCCTTACTTTTCTACAAGGCTCGAAAGTGAATGAAGTTTCCCCTTGGAAAACCGCTAAGCGAACCCTTCGGTAACCGCAAAGTTGACCCCATACGATGGAACTTCCAGAATCTTGAACAAAATGTGCGTTACTTTCGTCACTTGAAGTTCGTAGTCAAGCCCGTGAGGAGTAGGCAGAAAGCAATTTAAGTACTAAAAATTACTCCCTTACTTTTCTACAAGGCTCCAAGCGATGAAGTTTCCCCTTGGGAAAACCGCTAAGCGAACCCTTCGGTAACCGCAAAGTGACCCCATACGATGGAACTTCCAGAATCTTAAACAACAATGTGCGTTACTTTCGTCACTTGAAGTTCGTAGTAAAACCGTAAGGAGTAGGCAGAAAGCAATTTGAGTACTAAAAATTACTTCCTTACTTTTCTACAAGGCTCGAAAGTGAATGAAGTTTCCCTTTGGAAAACCGCTAGCGAACCCTTCGGTAACCGCAAAGTGACCCCATACGATGGAACTTCCAGAATCTTAAAGACAATGTGCGTTCTTTTTAACTTGGAGTTAGTAGTAAACCCGTAAGGAGTAGGCAGAAAGCAATTTGAGTACTAAAAATTATTTCCTTACTTTTCCTACAAGGCTCGAAAGCGAATGAAGTTTCCCTTTGGGAAACCGCTAAGCGAACCCTTCGATAACCGCAAAGTTACCCCATACGATGGTACTTCCAGAATCTAAAAGACAAATGTGCGTTACTCGTCACTTGAAGTTCGTAGTAAAACCCGTAACAAGTAGGCAGAAAGCATTTGAGCACTAAAAATTACTTCCTTACTTTTCTACAAGGCTCGAAAGCGAATGAAGTTCCCCTTGGGAAAACCGCTAAGCGAACCCTTCGGTAACCGCAAGTGACCCCAACGATGTGAACTTCCAGAATCTTAAACAAATGTGCGTTACTTTCGTCACTTAAAGTTCGTAGTAAAACCCGTAACGAGAAGGCAAAAAGCAATCTGAGTACTAAAAATTACTTCCTTACTTTTCTACAAGGCTCGAAAGCGAATGAAGTTTCCCCTTGGGAAACCGCTAAGCGAACCCTTCGGTAACCGCAAAGTGACTCCATCGATGGAACTTTCCAGAATCTTAAACAAAATGTGCGTTACTTTCGTCTCTTAAATTTTCGTAGTAAAACCCTTAAGGAGTAGGTTAGAAAGCAATTTGAGTACTAAAAAATTACTTCCTTGCTTTTCTACAAGGCTCGAAGCGAATGAAGTTTCCCCTTGGGAAAACCGCTAAGCGAACCCTTCGGTAACCGCAAAGTCACTCCATACGATGGAACTTCCAGAATCTTAAACAAAATGTGCGTTACTTTAGTCACTTGAGTTCGTAGTAAACCCGTAACGAGTAGGCAAAAAGCAATTTGAGTACTAAAGATTACTTCCTTACTTTTCTACAAGGCTCGAAGCGAATGAAGTTTCCCCTTGGGAAACCGCTAAGCGAACCCTTCGTAACCCGCAAAGTGACCCCATACGATGGAACTTCCAGAATCTTACACAAAATGTGTTGTTACTTTCGTCACTTGAAGTTCGTAGTAAAACCCGTAAGGAGTAGGCAGAAAGCAATTTGAGTACTAAAAATTACTTCCTTACTTTTCTACAAGGCTCGAAGCGAATGAAGTTTTCCCCTTGGGAAAACCGCTAAGCGAACCCTTCGGTAACCGCAAAGTGACCCCATACGATGGAACTTCCAGAATCTTAAACAAATGTGCGTTACTTTCGTCATTTGAAGTTCGTAGTAAAACCCGTAACGAGAAGGCAAAAAACAATCTGAGTACTAAAAATTACTTCCTTACTTTCTACAAGGCTCGAAAGCGAATGAAGTTTCCCCTTGGAAACCGCTAAGCGAACCCTTCGGTAACCCGCAAAGTGACCCCATACGATGGAACTTCCAGAATCTTAAACAAAATGTGCGTTACTTTCGTCACTTGAAGTTCGTAGTAAACCCGTAAGGATTAGGCAGAAAGCAATTTGAGTACTAAAAATTATTTCCTTACTTTTCTACAAGGCTCGAAGTGAATGAAGTTTCCCCTTGGGCAAACCCGCTAAGCGAACCTTCGATAACCGCAAAGTTACCCCATACGATGGTACTTCCAGAATCTTAAACAAAATGTGCGTTACTTTCGTCACTTGAAGTTCGTTGTAAAACCCGTAACAGTAGGCAGAAGCAATTTGAGCACTAAAAATTACTTCCTTACTTTTCTACAAGGCTCGAAAGCGAATGAAGTTTCCCCTTGGAAACCGCTAAGCGAACCCTTCGGTAACCGCAAAGTGACCCATCGATGGAACTTCCAGATCTTAAAACAAAATGTGCGTTACTTTGTCACGTGAAGTTCGTATAAAACCCGTAAGGAGTAGGCAGAAAGCAATTTGAGTACTAAAAATTACTTCCTTACTTTTCTACAAGGCTCGAAAGCGAATGAAGTTTCCCCTTGGGAAACCGCTAAGCAACCCTTCGGTAACCGCAAGTGACTCCATACGATGGAACTTCCAAATCTTAAACAAAATGTGCGTTACTTTCGTCACTTGAAGTCCTTAGTAAAACCCGTAAGGAGTAGGCAGAAAGCAATTTGAGTACTAAAGATTACTTCCTTTACTTTTCACAAGGCTCAAAAGTGAATGAATTTCCCCCTTGGGAAAAACCGCTAGCGAACCCTTCGGTAACCGCAAAGTGACCCCCATACGATGGAACTTCCAGAATCTTAAACAAAATGTGCGTTACTTTTGTCACTTGAAGTTCGTAGTAAAACCCGTAAGGAGTAGGCAGAAAGCATTTGAGTACTAAAATTACTTCCTTACTTTCTACAAGGCTCGAAAGCGAATGAAGTTTCCCTTGGCTTGGAAAACCGCTAAGCGAACCCTTCGGTAACCGCAAGTGACCCCATACGATGGAACTTCCAGATCTAAACAAAATGTGCGTTACTTTCGTCATTTGAAGTTCGTAGTAAAACCCGTAA